>LS990925.1:19565508-20823008 GCA_900464855.2 Musa schizocarpa
ATCGTAGATGTAGATGCGAAGCAACGAAAGAGCCGCTCGACAACTGCATCGACATTGAATTAGATAAAAAGCGGTCCTTACCTCTTGTTGTCGCTCTCATCATCTACAATAGCTACCCACAGCTCCTAGCGATATCATCGTCTGTCATCATCGACATCGGACATGTTTTATGCAGCTCTAAACCATGTTGAGGAGGTGGAAGATGAGGGAGTTCAAACTTATTATAGAAGCTATTGATGTAGTGAGATGATATGTTTTCTCACATTTACATGTCAGATATTAGTTAGATGATAATAAACTAAATCCACTTGAGAGTTCGAAAATTTATCATATATATTTTTATTTTAAAAATATTTCATCTTATTTTTTAAGCTATTATAAATTTCTTTGTCCCCTATATATTTTCCTTGAGATACGGAGAGTTGCTTTTCTTGTGAGAGTATATGTACCCTGTTTTCTACTCTTGCAATTGGTGTGTAAGGTTGGTTGGTTGTAGTTTTTGACAAACGTTTTCTCATGAAATCAGGACTCTATTGAACGATGCTTTAGGTTGGTTTTGGAACCGTTTCCATTTCTCTTCTATCACCATCACATTCATTGGTGAAGACGTGTTCATGAAAACTTCACCGTCATGATGGCTACTCAACAACAACCAAAACGATCTCATTGCATAAGAACTCCAACTCGTCACGTCTTTGACACATCACATCATATGTATGTTGTGACGACCATTCACATCATCTCTACTGCATCATAATATACTAATGATGTAATCGAATCGAATTAATTTATTTATATTTATTAATTTTATTACTCACAGTAATAAATGCTTATGACAAGATTCGACTCGATGTTGATCAATTAGTCGAACTGGCTTATTTTTAGATTGAGAGTTTAAAATTATACTGTATAATTTTTGCTTTGTAAAATACTAATTTGGTGATTATATATTTTAGATTGAGATGTTCAAAATAATTTTTGATGTATAACATAAATAGATATCGATGATGATATATTCGATTCACTTATATTAATATTTTTTATAAAATATAAATTGATCTAATTGAAAAAGATTTTGATTATGGATTAAGTGTCATCTTTTTTTATTTTGGAAAAAAAAAAAAAAAAACTAACCGAGGTGGGATAGAACAGCCGATGCCATCTCACCACGTAGGCTTAGGTGACGGTAAGCCCCACTTTTGACGGAGTATTTAGAGCTTGCCGGGTCGGAGCGTGTTCTCTAGCTCTTACCGGGTCGGATCGTGTTCTCTAGTTCTTACCGGGTCGGATCGTGTTCTCTAGCTCTTACCGGGTCGGATCTCGTCTCTGTTCATGCACCGTCCTCTCTCCGCAGGCCACTAAGTAACGGGTCGGATCTCTACGCTTAAACCCCCGATTGACTCGTTGGACCTCGACGCGGCGTCGCCCCCATTTGTATGCGGGCGGAATGTCACGGTGCCCCTATTCGTCGAACGTCTCTTTCTGCCTGTCGATCGCTGCTCCGTGTTAGTTTCTCCTCCTGGAATTTACTAGATTTTCCATTTTTTTGTGCGTGTTTACTTATGATGTGGTTTAGTTTGATGAAAGGATTATTTGCAGACCCTTTTTCGAAATTCGTCCTTCGTAATCATCTTGTCTGCGATTATAAGTCTTGTGAGATGGAAAAGAAGGGAACTCGATCTACTTGTGTTGTTGGCGTCGTATGCTAGTTGCAGGCGATGGATTTGGCTTGCGAGAACACTTGGGCCTGGATCCCTCTTCCACAGGTCAGGAACTTGAATTCTTAGCATTAATTTACTTAAACTTGATATGCCACAGTTGTGGAATTGGAGTGATTCCTGGGAGCCGGTGGTGAGGGTCTTGATCGTTTCTCTGTTGACTTTGGCTGGCCTTTTATTTAAACAACGAGTCGATCTTGTCTTTGTAAAGATCATGACACAGATCTCTTTAGGTGCTTTGATTTAGGACAAGGGATTTCTCATATGTAGTGAGCTCAATCAGCAGAAAGATATCTTGTCAAATTCTAGGAGTCCTTCAATCGTTGGCTAAGTTTCATGTTGTCCAACAAAGGAAATTTTGATAGGATGTGGTTGAGCTCAAAGACTCTGCCTACGGTCAACAAATTGCTTGGCACATGGACGTTTTGTCTATTGGTGTTGGTGGAGGAAATGTTTCGAAATACTTCAATTGGTAACGCACCAGATATTGGCCAATTTGGCATGTTTTTGTTCAGTTTCTCGTCGAGTAGAATTCTTGTCAATACAAGTCCGGGGATAAAGGATACGACTAGATTAAAGACCCCCTTTAACCTCCATTTTGATTGATTGGATATCTCTCATAAGGAAGCAAAGGCAAAAAAGTTAACCATCATTTGCGCTAATTTTGGTAGATAGTGCTGTGTCCTTGTCCTTTTCTTGACCTACACAGACCTTAATAGCAAGAAATGATCCATGTAGCCGACCTTTTTGTTGTTGTACGTGTTCACTTACCTCACTGGGAGAGTTGCTTAGCTTAATCAATTTTTTTTTCTTTTTATTGAAAAGGCCACAGTAAATATGCTCACCCGAATTTTCATTAAAATAGGAGAAAGTATACAGAGAATTCATGGAGAAAAGGAACATAAAAGAACATATATGAAACCAGAAATATAGAAGCAAGAAGGACACCGGCTCCTTCAAAAGAAGAATTAAGATATCACCAGTCATGATAATGGCAACTCTCTTTTTTTTTTCTCCCTCTTGCTGTGTGAAATAAGGTTAAAGGCCACATACTAAGTTAGTTTTCAATTCTTTTAGTTTTTATTGTTTGTTATTTCTTTTGAACAGAATAATCTGAACAAATACTATTTTTTGCTTCTTTTTGGCTCTTGGTCAGAAATTCCAGTCCCCCATGATTTTGAAGTTGATACTGGGTTTTTGTTGGTATTTGCTGCATCTGATGGTCAATCTCGGGCATATGGGGTCGTCTGTTAATGATTTACTGTTTTGCTACATCATTTCAATGGGACTGCTACTGAAACATCAAAATCTCCAGCTGGATAAGCTTAACTCCCTTGCTGTTGTGGTTGATAGTGAAGAAGCAAAAAATACAACAAAGATAAAACAACTTTTGTGCTGGTTATCATCTATAGGTATCAAGTACGTCATCCTTTATGACATGCATGGTAAGCATGCTTACAAGAAATCATACTTGAAATGGCACAGTGTACCTCACCTACTTCTGCTGTTAATCATAATGTTTACTTGCAAAATTACATAGCATGGCCACAGGCATGACATTAATCTGTTGGAACTGACTTTTAAGGTGTGCTGAAGCAGACTATTGGAACTGATTTGGAGAGCTTGACAAATACAAGCATGACAACATGTTCTGTAAGTTGCAAATTAGGATCTTCTGTTCCTCAGTTTTTCATGCTTAGGATTTCTTCTTGTGTTAAATAACTGTTCATCATTGGATATGCATTTGTGACAATGTCCGAGTCCTGGCTCAACATGTAGGTCGTTGATGCAAAGATGGCGACTTCACTTTTTCATTTTGAAAAAATGGCAATTGAGATTATTTCTTTATCTGATGGTAAAGAAGGGGTTGCTAAAGCAGCTAGCTTCCTATATTCTGAGCACATGAAAGATGATTCTGAAATCTACTATAGGTCAGAACCAGACTTCACAGAATCAGATGTAGCTAATGCTTTAAAAGCAACAGGTATGTGGTTCCACATGGTAGATTCAGATTATATTTGCATTTTGTATTTCGTTCTTCATCTTTTGTGTGTCATGAGTTAAAAATTATCTTTCTTCTCAGGTTCTGCCGGAGCTGAACCTGATCTTCTTCTTGTATATGGGCCTGCTAGATGCCATTTAGGATTTCCTGCATGGAGATTACGATATACAGAGATCGTGTAAGTTCCTTTCTCATGTAACCAAAAGTTGATATTGGGGCAGTAAAATTTGTTTGTTAGTATTCCTTAATCAAATTAATTTGATACCTTTTATGCTAGATCAGCAACATGGCTAAAATTTGGAACTTGATACTGTGATTGTAGAGTCACTATAATACACAAACTACTCAATCTCTTGGTTCCTTGTCAAGATTTATTTCTGGTTTATGTTGTACTAATATTTTTTTGAGGCTTATGAAGTTTAGACTCGTGTTCTTTATGCTCATTCTGGGTTTTATTCAGTATTGATTTGTGACCCTAAATTGCATATTTTACTAACTGCTGTTGCCTTATTATAGTGAAAGTATCACAACATTAGTTTGTTTTCTATTTTTTTCTAGGCATATGGGGCGACTGAGATCCATGAAGTTTGCTGTTATCGTAAAGACGATGCATGACTTCTCAAAGAAGCATCAGAACTACGGCAAATAGTTATACAAAGTTATATGTTTACCAGTTAATCAATATAGAATACTATCTCTACTAGTCAAATGTTATATTAGTACTTGAATGTTTTGATTCTTCGTTACACTCTTATAAGCCAATCAAAGTCTTTATCCATTTTTGATGTGGGATAAGTCGGAGAGTTATATAATTTTTTCCACTTAAAAGCTTGACATCTTCATCGAGGTCTAGCATAACTCAAAATTAAATCCTAGCATGGTGCATGTAAGATTATCCATTGATAGTTTCATGTCGTGACGAGCCCAATGACCTCATCCTCCGATCGTCCTTTCTTGCTTAAGCTTTTCACCAAATTCGATACTATATCGATTTTGATACCCATTATCGCGGTCTGATCTGATGGGATAACTTACCTATTAACTCTATTAGCATTGTTGTGCTTGAATTATTTCCTCAAAATGATTATGCACAAATTAATAGTACACTCACTAGGATCATAAAAGTCAATCTAAGGTTTATTTCACTTTTTAGTGTGGGTGTAAATAAAGGTGTTACAATTCTTTGAATTTGTGACAAGTATAAATAGAAATGAACTGATAAAGTATTATTGGAAAAATTCTATCATGTTTGCTCATCAAGTCGTCTATGAAAAGTTACAATTCATTCAATTTTTACTTGTTATTATAATATTACGATCACAATCATTGTGTATAAAAAAAAGATTCAAGATAAAATTGAATTTCTATGAATAAGATAAAAAAAAAAAGATAGGAACAGTATAGAGTTTCCCTTTTTAGCATACCTAATTTTATTTGAATATCATTTCATGTTAAAAAAAAGTTTTTGTATTCCTTTTTTACAAGTAGAATATATAAAACATGATATGAGTAGTATAAAAAAAACTGCATGCCAGTACAACTGTCTATGGAACCGCATCTTTACTGGAATTTAGGCATGTTTGTTGCATGTTCATATTTTATAAGCATAAACATCTCAATTTATTCAAATTATTCTCGTGAAAGACATATTACAGATCTAAGGTGAAAAAATGTTATTATTATTAGGTGCTCTTTGTTATCTAACCAATTTATTCTTTATGCTCTTAGGTGATAAGGTAGATACCTGTTATAACCAAACATAAAGAAGCTATGGAGATCAAATTGTACTGCCGTGGCTGGGAGCTTCTCCAAAAGATTGACAGATATTGAGCAGTTATAGCACACCTAATCTTTCCCTGCACTTGTTGTTGAACAAATGTAGATAACTATTGCTTCTAATATCTTCCTTTATAATCTAGTCTCTCTCTAAGTTTCTTGGCCCTCATGCATAAAGAAAGCAGCATAAATAAGCCTATTCTTTGAACATATATATATATATATATATATATATATATATATATATATATATATATATATATATATATATATATATATATACATATACATATATATATATATACATACATATATATATATACATATATATATACATACATATATATATACATATATATATACATACATATATATATATATATATATGGGTTGAAATATATTTTGTCATTTGAACATGCCTCGAAAACCATTTTCTTTTAAGATATCAACTAGCTTACAAATTGACTCTAGATAGAAAGATCCTTGGCCCGAATTCCATTATTCTTCCCTTGGTTCCAGTTCACAGAAATATACTAATGCAATGCAGCTTATTTATCATCCCACACAGCATATCTCACACGCAATGCAAGTGTAAACTATAGTAAATCCAATAGAAGGAAATGCTTGTTCTCTCCGACAGCAGGAAAAGTACTGCTCCTCAATAAAACAGTGAAGCAATTGTATTCGTCTCAGCACCAAGTTAATGTAGGTTTGACATTGGCAGCATGACATTTGCTGTGTATCAAAACCATTATGCATGCATTACAAAGAAATGCTATTTATTTAGTACATACAGTGGTCCATCCCACACTGTTGTCAATGGAAGTTTACCCTTGGAACCTCACGGAGGTTCTGAATCCCAACGCAGAAACAGCAAGACACAACCAAAACCCTAAACCCTGCCTACAGGAAGAGGACAGACATAATCCAAGCACAGTTCTTTGCTCAGCTGAACTCACTGCAGCAGCTGATCAAGTCAGAGAGAGAGAGAGAGAGAGAGAGGGGATAGCTCCTTCCTAGCTTCCAAGAAAGGAGTTAATGCCTGTGGAGGACTTCCAACACTTTCCTCCATGCATGCAGGTGTTGCAGCATCCCTGTAAGTGACCACTCATGGGCTCCAATCTGGGGAACACCATGTCTCTGCCTCAGCTTGCCACCTCTTGTTTCTTCTGCAAGATACATGCTCGTGAAGTTATACCCGGTGATGCATCCATGTTAGGAAAATATTTATTGATGGTGAAGATTTAAAAATAGATAAAGGAATGGTCTTAGGTGATCTATATTGAGTTTATTCCACAACTTAATAATTTATACTACAATCTTATGTAAGTTTACACAACTTAATATGTTTGGCTTAGATTCCTCTAATTTAATATATATATATATATATATATATATATATGAAGGTTGATGGATGAAATTTTGAGTAAAAAGCTAAAAGTTAAAAATATTTATGAAATTAGTCGCTGTCCAGTATTAGGTTATTTGTAACTTGATTTACCCACCCTATAAAGAGATTAGAAAATAGATTATTTTCCTACAAAATCCTCATATTTCAGATATATTATAATCGGTAATCTCATTTTATTTTTTTTCAGACAGTATCCCTAATTTCAAAAATACCCAAACTATTCCTTAGAAATTTTTTTACCTATTACAGTATTTTGGGCACCATCATCATAGCAAAAATACTGTAAACGAGCCAAATGAAATCAAAATATACTGAGAGTCATTTGTTACATCATACTATAATTCAAATAGATATTTAAAATATTTAAGGAACAATATCACCCAAATATAAAAAATAATTTATTATAATATTTTGATCAGCATAATAAAAACACTATAAAATATACTAAAAAATACTGTAAATGATCCAAATAGACTCGTAACCTTAACCGAACTAATTATAAGCTTAAAAATATAATATCATAATAGTATGTGAGCAATGAAAACTAAAGACACGATATCACTTACAGTATTTTTTTTATATTTATAATATTTTTAGTAACTTAATAAAAATATTATAAATATTATAAAAATATTATAAACGAGCTAAATGGAAATATTATAATAATCCTTTTAAATTAGTAAAATAAATAAATAAAAGATATTTTAAATATTTTTTAAAAATTAGAGGTATTGTTTGAGAAAAAAAAAACAAAAGAGGTGTGGATTGAGAAATCTCAAACCTGTATTTTTTTTTTCCTAAAAGGAAAGTAAATGTGAATTTTATTTTTTTAGATTTCTTAAACACTTATGTTTGAACGTTGAAATCAACAAACACAAAAAATACAAAGAAACGTTCTGAATATTGTCATTCATTGAAATTAGGAACATGTGAACTGTATTCTTTTCAGTTTTTATCTTCATGTTGTTGTGATGGGATTGTGATAACATTTTATGCATCAGCTTTTACTGATCTCTCTCGTTTAAAAGGTGACTGCAGAAGCACAGAGCTGCTGCTGTCTCTTTTGTTCTTATGCTTAACCAACTGCTGCTCACTTTTCTTCACCCTTCTTTGCTCTCGATGCTTTTTTACAACCAACCGCATGGGTGGGTTTCCCTTTGCTCGTTGGTTCCTATTCCCCTCGTTTATTGGATCCTCAGTTTCCATGTCATTCTCTTCTCACCCGAGTAGTGATGTCAATGGGGTGAGACAAAGATGGAGAGTGCTTCCGCATCACTCTCCTCGTCTTCATCTCATTTTATCTTCACACATTTTTCGTTTAGGCAATTCGGGGATAAGTAATCGATCGTATTCTCTTAATTAATTTATTTTTTGTTTAAAAATAAAATTATTATCAAATTTAATTTATAATGTTAATTTTATTATTATAATAATAATAATAATAATAATAATAATAATTTATAAATTTATTTATTTTTTGTCACATAGATACATAGGGATGGAGAGAGTATTATTGTTGAATATTGATATTATCTCAATCTAATTTGATTTGAATCAAGTAGAAACGTTTTGACCCAACATTTAGGGAAACACTACTCAATTCTCGCCCAATATTCATTATCTTAATACCCGTATAATTGACATCTGTATGCCCAAGCAATATTTATATCAATAAAAGAATCAAAATATATAGGATTACCTCTATATTTAAAAAGATTATTAAAAAATAAACTTCGAACCTCCCACCAAATATATATATATATATATATATATATAAACAAAATAATGACAGCATCTCAAGACATAACATATACATTTATATGGCCATAGCAAACTTACAAAATGCATTTGTAGATATCCTTTAATAAATCGTACACTAAGAAGCAAAATTGCAGGATCCTCATCAAATCATCATGACCTACACGCATGTAGGTCTTCTGTCGACCCATCGCAGTAACTGAGATGGACCAGCAGAGGCAGAAACAGCTGCTCGATCTCTGATGTAGCAGGAAGGCGTTCAGATCACTGTACACGAAACAAAGCTTTGGGAATCCCCAGCGACAGTACTTATCGCCTTGTTTGCGTCTTCCGAGACCGAGGGAAGGAGAAGTCTTCGCTGCCGTTCCCCCATTTTTGCGCATCTCCAAGCTCTTGGATCTTCCTGGTTGGCCGCTTGTTCTCGTCCCCGGAGATGCCTTCTCATTCTCCCTCCCAACACCGCGTTCCCTCATCCATATATGCTGTGGTGCAACCTCAGCAACCAACAATGGCCATGGACGCAAGTTCAGTATATGAGCAGCAGCAGCAGGAAGGAAGGGCGGAGGAGGTGTTTGCGGTGATCAATGACAACGGGGACCTGTTGGCGGAGGTGCTGGGGAGGCTGGACGGGCGGTCGCTGGCGGCGGCGGGTTGCGTGTGCAGGGTGTGGGCAGCCGTGAGCAGGCGGGAGAGCGTGTGGGAGGCGGTGTGCGGGCGGCACGTGGAGGGCGGGGCGGCGGCGGGGGCAGGGGCGCGACCCGTTGTGGCAGCCCTCGGCGGGTACCGCCGCCTCTACCGGCTCTGCCTCGGCCCCGCCGCCGACCGGCTCGGCGCCGCCGCCCGCCTCTCCCTCTCCCTCTCCCTCTCCCTATTCTCCATCGACTGCTACGAGCGGCGCCTCGGCCGGGAGCGCGGCCACCCCAGGCCGGCCTCGCTGCTCTTCCTCGGCCACAACAATCCCGTGGACGTGTCGTGATCCCCACCGTCGAGTTCCTCGTCGTGCTCGTACCATCTAATGCTAATAATATATTAGAGAACAAAATAGATAATAAAGGATATATGTTATATCTTTTCTTGTCTTCCGCATGCTCTTTGTTTTCACCGCTATCGATGGTGTACTGATTCCATTGGCTGGTTCTGCTTGTCTTTGTTTCATCTTATTGATCTCTAACATGTGACACTGTTTGCTACGTGAAAATTTTGTGATGTGATCGCCATCGATTTTGGAAGGTTTAAACCATTTGATGCTCTTGCAATGGCAAAAGGGACCCCACGTTGCTGACATTTTCGAGACACATTAGTAATAGATATAGCACTCTAAACCAATCGATTACATTTTAATTAGTTTTTTTTCCTCGGCTTTAATTTTATATTAGTATAACCGAATAACATTATGGCATAAGATCATTATATTATTAACTCTCTTCCTTTTTTCTTTTTTTTTTTATATACATTATGACCAAAATTATCTCTTTGATGAAATATGTAATACTCTTCAAGTTTAAGTTTATATGAAAGATTTTTTTTTAATTTGAATATGAAATGAGCTAAAGAGTTTGGAGGTTTTTTCTCCGTAAATATAAACAAGTGTCGTTGATTCATTCTATTGTTCTTTTGGTATCAAACTCCTCTTGATATGATTGTGTTGCATGAGAAAGAAAACTCCTCTTGATATGATTGTGTTGCATGAGAAAGAAACATGGGAGAAATTGACAAGAACAAAGCAGAGAAGTATAACCCATCCAATAATTTCCTCTTTCAACTCCTGCATGCAATCAGTTTCATCATTTCTTCTACCAATTTTGTCACCAATCTATCTCTACAAGTCATAATGTAATAATAATAACAACGACAAAATCATAAGATCTTTTGCTGTTATTAAGCTCTATAAAGTGTCTGTAACACAAAATAATAGAAAAGCCAGCTTTCACTGATAATTACAGTTCAAGAAGCATAGTTTTTATCGGATCAATCACAATGAAAGTTCAATAAATAATTAATTGAATGTTATAGCAGGTAACAACAACTTGTTAAAACAGCAATAATCTTTTGACCAGCTATTCAACAGTGTAATTGCATCCTCAGATATTACAGCCATCATTTCCAATATACTCCTCAGACCAAGATGTCATTTGTATGCAAAATGTTGATAAGATACGAATTTAATCCATGGTTACAGTCTCATGGATAATGTGATATCAAGTCGATCTGGACTGCGTTGTTAACTTTTGCGACTAAAAGTACTGCCCCACTCTGCCATTGGCGTACATGATGTTCATTGGAGATCAGAAGTGAACGAATAAGCTTACACATGCAAAAGAACAATGCGGATAAACAGATACAAATACAGCATATGTTAATCTGTTACCAAATGACTAAGATTGCAAGAAGAAGAGATGATAAGAAAATGATCCAAGTTCAACAAAAGCCTCCATTAAATTAACATTGATCGTATAATATATCACAAAAGTCATGGTAGTCCTAGTAGTATACAATGCAAATTCATTCCTTTGGACATAACTACAACCTGCTATCTAGAACTCTCAGTAGACCAAAAATGCTAAATATCCGATGCTGATCTAAAATTCACAGCCAAAACGGTGTGAACAAATAGAATATAATTGCTTCATATTTTTACAATAAGAATACAACATCAGTGGGAAGAGATCAAGCTTTACCTCTAGTTTGAGTGGTACCTTATGTTTGACATGAATCTGCTATAATGTGCTGGTACCTGAGTGCCCCTGGATACAAGTTACAATCAGTAAACCTGCTCAAGCATACAATATTCATCTAATCTTAATGACAAGATATTTGAATTTGGAGGATTTAAAAAAACAGAAATTGGAGACTAAATTCATTCAGCTGGGCACATATCGAACAATTAAAGATATTCAGATATAAGTTCATAAATGGTATGTATGACATAGCTTTAAAGAAAAAAGGATAGGATAGAGGGACAGAAGTCTCAAAAGTGAAATAACAATTTACTCTATGGCTTAAAAATGAACACAGGGCAACAATTTACCTTGTTGCTCTTGTGTTTATTGGCTCAGAGGCTCTTGAATACAGTAAAGAAGAAGCTGGATTGCTGATTGCTTATTGATATGTACTGAGTTCCTGATCATCATGGTCTAACCAATTCTATTTAACTTCTTGCAATCTCAGTGTCTCCGATGAAACAAGTCAGTAGATAAGGATATGTTCTGGTTTATATACTGCAACCAATACACTTGGTCTGTGGAAAAGTATATCTCTTAGGGAATCATGTACTTTGATCAAAGGCATTTGATAGGTCTACCAACAAGAAATCTGACTAGGTGCCTGATGTGCTACTGTGTTTGTAGTCATACATGACATTATTTTCCGAGGAAACAAGAATGATCTCACACAGAAACAAGGGGCCGTCGCACATTTATGAGGCCTAAAGCCCCTTGACCCCTGCAAAGGTTCTAGAGAATGGTTCAAACGAATCTAAACCACTATTAGATTAGGTAAGGAAAAGAAGCTGCCAATTCTTAGCCACAAAAATCAAAGCTCAAGGAGCCGTCACCCAACCATGTACTAATCAATGCATTTAAGAAAGTTGAGAAATACTGCTAAGAGAAAAGGTAAAAAAACATGTGATAAGGCTTACCAAACCAGGAAGCCCACAAATTTGAAGCTTCTTCCTGCTTTCTCATGTCGGCCACTATTTGCTGTCACTCCTCAACACCTTGACAATCACTAGATAAGCGCAAGAAGAATAACTTAGCAATCACAAAGCATCATCTCTTATGACACTCCATCAACCACATCAAACTCAAAGAAACGTGCCACAGCAGAATAGAGTTGCTGTTCTTCGAAGGGCTTCAACACATAATCATCCATACCACACCGCAAACACTCTTCATGAGTTGCCTGAATTATGTCAGCCGTCATAGCCAGTATAGGTACATGCCAATGAGCTATATTGCCGTACATCTCCAATGATGCATCTCCAGAGTTAATCAACTCTTTGGCTCTATCTTCCATGAGACGGATCTGTCTCGTGGCTTCAAAGCTGCAGAAGGTTGTATAACCAGTAAGAAATATATCTAGAAACCTAAACCAAAATATATGTAACCATATTAGTCAACTCTTAAGTAAAGATTTTGGATATCCGAGCATGGAGAACCATAATGATTTCTTTATTACCACATACAAACTATAAGTTCATTTCAAAATGCATATATGATTAAGTGATTTGAAAGTAATAAGAAAAGGAGCAACAACTAGTAGTTAATTGATTGAATAGGGAAGTACCAATATACAAACTAGCAAGCAAGAAGTACTTCCATAGCAAGTAACATAAAATATAGATTAAAAAAAATGGCCGAAAGGAGAAAAGAAGAAAACATGAAATAGATAAACTACAATAATTTTGAGTTTTGGAGAAAAAAGAGATTGCAAAAGCTCTCATGACATGAATGGACATGGGTTTAGACCTCATGCAGCATAGCAAAATCAAATAACCAAACCAAAATATATATCCATCTTTTATAACAGTTCAAAAAAAAAAGGAGAAATACCCATCCATCTCTGGCATCTGAACATCCATAAAGCATGCATCAAAATTGTGTGGAGGCTGGAGCATTCTAATAGCCTCCTTCCCACTGTGTGCACAAGTAACTGTAGCACCAAATTTCTTTAAAGCACAAGCAGCCACTTTTCGGTTGACTGCATTGTCATCAACAACTAGGACATTTTTTCCAATAAGAAGTTTATGAAGTGCCATTGGTTGCCCTTTCAATTGCTGCCTCTTACTCCCTACACCTAGTGCTTTCCGAATACAAGCAGCAATCATACTCAGACGCAATGGTTTCAGTATGCTATCAACATATCCTGCTGACTTCAGGTCATGAACCTCGGTGGGGCTTAGGAAAGTAGCTACCAGAAACATCTTTGGTAGACTTTCTTGATGCACAACTGCACCATTTTTCCTGCGCTCTAAAAGAAGGCGAGGAAAAGAAATCCCTGAACCCCCACCCCATGCATCTTTATCAACAAGTACCATGTCCAAATGCTCTTTCCCACTGCAAAAGAAATATTACAAGCATTACCAATAATGCATAAAATTATAATTGTCATCTTATTAATCTACAAAATCTCAAGCTAAAACTGAGTTATCAAACTTTTACTATGTGGGTCAATGGAACAAATCACATTGTGCCTTATTTTACTTGAAAAATAAAGATAGATTCCTCTATGGTACTTAGAAACTCTGAACCCAGTAATCAAGCTCTGTTTGGAAGTTCTAAGAGACAAAATGAGATAATGCAGATAAAATTTTATCCACTGTATAAAACTTATTTGTGGCTTACTCATCAACGGAAATTAACAGATGAAAGATTTTATTTAATTTATATTTTATTGCGAGGAAAATTGTTTTTACTTTACTTTCTATAGGTATTAAACAATTTAAACTTGTATGATTGAAATAATATTTTGGGTTGATTTACTTGTTATAACAAAGCTGAATTTTGCAGCAACACAGCCTCTCAAGTTGGTTCTGAACCCACCATTAGCAATAAGAAGATCCATCAGGAAACATGCATGGAACACTGAAGAAGTATAGGAAATTTTGATGAGTTGTGACAGTATACAGCTGCTGAATACTGAATATACAGGAGGATTCAAGCATTTTTGTGTTTTAAGGATTTATGGCAATAATATTACTTTAGCTGAACTTATGGACCTTCAAGCCTAAAGGTGCTTCCTTGGTATATTTAATAGTAAAAGCAAAATACCTGTTACTGCACACATCCAATATGGTATTAATTGCAGAGTCTTGGTCAATTGCAACATGGACATGTATTCCTAATCTTTTCAAATGATACGCGGTACTTTCAGCACGTATGCTTCTCCCATCAGTAACCAGTGCTCTAATACCTTGGAAATCTGATAAAGCTGGGTCAGAATGGTGCCTCTTTACATCATCTGAACTTTTGCATCGATCCCTGAAAACAGCAGTGAACGAAAATGTACTGCCAATCCCAGGTTTACTAATAAAGCCTATTTCTCCCCCCATCAGTTCCACTAAGCATTTGCTAATGCTCAGTCCTAATCCAGTTCCACCGTATGTCCGCGAGGTAGAGCTGTCAGCTTGCATGAATGGTGTGAATATACGGATCTGAGCATCTTGAGGTATACCGACACCAGTGTCTTCAACAGTCACCATCAAGCTAACTGCATCATTAGCTTCGTTTGAATATTTAACCATTGAGAAATTCTCCCAGATTTTTCTTTTGTCTACTACATGAAACCCACTCAATGTTTCACACTGTCCAACTTTGACACTCTTTGCATCTTCAACTAGATGTACTGACACATATATATGCCCCTCTCTTGTGAACTGAAAAAATATGTGAAACTCAAATTAACAATGATATATGTACTTGCATGCTTTCCAGAACATGCAACTAGTAGGAGACAATTATTAAATATACTATGTGATACAGTAAATGCAATTGACAACACAAGTTTTCATATAAAAGATTGGCTTGAAATAGACTTGGAAATCTAAATGAATTGAAGCAAAATTGAGATGGCATAAATTGCCAAGAGGTTGCTTCTGGTGCCTTTTCTATTAAAATAACATATTTTATCATTTGAAAATCAGATCTGCAGGTTGTTCTGAAGATTGCTCTCTCATGGAACTACGAAACATGAGAGTTAGTGTCTCTTCAGTGTTATAGATTAAGAAGCAACTATGTCAAATATCAAATCATAGATCTCCTCATGGTTTCCATGTCCAGTCGTGTTAGAATTCCATCTTGCTGACATAGGCATTTTACACAGTGCCTGTTATGGTATTGTCTCCATAAATGAAGAAAATCTGGAGAAGAACTTTAGTACAATGGAGCAAAACATAGAATAACAGTTGTGGCTCATCTGTAATGGTAGTCATAGTTAAAATGAAAATAAGACTACAACTTAACCAGGACAGCTAAATGACAAGAAAATAGTGCTCATATTGCTAAGAGATGCTAATTCACCATATGACTACCTAAACAACAAACTCAGCGTTGACCACTTGAGCTAAGTCATATGTAAACAGATATGGAAAACATTCTTTTAAGAGAATTTGAAATTGTAAAGAAGACCAACATTATCATCAAGATATACAGTACCAATGTAAATGTCGGTGCATGAATATTTAATGATGGTAAAACATACTCTTGAATCTTGATTATCACAAACTTTCAAGAATAGGTAAGTTGCATGAATGGATATTTAACATTCTACAAATATAATTAATGAATGAACATGTAATGCTACTTATGATTAATGACATCAGGCAAGCAATTAACCTTCACTGAGTTTCCAACAAGATTTGTGATGATCTGCCTGAATCGTCCAGGATCTCCAATTAGAATATCTGGAACTTGTTGAGATACACAGACTGCCATCTACTCACCAGGAAGTAAAATGAACACCAGAAAAAGATACAGAAGTGATAATATGGTGAAAAAGAATTTGAAAAGATTACAAACTTGTTGCTTCAGTTTTCACCTCTATGCCTTTGGCTTGTGGTTTATCAGAAAATAGAAATAGAACATTGTCCAAAATATCACGAAGATCAAAAGGAACAGCCTCTAGCTCAAGCCTGCCAGATTCTATCTTAGCCTGATCAAGGACCTCATTTATCAGAGCTATTAGAGCTTTTCCACTTGATTGGGCAGTCATAGCAAAATCCTCTTGGGTTGCATCAAGATCTGTGTCCATCAGCATCCGTAACATACCTGATATGGCAGAAAAAATCTTCATTACTTTATTTTCTATAGAATCTTTCACGAATGAAGAAAACCAACTGTAGAAACCAATATATTATGTAAAAGATAATTTTGAGGCTCTTAGACCAACCCAAGACACCATTCATTGGAGTCCTGATTTCATGCGAAACTGTTGCCAAAAACTGCAACCAACAAATATGACACATTAGTCAGAGAGTAGAAAACAGGGTACACATTATGATAAGAAGTGCAACTCTCAGATCTCAAGGAAAATCTGTAAGGGACAGAAAATTATAAGAAAGGCAAAAAAAGAGAGAATATCACTTGAGATTTTGCTACATCAGCAGCTTCTGCTCGGACTTTCAGCTCTCTCATTTGACGATAATCATCTTCCACCTCCTCAATGCGGTCTAGAGCTGCATGAAATATATGCCCAACAAGCAGAACAATTACTGCAACCCCTAGTGACGTTGTTATTGCTGACCAAGGTGGTGGAGGCTTGTGCTTGAATCTAGACCAAAATAACTAACTCCAAATAAGAGAATAATTTTTGAATTTTATTATTATATGTGCAAGCCTTTAGATTAGGATGGCTACCTGCAATGCATTTCATGCTTATGGGTTGGATCCCCAAAGTCAACATTACTAATATGCATCTCACTAGCACTAGCTAAATCAGGGCCATACATCCTAATAGGTGCAGAAACATTTGTTGTGTCATACAGATTTACAACAATAGTGTGCTTGCTGGCAAGCTGGTGAAGAAGCTTTTCCACCAAAGATGGGACATCAAATGATGCACCAAGGTATCTGTTCAAGAAAATAATTGCATAAAAAGAAAATAAATTTAAAAAATGGTCCCTTTCTGCTGCACTTCAAAAGCAAAAAAAAGGTAGAGCTCACCCTACAGTAGCCTCAATGCGCTCTTTTGGTGTAGCATTTGGAGGCAGATTAGTGTCATACACCGCGAACGTAAGCACCACACCAAGGTGATTGGACTTTAAAAGATTAAAAGGAGACGTTAAGACTCCCTTCCCATTAGCCCTTGCTCGCAATATGTTTTCACGGTCTTCCTGGGCACAACATTAAATGAGAAGGTTAACTTCAACATTGCAATGTCATTTATGATCAATTTCTAGGTCAAAAAGTAACCGCCATTAAATATTTAATATTGTAATAGTTTTGAGTTGCTTTTTGCACAATTTGCACTTGTCAAAAAAATGTTCATATATGTTAAACAAGTAATACAAATTAGGATTTTTAAATAACTCACATAGATAAAGTTTTAATCTTGAAATGCATATGACAAGAACATGACCAAGAAGCCTTCTCCCTATTATAGGTATCCTTATATATAGTTTCTTCCACACAATGAATGTACTGAAGTAAAACTGTCAGATACTTCATCATGACTATGTTTTAGCCTTTTTACAACCTTGTTTTCTTTTTATATGTACATGTACTCCAACCAATCTAGACACCTCTACCTTCTAAGAATCTTAATCTCTATAAAATCATGTATATAACATGCCAATCAGCTTCAAAGTAACTCAGTCCCCTAGGGCAACGTGAACTCATACAATTCTGCAGTTCAATTTCTATCCTTACTTACAGTTAGATGCTCTAACTTAAAGGTATCTCATGTTTCGATAGTGTTCGACAAATGTTCAACACTTCAGGAATTCTTGGGCTCTGCCTTCATCATTTGAGAGTGCATAGAACAAAAATCATAATTATACTTATAAATAAACATGAAAAACCACAGTATAGGGGATCACCTTATACAATCCAATGCAGTAAAATACTTCCAAGTTTAAACTCATCCATGGGCAACTTGGTGAAATTGGACTAGAATGTCCTTGACATTGGTTTCCACAGAAAGAATTGCCATATAGGATTACAGATAACTGAATTAATTTAATGTCATAAAATGTAAATGAACATCAAAGATGTGGTCTTGCATATTATGCAAAGTTAATTTAACATGTCTTAAATGTTTGATAGTTGATTTATTTGAATACTAATTGCTTCTTTCTACGAAAGAAAAAGCAGAAAGAAGGCTTCTTGATTGAAGCACGTAAATCTATTTTACTAAAGCTCACCAAAGAAGTTACCTTGCCGGACATCATATCAATAGATACAATGTGAGATACAGTTTCCTGTGAGAATATAACAGGTGCATATTCATCTTGAAGAGGTGAGGGATCAAGCTTCTCCGGGTTGTAGTCATCTTTAACTAGGCACTGATACTCGGTTTTCATCTTCTTTATCTTCCAACCATGCTGCTTCTCGAACTCCTCCCTCTCCCTGTGTAATACTCTCAAAGCATAGGCAACACCACTCATCAGTGGCCTTTCAAATGCTGTTCTTGCTGTGAACTCTGCAAATGTTTTCTACCACAAAGATAACAAAAAGATTAAACAATTGGGATGTTCAATTATTCTAAATTATAGGTCTCAGGGAATTTTATTCAATTTTTTAGTTATTAGCTAATGAAAAACTTATGATACTCCACATTGATATTCTAAATGTAAGAGGACATATATCTTCTGAAACATAGGTTCGTCATACTCTGCATTGTAAGAAACAGGAAGAAAAGTAGTGTAATTACCTGCACAAACCATCCTTAGTGCACGAGCCGGGGGAGGGCCAATGTACGCAGCCTTGGGGCTATTTTCCATGACTCAAACCCTAGTCTCCTAAGTCACGAAGGAGCAATCTTACAGTTGTACCAAGGCTAGTCCTCATCCTTCTACCTATATCTCCTAAGAATATATTTAATAGACCTATGATATTTTCCCAAAAGCTGACAATGGAAACAGCCAGCTCTATATGCAATGCCTATTGTAACTTGAGCTTGTACTGAGTTTTCTAGAAATGGCCAGAAGTTTCAAAAGAAAATTCTCATAAAAACTTAATTGAGGCTTTCCAGTTATTGAAATTTCATAAGTTTTTACATTATTCTCAGGAAATAATTGACATGATCCCAAACTAAAACAAGCAAGAAAAGTACACCACAGTGACCAGAATGCACCAGATAACTAAAAGATGACGAGCAATTTGCTTATCTTCCAATCACAGTCAAAAACTTTAATATGAAAGATGGAATGAATCAACAAACAGGTACCTGATCAATAGCAGAAGGTTGCTTCCCACGGTGAAAAGTTGAGACCAGAATGGCTAACGCATGCACATGATTCATGCTCACATTGAATTGATCCTGGAGCATTCGAGCTCTCTCATCACACATATTTACCAGAGTCTCTTTCCTCCTTTCAGTAATATCTGCCTTCATACTCAGAAATATCCATACAGCCACTAAGAGCCCAAGCAATACTCCTAGAAATAGGAACTTCTTACTCCATTTACCTCTACCCTTTGAATTCTGTGGTTTGTAATGCTTCTGCTGTTGAAATTGTTGGCACGAGGACTTAAAGAATATGCCAAGAGCAAATCCCATAGAAAAGACCACCATTTCCACTATAACGAGATAAAGTATGTTCAACAAAGGCTCTGGAAAAAATTGGTGAGTCTCCTGCATGATTTCTACTGACACCTTCTCATGAGACATATTTTCACGGTCCTATACAAATAGTTTATGAATATTTCATTAATATAGAATTTCAAATCTCCAAAACTACAAAGTATATGGATACCAAATTAGTAAAGAATATCAAATGACAAGACAAACAAACTATAGCCAAGTGTTTAGATTAAAATGGAAGCAATAAAAACACAGTATGCTGTCACTTCCAGACCTGAACTTGCATAACAGTCGGCATGAACTCTAGAATGCCACTTATGTTCAGTACATACACATTTCTTTTTATAACATGAAACAGAATTATCCAAATTAACAGCTTCAACTACATTTTGGGACTGAAACTCTCAAAAGCAATTAGTGCCATTGCCAACAGCTGGCACATGCTTTATGCCAGGTCAGTTTTCTGTTGGCAAATCCTTCATCTTAGATTGCCAAGTGCCAGTATTATGCTAGCACGACTTAGATGAATGGCACAACTTAGTTTTGTCCAGTTTCCTCTAAGAGAATTTTCCTCTTTCATATGCTAACTGATTTATTTGAAAATGATCTGCATCTGAAGTTTTGAGTCTGCTGTCAATTCAACAATCAGTCACTTAACTGGTTAATGGCTCATTCATACCTTTCCATCAAAACTAGAAAGATCATTGCAGATCCCACAAGTTTAGTGATCAAGGGCAACAAAACAATTTCAGTTTATTTAAATTATTGACATGGTATTCACCAAAAAGCATAAGAAAACTTGGTTGATGGTAAGTTGCCCTGATTTGATCTTTCTGTGCATCTTTGGCTAAAGAATTTCTCAAACTTGCAACCAAAAGTGGGAATCTGAATTTGAAGTTATTTTATCAATAGAACCAGCACAGATAATCATGGCAGCCAATCTAAAGCTTAATTGTTTGGATGTACAACTTTCGACCTGCAGAACACAGGTGTAATGGTACGAGATCAGGAGATGGATGATCATGAAGATTGAAGAACATGATAATTTAGTCCCAGTAGATAATTGGCATGGGTATTCTTTCTACCTTATCCAAGTTAGGTCTTCAGGTACAATTAATTGGCAAATATTAACACGCCTGTGAGTAGCAATTTGATAAGGATGAGATGCACTGTTGAAGATATCACAAAAGATGTCATGAAAGCCTCCAATTTAAGTGAAGACATTATGTTCATTATTGATTAATGGATTGCTACGGAAGGAACAAATGAGCTGGAAAGAATTGTGTATAAAGAAAATATAGAAAAAGTCTTAGTTGGTCAACAAATCTGTAAAGCATCCATGAGCAGGACCCCAGTAGGTTCAGAATCCATTGCATTTAGCAGCACAACACTCTATGTTGCAAAAAATTGTTCATGGTAGTGCAATGAAGAAAAACTCATAAAGGGTATTACTACTTAAGTGAAGAAAATTTATGTACATCAGGAAAACAAAATTCCTTCCATGGATGATATAAAAACATGAAATAATTTATACATATAAACAAATTATACTGATATTTCTTTGTCAGATATGCCAATTTTTTATTTTATAATTTAAAAAAAATGCATGCAGAATAATATGATCCTTCCATTGAGTGCAACACAGAAACTGAGCAGACCTTGAAGTAGATAACATCATTGTTTGTTGTGAAAGGTATAATATTTTGAGGGATGAAATCTGGCATATGTTCATTCCTAGGTGATGACTGTGCAGATCTAACAAGCATGCAGTCAGTTTGAATTGGACATTGATCATAAAAGACTTATTGCTCACCCAATGTTGCTGATCTTGAGACTGATCTATCTCTGGATGCTGTTCTCTTAGGGCTTGTAAGAGGCTACTGCCAAGTCTTTCATCTGCTACAGACTTGCTCATGCACTCATAGAATCTTCCCTGTAACAAGAGAAAATATCTAAGATTGAATATAAAATAGAAACCAATCTTAGCAAGGCAGCAACAATCTTTTGATGGATACCTGGGAAAGCTATTGCAATCTTTTTAACAAGGGAACCCATAGAGTCAATTTCAACTATGCTTTAGGATGAGGTAGGCCATAGTTACATTACATCTTCCAATAAAATATACAAGGCAATTTTCTTACTATCACTAAAGGTGCATATCGATGAACTTGATACTTATCTTCTGCACATGTTTTTCTCTAAAAGCTTTTGTCTAAATTATAATGATCACAAGTTTTTAAATCTTTGTCATTTGGAAAGAACCAGGTAAGTAGTAAAATTCACTTCCTAGATTGTTAAGGGATTGCCTACTTAGATATTCATCCTCCTTAAGATTGTACATCTACACATGGATAGACAATGCACTTCAATTTGAAAATTGTAAATATAGTGTTCTTAGGAAACCTTAAACATGACAGCATACCACAGTGATCTTGTATCCTGTGACATGATCCTTCTTTTGATTGCCTAAGCATGCTTCAGAATAAGAAAATCACTTCCTAAAGCCAACGTGAATATGCTGACACAAACAACATAAAGTTAACAGTGTAAGTTTATGGACACTGTACACTTGAGCACACATCTAGAGGTTAGAGTCCTCAAGCGACAGAAATTTAGTAGACAAGTAAAAAGTTGGGAAAAGTCCAGAACAATCCCAAGGTTGTATATCTTATAAGGTGATAAAAATGGTAAGAAATAAGGGTAAGATGAAGGATTTTGAGTAGCAACCGTAACATCTACAGGTAAATATATGCATGTTTTGAAAGATAGTTGGAGTTATTGCACTAAATAAGATTAAACTATTTATTCCTTTTAGGAATAACTGCTTTTCATGCAAGTGGCTTGCTGCTGTGCCAATCCTATTTAGTCCCAGTGGGACTTTAGATTATATAACTATCCTCTTGATGGGTATAAGGATTTCTTTTGAGATCTTTTATGAGGGAGATTCCAAATTGGAACTTTACATGCTAGAGGACATATTTTCTATGGACTTATGTGTCATCACAAAGATCAATTCAAGTGCATTTCAGGATGCTTAATCTGTAAAGTGCAGAGGCTTTCTAAAGCATCTTTTGCTTCTAACATGTTTATGTAGAAAAGATTTCGTGACCTATGTCGAATAGAAGGCATTTAAATTCAAGAAATGATCTAAGTTCTCCTGACAAAGGACTCTATTTATCATCCACTTTGGAACACAATTACCACGAAAATCATTTGATTCAACAGTCCATCTCCCGACACTCAAGGACTAATATTAATTATAACTGTAGTCCATATATATAACAAGCTGTTCTTGTTACATAAAGCTTGCATGTACCACTCATAAAGTTTCAGGTGTTGGAAGCAATCTTGAGCATCGGCAGAGCAAGATAAAGTCACTTCAAATTACCTGGGTATCAAAGTGTCCCAAGCAGACTCTCTTATCCCACAAATCTAGATCAGGATAGAAGGGGAAGAGGGAGGGGAGGGTAAGTGGTACCTGATTCAACGAAGAGATTAGCAAAGCCAAGGCCTGAACCCGATCTTTGCTGAGGTTGTATTGATCAAGCAGCGTCTTCTCTCTCTCATCTCCCAAAGCCCTAACTCTCACTTTCCTTTCTAATATCCCATAGACCTCCAATCCCCATAACAAACATATGGAGCAACCAACACAACAGAGAACAAATAGAACCACCAACGGGTTGCTCCACCTTCGGCCACCCTTGCATTGCTTGCCATCAGAAAAGGAAACCCTGCGCCGTGACATCCTAACAAGAACTCACGCACAGACAAGCTCGAGATCCGCAGGAAGGATCCAAACAATCTCCAATCCAAGATCACAACTTTTCCAGAGGAACAGCTGCAAGATGGATTTTTGAGAGGAGTGGAGTCAATCTTTCTCTAATCCACCAGAATATATCATCAAGTAGAGGAGGATTGATCTTTCCCCCTCTTATTCTAATTCAGCTGCCCACTGCTTCCCTCTATGTTCTACTCTTTGCTGTCTTTAGGACCAAGGATAGATCTTGAAGCAACACCCAGTTGCTTGACTGGAATATATAATCAAGACTGGCAGTTTTCGCCGTCCTGCCCTTGTTCAGCTACCCACTATTGCCAACTCACTTTCCGGGTCTTCGCTGCCTCCAAACCAAGAACGCAACAAGATCACACCTTTTGGAGAAGCCACTTACGGGAAAGCCCAGAATCCACAGGGGAGGGGCATAAGAAGGATGGCTCCCCTGCTTTCCTTTCTTTTACACCAGCTCTGCTTTCTTCTTCTTTGCTTCTTTCCTTCCCCTCGTTGCCTACAGCCCCTAGTTGCCATCAAGGTTATACCTTTTAAAACCCCCACTACAGAAAAGTCCAAGAATATGACAAATCACAGAGACACCCAGTAGCAAGGCCATTGATCAGGCCGCACAAGTTGAGGTAAAAGGGCGAAAAAAGAAGAGGCAAAACAAACCATTTATATTTTCAACAGAAGAACTAAAAAGAGGTTCCCTCTCTCTCTCTCTCTCTCTCTCTCTCTCTCCTCAAATTAGATAAAAGGTTAGTAATGAAACATCATTCAATGGGTGTGGGATGTATGATTATCCCATCATCCGGTGGGGGCTGGCAAGTAAATAAATGCAGCTAACACAAGCATAAAATCAAAGGAAAGAAGAATAAAGGAAGATACATGCAAAAGTTGTTTATTAAAAAGATAATAAACCTATATTCCCACTCTTTTGAGGCAAAAGTGAAATACCTTCTTTCTCTTTAAGGTGGCATATACACGATCAAAACATGAAAATTTGATTTTTATATTTGCTATACTTAAAAGAAATAGGATTAATTTTTATAAAAAAAAATTATTATTTTTAAATATCATATAAAATGTTGATATTTTTAAAAATTCTAAAATATTTTTTTTTAACATGATCGTTCTATCTCTCGTCGGTTGTTCCCTTGACCTTATCTCCACTCGACCCAATTCATCGACCATTGTTTTTATTATCATCCTCATCCAAACCCGACAACTTATGATGACGATATTTACTTAGAGTTTGTGGAGAGCAATCAACCATCGTACGAAGATTACAGGTAAAAAGAATAATCTTATGCTTAGCGAATAAGGACGATCAACTAGACCGTAAAGTAAATAAGGAACTACGAATTATTATTAGTCTTTGTACAAGAGAGGCGGACTAAGGCCATAGTGAAGTTTGGAGATAAAATAATCTTTTTTATAGAACCTGAGGTTTTGCTTCAGATTTTTCAAATATTTTTTTTTTCAAAACTTCACCTAAAGTATTGCACAAAGCGGTAAATGCAGTATATTTAAGCATCTTGAAGAGATAGATGCAATGTTCCACTTGCATTGTTTTCTCATCAGCCTCTTTTTTTCTCTTTGAAGTCTCTTTTTCCTCTGTGAGCATTATTAAAGGTAAAGATGTCAGTTACTTAGAAATAATATAAAATTAGAAAGAAGTGGTAAAGGAAACCGATGGAGAGAGAGAGAGAGAGAGAGAGAGAGAGAGAGAGAGAGAGAGAGGAGGTAGGGACACACAACAATGTTCCTCCTGTATTGCCTTTTTTTTTTTTCTCCTTCAAGTGTCTTTTGCTCTGTGGGCATGAAAGGTAAAGATGCCAGTTACTCATCACCATATACACTTTTGAAGGGAGGGTGGTAAATGGCAAGAAAGATGGTGATGGAGAGGCAGGAGGGTAGGGACACACAACAGTGTGCATCTCTTCTCTGCCCTTTTCAGATGACAGCATAAAAGTGGACATAAATGCATTAAATTGTCAGTTGAGTGACTGTTTCCCTCACATACAGCTCATAAATTGAACTACAAAGAAAGATGGATGACTGTTCTATAACTCTCTCTTTCCCAAAGAAAGATGTATCCATTGTTTGTGGTCCAACACCACAACTGGTCTCTACCTCCAGATTTGGCACGAAAAAATGAAAAAAAGAAATAGCCTGCTGGACTTAAAAGATGGATTAAAGTAATGCAGCTGCAATAGCCACCACCTACTGGTTTAGTTGCAGGCAAGGAGAACACATAGGTTTGCCTAAATATGAAAGCTACAAGTAACACCAGACACTTTAGATGTTCAGGGTTTGAAATGGTAATCATAAGAGACCATGGTTAGGTTGACAGACCATTCATGGACTAGCAAAAGAAAATCTACTTGTCTTTTATACCAAATTTAGACCAGTTGGAAAGCAAGAATAAAGATGCATTCTTTAGTGTGTCTTCTCAATAGTAATCACCAATTCCTGAAGAAATAAGCAAAAACATATCTCAATTTTCCTTTTATTTGTGAAAAATAGACATCATTTTATAGTTTACATTTCTATGCACTAAAATCTTGCAACAGTTTGAAGAAGTTCAAGCACCATTTTGCTGTCATATTAGATTATACAACACAAAGTATCAAATATTTTTGGTACTGTCTTTCCAAACAAAAAAAAGTCCTTAAATATATTTGGTTGGCTATATGATTGTTACCCAAGAATGTTATACTTGATCTATTAATTTATTGAGCCCCAGTCATTGAATTAAAATATTTATATCCAAATTATGAGGTAATTTAAAATTTTAATGACTTTTGATGTGGAACAATATTGGGGTGCTATAATCTCTCTCACCTAAAAGACAATGTCAAAATCTAACATTCAACATAGTCCAAATTAAATTCTAATATAATTCTTCTATCTTATGAGATAACTAATCCATAAAACAATGACAGTTAGTGATAATATATCCATTAACTCTTTATAAGATAATCTAAATTTTTAAACCATTTTTAGTATGAGACTAAATCGACTAAATCAAAATAGATGGTTGTGAAACACCATTTCATACCTATTTAATTATTTAAAATTATTCATATGATTATTCGACTCAGTATAAACAGGTGAAAGATTAAGAGAAAAATATCAAAAAACTCCTTACATGATTGTGTGTGTTGTGGTAAGATGCTGATAGCTTTACTCCCCAAAACATAGAAGACAAGTGAATGGAAGGTTGCTAGATTTAGCCCATTTGTCCTGTTTCATGCTTCCTTTTCCTGCACAAGGAAACCACAAAGCTTGCAAACACTTTCGGTTCTCACACACTCCTAAGTCTGAAATGTATGCCCTTCATGCCCTCTAGGTAATTATACAATGTTAAAAGCAGTAGTACTAAATAACAAGTGCAACTTATTTTATGGCACTTGCAGGGCAAGTTGGATCCCTGTTCATGGATTAATAGCAGTGCAGTCTGAGCAGAAACAATGCATATGCAGTGGTAATAATAGTAATTATAGAAGGTAGAAAGGAAGAAAGTAGAATTGGAAAACTTTGATTCAGTGTTGAATTTATGATATGATCTTAAGATGTTAGATTATAGAAATATTTACATAATATGATCTAACTTTCGAATGCAAGGATTTACTGACTTGAAGGGAATTACAGATGTACCTTAGAGAGTGACATTATCCATATTATGGACATTCTCAGTGGAAGCAACACTCCATCTTAAGTATTGATAGTATGATCTTGGGATTAAGTCTCCCTTTTATCATTTACCATTTGCCAAAAACAATAGAATAATATATAATTTTGAAACTAATTCTAAAGTATTGATGGACTTCCCTAACGGAAGTGCTGCTACAACTTGGAAATTTTTGACAAGTATACATAAAATCTATGTTGTTGTTTTATAGAATTCAAAACATCATATGTATTCCACGAAGGAAATGGTATAGCTAATTGTCGATTGACTTTACACATTAGAGCTAATAAATTTCTTTGTATATAGATGATGAATTATCGATAGAAATATTTGTGTTTATTTACATAGATGATAAATTATCTTTTAATTTCGATATAAACAATTTTTTTTTATCTGCATTGCATCATTAAACCTTAATCTGATGTTTGGAAAAGAAAAAAAAGCTTTAGAAAGGGATTTTGAAAAGAAAAAAAAACCTTAGAAAGAAAACCTGAATCTCCATTACATATTTCTTTCAAACTCTCCATCAGTAAGTCCTTTTGGCTTCTTTCCATAGCACAGTCTGGAGCTTTCAAGATTCCAGTCATGGTTTGCTGCTGATCTACAAGTACCAAAGAAACAAAGAATGACTGCTAGGATTAGGACAGGTAAAAACCTACTCCTACTGTTACCACTACTACCCATGAGTAGGTGCTATCCAAAACCCTACAACCAGTATAGCAAACTTTTAATCATTCCAGCCACCACCATAATGCCTAATCCAGTGTCTTAACTGCAGGTGCAGCTGAGCATGAGTCACCAGCTACTGTTAACACCTTTTGGTCTCCTTCGGGCACGAACATTTTACGATTGATTTTGACCTTGTTTTCCTTGAGCAGAACCCTAAAAGGAAAACACCTGCAGAGATGGAAAAGAAACTATGAGATCATAGGTGTACCAACCAAAAGAGAGAGAGAGCAGAAACTTATGTTGGTTCCAGCCGATACGTGCGCTCGCATAAATTTGGGCTGTTCGAACTCAAATAAAAGAAAAAGAGAAAGAATAAAATTGGGTGACGGTAGAGATTGCAGTGTGCGTCGTGAGATTGTACAGTGAGCGTGCGGCGACGTGCAGAGAAGAGAGAAAGAGAAAGAGAACGATTAGGTTTATGAATTTTCTGCTTGACGAAAATTTTATTCTCGTACCGTGAGATGTCAAACGTTGTCAGTTTTGACTCAAATTTTATATGGAGAATTTTTATAGCAAACTCTACAATCCTAATAGTGTTGATCTGCAGTTTATCCTCTCTAAGGTACTTTCCTACGATATCCATTTTATGATACCTAAAATTCTCTTTTGAGGAGATCCATCCTACATGATGAAGATATGCTATTCTTGAACCAAGATCTATGATCTTGATGTTATTCTGATCTTTTAGTTATTCTAGAGAATACCTATTGTAAACCTGTTATCATTATTATTGATAGTGGAAGTTTGAGGTGGACTACGGTCCCGTGGTTTTTCCCACATTGGGTTTTCCACGTTAAAAAGATTTGGTCTCACTGTGTGATTGATTTTTGCTCTATTGTTTATGCTGTGCTGGTTGATATTTTCATTTGGATATTAAGTTGGTATTTTGATGAGGAACCTATTTTAATACACAAAGAGGGAAAGAATTATTCCGCTTTAACAGGTTTCTTCCCAATAAGTGGTATCAGAGCAATAGGTTATTTGGTGCTAGTTTTTCTTGTGTGATTGAAATGGAACAGTCAGATGGTATGATTAAATTGAACTCATCAAATTATTCAACTTGGAGACGTATGATGGAAGATTTGCTTTATTGCAAAGATTTGTATAAGCACATCAAGGTTAAAGATAAACCTTCTACTATGGACGATGAAGAATGGGAAGTTCAACATAGAAAAGCTATTGCCTATATTAGAAGATGGATGAATATAAACTTGCATGAGTATATTTCAGATGTAACCAGAGCTGATGTTGTTTGGCAAAGGTTAGAAAACCTCTTTGCGAAAAAGACAGTAGGAAATAAAATTTCTCTCCTCATAAGGCTTGTAAATTTGAAGCATAAAGATGGTGGTAACATTATTGAGCACATAAGCCTATTTTAGAGTCTTACAAACAAGTTGGTTGTTATGAAAATGAATATAGATGATGAGATGTAAGGATTATTACTTCTCAGCTCTTTACCAGAAAGTGGAAAACGTATGTTGTGACTATTTGTAACTTAACGCCAGAGGAGACTCTAACTATAGATATGGTTAAAAACAGTTTGCTAAATGAAAATGCCAGAAGGAAAGAACAGGGTGAATCTTCTTCTGGGGCATTTGTTACTGAAAAACAAGAAAGACGTGGAAGAAGTCATAGCAGAAATCCACATGGATATAGAGGAAGATCTAAGTCTAGAAGAGATATCAAATGCTTTCACTGTAATAGGCCAGGTCACATGAAGAAAGAGTGTAAGTTTTGGAAGCGAGAACAGAATGAAATGAAGAAAAATAAGAAAGAGACTAATACAATTGCTGTTGAAGGTAATATCACTATTGTCTATGATGAAGGTTGTGTTAGCCTTGTAGCTCAGGACAGTAATTGGGTAATTGACTCTGGTGCTTCATTTCATGTCACTTCTCGTGGTGATTTCTTTAGATCTTACACTGCTGGTGATTTTGGTAATGTTAGAATGGGAAATAGTGGTACATATAAGATTGTGGGTATTGGAGATATTTGCTTTGAGACCAGTATTGGGAGCAAATTAATACTCAAAGATGTAAGGCATGTTCCAGATATTCGTCTTAACTTGATATCTACAGGTAGACTTGATGATGAGGGCTTTGCACATTATTTTGGTGATAGTAAATGGAAACTCACTAAAGGTTCTCTAATTGTGGCAAAAGGAAAGAAAATTAACTCTTTTTATGTCATGAAAACTAAGCTACACAAAGGAGAGATTAATGCAATTCGAAAAGGTGAAAGTATATATCTTTGGTATAAGAGGCTTGGACATATCAGCGAGAAGGGACTTCAAACTCTTGCTAGAAAGCAGTTCTTACCAGAGTTGCAAGGTACATCTCTTAAATCTTGTGATCATTGCTTAGCTGGAAAAACACATAGAGTTGCATTTCAGACATACCCATCATCTAGAAGATCAGATGTTATTGATTTAGTTCATACTGATGTCTGTACTATGCAAACTAGAACTCTTGGAGGTGCTCTTTATTTTGTTACTTTTATTGATGACCATTCTAGAAAAGTTTGGGCTTTTGCTTTGAAATCTAAAGATCAGGTACTCGATGCTTTCAAGGAGTTTTACGTCAGTGTTGAAAGAGAAACTGGCATAAAACTAAAGTGTATTCGATCAGATAATGGTGGCGAATACAGGGGTCCTTTTGAGAATTATTGCAGGTTTCATGGTATCAGACTTGAGAAAACAGTTCCTAAAACTCCTTAGCAGAACGGTGTGGCAGAAAGGATGAACAAAACCATTGAAGAAAGGATTAGGTGTATGCTTTCTCACGCCAAGTTACCGAAGTCATTTTGGGGGGAGGCTATGAGAACTACAGTTGACCTGATAAATCTTTCTCCATCAGTTCCTCTGCAAGGTGATGTTCCAGAGAGAGTATGGAGAGCAAAGGGATATATCTTATAATCATTTGAGAGTCTTTGGGTGTAAAGCATTTGTTCATATTCCCAAAGATGAGAGGTCCAAGCTTGATAATAAGGCAAAAGCATGTATCTTCTTGGGATATGGTGATGAAGAGTTTGGGTACAGATTATGGGATCCAGTGAACTAGAAGATTATTAGAAGCAGAGATGTTGTGTTTCTTGAAGATCAATTGTTTGATGATGGTGATAATATTAAGAAGCCAGAAACCTCTGTTTATATTCCTTGGAGTTTGGGTCCAGTTCCTTCACCTGTAGTTCATGATGATCATGGGGGAGATGAACAAAAAGATTGTGGTGAGAATACCAGTGATGATACACCTACAGTTGATGATGCTGAACCAACTGAACAGCTACCTCCACCACTACTTGAGATTTCATTGAGAAGATCCACTAGAGAGCGACAACCCTCTACCAGATATCCTCCACATGAGTATGTTATGCTTACTGATGGGGGAGAGCCAGAAACTTACCAAGAAGCTATTCTACATGAGAATAAGAATGAGTGGGTTAAAGCTATGCAAAAAGAGATGAGATCCTTGCTTGAGAACCACACCTATGATTTGGTAAAGTTGCCTAAAGATAAGAAAGCTCTCAAGAATAAGTGGGTTTATAAATTGAAGACTGAAAACAATAGCTCACAACAAAGATACAAGGTACGATTAGTTGTGAAAGGATTCAGTCAGAAGAAAGGTATTGACTTTGAAGAAATATTTTCTCCGGTTGTAAAAATGTCCTCTATCCGAGTTGTTCTTGGTTTGGTTGCCCGTTTGAATTTAGAAGTTGAGCAACTTGATGTAAAAACAGCATTTCTTCATGGTGACTTAGAAGAAGAAATTTACATGGAGCAATCAGAAGGTTTCAAAGTCAAGGGAAAAGAAAATATGGTATGTAAGCTTAAGAAAAGCTTATATGGACTCAAACAGGCACCTAGACAGTGGTATAAGAAGTTTGATTCCTTTATGATGAGCCAAGGGTATGATAGAATCACATATGATCATTGTGTGTTTATGAAGAAATTTTCAGATGATGATTTTATTATTTTACTGCTATATGTTGATGATATACTAATTGTTGGCCATGATGTTGGAAAAATTGGAAAGCTTAAAAGAGAGCTAAGTAAGTCTTTTGCCATGAAAGACTTAGGATCGGTGAAACAAATACTTGGCATGAAGATTCTTCGTGATAGGAAGAAAAGGAAGATTTGGCTATCTCAGGAGACTTACATTGAAAAAGTTCTTGAAAGATTCAACATGAGTAAAGCCAAAGCAATTTGTTCCCCACTTGCATATCATTTCAAGCTTAATTTGAAACAATGCCCTACAAGTGAGAAAGAAAAAGAAGAAATGTCCAGAGTGCCTTACTCATCTGCAGTAGGCAGTTTGATGTATGCTATGGTTTGTACTAGGCCAGATATAGCTCATGCAGTTAGAATTGTCAGCCGATTTCTCTATAATCCTGGAAAGGAACATTGGGCAGTAGTGAAATGGATATTAAGATATCTAAGAGGTACTTCCAGGTTGTGTTTATGTTTTGGCAGTGATGAACCTGTGTTAGAAGGCTACACAGATACAGACATGGCAGGTGATACTGATTCCAGGAAGTTCACTTCAGGATTCTTGATGACATTTGCAGGAGGAGTAGTCTCTTGGCAGTCTAAGTTACAGAAGTGTGTTGCTCTATCAACCACAGAAGCAGAATACATAGCAGTTACTGAAGCCTGCAAAGAAGCTTTATGGATGAAAAAATTTCTACAGGAATTGAGCTTGAAACAGGAAGGATATACTGTTTACTGTGACAGTCAGAACGACATTCACCTCTCCAAGAATTCAACATACCATTCTAGATCCAAGCATATTGATGTGAGATATTACTGGATTTGTGATGTGCTTGAGATGAAAGAATTATAGTTGGAAAAGGTGCATACCAATGAGAATGATTCAGATATGTTGACAAAGTCTTTGCCTAAGGAGAAGCTTGAAGCATGTAGGCGAAGAACGGGCTTGGTACAGCCCACCATATGAGCTGGAGGGGAAGAATTGTTGGGTCCAGCCCATATGTGGGCTTGGATAAATTGGGTTGTTCGAGCCCAAATCAAAGAAAGAGAGAAAGGGCAAAATTGGGTGATGGCAAAGATTACAGTGTGCGTCGTGAGATTGAATAGTGAGCTTACGATGATGGAAAGAGGAGAGAGAAAGAGAGAGAGAAAGATTAGGTTTATGAGTTTTCTGCTTGACGATCGGTGGCCAAACGTTGTCAGTTTTGACCCAAATTTTATATGGAGAATCCTTGTAGCAAACTCTACAATCCTAACGGTGTTGATCTGCAGTTTACCCTCTCTAAGGTACTTTCCTGCGATATTCACTTTGTGATACCTAGAATTTTCTTTTGAGGAGATCCATCGTAATGAAGATATGCTATTCTTGAGCCAAGATCTATGATCTTGATGTTATTTTGATCCTCTAATTATTTTAGAGAAGATCTATTGTAAACCTGTTATCATTATTATTGATAGTGAAAGTTTGAGGTGGACTACGATCCCGTGGTTTTTTTCACATTGGGTTTTCTACGTTAAAAAGATTTGGTCTCACTGTATGATTAATTTTTGCTCTATTGTTTATGCTGTGCTGGTTGATATTTTCATTTGGATATTAAGTTGGTATTTTGATGAACAACCTATTTTAATACACAAAAAAGAAAAGAATTCTTCGCAACAACTTACACCGTATATAGCATGAGAGAGACATGCTAAATGCTGTCCGCATAAAAAGAAAGGAATCAAGCACAAGTTTTATAGCGTGGTGAAGGGACAAAGAAGAAGAGGAAGGCATGTATACAGTGAGGCTTTTGATGAGAAGGTTAAAAATGGTGTTGCTGGCTATTCGAGAAGCCATATATATCAAAACTTACCATTGAAACTGATGCGGAATAATTGGGAATGAGTTATCAAGATTTTGAGTAGAAAGAACATCCTCCATAGTTTCTTCATAATCATATTGGATGTAATTTAGATCTTCCTAAACATTCCGTGGAATCATGTATTTAGAGAGGACAACAAAATTGCTCCTTGGCCAATTTCTTGAATTAGATTGGATATGGAATGAGAATTAGCACCCCGAATTGTTTTCAATTTCATAGTTTGTAATAGGATTATCAAGTAATGCAATTATTTTTTTTTCTCTTCTGACAAAACAAAAATCAAGCCCTCCATCAATTGGTTACATGTGGAGATTAGACTTTTTGAGGTGATAAAGCAGATGAGTTTGAGATCATGGTGGAGTGGTCCTTTGGTTCCCCTTGGATTGGATTTGCACACTCTATTTGTTTTGCCCATTAGATGGTTGCTGGTGTCACTAGACAGTTCTTTCGTTTCTTCTTCCCTTGACGAACACGGGGCAAAGGTTTCATCATGGCCAAAGCTTCAGGATCAGAGCACTAACTGCTGTGTTGCATGCATGCCTTTCCTCGTCAATCTTGGGATCCCATCTTTTTGATGGATGGGACCTATATTACGTGATGGACAGCTTTCATGTAATGCAGTGACCGTGTAGCACTGAGTAGTGGTTAAACCCATATATTTCATTCATGGTATCTTGCCTTGAGCAAGTCCTTTTCTCCTCACACAACCTTGTCAGCGGAGGTGCTCGGCGCCGATGCTGCCACTTTGCGTTGGTGCCTCGACACTAGTACTTCTTATGTCACCGATGCTATTGCTCCATCTCATCATCATCCTCGCTAGCAACAGCAAACCACCTCCCTGCAATCATTGTTGATCCGATTTCCAGATCTGATTCTGCTAAGACTTTCTCATCCACCACCGAATCACTATTGGTAGAATTTTCTATCGCAGCCTTTGCTCACGCAGCAGCAGTAGAGATTAAGATAACGGTAGTGTCATCGCCACTGTAGTTGTTGTCGCTATGCCCACTACATCGACACTTCTTCCGTGGGCAACACTTCTAAAAAATAATTACATGATTTATAACTGAAACTGAATATCATATCATCGCCATCGTCTCTGAGCAGTTGAGGAAATCCTCCCTATTACTGATAAATAGTTATCAAAAGCTCACAATCTAAATAAACTATGTAATTATATTTTATACATTTCATAATTTATAACTGAAACTGAATACCATATCATCACCATCGTCTCTGAGCAGCTAAGAAAATCCTCCCTACTGATAAATAGTTATCAAAAGCTCAGAATCTAAATGAACTACTGTAATTATATTTTATAGATTTGTCTTTGTTCATGCATTCCACCCCAACAGTTAAAAACATTAAATTAGTTTATAGGAATTTGATAGATTTTTTTATTATGGCCCAAGTATTTGAATATTTGGTTCACCCTAAATAAATAATAAATGAATAGATTAATCTTCTCATTAGATCATATTATGATAAATTATTAAAACTGATACAGTAGTGGATAAGATGCGAGACTCCAGTAGAAGAAATTTATGATGCTAAAGATATATCATGATACCACCATTAGACTAAGCTTGATAAGATTTTATTTTGGACTAAATTGGTCCTTAACGACTTGAAACCCTTAAATGGGATGTGTCTAAATTAATTTAGTTCATAAAATTTGATGAGTAAATTACCATTAATTTGGACAAAAGAATTTTAGGCTTAATAAATTAATAAATCATAAATTGAACATAACATATTGTAGATTGTGTATCGATTGCAATTATATCCTATCTATTTTTAGACCTATTTAAACGTCCAATTCAAACTTTTATTTTCCTACCCGCATCTGTATTCTTATTCAATTTAAACGGATTCGGGTATGCGTCTAGCAAACCCGACCCGTGATTTCTACCTGCCATATATAAGACGCACGGTTTGTGAGGCAACGGCGGCCGACTCGTTCGCCCCGTTTGGGGTTCCATCACGATGGCATCGTCCGCGCTGCAGATTCCCGCGGCCATCAAGTCGAGCTCCTCCGCTTTCTCCGGACGGCTCCCATCCACCAACAACATCGGGTTCTTGGATCGCTTGAGCTCCATTTTCATCCCTTGCAGTTTGATTACAGTCTTTTCTCAAGGAATGATTTGGTTGCAGGTCGTCTACGGTATCTCTGTCGGTAGGAAAAATGGGGTTTGCAAGTGCGTGGATGCTCCTCCTGCGGAGCAGTAGACCGGTAATTCTATATACTCCCTTCATTCGGAAGTATTATGCTGGTAAGTTTTGGTTTGTCGTCGCGGGCATACATTTTTAACTCGGCATATCAAGATTGCTGCCCTGATAGCCAGTATCTCGGCTATTCTGTTTTTGTTTCAAGTTAATCGATAGAGTTCTTGCTGCAGAAAGTGCCGGTTTACTTTTCTGTACTTCTGTAATGTTTTAGGAGCTAATTTTCTGCTCCATTCTTCAGATTCGTAAGTTTAGTTTTTCAATAAAATTATCGTTTCTTAGCGTTTTCGGGTAGGATGGATGGAACCATTTTGAAGAATTTAGGGAGAACATTCCGTAGCTCAAGCAAGTTCAGAACTGGGAGATCATAAATACATGGAACAAAGTTCGAAACTTTGGCCTAGGTCAGGGGCATGTTAGGCCTTCTAAATATAATCTCGTGGCAGGATGGAAGGCTATATATTTCAGTTTGACAAAGCTGAACTTAGATAACTTGGATATCCAGCATATCCCAATGTTGCTAAAAGGGGTACTTATGTATCTGAAGTAGTCCTCGGTATTGTTGGCTACATGTTGATCTTGGGTTTGGAACAAGAGATTGAACAAATGAAAGGCCCAATCACTATGAGCACAGAACTAAATGTGCAATTTCATGCCCTTTCTTTTCTGCCACATATGTGTAGCTACTTGTTCTGGTAGGCCACTTTATCTGCATTTGTTGCTTCTTGTATTTTACATAACATAACCAAATCCTTGATTTTGGAATGCTTTGTTTCAAAAAGGACTATATATTTGATGAGGTGAACTTGCAGAAAATGTTCTTTTGTGTTTTGCTTGATTCTGATTTAATGCAGGTGGTTTTGTTGGTGGATAACTTTTTCTTTGCATACAGGCTAATCAGTTTATTTCATTACTTGTTGTTACTGTTCTTTGCACTTGTGTTTATCAGAGAAATGTATTTTTTCATGTTTTTAATTATCTCATTATGCGTAGTTGGATCAGCCTATCTGCTCATCATTTATCTGTGTTCATATCGATGACTTCAGGAGAGGTCAACAAGTCTAAAAATGCCCTTATTCTAATAATGTGATAAAATCAGTTGCCTAGATAACATGCATCATGATGATTATTCTACATTGTTCAGCACACTGAAACATATGGCTAAACTTCAAGCAGGTTATCTGTTCCCAGAGGTTAGTAGTCTTCTGTATTATGGTTTATTTTAATGATGATGTTGACTATGATATGTTAAAATGCTCTTGTAGGAAAATGCTAGGGGTCCTTGAGCAGTGGTCATTCTGCTGTAATTCATTTCACAAACTGGGATGGTAAAAAGTTTAATCTATGGTTTATGACCTCTGATGAATCATGTTGGGGGATAAGGAACCTTCCTATCCACCTAGCCACCCTGCTTAACTTATTTCCATTTTTCCACCTATGACACCACATCCTCATTTCTAATGTATCGCTGCCCATCCAGTGTTTCTTGCACCCATTTTTTGAAGTGGTAATCAGAGTGCTTGATCCCTAAATTTTATTTTTGTATTATATGGAACTGGATATTCTTTGAAGGCTTAATACCAAGGAGTGTACCAGTATATATGGCAATAAATTTATGCCTGTTACAACGGTGGATACCTCATGTCTATTGCTTGACTATGCCACCCAACGATTAGTTGAAATCTGGTTAGTTACTAGTTCTGAATTGTGCTTGGACATGTTAGCATGCTGGCAAATCATGCTTTTCGATAGCATTTGAGCATACTATGCTATAATCCTAGAGCAGATACTTGTATATACTGTGCACTTTTAAAATGTTAGCCTTGTATTCACTTTTTCTCTTCATAGTTATGACTTATGATGCAAGAGATTTAAAATTGCTACCTAACATATTTTTTAACATATTGTGTCGAGTTTCCAGGTTTTATTTGTTTGACTGAATATTATTTTCTGTTGCATTACGTTGGAACACTTATGTTTTTCTCAAATTGCTTGAAGCTAGATCGCCAGAAGAAGAGCAGCACACATTTCAAAGTACCCTGATGCACAAGTCATAAGCCTTGGCATTGGTGACACCACAGAACCCATTCCAGAAGTTATAACTTCTGCCATGGCTATGGTAAAACTTGTCTCTTGTATTGGAATAAACGTGATCTTTTATAGGTTATTTATATTCTTTATGTTATGCCAATGTCTGCATAAACTTGAATTTTATAACCTTATTATATGTAGAAATACTATGTTTATTGTAAATGAAATGCATTGCTGCGCAATGATCTTCAATTGAAATACATCAAATCTAGTCTCATTAAAAAACTATAATTCTCATGATTCTCTTTTATGTTTGTAATTTTGTATGATTTTCTTAAGTTCGTGAGACACTTGCCAATCAATTTTGTATATGATTGTTATTTTCATATTTATCTACTTTTAACCAAAATTTGTCGAACAAAGTACTTCTTGAATGTAGTTTTCTGCTTGCTGAGAAGTTTTATAATAATCAAAGCTATGGTGAGAGTGATGACATTGTGTAAATAAAGTTGTATTTTCACTAAGGTTCATGTTTAAAAGCAACAAACAGATGAAAAGGAGTTGTATCATATCTAAAGTCTGTCATATGGCTTGTGTCCGAGGTCAACAACAAATACAACAACAAGATGCAAGGTTAGATGAGGTCAAATGGCAAATCATTGAATATTATCACAAGATGGCATGAGGATGAGTCTATTATTTCCAGAGAATCAGTTTGTTAATTAACTTGACAGCTCCTGAAGTTTTAACTAAAACTTCACTTTCTTGGTTACAATTTTTTTTTCAGTGGTTTCTGTCAGTATTTTTATAGAGATTTTACTAAAAGTTTAACAATATTAGACTTTTAATTTAGTGTAGGTCATATTTGTTTGAATTATTCATGGATCTTTGCTTATTCTGCATGTATAAAAATTGAACTTATTATATTATTTATGCAGAGAGCACATTCTCTCTCAACTGTTGAGGGATATAGTGGTTATGGAGCTGAACAAGGGGACAAGGTAACAAATTATAGTGGTTATGGAGCTGAACAAGGGGACAAGGTAACTAATTATATTTCACACCATTCTCTCTCTCTTTTTTTGTTTTTTAACTACCTTTTTCTGTAACAATTTGTGAATTCTTTGAAGTTGAATGTAATATGTATTGTTTTGATAATTCGTTTACTTGTTGGACTTTTTCTGCAGAAACTAAGGGCTGCTATAGCCTCAACATATTACAAAGACCTTGCTATTTGATGAAACTGATATATTTGTCTCGGATGCTGCAAAATGTGATATATCTCGGCTTCAGGTTGTTTTTCGTTTCATGTTTTCACTTTGTTTTTGTTCTATTTCCTATATTGAAATTGATGATGACTAATCTCTATGAGTCTACAAGTTGAGGAACTTTTTGTGGTTCAGAGGGAAGGGGGTGGTTTGTATGGATAAACTGGTTTTATACGCCTTATCTTTCTTATACATTCTATGGGTCCTTTTTGGATCTGAAGTGAAGATGGCAGTTCAAGATCCATCGTACCCTGTAAGACTACACTGCACACCCTTAATTTATGCTTTTCTCTCTTTTTAATTATAGAAGGCTACTTTTGAAATTTGTACATGGTTAATGCTATTATAGTATGTGGTTTTGATTCTTATTTGGAGTAGGAGCATCAACATTAGGCATTTGTATTCAGTGGATAGGTTGATGTCAATGCAACGTGTATATTTCTATGTTTATGGTCATCTATTAGGGAGTTAAATCTTCAAACTTCAAGGTATATGTAAAATATGTCTACTTAAGGACTACTGTTATTACAGGCATATGTAGATTCAAGTGTTATTGTGGGACAAACTAGCTTATTTCAGAAGGATATTGAGAAATATGGAAACATTGAATACATTAGATGTGTACCTGAGAATGGATTTTTCCCAGATTTGTCAACCATTTCACATGTTGATATTATATTTTTTTGTTCACCAAACAATCCCATGGGTTCAGCAACAACAAGAGACCAGCTGATCCATATGGTTCAGTTTGCACAAGACAATGGCTTAATTGTTGTTTTTGATTCTGCTTATTCCCTGTATATTTCAGACGACAGTCCACGTTCTATTTATGAGATTCCTGGAGCAAAAGAGGTGAGTTCAGTGCTGGAACAATCTTCTTTTTGCAAACTGACTTATGATTATAGTAAAAAAAATGCAATATTATGCTTAAGTAAATGCATCTATACACATGATTATGGTTAGGATAGATTTATATACTGGATGATATACAGACTTTTACCATCTGACATCATTGAATTAAATAATAAAAATTAAAATGAATGGCTGATGTTAGTGTCGAGCTTTATGTTTTGGTATTTATGTATTGGTTTGACCAGTGTATAAGTCCTTGCTTATTGCCATCTTGAATTTATTATCTGTATCAAATGAAATATTGTTCACATGATTACATACTTATACCAAGGTCCAAGCTGTACTTACCACCTGTGAAAACCATGAAGAACCCTTTGTTTTTCCTTGCATTCAGTGAGGATATTGGATTAATACATTTTTATTTCTGATGCATACGTACAAATGCCAAATCCTAGGAATAAATGTTGGAATTTTCTTTTTAATGTAATGGGAGCATCCTAGGGTTCAGACTGCATTAATGTCTAGAATTGTATTTCCAACCATTCAACTTGAAATGCTGCCAACTGCTGCTGTCTATCTAGGTGTCATTTTGTAAATATGTAATTCTATGTTTCATCCAAAGGTTTCATTATTCGAAGGATATTGTAGAGGGTGGTCTTCGGTACAATACGGTAAAGTTGCTGATTTGCAACCTGGGAGACTAGGGTTCAACTCTTGATTTTGAGAGGTACGTTCACTTTCATTGGCTCTCCCCAGACTTATCGTCAAGAGCCGTGCATGGTGTACACCCTATAAGGACATTCTATAGCAAACAACTGCTTCTTTTTGCTATGTGCTAAATATGGAGGTTTCTGAAGCACTTGACTTGACACGTAGACTACCTTCGTGTATCTAAATCTGAGCAAGTATCCATTATGTAAATGCTAATCTTGGAGCTCCACTAGTGAATATATTCTTAGAAGTTACTTGGGTAAGAAAATTAATATCAAACCTATATGGCCTCAACTTCCAGTTTCAATAGCTGCAGCATCCATTTATTTACATTAAACTATGAGGAAAAGTGAGCTTTTCTTTTGTAGGTAGCAATTGAAACATCATCCTTTTCTAAATTTGCTGGATTCACTGGGTTCGCCTTGGCTGGACTGTTGTCCCGAAGGAACTACTTTTCTCTGATGGTTTTCCTGTTGCCAAGGATTTTAATCGTATAGTTTGTACCTGTTTTAATGGTGCATCGAACATAGCACAAGCTGGAGGCCTGGCTTGCCTTTCTCCCAAGAGTCTGAAGGTTAGTTTTGTTGACATTGAGCTGCTTAGCATAGGTGATACATGCTTACCAGATTCCTTGGTATTGTACAGGCCATGGTTGAAACAATCAAATTCTACAAAGAGAACACCGAGATAATTGTTGACACATTTAAATCGCTTGGCTTTGATGTTTATGGTGGGAGAAATGCTCCATATGTTTGGGTACACTTTCCAGGCTGAAGCGGGTTTGGATGTGGTCGCCACCCCAGGAAGCGGGTTTGGACGTGCAGGTGAGGGCTTTGTTAGGGTCAGCGCCTTTGGTCACAGAGCAAACATAATGGAAGCTGCCAAAAGAATCAAACAGCTTTACAAGTGATCTAGATTGCTGTTGAAGACTGTTTTGGAATGGTACAATTGTGATGCAGCAACACGTTGGTTTGGTTTGTTCATCATCACATGTCTCGATTTTAAAAAGATACATTTGTTCGCAGCGAGGAGGAATAAGCAGCCTCTAGGGCAAAATATGAGACACCGTGAATTTTCTGTGGCGTTTGGAATGTTCTGTAAGGTTTAATCACAAGGCTATCATGTTTTTGTTGATTTTATTTGAGAAATGCCTGTTTAGTAGCTGAATTTATTTGTTCTTTGGAGGAAGCTTTTTGATGTTACCTTCTGATTATGATCAACTCATGCTCTCATTTAGCACATGAAACAGCATAGTTTTCTGGATTTTGTCTGTGCATAGGAATATGATTAAGTAATATCGCAAAGGCATGCAACAAGGAACGGTAATGTGAGACAGGTCCTAGAGAATCCCTCTCTCTCTCTCTCTCTCTCTCTCTCTCTCTCTCTCTATGAAGTCATGTTTCATGGGATGATTAACCCTTGCCCGTATCCTTCTTATCATTTGGACTCTAGTCATCATACCTAATAAGCTCAAGATGCTACCGCCATAGTTCATACCTTTGTTACAAACAATTGCAGACTTGTCATGCAAATGCAAAATTTATAATAATTATTGTTTTTGCAAAGATAAATGATGAAGACATAATTTGATCGATAAGGGTGCATATGATAATATTTGATTCTTAGCGGACATGCTCATTGGGCAACATTTGATACATTTCGTCCATTTGGGCAACATTTGATACATTTGACGAAATGTATGTATTAGGCAACATTTGATACTTAGCTCAAGGAAGACATATTGGGTAACCTTTTATACTAAGGATAGGGCACATTGGACAATCTTCGCTTGGCTTAAGAATGACACATCATATAACAATTTGACAGCAAGTTAGAAGTTAATGCTCGTGTTGAGCATAAAGTTGATGAGCCAAAAAAAAAAAGTGAGAAGTTGAAGAGCAAAATTCAAATGACAAGACGTCTAGTAGGTAAAACAATATCTAAAGTTATAAGGGCCCTTCCCGAAGCAGGAGAGGCACACTTTGCATTCTGAGCCCTCGAGCCTTTTGAGTTCTTAGCCTTCCCTACCTCTAGTCCATTCGACTTTCCGAGCACTTCTCTTCTTTCTCCGGTTCAGGCCAGGTAATGGCCTCTTTTGCTTTGTTTAAGTCCCAAATCCCTAGTCAACAAATGGTTGAGGGGGTTGAGGTGAATAATCTAAGGTTAGGAAGGGTCCAATCTTCTTATTCTTTATAGGGGATGACAAGGGTGAAGGGTTTCTATGATCAGGATTTCACCATGATTCCGAGTTCTTGAAGCACTAGCACATCAAGTGCTGATCGCTATTGAGTGCCAAATGCCATTTATCTCAACTTGTAATTCATCCTATAAGTGATATGTAGATACTTGTGCTTACATATTGATGTTTTGGAGGTTCGATTTTAGTTCTCACTTTATCGACTCATTCAAACGTGTCTTTGTTAGTGGAGAATATTACATTCTCATATGTCAAATATTGTCATGCTAGCATAACTCTAATCTTAAATATTTTTTATGTCTATTTTTGAATTTATAAGAGAACTAGGGGTAGTACGAGAAGGGTTTAAAATCAAGAGTATTTAAAATTAAGAATATCCTGACATGTCGAAAGGAGTGATTTTTTTATATGAAAGAATCGAATTTGGGATTTTAGTTTTAACTATTTGCTTAGTGCGATTCCCACTTCTCTCCTTGACCTTTTTAGGAAAATGGTTAGGTATTTTAATTGATAAATGTCGAATCAAATGGATGGAAGACTTGTTGATTGGTGTCGCCTAAGCTCAATTCCTCGAGGTACATTTTTAGCACCTTATTTTTTTTCTTTTTTAGAACTGTTCTCCCAACACGACTTAGATGTTTTTATTGTAAGAATTGATCTCAAGATTCTTTCAGCAAGAGAAGGGAGCAGCCTTAGCCACTCATGTTGACCCGAATGCCCCTATCACTCCTATTTCCCTAACCGAGGAGTTGAATCCCTCCATGACTCCTGCAAAAGGGAGTGCTCCAACTGAGGTGCCACTAAGGAAATTCTATGTTGTGGTGAAGAAGAGGTTGTCAAGAATTTGTGACATTGCTCTTGTGAAGAAGAGGAAATACAACAAGGTTTTGAGAAGCCAGTAGCCCAATGCTCTTGTGCCCAAGGGAGGACGACATAGAAGAAGTCAAGGCATCAATTTACCTTTGACTTGTGCAAACACAAGTTAACTCCTTCACCGGGGCCTAAAGGTGTCTAATGTGACATGGAAGGATGAACATAGTTGGTCGAGTACCTATGAGAATCCTGATTTTGGCATTGGATAAGAAGGTGTGCCCTCTAAGCTATTGATTGACTCCAGAAAGTGGGGTTGTTACAGTTCGATCTTTTCTTTCTTTATGTAAGACACTTGTTTGTTTGGTGCAACACAACCACTATCTTATGGTATTGATCGATCGAGTTTGATTGACTCACAAATAATTACTAACCTAGAGGCTAGGGATTTGGAGGGTATTTGAACTTTTGAACCTTTTTTTATCTTCAAACTCATACGGTTTCTACTCGAGTTTTGCTCTAATTGGATTCTTCCGAAGAACTCTTTCTCTCTTAATCTAAACGATCCTTCTAAGGATTTGTTTAACTCACTGCCAGAGAGGAGAGCATTTGAACTTTTTCATCAAATCCCACGTATCTAAAAAAATTTAAAGATATACAATCTCCCTAAATAAAAATATTATCTCACACGTGGATTTAAGTTTTGTGAGTTTTTGTGCACCAATCTTTGCATGACGATGAATACCTTTTTGAAAAATTTAGGATTTTTATTTTCTGTTCTTCCGTCGTGCATGTGATGTCACCCTTAGATTTCCCAACAGAGTCTTCAAGATAGCAATCTCACCTTAGAGTTTTAGTATTCCATCCTCTATTTAATATTTATTCTCTTAAATCATCTTCAATTGGTATGTCAGTTAGGTATTATTCTACATGAGGTTCTCTACATATTTTTGTGCCTAGATCAGCTTTATTTCTTGATCAACTAACTTGGCCTCCAAATCCCTAGCCAGGGTCATTTAGATTGAGAGAGAAAGAGTTCTCCGGGAGAATCCGATTAGAATGAGACTCGAGTAGAAACCATATGTGTTTGACAACACTATACTCGATATACGGTTTTTGAGATATTAGATGAATGAGGGACTATAGATACATAGCAACTGAGAATAAACATGTCCAATAGATTAGATTTCCTTATATCGTCTAGGGACTACGGCGTAGTGCCATAGTACATCCGTAGTTGATGATTCGAGTGAATTATTATGAAGATAATAATTCATTGAGCCAGAAGGAGTTATGATAGGTATGACTCATGGCCAGCTCGATATTGGGTATAGAGGGTCACACACATAGTAGGTGTTGCAATGAGTAGAGGTTCAGATATAAGATATCCGTCGGAGCTTCTGTCTTATTGGATATCCAATAGGCCATTGGATTATTGGATCTTATGGATGAGATCTAATAAGAGCTAATAAGAGATTATTGGATAGACATCCACTAATCTAAGAGGCTTGGGTAGTTGGATGGAGATCCAGTACCCAATATGACAGGATCCATTAGGGTTAAGTTGACAAGGAGCCTCTATAAATAGGAGGGAACTAAAGTCTTATGGGCTAGAGCTTCTCTTGATTGCCATCTCTTATTCTTCTCTCCCCTTCTCCTCCTTAGATAGTAGCCTGAAGATTTGAGGAGAATCATTGTAGCCCTGTTGTGTGGATCACCACTAGAGAGGAGGACGCTTGACCTCCTTCATCCTCTCCTACATATCTACAGGGATTCAAAGATATACGATCTCTCTAGGTAAAATATAATCTTTCATATACGTAGTTTTCGATTTTGCAGATTCTATACACTAATCTTCCTTTTTGGGAAAAAGTTCTCTCCGAAGATAACATTGCAGATTTACTGATGAAGCCATTGTCTCATATTGTCTTTGAGCGTCATAGGGGTCTGATGGAGATCAGACACGTAGGTGATTGGTTTTAGGTCAAGTGAGAGATTACTAGTGATAGGTGCACTGCAAGCCAATCACATGAGTGATGACACATATGATATGATACACGCTCTTTTTGCTTATTATTTCTTTATATTTTTCTCACTTTATATTACCCATTATATATATATTATGATATCCATAGATCTATGTAGTGGAAATTAGATCGTGATGAGATGATGATAATGAGACCAAATCGTTATTAAATACAAACCCTAAATAATCCTAATCGTAGATTACTCAAGAGGGACATCAAGATAACATGATAGACTAGTGTGTTGTATATCCATCTATATGATAAAGATATTTGATCTCATAGTTGCTCGTGTGGGGACACTAGGGATATAGTACAAGTGCCCATTGGAGAATGAGTTCATTGATCGATCTGCTCACGGAATATTGGATGGTTGATGATACCTCATTATCAGATAGTGATTTCATCATCCTAGTGGTGTATCTGATCCTTAGACTTGAGATACCAAGGATATCATATATAAGTACTCCACTCCTTGATGCTAGTCATAGGTGCTCTGCAAGCCAATCACGTGAGTGATGACACGTGTGACATGACATGCACTCTTTTTGCTTATTATATTATTTGATATTTTATCACTTTATATTGCTTGTTGTATGAATATATATTATGATATTCATGGATCTATACAATGAGAATTAGATCATGATGATATCACGATAATGAGGCCGATTCGCCTTTAAACATAGACTCTAAATAATCTTGGTCATAAGTTACTTGAGAGGGACATCGAGATAACCCGATATACTGGTGTACTATATACCCATCTATATGATGGAAGCAGGTGTTTATTAGAGAATGAATTCTCTAGTCCTTAGACTTGAGACACTAAGGATGTCCTATATGAGTACTTTACTCTTTGATACCGGACTTATAGGCCGGGAAGTTCTAGATCTAGCATAGCTAGTCATCGGGAGTAGTAGCCAACCTTATAAGGGTTATTAAGTGTCGATAGAGGACTATTCGCACTCGGTGTCATGAGAGGAATATCTTATGTGCTCTTGCTCAGACAAATCCCTAGTTAGGGTCATTCGGACTGAGAGAGAAATAGTTCTATAGGAGAATCCGATTAGAGTGAGACTCGAGTAGAAACCGTATGAGCTTAACAATACCATTTCTGGTATACGATCTCTGGAGTATTAGATAGATGAGGGACTATAGATACATGGTAACTAAGGATAGACAATTCTAATGGATTGGATTCCCCTACATTGTTTGGGGGCTATGGTATAGTTGCCTAGTATATCCGTAGTTAATGAGTCGAGTGAATTATAGAGATAATAATTCATTGGGTCAGAAGGAGTTCTAATAGGTATGACTTATGGCCAATTCAATATTGGGCCTAGAGGGTCACACATATATGGTAGGTGTTGCGACGAGTAGAGGTTTATATATGAGATATCCATTGGAACCCCTATCTTATTGGATATCTAATAAGCCCATAAATTATTGGATCCTATGGATGAGATCCAATAAGAGCCACTAAGAGATTATTGGGTAGAGAGCTATTAATCTAAGAGACTTGGGTAGTTGGATGGATATATAGTACCAAATATGGTAGGATCTATTAGGGTTAAGTTGATAGGGGCCTCTATAAATAGGAGGGAACCAAATGGCTATGGGCTAGGTTCTTTTTGGCTGCCTCCTCCTATTTGTTGAATCTCAAATTTTGATGATAAAATCAATTGATGAGTTTCGATCTAATCTGTGTTTTGAGTGATGCAGGGTTAACTTCGATCAGAAAAGGAAAATTGATTAAAGTAGAAAGAATCAGATGTTGGGCCAGAGTAAACATGTTAGAAGATTGGATGTCGAGCCGGAGGATTAGTTGATGTTTTGGCAAAAGGCTTTGGTTCATGAATTCGGGCATCAGGCCAAGAAGATCAGACATTACGCCAAGGAGATCAGATGTTGTGAGAAGACAACATGCTCATTAGGCAATATTGTTAGAATCGGAGCGGCACTAAGAGGGGGTGAATTAGTGCAACGGTAAAGTATGATAAACTTTCGACGATTTAAACACTTTCGGAAACTTCGTACGATAAATGCAACGTTTCATTTGAAACCGTTTCAATTGCGTTTTAACTTGAAGGGATACGTAAGAAGGAGACAAAGAAGTAGAGCATCAAAGTGCAAATGGTTTGCAGTAATATAAATGACAATAAGTAAATGTAAACCAGAGAAGACGGTAGTTTATAGTGGTTCGGTCAATCGTGACCTACATCCACTCTTCCGATTCCTCTTCCGTCGAGGCCACCGGCATCCACTAATGATCTTCCTTTACTAGGCGAAGATAAACCTCCTTCTTACACCCCTCTTACAACCTCTTACAAGTGGTTCACCCTTTTACAAAGATTTCAATGAATAGAAAGGAGGTGAACACTCAAGTTATTGAAAACAAGACTTTTCCTAAGGCTTTTCTCAACTTCTAGCTACTCAAAAGTGTTAGGATCGGAGTGGCACTAAGAAGGGGGGGGGGGGGGAATTAGTGCAGCAGCGGTGAAGTGCGATAAACTTTTCACGATTTAAACACTTTCGGAAACTTGCATGCGATAAAAGCAACGTTTTCGTTTAAAACTGTTTCGATTGCGTTTTAACTTGAAGAGATAAGGAAGATAGAGACAAAGCAGTATAGCATTAAAGTGCAAATGGTTTGCAGTAATATAAATGACAATAAGTAAATGCAAACCAAAGATCACGTCGATTTTACAGTGGTTCGGACCTACATCCACTTGCGAGGCCCCTCTTCGATGAGGCTCCCACCTTCCACTAGCAAATCTCTTGAAAGGGAAGGGTAAATACCCCTCTTACAACTTTTACAAGCAGTTCACTCTCTTACAGATTTTCAGCAAGAAAGAAGGAGGTGAACACTAGCAAATTGAAAACAAGACTAGCAAGGACTTTTCTAAGGCCTTTCTCTCAAACACTTGCTGCTCTTAAAGTTGTTATCTCAGATGAGATTTGAGGGGTATTTATAGGCCTCAAGAGGATTCAAATTTGGGCTCCAAATTTGAATTCTCGTGGAGTTCCGATCTTTGGCGGTGCCACCTTTGTGGATTTTGACCCTATGATGATGGGCGGTGCCACTGCCCAGCCAGGCGGTGCTACCGCCCCAGCTCTCGGGCATCGGGCGGTGCCACCTGTTTAGCCCAGCCAGGCGGTGCCACCGCCTACAGTGTTTTCAGCCCCACTACAAGTGTTTTCAGCCCACCGCCTACGGTGTTTTCAGCCTACTGGTGTTATAGGTCCCTACTTGGGTTATAGGATTAATACCTAATCCTAACCCTAATTAACATGCTAACTACGAATTTAAAGACATTTTATAAGCTATTATAGAGTCCATAAGTCAAGACTTCTTCCCATGAAGCTTCTTAGGTGAACTTTCGGCGGTCTTGGAGATAAACTCTCGGAAACCATTTGCGGACTCCGCAAGCTCTTAAACTTCACGATTTGATCTTGGCGAGTTCTAACGAGCTTCTTCGGCAAGCTCGATCTTTCTCGCGAACTCTGCGAACTTCCCACAAACCTTCCGGTGAAGCTTTAAAAAATCTTCGGCAAGCTCCCTACTCATTCTCGGCTAGTTCCGGTAGGCGTTCCCGACGATCCTTCGGACTTCCGTCGAACTCTTGAACTCCCAACGAATCCTTCGTGCTTGACTCCGCACTTTGTTTCGCTTTATATCTTCATCGTTATCGTAGTTAATCCTGCACATGCAAGCCAAAACTCTACTCCGATCTAGATAGTTATTACAACGCGAATCGACATTCCGTTGCCCGGCACGTCATTAGTTGGCGTTTCGTCCGATTCTTCAGCGCATCATCCTCTCTTGCGACTTGTTGCCCAATCGACGGTTGACCTCTGCAATTCCGATATCCTTAGCGTAATTCTGCTCTCCTTAGCCCGATGCCCGACGTCCGAAGCCTTCTGCCGTCCAATATCCTGACGTGATCTCCTCCGGCGCAACGTCAATTCCTCCTGCGTTAATTGTCTAATCCTGATCGAGTAGACCTGCATCACTCTAAATGCAGTTTAAATTATAAACACATATCAAGTGGTTTCATCATCAAAATACGTGATTCAACAATCTCCCCCTTTTTGATGATGACAACCACTTGATGACGGAATTAACCTTAACTCCCGGAGTTTAAACAAACTCCCCCTATCAATATGCCATTGATAGAATACTTGGATTATCCCAAATCCAAGTAACATTCATCACATGATATGTAAAACGTTTAAACCATCATGCAAATATATAAAATATTCAATTCAATGCATGAAGTCATCAATATACTTCTCCCCCTATGTCATCAACAAAAAGGAGAAGTAGCTCTAGCTATTTAAAAAGATATGCAAGTTTTTACAACATAAAGCTAGATTTTCATCACAACATATAAGCACAAAAGTATAGCAAGATTCTTAAGTTCAATCATGGCAATTCAACACTTGCTTCTTGTGCAAGATTGCACTTTGCTTTTCTTTACATGTTCTAATTAGCAAAAGCTTTCTCCCCTTTGTTTTTGTCGAAAAGAAGGAAAGAGTACAAGCTAGCCAACATTTGTCTTGAGCTATCAATCTTTCTCCCCTTATGTCATTGCCTTAAAGAAGGAGAGGAACCAATGATTTAAACTTTTACATAAATTATGAATTTGCATCAATAAATATTTCAATCATCACATGATACATACAAGACAAAAATGCAAAGAAATCATATCATGAAAGACATCAATTGTTAAACATGATATGATAATAGTCTCAAATTTTTCAATTTGCAATACATGTGATACATTGCAATACTAAAAAAATTAATGCGATGCTTTTAAGGATATCAACCTATTTTTGATACAAAGCATGGCAAGAGCAATTATATTGCAAGTTTTCTAAGTTTTGCATTTTTTGCTTCTTTCGAGATAGCAATTCTTTACTTCTCTATAAGCTAGCAACTTTTACGATATGCAAGTTTTACTACATACAAGCTAGCAAATTTAAAGATTTGCAAGTTAGCATATTTGCTTTTCTTTGCGATGTGCATGATAGCATTTCTTCGTAATGTTCAAGATAGCAAATTGTACATTATGCTAGCTAGCAAAATAAAGATGTTCAAGAAAGCAAGCTCTTTCTTCTCTTTTGAGAATATCATTTTTGCTTCCTTAGTAAAATGCCAACCTAGCAAGGGTCAATGTTTTACATGAGGCAAGCAAACAATTTGGGAAATGTTACATTTGCATCTTCTCTTTAGATGTGCAAGAAAGTAAGTTTTTGCATTTTCTTGACTTGTGCAAGCTAGCTAATTTCTTTTTGAGATGACCCTTTACATCAATTCAAGATAGCACATTAGCAACTCTTTCCCCCCCTTTGTCATTGGCAAAAGGAAAGGAAGATTCAAGTCACGAATATCAAAATAATAATTTTATCATGAATATTTCATCATTGCGTGCATCATTATCGTATGTTAAAGTATTGCATACGTAATACCAAATCATCATATATATTTTTAAAAACATATAAACTCATCATTATATGCATGATTCCAAATCATCATTCATATTATTTCAATCATTGTTTCAATCATCACTATAACTCATCATGCACAAAATGTAAAATCATCTAACATGATACAAACATTTATTTTCAAAATATTTATCACTATTTTCATGTACGATAATAAAGTATTCATGGTACACATTATATGCATATATCATCACAATAAAAAGCAATTGCACGCATAATTTCAAATCATAAATGTTTCAAATCATGATGGTATTAACTTGTCAAATTTCATCCTACCATTCATGATCATAACTTTTCATTTGTATGCATCAAAATAATATCAAGAGTATTTCATGCATAATTTTATATCACCACATAAGGAATATCAAGAAGAAGGTAATTGGGTGATGCGATAAACATTTCATGAATACAAGGAATTACATAAAAATCATATCATGAAAGATTAGAACATGTGAATACCAAAAGGCATGATTTCTTTTTAAAAAATCTACTCATAAATAATCAAAAGAAAATCTTAAGAGATCAATTAATGAAAAAATCTTGATTCATAATAAATCTTAATTTGTAAATATCACGGAATCAAGATCATGAATTTGGATAAAACTCATTTAAATTCAAATCATACAAATCATCAAAATCTCAACATTTCTTTCAAGAGATTCAAAATGGCATAAATAAGTTTATTGGTCTCTTAGGTAGAAATCAATAAGATAGAGAAAAATAAAATTTTTAATAAAAAAAAATTTCTTCCTTTTGTTTCAACTTATTGATTGATTCCATACATGCATGTCCCCCTTTTTTTTTATCAAATCCATGCATCATCGTTTAAAACGGAAAGATAAAAAAAGACTATCAAGATAAAAAAAAAGTGCAACACATAATTCAAAAAAAATTATTTCAACTCATTACTTCAAGTCAAACATGATTTCATTTAATCAAAATTGAATAACTTCAATAAATCATCATGTATAACAATCATCAAGTATGATACAAACTTTTCAAAACATTTATCATGATAAGGCATATAAGCCAAAGAAACTATTAAATATAAAGCATATTCATCAATGATGATTTCATTGGGCATAAGGCATTTTCAAACAAAATCATTTTGTTATTTGTTGTAGTCATGCATTTTTCTTTTTAGGTGAATCTATCTTTTCATGCTTAGTTTGCATACAAAAGTCGTGCATCATTTTTAAAAGCAACTTTCATCACGGTAAAAATTGATAATTTATAAATCGCAAAAGATCATCATGGAAATCATCAAAATCAATAAATTATAAATTTCCTAAAACTCATCATCATCATGCATAGTTTCAAAAAAAAATTATTAGGCACCATATCATATAAGGCATTTTTAATCAAAATCATTTTGTTTATCATAAACATATAATTTTCATGATTATTTTTAAAATTACTAGAATGATAAGCATGATTCCTAATTTTTTTATTTTCATTACATTAAGCAATTAAAAATAATTTTTCTAAACTAATAAAAAGAAAATGCATCATGGAAAGCATCAAGTAATTTCAAAATAAATTGGGGAGATTTTGATTACCTCATCGTTAAAAGTGGTTAAGACGTAGTTAGCCACCTCGCCTTTCTTGATTTTCTCCTTGTCTTCAGAGGAGCTCGATTCATCTCAATTCTTGTTCTTTTTCTTGCATTCAAAGTAAGCAGTTCTATTCTTTTCGTTCTTAAATTTTTGTTTCATTAAATTTTAAATTTCTTAGTGAGTTCGAGTTCACCATCACTTGAGCTTATGCTCGAGTGGTCTTCAAATGTTCTATGTCCCAAATCCTTCCTGTCCTTTGGAAGGTTGTTCTCGAGTTCCATTTTTGTCACATTGTTCATTTCGTAGGTCATTAGAGACCCAATAAGTTCTTTGAGAGGGAATGTTTTAAGGTCCTTGGCCTCTTGAATGGCCGTAACTTTTGGATCCCAACTTTTTGGAAGGGATCTTAAGATCTTGCTTATGAGATCAAAATTCGAAAAAGATTTACCAAGAACTCTTAGATTATTGACGACATCCGCGAAACGGGTATACATATCGCCTATAGTCTCGCTTGGTTGCATTTGAAAAAGCTTAAAATCATGCAATAAAATGTTAACTTTTGAGTCTTTGACTCTACTAGTTCCCTCGTGCATGATTTCAAGTGTTCGCCAAATATCAAACGCTGTTTCGCACGTTGAAATCCGATTGAACTCATTTTTGTCCAAAGCGCAAAATAAGGCATTCATAGCCTTTGCGTTTAAAGAAAACATCTTCTCCAAATCATTCCATTGGTTCATTGGAAGAGAAGACATTTCAAATCCATTTTCGACTATGTGCCATAAATTCAAATCCAAAGAAAGTTAGAAAACTCTCATTCGAGTTTTCCAATAAGTGTAGTCCGTCCCATTGAAAAAGGGAGGACAAATGAGAGAGTGACCCTCTTGAAAGCCGTAAAGAGCCATTTCTCTCGGGTGTAAATCCGAAATGAGAAATACCGGGCTCTGATACCAATTGTTAGGATCAGAGCGGCACTAAGAGGGGGGGGGTGAATTAGTGCAGCGGTGAAGTGCGATAAACTTTTCACGATTTAAACACTTTTCGGAAACTTCGTACGATAAAAGCAACGTTTTCGTTTAAAACTGTTTCGATTGCGTTTTAACTTGAAGAGATAAGGAAGATAGAGACAAAGCAGTATAGCATTAAAGTGCAAATGGTTTGCAGTAATATAAATGACAATAAGTAAATGCAAACCAAAGATCACGCCGATTTTACAATGGTTCGGTCAAATGACCTACATCCACTTGCGAGGCCCCTCTTCGATGAGGCTCCCACCTTCCACTAGCAAATCTCTTGAAAGGGAAGGGTAAATACCCCTCTTACAACTTTTACAAGCGGTTCACTCTCTTACAGATTTTCAGCAAGAAAGAAGGAGGTGAACACTAGCAAATTGAAAACAAGACTAGCAAGGACTTTCCTAAGGCCTTTCTCTCAAACACTTGCTGCTCTTAAAGTTGTTATCTCAGCTGAGATTTGAGGGGTATTTATAGGCCTCAAGAGGATTCAAATTTGGGCTCCAAATTTGAATTCTCGTGGAGTTCCCGATGCTGGCGGTGCCACTGTCTGTCAGTGGCGGTGCCACCGCCTGTCAGTGGCGGTGCCACCGCCTGTCAGTTTCTGACCCTGACAGTACTGGGCGGTGCCACCGCCCAGCCCAGGCGGTGCGACCGCCCAGCTCTCGGGCACTGGGCGGTGCCACCTTCTAGCCCAGGCGGTGCCACCACCTACAGTGTTTTCAGCCCACTACCGTGTTTTCAGCCCACCGCCTATAGTGTTTTCAGCCCACTGCCTATAGTGTTTTCAGCCTACAGTGTTATAGGCCCCTACTTGGGTTATAGGATTAATACCTAATCCTAACCCTAATTAACATGCTAACTACGAATTTAAAGGCATTTTATAAGCTATTACAGAGTCCATAAGTCAAGACTTCTTCCGGCGAGCTTCCGACGAACTTTCGGCGGTCTTCCGATAAACTCTCGGAAACCATTCTGCGGACTCCCGGCAAGCTCTTAAACTTCACGATTTGATCTTGGCGAGTTCCAACGAGCTTCTTCGGCAAGCTCCGATCTTTCTCGGCGAACTCTGCGAACTTCCCACGAACCTTCCGGCGAGCTTCTAAAAAACCCTTCGGCAAGCTCTCTACTCATTCTCGGCTAGTTCCGGCAGCGTTCCCGATGATCCTTCGGACTTCTGTCGAACTCTTGAACTCCCAACGAATCCTTCGTGCTTGACTCTGCACTTTGTTTCGCTTTATGTCTTCATCGTTATCGTAGTTAATCCTGCACATGCAAGCCAAAACTCTACTCCGATCTAGATAGTTATTACAACGCGAATCGACATTCCGTTGCCTGGCACGTCATTGGTTGGCGTTTCGTCCGATTCTTCAGCGCATCATCCTCTCTTGCGGCTTGTTGCCCAATCGGCGGTTGACCTCCGCAATTTCGATATCCTTGGCGCAATTCCGCTCTATTGAATCTCGTATTTTGATGATGAAACCACCTGATATGTGTTTATAATTTAAACTGCATTTTGAGTGATGCAGGTCTACTCGATCAGAATTAGACAGTTAACGCAGGAGGAATTGACGTTGCGCCGGAGGAGATCATGTCAGGATATTGGACGGCAGAAGGCTTGAACGTCGGGCATCGGCCAAGAAGAGCGAATTGCGCCAAGGATATCGGGGTTGCGGAGGTCAATCGCCGATTGGGCAACAAGCCGCAAGAGAGGACGATGTGCTAAAGAATCAAATGATCGCCAACCAATGACGCTTGCGCAACGGCGAATGTCAATTGCGTTGTAATAAGCTGTCTAGATCGGAGTAGAGTTTTGGTTTGCATGTGCAGGATTAACTACGATAACGATGAAGGCATAAAGTGAAACAAAGTGTGGAGTCAAGAACGAAGGATTGGTTGGGAGTTCAAGAGTTCGACGGAAGTCAGAAGGATCATCGGGAACGCTGCGGAACTAGCCGAGAATGAGTAGGGAGCTTTGCGAAGTTTTTTTTGGAAGCTTCATGGGAAGGTTCGTGGGAAGTTCGCAGAGTTTGCCGAGAAAGATCGAGCTTGCCGAAGAAGCTCGTTGGAACTCGCCAAGATCAAATCGTGAAGCTTAAGAGCTTGCGGGAGTCCATGAGAATGGTTTTCGAGAGTTTATCGGAAGACCACATAGAAAGTTCGAAGCTTCATGGGAAGAAGTCTTGACTTATGGACTTTGTAATAGCTTATATAATGTCTTTAAAATTCGTAGTTAGCATGTTAATTAGGGTTAGGATTAGGTATTAATCCTATAACCCAAGTAGGGGCCTATAACACTGTAGGGAAAAAAACACTATAGCGGGTGAAAACACCGTGTAGGCGGTGGCACCCGGGTTGAGCGGTGGCACCGCCCAGCACCAGAGTTTGGGCGGTGACACCTCTTGGGCTGGGCGGTGGTGGCACCAGCACCGAAGGCCTGGTAGATGGCTATCGCTTGTGTGGCACCGGCACCAAAGATCGGGAACCCAAAGAGAATTTGAATTTTGGAGCCCAAATTTTGGAGCCCAAATTTGAATCCTCTTGAGGCCTATAAATACCCCTCAAATCTCAATTTGAGATTACAACTTTTGAGCAGCAAGAGTTTGAGAGAAAGGTCTTAGAAAAGTGTTAGCTTGTCTTCTTTTCAATTTGCTAGTGTTCACCTCATCTCTTCTAAAAAAATCTGTAAGAGAGTGAACCGCTTGTAAAGAGTTGTAAGAGGGTATTTACCCTTCCATTTCAAGAGACTTGCTAGTGGAAGGTGGGAGCCTCATCGAAGAGGGGCCTCATAAAGTGGAGTAGGTCATTTGACCGAACCACTCTAAAATCGGCGTGATCCTTGGTTTGCATTTCATTATTGCTATTTACATTATTGCAAACCTTCTTATATGCTTTAGTTCCTTATTACTTTTGCTGTGCATATTTAAGAATACGCTTTCAAGATTAAGCTTGTCAAGTTCTGCTCTTATCATACGAAAGATTTTTTAAAAACCGAAGTTTTAATCCGCTGCACTAATTCACCCCCCCCTCTTAGTGCTGCTCCGATCCTAACACGCTCTCCTTAGCCCGATGCCCGACGTCCGAAGCCTTTTGCCGTCCAATATCCTGACGTGATCTCCTTCGGCGCAACGTCAATTCCTCCTGCGTTAATTGTCTAATCCTATCGAGTAGACCTGCATCACTCTAAATGCAGTTTAAATTATAAACACATATCATGTGGTTTCATCATCAAAATACGAGATTCAACAAAAAGGTTGTATCCTCTGCTGAGAAATGAGGGGTATTTATAGGCCTAAAGAGGATTCAAATTTGGGCTCCAAAATTTGAATTCTCTTGGAGTTCTCGATCTTTGGCGGTGCCACTTTGTCAGTTTTTGACCTCGACAAGATCGGCGGTGCCACCGCCCAGCCCAGCCCGATGCTACCGCCAGCTCTCGCAGCGGCGGTGCCACCGCAAGTGTTTGTTTTCAGCCCACTAGTTGGGCTTCTTTCTTGGCCCAAACTAGTCCGAACTCGGGCCCAATTGGCCCCTACTTAGGTTATAGGATTAATACCTAATCCTAACCCTAATTAACATACTAACTACGAATTTAAAGATATTTTATAAGCTATTACAAAGTCCATAAGTCAAGACTTCTTCCCATGAAGCTTCGCTGAACTTTGGCCGGTCTTCCGATAAACTCTGGAAACCATTCTGGAGACTCGGCAAGCTCTTAAACTTCACGATTTGATCTTGGTGAGTTCCAACGAGCTTCTTCGGCAAGCTCGATCTCTCTCGGTGAGCTCATAAACTTCCCACAAACCTTTCGGTGAGCTTCCAAAAAACCCTTGGCAAGCTCCCTACTCATTCTCGGCTAGTTCCAAACATTCCCAAACGAACCGCCGGACTTCCGTCGAACTCTCGAACTCCCAATGAATCCTTCGTGCTTGACTTCGCACTTTGTTTCGCTTTATGTTTTTCTCATTATCATAGTTATTCCTGCACACACAAACTAAAACTCTACTCCGATCTAGACAATTATTACAACGCTAATCGACATTCCGTTGCCCGGCACGTCATTGGTTGGCGCTTCGTCCGATTCTTCATCGCATCGTCCTCTCTTGCGGCTTGTTTCCCAATCAGCGGTTGACCTCCGCAACCCCGATATCCTTGGCGCAATTCCACTCTCCTTAGCCCGATGCCCGACGTCCGAAGCCTTCTGCCGTCCAATATCCTGACGTGATCTCCTCCGGCGCAACGTCAATTCCTCCTGCGTTAATTGTCTAATCCTGATCGAGTAGACCTGCATCACTCAAAATGCAGTTTAAATTATAAACACATATCAAGTGGTTTCATCATCAAAATATAAGATTCAACAATCTCCCCCTTTTTGATGATGACAACCACTTGATGACGGAGTTAACCTTAACTCCCGGAGTTTAAACAAACTCCCCCTATCAATATGCCATATTGATAGAACCTTGAATTCAAGCAGAATTCAAGTCATTGCAATATTCATCATGAATACTTGCAACACATCATCATGAACATATGCATAAACTTATGCATATCATGTCATCAACATACTTCTCCCCCTTTGTCATCAACAAAAAGGAGAAGTACAACTATTCTTTGTGTTGGTAATATAAGTTCAACTCATTGCATGAAAAACATAATATTAAGTTTTATCATCATGCAGTTTTGAAGCTAGAAAATTTAACAAGTAATGCATCATGCTTAGGACATTCAAGCTATCAAGTTTTAGATATGCAAGTTTTACAGCATACAAGATAGCACTTTTGGTAATGTTCAAGATAGTAAGTTCTACATCATGCAAGCTAGCAATATTGAGATGTTCAAGAAAGCAACTCTTGCTTCTTGAAATATGCAAATTTGTCAAATTTTGCTAGATGTGCAAGTTAGCATTTTTGCCTCTTAAGATAGGCAAGATAGCACATTTGCTTCTTTTGAGATAGCAACTTTTTGCTTCTCTTTAGACTACAAGCTAGCAATTTTTACGATTTGTAAGTTTTACAATATACAAGCTAGCAAAAATTTCGAAAGCAAATGTAATTTTTGTTGTGTAAGCTCATAATTCTTGCTTCCTATTGCAATGTGCAAGTTGCAAGTTTTGCTTCTTGAGATAGGCAAGATAACACTTTTGCAATTTTTGTTTCTTAAGATAGGCAAGCTTGTGATGTTCAAAATAACAAGCTCTTTCTTCTAGAAGTGTCATTTTTGCTTTCTTTGCAAAGTGTAAGCTAGCAAAATGTTTGAAAAAGTGATCAAGTTTTGCAACATACAAGCTAGCAAAAATGCCAAACTAGTAAGAGATAATATTTTACATGAGGCAAGCAAATAATTTGGCAAATGTTACATTTGCATCTTCTCTTTTGAGAAGTGCAATTTTTTGCTTTCATCTTGAATTGTGCAAGCTAGTTAGTTTGCCTCTTTTCATGATGTCCATGCTAGAAATTCTTGCTCCCCCTTTGTCATTGTCAAAAAGAAGGGAAGACCCTTATATCAATTTCCATATTATGACAAAGGCAAGTATCATTCTTATTTGTGCATCATTATATATTCAAATTAAAACATACACAATTTCAATAACCTTATTTTTCATGCACGATACCGAAAAATAAATCAATCATCATTAATAAGCATATCATACATAATACTCAAACATTAAAATTTTTAAGCATTTATCAACATGTTGATCATAATACCAAACACTCATCATTTAAAGCATTCATGATACACATCATATGCAATAAATACATCATGTACATCATTATCATAAGTATTGCATACATCATTTTAACTTTATGAATATTTCATCATTGCATGCATTATACCAAAACATTTCAAGTCATGCAAGCCATAAATACAAAGAAATCATGTCATGAAGGATAAAATCATTTGAATACCAAAAGACATGATTCATATAGTAAATATCTTCTTTAAATAAAATATCAAGAAAAATCATAGGAGTACAAAGAAGAGATCTTGTTTTAAAAGAAAATTCAAGTAATAACTCCAAGAACTCACAAGGAAAAATCATGATTCATTTAGAAAATCTCCTCTCAAGAGAATAAAGTAAAATTGTAGAAGATCGATTAATGAGAAATTTTGATTTATAATAAAATCTCATGTATCGAATGTCGAGAAATCAAAATGATAATTTATATAAAAAATATCACAAGTTATATTCAAGAGAAAAATCATCATTCATTTTCAACTTATTCAATTTGTCACATCAATATTTCTTAGATATGCATGATACCAAAACATGGTTTTAAATATTTAACATATAACATGTATAAATTGAAAGGAGAAGGGAAGACTTCAAACGTACAAAGATTTCAACCATCTCATAAACAAATGTAAGACCAAGTCATGAATCTAAAATTCCATGAATGAAAATGATCATCAAAGGTAATCTCATGTTATTCCAAGAAATCAATATCATGATTTTGATAAAACTCATTTCAAATTTAAATCATCAAAATCATCAAAATATCAACATTACTTTCAAGAGATTCAAAATGGTATATATAGATTTATCATAATAAACATCAAGATCAATAGGATAGAGAAAAATAATTTTTCAAGGAAAAAATATTTTCCTCTTTTTAGTTGTTTCAATTCATATGATTTTATTTCACTTATACCAAATAAAAACATGTATAATGTTTAAAACCGAAAGTGTAAGATTTATTACAACAAAGATTAATAAGGCACTTTCATTATGGTAAAAATCAATAATCCATAAATCACAAGATTCATATGCATAATTTTGAAATTTATTAAGCATGATCATTATGCATGACACTAAAACATGGTTTCAAAATGTTTAATATTTTCATTACATCATTATGCAATGGTTTCATTGAACATAATTTTGAATGATTCTTATAGATAACTAAAACTTCTTTAGTTTTAATTTATGTGATTGACTTTATATTAGCATGCTCAAGTTTTGTTCTTATGTCAAAAACATACATCATGTTTGAAAACCAAAGACAAGGTTTAAAAAAAAATATTATCAAGCCTTCCATATAAAAACCATGCATCATCATTGAAAGTTAATATTGAAATCATCAAAATACACATTTTTGCTTCTCAAGCACATATATATGATTATTTAAATCTAACATTTTATTCTATTAACATAAAACATACAATAAGAAAAATATTTATTCAAAAGAAAAGAGAAAATACATCATGGAAAACATCAAGTAATTTCAAAATAATTCAAGAGAGTTGAGTTACTTACCTTGTAGTCGAAGCCCGTCAAAGCCCAATTCTCCGTTTCACCTTTGGAAGTTCTTGATTCATCCTTGGTTGCCTTCCTCTTCTTTGGCCTCTCCCTCCATTCAAGTTCATTGTTTATTTTAGATTTTTGTTTAATAAACTTATTAAGATTTAGTGTTCGAAGTTCAAGTTCATCATTGTCCTCATCACTTGAGTCATTGCTCAAGTGGTATTCATTTGTCCGGGGTTCCAAATCCTTCCTGTTCTTTGGAAGGTGATTTTGTTCATCATGTGTATTGTGCACCATTTCATATGTCATCAACAAACCAATTAGTTCTTCAAGTGGAAAAATATTTAAATATTTTATTTCTTGTATTGCGGTTATTTTAGAATCCCATCTTTTTGGAAGGGATCTTAAGATCTTGCTTACGAGATCAAAATTTGAAAAAGATTTACCAAGAACTCTTAGATTATTGACGACATCCGTGAAACGGGTGTACATGTCGCCTATAGTCTCGCTTGGTTGTATTTGAAAAAGCTCAAAATCATGCAATAAAATGTTAACTTTCGAGTCTTTGACTCTACTAGTTTCCTCGTGCGTGATTTCAAGTATTCGCCAAATATCGAAAGCCGTTTACCACGTAGAAATCCGATTGAACTCATTTTTGTCCAAAGCGCAAAATAAGGCATTCATAGCCTTTGTGTTTAAAGAAAAATATTTCTTCTCCAAAACCGACCATTCATTCATCGGTTTAGAGGGAAGTTGAAAACTATTTTTAACAATATTCCATATATCCAAATTCATAGAAATCAAGAAAACTCTTATTCGAGTTTTCCAATAAGTGTAGTCCAATCCGTTAAACAACGGTGGATGAACAACCGAAAAGCCCTCTTGAAAGCCATGAAGAGCCATTTCTCTCGGGTGTAAATCCGAAATGAGAAATACCGGGCTCTGATACCAAGAGTTCTTGAGAAATGAGAAGAACCATTTGCCGGTGTTTAAAGAAATACCGGGCACTAAGAGGGGGGGGGGTGAATTAGTGCAACGGTAAAGTATGATAAACTTTCGACGATTTAAACACTTTCAGAAACTTCGTACAATAAATGCAATGTTTCGTTTGAAACCGTTTCGATTGCATTTTAACTTGAAGGGATACGTAAGAAGGAGACAAAGAAGTAGAGCATCAAAGTGCAAATGGTTTGCAGTAACATAAATGACAATAAGTAAATGCAAACCAGAGAAGACGGTAGTTTATAGTGGTTCGGTCAATCGTGACCTACATCCACTCTTCCGATTCCTCTTCCGTCGAGGCCACCGGCATCCACTAATGATCTTCCTTTACTAGGCGAAGATCAACCTCCTTCTTACACCCCTCTTACAACCTCTTACAAGTGGTTCACCCTTTTACAAAGATTTCAATGAATAGAAAGGAGGTGAACACTCAAGTTATTGAAAACAAGACTTTTCCTAAGGCTTTTCTCAACTTCTAGCTACTCAAAAGGTTGTATCCTCTGCTGAGAAATGAGGGGTATTTATAGGCCTCAAGAGGATTCAAATTTGGGCTCCAAAATTTGAATTCTCTTGGAGTTCGATCTTTGGCGGTGCCACCACTTTGTCGATTTCGACACAAGATTGGGCGGTGCCACCGCCCAGCCCAGGCGGTGCTACCGCCCAGCTCTCGGGCACTGGGCGGTGCCACCGCCTACAGTGTTTTCAGCCCACTAGTTGGGCTTCAATCTTGGCCCAAACTAGTCCGAACTCGGGCCCAATTGGCCCCTACTTGGGTTATAGGATTAATACCTAATCCTAACCATAATTTACATACTAACTACGAATTTAAAGACATTTTATAAGCTATTACAAAGTCCATAAGTCAAGACTTCTTCCGGCGAGCTTCCGGCGAACTTTCGACGGTCTTCCGATAAACTCTCGGAAACCATTATGCGGACTCCCGGCAAGCTCTTAAACTTCACGATTTGATCTTGGCGAGTTCCAACGAGCTTCTTCGGCAAGCTCCGATCTCTCTCGGTGAGCTCCGCGAACTTCCCACAAACCTTTCGGTGAGCTTCCAAAAAACCCTTGACAAGCTCCCTACTCATTCTCGGCTAGTTCCGGCGGCATTCCCAACGAACCTTGGGACTTCCGTCGAACTCTCGAACTCCCAATGAATCCGCCGCTTGACTCCGCACTTTGTTTCGCTTTTCTGTCTTTCTCATTATCATAGTTATTCCTGCACACAAACTAAAACTCTACTCCGATCTAGACAATTATTACAATGCGAATCGACATTCCGTTGCCCGCACGTCATTGGTTGGCGCTTCGTCCGTCGATTCAAGATCGTCCTCTCTTGCGACTTGTTGCCCAATCGGCGGTTGACCTCCGCAACCCCGATATCCTTGGCGCAATTCGCTCTCCTTAGCCCGATGCCCGACGTCCGAAGCCTTACGCGTCCAATATCTCGACGTGATCTCCTCCTCCTATAACGTCAATTCCTCCTGCGTTAATTGTCTAATCCTGATCGAGTAGACCTGCATCACTCAAAATGCAGTTTAAATTATAAACACATATCAAGTGGTTTCATCATCAAAATACGAGATTCAACAAATATGCCGAAGGAGAGGACGATGCGCCGAAGGATTAGACGAAGTGTTGGAAGAACCAATGACATGTCGGACAACAAAGGATTTGCTTGTAATCAATTATGTCTAAATCTAGTTAGTTTAGAGTCTAATTGAGTCGGTTTAGAATGTAATTAGACCAACTCAATTAGGGGCTAACTAGGCCCAATTTTGGGCTATGTTGAGCTAAGTGAAAGGCCCAAACACTGACCCAATAAATGGAACCATCATGGCATAGTCTCCGAGATTGTGTCAGGCAGTGGTACCGCCCAGACTCAATCTCCGAGGCTGTCAGGTGGTGGTACCGCCAGTCTGGGCAGTGGTACCGCTTATACATAGTCTCCAAAGTGGTACCGTCAGATTGGGTGGTGGTACCACCCAGTGTTAGGCTACAGGCGGTGGTACTGCCTAGTGCAGACGGTGGTACCGCCCGTACCCCGAAATCTCAGGGATTTGAATTTTGGCTCTAAGTTTTGAAGCCATTTGGAGTCTATAAATACACCAGCTATTCCTGTATTGAGTAGCAAGAAAGATTAAGCAAAATTCTATTGTAAACCCTATTAGAAAGTTAGGTTCCCTCCTCCTAATGCTTAGAGAAAGTTCTAAGGGAGGTGTGTGAGGGATGCTTTGTAAAATAGGGTTGTAAAAGGTTGTCTCCTAAACCTGTGAAAAAGAGAAGAAGGGTGTAAAAGGATAGTTGGTCTTCGCTGATTGAAGGAAGATCGATAGTGGATGCTAGTGGCATCGACGGAAGAGGAATTGAGAGTGGATGTAGGTCACGACGATCGAACCACTATAAAATTGGTTTGCATTTCTTTTGAGCAATTTACTTTGACTGAAAACTTACTTACTTGCTATACTCTTTCATTCGCTTTCAATTTAGGCATCTTTACGAAATGGGTTTAATATGTTGAATCTCGTATTTTGATGATGAAACCACTTGATATGTGTTTATGTTTTTAATTTGAGTTTTTAGTGACATAGGATGCTTTGATCAGGATGAGACAATTAAAGCAGGAAAAATCATGTTGTGCCGGAGGAATATATTAGAAGATTGGACATCGGGCCGGTGGATCGGTCGAAGTATCGATAGAAGGCTTCGGGCTGTGGACTCGGACATTGGTCCAAGAAGAGCAGGTATTGCGCCAAGGATATCGGAGTTGCGGAGTCAACTGGCCAATTGGGCAATAGGCCGCAGGAGAGGACAATGCATTGAAGAATCAGACGAAGCATCGAGGGACCAATGACATGCCGGACAACTTGGTTAATTGCTTAGGATTAATTAGCACGATCGAAGTTTTGTTTTACATGTGCAAGATTAACTACGATGGAAGTAAGACATGCAGCAGGAGTTACGTCGGAGTCAAGACCATGATCACGTTGGGGGTTTGAAAGTTCGACGAAAGTCCGGACGGTCGTCGAAGGTAATGCAAGAACAAATCTGAGAAGTTCAAGAGCTTGCCAAAAGAAGCTCGTCGGAACTCGCCAAGTGGATCGTTGTAAGTCCAGGAGTTTGCCAGAAGTCCACAGGAGCATCACCGAGGGTTCATCGAATGATCGACGGAAGTTCGTTGGAAGCTCGCCGGAAGAAGCGATTGACGCACCGGAGCAAGTTGCAGAAAATGTCTTAAGAAATATCGTAGTTAGCACGATGATTAAGTTAGAAATGAGAGGTGATCCCATTAACTTAATCTTGGGGCAATTGGGCCCTTCACAAACCCAAATTGGGCCGAATGGATCAGCCCAATTGGACCCAGATTTCTTAGCCAACGGTGGCACCGCTTGGGTCGGCGGTGGCAACGCCTAGGGCTCAGTCTCTGAGCTAGGCTGGGTGGTGCAACCGCCCCTAACAAGCGGTGGAACCGCCTGAGCTCAGTCTTCGAGCTTTGCCAAGCATGCAACCGCCCCTGTCAGGCGGTGGCACCGCTTGGGCTCAGTCTCCGAGCGAGACTGGGAAGTGCAACCGCCCCTGTCAGGCGGAGGCACCGCCCAAAGGCTCAGTCTCCGAGCTCTGCCAAGCGGTACAACCGCCCTTAACAGGAGGTGGCACCGCCCAGAGGCTCAGTCTCCGAGCTCTGCCTGGCGGTGTAACCGCCCCAGTTAGGCGGTGCAACCGCCAGACCTCGTAATTTTGGGAGATGATAGTTTTGAGCTCCAAATTCAAACTGGTTTGGGGCCTATAAATACCCCACCCTTTCCTGCATGAAAGGGCACCGAAAGCTTGATCTTACTTTGTGATTTTAGAGCTCAAAAGTGTTGTAAAGGCTAGAAGTTCTCCTCCCTCATTTCTTCCAAGTTTTGATCTTTCAAGAGAGGAGAAAAAATTCTGTAAGGGTTGTATCCTAAGCCCGTCAAAAGGAGTGAAACTGTAAAAGGGTGTTTGACCTTTGCCAATTGAAGGAAGGCCTCTAGTAGATGTCGGTGACCTCGTTGGAGGAGGAAGCCAAAAGTGGATGTAGGTCAAGATTGACCGAACCACTCTAAAATTGCGGTGCTCTCTGGTTTGTATTTATTCTTGCTGCTTACCTTACTGCAAATCTCCATATGTGCTTTACTTCCTCTTTACTTTTGCTGCACTTATTTATGAACTTGCTTTCAAGTTAAATTTTTGAAAACTGTTTTACGTCGGAAACGATTTCATCGTACGAACGTAGTTTTAAATGTCGAAAGTTTTTCGCTGCACTAATTCAGCCCCCCCATCTTAGTGCTCTTGATCCTAACAATTGGTATCAGAGCCCCGTATTTCTCATTTCGGATTTACACCCGAGAGAAATGACTCTTCATGGCTTTCAAGAGGGCTTATCGATTGTTCGTCTACCGTTGTTTAATGGATTGGACTACACTTATTGAAAAACTCGAATGAGAGTTTTCTTGATTTATATGAATTTGGATTTATAGAATATTGTTGAAAATGATTTTCAACTTCCCTCTAAACCGATGAACGAATGGTTGGATTTGGAGAAGAAGTATTTTTCTTTAAACGCAAAGGCTATGAATGCCTTATTTTGCACTTTGGACAAATATGAGTTCAATCGGATTTCTACGTGTGAAATGACTTTTGATATTTGGCGCACTCTTGAAATCACACAAGAAGGCACAAGTAGTGTAAAAGATTCTAAAGTAAATTTTTTGATGCATGATTTCGAGCTTTTTTGAATGAAGCCGAGCGAAACCATTGTTGATATGTACACCCGTTTCACGGATGTCGTCAATGGTTTAAAAGCTCTTAGTAAATGTTTCTCGAATTTTGAACTTGTTAGTAAAGTTTTACGATCACTTTCTAAAGTTTGAGAATTAAAAGTAATGACAATACAAGAAACAAAAGATTTAAATATTTTTTCACTTGAAAAACTTATTGGCTCATTGATGATATATGATATTATGCGCAATGCACATGATGAACATGATGAACAAAACAACCTTCCAAAGAACAGGAAGGATTTGGAACTCCGGACAAATGAATACCATTTGAGCAATGACTCAAGTGATGAGGACAATGATGAACTTGAACTTCAAACACTAAATCTTAATAAGTTTATTAAAGAAAAATCTAAAATAAACATTGAATTTGAACGGAGGAAGTGGCCAAATAAGAAAAACACAAAGTGGGATGAATCAAGCTCCTCCGAAGACGAGGAGAAAATCAAGAAAGGCGAGGTGGTAAACTACGCCTTAACCCCTTTCAATGAAAAGGTAATCGAAATCCCCCTAATTTATTTTGAAATTACTTGATGCTTTCATGATGTATTTTCTTTTAGTTTAGAATTAATTTTCTTAAAAATTACATGTTTAAAAATAAAAATACAAAAATTATGATCATGCTAGTAATTTCGTAAATGATAATATTGCATATTTTATGATAAACAAATAAAATGATTTTGATTAAAAATATGAAATCATGGTTAAGAAGTAATAATGTTTATCTTGTTGATTTCCTTTGTTATTTCTCGATTTTTAATGAAATCATGTTTGATTTGAAGCAATGCATAAAGTTGTAATGAAAATATTGAAATACCATGATTTGATGATTTTGTGCATGAGATTTTAAAGTTATACATGATGATTTTTGTGGTTTATTGATCTTGATGGTTTTTTTGATGAAATTCATTTTTCGATCCTAAACGTTGATGCATGTTTTTATAAATTAAAAAGGCATGCTTCTATGAAATAAATTATATAAATTGAAATGGCTAAAAAGAGAAAAGCATGTTTCTTGAAAATTCTTTTTCTCTATCTTATTGACTGTGATGAATCTATTTGATCATCTTTTTATGAATTTCTTAAAAATAATTTTGGTTTGACAATTTGAATTTGAATGAATTTTTATCCTAATTATGATCTTGGTTTATTGGAATTACTTAAGATCTTCTTTATGAATCAAAATCTTATATCTCCTACGTTTCCTTTTTACCATTTCCTAAAGAGGAGATCTATAAAACTAACCATGATCTTGATAATTATATTTTGAAACTTTATGTAAATCAAGATCGTTCACCATGACTTCTTGCATTTTATTAAAGAAATTATTTAAATTAATCATGTCTTTTGGTATTTACACGATCCTTGAGATTTTATCTTTCATGACATGATGTGATTGTATTTATGGCTTGTATGTCTTGAAATGATTAAAATATTTTACACTATTTTGTTCTTCTCCTCGTCTTTCTTGTTTACAAAGATAAAATGAGAAGAAAATTTGATCATGCATTGTAGGATTTAATTGTTATAATGAGAATTTTACACTATTACATGCCTTAATAACATGTTAGAAATTATGTGTTTTGGATACAAAAATTTCCATGATCATGAGTATGTTTTATTTTCATGATTATGTTTGAAAATCTATAGCCAAACCATGTCCGAATGCATGAAAGTGTTAAATTTCATTTTCGAATTTTTTTGATCCTAATAATTCATTTTGGAAAATCTATTGATCTTGATTTGATGATTTAAATGAGCTTTATTTTGATTTTTTATAATTTATAAATTGAGATTTCTTATGCTTAAATCAAGATTATATATGTATGAATTAATATCTTATTCTCTTACAAGATTGAATGAACTCTATCTTTTTCATGATCTCCTAAGAATTCTTTATGTTATTTATTTAAGAGGAGATTTGTTAAAATGAATCACAGTTTCTCTTGATTTCTCGAAATTATAAATTGAGTATTCATTTTATAAATCAAGATTGTTTATATGTTCTCTCATGACATCTTTTAAGGCTTATGACTTGAATTTGTTATGTAAAATTCTTTGAATGAATGAAAGACATCTCATCACCTAATAATTCTTCTTGATATTCTGTATGTGATGATATGAATACATGAAATATTCATTAATTTGTTTTGATAATAAGTTTCGATCATGCATGGTAGGATGTAATTTGACAAAATTGGTACCATCATGATAAATGATGATTTGGAATCATGCATTAATAATGATTTTATGATTTGGTATGATGCATGTAATGATGAAATATTCAGGAATTTGAAATGATGCATGCAATACTTATGACAATGATGTACATAATGTATTGCACATGATGTGCATCATGAATGCTTTAAATAATGAATGTTTGATATCATGATCAATATATTGCTAAATGCTAAAAATTTTAATGTTTGAGTATCATGGATGATATGCTCATTAAAGATGATTGATTTATTTTTCGGTATCGTGTATGAAAAATAAGATTTTTGAAATTTTGTATGTTTTAATTTGAATATATAATGATGCACAAATAAGATTGATACTTACCTTTGTCATAATCTGAAAATTGATATAAGGGTCTTCCCTTCTTTTTGACAATGACAAAGGGGGAGCAAGAATTTCTAGCGTGAACATCATGAAAAGAGGCAAACTAGCTAGCTTGCACAACTCAAGAAGAAGCAAAACATGCTAACGTGCACATCTAGCAAACTTGCATATTTCAAGAAGCAAGTGTTGCTTTCTTGAACATCTCTAAATTGATAGTTTGCATGTTCTAAAATGTTATAACATTGCTAGCTTGCAAGATGTAGAGCTTGCTATCTTGAACATCTTAAGAAAGAAAAATTACAAAAGTGCTATCTTGCCTATCTCAAGAAGCAAAACATGCTAACTTGCACATCTAGCAAAGTTGACAAAATTTATATATTTCAAGAAGCAAGAGTTGCTTTCTTGAACATCTCTAATTTGCTAGCTTGCATGATGTAGAAGTTGCTGTCTTAAAAGAAGCAAAAGTGCTATCTTATAAAACTTGCATATCTAAAACTTGATAGCTTGAATGTTCTAAGCATGATGTAACACTTGCTAAATTTTCTAGCTTCAAAACTGCATGATGATAAAACTTGATATTATGTTTTTCATGCAATAAGTTGAATTAATACTACAAACACTTGATTGTGGTACTTCTTCTTTTTGTTGATGACAAGGGGGGAGAAGTATGATGTTATGCATAAGTTTATACATAAGTTCATGATGACATGTTGCAAGTATTCATGATGAATATTGCAATGACTTGAATTCAGTTTGAATTCAAGGTTATATAAATATGGCATATTGATAGGGGGGGTTTGTTTAAACTCTGGGAGTTAAGTTTAACTCCGTCATTAAGTGGTTGTCATCATAAAAAATGGGGAGATTGTTGAATCTCGTATTTTGATGATGAAACCACTTGATATGTGTTTATGTTTTAATCTGCGTTTTGAGTGACACAGGATGCTTTGATCAAGATGAGACAATTAAAGCAGGAAAAATCATGTTGTGTCGGAGGAACATGTCATAAGATTGGACGTCGGGCCGGTGGATCGGTCGACGTATCGACAGAAGGCTTTGGTCCATGGACTCAGGCATCGGGCCAAGAAGAGCGGGTATTGCACCTAGGATATTGGAGTTGCGGAGTCAACTAACCGATTGGGCAATAGGCCACAGGAGAGGACGATGCGCCGAAGAATCGGACGAAGCGTCGAGGGACCAATGACATGTCGGACAACTTGGTTAATTGCTTAGGATTAATTGTCTCGATCGAAGTTTTGTTTTACATATGCAAGATTAACTACGATGGAAGTAAGACATGTAGCAAGAGTTGCGCCGGAGTCAAGATCATGATCACGTTGGGGGTTCGAGAGTTCGACGGAAGTCCGGACGACCGTCGGAGGTTCTGCAGGAACAAATCTAAGAAGTCTAGGAGCTGGCCAAAAGAAGCTCATTGGAACTCGCCAAGTGGATCGTCGCAAGTCCAGGAGTTTGCCGGAAGTCCGCAGGAGCATCACCGAGGGTTCATCGGATGATCGACGAAAGTTCACCAGAAGCTTGCCGGAAGAAGCGATTGACGCACCGGAGCAAGTTGCAGTAAATGTCTTAAGAAATATTGTAGTTAGCATGATGATTAAGTTAGAAATGGGAGGTGATCCCATTAACTTAATCTTGGGGCAATTGGGTCCTTGACAGACCCAAATTGGGCCGAATGGATCAGCCCATTCGGACCCAGATTTCTTGGCCAGTGGTGGCACCGCTTGGGTTGGTAGTGGCACCGCCCAGGGCTCAGTCTCCGAGCTAGGTTGGGTGGTGCAACCACCCCTAACAGGCAGTGGAACCACCTGAGCTCGGTCTCTGAGCTCTGCCAAGCGGTGTAACCGCCCCAGTCAGGCGGTGGCACCGCCTGGGCTTAGTCTCCGAGCGAGACTGTGCGGTGCAACCGCCCTTGTCAAGCGGTGGCACCACTCAGAGGCTCAGTTTCTGAGCTCTGCCAAGCAGTGCAACCACCCTTGACAGGAGGTGGCACCGCCTAGAGGCTCAGTCTTCGAGCTCTGCCTGGCGGTGCAACCGCCCCAGTCAGGCTGTGCAACCGCCAGACCCCGGAATTCCGGGAGATGACAATTTTGAGCTCCAAATTCAAACTGGTTTGGGGCCTATAAATACCCCACCCTTTCTTGCATGAAAGGGCACTGAAAGCTTGATCTTACTCTGTGATTTTAGAGCTCAAAAGTGTTGTAATGGCTAGAAGTTCTCCTCCCTCTTTTCTTCCAAGTTTTGATCTCTCAAGAGAGGAGAGAAAATTCTGTAAGAGTTGTCTCCTAAGCCCATCAAAAGGAGTGAAACTGTAAAAGGGTGGTTGGCCTTCGCTTATTGAAGAAAGGCCTCTAGTGGATGTCGATGACCTCGTTAGAGGAGGAAACCAAAAGTGGATGTAGGTCAAGATTGACCGAACCACTCTAAAATTGCGGTGCTCTCTAGTTTGCATTTATTCTTGCTGCTTACTTTATTGCAAACCTCCATATGTGCTTTACTTCCTCTTTACCTTTGCTGCACTCCTTTACGAACTCAGTTTCAAGTTAAATTTCTGGAAATGGTTTTGCGTCGGAAACGATTTCATCATACGAACGCAGTTTTAAACGTCGAAAGTTTTCCGCTGTACTAATTCACCCCCCCTCTTAGTGCTCTTGAGCATAACATAATTGAAACGAATTTTTAGAAACGACGTGATTTTATCCGCTGCACTAATTCACCCCCCCCCTTAGTGCCGACTCGTTCCTAACAATTGGTATCAGAGCCACATTATTTTTGTTTAGTTTAACACCCAAGAGAAATGACTCTTTTCAGCTTTCAAGAGGGCTTTTCTATTGTTCATCCTCCTATGTTCAATGGGATGAAATATACTTATTGAAAAACTCGGATGAGAGTTTTCTTTCTTTCCTTGGATTTAAATTTATGGAATATTATTGAAAACGACTTTCAAAAGTCTTCTACTCCAATGAACGAATGTAATGATTTGGAGAAAAAAACTTTTTCTTTAAATGCTAGAGCTATGAATGCTCTATTTTGTGCTTTGAGCAAAAATGAGTTTAATCATGTTTTTACTTACGAAATGACTTTTGACATTTGACATATACTTGAAATCACTCATAAAGGCACGAATCGAGTAAAAGACTCTAAAATAAATATTTTGATGTATGGTTTTGAATTATTTCATATGGAACTAAACGAGACTATTAGAGATATGTACACCCATTTTATGGATATCATCAATAGTCTAAAAACTCTTGGTAAAAGTTTTTCAAATCTTAAACTTATGAATAAAGTTTTACGATCACTTTCTAAAACTTGGGATGATGCACTTGGATATATTGATTATGCATGATTTTATATTGCATGCAATGATATGATTAATTGGTTATGTCAATATTTATGATGTATGCAATATTGAAGTACTTTTATGTTTTAAAATATTATATGATTTTATAAATTTAAAGGTTCTATAAATATTGCATATTGATAGGGGGAGTTTGGTTTAAACTCCGTCATCAATTGGTTGTCATTATAAAAAAGAGAGAGATTATTGAATTTAAGATTTTGATAATGAAACCAATTGATAATATTATGATCTAATCTATGTTTTAAGTGATGTATGGCTAACTTTGATCAGGAGAGGCAAATTGATTAAAGCAGGAAGAATAAGAAGTTGGGCGGGAATTGAACATATCAGAAGATTGGACGTCGAGCCAAAGGATCGGTCAACGTGTCGGTAGAAGGCTTCAGTCCGTGAATTCAGGCATTAGGCCAAGAAGATCGTACATTATGCCAAGGAGATCATATGTTACAAGAAGACACCATACTAATTGTGCAATATGTTGAAGGAGAGGACGAAGCGCCGAAGAATCGGACGAAGCGCTGGAGGATCGGACGAAGCACTGGAAGAACCAATGACATGCCGGATAACAAAGGATTTGCTTGTAATCAATTATGTCTAAATCGAGTTAGTTTAGAGTTAAATTGAGTCAATTTAGAATGTAATTAGACTAATTTAATTAGGGCCAACTGGGCCTAAGTTTAGGCTGTGTTGGGTTAGGTGAAAGGTCCAAACAGTGACCCAATAGATGGAACCGTCATGACACATTCTCTGAGACTGTGTCGGGCGATGGTACCACACAGACTCAGTCTCTGAGGCTATCAAGTAGTGGTATGACCCAAACATAGTCTCCCAGGTGGTAGTTGTTAGGATCGGAGTGGCACTAAGAGGGGGAGCTAAATTAGTGCAGCGGATTAAAACTTTGGTTTTGGAAAAATCTTTCGTACGATAAAAAGCAATATCAATGGAAACCGATTTGGAAGCTTGATAATTTAGAAATGTATGGAAGCGTAGTGACTAAGTAGAGAAGTTTGCAGTATGTAAATGGCAAGAGTATGATGCAAACCAGATAACGCAGTAGTTTTTAAAGTGGTTCGGTCAAAATGACCTACATCCACTTGCGAAGCCTTCTTCGAAGAGGCTCCCAACTTCCACTAGCAAATCTCTTGTAGGGGAAGAACTAATACCCCTCTTACAACCTTTACAAGTGGTTCACACTCTTACAATTCTTTTCAACAAGATGGGAGGAGGTGAACAATTAAGCAATATGAAAAACAAGACTTGCTAAGACTATTCTAAGGCTCTTAACCCAAACTATTGCTTTGCAAAAGGTTGTTATCTCAGCCGAGAATTGAGGGGTATTTATAGGCCTCAAGAGGATTCAAATTTGGGCTCTAAAATTTGAATTCTCTTGGGTTTTCGAGGCTGGCGGTGCCACCGCCTATCGGTGGCGGTGCCACCGCCCGATCTCTCAGGTGCTGGGCGGTGCCACCACTCAGTCTAGCGGTGCCACCACCCAGTTCTTGGGTTCTGGGCAGTGCCACCACCTATAGTGTTTTAGCTCACTAGTTGAGCTCCAAACTTGGCCCAAACCAGTCCGAACTCGGGCCTAATTGGCCCATACTTGGGTTATAGGATTAACACCTAATCCTAACCCTAATTAACATGCTAACTACGAATTTAAAGGCATTTTCTAAGCTATTACAAAGTCCATAAGTCAAGACTTCTTTCGGCGAGCTTTCGGCAAACTTCCGGCGGTCTTCCGATAAAATCTCGAAAACCATTCTGCGGACTCCCGACAAGCTCCTAGACTTCACGATTTGATCTTGGTGAGTTCCAACGAGCTTCTTCGACAAGCTTCGATCTTTCTCGGTGAGCTCCGAGAACTTCCAACGAACCTTTTGGCGAGCTTCCGAAAAACCTTCGGCAAGCTCCCTACTCATTCTTGGCTAGTTCCGACAGCATTCCCGACGAACCTTCGAACTTCCATCGAACTCTCGAACTCCCAACAAATCCTTCGCGCTTGACTCCGACACTTGTTTCGCTTTAAGTCTTTGTCAGTATCGTAGTTATTCCTGCACACACAAACTAAAACTCTACTCCGATCTAGACAATTATTACAACACGAATTGACAATATGCTGCCCGGCACATCATTGGTTGGCGCTTGTTGCCCAATCGACGGTTGACCTTTGTAACCCCGATATCCTTAGCGCAATTCCGCTCTCCTTGACCCGATGCTCAACGTCCGAAGCCTTTTGCCATCCAATATCCTAACGTGATCTCCTTCGGCGCAACATCAATTCCTCCTGTGTCAACTGTCAAATCATGATCGAGTAGACCTGCATCACTCAAAATGCAGTTAAACATCTAAACACAATCAATTAGTTTCATCATCAAAATATGAGATTCATCAATCTTCCCCTTTTTGATGATGACAACTAATTGATGACTAACGGAGTTAACCATAACTCCCCGGAGTTTGACCAAACTCCCCCTATCAATATGCCATTGATAGAACACTTGGATTATCCCAAATCCAAGTAACATTCATCACATGTTATGAAAAACATTTAAACCATCATGCAAATATATATAAAATATTCAATTCAATGCATGAAGTTATCAATATACTTCTCCCCCTATGTCACCAACAAAAAGGAGAAGTAGCACTAGCTATTTTAAAAGATATGCAAGTTTTTTGCAACTTGAAGCTAGATTTTTATCACAACATATAAGCACAAAAGCATAGCAAGATTCTTAAGTTCAATCATGGTAATTCAACACTTGAATTTTTGTGCAAGATTGCACTTTGCTTTTCTTTGCAAGTAACAATATTTATGATGTTTGATATAGCAAATTTCTTCATTACAATGATCGAGCTAGCAAATTCTTCATTCAAGTGTGCAAGCTAGCAATAACTTTCTCCCCCTTTGTCAATGTCAAAAAGAAGGAGAGGAATCAATGATTTAGACTTTTACATCAACTTTGCATCAATCAATATTTCAATCATCACATGATGCATATAAGACAATAATGCAAAGAAATCATTTCTTGAAGGATACCAATGTGAAAATTCACCAAGGATCACATGAAACAATCGCAAATCATGATATCATTATGCGATACATCATGAGATGATAATTTATCATATCAATGAAAGATATCAATTGTTAAATATGATATGATAATAGTCTCAAAAAATTTAATTTGCGATACATGTGATACATTGCGATACACTAAAAAATTTATTGTGATGCTTTTAAGGGTATCAACATATTTTTGATACAAAGCATGGCAAGAGCAATTTTGTTGCAAGTTTTCTAAGTTTTACACTTTTTGCTTCTTTCGATAGGCAATTTCTTTCTTCTCTTTGCAAGCATGCTAGAAAGTTTACTTTCATTTTCAATGCACAAGTTAGCAAAACCTTCTCCCCCTTTATCAAAGTCAAAAAGAAAGGGAGGACTCAATGGCTAAAAATTTCAACCATTCAACAAGCTAAATATGCAAAGAATTCATGAAATATATCAATAAGGATCAATTCATGAATACCAAAGATACGATTCATGGTTCATTAAAATTCTTCTTAACAAGTTCACGATCAAGATTCATATAATTCATAATAAAGCAAATTGACGTACAATCAACACATAAGGCATACAAGGCAAAGAAATCTTGTTATTTCTATATTATGAAATATATGATATCAAGGCTTATGATTCATTTGAAAAGATATAGCACAAAGAGCAACTTGAAACATTCTTATCAAGATCACATTTTAAAATATTCCAAGTATCAAGTGTTTAGAGATAAAAAGTTCAATACATTGTATATAAAAAAAATATAATATCAAGCAATTAAAGATGTGTAAGTTTAGCATTTTTGCTTTTCTTGAGATAGCAACTGTTTGCTTCTCTATAAGCTAGTAATTTTTACGATATGCAAGTTTTACTACATACAAGCTAGCAAATTTAAAGATTTGCAAGTTAGTATATTTGCTTTTCTTTGCGATGTGCATGATAGCATTTCTTTGTAATGTTTAAGATAGCAAATTGTATATTATGCTAGCTAGCAAATTAAAGATGTTCAAGAAAGCAAGCACTTTCTTCTCTTTTAAGAAGTGTCATTTTTTTTTGCTTCCTTAGCAAAATGTCAACCTAACAAAGGACAATGTTTTACATGAGGCAAGCAAACAATTTGGCAAGTGTTACATTTGTATCTTCTCTTTAGATGTGCAAGAAAGTAAGCAAGTTTTTACATTTTCTTGACTTGTGCAAGGTAGCTAATTTCTCTTTGAGATGACCCTTTACATCAATTCAAGATAGCACATTAGGAACTCTTTCTCTCTCGTTGTCATTGGCAAAAAGAAAGGAAGATTCAAGTCATGAATATCAAAATAATAATTTTGTCATGAATATTTCATCATTGCGTGTATCATTATTACATGTATAATACCAAATCATCATATATTCAAAACATATAAACTCATCATTATATGAATGATTCCAAATCATCATTCATATCATTTTAATCATTGTTTCAATCATCACTATAACTCATCATGCACAAAATGTAAAATCATCTAACATGATACAAACATTTATTTTCAAAATATTTATCACTATTTTCATGTATGATAATAAAGTATTCATGATACACATTATATGCATATATGATCACAATAAAAAATAATTGCATGCATAATTTCAAATTATAAATGTTTCAAATCATGATGGTATTAACTTGTCAAATTTCATCCGACCATTCATGATCATAACTTTTCATTTGTATGCATCAAAATAATATCAAGAGTATTTCATGTATAGTTTTATATCACCGCATAAGGAATATCAAGAAGAAAGTAATTGGGTGATGCGATAAACATTTCATGAATACAAGGAATTATATAAAAATCATATCATGAAAGATTAGAATATATGAATACCAAAAGACATGATTTCTTTTTTAAAAACCTACTAATAAATAATCAAAAGAAAATCTTAGGAGATCGATTAATGAAAAAATCTTGATTCATAATAAATCTTAATTTGTAAATATCATGGAATCAAGATCATGATTTTGGATAAAACTCATTCAAATTTAAATCATCAAATTCATCAAAATCTCAACATTACTTTCAAGAGATTCAAAATGGTATACATAGATTTATCATAAAGCAAATTAATTTTCAATCATCACATAAGACATTTAAAGAATTTTTGAAACATAGGAGAATGATTAATTTAAGCATGCAATGTTTCAATCAAATTCAAGTCATGAATACCAATACTTTCATATTGTGAGTATCAAATAATGAATACCAAAAGACATTATTTATGATTCCAATTTTGCAAGATCAAGATTATGATTTAGATAAAACTTATTTAAATCAAATCGTTAACTTGAAATTCATTTAATCAAAATTGAATAACTTCATGACCAATAAATCATCATGTATAACAATCATCAAGTATCATACAAACTTTTCAAAATGTTTATCATGATAATATCCTTTTAATATCTTGATATTCATCATCAAGTATGATTTCAAAAAGTATGTTCAAGAGAAATCATTAAGACCAAATGCATGAAACACTCATTTATTTTCAAAATATTCATCATGTTTATTTTCATGAGATTCACAAGATTGGTAAAATAAATTCATTAATCTCAATAGGATAGAAATTTCATTTCCATTTCATACAATTGATTTCATGTGAGGGTATATAAATCTTTTGTGAAAACATGTATCATCATTTAAACTCGAAACATAAATTTCATCATGAAGCCGTCAAGACCAAACACATCATGATATCACATCTATCATCAAAAGACTATCAAGAAATTCATACATAGATGTACATGCACTATGTCATCTTAATATGTCATGAGAATGTCATCTTAATTTGTCATAAAAATGATTAGACCAAAAACATATTAATCTAAAACGAGAGTTTCAATTCAACATTTACTTCAAAAACTCATGCATAACATAAAATCATCAAGATACACTTGCATGGATTAATCCTAAGCATTATCACATATCATATAATTATCATCCCTAATGTTGCATACATCATTCAATATTTTAAAACATAACATGCATGAAACCTTAGTAATATACGTTTTATGATCAAATTTTTAATTTTTCAAAGATGCTAAAAAGAAAAACAAGATATAATTTTTAAAAAATAATTTTTTATTTCCTATTCCTACTATCTAAATTAAGCACTCATGAAAAACTTCAAGTAATTTCAAAATAATTCAAGAGAGTTGAGTTACTTACCTTGTAGTCGAAGCCCATCAAAGCCCAATTCGCCGTTTCACCTTTGGAAGTTCTTGATTCATCCTTGGTCGCTTTCTTCTTCTTTGGCCTCTTCCTCCGTTCAAGTTCATTGTTTATTTTAGATTTTTGTTTAATGAACTTATTAAGATTTAGTGTTCGAAGTTCAAGTTCATCATTGTCCTCATCACTTGAGTCATTGCTCAAGTGGTATTCATTTGTCCGGAGTTCGAAATCCTTCCTATTCTTTGGAAGGTGGTTCAAGTGCTCATCGGATTCAAAATGTTCCAAAAGTGTCATTTCATAGGTCATTAATGACCCGATTAATTCTTCTAATGGAAAATCATTTAAATTTTTTATCTCTTGTATTACGGTTATTTTAGGATCCCGCCTTTTTGAAAGGGATTTTAAGATTTTAGTGACTAGTTCAAAGTTAGAAAAACATTTACCAAGAGCTTTGAGTCCATTGATGACATCCGTGAAACGGGTGTACATGTCTCCGATGGACTCACTTGGTTTCATCCAAAAAAGTTCGTAAGAGTGCACAAGAATGTTGATTTTGGACTCTTTCACTTGGCTAGTGCCTTCATGAGTGACCTCAAGAGTTCTCCAAATATCAAAAGCCGAATCACAAATCGAAACGCGATTAAATTCATTTTTGTCAAGTGCACAATATAAGGCATTTATAGCCTTTGCATTTAAAGCAAAAACTTTCTTCTCCGATTCATCCATTCGCTTATCGGAAGAGAAGATTTTTTAAATCCATTTTCGACAATATTCCAAAGCTCGAGATTCAACGAAAGTAAGAAAACTCTGATTCGAGTTTTCCAATAAGTGTAGTTCGTCCCATTGAAAAAGGGAGGACGAATGAGAGAGTGACTCTCTTGAAAGGCGTAAAGAGCCATTTCTATTTGGGTGTTAAACCAAAGTAGAAAACCATGGCTCTGATACCAATTGTTAGGATCGAAGTGGCATTAAGAGGGGTGAATTAGTGCAGCGGATTAAAACTTCGGCTTTGGAAAAATCTTTCGTACGATAAAAAACAATATCAATGGAAACCAATTTGGAAGTTTGATAACTTAGAAACGTATGGAAGCATAGTGACTAAGTAGAGAAGTTTACAATATGTAAATGGCAAGAGTATGATGCAAACCAGATAACGCAGCAGTTTTTAAAGTGGTTCGGTCAAAATGACCTACATCCACTTGCGAAGCCTTCTTCGAAGAGGCTCCCAACTTCCACTAGCAAATCTCTTGTAGGGGAAGGACTAATACCCCTCTTACAACCTTTACGAGCGGTTCACACTCTTACAATTCTTTTCAACAAGATGAGAGGAGGTGAACACTTAAGCAATATGAAAAACAAGACTTGCTAAGACTATTCTAAGGCTCTTAACCCAAACTATTGCTTTGCAAAAGGTTGTTATCTCAACTGAGAATTGAGGGGTATTTATAGGCCCCAAGAGGATTCAAATTTGGGCTCCAAAATTTGAATTCTCTTAGGTTTCCGAGGCTGGCGGTGCCACCGCCCGATCTCTCAGGTGCTGGGAGGTGCCACTGCTCAGTCCAGCGGTGCCTACAGTGTTTCAGCTCACTAGTTGGGCTCCAAACTTAGCCCAAACCAGTCCGAACTAGGGCCCAATTGGCCCCTACTTGGGTTATAGGATTAACACCTAATCCTAACCCTAATTAACATGCTTACTACGAATTTAAAGATATTTTCTAAGCTATTACAAAGTCCATAAGTCAAGACTTCTTTCGGCGAGCTTTCGGCGAACTTCCGGCGGTCTTCCGATAAACTCTCGGAAACCATTCTGCGGACTCCCGGCAAGCTCCTAGACTTCACGATTTGATCTTGGTGAGTTCCAACGAGCTTCTTCGGCAAGCTTCAATCTTTCTCGGCGAGCTCCGCGAACTTCCAATGAACCTTTTGGCGAGCTTCCGAAAAACCCTTCGGCAAGCTCCCTACTCATTCTTAGCTAGTTCCGGCAGCATTCCCGACGAACCTTCGAACTTCCGTCGAACTCTCAAACTCCCAACAAATCCTTCGCGCTTGACTTTGACACTTGTTTCGCTTTATGTCTTTGTCATTATCATAGTTATTCCTGCACACACAAACTAAAACTCTACTCCGATCTAGACAATTATTACAACGTGAATTGACAATCTGCTGCCTGACACGTTATTGGTTGGCGCTTGTTGCCCAATCGGTGGTTGACCTTCGCAACCCCGATATCCTTGGCCCAATTCCGCTCTCTTTGACCCGATGCTCGACGTCCGAAGCCCTCTGTCGTCCAATATCCTGACATGATCTCCTCCGGCGCAACGTCAATTCCTCCTGCGTCAACTGTCTAATCATGATCGAGTAGACCTGCATCACTCAAAATACAGTTAAACATCTAAACACAATCAATTAGTTTCATAATCAAAATATGAGATTCAACAGTAGTACCACCGAACTAGGCAGTGGTATTGCCCAATGTCAGGCTGTAGGCGGTGGTACCGCTTGTACCTTAAAATCTCAGAGATTTAAATTTCGCTCTAAGTTTTGAAGCCATTTGGGGTCTATAAATACCCCAGCTATTGCTACATGGAGTAACAAGAAAGATGAAGCAAAACTCTGTTGTAAACCCTATTAGAAAGTTGAGTTCCCTCCTCCTAAAGCTTAGAGAGAGTTCTAAGGGAGGTGTGTGAGGGAAGTTTTGTAAAAGAGGGGATTAAAAAGTCATCTCCTAAACCTGTGAAAAGGAGAAGAGGGGTGTAAAAGGATAGTTGGCCTTTGCCCATTGAAGGAAGACTGATAGTGGATGCCGATGGCCTCGACGGAAGAGGAATCGGGAGTTAATATAGGTCACGACGACTAAACCATTATAAACTTAGTTTGTATTTCTTTTGAGCAATTTACTTTAACTGCAAACTTACTTACTTGCTATACTCTTCCGTTTGGGTTTAATCGAAATGGGTTTAATTGAAACAAATTTTTAGAAGTGACGTGATTTTATTCGCTGCACTAATTCACCCCCCCCTCTTAGTGCAGACTCGTTCCTAACACTATTCTCCTCTCTCCCTCTCCTCATCATACTGCAGCTCTTATTTGGGGTGTGTGGATAGCAAGAAGGGACAACCCTTTCTTGATTGCGTGGTGCATGTGAGGAAGAGATTTGGACAACGATTTGAGGAGCGTCTTCGCAGCCCCTATCGTGTGGATTATCACTAGAGAGGAGGATAGTTGACCTCCTTCATCCTCTCCCATAGATCTGTAAGTTTTCAAAGATATATGATCACCTTAGGTAACACATTTTTCTTATACGCGTAGTTTTTCAGTTTCATGAGTTTTTACACACCAACTTGATATAACCCTAAGGTTTTATCGTAAAAGAAATGGAAGAAATGAAAGAAAAGGGGATGATCACTTTAAGGGGATCGACCTCCTTGAACGCTTAGAGGGGATCGATCTCCTAGGGTTTGTCATAACAAACTGGAATAATATTGCTAGTCATAGGTGCCCAGCAAGCTAATCACGTGAGTGATGGCACGTGTGACTTGATATAGAATATTTTTTGCTCATTATATTTTGACATATATCACTTTATAACTATTGCATATATGCATATATATATATTGTGATGTCCTTGGATTTGTGCAATGGGAATCGGATCGTGATGAGATCACAAAAATAAGATCGATTCACCTTTAAACACATCCTAAATAATCCCGGTCATAGGTTACTCGAGAGGGACATCGTGATAATCGGACATACTGGTGTGCTGTATACCCGTCTATTTGATGGATGCAGCGGGTCTCATAGCTGCTCGTGTAGGGACACTAGGGATACAGTATAGGTGCTCATCGGAGAATGAGTTCACTGATTGATCCGCTTACGGAATACTAGATGGTTGATGATGCCTTATTGTCAAACAGTGATTCCGTAGTCTTAGTGGTATATCTGGTCCTTAGACTTGAGATACCAAGGATGTCCTATATGAGTGCTCCACTCTTTAATACCAGACTTATAGGTTTGGCTGTCCCAGATCTAGTACAGCTGGTTATTGAGAGTGGTAGTCGACCTTACGAGGGTTATTGAGTGTCAATAGAGGATCATCCACTCTCGACGTCATAAGAGGAATATCCCATGTGTTTTTGCTCAGACAAATCCTTGGCCAGGGTCTTTCAGGTTGAGAGAGAAAGAGTTCTCTAGGAGAATCCGATTAGAGCGAGACTCGAGTAGAAACCGTATGGGTCTGACAGCACCATGCTCGATATACGGTCTCTGGGATATAAGATGGATGAGGGACTATAGATATACAGTAACTGAGGACAGATAGGTCCAATGGATTAGATTCCTTTGTATCGTCTGGGGACTACGACGTAGTGGCCTAGTACATCCGTAGTCGATGAGTCAAGTAAATTATTATAGAGATAATAATTCACTGAGTTAGAAGGAGTTCTGACAGGTATGACTCACGGCCAGCTCGATATTAGGCCTAGAGGGTCACACACATATGGTAGGCATTGCGATGAGTAGAGGTTCGAATATGAGATATCCGACGGAGCCCTTGTCTTATTGGATATCCAATAAGCCCATGAATTATTGGATCCCATGGATGAGATCCAATAAGAGCCCATGAGAGATTATTGGATAGAGATCCACTAATCTAAAAGGCTTGGGTTATTGGATACAGATCCAATACCCACTAGGTGAAGATCCATTAGGGTTTGATAGGGGACCTCTATAAATAGGACGGATTCAGAGCCTCATAGGCTAGAGCCTTTGCTTGCCTCTCCTATTCTCCTTCCCCTCTCCACCTCAGAGCAGGCCTGGAGTTTTGAGGAGCGTCGTCGCAGCCCTATTGTGTGGATCACCGCTAGAGAGGAGGACGCTTGAGCTCCTTCACCCTCTCCTAAGGATCTGCAAGGAAACAGGGATATACTATCTCCCTAGGTAACACAATCTACTCTATACACAGTTTTTTCAGTTTCACGGATTTTGCGCACCAATCTTTGCACGACGATGAACATCTCTTTGGGAATTGGGGATTTTGTTTTCTTGTTCTTCCGCTACGCATGTGATGTCGCCCCCAATGATTTTCCCAACAGTGGTATCAGAGCCATGTTGTTCGTGCGATAGATTGGTTTTAAACTACGTGTGTTGTGTTTTGGAGAAGCTTTTGACGTCAAAATCGTTGACGCAAAAGCGGAAAAGGGCCGCAACTATTGCTGCCCTCACTGCCATGGCAGATGGCAGCACTGCCATTTGTGTGCAAGCAGGCAGCCTGCAGTAGCAGCCGCAAGGGCAGCGGCGCCTGCGACTGCTGCTCTCACGTGGTGACGCGCCGCAGGGCAGCGGTGCTTGTGGCCGCTGCTCTCGCGGGCAAAAACCCAGCAGGGGCGGTCGCTAGGCGAGGCAGCACTGCCTGCAAGTGCTGCCTCACGGGCAGAACTGCCCGCGGAGGGGACGGCGCCCGTAGGGGCGCCCAGCTGAAGGGGCAGTGTTGCCAGCGTGTCACGGACAAACTTCTAAACAGGATGTTTGATGTAATGCTTATGTATGTCCATGTCTCTTAGTATGTTCATGCTTTGTACATCATGTAGAGGGACGACCGAAGGCTTAATAGTCCCATTTTAGTTGGGTTGGTGGCCGCTTTAGGCTTGTAAATAAAGGTAATGTCATGTGGACACGTGTGAGAGATTTTCGGTCAGTAATGAACCATTTTACCCTTTGTTGTGCAACTGTTCAGAGCTTGTAAAGTCTGTTTGTAATTTGCATTGTCTATAAAGTGTTTTTCGGAGATGTTTGCTTATGGATCCCAAGTGAGGCATTTTCTCTGTCCTGATCTCTCTTTTGTGGGACCTAAGGGACCATGGGAGGCTTCGGGGAGGCTGACCTTTGCGGACGGACACGCAAGGGTGCCGCACGACTTAGGGAAAACCAGCTAAGTCTGTGACAGATGGTATCAGAGCGGGACATGCACTCATAGAGACACTTAGCATGCAAACGTGGGGGACCTAGCGGGGCTACATTGAGGGCAGTCAGCACACGCGCGACCATTTGGGGGAAAACGAGCATGGAGATGTAGGGAAAAGGAGTCGCTCGGAGGAGCGGGCATCTAAGATTGGCATTTAGAGGAATGGCCAACCCTTCACGAAAGAGGCACCACGAGAACAGACAAGCTTGGAAGAATGTGAAGCGCACAAAGGTTGGGATGGCTGAGTTTGAGCTACGGCTCAACGTTGACAACTATACTTGATGGTGCTCAAGGCAAGCGAGGCACTTGGTAAAGGATGAGACCATGCAAGGTGGAATGAGTTGCTTAACGACCAAAAGAGTTATGCAAAGCTCACAGAGGTGAGAGGAATTGCTAGCTCGAAGAATTTGGTACTCATGCATGGGCTTGTATGTGGATGATGGAATGTTCGTGGCCATCCCAAGGCGACCAAAACTCTGTGCCATGGAGCATTGAAACTTTCTCTTCGGCATGTGAAGGATACGTCCGTAGGAGGCTGAAGTGTGCAACGAGTTCAGCATGTTGCTAGGCCTTGAGTGGTGCAACGGGGGCTATATTGACGTGGAGTCAAAATCTAGCAAGGGCGTTTGCAGGAGGCAGAACAATGCACAGTTTGTTCAGCAGATCGGAGTAGTCCAAGGGGATGGTGGTCTCTGAAACGAAGAGAGATGTTGCTCCAACAGGATAGTTATCCGGGAGGGATAAGTCCCGGCTCTCCAAAGGGAGAATCATGTGGGAGGGACCTCACAAGTTGAGGAGGAGTACCTCAACAAACAACAACTCCACGAAGCTCAATGAACTGAGCAAGCGGCGAGGAGTCATCGCATGATCTCACTTGAGAGAATGCATTGGTGGATGCATTGCGAGATTAAGTGGGGAGCGACCCAAAATAACACAAATGAAGGCACACTTGGAGTCGATATGGAGATCAGACTCAAGGGAGGGCTGACCCGTGGAATGGTGGGCACGAGGGCCACCATCAACTCAATGCAAAAACGAGGAGCGGAGCAACTTGGGTGTAACTTGGCGAAGTACCCAAGCCGCATGAAGGGAGCCAGCATAGAAGATGAAACATGGAGCAGAGGCATAGTGCTTTCCTTGGACAGAGGTCAAGGACATGAACTCTTGTAGAGGCAAGAGCCGGATCATGTTGTTCCATGGGTCATTCATTCTGATGGAGCAAACTCATCTTGCATAGTGCCAAAGATGAAGGGAGCTTCTGGGCACATGCACTTTATCTCGGAGGAGCATTTGATGGAGGGACTAAGGCGACTCAATTTGCAGAGGCGAAGTTGGGTTCAGAAGGCCTTAGCATGGGGCAAGAGGACTTAGAGGCGGGTACTCTTGAAGAATATGCCACAGTGTTGTCATTCAAGTTGCTATAAAGGAGGTGGTGCGCAGCGAAGATTGTGCTGGTAGGGGTAGAGGCCTAGGATCTAGACAATGGTGCACTAATTGCAGCGAAGTCGGGGGACTTCGGGAGCTACTAGGCGACGGACTATCCTAGAGCGGTGTTTCATCTAGGTGTGACCCAAGAGTGGGTGGATGAAGGTCGATTGCCAAAGGAGCGAACAAAATCGAAGGTGGAAGAGACCCTGCGATGTATTGGCAGAGGCCACACATGAAGGGTTCACAATTCGAGTTCACCCCACAAGGATCAGAATGTAATAGAGATGTCACCAAGAGGCAACATGGTGCAACGGATCGTGGTGGAACAATTCGTGGCAATGCGATACACACAACCTTGCCCCGTGAGGGACTAGATCATATGGAGGTATGATCGGGAGCTATTGGAAGCTTCACTTCGGTGAACAACACGACGGCAAGAAGGGCTATGGATTCAAGGAGTGAAGGCCATGGTACCGTAGAGGCGGGTCTTCCGTGCGTGCATCGAATTTTGCATCGGATGAAAGCCTTGGTCATCAGCATATGGGGGTTGTGTTCCACCAAGGGAAAAGTTCGAATGCAAGTACCAGTGAGTTCTATGGGAGGGACTTGATCATACAGTGGTATGATCGAAGCAACTGGAGAGTTGGACTGCTCTAGAGCTCATATTCGCTTATGGGAGCCCGACAAGTCAGAGGACAAGGTCGAGTAAGCGAATGTTGCTACCAAGGAAGCTAAGGAGAACAGAATCAGTGCAAACCCTACAACGTGATGGCAGAGGCCGTGCATGGGAGTTGCAGTCTGTCTTTCCATCGACCAAAGGGAGCTGCTTGGAGAACACAGAGGTGTTGAAGTAGGGGGTCAAAAGGGGCAAGGAAGCGACGATGAGTCCAGAGGGACTTAGCTACTCAAAATCAAGCATCAGATAGAATGGAGGTGGACTCGGAGGAGTACCACAGAGGCATATCTACTGATTGTGAAGAAAATGGATGCAGATGCGAGGCGACGGATAGTAGTGCCATGGGCATGGTAACGCCATGGTACCGCAGAGGCGGGACTTCCGTGAAAGTCATTGATCCCTTACTCTCATGGAGGGAGAGCGCTTGGTCTTGAAAGGGGCCGAGGAGGTGGAGCATGCATAGGCAAACTCCAATTACCAAGGCAAGGCTAAAGGGCAGAGGTCAAGGAACTTCGTAAGATCGGTGTCAATGAGTTTCTCATCAAGATAGCCGAAAGTGAAGGACTTCGGGTCATGCAAGAGTGCACGACCAAGGAACGAAGTAGTCAGTATGCGGTGCTATACCTTCGCTACTCAGGGGAGTAGGCGGCAGGGTTGATGGAGAAGACGGTACAATCCCAGAGGCAACTAAGTCTATTAGAGAATTACTCCAAGTTGGGGTGAAAACTTCCTGCATTCCAGAAGTTCGATGGCATTGAGAAGGTGAATCATAGTAGCTAATTCAATCCAAAGGAGTGCAAACACTTCAAGTGCTTCAGAAGTGTGAGCAAAGAGCAGGCGAAGGCTAATAACCAACTCAATGCATGGAGTACAACCTCGAGGAGGCGGGCGAAGTCAAGTAACCTTTGCATTCTCAACTCTTAAGAGAATGGGCAAAACCTGTTGAATCTCGGATTTTGATGATGAAACTAATTGATTGTGTTTAGATGTTTAACTGCATTTTGAGTGATGTAGGTCTACTCGATCAGAATTAGACAGTTAACGCAGGAGGAATTGACGTTGCGCCGGAGGAGATCACGTTAGGATATTAGACGGCAGAAGGCTTCGAACGTCGGGCATCGGGCCAAGGAGAGCGGAATTGCGCCAAGGATATCGGGGTTGCGGAGGTCAACCGCCGATTGGGCAACAAGCCGCAAGAGAGGACGATGTGCTAAAGAATCAGACGAAGCGCCAACCAATGACATGCCGGGCAACAGAATGTCAATTCGCGTTGTAATAACTGTCTAGATCGGAGTAGAGTTTTGGTTTGCATGTGCAGGATTAACTACGATAACGATGAAGGCATAAAGTGAAACAAAGTGTGGAGTCAAGCATGAAGGATTCGTTGGGAGTTCAAGAGTTCGACGGAAGTCCGAAGGATCATCGAGAAATTTGCGGAACTAGCCGAGAATGAGTAGGGAGCTTGCCGAAGGGGTTTTTTGGAAGCTTCATGGGAAGGTTCGTGGGAAGTTCGCAGAGTTTGCCGAGAAAGATCGGAGCTAGCGAAGAAGCTCGTTGGAACTCGCCAAGATCAAATCATGAAGTTTAAGAGCTTTAGGGAGTCCGTAGAATGGTTTCAGAGAGTTTAAGAAGGGAAAAGTTCGCCCGGAAGAAGTCTTGACTTATGGACTTTGTAATAGCTTAAATAATGTCTTTAAAATTCGTAGTTAGCATGTTAATTAGGGTTAGGATTAGGTATTAATCCTATAACCCAAATGAGGGGCCTATAACACTATAGGCTGAAAACAACAGAGGGGTGGGCTGAAAACACTATAGCGGGCTGAAAACATCATGGCGGTGGCACCGCCCAGCACTCTGAAAGTGCTGGGCGGTGACACCCTCTTAAAACTGGGCGGTGGCACCAGCACCACCAGCTGGTGGTGGTGGTATTGGCTCGGCGGTGGCACCGCAAAGATCGGAACCCAAAGAGGATTTGAATTTTGGAGCCCAAATTTTGGAGCCCAAATTTAAATCCTCTTGAGGCCTATAAATACCCCTCAAATCTCAGCTGAGAACACAACTTTTTTGAGCAGCAAGAGTTTGAGAGAAAGGTCTTAGAAAAGTGTTAGCTTGTCTTCTTTTCAATTTGCTAGTGTTCACCTCATCTCTTCTCGAAAATCTGTAAGAGAGTGAACCGCTTGTAAAGAGTTGTAAGAGGGTATTTACCCTTCCATTTCAAGAGACTTGCTAGTGGAAGGTGGGAGCCTCATCAAGAGGGGCCTCGCAAGTGGAGTAGGTCATTTGACCGAACCACTCTAAAATCGGCGTGATCCTTGGTTTGCATTTCATTATTGCTATTTACATTATTGCAAACCTTCTTATATGCTTTAGTTCCTTATTACTTTTGCCAAGATATTTAAGAATACGCTTTCAAGATTAAGCTTGTCAAGTTCTGCTCTTATCATCTGAAAGATTTTTTTTTTAAAACCGAAGTTTTAATCGGCTGCACTAATTCACCCCCCCTCTTAGTCTTTGGTCGATCCTAACAATTGGTATCAGAGAGCCGGTATTTCTCATTTTGGATTTACACCCGAGAGAAATGGCTCTTCATGGCTTTCAAGAGGGCTTATCGGTTTTTCGATCCACCGTTGTTTAACAGTTGGACTACACTTATTGAAAAACTTCGAATGAGAGTTTTCTTGATTTCTATGAATTTGGATATATGGAATATTGTTGAAAATGGTTTTCAACTTCCCTCTAAACCGATGAGCTAATGGTCGGATTTGGAGAAGAAGTATTTTTCTTTAAAACTAAAGGCTATGAATGCCTTATTTTTTGCTTTTAGACAAAAAATGAGTTCAATCGGATTTCTACGCATAAACGGCTTTTGATATTTGGCGAACACTTGAAATCACACACGAGGGAACTAGTAGAGTCAAAGACTCGAAAGTTAACATTTTAATGCATGATTTGGCTTTTTTTCAAATGAAGTCGAAGCGAAACCATTGTTGACATGTACACCCGTTTTACGGATGTCGTCAATGGTTTACAAACTCTTGGCAAATGTTTCTCGAATTTTGAACTTGTTAGTAAAGTTTTACGATCACTTTCTAAAGTTTGGGAATCAAAAGTTACGGCAATACAAGAAACAAAAGATTTAAATATTTTTCCACTTGAAGAACTTATCGGCACATTGATGACATATGAAATGGTGCGCAATGCACATGATGAACACAATGAACACTTGAACCACCTTCCAAAGAATAGGAAGGATTTGGAACTCCGGACAAATAAATACCACTTGAACGATGACTCAAGTGATGAGGACAATGATGAACTTGAACTTCAAACACTAACTCTTAATAAGTTCATTAAACAAAAATCTAAAATGAACAATGAACTTGAACGGAGGAAGAGGCCAAAGAAAAGGAAGGCACCCAAGGATGAATCAAGAACTTCCAAAGATGAAACGACGAATTGGGCTTTGATGGGCTTCGACTACAAGGTAAGTAACTCAACTCTCTTGAATTATTTTGAAATTACTTGAAGTTTTTCATGAGTGCTTAATTTAGATAGTAGGAATAGGAAATAAAAATTATTTTTCAAAAATTATATCATGTTTTTCTTTTAAAAAATTAAAAACTTTGATCATGAAATGTATATTGCTAAGGTTTCATGCATGTTATGTTTTTGAAATGTTAAATGATGTATACAACATTAGGGATGATAATTATATGATATGTGATAATGCTTAGGATTAATCCATACATGTGTATCTTGATGATTTTATGACATACATGTGTTTTTGATGTAAATGTTGATTTGAAACTCTCATTTTAGATTAACATATTTTTAGACTAATCGTTTTTATGACATATTAAGATGACATAGTGCATGTACATCTATGATGAATTTCTTGATAGTCTTTTGATGATATATGTGATATCATGATGTGTTTAGTCTTAACGACTTCATGACGAAACTTATGTTTTGATGATGATACATGTTTTCACAAAAGACTTAAATACTCTCACATGAAATTAATTGTATGAAATGGAAATGAATTTTCTATCCTATTGAAATTAATGAATTTATTTTACTAATTTTGTGAATCTCGAAATTAATTTTGATGACTTGATTATGAATTTCAAGTTAACGATTTGATTTAAATGAGTTTTATCTAAATCATAATCTTGATCTTGCAAAATTGGAATCACAAATAATGTCTTTTAGTATTCATGAATTGATACTCACAATATGAAAGTATTGTTATTCATGACTTGAATTTGATTGAAACATTGCATGCTTAAATTAATCATTCTCCTATGTTTCAAAAATTCTTTAAATGACTTATGTGATGATTGAAAATTAATTTACTTTATGATAAATCTATGTATACCATTTTGAATCTCTTGAAAGTAATATTGAGATTTTGATGATTTGGACGATTTGAATTTGAATGAGTTTTTTTTTCTTCCCAAAATCATGATCTTGATTCCGTGATATTTACAAATTAAGATTTATTATGAATCAAGATTTTTTCATTAATCGATCTCCCAAGATTTTCTTTTGATTATTTATGAGTAGGTTTTTCAAAAAGAAATTATGCATTTTGGCATTCACATATTCTAATCTTTCATGATATGAATTTGATGCAATTTCTTGTATTCATGAAATGTTTATCGCATCACCCAACTACTTTCTTCTTGATATTCCTTATGTGGTGATATAAAATTATGCATGAAATACTCTTGATATTATTTTGATACATACAAATGAAGGGTTATGATCATGAATGGTCGGATGAAATTTGACAAGTTAATACCATCATGATTTGAAACATTTATGATTTAAAATTATGCACGCAATTATTTTTTATTGTGATGATATATGCATATAATGTGTATCATAAATGCTCTAAATGATGAATGCGTGGTATCATGATCAAAATATTGATAAATGCTATGATTTATTACCAAAATAATGTATCATGTATGATATGCTCATAATGTTGATTGATTTATTCAATATCGTGCATGAATGAAATATAAGGTTTTTGAAATACTGCATGTTTCAATTTGAAAATATAATGATGCACAAATGAGATTGATACTTACCTTTGTCATAATTGATGTAAAGGGTCTTCCCTTCTTTTTGACAATGACAAAGGGGGAGATAGCTAGCTTGCACAAGTCAAGAAGATGCAAAAACTTCATTGCTAGCTTGCCTATCTTAAGTAGCAAAGATTGCTAACTTGCTTATTTCAAGAAGCAAAAGTTGTCTTCTTGAACATCACTATCTTGCCTATCTCAAGAAGCAAGACTTGCAACCTACACATTACAATAGGAAGCAAGAATCGATAGCTTACACACTCCAACAAGAAAGCTATCTTGTATTTGCTTTCAGAAATTTATGCTAGCTTCTATGTTGCAAAACTTGCTCACTTTTTTCAAATACTTTTTGCTAGCTTGCACTTTGTAAAGGAAGCGAAAATAGCACTTCTCAAAAAAGAGAAGAAAGAACTTACTATCTTGAAACATCACAAAAGTTTGCTACCTTGCATGATATAAAATTTGCTATATCAAACATCATAAATATTGTTACTTGCAAAGAAAAGCAAAGTGTAATCTTGCACAAAAATTCAAGTGTTGAATTGCCATGCTTTTTTGTGCCTATATGTTGTGATGAAAATCTAGCTTCATGTTGTAAAAACTTGCATATCTTTTTTAAAATAGCTAGAGCTACTTCTCCTTTTTTTGTTGATGACATAGGGGAGAAGTATATTGATGACTTCATGCATTGAATTAAACATTTTATATATTTGCATGATGATTTAAATGTTTTTCATAACATGTGATGAATGTTACTTGGATTTGAGATAATCCAAGTGTTCTATCAATGGCATATTGATAGGGGAGTTTGTTTAAACTCCGGGGAGTTAAGGTTAACTCCGTTAGTCATCAATTAGTTGTCATCATCAAAAAAAGGGGAGATTGTTGAATCTCGGATTTTTGATGATGAAACTAATTGATTGTGTTTAGATGTTTAACTGCATTTTGAGTGATGCAGGTCTACTCGATCAGAATTAGACAGTTAACGAGGAGGAATTGACGTTGCTGGCCGGAGGAGATCACGTTAGGATATTAGGCGGCAGAAGGCTTTGAACGTCGGGCATCGGGCCAAGGAGAGCGGAATTGCGCCAAGGATATCGGGGTTCGCGGAGGTCAACCGCCGATTGGGCAACAAGCGCAAGAGAGGACGATGTGCTAAAGAATCAGGACGAAGTGCCAACCAATGACATAAAGACATGAGAATGTCAATTAGCGTTAATAACTGTCTAGATCGGAGTAGAGTTTTTTTGGTTTGCATGTGCAGGATTAACTACGATAACGATGAAGGCATAAAGTGAAACAAAGTGTGAGTCAAGCATGAAGGATTCGTTGGGAGTTCAAGAGTTCGACGGAAGTCCGAAGGATCATCGGGAACGCTGCGGAACTAGCCGAGAATGAGTAGGGAGCTTCTTGGAAGGGTTTTTGGAAGCTTCATGGGAAGGTTCGTGGGAAGTTAGCAGAGTTTGCCGAGAAAGATCGGAACTAGCCGAAGAAGCTCGTTGGAACTCGCCAAGATCAAATCGTGAAGTTTAAGAGCTCTTGGGAGTCCAGTAGAATGGTTTCGAGAGTTTATCGGAAGACCCTTGAAAGTTCAGCGGAAGCTTCATGGGAAGAAGTCTTGACTTATGGACTTTGTAATAGCTTAAATAATGTCTTTAAAATTCGTAGTTAGCATGTTAATTAGGGTTAGGATTAGGTATTAATCCTATAACCCAAATAGGGGCCTATAACACTATAAATTTGAAAAAAAACATTGTAGTAGGTGGGCTGAAAACACTATAGCGGGCTGAAACATCTTGTAGGCGGTGGCACTGCTGGGCTGAGCTGGTGGCACCGCCCAGCACCCTTGAAAGTCTGGGGTGGTGACACCTCTTGGCTGGGCGGTGGCACCGCTACTGGGCAAAGTGGCACCGCCAAAGATCGGGAACCCAAAGAGGATTTGAATTTTGGAGCCCAAATTTTGGAGCCCAAATTTAAATCCTCTTGAGGCCTATAAATACCCCTCAAATCACAGCTGAGAACACAACTTTTTGAGCAGCAAGAGTTTGAGAGAAAGGTCTTAGAAAAGTGTTAGCTTGTCTTCTTTTCAATTTGCTAGTGTTCACCTCATCTCTTCTCGAAAATCTGTAAGAGAGTGAACCGCTTGTAAAGAGTTGTAAGAGGGGTATTTACCCTTCCATTTCAAGAGACTTGCTAGTGGAAGGTGGGAGCCTCATCGAAGAGGGGCCTCGCAAGTGGAGTAGGTCATTTGACCGAACCACTCTAAAATCGGCGTGATCCTTGGTTTGCATTTCATTATTGCTATTTACATTATTGCAAACCTTCTTATATGCTTTAGTTCCTTATTACTTTTGCTGCGCATATTTAAGAATACGCTTTCAAGATTAAGCTTGTCAAGTTCTGCTCTTATCATACGAAAGATTTTTTTTTAAAACCGAAGTTTTAATCCGCTGCACTAATTCACCCCCCCTCTTAGTGCTGCTCCGATCCTAACAAAACCGAGTACCCCAATTCTCTTATCTATCCAGCAGAGGAGCTTTGCATATGTTCAAAGACCCTTCGAAGATAATGGAAGATAATAGTTGTCAAATCCTCACCAATGGTGATCAGTGTTACTGAGTGTAGATTGTCCGCTTCATTTCCCAACGAAATGCCAATCGAAAGCGAAAGTGATGTGAACCTACTTGGATGTGACAACTAAGTGAAAGAAGAGTCAATGAGTAAATTTTGTGGAGGAAGGACCCAAATCTTTAGAAGTTTGTGAGACGATGCTCGTTAAAAGCTCCAACAAGCATCCACCCAGTTCAAACAGCATGAGGCATTTGAGAGACTGGCGCAGTAATGATGGTCTTTTCCTTCATCTGGAGGATCCGCAGGAACCAATAGGGATCAACACAACTCAGCCAACCCCACACTAGAGTCAGAGTCATTGGCGAGTTGAAGCAGCAAGGCAGATAAAAGGTTTGACTACTCAAAAACAGCAGCGGAAAGCAGCTGGGAGCCAAGAGATGCATTGCAGCTGGAGCAGAAGATTGAAGACTCAGTAGAGGCGAGGAGTTGCAGTGTCGACAAAGGCTTCGACGAGGACGTCGAAGGAATAAGTGGGGGAGAATGTCACGGACAAACTTCTAAACAGGATGTTTGATGTAATGCTTATGTATGTCCATGTCTTTTGGTATGTTCATGCTTTGTACAGCTTGTAGAGGGATGGCCGAAGGCTTAATAGTCCAATTTTAGTTGGGTTGGTGGCCACTTTGTTGAATCTCGTATTTTGATGATAAAATCAATTGATGGGTTATTTGATCTAATCCATATTATTGAGTTAAGTGTGCAGGATTAACTACGATAAACAGAAAACACAAAGCAAGTATACCGGAGTCGAGTTCGATGAACGTTTAAGAGTCCGAAGAATCGTCGGAGATGCTGCCGGAACCAACCGAGAAGAAATTGGGAACCTGTTGGAAGTTTGCCGAAGAGATCGTCGGAGGTTCGCAGAGATCATCGAGAAGTCTCAGCTACTCATTAAAGTCATCACAAGTTAGGGGCGTGCTTGGACCCCGTCGAAGGAAGTTCGTGGAAAGCTTCATGGAACAAGACTTGACGTTCAGCGGTTAATAAATTGCTTAGGATGTGTTTTGTTATGTAGTTCACTTGTAATTAGGATTAGGATTAAGAAGATAATCCTATATCCTGGTTAGGGGCCAACTGGGGCCAAAGTCAGATTTGGTTTGGGCTAAAAGTAAGCCAAAAACCAAGTGAGGCAGGAGGGCGAGTGGCACCTTGACACCAGTCTTTTTGGTGACACCTCTGGCTGAAGCGATTACACCGCCGACATCGGGAACCCAAAGAGAATTTGAATTTTGGAGCCCAAATTTTGGAGCCCAAATTTGAATCCTCTTGAGGCCTATAAATACCCCTCAAATCTCATTTGAGAATACAACTTTTGAGAAAGCAAGAGTTTGAGAGAAAGGTCTTAGAAAAGTGTTAGCTTGTCTTCTTTTCAATTTGCTAGTGTTCACCTCATCTCTTTTCGAAAATCTGTAAGAGAGTGAACCGCTTGTAAAAGAGTTGTAAGAGGGTATTTACCCTTCCATTTCAAGAGACTTGCTAGTGGAAGGTGGGAGCCTCATCGAAGAGGGGCCTCGCAAGTGGAGTAGGTCATTTGGTGAACCACTCTAAAATCGGCGTGATCCTTGGTTTGCATTTCATTATTGCTATTTACATTATTGCAAACCTTCTTATATGCTTTAGTTCCTTATTACTTTTGCTGCGCATATTTAAGAATACGCTTTCAAGATTAAGCTTGTCAAGTTCCGCTCTTATCATACGAAAGATTTTTTAAAAACCGAAGTTTTAATCCGCTGCACTAATTCACCCCCCCCCTCTTAGTGCTGCTACGATCCTAACACACTTTAGGCTTGTAAATAAAGGTTATGTCATGTTGACCCGTGTGAGAGATTTTCGGTCTGTAATGGACCATTTTACCCTTTGTTGTGCAACTGTTCAGAGCTTGTAAAGTCTGTTTGTAATTTGCATTGTCTATAAAGTGATTTTCGGAGATGTTTGCTTGTGGATCCCGAGTGAGGTGTTTTCTCTATCCTGATCTCTCTTTTGTGGGACCTAAGGGACAATGGGAGGCTTCGGGGAGGCTGACCTTTACGGACAGACACGCAAGGGTGCCACACGACTTAGGCAAAACCAGCTAAGTCCGTGACAAGCGGGCATGCCACCTGCAGGCGAGGGCAACGACCCCGCCCTCCGCCGCACAACCAACTGCCGGTAGGGTGGCAGAGGCGACGGCAGCAGCAGTAGTAGAGTAGGATGAGGGCATTAGGGTTTTTTGGGCAAAAGACAGTTTTGCCCCTTAGAATTTGAGAAATTCCAGTTTATGTATTTTATCTAAATTATGAAAATACCCCTAGGAATTAAGAAATTCCCTATATGTCCCTAATTTCATAAAATACTAATTAATTAAAAAGTGTAGTTGATTATTATTTTTATTATTATCTAGTAGTCCTATATGATGATGATTATTTATACATGTGATGTATGATGTGTGGACGGATGATCATTGACCGTGTGATGTGTGTACTTATGATTATTATTATTGGGGTCTGCGAGCCTCCATTATATTTCTCGTTTATTATCAGGCCTGCGTGCCTATGATTAAGTTATAATCACATGAGGAGGCACAGCGGGAGCGTGGATGCGATAGTAGACCCACGAGATGGACGATCGCGTTGCATGAAGATGCATCGAGATGTCGACGAAACCGACGAAGATGAGATGGACGATCACAGGGCATGGAGATGCACCGTTGCACACATAGATCTTGATGTGAGTGATTAAGCCTACTGGCTCGGGCCTAATCACATTAGGTTGTGGTCCATAATCATCTGGTGTGATTGCTTATACACATACTAGATATGTATATATATTTGCATGCGATGTAGATATATATTAAATATGTATATGTGTGATATGTCATATTAGGAGACCAAATCATAGAAACATATCTCTCGATAATATTAAGTCAGTAAACGTGAGGCAATTAGATTGATCCACGTGGCCTTCCATTGTTATATGTAGGAACCGATTCCCGGTGTAGGTTGAGTTGGTCGAGTCCCTCGAGACTCACCTATATCGCGATTCGCTATCTTTCTTACGACATAGAGATGTCACCGGTGACCTGAGGGCATGGTATGCTTGGTCGAGTCCCTCGAGGGTATATCATCAAATCAGACTCATCTTATAATGAAGGTGTTGACTTAACCGAGCATCATGGTTGGTCGAGTCCCTAGAGACCATGGTGATTCAAAGGCCGAACAGGATGAGAATCACAAGGAGTTATGATCGGCAAGAGTTGCCTATCTTTTAGGCTTAGTGTGATTGGTCGAGTCCCTCGAGGTTACACTAAGACGCTAATTGGATCCTGATCCCTACTAGAAGTCTGCTGGAGACTTCCGTTTCACGTGTTGAGGGTGTTGTGTGACTCGTTAGTAAAATAGTGGGAGCATATTAAGATAGAAGTCCATATTTTGATAGTTTATTTCTTGCAAAATCTACATGTTATTCATTTCTGCTACATCTTTATTTTTAGAAAATGTCGCTTTCAAATCCCTTACGTGGCATACTCGATGTCAAACGCCTCACTGGTCCAAATTATACGGATTCGCTCCGTAACTTGAGAATTATTCTCATGGTGGAGAAAATCGTATACGTCCTTAATACAGTAATGCCTACGCCCGACGAAGGGGCAAGCGAGGATGAGATCGCTCGCTACGTGAAGTACATTGATGACTCCACTCTTGCTCAGTGCTATATGTTGGGCTCTATGACTCCTGAGTTACAGAGACAACATGAAAAGATGGATGCCAGATTTATTCTCCTACATGTCCACAAATTATTTGAGGAATAGGGAAGGACTCAGCGATATGAGATATCCAAGGGCTTCTTCCGTGCTAGGATGACTAAGGGGATACCGGTTCAAAACCATGTCCTAAGGATAATTGAGTGGATAGATAAACTCACAGGTCTAGGAATGGTCCTAGAGGATAACTTGTGTGTGGACATTGTGCTTCAGTCCCTACCAGATTCCTTTTCACAGTTCATAATGAATTTTAATATGAACAAGCTTGAGATGACTCTCCTAGAGCTCCTCAATATGTTGAGAGAGGTAGAGAGTACTATTAAGAAAGAGAAGCCAGTTCTATACACTAGTGAGACCAGAAAGAAAAGGAAAGTAGGAAGGTCCCTTAAGAAGGGAAAGGGCAGGGTCAGACCAGGTAAAGCAAAGGTTGCTAAGAAAGACCCAGCAAAGGACAAAGGCCAGTGCTTCCACTATGGTAAAGATGGGCACTGAAAGAGGAACTGCAAAGAGTACCTTGCAGAAAGGGAGAAACAAAAGCTTGATGAAGCTTCAGGTACATTCATGATCAGTCTCCATTTGTTAGACTCTTATGATAACACATGGGTATTGGATACCGATAGTGCTTATCATTTATGCAATTCGTTGCAGGTTCTAGCAAGGCCTAGGAGACTAGAGAGAGGCAAGATGGACCTCAAGATGGGTAATGGAGCAAAAGTTGCTGTAATAGCTGTTGGCGAGATTGCCCTACATCTGCTTGGTGGAGCTTTTATTGTATTAGATGCATGTTATTTTGTTCCTTCTATTATCAAAAATATTATCTCTATTTCATATTTGACAGTTAGTGGATATAAATTAGTTTTTGAGAACAATGGTTGTTTGATATTATTAGATGATAAGATCATCATGAAAGGAACATTGCATAATGGTTTATTTATGTTAGATACTACTCCACATATCATAAATATAAATGTGTCCAAGAGGAAACGAGATGAGATGAATAGTGCATACCTGTGATATTGTAGGCTAGGTCACAACCATGAAAGAAGGATTCAAAAGTTGTTAAATGATGGATATCTAGATCCATTCGACTATGTGTCATATGCAACTTGCGAGCCTTGCCTTCGTGGAAAACTGACCCACTCTCCATTTAGTGGAACTAGAGAGAGAGCCACTGAGCTGTTGGAACTCATACATAGTGATGTATGTGGACCCATGTCAACTCATGCCATTGGTGGTTACTCCTATTTCATTACCTTTACTAATGATTTCTCAACATATGGATATGTGTACTTAATGAAGTACAAGTCCGAGGCCTTTGAGAAATTCAGAGAGTATAAGAATGAGGTGGAGAACCAGACTCGAAAGAGTATCAAAACTCTTCGATCAGATTGAGGAGGTGATTACTTAAGTACAGAGTTTACTCAGTTCCTCAAGGACCATGGGATATTATCCCAATGGACACCTCCTTATACACCTTAGCTCAATGGTGTCTCTGAAAGAAGAAATCGTACACTATTAGACATGGTACGGTCCATGATGAGTTTCACTGACCTACCCATCTCATTCTGGGGATATGCCCTAGAAACCGTAGCTTACCTTCTGAACAGAGTTCCAACAAAGTCGGTAACGTCTACACCATATGAGATATGGAAAGGGAAGAAGCATAATCTTAAGGTTGTTAAGATTTGGGGCTGCCCTGCCCACGTTAAAAGACACAACCCCGATAAGTTAGAATCAAGGACAGAGCGATGCAAATTTGTGGGATACCCCAAGGAAACTTGTGGGTATTATTTCTATCATCTCGAGGAACAAAAGGTCTTTGTAGCTAAGAGAGCAGTGTTCCTTGAGAAGGAACACATTCTTGGTAGAGATAGTGGGAGAATGATTGAATTGAGCGAGGTTGGAGAACCAAGCTCAAGCACCACTCTACAGCCCGAGTCTATTCAGGTACATAATACACAAGTTTTAACTTTACGTAGGTCTAATAGAGTATCCCATTCTCCTGAGAGATATGTGGGACATATTAGAGGAGAGGATGTTGAGGATATTGATCCTCAGACCTACGAGGAGGCTATTATGAGTATAGACTCCGGAAAGTGGCAAGAAGCCATGAATTTTAAGATGGATTCTATGTACCCCAATAAGGTTTGGAACATAGTTGATGCACCCGAAGGTATTGTACCCATCGGTTGCAAGTGGATCTTTAAGAAAAGATCGGAGTAGATGGAAAGGTATAAACCTATAAAGCAAGGCTAGTGGCGAAGGGGTATCGTCAAAGGCAAGGTGTTGACTACGATGAAACGTTCTCACCCGTAGCAATGCTAAAATCCATCAGAATTCTATTAGCTGTTGCAACATACTATGATTATGAGATCTAGCAGATGTGAAAACTGCATTCCTTAATGGGAACCTCGAGGAGGAGGTGTATATGATGCAACATGAGGGATTTGTGTCCAATAACTGCCCAGATAAGGTGTGTAGGTTGCTTAGATCCATTTATGGACTAAAGCAAGCTTCCCGAAGTTGGAACATAAGATTTGATGAGCCAATCAGATCTTATGACTTCGTTAAGAACGAAGATGAGCCTTGTGTGTACAGGAAGGTAAGTGGTAGCGCTATCACCTTTTTGGTGTTATATGTGGATGACATCCTGATAATCGGGAATGACGTAGGAATGCTATCCACAGTAGGGGCATGGTTATCTAGACACTTCTCCATGAAGGACTTAGGGGAAGCATCCTATATCTTGGGGATTAGAATCTATAGAGATAGATCCAAGAGGATGCTTGGCTTGTTATTAGAACCCTTGCAGATTCTAAACTTGGGGTTGATCTCTTTAGGGGATCGGCCTCCTTGGAACTCTATAGGGGTTCCTCCCTTGGAGTTTCTGCTCAAAGGCTGCAGAAAAGATTCATCTATTGTTTATCAAAAGAGAAGGAATACATGGCTATTTATAGGGCTTCTAAACCCTAACTCCTAATAGGACTCCTACTTAAGACTCTTACTTCTAACCAACTCCTAATATGACTCATACTCAAGACTCCTATTCGCTTACAACTCCTAATTCTTCTCTAAGAAAAAACCTCCTAACAGAATGTCCCTCTCAATTAGGACTCTCTTAGTTAGAGTCCTAACAGAGTGTCCCTCTCAATTAGGACTCTCCTAGCTAGAGTCTTAACAGACCCGCCCTCTTCAAATCAGCCTTGTCCTCAAGGTTGAGATTCCATGAACTCAGGGAACCGGGTCTTCAGCTCCTCATATGGTTCCCATGTGGCGTCTTCAAGTGGTAGATTATTCCAATGCACTAGTACTTCAGTAGAGGGATTGCGGCGACGCATCATGATCCTGCGATCGAGGATAGCCTGTGGTTGGGCTTGAATAACTCCATCCTCAGTTGTGTTGGGCAGTTGGATCTGGGGTGACTCGTGTTCTCCCAACTTGGGCTTTAGGCATGATACGTGGAAGACAGGATGAATTTTGGCATCCTCAAGTAATTTAAGTCTGTATGCCACGGCTCCAATATGCTCTGTGATCTGATAGGGCCCATAAAAACGTGGGGATAGCTTCATGGAGGCTGGAGTGTTGATAGAGAGCTACTTGTATGGTTGTAGGCGAAGATAAACCCAATCTCCCACTGAAAATTCTCTTTCACTTCGTCGTGTGTCGGCTTGCTGCTTCATTCTGGCTTGAGCGGTAGAGAGATTATATTTTAACAGTTGTAAGAGTTTGTCCCTATCAATCAATTCTTGGTCAACTTGATCTACCTTGGCCGAGCCAATTACATACTTTGGAATCACAGGTGCTGGTCGACCATACAATGCTTCATAAGGGGCACATTTTGTAGATGAATAATATGTAGTATTATACCACCATTCGACCCAGGGAAGCCATTTCGTCCACTCTTTTGGTCGGTTGCTAGCAAAACACCGGAGGTACGTCTCTAAGCACCTATTTACCACCTCTGTTTGGCCGTCAGTTTGTAGATGATACGCTGTGCTCATCTTGAGTTTGGTGCCTTGTAACTGAAATAACTCGGTCCAAAATTTACTAGTGAAGATCCTGTCACGATCACTTATGATGGACCTTGGCATCCCATGCAGTTTAACAATATTTTCTATGAAAATCTGGGCAATACTAGCAGCAGTGTAGGGATTTCTCACAGCACAAAAATGAGCATATTTCGTAAGTCGATCAACCACCACGAGAATCGTTCTTTTACCTTTGGAAGATGGCAGCCCTTCAATAAAGTCCATGGAGATGTCAGTCCACACCGAGTTTGGTATGGGTAGTGGTTGTAGCTTCCCTGGATTTGTCATAGTTTCCCCTTGTGCTGTTGACATATATCACATTGTGCCACATATTCAGCAATAATTTTTTTCATTCCTCTCCAATAAAAATTTTGCTTCACTCTTTTGTAGGTTCTTAGGAATCCAGAGTGCCTTGCTGAAGGTATAGAGTGCATTACATGCAAGATGATTGCGATGCAAGGGGAGTCAGGTATAAGCACAATGCGACCTTTGTAGCGTAAATCCCTCGAATCCTAGATGTAGTGGGCTATTGCACTTGGATTCTCCTCCAATTTTTTATGATCTTGCTGATCTCTGGATCCTTCTTCCATTCTTCCCTAATGTCCTCGAGGAGACCGGTGGTAGGAAGGGAGATGGCTGAAACCTTAGCTTGTTCAGGTAGCCGTGAGAGTGCATATGCAACAACGTTTTCTTTCCCCTTTTTGTAAATAATTTCATAATCAAATCCAAGAAGTTTGGTTACCCATTTTTTCTGCTCCGGGGATGATATCTTATGCTCCAAAAAGTACTTGAGGCTTTTATGGTCAGTTTTAATTTGAAATCGCCGGCCGATCAAGCAGGGTCTCCACCTCGTTACTGCGTGTACAATGGCAAGCATCTCCTTATCATATACTGACATATTTTGATGGGAGGGAGATAATGCCTTGCTAGTATATGCGAGTGGTCGACCATTTTGCATGAGAACGACTCCAATTCCGACTCCAGATGCGTCGGCCTCAATGATGAAGGGTCTATTGAAATATGGTAGCGCAAGTACCGGCGTCGTTGTCATGGCTGCTTTAAGTTTGTCGAAGGCAGCAGAGTCTTTGTCCGACAATTGGAAAGCATTTTTTTTCAGTAAAGAAGTGAGTGGTGCACTGATCTTCCCATAGTCCTTAACAAATTTTCGGTAGTAGCCCGTTAGTCCAAGGAACCCCCGCAGTAATTTCACGTTTGTAGGTTTCGGCCAGCCTTGCATTGCCTCAATTTTTGTTGGGTCTACCGCCACTCCTTCTTCTGATATTATATGCCCAAGGTACTCTACTTTTTGCTGGAGAAAGCTGCACTTTGGTTGCTTAACAAAAAGAGTATTCTCCCGAAGGATCGTCAAAACAATCCGTAAATGCTGAAAGTTAGTCTCAAGAGAAGGGCTGTAAACGAGAATATCATCGAAAAATACCAGCACAAATTTACGAAGAAAGCTCCGAAATATATCATTCATAATACTTTGAAAGGTTGAAGGAACATTAGTGAGTCCAAAAGGCATTACCAAGAATTCATAATGGCCATCATGTGTGCGAAATGCAGTTTTTGGAATGTCATCGTCACATACCCGAATTTGGTGGTAACCGGATCGGAGGTCCAACTTCGTGAAGACTCGAGCTCCTTTCAATTCATCAAGAAGTTCATCCACCACTGGTATTGGGTATTTGTCCTTGACGGTGATGCCATTTAAAGCTCGGTAGTCAATGCACATCCGCCAAGTTCCATCCTTCTTGCGTACAAGTAGCACCGGTGAGGAATACGGGCTGCAACTTGGTCGAATCACCCCTGTTTCAAGCATCTCCTTTACGATCTTTTCAATTTCATCTTTCTAGAGGTGAGGATATCGGTATGGTCGAGTGTTCGCTGGTGGCTTGCCCGGAAGGATTGGAATTCGATGGTCATGTTGCCGAGAATGAGGAAGACCGCGCGGTTCAGCAAATATATCGGCAAATTCAGTAAGTAATTGGGCAAGATTTTGATCTTCAAATTCTATTTTCTTCCCCTTTGGTTGTTGCTAGAGGTGCATCAAAAAGGCACCATTTACCTTATGTAAAACTTTCTCCATTTGTTGGGTCGAAACAGTGGTAACGTTGCTTCCGCGCTTCCCGCGTAGGATGATCTATTCGCCCTTACAGTAGAATTTCATAATTAATTTAGAAAAGTTCCAAGAGACATCACCTAGTGTAGTCAGCCATTCTATACCAAGCACTGCCTCATAGTCATCGATAGGTAGGAGGAAGAAATCGGTGATAATTTCTTGGTCTTGCGGTAATAGTTTCACCTGTGGGCATCTTTGGTCGCACTTTAGGATTCTGCCGTCGACAACCTTTACGTCGAACTTGCTGCAACTTTCAATATGCAGTGCCATCCGAGTAGCAACCTTACTATTCAGGAAGTTATTAGTGCTACCCGTGTCGATTAGAATAGTGATCGACTGTTGTTTGAGAAGGCCTCCAACTTTCATCGTTTGCGGATTTGAGTAGCCGGCTAGTGCGTGTACCGTAATGTCGGTCGGCTGTGGCTCTTCTTCCATATCTTCTTCTTCATGTTCAAGGCTCTCTTCTAGATGTTTAATGACCTCTTCTTCTACTGGTTCAATCATAAGAAGTCTACCTTTTTTTACAGCGATGCTCGTGGCTCCACGACTCGTCGCAATGCCAACATAACCCCTTCGCAGATCGCTCCCGAAGTTCTTCTCTTGTTAACCTTTTCGGTGCAGGGACTCGGTTGATAGTAGGGGGGGCAGAGGGCTTTAGTATTGTAGGTCGTGGAGTGATCTTAGTCCTCCGGGCTTCATGGTTCAATCGCTCCTCTTGAAGTCATGCGAAAGAGATGGCTGCCATAAGCGTGTATGGTTGTCGCGCCTTAACTTCTCCCCGGATCTCCGGCTTTAGGCCCTCAATAAAAGTCCCCAATAACTGTTTTTCAGACCAATCACGAGTTTGATTAGATAACCTTTCAAACCTCGTTTGGTACTCCTGAATGGTGGAGGTTTGTCAGATCTTTGCTAGTTGTCCGTCAATGTTCTCGTAATAAGTTGGTCCGAAGCGGATCAGTAGTCCTTCTTTGAATTGTCGCCATGAAAGGACTCCATAAGTATGTTCAAACTAGTCAAACCATTGTATGGCATCTCCTTCAAGATGTATAGATGCAATTTCCACCATGGATGCATCCGCAGTTTTATGGTACCGAAAATATCGCTCCGCGCGCGAGATCCAACCAATTGGGTCTCCTTCTTCCCGTCTATGGAAGTCCACTCTCATGTGCGAATAGTTGGGGTCGGTCATAGAGCCTCCCCTCTCTTGGAAGTCATCTCTTTGGGCATGATGTGATTGGTTAGAGCTCTCTCCTTGATGTGATTTCTTCGGGCTTGGTGGTCGGCCCAGACTGAATTCGGTAAGGAGAGTCCGAATCTTATCCTCCATTCGTGCCTCAAAGGCTTCAAATTTAGCATTGATTGTCTCCTCAGATGCCATAGTATATGACTCCAAATCTGTGATGTTAAGATCTCTCTTTTGTTGACGAGTTAAAGGCATGTATAGGTTTGATAGAAATCAGTGAAAGTTTGCTGCAGAATTGTGTTGTCTTATAAGAGCATAATTATCGTCAAAGAAACAGCGATTTCTCGACGAAATCTCCACAAAAAATTTGAGAGATTTGAGGAGAGAGTTGACAGCAATATCTCAGTTTATATTGATAGCAAGGATGTCCATCAAGAAAATTTCGGTAGTAACAGCAAGAAAATTGGTGTAAGTTGCGATAGCAGAATTCTCGTCGAAAAATTTCAGCAACTTACGATGAAAATTTACAGCAATATAGGAACGAATTTTTTTTTTTTGGATTTTCGGATAGGGATAAATAAATTTCAGCAGCAGTAAGGTAGTAAACCAGAACCTGTTGCAATTCACGGGGAAATCAAAGGATGATCTGCGGTGGTGGAGATGATGGCAGAATTCGGCGACGATCTTTTAAGCAATTGTGGGAATTGCTTTGGATGGTTGTGGAGGGTTGATGGATGGCTATGGAAGGGCAGCGAGACGCCAAGAACGCTGCTCTGATACCAGGTGTTAGAACCCTTGCAGATTCTAAACTTGGGGTTGATCTCTTTAGGGGATCGGCCTCCTTGGAACTCTATAGGGGTTCCTCCCTTGGAGTTGCTGCTCAAAGGTTGCAGAAAAGATTCATCTATTGCTTATCAAAAGAGAAGGAATACATGGCTATTTATAGGGCTTCTAAACCCTAACTCATAATAGGACTCCTACTTAAGACTCTTACTTCTAACCAACTCCTAATATGACTCATACTCAAGACTCCTATTCCCTTACAACTCCTAATTCTTCTCTAAGAAAAAACCTCCTAACAGAATGTCCCTCTCAATTAGGACTCTCTTAGTTAGAGTCCTAACAGAGTGTCCCTCTCAATTAGGACTCTCCTAGCTAGAGTCCTAACACTTGTCCCAGTCCAGGTACATAGAAACCATTGTCAAAAGGTTTGGCATGAAAAATTTCAAGAGAGGTCTCATACCGATGAGACATGGGATATCGCTTTCTATGAATATGTCCTCAAAGACTCTAGAAGAAAGGGCGAACATGGATATGATACCTTATGCCTCAGCAATAGGGTCTATAATGTATGCCATGCTATGTACTAGGCTGGATATAGTGCATGCTTTGAGTGTCACGAGCAGGTATCAAGCGAATCCAGGCTTGGAGCACTAGAAAGCAGTGAAGTGTATCCTTAAATACTTGAAAAGGACTAAGGATCTTTTACTAGTATATGGAGGTAATAGCCTTAAGGTTGAAGGCTATACATACTCAAGTTTTCAGTTTGATGTCGATGATAGCAAGTCAAATTCGGGGTACGTGTACACCTTGAATGGAGGAGCAGTGTGCTGGAAGAGTTCCAAGCAAGATACTACTACTGACTCGACCATAGAGGCAGAGTATATTGCTGCATCAGATGCAGCAAAGGAGGGAGTCTGGTTGAAGAAGTTCATCACAGATTTGGAAGTCGTGCCGGGTAGCGAGGAGCCGATCTCCTTATATTGCGACAACAACGGGGCGATTGCTCAAGTGAAGGAACCTAGGTCTCATCAGAAATCTAAGCATGTTCTGAGGAGGTTCCACCTTATCAGAGAGATCGTAACCCAAAGAGATGTAACAGTGGAAAGAGTTCCATTCGAAGATAACATTGTAGATCCACTAACAAAGGCATTGTCTTAGATTGTCTTTGAGTGTCATAGGGGTCTGATGGGGATCAGACACATAGGTGATTGGCTTTAGGTCAAGTGGGAGATTGCTAGTCATAGGTGCCCAGCAAGCCAATCACGTGAGTGATGGCACGTGTGACTTGATACAGAATCTTTTTTGCTTATTATATTTTGGCATATATCACTTTATAACTATTACATATATGCATATATTGTTAGTCATAGGTGCCCAGCAAGCCAATCACGTGAGTGATGGCATGTGTGACTTGATACAAAATCATTTTGCTTATTATATTTTGGCATATATCACTTTATAACTATTGCATATATGCATATATATATATATTGTGATATCATTGGATTTGTGCAATGGGAATCGAATCGTGATAAGATCACGAAAATGAGATCGATTCACCTTTAAACACATATCCTAAATAATCCTGGTCATAGGTTACTCGAGAGGGACATCGTGATAACCGGACATACTGATGTGCCGTATACCCGTCCATATGATGGATGCAACGGGTCTCATAGCTGCTCGTGTAGGGACACTAGGGATACAGTACAAGTGCTCATTGGAGAATGAGTTCACTGATTGATCCGCTTACGGAATGCTCGATGGTTGATGATGCCTTATTGTCAGATAGCGATTCCGTAGTCCTAGTGGTATATCTGGTCTTTAGACTTGAGACACCAAGGATGTCCTGTATGAGTGCTCCACCCTTTGATACCAGACTTATTGGTTTGGCTGTCCCAGATCTAGTACAACTGATCATTAGGAGTGGTAGTCGACCTTACAAGGGCTATTGAGTATCAATAGAGGATCATCTACTCTCAACGTCATGAGAGGAATATCCCATGTGTCCTTGCTCAGATAAATCCCTAGCCAGGGTCATTCGGGTTGAGAGAGAAAAAGTTCTCTAGGAGAATCCGATTAGAGCGAGACTCGAGTAGAAACTGTATGGGTTTGACAACACCATGCTCGATATATGGTCTCTGGGATATTAGATGAATGAGGGACTATAGGTACACAATAACTAAGGATAGATAGGTTCAATGGATTGGATTCCCCTGTATTGTCTGGGGATTACGACGTAGTGGCCTAGTACGTCCATAGTCGATGAGTCAAGTGAATTATTACAGAGATAATGATTCACTGAGTTAGAAGGAGTTCTGACAGGTATGACTCATGACCAGCTCGATATTGGGCCTAGGGGGTCACACACATATGGTAGGCATTGCGATGAGTAGAGGTTCGGATATGAGATATTCGACGGAGCCCTTGTCTTATTGGATATCCAATAAGCCCTTGAATTATTGGATCCCATGGACGAGATCCAATAAGAGCCCATAAGAGATTATTGGATAGAGATCCACTAATATAAAAGGCTTGGGTTATTGGATATAAATCCAATACCCAGTTGGTGAGGATCCATTAGGGTTTGATAGGGGGCCTCTATAAATAGGAGAGATTCAGAGCCTCATAGGCTAGAGCCTTTGCTTGCCTTTCCTATTCTCTTTTTCCTCTCCACCTCAGAGCAGGCCTGGAGTTTTGAGGAGCATCGTCGCAACCCTACTATGTGGATCACTGCTAGAGAGGTGGACGCTTGACCTCCTTCACTCTCTCCTAAGAATCTATAAGGAAACAGGGATATACGATCTCCCTAGGTAAGACAATCTACTATATACGCAGTTTTTTTAGTTTCGCGGATTTTGCACACCAATCTTCGCACGACGATGAACATCTCTTTGGGAATCGTGGATTTTGTTTTCTTGTTCTTCCATTGTGCATGTGATGTTGCCCCCAAAGAATTTCCTAACAAATATTAAATTGATTGATTCTTTGATTTAAAAGAAAGGGTTACATCACTATTTATAAAGTTCCATCTAGAGTCCACTAGGACTTGGACTCTTAATAATAATTAAATATTAAATAAACCTCTATCCGACTCTAACTGAATTAAACAAACTCAATAAACAACTAAACTAAAGAGACTCAATAAACATTATTCAAAAGCTTATAAAATAAAAGGATCATAATAATTTCTCCCTCTTCAAATCAGCCTTGTCCTCAAGGTTGATGTTAGAACCCTTGCAGATTCTAAACTTAGGGTTGATCTCTTTAGGGGATCGGCCTCCTTGGAACTCTATAGGGGTTCCTCCCTCCAAGTTGTTGCTCAAAGGTTGCAGAAAAGATTCTTCTATTGCTTATGAAAAGAGGAGGAATACATGGCTTTTTATAGGGTTTCTAAACCCTAACTCCTAATAGGACTCCTACTCAAGACTCCTTCTTCTAACCAACTCCTAATTTATCTCTAAGAAACAATCTCCTAACCCTAGCCGGCCTCTTCACTTCATTAATAGGGGTCGGCTTAGGTAGGTTTTACATGAATGTCCTTCTCAATTAGGACTCTTCTAGCTAGACTCCTAACAGACCCGCCCTCTTTAAATCAGCCTTGTCCTTAAGGCTGAGATATGAATTCAGGGAACCGGGTCTTCAGCTCCTCATATGGTTCCCATGTGGCGTCTTCAAGTGGTAGATTATTCCAATGCACTAGTACTTCAGTAGAGGGATGTCGGCGACGCATCATGATCCTACGATCGAGGATGGCTTGTGGTTGGGCTTGAATAACTCCATCCTCAATTGTATTGGGCAGTTGGATCTGGGATGACTCGTGTTCTCCTAACTTGGGCTTTAAGCATGATACGTCGAAGACAGGGTGAATTTTGGCATCCTCATGTAATTTAAGTCTGTACGCCACGGCTCCAATACGTTTTGTGATCTGATAGGGCCCATAAAAACGTGGGGATACCTTCATGGAGGCTCGAGTGTTGATTGAGAGTTGCTTGTATGGTTATAGGCGAAGATAAACCCAATCTCCTACTGATAATTCTCTTTCACTTCGTCGTGTGTCGGCTTGCTGCTTCATTCTGGCTTGAGCGGTAGAGAGATTATCTTTTAACAATTGTAAGAGTTTGTCTCTATCAATCAATTCTTGGTCAACCTGATCTACCTTGGCTGAGCCAATTACATACTTTGGAATCACAGGGGCTGGTCGACCATATAATGCTTCATAAGAGGCACATTTTGTAGATGAATGATATGTAGTATTATACCACCATTCGGCCCAGGGTAGCTATTTTGCCCACTCTTTTGGTTGGTCGCTAGCGAAACATCAGAGATACGTCTCTAAGCACCTATTTACCACCTCTGTTTGGCCGTCAGTTTGTGGATGATACGCTGTGCTCATCTTGAGTTTGGTGCCTTGTAACTGAAATAACTTGGTCCAAAATTTACTAGTGAAGATCCTGTCACGATCACTTACGATGGACCTTGGCATGAAAATCTGGGCAATACTAGCAGCAGTGTAGGGATTTCTCACAGCACAAAAATGAGCATATTTCGTAAGTTGATCAACCACCACGAGGATCGTGCTTTTACCTTTGGAAGATGGCAGCCCTTCAATGAAGTCCATGGAGATGCCAGTCCACACTGAGTCTGGTATGGGTAGTGGTTGTAGCTTCCCTGGATTGGCCACGGTTTCACCCTTGTGCTGTTGACATACATCACATTGTGCCACATATTCAGAAATAATTTTTTTCATCCCTATCCAGTAAAAATTTTGCTTCACTCTTTTGTAGGTTCTTAGGAATCCAGAGTGCCCTGCTGAAGGTATAGAGTGTATTTCATGCAAAATGATTGTGATGCAAGGGGAGTCAGGTATATGCACAATGCGACCTTTGTAGCGTAGATCCCTCGAATCCCAGGTGTAGTGGGCTATTGCATCTGGATCCTCTTCCAATTTTTTTATGATGTTGCTGATCTCTAGATCCTTATTCCATTCCTCCCTAACATCCTCGAGGAGACCGGTGGTAGGAAGGGAGATGGCTGAAACCTTAGCTTGTTCAGGTAGCCGTGAAAGTGCATCTGCGACAACATTTTCTTTCCCCTTTTTGTAAATAATTTCATAATCAAACCCAAGAAGTTTGGTTACCCATTTTTGCTGCTCAGGGGATAATATCTTTTGCTCCAAAAAGTACTTGAGGCTTTTATGGTCAGTTTTCATTTGAAATCACTGGCCGATCTGGTAGGGTCTCCACCTCATTACTGTATGTACAATGGCAAGCATCTCCTTATCATATACTGACATGTTTTGATGGGAGGGAGATAATGCCTTGCTAGTGTATGCGAGTGGTCGACCATTTTGCATGAGAACGGCTCCAATTCCAACTCCAGATGCGTCGGCCTCAATGATGAAGGGTCTATTGAAATCTGGTAGCGCAAGTACCGGCGTCGTTGTCATGGCTGCTTTAAGTTTGTCGAAGGCAGCAGAGGCTTTGTCCGACCATTGGAAAGTAAGTTTTTTTAGTAAAGAAGTGAGTGGTGCACTGATCTTCCCATAGTCCTTAACAAATTTTCGGTAGTAGCCCGTTAGTCCAAGGAACCCCCGCAGTAATTTCACGTTTGTAGGTTTCGGCCAGCCTTGCATTGCCTCAATTTTTGTTGGGTCTACCGCCACTCCTTCTTCTGATATTATATGCCCAAGGTACTATACTTTTTGCTGGAGAAAGCTGCACTTTGGTTGCTTAACAAAAAGAGTATTCTCCCGAAGGATCATCAAAACAATCCGTAAATGCTGAAAGTTAGTCTCAAGAGAAGGGCTGTAAACGAGAATATCATCGAAAAATACCAGCACAAATTTACGAAGAAAGCTCCGAAATATATCATTCATAAGACTTTGAAAGGTTGAAGGAACATTAGTGAGTCCAAAAGGCATTACCAAGAATTCATAATGGCCATCATGTGTGCGAAATGCAGTTTTTGGAATGTCATCGTCACATACCCGAATTTGGTGGTAACCGGATCGGAGGTCCAACTTCGTGAAGACTTAAGCTCCTTTCAATTCATCAAGAAGTTCATCCACCACTGGTATTGGGTATTTGTCCTTGATGGTGATGCCATTTAAAGCTCGGTAGTCGATGCACATCCGCCAAGTTCCGTCCTTCTTGCGTACAAGTAGCACTGGTGAGGAATAGGGGCTACAACTTGGCCGAATCACCACTGTTTCAAGCATCTCCTTTACGATTTTTCAATTTCATCTTTATGGAGGTGAGGATATCGGTACGGTCGAGTGTTCGCTAGTGGCTTGCCCGGAAGGATTGGAATTCACTGGTCATGTTGCCGAGAAGGAGGAAGACCGCGCGGTTCAGCAAATATGTCGGCAAATTCAGTAAGCAATTGGGCAAGATTTTGATCTTCAATTTCTAATTTCTTCTCTTCTTGTTGTGGCTGGAGATGCATCAAAAAGCCACTATTTACCTTGTGTAAAACTTTCTCCATTTATTGGGTCGAAACAGTGGTAACATTGCTTCCGCGTTTCCCGCGTAGGAGGATCTGTTTGCCCTTACAATAGAATTTCATAATTAATTTAGAAAAGTTCCAGGAGACATCACCCAGTGTTGTCAGCCATTCTATACCAAGCACTACCTCATAGTCATCGATTGGTAGGAGGAAGAAATCGGTGATAATTTCCTGGTCTTGCAGTAATAGTTTCACCTGCGGGCATCTTTGGTCGCACTTTAGGATTCGGCCGTCGGCAACCTTTACATCGAACTTGCTGCAACCTTCAATATGTAGTGTCATCCGAGCAGCAACCTTACTATTTAGGAAGTTATTAGTGCTACCCGTGTCGATGAGAATAGTGATCGGCTGTTGTTTGAGAAGGCCTCCAACTTTCATCGTTTGCGGATTTGAGTAGCCGGCTAGTGCATGTACCGTAATGTCGGTCGGCTGTGGCTCTTCTTTCATATCTTCTTCTTCATGTTCATGGCTCTCTTCTAGATGCTCAATGACCTATTCTTCTACTAGTTCAATCATAAGGAGTCTACCTTTTTTACAGCGATGCTTGCGGCTCCACGGCTCGTCGCAATGTGAACATAACCCCTTCGCAGATCGCTCCCGAAGTTCTTCTCTTGTTAACCTTTTCGGTGCAGGGACTCGGTTGATAGTAGGAGGGGCTGAGGGCTTTAGTATTATAGGTCGTGGAGTGATCCTAGTCCTCCGGGCCTCATGGTTTAATCGCTCCTCTTGTAGTCGTGCTAAAGAGATGGCTGCCATAAGCGTGTAAGGTTGTCGCGCCTTAACTTCTCCCCGGATTTCCGGCTTTAAGCCCTCGATAAAGGTCCCCAATAACTGTTTTTCAGACCAATCATGAGTTTGATTAGATAACCTTTCAAACCTGGTCTGGTATTCCTGAATGGTGTAGGTTTGTCGGATCTTTGCTAGTTGTCCGTCAATGTTCTCGTAATAAGTTGGTCCGAAGCGGATTAGTAGTCCTTCTTTGAATTGTTGCCATGAAAGGACTCCATAAGTGTGTTCAAACTAGTCAAACCATTGTATGGCATCCCCTTCAAGATGTATAGCTGCAATTTCCACCATAGATGCATCTGCAGTTTTATGATACCGAAAATATCACTCCGCGCGCGAGATCCAACCAATTGGGTCTCCTTCTTCCCATCTAGGGAAGTCCATTCTCATGCGCGAATAGTTGGGGTCGGTCACAGAGCCTCCCCTCTCTTGGAAGTCATCTCTTTGGGCATGATGTGATTGGTTAGAGCTTTCTCCTTGATGTGATTTCTTCGGGCTTGGTGGTCGGCCCAAACTGAATTCGGTAAGGAGAGTCCGAATCTTATCCTCCATTCGTGCCTCAAAGGCCTCAAATTTTACATTGATTGCCTCCTCAGACGCCATAGTATATGACTCCAAATCTGTGATATTAAGATCTCTCTTCTGTTGACGGGTTAAAGGCATGTATAGGTTTGATAGAAATTCGTGAAAGTTTACTGCAGAATTGTGTTGTCTTGTAAGAGCAGAATTATCGTCGTAGAAACTGCGATTTCTCAATGAAATCTCCACAAAAATTCGAGAGATTTGAGGAGGGAATTGGCAGCAATATCTCAGTTTATATGACAGTAAGGATGTCGAATTTAATCAAGAAAATTTCGGTAGTAACAGCAAGAAATTTGGTGTAAGTTGCGATAGCAGAATTTTCGTCAAAAATTTCCAGCAACTTACGATGAAAATTTGCAGCAATAAAGGAACGAATTTGGATTTTCGAATAGGGATAACTAAATTGCAGCAGCAGTAAGGTACGAAACCAGAACCTGTTGCAATTCACGTGGAGATCAAAGGATGATCCGCGATGGTGGAGATGATGGCGGAATTCGGCGATGATCTTTTAAGCAATTGTGGGAATTGCTTTGGATGGTTGTGGAGGGTTGATAGATGGCTGTGGAAGGGCAGCGAGACGCCAAGAACGCTGCTCTGATACCAGGTGTTAGAACCCTTGCAGATTCTAAACTTGGGGTTGATCTCTTTAGGGGATCGGCCTCCTTGGAACTCTATAGGGGTTCCTCCCTCCAAGTTGTTGCTCAAAGGCTGCAGAAAAGATTCATCTATTACTTATGAAAAGATGAGGAATACATGGATTTTTATAGGGTTTCTAAACCCTAACTCCTAATAGGACTTCTACTCAAGACTCCTACTCAAGACTCCTTCTTCTAACCAACTCCTAATTTATCTCTAAGAAACAATCTCCTAACCCTAGCCGGCCTCTTCACTTCGTTAATAGGGGTCGGCTTAGGTAGGTTTTACATGAATGTCCTTCTCAATTAGGACTCTTCTAGCTAGAGTCTTAACAGCTGAGTAGCATCAAACTCGAGGATCTTTTCTTTCAGCATTTCAGTCATAGGCTATCTGCAACACATCACAACCCATTGATCAAGTAAGTAGAGTCTCTACTTTTTGATAGTATTAGCAACAAGTCAGTCTTTTAGTGTGGTAATGGTTGCAAGAAACTCCTAGCACCATATAATCAATTTTATCTTTGAACATTTGCTATCACAAGTAAAAATCTATGCATCATCGATCTTTACTTCGAATCTATCATAGCTTTTAATGTGGTGGGCTAATCGGGCTGTAATTTTCCTATCCATAAAATTATTAGTGCTACTCGTATCAATCAAAATAGTGATAGGCTGATGCTTCAAAGTTCTTCCGATTTTTATAGTTTGTGGGTTAGCGTAGCCAGCCAATGCATGCACTGTATGTGTGATGGTTTCAATATCTTCATCAGTTTTCACACCTTCATGATCGGAGTCCAACTCTTTGGCTTCCAGTTCCTCTCCAATTGGCTTAATCATCAGAAGTTGCTCCTGTTTATATCGGTGCTCCATACTCCACTTTTCATCTTAGCACAAACCCTTCACTAATCTTTCTTTGAGTTCTTCTCGGGTTAGTTTGTGAGTGATAGGATTTTGATTGGGAGTAGATAGGGTGGGCTATTTGCTGCTCACCTGTTTATTAACACCTCTGTTTCAACGGTTTTCCATGCTGATTTTTTCCTCATGTAAGTGTGTAAATGAAATCGCAGCTATCATGGTGCGGGGTTGACGAGCCTTAACTTCACAATGAATCTCTGGATTAAGCCCTTTAATAAATGTACCTAAAAGTTATCGTTCCGACCAATCTCTAGCTTGATTTGACAATCTTTCAAACCTGCTATGATATTCCAACACTGTAGAAGTCTGACGAATTTTGATGAGCTGTCCATCAACATTCTCATATTCTGATGTGCCGAAGTGAACAAGAAGCCCTCTTTTGAAATGCTCCCATGAAGGAACTCCATGAAAAGTTTCATACCAATCGTACCGCTGGATTGCATCTCCATCGAGTTAGATTAAGGCCACTTCTACATTGGATTCATCTAGGGTTCTATGAAAATGATAAAAATTTTCTGCCCTAGAGATCGAACTGGTCGAATCCCCATCTTCCCATCTCAGAAATTCCACCTTCATGTGTGAGTAGTTTGTGTCACAGTCTTAGGGCCCTTTTCCTTTATTTCCAGATCTATGCAATGTAGAACTTAAGCTCTTATCTTGTTGAAACCCGCTAAAGTGCTCCAACAAGCTCTTTTTGAAATCATGAAGGGTTTCTTATAGCCGATTCTCAATTCTAGTTTCCAAAGCTTCCATTAGCCAATTCTCAATTATGATTTCCAATGCTTCCATTTGTGCTTTCATTGAGTTATCAGTAGCCATTATATACGACTGCAAATTTGTAATCTCAACTCATGTTTTTGATGTCGGTCGAGGGCATCAGCACTGTCGATGCAAAGTTGCCAAGGAGGTGGATGTCGAGGGCAGTGCTGCGGTAGTTGCGCTGGAGGAAGAGTTGCTGCCCTGTTTTTGTCACTGCATGGGGTGAGAGTGCTGGGGTTGGAAGGCGACTGCGTCGATGTGGCTGTAGCTGCTATGACCCAAGGGGTGATCGCTGAGTAGCGGGGTTGAGGCTGTGGTGATGGCAACCTATGGTTATGGCAGAAGATGCTAAGTAGGGGGGAGGCGACGTTGAAGCGGCCGAGGTTGAGAAGAGAAATTGGTGGTGCGTGCGCTACTGGGGTGACATAGCAAGGATTGACAGACTAAGAGCTCTTTCTTGATTCTATGGGTGGTGGTGCATGGCTGTTCTTATTTGGTGGAGCGATTTGTCTGGTTAATTCCGATAACGAACGAGACCTCAGCCTGCTAACTAGCTACGCTGAGGCATCCCTCCGCGGCCAGCTTCTTAGAGGGACTATGGCCATTTAGGCCATGGAAGTTTGAGGCAATAACAGGTTTGTGATGCCCTTAGATGTTCTGGGCTGCACACGCGCTACACTGATGTATTCAACGAGTCTATAGCCTTGGCCGACAAGCTCGGGTAATCTTTGAAAATTTCATCGTGATGGGGATAAATCATTGCAATTGTTGGTCTTCAACGAGGAGTTCCTAGTAAGCGCGAGTCATCAGCTCGCGTTGACTACGTCCCTGCCCTTTGTACACATCGCCCGTTGCTCCTACCGATTGAATGGTCCGGTGAAGTGTTTGGATCGAGGCGACGGGGGTGGTTCGCCACCCGCGACATCGTGAGAAGTCCATTGAACCTTATCATTTAGAGGAAGGAGAAGTCGTAACAAGGTTTCCGTAGGTGAACCTGCGGAAGGATCATTGTCGAGACCCACTGACGAGGACGACCGTGAATGCATCAACGATTGCTCGCCGAGCTCGTCCCGACAACACCCCGAATGTCAGTTCGCCCTCGGTTGGGATGACCAAGGGGATGAACTACCAACCCCGGTGCGGAGAGCGCCAAGGAACATGAACATCGAAGTCGGAGGGCCTCGCTGCATGCAGTAGGCTACAATTCCGATGGTGACCCCATTGGATGACTCTCGACAATGGATATCTCGGCTCTCACATCGATGAAGAACGTAGCGAAATGCGATACCTGGTGTGAATTGCAGAATCCCGTGAACCATCGAGTCTTTGAATGCAAGTTATGCCCGAAGCCATATGGCTAAGGGCACGCCTGCCTGGGTGTCACGCTTCGACGCTTCATCATTGCCCCCTCGGGAGGCGGGGGCGAACGCGGAGGATGGCCCCCCATGCCGGAAGGTGCGGTTGGCCGAAGAGCGGGCTGTCAGTGGTTGTCGAACACAACATGTGGTGGATGCCATGTGTGAGCCGTACGTCGTGCCTTTGGGACCCGGGCAGCGTACTTGCTGCGTGCGCTGTTAGAGGGCGGCTGTTGCAGAATGAGGGGTTGGTCATTGGCCGGGAGTAGTGGCGGTAGTGGTTGCTAGCCGAGAACTATGATGATCGTTGGCTGCGGCAGAAATGTAAAGTTGCTCTGTTTTGGTCTCCACGAGGAGGGGAGGTCGAGCGGCTACGGCTGCGACAATTATGACCCAAGGGAAGGCGGTGACGGTGGTGCAGCTAGGGGTAGCACCGCCAAGGACTTGCCGTCGCGGTGGCTACGACGGTGCGGATGGGAGGCAACGATGCTTGTGAAGTCACTGCGTGGAGAGATCGCTGTTGTTGAGGGCTAGGAGGTAGCGATGGTGGTGTGGCTGGGGGTAATGCCACTGTGGTGGCTACGATGGCACTGATGGAAGGCAGTGTTGCTTTGTCTCTGTCATATTATGGAAGGAGATGCTAGTGACGTTGAGGGATCACGTGCGGTTGAGGAAATGGCAATGGGTGCAGTGGTCGTGGTTGCCTTGATTTGATCGCTGTGAGAAGGGATGGTTGAGCGACTATGGCTGCGACCCAAGGGGGGGCAGTGATGGTGGCGTGGTTGGGGAAATGTCATTGACAATGGAAGTGACGAGGGGGTGGTCCGCTAGCTACGAAGTAGCGGCCATGGCCCTTCTCGTTCGAGCGAGATGGGGCAGCGAGGAGGCGAAAGTCGCTAGCCAGGGAGCAGCGGCAGCGGTGGTTGAGCTGTCGGGAAGCAGTGGCGGTGGTGGAGGAGTTGCCTTGCAGCGGTGGTGGGGAAGAAGGGAAGCAGGGTGCGGCTAGCTGAAGCAGGGGTGCGGGCTGTAGGGAAGCAGGGGCGGCGGTGCTGGAGAGAGGAAGATTAGTGGTCGGGGAGTAGCGGCGGTGGTGGTCGAGTGGCTGGGAAGCAGCGGCGATGGTAGAGAAGGAGAAGGAGGCCGAGGGTCATGGCTACGGCAGTAGAGGATGCTCTGTTGTTGATGCCGATGGAGGAGAGGAATCAACGGCTACGGTTGTGACCCAAGGGGAGGCAGCTAGGGTTGTGACTAGGGGGCGGGCGGCGAGGCGGTTGGGAAAAGTGATGGACAGTGGTGGTGACACAGCTGGAAACAAGGGCAATCAGTGAGTTGCCCTATTTTGTTTGCTGTGAGGAGGGAGGCAACCAGCTGTTGTGGCTATGACCCAAGGGGAGGTGGGCGATGGTAGAGAAGGAGGTAGTGGTGGTGGTGCGGTTGGGAGCAGCGTCACCAATGATCATCGAGGAGGGGAGGTCGAGCGGCTGTGGTTGTAACCCAAGGGGAGGCAAGCGACAGTGGAGAAGGAGGTGGCGGTGGTGGCTCGTGTGGGAGGCGATGGGCGGCGGCGGCCTATGGTGGGGAAGCGGGTGAGAGTGGTCGCTGGCCGGAGAGTAGCAGCGACGGGTGGGTTGGTCGGAAGTAGGGGATGCGGGCTGCCGACCTTCTCTCTTCTTCTTTCTCTCTCTCTTTTTTTTTTTGGATGACAATAGCTAGTTGGTGGCTGGGCAGTAGTGGCGACGGTGGAGAATGGGTTGCCCTACAACAGTGGTGGTGGTGGAGAAGGGAAGCAGGGGTGCGGCTGACGATTGCCGACTTCTTCTCTTTTTTTCTTTTTGAGATGACAAACTACAGTGAGAACGCCGAGGATCGCTGCTCTAATACGAAATGATAGAACTCTAAGGTTTTATAGTAAAAGAAATGGAAGAAATAAAAGACAAGGGTGTTAGGATCGAAGCAGCACTAAGAGTGGGGGGGGGTGAATTAGTGTAGCGGATTAAAACTCGGAAGTTTGAAATCAATTTCATAAATGTGTAGAGATTTCGATTCGACGAAGGATGACTTAGTTAAAATAGGTCGAGTAAAGGTAGTCAAGAGTAGGGAGATGAAAACCGAATGATTTGCAGCTAAGTAAAGAAATGGTTTAGAAAATTAAATACTCACACATTCGAGGAACACCATGATGTATAGTGGTTCGGTCAAATGACCTACATCCACTTTCGAAGCCTTCTTCGATGAGGCTCTCAACTTCCATTAGCAAATCACTTTGAAGGGGAAGGACCAAATACCCCTCTTACAACCTTCTTATAGTTGGTTCACACTCTTACAGATTTTTCAAAGAGAAAGAGAGAGGTGAACACTTAAGCTATTGAAAACAAGACTTTGCTAGAGTTTTTTCTCACTTTCTAACTTGTCAAAAAGGTGTTTTCTCTGCTGAGAATTGAGGGATATTTATAGGCCCCAAGAGGATTCAAATTTGGGCTCCAAATTTGAATTGCTTTTGGGTTTCCCGGTGCTGGTGGTGACACCGCTTGTTAGTGTTTGACACTAACAGTGTACTGGCGGTGCCACTGCTAGACCTCTCGGGTTCTGGGCGGTGCCACCGTCAGACCTCTCAGGTTCTGGGTAGTGCCACCGCCCAGTCCAGCGGTGCCACCGCCTGGATTGTTCTAGCTTACTGGTTGGGCTCCAAATTTGGCCCAAACTAGTTTAAACTCGGGTCTAATTGACCCCTAACCGGGTTATAAGATTAACCCTTAATCCTAACCCAAATTATATGCAAACTACGAAATTGAGACATAGCCCTAAGCAAATTTTAATCGGCAACATCAAGTTTCCTTCCGGTGAGCTTTCCGGCGAACTTCCAACAGACTTCCGATACACCCTCAGATTTCTTCCGACGGACTCCCAACAGGCTCCCAGTCTTATGGCAAGTTCAATGAGTCTTTAGCAAGTATCCAAACCTTCACGGTGATCTCCGCGAACCTCCAACGATCTTTCCGGTGGACTTCCGAAAACTTCGGCAAGTCCTCGATTCTTTCTCGGTTGGTTCTGGCAACACTTCCGACAATTCTTCGTAGTTTCGGCGGACTCTCGAACACCCATCGAACTTGACTCTAGTAAACTTGCTTTATGTCTTCAAGCTATCGTTGTTAATCTTGTATATGTAAAACACACTTCGATCTAGAAAATTAATCCTAAGCATCTAATAAAGTTGTCCGGCATGTCATTGGTCCCTCGACGCTTCGTCCGATTCTTCGGCGCATCGACCTGTCTTGTTGCCTATTGCCCAATTGTATTTCATTAACTTCTCATTTGTATTTCATGCATAATTTCATTTCATCACATTAGGAACATCAAGAAGAATTAATTGGGTGATGAGATAAATATTTCATGAATACACGGAATTGTATAAAAATCATATCATGAGTGTTTCATGCATTCATATAATCACATGATGAATATCAAAAAGAATTTTGGTGATGAGATGCATATCAAGAGACATTATGATTCGTTTTGAATAACTCAAATAGTGAAAAGAAAGAATCATAATAGACAATCTTAATTTATAAAATAAATTTTCAAGTTATAATTTTCAGAAATCAAGATAAAAATCATGGTTAGATGAAACTCATTCAAATAATCAAAATCATCAAAATCACTTTTAAGATGATCAAATAGATTCATTAAAGTCAACAAGATAGAGAAAAAGAATTTTTAAGAAAAATACTTTTCTCTTTTTAGTTGTTTCAATATATGTGATTGATTTTTTATTAGCATGATCAAATATTTGTTCTTATGTTAAAACTATGCATCAACATTTATGATTAAAAAATAAATTTTATCATGAAAACCATCAAGATCAATAAACCACAAAAATCATCAAGTATAACTTTAAAATCTCATGCATAAAATCGTCAAATCATGGTATCAAAATTTCAATATTTTCATTACAATTTTATGCATCATTAAGTATACAATTGTCAAACTTGACACTTATACTATTTCATATAAGCTTGCCTATTTCATTTATGTCAAATCAAAACATATATCATTTTTTAAACTGAAAAAGCCACTTTTATTATCATGAAAATCGATAATCCATAAATCACAAAAATCATTAAGCATTATTTCGAAAGAAAACTCATTCAGCATGATCATTATGCAAAATCAAACATGATTTTATTTATTTTCAAAATATTCATCATGATAGAACATTCAAGGCAAAGAAATCATTAAACATAAAGCATATTCATCAATCATGGTTTCATTAAGCATAAGGTATTTTCAACCAAAATCATTTTGTTATTTGTTGTAGTCATGTAGTTTTGTGAATCTATCTTTTCATGGTTAGTTTTCTATACAAAAGCCATGCATCATCATTAAGCATGATATTAAACTTCTTAATATTTTCATTAAGACATCTAGTATAGTTTCAATCAAAATTGAAAATCATCAAGATGCACATTTTTTTCTTCTTAAGAAAAACATACATATGATCATTAGATTTAAATATAACATTTTATTCCATTAACATAAAACATACAATTTTCAAGAAAAATGATTATTTAAAAAAAAGAAAATGCATCATGGAAAACATCAAGTAATTTCAAAATAAATTAAGGGGGTTTCGATTACCTCATCGTTGAATGCTGTTGAGGTGTAGTTTGCTACCTCGCCTTTCTTGATTTTCTCCACGTCTTTAGAGGAGCTTGATTCATCCCAATTTTTATTCTTTTTCTTGCATTCAAAGCAAGTAGATTCATTCTTTTTGTTCTTTAATTTTTGTTTCATTTGTAGTTTAAGTTCACCATCACTTGAGCTTATGCTTGAGTGGTCTTGAAATGTTCTATGTCCCAAATCCTTCCTATTCTTTGGAAGGTTGTTCTCGAGTTTCCTTTTTGCCACATTGTTCATTTCGTAGGTCGTTAGAGACCCAATAAGTTCTTTAAGAGGAAATGTTTTAAGGTCATTGGCCTCTTGAATGGTTGTAACTTTTGGATCCTAACTCTTTGGAAGGGATCTTAAAATTTTAGTTACAGTTCAAAGTTAGAAAAATCTTTACTAAGAGCTTTGAGTCCATTGATGACATTTGTGAAATGGGTGTACATGTCTCCGATGGACTCACTTGGTTTCATCCGGAAAAGTTTGTAAGAATTTACAAGAATATTGATTTTGGACTCTTTCACTCGGCTAGTGCCTTCATGAGTGACCTCAAGAATTCTTCAAATATCAAAAGCTGAATCACAAATCGAAACATGATTAAATTCATTTTTGTCAAGAGCACAAAATAAGGCATTCATAGCCTTTGCATTTAAAGCAAAAACCTTCTCCGATTCATCCCATTCGCTCATCGAAAGAGAAGTTTTTTGAAATCCATTTTCGACAATATTTCAAAGCTCAAAATCCATGGAAATAGGGAAGATCCTCATACGAGTCTTCCAATATGTGTAATCCGACCCATTAAACATAGGCGGGCATATAATAGAGTGACCCTCTTGCATGCCGGAGTAAGCCATCTCTCTTGGGTATTAAACCAAATATGAGAGTGAGCCTTGCAATGAGGGGGGGGGGGGGGGGTGAATTAGTGCAGCGGATTAAAACTTGTAAGTTTAAAATCGATTTCGTAAATGAATAGAGATTTCGATTCGACGAAGGATGACTTAGCTAAAATAGCTTGAGTAATGGTAGTCAAGAGTAGGGAGATGAAAATCGAATGATTTATAGCTAAGTAAAGAAATGGTTCAGAAAATTAAACACTCACACATTCAAGCAACACCACGATATATAGTGGTTCGGTCAAATGACCTATATCTACTTTCGAAGCCTTCTTCGATGAGACTTCCAACTTCCACTAGCAAATCACTTTGAAGGGGAAGGACCAAATACCCCTCTTACAACCTTCTTACAAGTGGTTCACACTCTTACAGATTTTTCAAAGAGAAAGAGAGAGGTGAACACTTAAGCTATTGAAAACAAGACTTTGCTAGAGCTTTTTCTCACTTTCTAACTTGTCAAAAAGGTGTTTTCTCTGCTGAGAATTGAGGGGTATTTATAGGCCCCAAGAGGATTCAAATTTGGGCTCTAAATTTGAATTACTTTTAGGTTTCCCGGTGTTGGCAGTGCCATTGCCTGTTAGTGTCTGACACTGACAGTGTATTGGCGGTGCCACTGCCTAGTCCAGTAGTGTACTAGCGGTGCCAACGCCGGACCTCTCGGGTTCTAGGCAGTGCCACCGCCTAGTCCGATAGTGTATTAGCGGTACCACCGTCGGACCTCTCGTGTTCTAGACGGTGCCACCACCCAGTCCGACGGTGCCACTGCCCAGTCCGACGGTGCCACTGTCCAGTCCAGCGGTGCCATTGCCTGGACTATTCCAGCTCACTGGTTGGGCTCCAAACTTGGCCCAAACCATTCTAAACTCGGGCCCAATTGGCCCCTAACTGGGTTATAGGATTAACCCTTAATCCTAACCTAAATTATATGCAAACTACGACATTGAGACATAGCTCTAAGCAAATTTTAACCGGCAACATCGAGTTTCCTTCCGGCGAACTTTCCGGTGGACTTCTAATACACTCTCGGATTTCTTCCGGCGGACTCCCAGTAGGCTCTTAGTCTTGTGGCGAGTTCAACGAGTCATTGGCAAGTATCCGAATCTTCTCAGTGATCTCTGTGAACCTCCGACGATCTTTCCGGTGGACTTTCGAAAACTTCAGCAAGTCCCTGATTCATTCTCAGTTGGTTCCGACAGCACTTTCGATGATTCTTCGGACTTTCGGTGGACTCTCGAACACCCATCGAACTTGACTCCAGTAAACTTACTTTATGTCTTCAAGCTATCATAGTTAATCCTACGTATGTAAAACACACTTCGATCTAGACAATTAATCCTAAGCATCTAGTTGTCTGGCATGTCATTGGTCCCTCGACGCTTCGTCCGATTCTTCGGCGCATCATCCTATCTTGCGGCCTATTGCCCAATCGGCCAGTTGACTCCGCAACTTCGATATCCTTAGCACAATATCCGCTCTTCTTGGCCCAATGCCCGAATCCACGACCCGAAGCCTTCTGTCGATATGTCAATCGATCCACCGGCTCGACGTCCAATCTTCTGACATGTTCCTCTGGCCCAACATGATTTTCCTACCTTAATTGTCTCATCCTGATCGAAGCATCCTGTGTCACTCAAAACGTAGATTGAAACATAACCACATATTGATTGGTTTCATCATCAAAATCTGAGATTCAACAAAGGGGATGACTACTTCGAGGGGATCGACCTCCTTGATCACTTCGAGGGGATCAGCCTCCTTGATCGCTTTGAGGGGATCGGCCTCCTAGGGTTTTTCATTAATTGATTCCTTGATTTAAAAGAAAGGGTTACATCACTATTTATAGAGTTCCACCTAGAGTCCACCAGGACTTGGACTCTTAATAATAATTAAATATTAAATAAATCTCTACCCAACTTTAATTGAACTAAATAGACTCAATAAATAACCGAACTAAACAGACTAAATAAATATTATTTAAAAACTTATAAAATAAAAGGGTCCTAAAAAAACTTTTGCACGACGATAAGAAACCTTTTTTCTATGGGAATTTTGGGATTTTGTTTTTTGTTTTTCCATTGCACATATGATGTCACCCCAGATTTTTCAATAGTGGTATCAGAGCAAGATTGCTCATGCAAAAGATTGGCTTTGAAACTATAGTGAGAACGTAGAGGATCGCTGCTCTGATACTAAATAATAGAACCCTAAGGTTTTATAGTAAAAGAAATGGAAGAAATAAAAGAAAAGGGGATGATCACTTCTAGGGGATCAGCCTCCTTGATCGCTTCGAGGGGATCGGCCTCCTAGGGTTTTTCATTGATTGATTCCTTAATTTAAAAGAAAGGGTTACATCACTATTAATAGAGTTCCACCTAGAGTTCCACCTAGAGTCCAACAGGACTTGGACTCTTAATAATAATTAAATATTAAATAAATCTCTACCCAACTCTAACTGAACTAAACAGACTTAATAAACAACTAAACTAAACAAACTCAATAAACATTATTTAAAAACTTATAAAATAAAAGGGTCCTAACACAACTTTTGCACACCGATAAGAAACATTTTTTCTATGGGAATTCTAGGATTTCATTTTCTGTTCTTCCATTGCACATATGATATCATCCTAGATTTTTCAACAGTAGTATTAGAGCAAGGTTGCTCATACAAAAGATTTGCTTTTAAACTGTGTGTTGTGTTCAATCACATTTAAATTATTTTACGCGATTGCTATATTTTTTGTCATAGATTATAGATATGTACTGTAACTTTTTCTCTAAAATAAGGTGTTTTATATAGAGCTTTTGATGTCAAGGAATTTGACACACAAGGGGAGAAAAAAGGGCAGCAACTGTTGTTGCCCATCACCATGGCCGAAGGCTGCTTGCAGCCTTGGCCGAGAGCAGCACCATGCTGCTCTTGGCTTGGCCAAGAACTACAAGGGACTGATGGACTGTGGCAACCTATGCAGCCAGAAAGCTTGGCTATAAGGGGTGCCACTGATGGCTTGGGTTTCCTAGCAGTAGGGATTGCCTTGGTGGCCGGGACTCCTGGCCACATGGGGCACACAGGCGGCTAGATTTCCTGGCCACTAATGGCTGCCCTACAGCCATAGTTTCTTGGCTACAAGGGACTCCTTGGTGGCTAGGGTTTCCTAGTCACAGAAGGCAATCCAATGGCTTAGGATTCCTGGCCACAAAGGAGTCCTTAGTTGTAGAGATTTCCTAGCCATTTAAGGAACTACTTGTTATTTTGGGGCACCCTATGGTAGGGTTCCTAAAATACTATAGAATAATTAATTAAATAGTTTAATTTATTATTATAATTATTATCTAATAGTCCTACATGGTGATGATGTGTACATGTGATGTATGATGTGGACAGATGATCATGGACCGTGTGATGTGTATATATATGTGAAGTGATTATTATTATTATTGGGGTTTGTGAGCCTCCAATTTTATTCTCATTTATTGTTGGGTCTGCGTGTCTATAATTAAGTTGTAATCATATGAGGAGGCGCAGTGGGAATATGGAGGCGATAGCGGAACCCACGAAGCCGAGATAGAAGATCATGACGTATGAAGATATGTTGATATGTCGATTGACCGGACAAGGATGAGATAAATAATCATAAGGCATGGAGATACGCCACTGCAAACATAGATCTTGATTTGAGTGATTGGGCCCACTGTCTCGATGTTAGGACTCTAGCTAGGAGAGTCCTAATTGAGAGGGACATTCATGTAAAACCTACCTAAGCTGACCCCTATTAAAGAGGTGAAGAGGCCGGCTAAGGTTAGGAGGCTGTTTCTTAGAGAAGAATTAGGAGTTGTAAAGGAATAGGAGTCTTGAGTAGGAGTCCTATTAGGAGTTGGTTAGAAGTAGGGGTCTTGAGCAAGAGTTCTATTAGGAGTTAGGGTTTAGAAGCCCTATAAATAGCTATGTATACCTCCTCTTTTCATAACCAATAGATGAATCTTTTCTGCAGCCTTTGAGCAGCAACTTGGAGGGAGGAACCCCTATAGAGTTCCAAGGAGGTCGATCCCCTAAATTGATCAACTCCAAATTTAGAATCTGTAAGGGTTCTATCACTTGGTATTAGAGCAGTGTTCTTGGTGTCTTGTTGCCCTTCCACATCCATCCATCAGCCCTCCACAGCTGCCCAAAGCAATTCCCACAATTGCTTAAAAGATCATCACCAAATTCTGCTGTCATCTCTACCACCGTGGATCATACTTTGATCTCCCCATGAATTGCAACAGGTTTTAATTTCCTATCTTACTGCTGCTGTAATTTTTCCTATATTGCTGCATAAACTTTTCATTGTAAAATTTTTATCTCTACGATAAAATATACATTGCAGAATTCCAACCGCATAGCACAGTCTATTTGATCTTGCTACTATGTTTTTTCTATCCAAATCTTTACAAAATTTTTATAATAGCTTTGACACTTCCTAACAGCAGATTTTCCTTTGGTTTTGTCAAAAAATTCTTAATATAAACTATTGATCTTTTAAGTCTAATATGCTATACTTGAAAATCTGCACTATAAAATTTCAACTGCATAGCATTGTTTGATTGATATTGATACTATGTTTTTTCTATCCAAATCTCTACAAAATTTTTATGATAACTTTGACACTTCCTAACAGTAGATTTTCCTTTAGTTTCATCGGAAAATTCTCAATATAAACTACACTTGAAAATCTGTGTTGTAAAAAATTTCAATCGTATATTGTTGTCTTAACCCATCTATTTGCAATCTTTTTTGAATGAAATTTCTTATACACTTCATAGATCATCTTGGCTTCCATCTAAGAGTGATTTATTGAGGAATTTATCTCTAAAAATGATTTTCTATTGCTGCAAATTTTTATCGTAAACCGTTGAAATTTTTCGACGAGAATTCTGCTATCGCAACTTGCACCAATTTTCTTGCTATTACTACAAAAATTTTCTTGATTAAATTGGACATCCTTACTATCATATAAACTAAGATATTGCTGTCAAATCCCTCCTCAAATCTCACAAATTTTTGATGGAAATTTTGTCGAGAAACCGCTGTTTCTTCGACAACAATTCTGCTCTTACAAGACAACACAATTCTACAGCAAACTTCCACAAATTTCTATCAAACCTTTGCTGCTATCTACCATAGATCTAAAACTTTCATCCATAGCCCTAAAACTCCACCAGTCCACCAACCCTTTCGACTATCACATCTCTCAACCTATACATGTCTTTAACCCAACAACAAAAGAGGGATCTTAATATCACAGATTTGGAGACATATACTATGGTATCTAAGGAGGCAATCAATGCTAAATTCAAAGCCTTGGAGGCGTGAATGGAGGATAAGATTCATACTCTCTTAACCGAACTCATTTTGGGCCGACCACTAAGCCCGAAGAAATCACATCAAGGAGAGAGCTCTAACCAATCGCACTAAGCCCGAAGAGATGACTTCCAAGGAAGGGGAGGCTCTATGACCAACCCCAACTATCCACGCATAAGGGTGGACTTCCCTAGATGGGAAGAAGGAGACCCAATTGGTTGGATCTTGCGCGTGGAGCGATATTTTCGGTACCACAAAATCACGGATGCATCTATGGTGAAAATTATGGCTATACATCTTGTAGGGGATGCCATACAATGGTTTGACTAGTTTGAACACACTCATGGAATCCTCTCATGGTGACAATTCAAGGAAGGACTATTGCTCCGCTTCGGACCAACCGATTACGAGAACATTGACGGACAACTAGCAAAGATCAGATAAACCTCCACCATTTAGGAGTACCAAACCAGGTTTGAAAGGTTATCTAATCAAACTCATGATTGGTCTCAAAAATAGCTATTGGGGACCTTCATTAAGGGCTTGAAGCCAGAGATCAGGGGAGAAGTTAAAGCATGACAACCGTACATGCTTATGGCAACCATCTATTTTACATGACATCAAGAGGAGCGATTAAACCATGAAGCTCGGATGACTAGGGTCACTCTTCGACCAGCAATACTAAAGCCCTTAGCCCTCCTACTATTGACCGAGTCCCTGCACCAAAGAGGTTGACAAGAGAAGAGCTTCGGGAGTGATATGAGAAGGGGTTATTTTGGCATTGCGACAAGCCGTGGAGCCGTGAGCATCGCTGTAGTAAAGGGAGACTTCTTATGATTGAACTAGTAGAAGAAGAGGTCATTGAACATCCAGAAGAGAGCCTTGAACATGAAGAAGATTTTGAAGAAGAGCCACAACCGACCGAAGTTATGGTACCTGCACTAACCGGCTACTCAAACCCGCAAAGGATGAAAGTTGGAGACCTTCTCAAACAACAACCGATCACTGTTCTCATCAACAAGGGCAGTACTAATAACTTCCTAAATAGTAAGGTTGCTGTCCAGAGGCCTTACCTATTGAGAATTGTAGCAATTTTGACATTAAGGTCACCGACGGATGGATTTTGAAGTATAATCGTAGGTGCCCGAGAGTGAAACTATTGCTGTAGGACCAAGAGATAATTGCATATTTCTTCCTTCTCCCTCTTGATGCTCATGAGGCCATGCTCAGAATTAAATGGTTAACGATATTAGGTGACATTTCTCAGAATTTTATGCAACTAATTATGAAATTTTATAGTAATTAGAAACAGGTGATACTGCACGGGAAACGTGGGGACGATGTAACGACGATTTGCTCACAACAAATGGAGAAGGTTTTGCATAAAGCATGAAGCGGCTTTTTGGTACAACTTGAGTAGGAAATAAGGGAGAGCTAATAGAATTTAAAGATCCAAACCTACTTCCTTTGCTTGCTGAATTTTCAGATATATTTGACGAACCGCACAACCTACCTTGTACCCGTTGGCATGATTATTATATAACGATTCTTCCAGGCAAACCTCTAGTAAATACTCGGCCGTATCAATATCTGCATCTTCAGAAGGATGAAATACAAAGGATTATAAAAGCGATGCTCAAAACAGGAGTTATTCGTGTTGAATCTCGTATTTTGATGATGAAACCACCTGATATGTGTTTATAATTTAAACTGCATTTTGAGTGATGCAGGTCTACTCGATCAGAATTAGACAGTTAACGCAGGAGGAATTGGACGGCAGAAGGCTTCGAATGTCGGGCATCGGGCCAAGAAGAGCGGAATTGCGCCAAGGATATCGGGGTTGCGGAGGTCAACCGCCGATTGGGCAACAAGCCGCAAGAGAGGACGATGTGCTAAAGAATCAGACGAAGCGCCAACCAATGACGTCTTGAGACATGAGAATGTCAATTGGCGTTATAATAACTATCTAGATCGGAGTAGAGTTTTGGTTTGCATGTGCAGGATTAACTACGATAACGATGAAGGCATAAAGTGAAACAAAGTGTGGAGTCAAGAACGAAGGATTCGTTGGGAGTTCAAGAGTTGACGGAAGTCCGAAGGATCATCGGGAACGCTACTTGGGAACTAGCCGAGAATGAGTAGGGAGCTTTGCGAAGGGTTTTGGAAGCTTCATGGGAAGGTTTGTGGGAAGTTCGCAGAGTTTGCCGAGAAAGATCGGAGCTTGCCGAAGAAGCTCATTGGAACTCGCCAAGATCAAATCGTGAAGTTTAAGAGCTTGCCGGGAGTCCGCAGAGAATGGTTTCAGAGAGTTTATCGAAGACCCTTGAAAAGTTCGCCGGGCTTCTTGGGAAGAAGTCTTGACTTATGGACTTTGTAATAGCTTATATAATGTCTTTAAAATTCGTAGTTAGCATGTTAATTAGGGTTAGGATTAGGTATTAATCCTATAACCCAAGTAGGGGCCTATAACACCTGAGGGTGAAAACACCTCTTGTAGGTGATTGAAAAAAAAAAAAAGAAGGGCTGAAAATCTGTAGGCGGTGGCACCGCTGGGCTGGTGGTGGCACCGCCCAGCACCCGAAAGTGCTGGGCGGTGACACCCTCTTAACTGGCGGTGGCACCGCCCAGCACCCGAAGGCTGGGCGGTGGCACTGGCTTATGGCGGTGGCACCACAAAGATCGGGAACCCAAAGAGAATTTGAATTTTGGAGCCCAAATTTGAATCCTCTTGAGGCCTATAAATACCCCTCAAATCTCAGCTGAGATCACAACTTTTTGAGCAGCAAGAGTTTGAGAGAAAGGTCTTAGAAAAGTGTTAGCTTGTCTTCTTTTCAATCTGCTAGTGTTCACCTCATCTCTTCTCGAAAATCTGTAAGAGAGTGAACCGCTTGTAAAGAGTTGTAAGAGGGGTATTTACCCTTCCATTTCAAGAGACTTGCTAGTGGAAGGTGGGAGCCTCATCGAAGAGGGGCCTCGCAAGTGGAGTAGGTCATTTGACCGAACCACTCTAAAATCGGCGTGATCCTTGGTTTGCATTTCATTATTGCTATTTACATTATTGCAAACCTTCTTATATGCTTTAGTTTCTTATTACTTTTGCTGCGAATATTTAAGAATACGCTTTCAAGATTAAGCTTGTCAAGTTCCGCTCTTATCATACGAAAGATTTTTTAAAAACCGAAGTTTTAATCTGCTGCACTAATTCACCCCCCCCTCTTAGTGCTGCTCCGATCCTAACAATTGGTATCAGAGCCACGGTTTTCTACTTTGGTTTAACACCCAAATAGAAATGGCTCTTTATGGCTTTCAAGAGGGCTTATCGGTTTTTCGTCCACCGTTGTTTAACGGATCGGACTACACTTGTTGGAAAACTCGAATGAGAGTTTTCTTACTTTCTTTGGATTTGAATTTATGGCACATAGTCGAAAATGGATATGAAATGTCTTCTCTCCCAATGAACCAATGGAATGATTTGGAGAAGAAGATGTTTTCTTTAAACACAAAGGCTATGAATGCCTTATTTTGCGCTTTAGACAAAAATGAGTTCAATCGGATTTCTACGTGCGAAATGGCTTTTGATATTTGGCGAACACTTGAAATCACACACGAGGGAACTAGTAGAGTCAAAGACTCGAAAGTTAACATTTTAATGCATGATTTCGAGCTTTTTCAAATGAAGCCGAGCGAAACCATTGTTGACATGTACACCCGTTTTACGGATGTCGTCAATGGTTTACAAACTCTTGGCAAATGTTTCTCAAATTTTGAACTTGTTAGTAAAGTTTTACGATCACTTTCTAAAATTTGGGAATCAAAAGTTACGGCAATACAAGAAACAAAAGATTTAAATATTTTTCCACTTGAAGAACTTATCGGCTCGTTGATGACATATGAAATGGTGCGCAATGCACATGATGAACACAATAAACACTTGAACCACCTTCCAAAGAATAGGAAGGATTTGGAACTCTGGACAATTGAATACCACTTGAGCGATGACTCAAGTGATGAGGACAATGATGAACTTGAACTTCGAACACTAACTCTTAATAAGTTCATTAAACATAAATCTAAAATGAACAATGAACTTGAACGGAGGAAGAGGCCAAAGAAAAGGAAGGCACCTAAGGATGAATCAAGAACTTCTAAAGGTGAAAAGGCGAATTGGGCTTTGATGGGCTTCGACTTCAAGGTAAGTAACTCAACTCTCTTGAATTATTTTGAAATTACTTGATGTTTTCCATGATGTATTTTCTCTTTTCTTTTGAATAAATATTTTTCTTGAAAATTGTATGTTTTATGTTAATAGAATAAAATGTTAGATTTAAATAATCATATATATGTGCTTGAGAAGCAAGAATGTGTATTTTGATGATTTCCATATTAACTTTAAATGATGATGCATGGTTTTTATATGGAAGGCTTAATGATATTTTTTTTTAAAACCTTGTCTTTGGTTTTCAAACATAATGTATGTTTTTGACATAAGAACAAAACTTTTTTTTTTGGTAAGTAAAAGTAAATTGATTATGTGTAAAGTTTCTACAAATAGCTTTATCTATACAAGTCATAGACAAAGCCATGTAACTCATAGAGTGCGAATGCGATAGTTATGACTACACATGTTGTAGACTATAACTCCTAATTATAATCAAAATAGAAAATGTTTATCCAGGTATATCAAAATTTGGCTAAGAACAAAACTTGAGTATGCTAATATAAAGTCAATCACATAAATTAAAACTAAAGAAGTTTTAGTTATCTATAAGAATCATTCAAAATTATGTTCAATGAAACCATTGCATAATGATGTAATGAAAATATTAAACATTTTGAAATCATGTTTTAGTGTCATGCATAATGATCATGCTTAATAAATTTCAAAATTATGCATATGAATCTTGTGATTTATGGATTATTGATTTTTACCATAATGAAAGTGCCTTATTAATCTTTGTTGTAATAAATCTTACACTTTCGGTTTTAAACATTATACATGTTTTTATTTGGTATAAGTGAAATAAAATCATATGAATTGAAACAACTAAAAAGAGGAAAATATTTTTTCCTTGAAAAATTATTTTTCTCTATCCTATTGATCTTGATGTTTATTATGATAAATCTATGTATACCATTTTGAATCTCTTGAAAGTAATGTTGATATTTTGATGATTTTGATGATTTAAATTTGAAATGAGTTTTATCAAAATCATGATATTGATTTCTTGGAATAACATGAGATTACCTTTGATGATCATTTTGATTCATGGAATTTTGGATTCATGACTTGGTCTTACATTTGTTTATGAGATGGTTGAAATCTTTGCACGTTTGAATTCTTCCCTTCTCCTTTCAATTTATGCATGTTACATGTTAAAGATTTAAAACCATGTTTTAGTATTATGCATATCTAAGAAATATTGATGTGACAAATTGAATAAGTTGAAAATGAATGATGATTTTTCTCTTGAATATAACTTTGATATATTTTTATATAAATCATCATTTTAATTTCTTAACATTCGATACATGAGATTTTATTATAAATCAAAATTTCTCATTAATCGATCTTCTATGATTTTACTTGATATTCTCTTGAGAGGAGATTTTCTAAATGAATCATGATTTTTTCCTTGTGAGTTCTTGGAGTTATTATTTGATTTTTCTTTTAAAACAAGATCTCTTCTTTGTACTCCTATGATTTTTTTTTGATATTTTATTTAAAGAAGATATTTACTATATGAATCATGTCTTTTGGTATTCAAATGATTTTATCCTTCATGACATGATTTCTTTGTATTTATGGCTTCCATGGCTTGAAATGTTTTGATATAATGCATGCAATGATGAAATATTCATAAAGTTAAAATGATGTATGCAATACTTATGATAATGATGTACATGATGTATTTATTGCATATGATGTGTGTTTGGTATCATGATCAACATGTTGATAAATGCTTAAAAATTTTAATGTTTGAGTATCATGTATGATATGCTTATTAATGATGATTGATTTATTTTTTTCGGTATCGTGCATGAAAAAATAAGGTTATTGAAATTGTGTATATTTTAATTTGAATATATAATGATGCACAAATAAGAATGATACTTACCTTTGTCATAATATGAAAAGTGATATAAGGGTCTTCCTTTCTTTTTGACAATGACAAAGGGGGAGCAAGAATTTCTAGCGTGGACATCATGAAAAGAGGCAAACTAACTAGCTTGCACAATTCAAGATGAAAGCAAAAAATTGCACTTCTCAAAGAGAAGATGCAAATGTAACATTTGCCAAAATTGTTTGCTTGCCTTATGTAAAATATTATCTCTTGCTAGTTTGGCATTTTTGCTAGCTTGTATGTTGCAAAACTTATCACTTTTTCAAACATTTTGCTAGCTTACACTTTGCAAAGAAAGCAAAAATGACACTTCTAGAAGAAAGAGCTTGTTATTTTGAACATCACAAGCTTGCCTATCTTAAGAAACAAAAATTGCAAAAGTGCTATCTTGCTTATCTCAAAAAGCAAAACTTGCAATTTGCACATTGCAATAGGAAGCAAGAATCATGAGCTTACAAAAGAAAGCTATCTTACATTTGCTTTCGAAATTTTTGCTAGCTTGTATATTGTGAAACTTACATATCGTAAATATTGCTAGCTTGTAGTCTAAAGAGAAGCAAAAAGTTGCTATCTCAAAAGAAGCAAATGTGCTATCTTGCCTATCTCAAGAAGCAAAACTTGCAATTTGCACATTGCAATAGGAAGCAAGAATCATGAGCTTACACAAGAAAGCTATCTTACATTTGCTTTCGAAATTTTTGCTAGCTTGTATATTGTAAAACTTACATATCGTAAACATTGCTAGCTTGTAGTCTAAAGAGAAGCAAAAAGTTGCTATCTCAAAAGAAGCAAATGTGCTATCTTGCCTATCTTAAAAGGCAAAAATGGTAACTTGCACACCTAGCAAAACTTGACAAATTTGCATATTTCAAGAAGCAAGAGTTGCTTTCTTGAATATCTCAATATTGCTAGCTTGCATGATGTAGAACTTACTATCTTGAACATTACCAAAAGTGCTATCTTGTATGCTGTAAAACTTGCATATCTAAAACTTGATAGCTTGAATGTCCTAAGCATGATGCATTACTAGCTAAATTTTCTAGCTTCAAAACTGCATGATGATAAAACTTAATATTATGTTTTTCATGCAATGAGTTGAACTTATATTACCAACACAAAGAATAGTTGTACTTCTCCTTTTTGTTGATGACAAAGGGGGAGAAGTATGTTGATGACATGATATGCATAAGTTTATGCATATGTTCATGATGATGTGTTGCAAGTATTCATGATGAATATTGCAATGACTTGAATTCTTCTTGAATTCAAGGTTCTATCAATATGGCATATTGATAGGGGAGTTTGTTTAAACTCCGGAGTTAAGGTTAACTCCGTCATCAAGTGGTTGTCATCATCAAAAGGGGAGATTGTTGAATCTCAGATTTTGATGATGAAACCACCGATATGTGTTTATAATTTAAACTGCATTTTGAGTGATGCAGGTCTACTCGATCAGAATTAGACAGTTAACACAGGAGGAATTGACGTTGCGCCGGAGGAGATCACGTCAGGATATTGGACAGAAGGCTTCGAACGTCGGGCATCGGGCCAAGAAGAGCGGAATTGCGCCAAGGATATCGGGGTTGCGGAGGTCAACCGTCGATTGGGCAACAAGCCGCAAGAGAGGACGATGTGCTAAAGAATCGACGAAGCGCCAACTAATGACATAAAGACAAGAATGTCAATTGGCGTTGTAATAACCGTCTAGATCGGAGTAGAGTTTTGGTTTGCATGTGCAGGATTAACTCACGATAACGATGAAGGCATAAAGTGAAACAAAGTGTGGAGTCAAGAACGAAGGATTCGTTGGGAGTTCAAGAGTTTCACGGAAGTCCGAAGGATCATCGGGGAACGCCTATTAGGAACCAGCCGAGAATGAGTAGGGAGCTTGCCGAAGGGTTTTTTGGAAGCTCACTGGAAGGTTCGTGGGAAGTTCGCAGAGTTTGCCGAGAAAGATCGGAGCTTGCCGAAGAAGCTCGTTGGAACTTCGCCAAGATCAAATCGTGAAGTTTAAGAGCTTGCCGAGTCCGCAGAATTGTTTCGAGAGTTTATCGGTGAGCTGGCCGAAAGTTAGCGGAAGCTTTCCCGGAAGAAGTCTTGACTTATGGACTTTGTAATAGCTTATATAATGTCTTTAAAATTCATAGTTAGCATGTTAATTAGGGTTAGGGTTAGGTATTAATCCTATAACCCAAGTAGGAGCCTATAACATCTTGTAGGTGAAAAAAACACTTGTAGGTGGTGGGTGAAAAAAACCCAGAAGGGCTGAAAACATCAGGCGGTGGCACCGCTGGGCTGAGCGGGTGGCACCGCCCCAGCACCGAAAGCTGGGCGGTGACACCTCTTAGGCTGGGCGGTGGCATGGCTGGGTGGGTGGCACCGCCAAAGATCGGGAACCCAAAGAGAATTTGAATTTTGGAGCCCAAATTTTGGAGCCCAAATTTGAATCCTCTTGAGGCCTATAAATACCCCTCAAATCTCAGCTGAGATCACAACTTTTGAGTAGTAAGAGTTTGAGAGAAAGGTCTTAGAAAAGTGTTAGCTTGTCTTCTTTTTCAATCTGCTAGTGTTCACCTCATCTCTTCTCGAAAATCTGTAAAGAGAGTGAACCGCTTGTAAAAAGAGTTGTAAGAGGGTATTTACCCTTCCATTTCAAGAGACTTGCTAGTGGAAGGTGGGAGCCTCATCGAAGAGGGGCCTCGCCAAGTGGAGTAGGTCATTTGACCGAACCACTCTAAAATCGGCGTGATCCTTGGTTTGCATTTCATTATTGCTATTTACATTATTGCAAACCTTCTTATATGCTTTAGTTCCTTATTACTTTTGCTGCGCATATTTAAGAATACGCTTTCAAGATTAAGCTTGTCAAGTTCCGCTCTTATCATACGAAAGATTTTTTAAAAACCGAAGTTTTAATCCGCTGCACTAATTCAACCCCCCCTCTTAGTGCTGCTCTGATCCTAACAATTCGACCAAGTTGCAGCCTCTACTCTTCATTGGTGCTAATTGTACGCAAGAAGGACAAAATATGGCGAATGTGCATCGATTATCGAGCTCTTAATGGCATAACCATCAAGGATAAATACCCTATTCTACTAGTAGATGAATTACTAGATGAAAGGGAGCATAAATCTTTATAAAGCTGGACCTTCGATCTAAGTATCATCAAATACGAGTGTGCGAAAAAGATATACCGAAAACCGCCTTTCGAACACACAACGGCCACTACAAAATTTTGCTTTCTTCAACAAAAGGTGGAATATCATGGGCATATCATATCAATGGAAGGTGTGATGGTAGACCCCTCCAAAATAGAAACAATGCAGAACTAGCTGATCTCGAGGAACATAAAATTGCTACATGGCTTTCTGGGTTTAATAGGCTACTACTGTAAGTTCATGAAAAACTATGAAAAGATTAGTACACCACTTACTTCCTTACTGAAAAAAGATATATTCCAATGGTCGGACAAAGCCTATGCTGCCTTCGACAAACTTAAGGTAGCCATGATGATGACGCTGGTGCTAGCACTACCAGATTTCAACCGACCCTTCATTATTGAGGTTGATGTATTTGGAGTTAGAATTGGACTCATTCTCATGCAAGATGCTCGCCATTGTGAACACAGCAATGAGGTGGAGACCCTACTTGATCGATCGATGATTTTAAATTAAAACCAACCATAAAAGCCTCAAGTACTTTTTGGAGCAAAAGATATCATCTCCTGAGTAGCAAAAATGGGTAACAAAACTTTTTAGATTTGATTATGAAATAACTTACATAAGGGGGAAAGAGAATGTTGTTGCATATGCGCTTTCGCAGCTACCCGAGCAAGCTGAATTTTCGACCGTTTCACTTCCGACTAGCGACTTCCTTGAGGATATTAAGATATAATGGCAGGACGATTTAAAGGCTAGTAAGATTAAAAAAAAAAAAAAATTGGAGGAAGCACCAAGCTCCGTGGCTCATTACAATTGAGACTCAAAAGAATTATACTATAAGGGATGTATTGTGCTTGTGATAAATTCTATTTGCATCTTCATGAGTAGATTTTGGATAAAGTTATTCCATATGCAGGGTACTAAATTTTAAAGGAGTACGACATATCACCCACAAATCGACGGTCATACGAAAGTTGCTTGGAGACAGCCCAAAGCCACCCACCAAATATGACTACCTAAGGAGAACTCTAAACCCAGCCAAGTGCCATTATTGATCGACGGATCATGACTCGACGATGATGACCCACTACTGAAGTGCTAATACAGTGGGCGAACCTACCAACAGAAGATGCCACTTGGGAGAACTATGATGACTTGACGATCAAATTCTCAAAATTCATGAATTGTCAGCCTCGAGGACAAGGCTGATTTGAAAAGGGTGGGTCTGTTAGGACTCTAACTAGGAGAGTCCTAATTGAGAGGGACATTCATGTAAAACCTACCTAAGCCGACCCCTATTAAAGAGGTGAAGAGGCTGGCTATAGGAGTGTTGAATCTCGTATTTTGATGATGAAACCAATTGATAATTGTGTTTATGTTTTAATCTGCATTTTGAGTGATGCATGATGCTTCAATCGTGATGCTTCAATTAGAGATTTATGATGCAATATATTGAACTTTCTATCTCTAAACACATGAGAATTGCACTTCTCCTTTCTGTTGATGACAAAGGGGGAGAAGTATGATGTTATACATAAGTTTATGTATAAGTTCATGATGACGTGTTGCAAGTATTCATGATGAATATTGCAATAACTTAAATTCAGTTTGAATCCAAGGTTCTATCAATATGGCATATTGGTAGGGGGAGTTTGTTTAAACTCCGGGAGTTAAGTTTAACTCTGTCATCAATTGGTTGTCATCATAAAAAAGGAAGAGATTATTGAATCTCGTATTTTGATGATGAAACCAATTGATAATTGTGTTTATGTTTTAATCTACATTTTGAGTGATGCGGGATGCTTCGATCAGGATAAGACAATTAAAGCAGGAAAAATCATGTTGTGCTGGAGGAACATATCAGAAGATTGGACGTCGGGCCGGTGGATCGGTCGACGTATCGACAGAAGGCTTCGGGCTGTGGACTTGGGCATCGGGCCAAGAAGAGTGGGTATTGTGCCAAGGATATCGGAGTTACAGAGTCAACTGACCGATTGGGCAATAGGTCGTAGGAGAAGACGATACATCGAATAATTGGATGAAGCATCGAGGAACCAATGACATGCCGGACAACTTGGTTAATTGCTTAGGATTAATTGTATCGATCAAAGTTTTGTTTTACATGTGCAGGATTAACTACGATGGAAGTAAGACATGCAGTAGGGGTTGCACTAGAGTCAAGACTATGATCACGTTGGGAGTTCGAGAGTTCGACGGAAGTTCGGACGATCGTCGGAGGTTCTACGGAAACAAATCCGAGAAGTCCAGGAGCTTACCTTACCAAAGAAGCTCGTCAAAACTCGCCAAGTGGATCGTCGCAAGTCCAGGAGTTTGCTGGAAGTCCGCACGAGCATCGCCGAAGGTTCGTCGGATGTTCGCTAGAAGTTCGCCGGAAGCTCACCGAAAGAAGCGATTGATGCACCAGAGTAAGTTGCCGTAAATGTCTTAAGAAATATCATAGTTAGCATGTAGATTAAGTTAGGAATAGGAGGTGATCCCATTAACTTAATCCGGGGGCAATTGGACCCTTGATATACTCAAATTGAGTCGTATGGATCAACCCATTCGGACTAGAATTCCTGCCAGGCGGTGGCACCGCCCAAGAGATGGTCTCCTAGGAAAGCTGGGCGGTGGCACCGCCTGGGCTCAGTCTCCGAGCGAGACTAGGCGGTGCAACCGCCCCAGTCAAGCGGTGGCACCACCTAGACTCAGTCTCCGAGCGAGACTGGGTGGTGCAATCGCCCTTGTCAGACGATGGCACTGCCCAGAGGCTCAGTCTCCGAGCTGCTAGGCGGTTGTACCGCCCTAGTCAGGAGGTAGTACCGCCAGGACCCCAAAAATCTGGGAAATGACAGTTTTGAGCTTCAAATTCAAACCAGTTTGGGGCCTATATATACCCCACCCTTTCCTGCATGAAAGGGCATCGAAAGTTTGATCTTACTGTGTGATTTTAGAGGTCAAAAGTGTTGTTAAGGCTAGAAGTTCTCCTCCCTCTTTTCATCCAAGTTTTGATCTTTCAAGAGAGGAGAGAAAATTCTGTAAGGGTTGTCTCCTAAGTGTTGGGAAATCCTTGGGGGCGACATCATATGCGCAGCGGAAGAACAAGAAAAACATAATCCCCGATTCCCAAAGAGATGTTCGTCGTCGTGCGAAGATTGGTACACAAAAATCCACGAAACATGAAACTGCGTATAGAGTAGATTGTGTTACCTAGGGAGATCGTATATCCCTGTTTCCTTGCAGATCCTTAGGAGAGGGTAAAGGAGGTCAAGCGTCCTCCTCTCTAGCGGTGATCCACACAGTAGGGTTGCGACGACGCTCCTCAAAACTCCAGACCTACTCTGAGGTGGAGATGGAGAGGAGAATAGGAAAAGGGAAACAAAATCTCTCTAGCCCATGGGGCTCTGAATCCCTCCTATTTATAGAGGTCCCCTGTCAAACCCTAATGGGTCCTCCCCTAGTGGGTATTGGATCTGCATCCAATAAGACAAGAGCTCCGTCGGATATCTCATATCCGAACCTCTGTTCATCGCAATGCCTACCATATGTGTGTGACCCTCTAGGCCCAATATCGAAATGGGCGTGTGAGTCATACCCTATCGAACTCCTTCTAACTTTCGGTGAATTATTATCTCTATAATAATTCACTCGACTTATCGACTACTGAGCGTGACTAGGCCACTACACCGTAGTCCTCGGACGATCTGGGGAATCCAATCCATTGGACTGTCTGTCCTCGAGCCACCGTGTACCTATAGTCCCTCATCCATCTAATATACCGAGACCAGGTATATCGAAAGCATGGTGTTGTCAGACCCACACGGTTTCTACTCGATTCTCGCTCTAATCGGATTCTCCCGGAAAACTCTTTCTCTCTCAACCCGAATGACCCTGGCTAGGGATTTGTTTGAGCAAGAACAAATGGGATATTCCTCTCATGACGCCGAGAGTCGATGATCCTCTATCGACACTCAATAGCTCTCGTAAGGTCGACTACCACTCCCAATGACCAGCTGTACTAGATCTGGGACAACCAAACCTATAAGTCTGGTATCAAAGAGTGGAGCACTCATACAGGACATCCTTGGTGTCTCAAGTCTAAGGACCAGATACTCCACTAGGGACTCTGGAATGTTTTGTCGACAATAAGGCATCATCAACCATCCAAGCATTTCGTAAAAGCGGATCAATCGGTGAACTCATTCTCCAATGAGCACCTGATCTTGTATCCCTAGTGTCCCTACACAAGCAGACTATGAGACCAATTTGCATCCATCATATGGACGGGTATACAACACACCAGTCTGTCCGGTTACCACGATATCCCTCTCGAGTAACCTATGACCGGGATTATTTAGGATATGTGTTTAAAGGTCAATCGATCTCACTATCGTGATCTCATCACGATCCGATTCCTATTGCACAAATCCAAGGACATCACAATGTTTGCATTTATGCAATAGTTATAAAGTGATATATGCCAAAATATAATAAGCAAAAAGATTCTATATTAAGTCACACGTGCCATCACTTACGTGATTGGCTTGCTGGGCACCTATGACTAGCAATCTCCCACTTGACCTAAAGCCAATCACCTATGTGTCTGATCCCCATCAGACCCCTGTGACGCTCAAAACAAATCTGAGACAACGGCTTTGTTAGTGGATCTGCAATGTTATCTTCGGATGGAACTCTTTCCACTACTACATCTCCTCGGTTCACGATATCTCTGATAAGGTGGAACCTCCTCAGAACATGCTTAGATTTCTGATGAGACCTAGGTTCCTTTGCTTGAGCAATCGCCCTGTTGTTGTTGCAATATAGGAAGATCGGCTCTTCGCTACCCGGCACGACTCCCAAATCTATGATGAACTTCTTCACCCAAACTCCCTCCTTTGCTGTATCTGATGCAGCAATGTACTTCGCCTCTGTGGTCGAGTCAGCAGTGGTATCTTGCTTGGAACTCTTCCAGCACACTGCTCCTCCATTCAAGGTGTACACATACCCTGAATTTGATTTGCTATCATCGACATCAGACTGAAAACTTGAGTCAGTGTAGCCTTCAACCTTGAGGCTATTACCTCTATATACTAGTAAAAGATCCTTAGTCCTTCTCAAGTACTTAAGGATACACTTTACTGCTTTCCAGTGCTCCAAGCCTGGATCCGCCTGATACCTGCTCGTGACACTCAGAGCATGCGGTATTATATCCATGTTCGTCCTTTCTTCTGGAGTCTTTGGGGACATACTCGTAGAAAGCGATATCCCATGTCTCATCGGTATGAGACCTCTCTTGGAATTTTTCATACCAAACATTTTGACAATGGTTTCTATGTACCTGGACTAGGACAAGCCAAGCATCCTCTTGGATCTATCTCTATAGATTCTAATCCCCAAAATATTGGATACTTCCCCTATGTCCTTCATGGAGAAGTGTCTAGATAACCAAGCCTTTACTGTGGATAGCATTCCTACGTCATTCCCAATGATCAGGATGTCATCCACATATAACACCAAAAAGGTGATAGCGCTCCCACTTACCTTTCTGTATACACAAGGCTCATCTTCGTTCTTAACGAAGTCATAAGATCTGATCGCCTCATCAAATCTTATGTTCCAACTTCGGGAAGCTTGCTTTAATTCATAAATGGATCTAAGCAACCTACACAACTTATCTGGACAGTTCTTGGACACGTATCCCTCAGGTTGCATCATATACACCTCCTCCTCGAGGTTCCCGTTGAGGAATGCGGTTTTCACATCCATCTGCTAGATTTCATAATCATAGTGTGCTGCAATAGCCAATAGAATTCTGATAGATTTTAGCATTGCTACGGGTGAGAAGGTTTCGTCATAGTCAACACCTTGCCTTTGACGATACCCCTTAGCCACTAGCCTTGCTTTATAGGTCTCTACCTTTCCATCTACTCCGATCTTTTTCTTAAAGATCCACTTGCAACCGATGGGTACAATACCTTCGAGCGCATCAACTAGGTTCCAAACCTTATTGGAGTACATAGAATCCATCTCAGAATTCATGGCTTCTTGCCACTTCCCGGAGTCTATGCTCATAATAGCCTCCTTGTAGGTCCGAGGATCAATATCCTCTGCATCCTCTCCTCTAATGTGTCCCACATATCCCTCAGGAGGATGGGATACTCTATCAGACCTGCGTAAAGTTAAAACTTGTGTATTAGGTACCTGAACAGACTCGGGCTGTAGAGTGGTGCTTGAGCTTGGTTCTCCAACCTCGCTCAATTCTATCATTCTCCCACTATCTCCGCCAAAAATGTGTTCCTTCTCAAAGAACACTGCTCTCTTAGCTACAAAGACCTTTTGATCCTCGAGATGATAGAAATAATACCCACAAGTTTCCTTGGGGTATCCCACAAATTTGCATCGCTCTGTCCTTGATTCTAACTTATCGGGGTTGTGTCTTTTAACATGTGCAGGGCAGCCCCAAATCTTAACAACCTTAGGATCAGGCTTCTTCCCTTTCCATATCTCATATGGTGTAGACACTACCGACTTAGTTGGAACTCTGTTCAGAAGGTAAGCTGCGGTTTCTAGGGCATATCCCCAGAATGAGATGGGTAGGTCAGCAAAACTCATCATGGACCGTACTATATCTAATAATGTACGATTTCTCCTTTCAGAGACACCATTGAGCTGAGGTGTATAAGGAGGTGTCCATTGGGATAATATCCCATGGTCCTTGAGGAACTGAGTGAACTCTGTACTTAAGTACTCACCTCCTCGATCTGATCGAAGGGTTTTGATACTCTTTCCAGTCTGGTTTTCCACCTCATTCTTATACTCTCTGAATTTCTTAAAAGCCTCGGACTTGTACTTCATTAAGTACACATATCCATACCTTGAGAAATCATCAGTAAATGTAATGAAGTAGGAGTAACCTCCAATGGCATGAGTTGACATGGGTCCACATACATCACGATGTATGAGTTCCAACAACTCAGTGGCTCTCTTTCCAGTTCCACTAAATGGAGAGTTGGTCAGTTTTCCACGAATGCAAGGCTCACAAGTTGCATATGACACATAGTCGAATGGATCTTGATATCCATCATTTAGCAACTTTTGAATCCTTCTTTCATGGATGTGACCTAGCCTACAATGCCACAGGTATGCACTGTTCAACTCATTTCGTTTCCTTTTGGACACATTTACATTCATGATATGTGGAGTGGTGTCTAATATAAATAAATCATTATGCAATGTTCCTTTCATGATGATCTTATCATCTAATAATATCGAACAACCATTGTTCTCAAAAACAAATTTATATCCATTAACTGTTAAACATGAAATGGAGATAATGTTTTTGATAATAGAAGGAACAAAATAACATGCATCTAATGCAATAAAAGCTCCACTAGGCAGATGTAGGGCGACCACGCCAATAGCTACTACAACAACTTTTGCTCTATTACCCATCTTGAGGTCCATCTCGCCTCTCTCTAGTCTCCTAGTCCTTGCCAGAACCTGCAACGAATTGCATATATGATAAGTACTACCGGTATCCAATACCCATATGTTATCATAAGAGTCTGACAAATGGAGACTGATCATGAATGTACCTGAAGCTTCATCAAGCTCTTGTTTCGCCCTTTCTGCAAGGTACTCTTTGTAGTTTCTCTTCCAGTGCCCATCTTTACCATAGTGGAAGCATTGGCCTTTGTCCTTTGCTGGGTCTTTCTTAGCAACCTTTGCTTTACCTGATTTGACCTTGCCCTTTCCCTTCTTAAGGGACCTTTATGCTTTCCTTTTCCTTTTGGTCTCACCGGTGTAGAGAACTGGCTTCTCTTTCTTGACAAGATTACTCTCTGCCTCCCTCAACATATTGAGAAGCTGGGAGAGTCACTTCAAGCTTGTTCATATTAAAATTCATTATGAACTATGAAAAGGAATCTGGTAGGGACTCAAGCACAATGTCCACACACAAGTTATCCTCTAGGACCATTCCTAGACTTGTGAGTTTCTCTATCCACTCAATCATCTTTAGGACATGGTTCTCGAACAAATTGTCCCCTCGGTCATCTAAGCATGACAGAAGAGGCTCTTAGATATCTCATATCGTTGAGTCCTTCCTTGTTCCTCAAACAATTTACGGACATGTAGGAGAATGGATTTGGCATCCATATTTTCATGTTGTCTCTATAACTCAGGAGTCATAGAGCCCAACATATAGCACTGAGCAAGAGTGGAGTCATCAATGTACTTCACGTAGCAAGCGATCTCATCCTCGTTTGCCCCTTCTTCGGGCGGTACACGATTTTCTCCGCTATGAGAACAATTCTCAAGTTACGGAGCCAATCCGTATAATTTGGACCAGTGAGGCAGTTGACATCAAGTATGCCACGTAAGGGATTTCAAAACGATATTTTCTGAAAATAAAGATGCAGCAGAAATGAATAACATGCAGATTTTGTAAGAAATAAACTATCAAGATATGGACTTCTATCTTAATATGCTCCCACTATTTTACTAACGAAGTCACGCGACACCCTCAAAGATGCGTGAAACGAAGTCTTCGACGAACTTCTAGTGGGGATTAGGATCCAATCGGCGTCTTAGTGTAACCTCGAGGGACTCGACCAATCACACTAAGCCTAAAAAGGTAGGCAAATCTTGTCGATCACAACTCCTTGTGATTCCCGGCCCCTGTTCGACCTCCGAATCACCATGGCCTCGAGGGACTCGACCAACCATGATCTTTTCGGTTAAGTCAACACCTACGTTACAAGATGAGTCGATTTAATGATATACCCTCGAGGGACTCGACTAAGTATACCATGCCCTCGGTCACGGTGACATCTCTATGTCGTAAGCAAGATAGTTTAATCGCGATATAGGTGAGTCTCGAGGACTCGACCAACTCAATCTACACTGGGAATCGGTTCCTATTTATAACGATGGAAGGCCACGTGGGTCAATCTAATTGCCTCACGTTTACCGACTTAATATTATCGAGAGATGTTTCTATGATTTGGTCTCCTAATATGACATGTCACACATATACATATTTAATATATATCTACATCGCATGCAAATATATATACATATCTAGTACGTGTATAAGCAATTACACCACATGATCATGGACCACAACTTAATATGATTAGGCCCGAGCCAGTAGGCCTAATTACTCACATCAAGATCTATGTGTGCAATGGTGCATCTCCATGCCCTGTGATCGTCCATTTCGTCCTTGTCGGTTCCATCGACATCTTGATGCATCTTCATGCATCACGATCATCCATCTCGTGGGTCCCGCTATCGCATCCACGCTCCCGCTGTGCCTCCTCATGTGATTACAACTTAATCATAGGCACGCAGGCTCGACAATAAACGAGAAATATAATGGAGGTTCGTAGACCTCAATAATAATAATCACAGGTACACACATCACACGGTCCATGATTATCCGTCCACACATCATACATCACATGTATAAATAATAATCATCATGTAGGACTACTAGATAATAATAATAAAAAATAATAATCAACTAAACCTTTTAATTAATTAATATTTTCTAAAATCAGGGACATTATAGGGAATTTCTGAATTCATAGAGGTATTTTCATAATTTGGACAAAAGACAGAAACTGGAATTTCTCAAATTCCAAGGGACAAAATTGTCTTTTGCCCAAAAAACCCTAATGCCCTTTCCCCTTTTCGCTGCTGCTGCCGCCGCCACCCTACCGGCGGTGGCCTGTGCGGTGGGGTGAGGGCACTGCCCTCGCCTGCAGGCGGCACGCCCGCTGCCGGCGCTGCCGCTGTGGGTGGGCGCCACCGCCTCCACAGGCGGTGCTGTCCCACCGGGCGACCGCCCCTATGGGTGGTTTCACCCGCGGGAGCAACGGCGGCGGGCATCGCTGTCCTGCGACGCCTCTGTCCGTGGGCTGCCTGCCTACGGCTGCGCTGCTCGCACGCAGATCGAGGGCAGTAACTGTTGCTACCCTTCCTTGTTTTTGCGTCAACAATTTTGATGTTAAAATTCTTTCTAAACACAACACACGCAGTTCAAAACCAATCATTCGCATGAACAACATGGCTCTGATACCACTGTTGGAAAATCCTTGGGGGTCACATCATATGCGCAGTGGAAGAACAAGAAAAACAAAATCCCCGATTCCCAAAGAGATGTTCGTCGTCGTGCGATGATTGGTACGCAAAAATCTGCAAAACATAAAACTGCGTATAGAGTAGATTGTGTTACGTAGGGAGATCGTATATCCCTGTTTCCTTGCAGATCCTTAGGAGAGGGTGACGGAGGTCAAGCGTCCTCCTCTCTAGCAGTGATCCACACAATAGGGTTGCGACGACGCTCCTCAAAACTCCAGACCTACTCTGAGGTGGAGATGGAGAGGAGAATAGGAAAAGGCAAACAAAAGCTCTCTAGCCTATGGGGATCTGAATCCCTCCTATTTATAGAGGTCCCCTGTCAAACCCTAATGGGTCCTCCCCTAGTGGGTATTGGATCTGCATCCAATAAGACAAGGGCTCCGTCGGATATCTCATATCCGTACCTCTATTCATCACAATGCCTACCATATGTGTGTGACCCTCTAGGCCCAATATCGAGTTGGCCGTGAGTAATACCTGTCAGAACTCCTTCTAACTCAGTGAATTATTATCTCTGTAATAATTCACTCGACTCATCGACTACGGACGTACTAGGCCACTACACCGTAGTCCCTAGACGATACAGGGGAATCCAATCCATTGGACCTCTCTGTCCTCAGTTACCGTGTACCTATAGTTCCTCATCCATCTAATATACCAGAGACCGTAAATCGAGCATGGTGTTGTCAGACCCACACGGTTTCTACTCGAGTCTCGCTCTAATCGGATTATCCTAGAGAACTCTTTCTCTCTCAACCCGAATGACCCTAGCCCGGGATTTGTCTGAGCAAGAACACATGGGATATTCCTCTCATGACGCAGAGAGTGAATGATCCTCTATCGACACTCAATAGCTCTCGTAAGGTCGACTACTACTCCCAATGACCAGCTGTACTAGATCTGGGATAGCCAAACCTATAAGTCTGGTATCAAAGAGTGGAGCACTCATACAGGACATCCTTGGTGTCTCAAGTCTAAGGACCAGATACACCACTAGGACTACGGAATCGCTGTCTGACAATAAGGCATCATCAACCATCCAACATTCCGTATGCGGATCAATCAGTGAACTCATTCTCCAATGAGCACTTGTACTGTATCCCTAGTGTCCCTACACAAGCAGCTATGAGACCAGCTGCATTCATCATATGGATGGGTATACAGCACACCAGTCTATCCGGTTATCACGATATCCCTCTCGAGTAACCTATGACCGGGATTATTTAGGATATGTGTTTATAGGTGAATCGATCTCACTATTGTGATCTCATCACGATCCGATTCCCATTGCACAAATCCAAGGACATCACAATGTATGCATTTATGCAATAGTTATAAAGTGATATATGCCAAAATATAATAAGCAAAAAGATTTTATATTAAGTCACACGTGTCATCACTCACGTGATTGGCTTGCTGGGCACCTATGACTAGCACTAAGCCCATCAAAATGAGTGAAACTGTAAAAGGGTGGTTGGCCTTCGTCTATTGAAGGAAGGCCTCTAGTGGACGTCGATGACCTTATCGGAGGAGGAAGCCAAAAGTGGATGTTGGTCAAGATTGACCGAACCACTCTAAATCTCGGTTTGCATTTACTTTCTATTCTCTATCTTAACTGCAAACTACCTCCATAGCTTTACTTTAACTGCACTTTGCCTAATCTAAGTTAAAGCAATTTTTGAATCGGTTTTTATATCGAAATCATTTTTATCGTACGAACATCGTTTTAAATCGTCGAAAGTTTTCCGCTGCACTAATTCACCCCCCCCCCCCTCTTAATGCTCTTGATCCTAACAAGGAGGTTGTTTCTTAGAGAAGAATTAGGAGTTGTAAAGGAATAGGAGTCTTGATTAGGAGTCCTATTATGAGTTGGTTAGAAGTAGGAGTCCTATTAGGAGCTAGGGTTTAGAAGCCCTATAAATAGCTATGTATTCCTCCTCTTTTCATAACCAAAAGATGAATCTTTTCTGTAGCTTTTGAGCAACAACTTGGAGGGAGGAACCCCTATAGAGTTCCAAGGAGGCCAATCCCCTAAAGAGATCAACCCCAAGTTTATAATCCGTAAGGGTTCTATCACTCCGGCTTGATCATATTAGGGTGTGGTCCATGATCATCTAGTGTGATTGCTCATGTGATATGTGATTGTTTATACACCTAATAGATGTATATATATATATTTACATAGGATGTAGATATATATTAAATATGTATGTGTGTGACATGTTATATTAGGAGACCAAAACAAAATCCTCTCTCTCGATAATATTAAGTTGATAAACATGAGGCAATTAAATTGACCCATGTGGCCTTCCATCATTATAGGAAGTGTTGAATCTCGTATTTTGATGATGAAACCACTTGATATGTGTTTATGATTTAATCTGCATTTTGAGTGATGCAGGATTCTTCGATCATAATGAGATAATTAAAGCAGGAAAATCATGTTGTGCTGGAGGAACATGTCAGAAGATTGGACGTCGAGCCGGTGGATCGGTTGACGTATCGACAGAAGGCTTTGGGCCATGGATTCGGGCATCGGGCCAAGAAGAGCAGGTATTGCACCAAGGATATCGGAGTTGTAGAGTCAATTGGTCGATTGGGCAATAGGCCACAAGAGAGGACAATGCGCTGAAGAATCGGACGAAGCGTCGTAGGACCAATGACATGCCGGACAACTTGATTATTACTTTGTATTGTTAGGATCGGAGCAGCACTAAGAGGGGGGGGTGAATTAGTGCAGCGGATTAAAACTTCAGTTTTTAAAAAAATCTTTCGTATGATAAGAGCGGAACTTGATAAGCTTAATCTTGAAAGCGTATTCTTAAATATGCGCAACAAAAGTAGTAAGGAACTAAAGCATATAACAAGGTTTGTAATAATGTAAATAGCAATAATCAAATGCAAACCAAGGATCACGCCGATTTTAGAGTGGTTCGGTCAAATGACCTACTCCACTTGCGAGGCCCCTCTTCGATGAGGCTCCCACCTTCCACTAGCAAGTCTCTTGAAATGGAAGGGTAAATACCCCTCTTACAACTCTTTACAAGCGGTTCACTCTCTTACAGATTTTCGAGAAGAGATGAGGTGAACACTAGAAAATTGAAAAGAAGACAAGCTAACACTTTTCTAACACCTTTCTCTTAAACTCTTGCTGCTCAAAAAGTTGTTGTCTCAGCTGAGATTTGAGGGGTATTTATAGGCCTCAAGAGGATTCAAATTTGGGCTCCAAAATTTGGGCTCCAAAATTCAAATTCTCTTTGGGTTCCCGATGCTGGCTGTGCCACCGCCCAGCCAAGCGGTGCCACCGCCCAGCCCAGGAGGTGTCACCGCCCAGCCAGGCGGTGCCATCGCCTGGCCCTCCGGTTCACTTGGTTTGGCTTACTTTTAGCCCAAACCAAATCTGACTTTGGCCCCAGTTGGCCCCTAACCAGGATATAGGATTATCTTCTTAATCCTAATCCTAATTACAAGTGAACTATATAACAAAACACATCCTAAGCAATTTATTAACCGCGAACGTCAAGTCTTGTTCCGGCGAGCTTTCCGACGAACTTCCTTCGACGGGGTCCAAGCACACTCCCGAACTTGTGATGACTTTAATGAGTAGCTGAGACTTCTCGGTGATCTCTGCGAACCTCCGACGATCTCTTCGGCGAACTTCCAACAGGTTCCCGATTTCTTCTCGGTTGGTTCCGGCAGCATCTCCGACGATTCTTCGGACTCTTAAACGTTCATCGAACTCGACTCCGGTATACTTGCTTTGTGTTTTCTGTTTATCTTAGTTAATCCTGCACACTTAACTCAATAATATGGATTAGATCAAATAACCCATCAATTGATTTTATCATCAAAATCCGAGATTCAACAATCTCCCCCTTTTTGATGATGACAATCAATTGATGATGGAGTTAAGCATAACTCCCCCTATCTATATGCCATATTATTAGAAGATAAAAAAACACTTGAATTCCATCCCATTGGATTCAAGCATAACCCGATAAGTTCTAACCGTAGAGCTTATCGTGATCCTCATTAAACAATAGTGAGTACAAAACTTCTATGAAAATCATAAGTTAAATGAAAAGGGACGAATTTTACTACGACAGAAGATAAATATTTTCAATATAAATTTTATGATTTAGATGTAAGGCATGCTTTCAATATGATCAATCAATCTTGTGATATTTTCAAGGATTTTGCAAGGCATATAAGTCATTCATATCAATCACTTTTCTCAAAGATTTTGCAATTCATATTTTATCATGCTATTAAGAATGATATAAGTCATCACTTTTCTCCCCCTTTGTCATCAACAAAAAGGGAAATGAGACTTGAAGCACATATTTTGTCATACAACGATTTTATCATTGAAAATTAAGTATGCAAAAATATTTACACAGAGTTCATTTTAGAGGAAAATTCAGCATGCATTCATATTATCTAATCTCTTCTTTCTATAAATAATAGAAATTGTAGATGTACAAGAGAGAGATTGGGATAAAAAAAAATTCAAGTTGTAATTTCACAAAGTCAAGATCATAATTCGAATACAAACTCATTCAAATCGTTAAATTCATTAAAATCTCAACATTACTTTTCAATCATCATATAAGGCATTTAAAGAATTTTGAAACATAGGAGAATGATTAATTTAAGCATACAATGTTTCAAGTCATGAATGCCAATACTTTCATATTTGTAAGTATCAATTCATGAATGCCAAAAGATATTATTTGTGATTCCAATTTTGCAAGATCAAGATTATGATTTAGATAAAACTTATTTAAATCAAATCGGTAACTTGAAATTCATAATCAAGTCATCAAAATCGATTTCGAGATTTTACAACATGTCATATGGAATTTGAAGGAGAATGATTAGATTCACCGAGAGATGGAAAGAAGATGAAAGACTTTACGGAAAATCCAATCAAACAAGTTTATTGTTTAGGGACAATTTAACATACCTAATTCCCTTCTAATGAATTCAAATTGGTCTTCATTCAAGGCTTTTGTGAATATATCTACTAATTGATGCTTTGTGTCAATGAATTCTAGAATAACATTATTGTTAAGGACATGATCGCGTATGAAATGATGCCTAACGTCGATGTGCTTAGTTCTAGAATGCTGAATTGGATTTTTAGTAAGACATATGGCACTAGTATTATCACATTTTATGGGAATATTTTTAAAGTGAATTCCATAGTCTTCCAATGTATTTTTCATCCAAACAACTTGTGCACAGCATGCACTCACAGCAATGTATTCGGCTTCCGCCATAGATAGTGCTACTGAATTTGGCATGTTCCGGATGTACTTTTTCTATCTATCCTACATTCGCCAAAATCGGCATCCGCGTAAGCTATTAAATCAAAATTTTCAGATTTTGGATACCATAAACCTAAATTGGGAGTTCCTTTAAGATACCTAAATATTCTTTTAACACTTTTAAGATGAGATAGTTTAGGATTTGATTGAAACCTAGCACAAAGTCCTACACTAAACATGATATCTGGTCTAGTAGCGGTAAGGTAGAGTGGACTATCTATCATTCCCCTATATGTTTTTTGATCGAAATTTTTACTATTTTCATCCATATCTAACTTAGTCAAAGTACTCATAGGGGTGTTTATTGCTTTTGAATTATCCATGTTAAATCATTTTAACAATTCTAATGTATATTTAGATTGGTTAAGAAATATACCATCCTTAAGTTGTTTGATTTGTAACCCTAAAAAGAAAGTTAATTCCCCCATTAAACACATTTCAAATTCACGACTCATAGATTTGGCAAATGATTCACATAGTGATTCATCCGAAGAGCCAAAAATAATATCGTCAACATAAATTTGCACAATAAGAAAATTATTTTTAAAATGTTTAATAAACAATGTAGTATCAACCTTGCCTTTGGTAAAATTATTTAAAATAAGAAAGGAACTAAGCCTTTCATACCAAGCTCTAGGAGCTTGTTTCAAGCCATAGAGAATCTTAGTCAATTTGAATACATGATTAGGAAGAAGAGAATTTTCAAATCCGGGAGGTTGTTCGACATATACTTCTTCGGAAATAAAACCATTCAAGAAGGCACTTTTGACATCCATTTGAAATAGTTTAAAATTATAACTACTAGCATAGGCAAGGAGCATCCTTATGGCTTCTACTGAGCCAATGGAGCGAAGGTTTCTTCATGTCGATACATTCTTCTTGGTTTGAAACCTTTGGCCACTAATCTAGCCTTGTTTCTAACCACTTATACCATTTTCGCCTTGCTTGTTTCTAAAGACCCACTTAGTACCAATGACTAAATGGTCACTAGGTCTAGGAACAAGCTCCCACACCTTGTTTCTCTCAAATTGATTCAGTTCCTCTTGCATTGCAATAATCCAAAAAAATCATCTTTTATGGCCTCGTCAATGCACTTAGGTTTGATTTGAGAGAGGAAGGAAGGCATTAGCACAAAAATTTTGAAAGAGGAACGAGTTTGAACCCTTTATATGTATCCCCTATAATTAGCTCCTTTGGATGAGCATCTATATACTTCCATTCCTTAGGTAAGGAAATTTCGGAAGAAGGTGCATCCAAGTTGCTATTTTGAGGAGAGGGTTCATTTAAACTCAAATTATCAAAACCAAGATCATCATCAAAATCATTTTCTTAAAATTTGAGACTTCATTAAAAAACTACATGAATAGACTCTTCAATTACTAAGGTTCTTTTATTAAAAATCCGAAAGGCTTTCAGAACGGAAGAGTAACCAAGAAAGATGCCTTCATCGGATTTTGCATCAAATTTTCCTAAGGCATCCCTTTCATTTAAAATAAAGCATTTACAACCTAAAAACTTTAAAATAGGAAATATTTGTTTTTTGTTATTCCATAATTCATAGGGAGTTTTTGATAAGGAAGGTCTTATTAGGACTCTATTCATGATGTAGCAAGTCGTATTTCTGGCCAACCCAAAAAAATACTTAGGTAAACTGTGTTCATTTAACATAGTTCTTGCCATTTCTTATAGGTTTCTATTTTTTCTTTCAACTACTCCATTTTGTTGGGGATTTCTCGGAGTGGAGAAGTTATGGTTGTATCCATTAACTTCACAAAACTTTTGAAAGTCATGGTTTTGAAATTCGCCACCATGATCACTCCGAATTGATGAAATCATGAACCCTTTTTCGTTTTGAGTGAGTTTACAAAATTTGGAGAAACACTTGAAACAATCACTTTTGTGAGCTAAGAAATAGGTCCAAGTGTATCTAGAGTAGTCATCCACAATCACAAAAGCATATTTGCTTCCACCTAGACTTGTTGTATCAATTGGTCCAAATAAGTCCAAATGGATCAATTGTAACGGTCTAGTGGTGCTAATTTGATTTTTTGGTTTGAAGCTTGTTTTTATTTGTTTCCCTAGTTGACATGCATCGCATACCTTATCTTTAATAAACTTCATGTTCGGAATCCCTTGTACTAATTCTTGAGATGAGATTTTAGATATTGTTTTCATACTTGCATGGCCTAATCTCCTATGCCAAAGCCAAGCATCATCATTTATGGCGGAGAAACACATTTCATTACTTAGTTTATCAAGATTGATGGTATAGACATTATTTTGTTTTAAAGCAATCATAGTCATGTTATGACTTGGTTTTTCAATAATGCACATATTTGATTCAAATCTAACGATATAACCTTTATCGCATAATTGACTAATGCTCAATAGATTATGTTTTAATCCATCAACTATTAACACATCATCAATGGAAAAACTTGATTTGTTACCTATGGTTCCCTTGCCAATGATTTTGCCTTTGTTGTTGTCTCCGAAGGTGACATAGCCTTCGTCCATGCTAGTGAGCTTGGTGAATTGGGATGGATCTCCGGTCATATGCCTTGAGCATCCACTATCAAAATACCATCTCTTGCTCCTAGCATGTGATGGTGTATGTTTCTACAAGAAGGAATTATTTTTAGGTACCCATTTGCTTTTGGGTGCCTCAAAAACTAATCTAACTTGTTTATCATGTTGCATAGACTTGATTATGGTTCCTTTAGGAACCGAAATCAATTTGTTCGGACTAATTTTCTTGAATGGACATTGGTAAGTTATATGTCCATATTTGCAACAAAAATTGTAATTGCTTTGGTGTTGAACATGTAAGATAGGACCTTTAATGAAGGTGGTTGGATTTTGGTGAGTACTTCTCACAAATCCGATTCCACTCCTTTTAGGAACGTGACCCTTATTTGTAAGGATCATGTTTAAGGACTTGCTACCGACCTCGAATTTCTTCAAGGTGTCCTTAAGCACTAAGTTCTCATTTTGTAGAGTTTCTAAATCATGGCATTTAGCACATGGAGTTAGACAATCATGATATTCAGTTTTCAATTTATCAAAAGCACAAGTAAGACTATCATGCTCCTTTCTTAGCAATTTGTATTTTTTACTAATTGTCTTACATTCATCAAATAACTCATGGAAGGCATTTAATAAATTATGATAAGGTAAATCTGCATTAATTAAATCCGTTACCTCTTCTTCGAAGGCCATTAGGGCATAGTGAGCAACTTGCTCGGTGTTGGACTCCTCTTCTTCGGATGTGCTTGAGTCATCCCATGTTGCCTTGAGCGCCTTCTTTTTTGGTGTTCTCTTTTTGGCTTGAGGGCAATCGTTCTTGTAGTGTCTCGGTTTTTTGCATTCATAGCAAATCACTTGGTCCTTCTTTTGTTCAAATTTATTTTTTATATTATTTTTAAATTTGTTCTTCCTTAAATATTTTTTGAATTTTTGAGTCAAAAGTGCAATGTCATTGTCACTGTCCTCATCACTTGATGTTCCTTTCAAGTGGTCTTCATGTGATTTGAGTGTCATATCCTTCCTGTTCTTTGGAAGGGGGTTCTCGAGCTCGTCATGAGCTTGACATGTCATTTCGTAGGTCATTAGAGACCCAATGAGTTCTTCAAGAGGGAATGTTTTAAGGTCTTTGGCCTCTTGAATGGCCGTAACTTTTGGATCCCAACTTTTAGGGAGGGATCTTAAGATTTTAGTTACTAGTTCAAAGTTAGTAAAATCTTTACCAAGAGCTTTGAGTCCATTGATGACATCCGTAAACCGGGTGTACATGTCTCCGATGGACTCACTAGGTTTCATTCGGAAAAGTTCGTAAGAGTGTACAGGAATGTTGATTTTGGACTCTTTCACTCGGCTAGTGCCTTCATGAGTGACCTCAAGAGTTCTCCAAATATCAAAAGCCGAATCACAAATTGAAACACGATTAAATTCATTTTTGTCTAGTGCACAAACCAAGGCATTCATAGCCTTTGCATTTAAAGCAAATACCTTCTTCTCTGATTCATTCCATTCGCTCATCGGAAGAGAAGATTTTTGAAATCCGTTTTCAACAATAGTCCAAAGCTCAAAATCCATAGAAATGAGGAAGATCCTCATCCGAGTCTTCCAATACGTGTAATCCGACCTATTAAACATAGGTGGACGTGTGATAGAATGGCCCTCTTGCATGCCGGAGTAAGCCATCTCTCTTGGGTATTAAACCAAATATGAGAGATAATCTTGCTCTGATACCAATTGTTAGGATCGGAGCAGCACTAAGAGGGGGGGGGGTGAATTAGTGCAGCGGATTAAAACTTCGGTTTTTTAAAAAATCTTTCGTATGATAAGAGCGGAACTTGACAAGCTTAATCTTGAAAGCGTATTCTTAAATATGCACAGCAAAAGTAGTAAGGAACTAAAGCATATAAGAAGGTTTGCAATAATGTAAATAGCAATAATGAAATGCAAACCAAGGATCATGCCGATTTTAGAGTAGTTCGGTCAAATGACCTACTCCACTTGCGAGGCCCCTCTCCGATGAGGCTCCCACCTTCCACTAGCAAGTCGCTTGAAGTGGAAGGGTAAATACCCCTCTTACAACTCTTTACAAGCGGTTCACTCTCTTATAGATTTTCGAGAAGAGATGAAGTGAACACTAGCAAATTGAAAAGAAGACAAGCTAACACTTTTCTATGACCTTTCTCTCAAACTCTTGCTGCTCAAAAAGTTGTTGTCTCAGCTGAGATTTGAGGGGTATTTATAGGCCTCTAGAGGATTCAAATTTGGGCTCCAAAATTTGGGCTTCAAAATTCAAATTCTCTTTGGGTTCCCCGATCTTTGGCGGTGCCATCATGGCCTTCGTGTCTTTGGTGGTGTCACCTTGACCAGAGGTAATCATCTTCAGCCACCCAGGTGCCACCGCAAGCCCTCCGATTCACTTTGTTTGGCTTACTTTTAGCCCAAACCAAATCTGACTTTGGCCCTAGTTGGCCCCTAACCAGGATATAGGATTATCTTCTTAATCCTAATCCTAATTACAAGTGAACTACATAACAAAACACATCCTAAGCAATTTATTAACCATGAACGTCAAGTCTTGTTCAGCGAAGCTTTCCGAATTTAACTTCCTTCGATGGGGTCCAAGCACGCCCCGAACTTGTGATGACTTTAATGAGTAGCTGAGACTTCTCGGTGATCTCTGCGAACCTCCGACGATCTCTTGGCGAACTTCCAATGAGTTCGATTTCTTCTCGGTTGGTTCCATGAACATCTCCGACGATTCTTCGGACTCTTAAACGTTCATCGAACTCGACTCCGGTATACTTGCTTTGTGTTTTCTGTTTATCGTAGTTAATCCTGCACACTTAACTCAATAATATGGATTAGATCAAATAACCCATCAATTGATTTTATCATCAAAATCCGAGATTCAACAGGTATTAATTATCTCGATCAAAGTTTTATTTTACATGTGCAGGATTAACTACGATAGCTTGAAGACATAAAGTGTGTCTATCGGAGTCAAGTTTGATGGGTGTTCGAGAGTCCGAAGATTCGTCGGAGATGCTGCCGGAACCAACCGAGAAGAAATCGGGGAGTTGTTGGAGTTTTTGGAAGTCCGCTAAAGAGATCGTTGGAGGTTCATGGAGATCACCAAGAAGGCTCGTCTAATCGTTGAACTCATCACAAGATCGGGAGCCTGCTGGGAGTCCGCCGGAAGAAATCCGAGGGTGTATCGGAAGTCCACCGGAAGTTCACCGAAAAGCTCGCCGGAAGGAAACTCTATGTTGCCAGTTAAAAACTTGCTTAGGACTATCTCTTAAGCTTATAGTTTGCATGTAATTAGGGTTAGGATTAAGGGTTAATCCTATAACCCGGTTAGGGGCCAACTGGGCCCGAGTTCGGATAGGTTTGGGCCAAGTTTAGAGCCCAACCAGTGAGCAAAAATAGTGTAGGCGGTGGCACCGCCAGATTAGGCGGTGGCACCGCCCAGAGCCTGAAGTATCAAGCGATGGTATCGCCGGACTGGGCGGTGGCACCACCCAATACCTGAGAGTTCGGGTGGTGGCACTACCCAGAACCTGAGAGTTCCGGTGGTGGCACCGCCAGAACTCTGTCAATGTTGAAATTGACAGGCGGTGGCACCACTAGCCTCGGAAACCCAAGAGAATTTAAAATTTGGAGCCCAAATTTGAATCCTCTTGGGGCCTATAAATATCTCTCAATTCTCAGCAAAGAATACAACCTTTGAGAAGCAAGAGATTGAGATAAAAGTCTTAGCAAAGCCTTTAGCAAGTTTTTGTTTTTAATAGCTTGAATGTTCACCTCCCTCTTTCTCTTTGAAAATTTGTAAGAGTATGAACCACTTGTAAAAGGTTGTAAGCGGGGTATTTGTCCTTCCCCTTCAAATTGATTTGCTAGTGGAAGTTGGGAGCATCTTCAAAGAAGGCTTCGCAAGTGGATGTAGGTCATTTTGACCGAACCACTTTAAATTGGTGTGTTCCTTCAATGTGTGAGTTCTTATTTTCCTAAAATTGTTATTTACACTACTGCTAGTTTTCGATTTTCATCTACTTAAGTTACTATTGAAACAAAATCTCCTCGTATTTACGAATTCGGTTTCAAACTTACAAGTTTTAATCCGCTGCACTAATTCACCCCCCCTCTTAGTACCGCTCCGATCCTAACAATTGGTATCAGAGCCACAGTTTTCTACTTTGGTTTAAAACCCAATTAGAAATGACTCTTTTTGGCATTCAAAAGGATTACTCTCTCATTCGTTCTTTCTTTTTCAATGGGACATACTATACTTATTGGAAAAATCGAATGAGAGTTTTTATTTTCGTTGAATCTAGCTTTAGAATATTGTCAAAAATGGATTTCAAAAATCTTTTCTTCCAATGAGCGAATGGGATGAATCAGAGAAGAAAGTTTTTGCTTTAAACGCAAAGGCTATGAATGCCTTATATTGTGCACTTGACAAAAATGGATTTAATCGCGTTTCGATTTGTGATTTGACTTTTGATATTTGGAGAACTCTTGAGGTTACTCATGAAGGTACTAGCCGAGTGAAAGAGTCCAAAATCAACATTCTTGTGCATTCTTACGAACTTTTCCGGATGAAACTAAGTGAGTCTATTGGAGACATGTACACCCATTTCACGGATGTTATCAATGGACTTAAAGCTCTTGGTAAAGATTTTTCTAACTTTGAATTAGTAACTAAAATTTTAAGATCCCTTCCAAAGAGTTGAGATCCAAAAGTTACAGTCATTCAAGAGGCCAAGGACCTTAAAACATTTCCTCTCGAAGAACTTATTAGGTCTCTAATGACCTACGAAATAATGTGCAATGCACGTGAATAACTTGAGAACTACCTTCCAAAGGATAGAAAGGATTTGGGACATAGAACATTTGAAGACCACTCGAGCATAAGCTCAAGTGATGGTGAACTTAAACTACAAATGAAACAAAAATTAAAAAGCAAAAAGAACAGAACTACTTGCTTTGAACGTAAGAAAAGGAACAAGAATTGGAATGAATCGAGCTCCCCCGAAGACGAGGAGAAAATCAAGAAAGGCGAGGTGGCAAACTACGCCTTAACCACTTTCAACGATGAGGTAATCAAAATCCCCCCAATTTACTTCGAAATTACATGATGTTTTTCATGACGTTTTTTAATTTAAAATTAAAAATATAAAAATATGATCATGCTCGAAATTTTGATAATGGCATGTTTTAGGAATAAAATGTTAGATATAAATTTAATGATTGTACACCTTGTAAGATTAATCTTATGTATGTGCTTGAGAAGTAAGAATGTGTATTTTGATGATTTTCGATTGTGATTGAAACCATGCTTGATGACTTAATAAAAATATTGAGAAGTTTAATATCACGCTTAATGATGATGCATAACTTTTGAATGAAAGGATTAATGATTTTTTGAATATTGTCTTTGGTTTTCAAACATAATGTATGATTTTGACATAAGAACAAAATTTGAGCATGCTAAGATAAAGTCAATCATATAAATTAAAACTAAAGAAGTTCTAGTTATCTATAAGAATCATTCAAAATTATGCTTATAAAACCATTGCATAATGATGAAATAGTATAATGAAAATATTAAACATTTTGAAACCATGTTTTAGTATCATGCATAATGATCATGCTTAATATATTTCGAAATTATGCATGATGAATCTTGTGATTTTTACCATAATAAAAGTGACTTATTGATCTTTGTTGTAATAAATCTTACACTTTCGGTTTTAAACATGATACATGTTTTTATTTGGCATAAATGAAATAAATCACATGAATTCAAACAACTAAAAAGTGGAAAGTTTTCTTCTTAAAAAAATTATTTTTCGACTTTATCAAAAAGGGAAACTAATGAATCTATTTGTATCACTTTTGTGAATCTCTTGAAAATAATCTTGATTTGATGATCTAAATGGGCTTTATCTTGATTTTTCGAAATTTGTAAATTGAGATTTCTTATGCTTAAGTCAAGATTCTATATGCATAAATTAATGTTTTGTTCTCTTATAGGATTGAATGAATTCTATCTTTTTCATGATTTCCTAAGAATTCTTTATATTATTTATCTAAGAGGAGATTTGTTAAAATGAATCACGGTTTCTCTTGATTTTTCAGAATTATAACTTGAGTATTCATTTTATAAATCAAGATTGTTAATCATGATTCTCTCATTTTATCAAAGAGAAAATTTTTCAAAATGAATAATTAAGCTATTTTCTCTTGATTTTTTCATACCCACAATTTGAGAAAATGTACCTTGATGCTTGGAACATTTTATGCATAAATTGATTTTCTTTATGATTCAATACCCTTTGTAATTATGATATATTTATCGTGTGATATGATTGAATCACTGTTATAAAAGAAAAAGAAAATTGTTAGCTTGCTAATTACAAAAATATATGCTAGCTTGAATGATAAAACATGAGATTGTCTATAGTGTAAATTTATTGTTCTCATGACATATAGATTGAGATAATAATTGGAGTCTTGATGGTTTTTATGACAAAATTTATTTTCGATCCTAAATGATTGATGATATATATATATATATATATATTTTTTGGCATAAAAAGGACAAAGGCATGCTTGTATGAAACAACTAAATAGAGAAAAGTATTTTTCTTGAAAATTCTTTTTCTCTATCTTATTGACTTTGATGAATCCATTTGTATTATTTTTATGAATCTCATAGATTATGAAAATGATTTGAATTTAATGGATTTTATTGAAATAATGATCTTGATTTCTCATAATTATAATTTGAATTTTCTATTGAATGAATCAAGATTGTTTTCTATTTAAAAGAAGATTTGTCGAAATGTTTCATAGTCTTTTAGTATTCATGATCTTGATAATTATATTTTGAAACTTTATGTAAATCAAGAATGTTCATCATGATTCTCTCTTTGAATATTTAAAGAGGAGAATTTTCTAGAAGAATCATGATTTTGATGATTGATTATTTGATATGAATTTTATTGTATTCATGAAGTAATATCTCATCACCAAATTTTTTTGATATTCCTAATGTGATGGAATGAAATTATGCATAAATACAAATGGGGAGAAGTTGTGATCATGCATGATAGGATATAATTTGACAAGTTGATACCATCATGATATGAAACATTTATGATTTGCAATGATGCTTGCAATACTTGTGCTTTCTAATTATGATGTGATGTATTACATATGATGTAAATCATGATTTAAAATACTATGAGTTGGTGCTAAAATGATGTATTATAAATGTTGATTTAATATTTTATATCATGAATGCTCTAAATGATGAATGTTTGGTATCATGATAAAAATGTTGATAAATAGTTAAAAATTTTAGTATCATGTATGATATCCTCATAATGTCGATCGATTTATTCAATATCGTGCATGAATGAAATATAAGGTTTTTGAAAATATGTATATTTTAATTTAAAAATATAATGATGCACAAATAAGATTGACACTTAACCCTTGTCATGATTTGAAGATTATAGTAAAGGGAAATGAATTACACTATTGTATTGTTATTCCCTTCTATTTGACAATGACATAGGGGGAGCAAATTTCGCTCGCTAGCTTGCAAATCCCAAGAGAAGAAATGAGTGCTAAGTTACACATTTTGAGAAGAAATTACTATTTTGAAACATTAATGTAATTATGAATGATGATATGATATTATGCATGTAATACTTCAACTTATGATAATGATGCATGCAATGATAAAATATTCATGATAAAAAATTGTCTTGACATTCATAACTTGATTATTCATCCTTTGTCATGATTTTGAAATCGTTGTAAAAGGAAAAAGAACTACAAAACTGTATTCTTATTTTCTTTTTGACAATGACAAAGGGGGAGAAATATTGCTAGCTCAAGATGTAAAATTTGGAAACTTGCACATTGCAAAAGAAGCAAAACTTGCATCTTGCACATTGCAATAGGAAGCAAGAATCATGAGCTTACACAAGAAAGCTATCTTGTATTTGCTTTCGAAATTTTTTGCTAGCTTGTATATAGTAAAACTTGCATATCGTAAAAATTGCTAGCTTATAGTCTAAAGAGAAGCAAATAGTTGCTATTTCAAAATGCAAAATATGCTAACTTACTACGGAAGCAAAATTACTAGCTCAAACATTGCAAAGGAAGCAAAAATTTGCTAGCTTGCGACTTGCATATCGTGAAAACTACTAGCTAGTAGTCTAAAGAGAAGCAATCAGTTGCTATCTCAAGAAAACCAAACATGCTAAACTTACACATCTTTAATCACTAGATTGCATGATGATAAAATTTGATACTATGTTTTTCATGTAATGTATTGAACTTAGATATTTCTAAACACATAAGAGTTGGAACTTCTCGTTTTTTTTTATGACAAAGGGGGAGAAGTATGTTGAGGTGATTTGATCATGACATGTTGCTTGGATTTTTGAATCCAAGAGTTTCTATCAATATGACATATTGATAGGGGGAGTTTATTTAAACTCCGGGAGTTAAGGTTAACTTATCAAGTGGTTGTCATCATCAAAAAGGGGGAGATTGTTGAATCTCGTATTTTGATGATGAAACCACTTGATATGTGTTTATAATTTAATCTACATTTTGAGTGACATAGAATGCTTTGATCAGAATGAGACAATTAAAGCAGGAAAATAATGTTGTGCTGGAGGAACATGTCAGAAGATTGGACGTCGAGCCGATGGATCAGTCGACATATCGATAGAAGGCTTCGGGCCGTGGATTCGGGCATCGGGCCAAGAAGAGCGGGTATTACACCAAGGATATTGGAGTTGTGGAGTCAACTGGCCGATTGAGCAATAGGCCGCAAGAGAGAACGATGCGCCGAAGAATCGGTCGAAGCGTCGTAGGACCAATGACATGCCGGACAACTTGATTATTGCTTTGTATTAATTGTCTCGATCGAAGTTTTAGTTTACATGTATAGGATTAACTACAATAACTTGAAGACATAAAGCAAGTCTATCAGAGTCAAGTTCGATGGGTGTTCGAGAGTCCGAAGATTCGTCGGAGATGCTACTGGAACCAACCGAGAAGAAATTGGGGACTTATCAGAGTTTTTGGAAATCCGTCGAAGAGATCGTCGGAGGTTCATGGAGATCACCAAAAAGGCTTGGCTACTCGTTGAACTCACCACAAGATCGGGAGCCTACTGGGAGTCCGCTGGAAGAAATCCGAGGGTGTATCGGAAGTCCGCCGAAAGTTCACCGAAAAGCTCGCCAGAAGGAAACTCGACGTTGGCAGTTAAAAACTTGCTTAGGACTATCTCTTAAGCTTGTAGTATGCATGTAATTAGAGTTTCGATTAAGGGTTAATCCTATAACTCGATTAGGGGCCAATTGGGCCCGAGTTCGGACTGGTTTGGGCCAAGTTTGGAGCCCAACCAATGAGCTGAAATAGTGTAGGCGATGGCACCGCCCAGAGCCTGAAGTATCAAGCGGTGGTACCGCCGGACTTGGCAGTGGCACCGCCTAGTACCCGAGAGTTCGGGTGGTGGCACCGCCTAGAACCTGAGAGTTCCGACGATGGCACCACCAGAACTCTGTCAATGTTGAAATTGATAGGCGGTGGCACCACCAGCCTCGGAAACCCAAGGGAATTCAAAATTTGGAGCCCAAATTTGAATCCTCTTAGGGCCTATAAATACCCCTCAATTCTTAGTAGAGAATACAACCTTTGAGAAGCAAGAGATTGAGATAAAAGTCTTAGCAAAGTCTTTAGCAAGTTTTTGTTTTCAATAGCTTGAGTGTTCACCTCCCACTTTCTCTTTGAAAATTTGTAAGAATGTGAACCACTTGTAAAAGTTGCAAGAGGGGTATTTGTCCTTCCCCTTCAAAGTGATTTGCTAGTGGAAGTTGGGAGCCTCTTCGAAGAAGGCTTCGCAAGTGGATGTAGGTCATTTTGACCAAACCACTTTAAATTGGTGTGTTCCTTGAATGTGTGAGTTTTTACTTTCTTGAAATTGTTATTTACACTACTACTAGTTTTTGGTTTTCATCTACTCAAGTTACTATCGAAACGAAATCTCCTCATATTTATGAATTTGGTTTCAAACTTGCAAATTTTAATCCGCTGTGTTAATTCACTTGCCCCCCCCTCTTAGTGCCGCTCCGATCCTAATAGGAAGAAATCAATTTTCGACATAGATTGAGTTGGTCGAGTCCCTCGAGTCTCACCTATATTGTGATTCGAGATCTTGCCTATGACATAGAGATGTCACTAGTGACCTAAGGACATGGTATGCTTGGTTGAGTCCCTAAGGGCATATCATCGAGTCAGACTCATCTTGTAATGATGGTGATGACTTAATTTGATATCATGGTTAGTCGAGTCCCTTGAGACCATGATGGTTCATAGGCTAAACAGGATGGGAGTCACAAGGAGTTATGATCGGCAAGAGTTGCATACCTTTAAGGATTAGTGTAATTGGTTGAGTCCCTCGAGGTTATGTTGAGATACTGATTGGATCTTGATTCACACTAGAGATCTGCCAAAGATCTCCAATTCATATACCTAAGGGAGTTGTGTGTTTCACAAGAAAATAGTGGGAGCAAAATAAGATAGAAGACTATATCTTAGTTGTTTTCCTATTGCAAAATCTGCATGTTATTTATTTCTACCATATATTTATTTTCAGAAAATATTGCTTTCAAATCTCTTACGTGGCATACTTGATGTCAACCACCTCATTAGTCCAAACTATACGGATTGGCTCTGTAACCTGAGAATCATTCTCATGATGGAGAAAATCGCATAAGTACTTGATATAGTAATACCTACTTCCAAGGAAGGGGCAAAGAAGGATGAAATCGCTCGCTATGTGATGTACATAGATGACTCCACTCTTGCTCAGTGTTACATGTTAGGCTCCTTGATTCTCGATTTATAGAGACAATAAGAAAAGATAGATGCCGGATCCATTCTCCTACATGTCCACAAACTATTTAAGGAACAAGGAAGGACTCAGCGATATGAGATATCCAAGAGTCTCTTCCATGCTAGGATGACTAAGGGGACACTAGTTTAGATCCATGTCATAAGGATGATTGAGTAGATAGAGAAACTCATAGGTCTAGGAATGGTCCTAAAGGATAACATGTGTGTGGATCTTGTAATTCAGTCCCTACTAGATTCCGTTTCATAGTTCACAATGATTTTTAATATGAACAAGCTTGAGGTGACTCTTCTTGAGCTCCTCAATATGTTGAAGGAGGCAGAGAGTACTATCAAGAAAGAGAAGCTAATTCTCTATACTAGTGAGACCAGAAAGAAAAGGAAGATAGAAAAGTCCCTTAAGAGAGAAAGGGCAAGGACAGACCAGGTAAAGCAAAGGTTATTATGAAGGACTCGGCGAAGGACAAAGGTAGGTCATATCTATGAGGGAAGGATTTAAAAGTTGTTAAAGAATATATATCTAGATCCATTCGACTATAAGTAATAAGCAACTTGCGAGCCTTGTCTTCTTAGAAAACTGACTAACTCTCCATTTAGTGGAATAGGAGAGAGAGCCACTAAGTTGTTGGAAATCATACATAGTGATGTATGTGGTCCTATATCAAGTCATGCCATTGATGGTTACTCCTACTTCATTACCTTTACTGATGATCTCTCAAGGTATGGACATATGTACTTAATAAAGTACAAGTATGAGGTTTTCGAGAAATTCAAAAAGTATAAGAATGACGTAGAGAACCATGTTAGGATCGGAGCGGCACTAAGAGGGGGGGGGTGAATTAGTGCAGCGGATTAAAACTTCGGTTTTAATAAATCTTTCGTACGATAAGAATAATGTTTTGTTTGAAACTGTTTCAATTGCGTTGAAAACGTACGTAATAAGATGAGGGCAGTGAACTTAGCAAAGTAAAGGTTTGCAGAAAGATAAATGCATAAACATAAACGCAAACCGGAGATTACGCCGATTTTAGAGTGGTTCGGTCAAATGACCTACATCCACTTGCGAGGCCCCTCTTCGATGAGGCTCCCACCTTCCACTAGCAAATCTCTTGAAATGGAAGGGCAAATACCCCTCTTATAACCTTTTACAAACAGTTCAACCTCTTACAAATTTTCAGCAAGAAAGGAGGAGAACTTTTCTAGCAAATTGAAAACTAGACTTGCTAAGACTTTCTAAGACTTTTCTCTCAATCAATTGCTGCTCAAAAAGTTGTAATCTCAGTTGAGATTTGAGGGGTATTTATAGGCCTCAAGAGGATTCAAATTTGGGCTCCAAATTTGAATTCTCTTGGAGTTCCCGATGCTGGCGGTGCCACCGCCTGTCAGTGGCGGTGCCACCGCCTGTCAGTTTCTGACCCTGACAGTGCTGGGCGGTGCCACCGCCCAGCCCAGGCGGTGCCACCGCCTACAGTGTTTTTAGCCCACTAGTTGGGCTTCAATCTTGGCCCAAACTAGTTCGAACTCGGGCCCAATTGGCCCCTACTTGGGTTATAGGATTAACACCTAATCCTAACCCTAATTAACGTGCTAACTACGAATTTAAAGACATTTTCTAAGCTATTAGAAAGTTTTTAAGTCAAGACTTCTTCCGGCGAGCTTTTGACGAACTTCCGACGGTCTTCCGATAAACTCTCGGAAACCATTCTGCGGACTCCCGGCAAGCTCCTAGACTTCACGATTTGATCTTGGCGAGTTCCAACGAGCTTCTTCAGCAAGCTCCGATCTTTCTCGACGAGCTTCCGAAAAACCCTTCGGCAAGCTCCCTACTCATTCTCGGCTAGTTCCGGCAGCATTCCCGATGAACCTTCGGACTTCCGTCGAACTCTCGAACTCGCAACAAATCCTTTGTGCTTGACTCCGAAACTTTGTTTCACTTTATGTCTTCATCATTATCGTAGTTAATCCTGCACACATAAGCCAAAACTCTACTCTGATCTAGACAATTATTACAACGCGAATTGACATTCCATTGCCCGACACGTCATTGGTAGGTGCTTCGTCCGATTCTTCAGCGCATCATCCTCTCTTGCGGCGTGTTGCCCAATCGGCGGTTGACCTCCGCATCCCCGATATCCTTGGCATAATTCCGCTCTCCTTGGCCCGATGCCCGACGACCGAAGCCTTCTGCCATCCAATATCCTGACGTGATCTTCGCCGGCGAAACGTCAATTCCTCCTGCGTTAATTGTCTAATCCTGATCGAGTAGACCTGCATCACTCAAAATGCAGTTTAAATTATAAACACATATCAAGTGGTTTCATCATCAAAATACGAGATTCAACAATCTCCCCCTTTTTTATGATGACAACCACTTGATGACAGAGTTAACCTTAACTCCCGGAGTTTAAACAAACTCCCCCTATCAATATGCCATATTGATAGAACCTTGAATTCAAGCAGAATTCAAGTCATTGCAATATTCATCATGAATACTTGCAACACATCATCATGAACATATGCATAAACTTATGTATATCATGTCATCAACATACTTCTCCCCCTTTGTCATCAACAAAAAGGAGAAGTACAACTATTCTTTGTGTTGGTAATATAAGTTCAACTCATTGCATGAAAAACATAATATTAAGTTTTATCATCATGCAGTTTTGAAGCTAGAAAATTTAGCAAGTAATGCATCATGCTTAGGACATTCAAGCTATCAAGTTTTAGATATGCAAGTTTTACAGCATACAAGATAGCACTTTTGGTAATGTTCAAGATAGTAAGTTCTACATCATGCAAGCTAGTAATATTGAGATGTTCAAGAAAGCAACTCTTGCTTCTTGAAATATGCAAATTTGTCAAGTTTTGCTAGATGTGCAAGTTAGCATTTCTGCCTCTTAAGATAGGCAAGATAGCACATTTGCTTCTTTTGAGATAGTAACTTTTTGCTTCTCTTTAGACTACAAGCTAGCAATGTTTACGATATGTAAGTTTCACAATATACAAGCTAGCAAAAATTTCGAAAGCAAATGTAAAATAGCTTTCTTGTGTAAGCTCATAATTCTTGCTTCCTATTGCAATGTGCAAGTTGCAAGTTTTACTTCTTGAGATAGGCAAGATAGCACTTTTGCAATTTTTGTTTCTTAAGATAGGCAAGCTTGTGATGTTCAAAATAACAAGCTCTTTCTTCTAGAAGTGTCATTTTTGCTTTCTTTGCAAAGTGTAAGCTAGCAAAATGTTTGAAAAAGTGATCAAGTTTTGCAACATACAAGCTAGCAAAAATGCCAAACTAGCAAGAGATAATATTTTACATGAGGTAAGCAAACAATTTGGCAAATGTTACATTTGCATCTTCTCTTTTGAGAAGTGTAATTTTTTGCTTTCATCTTGAATTGTGCAAGCTAGTTAGTTTGCCTCTTTTCATTATGTCCATGCTAGAAATTCTTGCTCCCCCTTTGTCATTGTCAAAAAGAAGGGAAGACCCTTATATCAATTTTCATATTATGACAAAGGTAAGTATCATTCTTATTTGTGCATCATTATATATTCAAATTAAAACATACACAATTTCAATAACCTTATTTTTCATGCACGATACCGAAAAATAAATCAATCATCATTAATAAGCATATCATACATGATATTCAAACATTAAAATTTTCAAGCATTTATCAACATGTTGATCATGATACCAAACATTCATCATTTAACGCATTTCAATCATTGTTTCAATCATCACTATAACTCATCATGCACATGATGTAAAATCATCTAACATGATACAAACATTTATTTTCAAAATGTTTATCACTATTTTCATGTATGATAATAAAGTATTCATGATGCATATATCATCACAATACAAAGCAATTGCATGCATAATTTCAAAGTATAAATATTTCAAATCATGAAGATATTAACTTGTCAAATTTCATCCAATCATTCATGATTATAACTTTTCATTTGTATACATCAAAATAATATCAAGAGTATTTCATGCATAATTTTAATCACCACATAAGGAATATCAAGAAGAAAGTAATTGGGTGATGCGATAAACATTTCATGAATACAAGGAATTGTATAAAAATCATATCATGAAGGATTAGAACATATGAATACCAAAAGACATGATTTCTTTTTGAAAAACCTACTCATAAATAATCAAAAGAAAATCTTAGGAGATCGATTAATGAAAAAATCTTGATTCATAATAAATCTTAATTTGTAAATATCATGGAATCAAGATCATGATTTTGAATAAAACTCATTCAAATTCAAATCATCCAAATCATCAAAATCTCAACATTTCTTTCAAGAGATTCAAAATGGCATAGATAGTTTTATTGGTCTCTTAGGTATAAATCAATAAGATAAAGGATTATATTTCATTTTTATAAATTTCTATTCATGTGATTTGCTTCTTATGAGCATGCCTTAGTCTTTATATGCCAAATCAATATAAGCATTAAAGTTGAAGATGTAAAGGCAAAATCTTATAAGACAACTCATTTATAAAATATTCATCATGTTTATTTTCATGAGATTCATAAGATTGGTAAAATAAATTCATTAATCTCAATAGAATAGAAAATTCATTTCCATTTCATACAATTGATTTCATGTGAGAGTGTTCAAGTATTTTTGTGAAAACATTGTATCATCATTTAAAGTCAAAACATAAGTTTCGTCATAAAGCCGTCAAGCCCAAATACATAAAAAATAAAACATCATGATATCACATCTATCATCAAAAGACTATCAAGAAATTCATACATAGATGTACATACACTATGTCATCTTAATATGTCATAAGAATGTCATCTTAATTCGTCATAAAAATGATTAAACCAAAAACATGTTAATCCAAAATGAGAGTATCAAATCAACATTTACTTCAAAAACTCATGCATGACATAAAATCATCAAAATACACATGCATGGATTAATCCTAAGTATTATCACATATCATATAACTATAATCCATAATGTTGCATACATCATTCAACATTTCAAAACATAACATGCATGAAACCTTAGCAAAATACTTTTCATTGATCAAATTTTTAATTTTTTTCAAAGATGCTAAAAAAGAAAAACATGATATAATTTTTGAAAAATAATTTTTTTATTTCCTATTCCTACTATCTAAATTAAGAACTAATGAAAAACTTCAAGTAATTTCAAAATAATTCAAGAGAGATGAGTTACTTACCTTGTAGTCGAAGCCCGTCAAAGCCCAATACGTCGTTTCACCTTTGGAAGTTTTTGATTCATCCTTGGGTGCCTTCCTTTTCTTTGGCCTCTTCCTCCATTCAAGTTCATTGTTTATTTTAGATTTTTGTATAATGAACTTATTAAGAGTTGGTGTTCGAAGTTTAAGTTCATCATTGTCCTCATCACTTGAGTCATCGCTCACGTGGTATTCATTTGTCCGAGGTTCCAAATCCTTTCTGTTCTTTGGAAGGTGGTTCAAGTGTTCATTGTGTTCATAATGTGCATTGCGCACCATTTCTATTGTCATTAATGAGCCGATAAGTTCTTCAAGTGGAAAAATATTTAAATCTTTTATTTCTTGTATTGCCGTTACTTTTGATTCCAATGTTTTAGAAAGTGATCGTAAAACTTTACTAACAAGTTCAAAATTCAAGAAACATTTGTCAAGAGCTTGTAAACCATTGACGACATCCGTGAAACGGGTGTACATGTCAACAATGGTTTCACTCGGCTTCATTTGAAAAAGCTCGAAGTCATGCATTAAAATGTTGATTTTCGAATCTTTAACTCTAGAAGTGCCTTCGTGTGTGATTTCAAGAGTGTGCCATATGTCGAAAGTCGTTTCGCATAAAGAAACCCGATTGAACTCATTTTTGTCCAAAGCGCAAAATAAGGCATTCATAGCCTTTGCGTTTAAAGAAAACATCTTCTCCAAATCATTCCATTGGTTCAGTGGAAGAGAAGACATTTCAAATCCATTTTCGACTATGTACCATAAATTCAAATCCAAAGAAAGTAAGAAAACTCTCATTCGAGTTTTCCAATAAGTATAGTCCGTCCCATTGAAAAAGGGAGGACAAATGAGAGAGTGACCCTCTTGAAAGCCGTAAAGAGCCATTTCTATTTGGGTGTTAAACCAAGGTAGAAAAACCTCGCTCTGATACCAATTGTTAGGATCGGAGCGGCACTAAGAGGGGGGGTGAATTAGTGTAGTGGATTAAAACTTCGGTTTTAATAAATCTTTCGTACGATAAGAATAATGTTTCGTTTGAAACTGTTTCAATTGTGTTGAAAGCGTACGTAATAAGATGAGGGAAGTGAACTTAGCAAAGTAAAGGTTTGCAGAAAGATAAATGCATAAACATAAACGCAAACCGGAGATTACGCCGATTTTAGAGTGGTTCGGTCAAATGACCTACATCCACTTGCGAGGCCCCTCTTCGATGAGGCTCCCACCTTCCACTAGCAAATCTCTTGAAATGGAAGGTCAAATACCCCTCTTATAACCTTTTACAAACAGTTCAACCTCTTACAAATTTTCAGCAAGAAAGGAGGAGAACTTTTCTAGCAAATTGAAAACTAGACTTGCTAAGACTTTCTAAGACTTTTCTCTCAATCAATTGCTGCTCAAAAAATTGTAATCTCAGCTGAGATTTGAGGGGTATTTATAGGCCTCAAGAGGATTCAAATTTAGGCTCCAAATTTGAATTCTCATGGAGTTCCCGATGCTGCAGTGCCACCGCCTGTCAGTGGCGGTGCTACCGCTTGTCAGTTTCTGACCCTGACAGTGTTGGGCGGTGCCACCGCCCAGACCAGGCGGTGCTACCGCCCAGCTCTCGGGCACTGGGCGGTGCCGCCGCCCAGCCCAGGCAGTGCCACCGCCTACAGTGTTTTCAGCCCACTAGTTGGGCTTCAATCTTGGCCCAAACTAGTCCGAACTCGGGCCCAATTGGCCCCTACTTGGGTTATAGGATTAACACATAATCCTAACCCTAATTAACGTGCTAACTATGAATTTAAAGATATTTTCTAAGCTATTACAAATCCTTTGTGCTTGACTCCGACACTTTGTTTCGCTTTATGTCTTCATCATTATCGTAGTTAATCCTGCACACATAAGCCAAAACTATACTCCGATCTAGACAATTATTACAACGCGAATTGACGTTCCATTGCCCGACACGTCATTGGTTGGCGCTTCGTCCGATTCTTCAGCGCATCATCCTCTCTTGCGGCTTGTTGCCTAATCGGCGGTTGACCTCCGCAACCTCGATATCCTTGGCGTAATTCCGCTCTCCTTGGCCCGATGCCCGACGTCCGAAGCCTTTTGCCGTCCAATATCCTGACGTGATCTCCTCCGGCGAAACATCAATTCCTCATGCGTTAATTGTCTAATCCTGATCGAGTAGACCTGCATCACTCAAAATATAGTTTAAATTATAAACACATATCAAGTGGTTTCATCATCAAAATATAATATTCAACAAACCAGACTGAAAAAAGTATTAAGACTCTTTGATAAGATCGAGGAGGTGAGTACTTAAGTATAGAGCTCACCCAATTCCTTAAGGACCATGAGATTCTATCCCAATGGACACCTCCTTATATACCTTAGCTTAATGGTGTATCTGAAAAGTGGAATCATACATTGTTAGACATGGTGCAGTCCATCATGAGCTTCATCGACCTACCCATCTCATTATGAGGATACACCATAGAGACCGTAGCTTACCTTCTGAGTAGAGTTTCAACTAAGTTGGTAGTGTTTATACCATATGAGATATGGAATGGGTGCTAGTCATAGGTGCCCAGCAAGCCAATCACGTGAGTGATGGCAGGTGTGACTTGATACAGAATCTTTTTGCTTATTATATTTTGGCGTATATCACTTTATAACTATTGCATAAATGCATATATATATTGTGATGCCCTTGGATTTGTGCAATGGGAATCGGATCGTGATGAGATCACGATAATGAGATCGATTCACCTTTAAACACATATCCTAAATAATCCCGGTCATAAGTTACTCGAGAGGGACATCGTGATAACCGGATAGACTGGTGTGCTGTATACCCGTCCATATGATGGATGCAACTGGTCTCAAAGCTGCTCGTGTAGGGACACTAGGGATGATATGAGGTGCTCATTGGAGAATGAGTTCATCGATTGATCCGCTTACGGAATCTTTGGATGGTTGATGATGCCTTATTGTCGGCAAATGATTCCGTAGTCCTAGTGGTGTATCTGGTCCTTAGACTTGAGACACCAAGGATGTCCTGTATGAGTGCTCCACTCTTTGATACCAGACTTATAGGTTTGGCTGTCCCAGATCTAGCACAGCTGGTCATTGGGAGTGGTAGTCGACCTTACGAGGGCTATTGAGTGTCGATAGAGGATCATCCACTCTCGGCGTCATGAGAGGAATATCCCATGTGTTCTTGCTTAGACAAATCCCTGGCTAGGGTCATTCGGGTTGAGAGAGAAAGAGTTCTCCGGGAGAATCCGATTAAAGCGAGACTCGAGTAGAAACCGTATGGGTCTGACAAACCATGCTCGATATACGGTCTCTGGGATATTAGATGGATGAGAGACTATAGGTACATGGTGGCCGAGACGATGACAGGTACAATGGATTGGATTCCCTCAGATCGTCGGGGACTACGGCAGTAGTGGCCTCAATACGTTAAGTAGTCGATGAGTCGAGTGAATTATTACGAGAGATAATAATTCACTTGAGTTAGAAGGAGTTCGACGGGTATGACTCACGGCCCATTTCGATATTGGGCCTAGAGGGTCACACACATATGGTAGGCATTGCGATGAGTAGAGGTTCTGGATATGAGATATCCGACGGAGCCCCTTGTCTTATTGGATGCAGATCCAATACCCACTAGGGAAGGACCCATTAGGGATTGACACGGGATCTCTAAAATAGGAGGGATTCATGACCTCATAGGCTAGAGTCTTTGCTTGCCCTTCCTATTCTCCTCTCCTCTCCACCTTAGAGGCCTGGAGTTTTGAGGAGGGTCGTTGCAACCCTGCTGTGTGGATCACCTAGAGAGGAGGGCGGCTTGACCTCCTTCACCCTCTCCCTAAGGGATGCAAGGAAAGCAGGGATATCGATCTCCCTAGGTAACACAATCTCTATACGCAGTTTTGTGTTTTTATGGATTTTTTCGCACCAATATTCGCATCGACGATGAACATCTTTTTGGGAATCGGGGATTTTTGTTTTCTTGTTCTTAAATTGCAAGATATGATATCGCCCCCTTGATTTCCCAACAGTGGTATCGAGCCGGGTTGTTCGTGCGAATGATTGGTTTTGAAGCTGCGTGTGTTGTATTTAGGAAGAATATTGACGTCAAAATCGTTGGCGAAAAAAGCGAGGAAGGACAGCAACAGTTGCTGCCCTCGATCTGCATGCTCAGAGTAGCCACAATGCCGCGGAAAAATGCAAAATGACCGGGCACCATAAGCCGCCGGCAAGACGCGCGCGAAGCCGCCTGTTCGAAGAGAGCCGACGGCAGTCTTGGCAGCAGTTTTGCGCCGGCGGAATGGCAGCCCATCGGTAGAAGCGCCATGCCTGCCGACCCGACCCGGGCAGAGGCGTGCCATGGGGCGGTACGGGCCGAGCATCGCAGGGCGGCGGCGCGCGGGGCGCCCCCACCGGCAAAAACCCCCGCAGCGGCCGCCAGCGAGGCAGCACAGCCTGGCGGTCGCTGCCTCATCGGCAGAACCGCCATGAGGCGGGCGGCGGGGCGCCCGGCCACGGCGGCGCCCGGCGCAGGCGGGCTTACCAGGCGAAGATCGCCCTCGCCCTCGCCACCTGCTACCGCCCGCCAGGGGGGCGGCGGCGGCAGCAGTGGGAATTAGGGTTTTTGGTAAAAGGACAGTTTTGCCCCTGTGAATTTGAGAAATTTCAGTTTCTGTCTTTTGTCCAAATTACGAAAATACCCTTAGGAATTGAGAAATTCCCTACTTGTCCCTGATTTCAGAAAAATATTAATTAATTAAAAGGTTTAGTTGATTATTATTTTTTATTATTATCTAGTAGTCCTACATGAAGATGATTATTTATACATGTGATGTATGATGTGTGGACGGATGATAATGGATCGTGTGATGTGTGTACTTGTGATTATTATTATTGAGGTCTGCGAACCTCCATTATATTTCTTGTTTATTGTCGGGCCTGCGTGCCTATGATTAAGTTGTAATCACATGAGGAGTTTAGAAAGGAGGCGTGGATGCGATAAGCGGGACCCACGAGACGGGACGATCGTGATGCATGGAGATGCATCAAGATGTCGAAACGGAACCGACGAGGACGAGATGGGCGATCACGGGGCATGGAGATGCACCGTTGCACACATAGATCTTGATGTGAGTGATTAGGCCCATGGCTCGGGCCTAATCATATTAGGTTGTGGTCCATGATCATCCGATGTGATTGCTTATACACATACTAGATATGTATATATATTTGCATGCGATGTAGATATATATTAAATATGTATATGTGTGACATGTCATATTAGGAGACCAAATTATAGAAACATCTCTCGATAATATTAAATTCCGGTAAACGTGAGGCAATTAGATTGACCCACGTGGCCTTCCATCGTTATGGTAGGAACCGATTCCGGTGTAGGTTGAGTTGGTCGAGTCCCTCGAGACTCACCTATATCGCGATTCGCTATCTTGCTTATGACATAGAGATGTCACCGGTGACCCGAGGATATGGTATGCTTGGTCGAGTCCCTCGAGGGTATCTCATCAAATCGGACTCATCTTGTAACGAAGGTGTTGACTTAACCGAGCATCATGGTTGGTCGAGTCCCTCGAGGCCATGGTGATTCGGAGGCGAACGGGGACGGGAATCACAAGGAGTTGTGATCGGCAAGAGTTGCCTACCTTTTAGGCTTAGTGTGATTGGTCGAGTCCCCGAGGTTACACTAAGACGCCGATTGAATCGATCCCCACTAGAAGTCTCGCTAGAGACTTCCGTTTCAATCTTTGAGGGTGTCGCGTGACTCGTTAGTAAAATAGTGGGAGCATATTAAGATAGAAGTCCATATCTTGATAGTTTATTTCTTGCAAAATCTGCATGTTATTCATTTACGCTACATCTTTATTTTCGGAAAATGTCGGCTTTCAAATGCCTTACGTGGCATACTTGATGTCAACCGCCTTATTGGTCCAAATTATACGGATTGGCTCTCAGTAACTTGAGAATTGTTTCTCACAGTGAAGAAAATCATGTACGTCCTTGATACAGTGATGCCTCGCCGAAGAAGGGCAAGCGAGGATGAGATCATTTCACGTGAAGTACATTGATGACTCCACTCTTGCTCGGTGCTATATGTTAGGCTCTATGACTCAGAGTTGAGAGAGACAACATGAAAAGATGGATGCCAGATCCATTCTCCTACATGTCCGAAAATTGTTTGAGGAACAGAGAAGGACTCAACGATATGAGATATCCAAGAGCCTTTTCCGCGCTAGGATGACTGAGGGGACACCGGTTCAGAACAATGTCCTAAAGATGATTGAGTGGATAGAGAAACTCGCAGGTCTAGGAATGGTCCTAGAGGATAACTTGTGTGTGGACATTGTGCTTCAGTACCTACCAGATTCCTTTTCACAGTTCATAATGAATTTTAATATGAACAAGCTTGAGGTGACTCTCCCAGAGCTCCTCAATATGTTGAGGGAGGCAGAGAGTACTATTAAGAAAGAGAAGCCAGTTCTCTACACCTGGGTGAGACCGTAAAGAAAAAAAGGAAAGGCGAAAAGGTCCCTTAAGAAGGGAAAAAGGGCAAACAAGGTAAAGCAAAGGTTGCTAAGAAAGACCCGACAAAGGACAAAGGCCAGTGCTTCCTTGTGGTAAAGATGGGCATTGGAAGAGAAACTGCAAAGAGTACCTTGCAGAAAGGGCGAAACAAAAGCTTGATGAAGCTTTAGGTACTTCATGATCAGTCTCCATTTGTCAGACTCTTATGATAACACATGGGTATTGGATACCGGTAGTGCTTATCATATATGCAATTCGTTGCAGGTTCTGGCAAGGCCTAGGAGACTACAGAGAGGCGAGATGGACCTCAAGATGGGTAATGGAGCAAAAGTTGCTGTATTAGCTGTTGGCGAGGTCGCCCTACATCTGCCTAGTGGAGCTTTTATTGCATTAGATGCATGTTATTTTGTTCCTTCTATTATCAAAAAACATTATCTCCATTTCATGTTTAACAGTTAGTGGATATAAATTTGTTTTTGAGAACAATGGTTGTTCGATATTATTAGATGATAAGATCATCACGAAAGGAACATTGCATAATGGTTTATTTATGTTAGACACCACTCCACATATCATGAATGCAAATATGTCCAAAAGGAAACGAGATGAGTTGAACAGAGCATACCTGTGGCATTGTAGGCTAGGTCACATCCATGAAAGAAGGATTCAAAAGTTGCTAAATGATGGATATCTAGATCCATTCGACTATGTGTCATATGCAACTTGTGAGCCTTGCATTCATGGAAAACTGACCAAATCTCCATTTAGTAGAACTGGAGAGAGAGCCAATGAGTTGTTGGAACTCATACATAGTGATGTATGTGGACCCATGTCAACTCATGCCATTGGAGGTTACTCCTACATCATTACATTTACTGATGATTTCTCAAGGTATGGATATGTGTACTTAATGAAGTACAAGTCTGAGGCTTTTGAGAAATTCAGAGAGTATAAGAATGAGGTGGAGAACCAGATTGGAAAGAGTATCAAAACTCTTCGATCAGATTAAGGAGGTGAATACTTAAGTACAAAGTTTACTCAGTTCCTCAAGGACCATGGGATTTTATCCCAATGGACACCTCCTTATACACCTCAGCTCAATGGTGTCTCTGAATGGAGAAATCGTACATTATTAGATATGGTACGGTCCATGATGAGTTTCGCTGACCTACCCATCTCATTTTGGGGATATGCCCTAGAAACCACAGCTTACCTTCTAAACAGAGTTCCAACTAAGTCGGTAGTGTCTACACCATATGAGATATGGAAAGGGAAGAAGCCTGATCTTAAGGTTGTTAAGATCTGGGGCTGCCCTGCCCATGTTAGAAGACACAACCCCGATAAGTTAGAATCAAGGACAGAGCGATACAAATTTGTAGAATACCCCAAGGAAACTTGTGGGTATTATTTCTATCATCTCGAGGACCAAAAGGTCTTTGTAGCAAAGAGAGCAGTGTTCCTTGATAAGGAACACATTCTTGACAGAGACAGTGGGAGAATGATAGAATTGAGCGAGGTTGGAGAACCAAGCTCAAGCACCACTCTGGCCCGAAGTCCGTTGGTGTACCTAATACACAAGTATCAACTTTACTTGAGTGTCGATAGAGTATCCCATCCTCTGAGAGATATGTGGGACATATTAGAGCAGAGAGGATGTAGAGGATATTGATCCTCAGACCTACGAGGAGGCTATTATGAGTATAGACTCAGGGAAGTGGAAAGAAGCCATGAATTCGAGATGGATTCTATGTACTCCAATAAGGTTTGGAACCTAGTTGATGCTTAGAAGGTATTGTACCCATCGGTTGCAAGTGGATCTTTAAGGAAAAGATCGAAGTAGATGGAAAGGTAGAGACCTATAAAGCAAGGCTAGTGGCTAAGGGGTATCGTCAAAGGCAAGGTGTTGACTACTTGTGAAACTTTCTCACCAGTAGCAATGCTAAAATCCATCAGAATTCTATTGGCTATTGCAGCACACTATGATTATGAGATTTGGCAGATGGATGTGAAAACCGCATTCCTCAACCGGGAACCTCGAGGAGGAGGTGTATATGATGCAACTGAGGGGATTCGTGTCCAAGAACTGCCCAGATAAGGTGTGTAGGTTGCTTAGATCCATTTATGGACTAAAGCAAGCTTCGAAGTTGGAACATAAGATTTGATGAGGCAATCAGATCTTATGACTTAAGATAAAACGAAGATGAGCCTTGTGTATACAGAAAGGTAAGTGGGGGCGTTATCACCTTTTGGTGTTATATGTGGATGACATCCTCATCATTGGGAATGACATAGGAATGCTATCCACAATAAAGGCTTGGTTATCTAGACACTTCTCCATGAAGGACTTAGGGGAAGCATCTTATATCTTGGGGATTAGAATCTATAGAGATAGATCCAAGAGGATGCTTGGCTTGTCCCAAATCAGGTACATAGAAACTATTGTCAAAAGGTTTGGCATGGAAAATTCCAAGAGATGTCTCATACCGATGAGACATGGGATATCGCTTTCCTAATATGTCCCCAAAGACTCCGAAGAAAGGGCGAACATGGATATGATACCTTATGCCTCAAAGCAATAGGGTCTATCATGTATGCCATGCTATGTACTAGGCCCGATATAGCGCATGCTCACGAGTGTCACGAAAGGTGTATCAGGCGGATCCGTGCTTGGAGCATTGGAAAGCGGTAAAGTGTATCCTTAAGTACTTGAGAAGGACTAAGGATCTTTTACTAGTATATGGAGGTAATAGCCTTAAGGTTGAAGGCTCACTGACTCAAGTTTTTTCACCGATGTCGATGATAGCAAGTCGAATTCAGGGTATGTGTACACCTTGAATGGAGGAGCGGTGTCTTTGGAAGAGTTCCAAGCAAGATACCACTATTGATTTCGACCACAGGCGGAATACATTGCTGCATCGGATGCAGCAAAGGAGGGAGTCCGGGTGAAGAAGTTCATCACATATTTGGGAGTCGATCTGAGATAGCGACAAGTCGACTTCCTTATATTGCGACAACTATGGGGTGATTACTCAAATAAGGGAACCCGGGTCTCATCGAAGTGTTCGAGGAGGTTCCGGCTTATAAGAGAGATCGAAACCGAGGAGATGTAGAATGGAAAGAGTTCCATCCGAAGATAACATTGCAGATCCACTAACAAAGCCGTTGTCTCATTTTGTCTTTGAAGCGTCACAGGGTCCGATGGGGATCGGAACACATAGGTGATTGGCTTTAGGTCAAGTGGGAGATTGCTAGTCATAGGTGCTTGACAAGCCAATCACGTGAGTGATGGCACGTGTGACTTGATCTGAGAATCTTTTTGCTTATTATATTTTTGGTATATCACTTTATAACTATTGCATAAATGCATATATATATATTGTGATGCCCTTGGATTTGTGCAATGGGAATCGGATCGTGATGAGATCACGATAATGAGATCGATTCACCTTTAAACACATATCCTAAATAATCCCGGTCATAGATTACTCGAGAGGGACATCGTGATAACCGGATAGACTGGTGTGCTGTATACCCGTCCATATGATGGATGCAGCTGGTCTCATAGCTGCTCGTGTAGGGACACTAGGGATACAGTACAGGTGCTCATTGGAGAATGAGTTCACTGATTGATCCGCTTATGGAATGCTGGATGGTTGATGATGCCTTATTGTCAAACAGCGATTCCGTAGTCCTAGTGGTATATCTGGTCCTTAGACTTGTGACACCAAGGATGTCCTGTATGAGTGCTCCACTCTTTGATACCAGACTTATAGGTTTGGCAGTCCAAGATCTAGTATAGCTGGTCATTGGGAGTGGTAGTCGACCTTACGAGGGCTATTGAGTGTCGATAGAGGATCATCCACTCTCGGCGTCATGAGATGAATATCCCATGTGTTCTTGCTCGACACAATCCCGGCCAGGGTCATTGGTTGAGAGAGAAAGAGTTCTCCAGGAGAATGGATTAGAGCGAGACTCAGTAGAAACCGTATGGGTCCGACAACACCATGCTCGATATACTGGTCTCTGGGATATTAGATGGATGAGGGACTATAGGTACATGGTGGCGAGGACGACAGTCCAATGGATTGGATTCCCTTGTATCGTTTGGGGACTACTGACGTAGTGGCCTAGTACGTCCGTAGTCGATGAGTCGAGTGAATTATTACAGAGATAATAATTCACTGAGTTAGAAGGAGTTCTGACAAGTATGACTCACGGCCAGCTCGATATTGGGCCTAGAGGGTCACACACATATGGTAGGCATTGCGATGAGTCGAGGTTCGGATATGAGATATCCGACGGAGCCCTTGTCTTATTGGATGCAGATCCAATACCCACTAGGGAAGGACCCATTAGGGTTTGACACGGGATCTCTATAAATAGGAGGGATTCACAGCCTCATAGGCTAGAGTCTTTGCTTGCCCTTCCTATTCTCCTCTCCCTCTCTACCTCAGAGGCCTGGAGTTTTAAGGAGGGTCGTCGCAACCCTGCTGTGTGGATCACCGCTAGAGAGGAGGACGCTTGACCTCCTTCACCCTCTCCTAAGGATCTGCAAGGAAACAGGGATATATGATCTCCCTAGGTAACACAATCTCTATACGCAGTTTTGTGTTTTGCGGATTTTTGCGCACCAATATTCGCACGACGACGAACATCTTTTTGGGAATCGGGGATTTTTGTTTTCTTGTTCTTCCGCTGCGCATATGATGTCGCCCCCCTTGATTTCCCAACAATGGGAAGAAGCCCTATCTTAAACTTATTAAGATTTAGAGCTATCATATCCATATTCAAAGACACAACCCCGATAAGTTGGAATCCAAGACGGAGTGGTACAAGTTCGTGGGATACCCCAAAGAAACTTATGGGTATTATTTCTATAATCCCAAGGACCAAAAGGTCTTTATAGCCAAGAAAGCAATATTCCTTGAGAAGGAACACATTCTTAGCAGAGATAGTGGGAGCGTGATAGAGTTGAGCAAGGTTGGAGAACCTAGCTCAACTACCACTCCATAGCCCAAGTTTGTTCAAGTACCTAATACACAAGTTCTAACTTTACATAGATCCAGCATAGTATCCTATCCTTCAGAGAGATATATGGGATATATTAGAGGAGAGGATGTTTAGGATATTGATCCTTAGACCTACAAGGAGACTATTCCGAGTATAGACTCTAGGAAGTGGTAAGAAGCCATGAATTCTGAGACGAATTCCATGCACTCTAGCAAGGTTTGGAATCATATTGATGCAGCTGAGGGTCTTGTACCCATTGGTTATAAGTGGATCTTCAAGAAGAAGATCGGAGTAGATGGAAAGGTAGTGATAGAAGCCTAGAGGAATTCTATGTTGATTGACCTTTGAAGGGGATCAACCATTAGAATGCTATAGGGGTTCCACTCTCCTAGAAGTCGACCAAATGGCTGCAATATTATATAGATCTTATTCCCAAAGAAATGGAGGCTATATGCTTATATATGGCTCCAAACCCTAGCTCTAGGGGCTGCTTCCTAGGTGAGTTACCCATTTTGCCCTCAACCCTAACTAACAAACCCAATAAAAGGGAGTGGCGGCTAGGAAGCATAAAGGCCCAAATATAAACTATAGCCATTCTTGTTTATAGGATAGAGGTAGCTAGGTGAGGTTTATTACAATCTCTCAAGGTTTTATTTGTCATGATGTGAAAATTGATGTAAAGGGAAAAGAATTATAAAATTATATTCTTCCATTCTTTTTTACAATGACAAAGGGGGAGATAAAATTTACTTGCTTGCACACTTCAAGAAGATGCAAAAATAGGCTATCCTACATATCTCAAAAGATGTAAAATTTTGCTAACCTTCATATGTGTAAAATTTGTTAGATTGCATGCTTTAAAATGATAAAAAAATTGCTAGCTTGCATGTTCTAATATAATGTAACACTTACTAAATTTGCTAGCCTACACATTACAAGGAGAAAAACTTGCTAGGAAGCAAAAGTGCTATCTTGCACATCTCAAGATAGGCAATACTCATGATGCATGAATATCTCAAAAATTTGCTACCTTGTATGAAGTAAAATTTTGCTAACTTGCGCTTTGCAAAAGAAGCAAAAAATTACACTTCTCAAAAGAGAAGAAAGAAAATTACTAGCTTGCATGATGATAAAACTTGAGATTATGTTGCAATAATTTGAAATTATATCTCAAAAATTGGCTAGATGCACTTCTTTTTGTTGATGATAAAGGGGGAGAAGATATCATGATATGAGAATCATACAGGGTAGGATGTAATATACTTTGATATTTTGATATCATGATGATTTGAATGATGCATGCAATGTAATGATATGCATATAATGTGTTACAAATATTCATGATGAAATATTGCTTTGACTTGAATTCAAGGTTCTATCAATATGGCATATTGATAGGGGGAGTTAAGGTTAACTCCGTCATCAATTAGTTGTCATCATCAAAAAGGGGGAGATTGTTGAATCTCAGATTTTGATGATGAAACCAATTGATAGTATTTATAATTTAATCTGCATTTTTAGTGACGCAGGAAGCTTCGATCAGGGAGAGACAATTAAAGCAGGAAGAATCATGTTGGGCCGGAGTGGAATATGTCAAAAGATTGGACGTTGAGCTGGAGGATCGATTGATGTATCAATAGAAGGCCTCAAGCCATGGGATTGGGTATCGGGCTAAGAAGAACTGAAATTGTGCTATGAAATTGGAGTTACGAAGGTCAACTGGCCGATTGGGCAATAGACCACCTGAGAAGACGATGAGCCGAAGAATCAGACGAGACATTGATGAACCAATGACTTGCCAGACAACATTTGATTAGCTTGGTAATAATTATCTAGATCGAAGTAGGCTTTAAGTATGCAGGATTAACTATGATAGCGATCAAGGCATAAAGCAAAATGAAGTCCCGGAGTCAAGAATGAGATTTCGTTAGGAGTTCGAGAGTTCGTTAGAAGTCCGGACGTTTGTCGGAAGTTCTACCGAAATTGACCAAGAAGTCTAGGAGCTTGCCAAAGAAGCTCATGAGAACTCACTAAGAAGATCACTATGAAGTCCAGGAGCTTGCTGGGAGTCCATTGGAACATGATCGAGAGATCGTCGGAAGTTCACCGGAAGAAACCTAGACTTATGAACATGTTTAGTTTAGTAAATGTCTTAAAATTCATAGTTAGCACATAATTAGGTTGGAATTAGGCTAACTCAATTAAGGGTTAATTGGGCCCAAGTTTGGGTTGTGTTGGGCTAAGTGAAAGGCCCAAATAGTGACCCAATAGGTGGAACCATTGTGGCACAATCTCCGAGATTATGTCAAGCGGTGGTACTACCTAGACACAGTCTTCGAGAGACTATCAGGCGATGGTATCACCAGACTGGGCAGTGGTATCGCCTAGTGGCAAGGTGTCAAGCGATGGTACTGCCAGACTAGGCGGTGGTATTGCTGAGTGTCAGTGCTGTAGGCGGTGGTATTGCTGAGTGTCAGTGCTGTAGGCGATGGTATTGCCCAGCATAAGCGGTGGTACCAATAGCGAAAACTGAGTATGAGATATTTTTAGGCTCCAAGTTTGAATCCACTTGAGGCCTATAAATACCCCTCTCATCCTTGGTTAACATATACAATCACAGAGAATTTAAAATTAAGAAAACACTATAGTAATTACTTGAGAGATCCCCTCCTCTAATTCTAAGTTTAGAATTTTGTTTAGAGAGGAGTGAGTGCTTGTACAAAGGTTATCTCCTAAACCTATAAAAAGGAGAAGAGGGGTGTAAAAGGGTCATTATTCTTCGCCTATTGAAGGAAGACCGGGAGTGGAAACCGGTGACCTCGAGTGAAAAGGAATCGGGAGTGGATGTAGGTCACGACGACCGAACCACTATAAAAATCTGGTTTGCATTTCTTTTGTACAATTTACCTTTACTGCAAATTATTTTACTTTCATTACACTTCCATACACTTTCAAGTTATCTTCTAAGATTGGTTTTCAATGAACGAATATTTTCAAACTGATATTTTTATCCATTGCACTAATTCACCCCCCCCCCTCTTAATGCCGACTTGTTCCTAACAAAGTTAAGTCGATCAATTTTTGAGACACCCAAGGTCAAATGGGTACTTAAAAATCACCCTTTTTTTTTAAATATTTACCATCATAAGCTAGGAGCAAGGATGAAAGTTTGATAGTGAATGCTTAAGGCTTATGACCGGAGATCCAAAATACTTCATAAAGCTCTTTAACCAAAACAATAAAGGAAATATTGTTGGAAGTAGAACTATCCATAATAAAATAAATTTAAATGAAGATGTTTTACATTCAATGAAATCATGCTTGATGATGTAATTATGTGCTACACAATTGATCTTGAAAACTTTTGTTTGGGTTTCAGATTTAAATGATGATGCATGATTTTTTTTTAATACTAGAGCATACTTAGGAAACCATCTACATTGCCTCCATTGGGTTTCACAAAAAGCGATGAAGACTTTGGTTTTGTTGAGATGAATGTACCAAACGTAAAATAATCTTCTTACTTCTCGAAGATATTCTCCAATACAAATCTTGATTCTTTCACCTCATTCTGCCCCGCTTTAACCAAGGAAAGGAGTTATATGGATAAACTATTTCTTGATGTTTGTCACTTGAATTTTCTGATATTTATGGTTTGTATGATTGAATCATTTATATAGAAAAGTATTGGCCTACAAAAGTACTACGAAGCTTACACTTTCCTTAAGCACAAAGTGTTGACTGGAATATTAAATATAGCTGTTAGGTAATATGCCACCGTGCATCGCCAGAGCACACTGCCCATAGGCGGTAGCACCGCCTAGCTAGCGGTACTACGGCCCATAGCTTTGCCTTATAAAAGGCTTTTGGGTTGGTGGTACCATCGATTTCATAAATCTTTCGTACATTGAAAACTGATTAGTTAACTTGGAAGCGTAAGGGAGCGTATTGAAAGAAATAAGAAGGTAGTTTACAGTTAAAGTAAATTGCGCAAAAGAAATGCAAACAAGATTTTATAGTGGTTTAGTTGTCATGACATATATCCACTCTCGATTCCTCTTCTGTTGAGGCCACTAGCATCCACTAATGGTCTTCCTTTAATGGGCGAAAATCAACTACCCTTTTATACCCCTCTTCTCCTTTTCACAGGTTTAGGAGAAACCTTTACAACCCTCTTTTACAAGATATCCCTTACACACCTCCCTTAGAACTCTCTCTAAGCTTTAGGAGGAGGGAACTCAACTTTCTAATAGGGTTTACAATAGAGTTTTGCTCAATCTTTGTTACTACTCTATGTAGGAATAGCTGGGGTATTTATAGACCCCAAATAACTTCAAAACTTAGAGCCAAAATTCAAATCCCCAAGATTTTGGGGTATGGGCGGTGCCACCGCCTGCACTGGGTAGTACCACCGCCTGTAGTGGGTGGTACCACTACCTGCAGCCTGACACTAGGCGGTACCATCGCCTGACAATCTCGGAGACTAAGTCTAGGCGGTACCACTACCCAGATCGGTAGTACCACCGCTTGACAGTCTTGGAGACTAAGTCTAGGCGGTACCACTACCTGACACAGTCTTAGAGACTATGCCACGATAGTTTCATCTGTTGGGTCATTGTTTGGGCCAACACAGTCTAAACTTAGGCCTAGTTGGCCCCTAATTGAGTTGGTCTAATTATATTCTAAACCATCTCAATTAAACTCTAAACTAACTCGATCTAGATATAATCAATTACAAGCGAATCTTTTATTGTCCGGCATGTCATTGGTTCTTTTGGCACTTCGTTCGATCATTTGGTGCATCGTTTTCTCCTTCAACGTATTGCCCAATCTACATGTTGTCTTCTCGCAACATCTGATCTCCTTGGCATAATGTCTGATCTTCTTGGCCTGATGCCCGAATTCACGGACCGAAACCTTCTGCCGACACATCGACCGATCCTCTGGCTCGACGTCCAATCTTCTGACATGTTTACTTTGGCCCAACATCTGATTCCTCTTGCTTTAATCGATTTGCCTCTTCTGATCGAAGCTAGTCCTGTGTCACTCAAATGCACATTAGATAAACATTATCAATTGATTTCATCATCAAAATCTGAGATTCAACAATCTCTCCCTTTTTGATGATGACAACCAATTGATGACAGAGTTAACCTTAACTCCCCCTATCAATATGCTATATTGATAGAACTCTTGAATTTAAGTCAAAGTAAATTTAATCAAGAATATTTAAAACATGTGATCATAAAGTCATGCATTATCAAATTTTCAATACATCATTCAATGCATGATAATCAACATAACTTCTCCTCTTTTGTCATCAATAAAAAGGTGAAGTGCAACTATATAAGCTTTTGATATATAATTTCAAATCATTGCATAATTTTATGTTTTTGAAACATCATATATCATTGCATAGTTTCATCATTGCATATATCATTATGCAAGCTAGCAAGTTTTTGATATGAAAGTTAGCAAATTTTTGCATCTTTTGAAATGTGATATTCAAGATAGCAGGTTCTTTCTTCTCTTTTGAGAAGTATAATTTTTTGTTTCCTTTGCAATCTTTAAGCTAGCAATTCTAATAAGTTTTACATCATGCAAGCTAGCACATTTTTACATCATTTTAGAAAATTTAAGCTAGCAATATTTAAGATGTTCAAGAAAGCAACTTTTGCTTCTTGAAATATGCAAGTTAGCAAACTTTGCTTCTCTTTTGAGATGAGCAAGCTAGCATATTATTTTTTCATCTTCTTGAATTGTGCAAGCTAGCAAATCTCTCTTTTGAGATGTGCACACTAGCAATTCTTTCTCCCCCTTTATCATTGGCAAAAAAAGGGGAATAATAAAACAATGGTGCAATTCATTTCATTTTATATCAATTTTGAAATTATGACAAAGGTAAAGTATCAATATTATTTGTGCATCATTATAGTTTCAAATTAAAACATGCACAATTTCAAAACCTTACATTTGCATCCTTAATTCATGCTACAAATAAATCAATCATTACTATGGGCATATCATACATGATATTAAAGGATACCAAACATTAACTCAACATTTTAAAGCATTTATCACTTTATGATTGTATCAAAATGTCAAATTATACTACATCCTATCATGCATGATCATAACTTCTTATGTGTATTTCATGCATAATTACATTTCATCACATGAAGAATATCAAGAAAAATTAATTGGGTGATGCGATGGATATACACTAAATGAATACAAGGAAGTATCATAAATAAATCATGACATGAAAGATATGATCATATGAATACCAAAAGACATGATTCATATAGTAAATCTCCTCTTTAAATAAAATACCAAGAAAAAATCATAGGAGTACAAAAAAGAGATCTTGATTAAGAAAAAATCTTAAGTAATTCCAAGAAATCAAGATCATGCTTTGAATAAAACTCATTTAAATTCAAATCATCAAATCATCAAAATCATTTTCAAGAGATTCAAAATGACATAAGTTAATTTATCAATCTTTGAGATGCAAGCAATTTTCTTTCTCCTCTTTTTATATTGTAAACAAGAAAGAAGAATTTTTGATGGTGCAATTTATTTCTTTCTTCCATCAATGCTCTACGCATCACATAAATACAAGGATAATTATATGAAAATCATGACATAAAAGATGAAAGATGAAGAAAGATCAATTTGTAAATAATTCATCTTGGCAAATCTCCTTTTTAGGAAATGACAAAAAGAAACAAGGAGAAAAAAAATCTCAATTCATAAAAAGATCTCAAGTATTAAATATTGAGAAATCAAGATCATGATTTGGATTAATAACACATTCAAATCTAAGTCATTAAAATCACTTTAATAGTTTAAGAGATTTATAAAATAACCTAAATAAATTCATTAATCTCCTTTTAAAAATATCGATAAAGTAGAGAAAAAAAAAAATTTTCAAAGAGAAATGCTTTCCTCTTTTAGTTGTTTTAATTTAAGTGATTTGATTTCTTACAAGCATGCCCAAGTTTTTATGCCAAATCCAAGCATCATTGATTAAAACCGAAAAATAAATCTCATCATCAAAATCATCATGACAAAAAATATGACACATTTAACATAAGGCTTCTTTAAAGAAGCGATTTGATTTATCATTTTGATTCTAATGATAATACATTTTTCTTTTTATGTGTTTTATTTTATTTGATTGATTTCATATAAATATGCTCCAGAAAACAATCCATCATGTTTAAATCCAAACGACAAAGACTAATAAATCATAAATCACAAAGATCACCAAGACTTTTAACATTTTTATTACATCTTACATTATTATGCATCATTAAATCATCAAACATGATTTCATTAAACATAGAGTATTTTCAATTAAAATAAAAAAGCAATACGAAAATCAACAAGATACACACTATTTCTTCTTAAAAACATACATAGGATTATCATTAGATTTAAATATAATATTTTGTTCCTTTATCATAAAACATGTAATTTTCTTGATCATAAAATAAGAAGAAGCATGATATAATTTTTTTATAACTTTTACTTTTTTACTAACTAATTTAAAAACAACTTATGAAAAAGCATCAAGTAATTTCAAAATAAAGTAAAGGAGTTTTGTTTGAGTTGTTTGTTAGGATCAAGAGCGACACTAAGAGGAGGGGGGAGGGTGAGTTAGTGCAATGAAAAATTCTTCGATTTCGTAAAATATTCGTCTCTATTCAAATCGTTTCAGAAAGATGTTGAACTTAAAACTTTTGTTAGAATGTTAAGAGAAGCTCAAGGATGTTTGTAGTAAAGTAAATTGCACAAAAGGAAATGCAAACCAGAATTTAGAGTGGTTTGGTCAATAAGACCTATATCCACTTTGGATTCCTCCTCCGTTAAGGTCATCGGCATCCACTAAAAGCCTTCCTTCAATAGGCGAAGACCAACCACCTTTTACAGTAAATTTTCCTTTTAATAGGCTTAGGAGATAATCCTTACAAGTCTCACACCTCTCTTGAATGATCTCAACACTTAGAAAGGGAGGAGGAGGACTCTAGCACTTTTTACACCACTTTAAGACTCAAGAATTCAAGATTATGCTAATGCTTTTGTGTCCTTTCATGCAGAAAAGGGTGGGATATTTATAGGCCCCAATTGGTTTTAGAATTGGAGCCAAAAAGTGTCTTATCCTAGATTTCCGGGGTACTAACGGTACCATTGCCATTACTAGGCAGTACCACCGCCTGATACCTGACAATAGATGGTACCACCGTCTGACAGAGCTCGGAGACCGAGCTCTGGTAGTACCATCGCTTGACAGGAGCGGTACCATCGCTGATAGCATTAACTGCCGATGGTACCATCGCCCAAACCAATTGGGAGACTGGGTCTCCTAGGAGGTGCCACCGTCGGCCATGATTTCAGGGGCTGAATGGGCTTTCCAATCCGGTCAAATTCAGCCATGTTAAGGGCTTAGTTGGCCCCTAATTAAGTTAGTGGGATTACCACCTAATACTAACTCAATCTACTGTCTAACTACAATAACTAAGACATAATCAAAGCACTCTTGTTCTGGTACGTCAATTGCTCTTCTGGCGAGCTTCCGACGATCTTCCGATAAACTCTCAATAATGTTCTGGCAAACTCCCGGCAAGCTCCCGGATGTTACGATTGTTGAATCTCGGATTTTGATGATAAAATCAATTGATGGGTTATTTGATCTAATCCATATTATTGAGTTAAGTGTGCAGGATTAACTACGATAAACAGAAAACACAAAGCAAGTATACCGGAGTTGAGTTCGATGAACGTTTAAGAGTCCGAAGAATCGTCGGAGATGCTGCCGGAACCAACCGAGAAGAAATCGGGAACTTGTTGGAAGTTCGCCGAAGAGATCGTCGGAGGTTCGCAGAGATCACCGAGAAGTCTCAGCTACTCATTAAAGTCATCACAAGTTCGGGAGCGTGCTTGGACCCCGTCGAAGGAAGTTCGTGGAAAGCTCACGAACAAGACTTGACGTTCAGCGGTTAATAAATTGCTTAGGATGTGTTTTGCTATGTAGTTCACTTGTAATTAGGATTAGGATTAAGAAGATAATCCTATATCCTGGTTAGGGGCCAACTGGGGCCAAAGTCGATTTGGTTTGGGCTAAAAGTAAGCCAAACCAAGTGAATCGAGAGGAAGCAGTGGCACTTGGCTTTGGGTCAAGGTGACACCTCTGGCTGGAGGGTGGCAATTGCCAAAGATCGGGAACCCAAAGAGAATTTGAATTTTGGAGCCCAAATTTGAATCCTCTTGAGGCCTATAAATACCCCTCAAATCTCAGCTGAAAAAACAACTTTTTGAGTAGCAAGAGTTTGAGAGAAAGGTCTTAGAAAAGTGTTAGCTTGTCTTCTTTTCAATTTGCTAATGTTCACCTCATCTCTTCTCGAAAATCTGTAAGAGAGTGAACTGCTTGTAAAGAGTTGTAAGAGGGGTATTTACCCTTCCATTTCAAGAGAGTTGCTAGTGGAAGATGGGAGCCTCATCAAAGAGGGGCCTCGCAAGTGGAGTAGGTCATTTGACCGAACCACTCTAAAATCGGCGTGATCCTTGGTTTGCATTTCATTATTGCTATTTACATTATTGCAAACCTTCTTATATGCTTTAGTTCCTTATTACTTTTGCTGCGCATATTTAAGAATACGCTTTCAAGATTAAGCTTGTCAAGTTCCGCTCTTATCATACGAAAGATTTTTTAAAAACCGAAGTTTTAATCCGCTGCACTAATTCACCCCCCCCCCTCTTAGTGCTGCTCCGATCTTAACAATTGGTATCAGAGCAAGGTTATCTCTCATATTTGATTTAATACCCAAGAGAGATGGCTTACTCCGGCATGCAAGAGGGCCATTCTATCACACGTCCACCTATGTTTAATGGGTCGGTTTACACGTATTGGAAGACTCGGATGAGGATCTTCCTCATTTCTATGGATTTTGAGCTTTGGACTATTGTTGAAAACGGATTTCAAAAATCTTCTCTTCCGATGAGCAAATGGAATGAATCAGAGAAGAAGGTTTTTGCTTTAAATGCAAAGGCTATGAATGCCTTGTTTTGTGCACTAGACAAAAACGAATTTAATCGTGTTTCAATTTGTGATTCGGCTTTTGATATTTGGAGAACTCTTGAGGTCACTCATGAAGGCACTAGCCGAGTGAAAGAGTCCAAAATCAACATTCATGTGCACTCTTACGAACTTTTCCGAATGAAACCAAGTGAGTCCATCGGAGACATGTACACCCGGTTTACGGATGTCATCAATGGACTCAAAGCTCTTGGTAAAGATTTTACTAACTTTAAACTAGTAACTAAAATCTTAAGATCCCTCCCTAAAAGTTGGGATCCAAAAGTTACGGCCATTCAAGAAGCCAAAGACCTTAAAACATTCCCTCTTGAAGAACTCATTGGGTCTCTAATGACCTACGAAATGACATGTCAAGCTCATGACGAGCTCGAGAACCCCCTTCCAAAGAACAGGAAGGATATGGCACTCAAATCACAAGAAGACCACTTGAAAGGAACATCAAGTGATGAGGACAGTGACAATGACATTGCACTTTTGACTCAAAAATTCAAAAAATATTTAAGGAAGAACAAATTTAAAAATAATACAAAAAATAAATTTGAACAAAAGAAGGACCAAGTGATTTGCTATGAATGCAAAAAACCGGGACACTACAAGAACGATTGCCCTCAAGCCAAAAAGAGAACACCAAAGAAGAAGGCGCTCAAGGCAACATGGGATGACTCAAGCACATCCGAAGAAGAGGAGTCCAACACCGAGCAAGTTGCTCACTACGCCCTAATGGCCTTCGAAGAAGAGGTAACGGATTTAATTAATGCAGATTTACCTTATCATGATTTATTAAATGCCTTCCATGAGTTATTTGATGAATGTAAGACAATTAGTATAAAATATAAATTGCTAAGAAAGGAGCATGATAGTCTTACTTGTGCTTTTGATAAATTAAAAACTGAATATCATGATTGTCTAGCTCCATGTGTTAAATGCCATGATTTAGAAACTCTCCAAAATGATAACTTAGTACTTAAGGACACCTTGAAGAAATTCGAGGTCGGTAGCAAGTCCTTAAACATGATCCTTACAAATAAGGGTCACGTTCCTAAAAGGAGTGGAATCAGATTTGTGAGAAGTACTCACCAAAATCCAACCACCTTCATTAAAGGTCCTATCTTACATGTTCAACATCAAAGCAATTGCAACTTTTGTTGCAAATATGGACATATAACTTACCAATGTCCATTCAAGAAAATTAGTCCGAACAAATTGATTTGGGTTCCTAAAGGAACCATGATCAAGTCTATGCAACATGATAAACAAGTTAGATTAGTTTTTGAGGCACCCAAAAGTAAATGGGTACCTAAAAATAATTCCTTCTTGTAGAAACATACACCATCACATGCTAGGAGCAAGAGATGGTATCTTGATAGTGGATGCTCATGGCATATGACCGGAGATCCATCCCAATTCACCAAGCTCACTAGCATGGACGAAGGCTATGTCACCTTCGGAGACAACAATAAAGGCAACATCATTGGCAAGGGAACCATAGGTAACAAATCAAGTTTTTCCATTGATGATGTGTTACTAGTTGATGGATTAAAACATAATCTATTGAGCATTAGTCAATTATGCGATAAAGGTTATATCGTTAGATTTGAATCAAATATGTGCATTATTGAAAAACCAAATCATAACATGACTATGATTGCTTTAAAACAAAATAATGTCTATACCATCAATCTTGATGAACTAAGTAATGAAATGTGTTTCTCCGCCATAAATGATGATGCTTGGCTTTGGCATAGGAGATTAGGCCATGCAAGCATGAAAACAATATCTAAAATCTCATCTCAAGAATTAGTACGAGGGATTCGAATATGAAGTTTATTAAAGATAAGGTATGTGATGCATGTCAACTAGGGAAACAAATAAAAAACAAGCTTCAAACCAAAAATCAAATTAGCACCACTAGACCATTACAATTGATCCATTTGGACTTATTTGGACCAATTGATACAACAAGTCTAGGTGGAAGCAAATATGCTTTTGTGATTGTGGATGACTACTCTAGATACACTTGGACCTATTTCTTAGCTCACAAAAGTGATTGTTTCAAGTGTTTCTCTAAATTTTGTAAACTCACTCAAAACGAAAAAAGGGTTCATAATTTCATCAATAATGGAGTGATCATGGTGGTAAATTTCAAAACCATGACTTTCAAAATTTTTGTGAAGTTAATGGATACAACCATAACTTCTCCACTCCGAGAAATCCCCAAAAAAAATGGAGTAGTTGAAAAAAAATAGAAACCTACAAAGAATGGCAAGAACTATGTTAAATGAACATAGTTTACCTAAGTATTTTTTGGGCGAAGCAAGTAATACGGGCTTGCTACATCATGAATAGAGTCCTAATAAAACCTTCCTTATCAAAAACTCTCTATGAATTATGGAATAACAAAAAACCAAATATTTCCTATTTTAAAGTTTTCGGTTGTAAATGCTTTATTTTAAATGAAAGGGATGCCTTAGGAAAATTTGATGCAAAATTCGATGAAGGCATCTTTCTTGGTTACTCTTCCGTTTCGAAAGCTTTTCGGGTTTTTAATAAAAGAACCTTAGTAATTGAAGAGTCTATTCATGTAGTTTTTAATGAAGTCTCAAATTTTAAGAAAAATAATTTTGATGATGATCTTGGTTTTCATAATTTGAATTTAAATGAACCCCCTCCTCAAAATAGCAACTTGGATGCACCTTCTTCCGAAATTTCCTTACCTAAGGAATAGAAGTATATAGATGCTCATCCAAAGGAGTTAATTAAAGGGGATACATCTAATGGGGTTCAAACTCGTTCCTCTTTCAAGATTTTTTGCGCTAATGCCGCCTTCCTCTCTCAAATCGAACCTAAGTGCATTGACGAGGCCATAAAAGATGATTTTTGGATTATTATAATGCAAGAGGAACTGAATCAATTTGAGAGAAACAAGGTGTGAGAGCTTGTTCCTAGACCTAGTGACCATTTAGTCATTGGTACTAAGTGGGTCTTTAGAAACAAGCAAGACGAAAATGGTATCATGGTTAGAAACAAGGCTAGATTAGTGGCCAAAGGTTTCAACCAAGAAGAAGGTATCGATTACGAAGAAACCTTCGCTCCCGTAGCTCGATTAGAAGCCATAAGGATGCTCCTTGCCTATGCTAGTAGTTATAATTTTAAACTATTTCAAATTGATATCAAAAGTGCCTTCTTGAATGGTTTTATTTCGAAAGAAGTATATGTCGAACAACCTCCCGGATTTGAAAATTCTCTTCTTCCTAATCATGTATTCAAATTGACTAAGGCTCTCTATGGCTTGAAACAAGCTCCTAGAGCTTGGTATGAAAGGCTTAGTTCCTTTTTTATTTTAAATAATTTTACCAAAGGCAAGGTTGATACTACATTGTTTATTAAACATTTTGAAAATAATTTTCTTATTGTGCAAATTTATGTTGACGATATTATTTTTGGCTCTTCGGATGAATCACTATGTGAAACATTTGCCAAATCTATGAGTCATGAATTTGAAATGAGTTTAATGGGAGAATTAACTTTCTTTTTAGGATTACAAATCAAACAACTTAAGGATGGTATATTTCTTAACCAATCTAAATATACATTAGAATTGTTAAAACGATTTAACATGGATAATTCAAAAGCAATAAACACCCCTATGAGTACTTCGACTAAGTTAGATATGGATGAAAATAGTGAAAATTTCGATCAAAAAACATATAGGGGAATGATAGGTAGTCTACTCTACCTTACCGCTACTAGACCAGATATCATGTTTAGTGTAGGACTTTGTGCTAGGTTTCAATCAAATCCTAAACTATCTCATCTTAAAAGTGTTAAAAGAATATTTAGGTATCTTAAAGGAACTCCAAATTTAGGTTTATGGTATCCAAAATCTGAAAATTTTGATTTAATGGCTTACGCGGATGCCGATTTTAGCGAATGTAGGATAGATAGAAAAAGTACATCCGGAACATGCCAATTTTTAGGACATGCATTTGTTTCTTGGACTTCCAAGAAACAAAATTCAGTAGCACTATCTACGGCGGAAGCCGAAAACATTGCTGCGAGTGCATGTTGTGCACAAGTTGTATGGATGAAAAATACATTAGAAGACTATGGAATTCATTTTAAAAATATCCCCATAAAATGTGATAATACTAGTGCCATATGTCTTACTAAAAATCCAATTCAGCACTCTAGAACTAAGCACATCGACGTTAGGCACCATTTCATACACGATCATGTCGTTAACAATGATGTTGTTCTAGAATTCATTGACACAAAGCATCAATTAGCAGATATATTTACAAAAGCCCTAAATGAAGACCAATTTGAATTTATTAGAAGGGAACTAGGCATGTTAAATTGTCCTTGAAAATAAGCTTGTTTGAATATATTTTTTGAAAAATATTTTTTTTTAATTCTGGATATATGCTTCTGGATGAATGCTGATTTTTCCGTTTAAGCTGAATTCTGGATAAGTATTTTTGGCAAATTTGAATGATTAATCTTAATGCTGTATTCTTTCTCTAATGATTTTATGATATTTTATGAATCTCGAAATTAATGGCTTGATTATGAGTTTCAAGTTGATGAATTGAATTTGAATGGGTTTGTATTCGAATTATGATCTTGACTTATTGAAGTTACTACTTGAAATTTTTTTTATCCCAATCTCTTCCTTGTACATCTACATTTTTTTTTGATAGAAGAGATTTGATAAAATGAATGAATGCTGAATTTTCCTTTAAGATGAATTTAGCATACTTAACTTTGAATGGTAAATTTTTTCTGATCAATGCTGAATTCCTGATGTTATAATCACAAATTATGTGCTTCAAGTCTCATTCCCTTTTTGTTGATGACAAAGGGGGAGAAAAGTGATGACTTGTATCATTTCAATAGCATGACTTATATGAATTGCAAAAGCTACTGTAATATGAATGTCTTATATGCCTTTCAAAATCTTTGAGAATTGCAAAGCTACTGTAATATGAATGTCTTATATGCCTTGCAAAATCTTTGATAATATCGCAAGATTGATTGATCATATTGAAAGCATGTCAAACATGTATACAATGAAATTCATGTTGATAATATTTATCATCTGTCGTAGTAAAATTTGTCTCTTATCTTTCGACTTGAAAAGGATTTTCATTGAAGTTTAGCATTGACATTTTGCTAAATGAGAAAAACGATAAGTTCTATGGTTAGAACTTATCGGTTCATGCTTGAATTCATGGGATGTAATTCAAGTGGTTTTATCTTCTCATAATATGGCATATAGATAGGGGGAGTTATGTATAACTCCATCATCAATTGATTGTCATCATCAAAAAGGGGGAGATTGTTGAATCTCGGATTTTGATGATAAAATCAATTGATGGGTTATTTGATCGAATCCATATTATTGAGTTAAGTGTGCAGGATTAACTACGATAAACAGAAAACACAAAGCAAGTATACTGGAGTCGAGTTCGATGAACGTTTAAGAGTCCGAAGAATCGTCGGAGATGCTGCCGGAACCAACCGAGAAGAAATCGGGAACCTGTTGGAAGTTCGCCAAAGAGATCGTCGGAGGTTCGCAGAGATCACCGAGAAGTCTCAGCTACTCATTAAAGTCATCACAAGTTCGGGAGAGTGCTTGGACCCCGTCGAAGGAAGTTCGTCGGAAAGCTCGCCGGAACAAGACTTGACGTTCGCGGTTAATAAATTGCTTAGGATGTGTTTTGCTATGTAGTTCATTTGTAATTAGGATTAGGATTAAGAAGATAATCCTATATCCTGGTTAGGGGCCAACTGGGGCCAAAGTCAGATTTGGTTTGGGCTAAAAGTAAGCCAAACCAAGTGAACCGGAGAGCCAGGCAGTGACACCTCCTGGGCTGGGCGGTTGCACCGTCCAGCACCCGAGCGCTGGGCGGTGGCACCGCCAGCATCGGGAACCCAAAGAGAATTTGAATTTTGGAGCCCAAATTTGAATCCTCTTGAGGCCTATAAATACCCCTCAAATCTCAGCTGAAAAAATAACTTTTTGAGCAGTAAGAGTTTGAGAGAAAGGTCTTAGAAAAGTGTTAGCTTGTCTTCTTTTCAATTTACTAGTGTTCACCTCATCTCTTCTCAAAAATCTGTAAGAGAGTGAACCGCTTGTAAAGAGTTGTAAGAGGGGTATTTACCCTTCCATTTCAAGAGACTTGCTAGTGGAAGGTGGGAGCCTCATCAAAGAGGGGCCTCGCAAGTGGAGTAGGTCATTTGACCGAACCACTCTAAAATCGGCGTGATCCTTGGTTTGCATTTCATTATTGCTATTTATATTATTGCAAACCTTCTTATATGCTTTAGTTCCTTATTACTTTTGCTGCGCATATTTAAGAATACGCTTTTAAGATTAAGCTTGTCAAGTTCGGCTCTTATCATACCTAAAGATTTTTTTAAAATCCAAGTTTTAATCCGCTGCACTAATTCCCCCCCCTCTTAGTGCTGCTCCGATCCTAACAACGATGATCTTCTTAGCAAGTTCCGATAAGCTTCTTTGGCAAGCTCCTGGACTTCTCAATTGGTTTTGGCAGAACTTCCGACGAACGTCTGTTGGGAAAATCTTTGGGGGCGACATCACATGCGCAGCGAAAGAATAAGAAAACAAAATCCCCGATTCCCAAAGAGATGTTCGTTGTCATGAGAAGATTGGTGCACAAAATTCATGAAATTGAAAAAACTGCATATATAGTAGATTGTGTTACCTAGGGAGATCATATATCCCTGTTTCCTTGCAGATCCTTAGGAGAGGGTGAAGGAGGTCAAGCGTCCTCCTCTCTAGTAGTGATCCATATAGCAGGGCTATGACGACGCTCCTCAAAACTCCAGGCCTGCTCTGAGGTGGAGAGGGTAAGGAGAATAGAAGAGGCAAGCAAAGGCTCTAACCTATGAGGCTCTAAATCCCTCCTATTTATAGAGGTCCCTTGTCAAACCCTAATGGATCCTCGCTTATTGGGTATTAGATCTGCATCCAATAACCCAAGCCTTTTAGATTAGTGGATCTCTATCCAATAATCTCTCATGGGCTCTTATTGGATCTCGTCTATGGGATCTAATAATTCAGGGGCTTATTGGATAGCCAATAAGACAAGGGCTTCGTTGGATATCTCATATCCGAACCTCTACTCATCGCAATGCCTACCATATATGTGTGACCCTCTAGGTTCAATATCGAGCTGGCCATGAGTCATACCTACTAGAACTCCTTCTAACTTAGTAAACTATTATCTCTGTAATAATTCACTTGACTCATCGACGACGGACGTACTAGGCCACTACGCCATAGTCCCTAGACGATATAGGGGAATCCAATCAATTGGACGTGTTCGTCATCAATTACCATGTACCTATAGTCTCTCGTCCATCTCTTATTCCAAAGACTCTATATCGAGCATGGTGCTATCAAACCCATACAATTTCTACTCGAGTCTCGCTCTAATTAGATTCTCTTGGAGAACTCTTTCTCTCTCAACCTGAATGACCCTGGCTAGGGATTTGTTTGAGCAAGAACACATGGGATATTCCTTTTACGACGCCGAGAGTGGATGATCCTCTATTGATACTCAATAGCCCTTGTAAGGTCGACTACCACTCCCAATGACCAACTATACTAGATCTGGGACAACCAAACCTATAAGTCTGGTATCAAAGAGTGGAGCACTCATACAGGACATCCTTGGTGTCTCAAGTCTAAAGACCAGATATACCACTAGGACTACGGAATCACTCTCTGACAATAAGGCATAATCAACCATCCAGCATTCCGTAAGCAGATCAATCAGTGAACTCATTCTCCAATGAGCACCTGTACTGTATCCCTAGTATCCCTACATGAGTAGCTATGAGACCCGCTGCATCCATCATATGGACGGGTATACAACACACCAATCTGTCTGGTTATCACGATGTCCCTCTTGAGTAACCTATGACCGAGATTATTTAGGATATGTGTTTAAAGGTGAATCAATCTCATTTTTATTATCTCATCACGATCCGATTCCCATTGCACAAATCCAAGGGCATCACAATATATATATGCATATATGCAATAGTTATAAAGTGATATATGCTAAAATATAATAAGCAAAAAAGATTCTGTATCAAGTCACACGTGCCATCACTCACGTGATTGGCTTGCTAGGCACCTATGACTAGCAACGTCCGGACTTCCGACCAACTCTTGAACTTCCAACGAGATCTCGATCTTGACTCTAGCACAACATATGCTTTATGTCTTACTACTATCGTAGTTAATCCTGTACATTTTTCTCAACATATAGATTAGTTCAAACAATTTATAATTGATTTCATCATTAAAATATGAGATTCAACAATCTCCCCTTGTTTGATGATGACAATCAATTGATGATGGAGTTAACCTTAACTCCCCCTATCTATATGCCATACTTGAGAAAATACATTCTTGAATTCAAGGCCTTTGAATTCAAGCATCAAACCGATAAGTTAAGTTTATTTAAACTTATCAATATGCACATCATGATTCCTATAATGATTTAACATTCTCAAAATACGATGCCATGTATTTATCAATAAAAATAATGTCAAGTCATGATATCTATTTTCAAGTCTAATGATAGACAATCATCATTTTCAAGTATGATACAAATTTCAAATGTGAAACAAAGCAAGATGACAAAGATAGCAATCCATCATTCCATGGCAAGATATCAATTGTAAAATAGCAAGCTAAGCTCTTTAAGATAGCTTATCATAATGAAAGATATTTATGTACAATGCAAATGAAGTACATTTTGATATGTTTCAAGCATTTGCGATGTGTTGCAATGTATATGATATTTCAATTATATTTTAAGCATACCACAAAGCATATAAGTGTTTTTGTTAAGCATTTATGATAAGATACATTGCATACATATACAATGCCAATTTGTCATCAATTTACCATATTTTGGTATTATTTCGCCCTCTTTGTCATCAACAAAAAGGAGAACAATTTAACAATGCAAGTGTGGTAAAAAAAAATTCAAGTATCAAACTAATTTATCTAATCAATATTGCATTGTTGCATGGTAACATTCACAAATTCTCAGCATCAAAATTTATCAACATTAAAGTGATAGATTTTATCAACTTCTCCCCATTTGTCATCAAAACATTTGCATGAAGGAGAGGAAGGAAAGTAAGGAGGAAATCCATTAAGAATCAAATTTGGGAAGTCAAAAACACAATAAGTTTTCGTTAAAACATGCTTTAATCAAAGAGAATGGATTCGTGAAAAGGTTCATACGAAATCGAATCCCCATTCTTGCAAGTGATTATCACGTACTAAAATTTATCTTTTGAGGATCAAGATATCCATTGGATTTTATAAAATTCATCTTTCATGAGAAGAATAAGGAGAGGAGTGTCATATGAAAAAGAAATTCATAAGTCAAATCCATTTCTCATTCAAAATTCGTAAGAGATAAACCCGTGAGAGATATATTTGTCAATAAAATCCATGAAGTGATTAAGTGTATCAAAAATCATTAAGTGATGGAGCAAAGGTATGAAGAAAACTTGATACCAAGGAAGATAAAAAACAAAATAGATTCATGAAAGCCCCATTCATGAAATACATTAAGAGAAGGATAGTCCGGAAAAGAAATACAATAAACTCATGCATTCCGACAATTTAGCATTCCTAACTCTCTTCTAATAAAATCAAATTGTTCTTCACTTAAAGGTTTTGTAAAGATATCAACTACTTGATATTTCATATCAATAAATTCTAATATTACATCATGATTATTAACATAATCTCTTATGAAATGATACCTAATGTCAATATGTTTAGTTCTAGAGTGTTGAATAGGATTTTTCCTTAAACATATTACACTTGTGTTATCACATTTTATGGAAATATTCTTAAGATAAATTCTATAAGATTCTAATGTGTTTTTCATCCATACGATTTGTACACAACATGCACTAGCAGTTATGTATTCGGCTTCAGTTGTAGATAGTGCAACTGAGTTTTGTTTCTTGGAAGACCAAGAGACAAGTGCATGACCTAAGAATTGACATGTTCCAGATGTACTTTTTCTATCTAATCTACATCCATCAAAATCTGCATTAGCATAAGCAATTAACTCAAGATTTTTAGATTTTGGATACCATAATCCTAGATTAGTAATTCCTTTAAGATATCTAAAGATTCTTTTAACTACTTTAAGATGAGATAGCTTAGGATTAGATTGAAACCTAGCACATAGTCCTACGCTAAAATGATATCCGGTCTTGTTATAGTGAGGTATAGTAAACTACCTATCATACCACTCTAAGCTTTTTGATCAAAGCAAAGGCTATTCATATTAAACCATTTTAGCAAGTCTAATGCATATTTTGTTTGACTAAGAAAAGTACCATTACAAAGTTGTTTGATTTGTAAGCCTAAAAAGAAGGTTAGTTCCCTCATTAGGCTCATTTTAAACTCTAGACTCATGCTTTTGGCAAACAATTCACATTAGGATTCATTTGTAGAGCCAAAACTAATGTCATCAACATAAATTTCAACAATAAGAAAATCATTTTCAAAATTTTTGATAAACAATGTAGTATCAACCTTATCTTTAGATAAATTATTTTGAATAAGAAAAGAGCTAAGTCTCTCATACCAAGTCCTTGGGGCTTGATTTAAACCATAGAGAGCTTTAGTCAATTTACACATATGATTGGGGAACTTATCATTCTCAAATCCGGGAGGTTGTTCAACAAAAACTTCTTCAGAAATAAAGCCATTAAGAAAAGCACTTTTAACATCAATTTGAAATAACTTAAAATTATTACTACTAGCATAGGCAAGGAGCATCCTTATGGCTTCTAATCGTGCCACAGGAGCAAAGGTTTCTTCATAATCGATACATTCTTCTTAGTTGAAACCTTTGGCCACTAATCTAGCCTTATTTCTAACCACGATACCAAATTCATCTTGCTTGTTTCTAAAGACCCATTTAGTACCTATAACTAAATGGTCATTTGGCCTTGGAACAAGCTTCCACACCTCATTTCTCTCAAATTGATTTAACTCTTCTTGCATTGTGATGACCCATGAATCATCTTTCAAGTTCTCGTCAATACATTTAGGTTCAATTTGGGAGAGAAAAGTGATATTTACACAAAAATTCTTAAGAGAGGAACGAGTTTGAACCCCTCTTGATGTGTCTCCTATGATTAGCTCCTTAGGATGAGCATCTATGTACTTCCATTCTTTGGGTAATGATATTTCAGAAGAAGATGCATCCAAGTTGCTATTTGGAGGAACAATTTCATTTAAATTCAAAGCATCAAAATCAACATCATCATCAAGTTCATTTTTCTTAACTTCGGAAATTTCATTAAAAACAACATGAATAAACTCTTCTATAACCAAAGTTCTTTTGTTAAAAATATGAAGGCCTTAGAAATAGAGGAATAGCTAAGAAAAATTCCTTCATCAGATTTTGCATCAAATTTACCTAAGGTATCTTTTTTATTTAAGATAAAGCATTTACATCCAAAAACTTTAAAATATGAAACATTAGGTTTTTTGTTGTTCCACAACTCATAAGGGGTTTTGAAAAGTAATGGTCTTACAAGAACCCTATTCATAAAATAGCATGTCGTATTTATGGCTTTGACCCAAAAATATTTCGGTAGGCTATGTTCGTTTAATATGGTTCTTGCCATTTCTTGAAAGTTTTTATTCTTCCTTTCAACTACTCTATTTTGTTGAGGATTTCTTGGAGTAGAGAAGTTGTGGTTGTATCTATTAGATTCATAAAATTATTGGAAATCACGGTTTTGAAATTCACCACCATGATCACTTCAAATTGATGAAATCATAAAACCCTTTTCATTTTGAACAAGTTTATAAAATTTAGATAAATACCTAAAGCAATCACTTTTTTATGCCAAAAAGTAAGTCCATGTGTATCTACTATAATTATCTATGATGATAAATGTGTATGTACTACCTCCTAGGCTTGATGTAGCAATTGGTCCAAACAAGTCCATATGGATCAATTGCAATGGTCTAGAGGTGTTTATTTGGTTCTTTGGTTTGAAACTAACTTTTATTTGTTTTCCTAGTTGACATGCATCACACACATTGTCTTTAACGAACTTAATGTGAGGAATTCCTCTTACAAGTTCTTTAGATGAGATTTGAGAGATTAGTTTCATGCTAGCATGACCTAATCTCTTATGCTAAAGCCAAGTATCGTCATTCAAAATTGAAAAATATATTTTATTACAAAGTTCATCAATGTCAATATTGTATTATTTTATTTTCGAGCAATCACAGATATATTTTTATGTGATTTTTCTATAATGCAAGCATTGGGTTTAAATCTAATGATGTATCCTTTATCACATAATTAACTAATGCTCAAAAGGTTATGCTTTAAGCCATCAACTAATAATATATCTTCAATAAAGAAGTTTGATTTGTTATATATGGTTCCTTTGCAGAGGTGGCACTACTTGGGTCGGCGGTGGCACCGCCCAGGGCTCAGTCTCCGAGTTCTGGCTGGGCGATGCAACCGCCTCTGATAGCGGTGCAACCGCCCCAGTAGGCGGTGGCACCGCCTGAGCTCGGTCTCCGAGCTCTGCCAGGCGGTGCAACCACCCCTGACAAGCGGTGGCACCGCCCAGAGGCTCAGTCTTCGAGCCCTGTTAGGCGGTGCAACCGCTAGACCCTGGAATTTCGGGAATTGATAGTTTTGAGCTCGGAATTCAAACTGGTTTGGGGCCTATAAATACCCCACTCTTTCAGCAATGAAAGAGCAACGAAAAACCACCAAAATCCTGATCTTACTCTAAGATTTTTGAGCTCAAAAGTGTTGTATAAGCTAAAGATTATTCTCCCTCTTTTCTTCCAAGTTTAGATCTTTCAAGAGAGGAGAGAAAAGTTTGTAAGGGTTGTGTCCTAAGCCCGTCAAAAGGAGTGAATCTGTAAAAAGGTGGTTAGCCTTCGCCTATTGAAGGAAGGCCTCTAGTGGATGTCGGTGACTCCATTAGTGGAGGAAGCTAGAAGTGGATGTAGGTCAAGATTGACCGAACCACTCTAAATCACGCTGCTCTCTGGTTTGTATTTACTTTGAGCTTATTATCCTTACTGCAAACCTCCTTCATAGCTTACTACCTTCTGCACTTTTACGATTGCGTTTCCAAGCTCAATATTTTCCGAATCGTGTTTAGCCGTAAATTGCTTTTCTCGTACGAACATCGTATTTCAGTTTGCGCTTACATTTTGATTTCCATCACAACAGCTAACTGCCTTAACAGATTCATTTTAACTACTTCTTGCCTAATCACAAGTTAAAGTGATTTACGAATCGGCTTTTCTATTGAAATCGCTTTTACCGTACGAACATCGTATTTCAGTTTGCGCTTACATTCTGATTTCCATCATAAATGCAAACTGCCTTTATAGATTTGTTTTAACTGCTTCTTACCTAATCTTAAGTTAAAGAAATTTACGAATCAACTTCTCTACTGAAATCGGCTTTGTCGTACGAATGTAGTTTTAAACGTTGAATGTTTTCCGCTGCACTAATTCACCCCCCCCCCCCCCCCACCCCTCTTAGTGCTCTTGATCCTAACAATTTGTATCAGAGCGAGGTTCACTCTCAAACGGATTAAAACCCAAGAAAGATGGCATATGCCGGAAACCAAGAGGGCCATTCTATTACACTTCCACCCATGTTCAATGGGACGGACTACACCTATTGGAAGACCCGAATGAGGACCTTCCTTATTTCGATGGATTTTGAACTTTGGAATCTTGTCGAAAATGGTTTTTCAAAATCTTCTCTTCCAATGATCGATTGGAATGAATTGGAGAAGAAGACTTTCGCTCTTAATGCAAAGGCTATGAATGCCTTATTTTGTGTGCTTGATAAAAATGAGTTTAATCGTGTTTCGGTTTGTGAAACCGCGTTTGATATTTGGCATACACTTGAAATGACTCATGAAGGCACAAGTAGAGTAAAAGAGTCAAAAATCAATCTTTTGATACACTCCTTTGAACTTTTCCGAATGAAACCGAGCGAGACTATTGGCGACATGTACACCCGTTTCATGGATGTCGTCAATGGTCTAAAAGGACTCAGCAAAAGCTTTTCAGATTTTGAGCTCGTAAATAAGATTCTAAGATCCCTTCCTAAGAGTTGGGACTCTAAAGTCACTGCTATTCAAGAGGCTAAAGATTTAAGCAACTTCCCTCTTGAAGAACTAATCGGGTCATTAATGACCTATAAAATGACATGCAAGGCTCATGAAGAGCAAGAAGATATCCTTCCAAAGAACAGGAAGGATATGGCACTTAGAACTTTAGATGACCACTTGAGAGAAAACTCAAGTGATGAGGACTGTGACAATGACTTGGCGCTTCTAACAAGGAAATTCAAAAAATTCATTAAGAGAAATAAGTTTAAAAATGACGCAAAAAATAAACTTGAACCCAAAAGGGACCAAGTTATTTGCTATGAGTGCAAAAAGCTAGGACACTACAAGAGTGATTCTCCCCAAGCCAAGAAGAGTACATCAAAGAAGAAGGCACTCAAAGCAACATGGGATGATTCGAGCGCATCCGAAGAAGAGGAGTCCAACACCGAGCAAGTTGCTCATTACGCCTTAATGGCCATCGGAGAGGAGGTAACAAATTTAATTGATGCAGATTTATCATTTGATGAGTTATTAAATGTCTTCCATGATTTATTTGATGAATGCAAGATTATTAGTAAAAAATATAAATTGCTAAAAAAGGAGCATGATAGTCTTAATTGTGATTTTGATAAGTTAAAGACTGAATATTATGATAGTTTAGGCTCTTGTATCAAATGCCATGATCTAGAAACTATCCAAAAGAAAAACTTGCTACTCATAGTCACCTTGAAGAAATTTGAGGTTAGTAGCAAGTCTTTGAACATGATCCTTACAAACAAGGGTCACGTTCCCAAAAGAAGTGGAATCGAATTTGTGAGAAATTCTCACCAAAATCTAACCACCTTCATAAAAGGTCCCATCCTACATGTTCGACACCAAAGCAAATGCAACTTTTGTTGCAAGCATGGACACAAAACGCATTATTGTCCATTCAAAAAAATTAGTCCGAACAAATTAATTTGGGTTCCTAAAGGAACCATGATAAACTCTATACAATATGACAAACAATATAGATCAACTTTTGAGGCACCCAAAAGCAAATGGGTACTTAAAAATTATCATTTCTTGTAGAGACATACACCATCACAAGCTAGGAGGAAGAGATGATACCTTGATAGTGGATGCTCAAGGCATATGACCGGAGATCCATCTCAATTCTCTAAGCTCACTAGCATAGACGAAGGTTATGTCACCTTCGGAGACAACAACAAGGGTAAAATCATTGGCAAAGGAACCATAGGGAACAAATCCAACTTCTTTATTGAAGATGTTTTGTTAGTTGATGGTTTAAAATATAATCTCTTGAGCATTAGTCAATTATGTTACAAAGGATATATTGTCAAATTCGAATCTAATGCATGCATCCTTAAAAAATCATACAACAACACATCTATGATAGCATTAAAACAAAATAACGTATACACCATTGACATCAATAATTTGTGTAATGAAACGTGTTTTTCGGTTTTAAATGAGGATGCTTGGCTATGGCACAGAAGATTAGGTCATGCTAGCATGAAACTAATTACTCAAATATTATCCAAAGAACTTGTACGAGGAATTCCTCACATCAAGTTCATCAAAGATAATGTGTGTGATGCTTGTCAATTAGGAAAACAGATTAAGAATAGTTTCAAATCTAAGAATCAAATAAGCACATCAAGACCCTTACAATTGATCCATATGGACTTGTTCGGACCAATCTCTACATCAAGCGTAGGAGTTAGCAAATACGCCCTCGTCATTGTAGATGACTATAGTAGATACACATGGACTTATTTTTTGAAACACAAAAATGAATGCTTTAGATATTTCACCAAGTTTTGCAAACTTGTTCAAAATGAAAAAGGTTTTATGATTTCATCAATTCGAAGTGATCACGGTGGTGAATTTCAAAACCGTGATTTTCAAGAATTCTGTGAATCTAATGGATTCAACCACGACTTCTCTACTCCAAGAAATCCTCAACAAAATGGAGTAGTAGAAAGAAAGAATAGAAATTTACAAGAACTGGCAAGAACCATGTTGAATGAACAAAGTCTACCCAAATATTTTTGGGCCGAAGCTGTAAACACTGCATGCTATATTTTAAATAGAGTTTTAGTAAGACCCTTACTCACCAAAACTCCCTATGAGTTGTGGAACAATAAAAAAAACCCAATGTTTCATATTTTAAAGTTTTTGGGTGTAAGTGTTTTATCTTGAATGAGAAAGATGCCTTAGGAAAATTTGATGCTAAATCCGATGAAGGAATTTTTCTTGGTTATTCTTCGGTTTCTAAAGCTTTTCGTATCTTCAATAAAAGGACTTTAACAATAGAATAATCCCTTCATGTTGTTTTCAATGAGATTTCCGAAATCAAGAAAAATGACTTTGATGATGATGTTAATTTCGATTCTTTGAATTTAAATGAAACCCCTTCTCCAACTAGCAACTTGGATGCATCCACTTCTGAAACTTCCTTACCTAAGGACTGGAAGTATGTAGATGATCATCATAAGGAGCTAATCCTAGGAGATACATCTAAGGGGGTTCAAACACGTTCATCTTTTAAAAATTCTTGTGCCAACGCCGCTTTTCTCTCCCAAATTGAACCTAAATGTATTGACGAAGCCATGAAAGATGATTCATGGATTATCGCAATGCAAGATGAGTTAAATCAATTTGAGAGAAATGAGGTGTGGAAGCTTTTTCCTAGGCCAAATGACCATTTAGTTATTGGTACTAAATGGGTCTTTAGAAACAAGCAAGATGAATATGGTATCATGGTGAGAAACAAGGCTAAACTAGTGGCCAAAGGTTTCAACCAAGAAGAAGGTATCAATTACGAAGAAACCTTCACTCCTGTGGCTAGATTAAAAGCCATAAAGATGCACCTTGCCTATTCTAGTAATAATAATTTTAATTTATTTCAAATGAATGTTAAAAGCGCTTTTCTAAATGGCTTTATTTCTGAAGAAGTTTATATTGAATAGCCTCCCGGATTTGAAAATAATAGCCTCCCTAATCATGTATTTAAATTAACCAAAACTCTCTATGGTTTAAAACAAGCCCCAAGGGCTTGGTATGACAGACTAAGTACTTTTCTTATTGAAATTAATTTCACAAAAGGCAAGGTCGATACTACATTATTTATCAAAAATTTTGAAAATAACTTTCTCATTGTTCAGATCTATGTTGATGACATTATCTTCGGTTCTACCAATGAATCTCTTTGTGAATCTTTTGCTAAAACCATGAGTCTCGAATTTGAAATGAGTTTGATGGGAGAATTAACCTTTTTCTTAGGCTTACAAATTAAGCAACTAAGCAATGGTATCTTTATTAGTCAAACTAAATATGCTCTAGATCTGCTAAATAGATTCAATATGAATAGCTCAAAAGCTATTAACACTCCTATGAGCACCTCCACTAAGTTGGAAGTTAATGAAAGTGGAGAAAGCTTCGATCAAAAACCTTATAGGGGTATGATAGGAAGTTTAATTTACCTCACTACAACCAGAACAGATATCATGTTCAGTGTAGGACTTTGTGTTAGGTTTTAATCGAACCCTAAGATATCTCATCTCAAAGCGGTTGAAAGAATACTTAGATATCTTAAAGGAACCACAAATCTAGGATTATGGTATCCAAAATCCGAAAATTTTCAGTTAATTGCTTATGCTGATGCGGATTTTGTTAGGATCGGAGCGGCACTAAGAGGGGGGGGGGGTGAATTAGTGCAGCGGTAAAGTATGATAAACTTTCGACGATTTAAACACTTACGGAAACTTCGTATGATGAAAGCAACGTTTCGTTTGAAACCGTTTCGATTGTATTTTTAACTTGAAGGCATATGTAAGAAGGAGACAAAGAAGTAGAGCATCAAAGTGAAGATGGTTTGCAGTAATATAAATGACAATAAGATAAATGCAAACCAGAGAAGACAATAGTTTATAGTGGTTCGGTCAATCGTGACCTACATCCACTCCTCCGATTCCTCTTCTGTCAAGGCCACCGGCATCCACTAATGATCTTCCTTTACTAGGCGAAGATCAACCTCCTTCTTACACCCCTCTTACAACCTCTTACAAGTGGTTCACCCTTTTACAAATATTTCAATGAAAAGAAAGGAGGTGAACACTCAAGCTATTGAAAACAAGACTTTTCCTAAAGCTTTTCTCAACTTTTAGCTTCTCAAAAGGTTGTCTCCTCTGTTGAGAAAAGAGGGGTATTTATAGGCCTCAAGAGGATACAAATTTGGGCTCCAAAATTTGAATTCTCTTGGAGTTCCCGATGCTGGCGGTGCCACCGCTTGTTAGTGGCGGTGCCACCGCCTGTCAGTTTCTGACCCTGACAGTACTGGGCGGTGCCACCGCCCAGCCCAGGCGGTGCCACCGCCTACAGTGTTTTCAGCCCACTAGTTGGGCTTCAATCTTGGCCCAAACTAGTCCGAACTCTGGCCCAATTGGCCCCTACTTGGGTTATAGGATTAATACCTAATCCTAACCCTAATTAACATACTAACTACGAATTTAAAGACATTTTATAAGCTATTACAAAGTTCATAAGTCAAGACTTCTTCCGGCGAGCTTCTGGCGAACTTTCGGTGGTCTTCCGATAAACTCTCGGAAACCATTCTGCGGACTCTCGGCAAACTCTTAAACTTCACGATTTGATCTTGGCGAGTTCCAACGAGCTTCTTCGGCAAGCTCCGATCTCTCTCGGTGAGCTCTGCGAACTTCCCACAAACCTTTCGGTGAGCTTCCAAAAAACCCTTCGGCAAGCTCCCTACTCATTCTCGGCTAGTTCCGGCAGCATTCCCAACGAACCTTCGGACTTCCGTCGAACTCTTGAACTCCCAACGAATCCTTCGTGCTTGACTCCCCACTTTGTTTCACTTTATGTCTTCATCGTTATCGTAGTTAATCCTGCACATGCAAACCAAAACTCTACTCCGATCTAGACAGTTATTACAACGCGAATTGACATTCTGTTGCCCGGCACGTCATTGGTTGGCACTTCGTCCGATTCTTTAGCACATCGTCCTCTCTTGCGACTTGTTGCCCAATCGGCGGTTGACCTCCGTAACCCCGATATCCTTGGCGCAATTCCGCTCTCCTTGGCCCGATGCCCGACGTTCGAAGCCTTCTGCCGTCCAATATCCTGACGTGATCTCCTTAGGCGCAACGTCAATTCCTCCTACGTCAACTGTCTAATCCTGATCGAGTAGACCTGCATTACTCAAAATGCAGTTAAACATCTAAACATAATCAATTAGTTTCATCATCAAAATCCGAGATTCAACAGATTTTGCCGGGTGTAGACTAGATAGAAAAATCACATCAGGAACATGTCAATTTTTGGGACATTCTCTTGTTTCCTGGTCATCTAAGAAACAAAACTCGGTTGCTCTATCAACATCTGAAGTTGAATATATTGCAGCTAGTGCATGCTATGCACAAGTTGTGTGGATGAAAAACACCTTAGAAGATTATAAAGTCTATTTTAAAAATATTCCCATTAAATATGATAACACGAGTGCAATATGTTTAACAAAGAATCTCATTCAACACTCAAGAACAAAACATATTGATATTAGACATCACTTTATACGAGATCATGTTACTAATCATGATGTAATTATAGAGTTCATAGATACCAAGCATCAACTAGCTGATATTTTTACAAAACCTCTAAGTGAAGAACAAATTGATTTCATAAGAAGAGAATTAGGAATATTGATGTGTCCGAATGCATAAACTTGTTAAAATTATTATTCAGACTTTATTGATTGAATGATCAAATCACTTAATTGCCATTACATGCCAAAAATAACATGTTGGAAATTAATACAAAAATTTTCATAAACGATGAGCATGTCTTCATAGTCTTGTATGAAAGTGTTAAATTAAATTTTCGTTTCCAATCGGATTTCATGAATACATTATTCTCTTTCGGATTTTGATTCACATCATTAATTCTTGACAAAAAAGAATTATCTAGCAAATGTATGGCTTTTAGACTTATCATGTGAAAAATATTGCCTTTGAGAAATAAATTTGATGATTCCTTCTTATAAAAGGAAGATATTTTTTGCAAGGACTTTACTCACATAAATATCCTGATCTTTGTAAAGCATGCTATCAATTTGAACTACACAAATGGCTTTCCTCCTTCATGCAAAAAGGATAATAACAAATAAAAAGGAAGAAGTTTTCACTTTATGTAAATAATCTCCATGTCATGGTCTTCTTGAGAAGTTTGTATCCTATAAATGACATGAACCTACTTATGGCATCACATGTATATTCAAAAGATGCTTATGTCGTTCTCCTTTTTGTTGATGACAAAGGGGGAGAAGTATATGAATTGATGCTATAAATGTCATATTATGTTGAAAGAAACAGACATATGATTATTGATACTATGCCATGTTTGCTATGATTGCCATATTTGCATCATATTAAGATATCAAGAACTTGCATTGTAATTTTACATGTTGATATCTTTCCATATGATGAATTGCTATCATTACTATAATTCACATTTGAAATTTGAAAATGGATGTCGAGTCTTGACATCATACAGAGAGATACATCATGATGGGAATCATGATGGGAGTATTGATAAGGTTAAATGATTTTAACTTATCAATATGTCTCTTGAATTCAAAGGCTTTGAATTCAAGAATGACTTATCTCAATTATGGCACATAGATAGGGGGAGTTAAGGTTAACTCCATTATCAATTGATTGTCATCATAAAAAAGGGGAAGATTGTTGAATCTCAGATTTTGATGATGACATCAATTGTCATTGTTAGGACCGGTGCGACACTAAGAGGGGGGGGTGAATTAGTGCAGTGGAAAAGAACAATAAACTTTCGACGATTTAAACACTTTCAGAAACTTTGTACGATAAAAGCAACGTTTTGCTTGAAACCGTTTCGATTGCGTTTTAACTGAAAGGCATACGTAAGAAGGAGACAAAGAAGTAGAGCATCAAAGTGAAGATGGTTTGCAGTAATGTAAGTGACAATAAGATAAACGCAAACCGATTTACAGTGGTTCGGTCATGCGACCTACATCCACTCCTCCGATTCCTCTTCCATCGAGGCCACCGGCATCCACTAATGATCTTCCTTTACTAGGCGAAGATCAACCTCCTTCTTACACCCCTCTTACAACCTCTTACAAGTGGTTCACCCTTTTACAAAGATTTCAATGAAAAGAAAGGAGTGAACACTCAAGCTATTGAAAACAAGACTTTTCCTAAAGCTTTTCTCAACTTCTAGCTTCTCAAAAGGTTGTAATCTCAGCTGAGATTTGAGGGGTATTTATAGGCTTCAAGAGGATTCAAATTTGGGCTCCAAATTTGAATTCTCGTTGGGTTCTCGATGCTGGCGGTGCCACCGCCTGTCAGTGGCGGTGCCACCGCCTGTCAGTTTCTGAGCCTGACAGTGCTGGGCGGTGCCACCGCCTAGCCCAGGAGGTGCCACCGCCTACAGTGTTTTCAGCCCACTAGTTGGGCTTCAATCTTGGCCCAAACTAGTCCGAACTCGGGCCCAATTGGCCCCTACTTGGGTTATAGGATTAATACCTAATCCTAAACCTAATTAACATGCTAACTACGAATTTAAAGACATTTTATAAGCTATTACAAAGTCCATAAGTCAAGACTTCTTCCGGCGAACTTTCGGCGGTCTTCCGATAAACTCTCGGAAACCATTCTACAGACTCCCGGCAAGCTCTTAAACTTCACGATTTGATCTTGGCCAGTTCCAACGAGCTTCTTCGGCAAGCTCCGATCTTTCTCGGCGAACTCTGCGAACTTCCCACGAACCTTCCGGCGAGCTTCTGAAAAACCCTTCGGCAAGCTCCCTACTCATTCTCGGCTAGTTCCGGCAGCGTTCCCGACGATCATTCGGACTTCCGTCGAACTCTTGAACTCCCAACGAATCCTTCGTGCTTGACTCCGCACTTTGTTTCGCTTTATGTCTTCATCGTTATCGTAGTTAATCCTGCACATGCAAGCCAAAACTCTACTCCGATCTAGACAGTTATTACAACGCGAATCGACATTCCGTTGCCCGGCACGTCATTGGTTGGCGCTTCGTCCGATTCTTCAGCGCATCGTCCTCTCTTGCGGCTTGTTGCCCAATCGGTGGTTGACCTCCGCAATTCCGATATCCTTGGTGCAATTCCGCTCTCCTTAGCCCGATGCCTGACGTCCGAAGCCTTCTGCCGTCCAATATCCTGACGTGATCTCCTCCACCGCAACGTCAATTCCTCTTACATTAATTGTCTAATCCTGATCGAGTAGACCTGCATCACTCTAAATGTAGTTTAAATTATAAACACATATCTAGTGGTTTCATCATCAAAATACGAGATTCAACAATCTCCCCCTTTTTGATGATGACAACCACTTGATGATGGAGTTAACCTTAACTCTCGGAGTTTAAACATACTCCCCCTATCAATATGCCATTGATAGAATACTTGGATTATCCCAAATCCAAGTAACATTCATCACATGATATGAAAAACATTTAAACCATCATGTAAATATATAAAATATTCAATTCAATGCATGAAGTCATCAATATACTTCTCCCCCTATGTCATCAACAAAAAGGAGAAGTAGCTCTAGCTATTTTAAAAGATATGCAAGTTTTTACAACATAAAGCTAGATTTTCATCACAACATATAAGCAAAAAAGTATAGCAAGATTCTTAAGTTCAATCATGGCAATTCAACACTTGCTTCTTGTGCAAGATTGCACTTTGCTTTTCTTTACATGTTCTAACTAGCAAAAGCTTTCTCCCCTTTGTTTTTGTCGAAAAGAAGGAAAGAGTACAAGCTAGCCAACATTTGTCTTGAGCTATCAATCTTTCTCCCCTTATGTCATTGCCTTAAAGAAGGAGAGGAACCAATGATTTAAACTTTTACATAAATTATGAATTTGCATCAATAAATATTTCAATCATCACATGATACATACAAGACAAAAATGCAAAGAAATCATATCATGAAAGACATCAATTGTTAAACATGATATGATAATAGTCTCAAAATTTTCAATTTGCAATACATGTGATATATTGCAATACTAAAAAAATTAATGCGATGCTTTTAAGGATATCAACCTATTTTTGATACAAAGCATGGCAAGAGCAATTATATTGCAAGTTTTCTAAGTTTTGCATTTTTTGCTTCTTTCGAGATAGCAATTCTTTGCTTCTCTATAAGCTAGCAACTTTTATGATATGCAAGTTTTACTACATACAAGCTAGCAAATTTAAAGATTTGCAAGTTAGCATATTTGCTTTTCTTTGCGATGTGCATGATAGCATTTCTTCGTAATATTCAAGATAGCAAATTGTACATTATGCTAGCTAGCAAAATAAAGATGTTCAAGAAAGCAAGCTCTTTCTTCTCTTTTGAGAAGTATCATTTTTGCTTCCTTAGTAAAATGCCAACCTAGCAAGGGTCAATGTTTTACATGAGGCAAGCAAACAATTTGGGAAGTGTTACATTTGCATCTTCTCTTTAGATGTGCAAGAAAGTAAGTTTTTGCATTTTCTTGACTTGTGCAAGCTAGCTAATTTCTTTTTAAGATGACCCTTTACATCAATTCAAGATAGCACATTAGCAACTCTTTCTCCCCCTTTGTCATTGGCAAAAGGAAAGGAAGATTCAAGTCATGAATATCAAAATAATAATTTTATCATGAATATTTCATCATTGCGTGCATCATTATCGTATGTTAAAGTATTGCATACGTAATACCAAATCATCATATATATTTTTAAAACATATAAACTCATCATTATATACATGATTCCAAATCATCATTCATATTATTTCAATCATTGTTTCAATTATCACTATAACTCATCATGCACAAAATGTAAAATCATCTAACATGATACAAACATTTATTTTCAAAATATTTATCACTGTTTTCATGTACGATAATAAAGTATTCATGGTACACATTATATGCATATATCATCACAATAAAAAGCAATTGCATGCATAATTTCAAATCATAAATGTTTCAAATCATGATGGTATTAACTTGTCAAATTTCATCCTACCATTCATGATCATAACTTTTCATTTGTATGCATCAAAATAATATCAAGAGTATTTCATGCATAATTTTATATCAACACATAAGGAATATCAAGAAGAAGGTAATTGGGTGATGCGATAAACATTTCATGAATACAAGGAATTACATAAAAATCATATCATGAAAGATTAGAACATATGAATACCAAAAGGCATGATTTCTTTTTGAAAAATCTACTCATAAATAATCAAAAGAAAATCTTAAGAGATCTATTAATGAAAAAATCTTGATTCATAATAAATCTTAATTTGTAAATATCACGGAATCAAGATCATGAATTTGGATAAAACTCATTTAAATTCAAATCATCCAAATCATCAAAATCTCAACATTTCTTTCAAGAGATTCAAAATGGCATAAATAAGTTTATTGGTCTCTTAGGTAGAAATCAATAAGATAGAGAAAAATAAAATTTTTAATAAAAAAATTTTTCTTCCTTTTGTTTCAACTTATTGATTGATTCCATACATGCATGTCCCCCTTTTTTTTTTCAAATCCATGCATCATCGTTTAAAACGGAAAGATAAAAAAACTATCAAGATAAAAAAAAAAAAAAGTGCAACACATAATTCAAAAAAATTTATTTCAACTCATTACTTCAAGTCAAACATGATTTCATTTAATCAAAATTGAATAACTTCAATAAATCATCATGTATAACAATCATCAAGTATGATACAAACTTTTCAAAACGTTTATCATGATAAGGCATATAAGCCAAAGAAACTATTAAATATAAAGCATATTCATCAATGATGATTTCATTGGGCATAAGGCATTTTCAAACAAAATCATTTTGTTATTTGTTGTAGTCATGCATTTTTCTTTTTAGGTGAATCTATCTTTTCATGCTTAGTTTGCATACAAAAGTTGTGCATCATTTTTAAAAGCAACTTTCATCACAGTAAAAATTGATAATTTATAAATCGCAAAAGATCATCATGGAAATCATCAAAATCAATAAATTATAAATTTCCTAAAACTCATCATCATCATGCATAGTTTCAAAAAAAATTTATTAGGCACCATATCATATAAGGCATTTTTAATCAAAATCATTTTGTTTATCATAAACATATAATTTTCATGATTATTTTCAAAATTACTAGAATGATAAGCATGATTCCTAATTTTTTTATTTTCATTACATTAAGAAATTAAAAATAATTTTTCTAAACTAATAAAAAGAAAATGCATCATGGAAAGCATCAAGTAATTTCAAAATAAATTGGGGGGATTTCGATTACCTCATCGTTAAAAGTGGTTAAGACATAGTTAGCCACCTCGCCTTTCTTGATTTTCTCCTTGTCTTCAGAGGAGCTCGATTCATCCCAATTCTTGTTCTTTTTCTTGCATTCAAAGTAAGCAGTTCTATTCTTTTCGTTCTTAAATTTTTGTTTCATTAACTTTTTAAATTTCTTAGTGAGTTCGAGTTCACCATCACTTGAGCTTATGCTCGAGTGGTCTTCAAATATTCTATGTCCCAAATCCTTCCTGTCCTTTGGAAGGTTGTTCTCGAGTTCCATTTTTGTCACATTGTTCATTTCGTAGGTCATTAGAGACCCAATAAGTTCTTCGAGAGGGAATGTTTTAAGGTCCTTGGCCTCTAGAATGGCCGTAACTTTTGGATCCCAACTTTTTGGAAGGGATCTTAAGATCTTGCCTATGAGATCAAAATTCAAAAAAGATTTACCAAGAACTCTTAGATTATTGACGACATCCGCGAAACAGGTATACTTGTCGCCTATAGTCTCGCTTGGTTGCATTTGAGAAAGCTCAAAATCATGCAATAAAATGTTAACTTTTGAGTCTTTGACTCTACTAGTTCCCTCGTGCATGATTTCAAGTGTTCGCCAAATATCAAACGCTGTTTCGCACGTTGAAATCCGATTGAACTCATTTTTGTCCAAAGCGTAAAATAAGGCATTCATAGCCTTTGCGTTTAAAGAAAACATCTTCTTCTCCAAATCATTCCATTGGTTCCTTGGAAGAGAAGACATTTCAAATCCATTTTCGACTATGTGCCATAAATTCAAATCCAAAGAAAGTAAGAAAACTCTCATTCGAGTTTTCCAATAAGTGTAGTCCGTCCCATTGAAAAAGGGAGGACAAATGAGAGAGTGACCCTCTTGAAAGCCGTAAAGAGCCATTTCTCTCGGGTGTAAATCCGAAATGAAAATACCGGGCTCTGATACCAATTGTTAGGACCGGTGCGGCACTAAGAGGGGGGGGTGAATTAGTGCAGCGATAAAGAATAATAAACTTTCGACGATTTAAACACTTTCAGAAACTTTGTACGATAAAAGCAACGTTTTGTTTGAAACCGTTTCGATTGTGTTTTAACTGAAAGGCATACGTAAGAAGGAGACAAAGAAGTAGAGCATCAAAGTGAAGATGGTTTGCAGTAATGTAAATGACAATAAGATAAACGCAAACCGATTTACAGTGGTTCGGTCATGCGACCTACATCCACTCCTCCGATTCCTCTTCCGTCGAGGCCACCGGCATCCACTAATGATCTTCCTTTACTAGGCGAAGATCAACCTCCTTCTTATACCCCTCTTACAACCTCTTACAAGTGGTTCACCCTTTTACAAAGATTTCAATGAAAAGAAAGGAGTGAACACTCAAGCTATTGAAAACAAGACTTTTCCTAAAGCTTTTCTCAACTTCTAGCTTCTCAAAATGTTGTAATCTCAGCTGAGATTTGAGGGGTATTTATAGGCCTCAAGAGGATTCAAATTTGGGCTCCAAATTTGAATTCTCGTTGGGTTCCCGATGCTGGCGGTGCCACCGCCTGTTAGTGGCGGTGCCACCGCCCAGCCCAGGCGGTGCTACCGCCCAGCTCTCGGGCACTGGGCGGTGCCACCGCCTAGCCCAGGCGGTGCCACCACCTACAGTGTTTTCAACCCACTAGTTGGGCTTCAATCTTGGCCTAAACTAGTCCGAACTCGGGCCCAATTGGCCCCTACTTGGGTTATAGGATTAATACCTAATCCTAACCCTAATTAACAAGCTAACTACGAATTTAAAGACATTTTATAAGATATTACAAAGTCCATAAGTCAAGACTTCTTCCAGCGAGCTTCCGGCGAACTTTCGGCGGTCTTCCGATAAACTCTCGGAAACCATTCTGCGGACTCCCGGCAAGCTCTTAAACTTCACGATTTGATCTTGGCGAGTTCCAACGAGCTTTTTCGACAAGCTCCGATCTTTCTCGGCGAGCTTCCCACGAACCTTCCGGCGAGCTTCCGAAAAACCCTTCGGCAAGCTCCCTACTCATTCTCGGCTAGTTCCGGCAGCGTTCCCGACGATCATTCGGACTTCCGTCGAACTCTTGAACTCCCAACGAATCCTTAGTGCTTGACTCCGCACTTTGTTTCTCTTTATATCTTCATCGTTATCATAGTTAATCCTGCACATGCAAGCCAAAACTCTACTCCGATCTAGACAGTTATTACAACGCGAATCGACATTCCGTTGCCCGGCACGTCATTGGTTGGCGCTTCGTCCGATTCTTCAGCGCATCATCCTCTCTTGCGGCTTGTTGCCCAATCGGTGGTTGACCTCCGCAATTCCGATATCCTTGGCGAAATTCCGCTCTCCTTAGCCCGATGCCCGACGTCCGAAGCCTTCTGCCGTCCAATATCCTGACGTGATCTCTTCCGGCGCAACGTCAATTCCTCCTACATTAATTGTCTAATCCTGATCGAGTAGACCTGCATCACTCTAAATGCAGTTTAAATTAGAAACACATATCTAGTGGTTTCATCATCAAAATACGAGATTCAACAGTCATTTGTTATCTAATCCATATGTTGAGATAAGTGTGCAGGATTAACTACGATGAAAGTAAGACATGCAGCAAGAGTTGCACCGGAGTCAAGACTATGATCACGTTAGGAGTTCGAGAGCTTGACGGAAGTCCGGACGGTCGTCGGAGGTTCTGTGGGAACAAATCCGAGAAGTCCAAGAGCTTGCCAAAAGAAGCTCTTCGGAACTCGCCAAGTGGATCGTCGCAAGTCCAGGAGTTTGCCGGAAGTCTGTAGGAGCATCGTCGGAGGACCGTCGGAGGTTCGTCGAAAGTTCGCCAGAAGCTCACCGGAAGAAGCGATTGACGCACCGAAGCAAGCTGTAGTAAAAGTCTAAAGAATTGTCGTAGTTAGCACGATGATTAAGTTAAAAATAGGAGGTGATCCCATTAACTTAATCCAGAGGCAATTGGGCCCTTGAAAGAACCAAATTGGGCCGAATGGATCAACCCATTCGGACCCAAATCTCTCACCCAGAGGTGGCACCGCTTGGGTCGGCGGTGGCACCACCCAGGGCTCAGTCTCCGAGTTTTGGCTGGGTGGTGCAACCGCCTGAGCTTGGTCTCCGAGCTTTGGGTGGGCCGTGCAACCACCCCAGTCAAGCAGTGGCACCGCTTGAGCTCGGTCTCCGAGCTCTGCCAGGCGGTGCAACCGCCCTAGTCAGGCGGTGCAACCACCCTAGTCAGGCGGTGCAACCACCAGACCCCGGAATTCCGGGAATTGATAGTTTTGAGCTCAAAATTCAAACAGGTTTGGGTCCTATAAATACCCCACTCTTTCAGCAATGAAAGAGCAACGAAAAACCACCAAAATCCTGATCTTACTTTGAGATTTTTGAGCTAAAAAGTGTTGTATAAGCTAAAGGTTCTTCTCCCTCTTTTCTTCCAAGTTCAGATCTTTTAAGAGAGGAGAGAAAAGTTTGTAAGGGTTGTCTCCTAAGCCCGTCAAAAGGAGTGAATCTATAAAAGGGTGGTTGGCCTTCGCCTATTGAAGGAAGGCCTCTAGTGGACATTAGTGACCTCATCAGTGGAGGAAGCCAGAAGTGGATGTAGGTCAAGATTGACCGAACCACTCTAAATTGCGCTGCTCTCTGGTTTGCATTTACTTTGAGCTTATTATCTTTACTACAAACCTCCTTCATAGCTTACTACCTTCTGCGCTTTTACGTTTGCGTTTCCAAGCTCAATATTTTCCGAATCGTGTTTAGACGTAAATCGCTTTTCTCGAACGAACATCATATTTCAGTTTGCGCTTACATTCTGATTTCCATCACAATAGCAAACTGCCTTAACAGATTCACTTTAACTGCTTCTTGCCTAATCACAAGTTAAAGTGATTTACGAATTGGCTTTTCTACTGAAATCGCTTTTCCCTTACGAATAACGTATTTCAGTTTGCGCTTACATTCTGATTTCCATCATAACTATAAACTGCCTTTATAGATTTGTTTTAACTGCTTCTTACCTGATCTTAAGTTAAAGAAATTTACGAATCGACTTTTCTACTAAAATCGGCTTTGTCGTACGAACGCTGTTTTAAACGTTGAAAGTTTTCCGCTGCACTAATTCACCCCCGCCTCTTAGTGCTCTTGATCCTAACAGCCACTGGGTGGTACCACCGCCCAATCTAGCGGTACTATCGCCTAATAGTCTCTCAAAGACTGTGTCTGGGCGGTACCACTACCTGACATAGTCTCGGAGACTATGCCATGAAGGTTTTACCTGTTGGGTCACTGTTTGGGCCTTTTCACTTGGCCCAACATACCCCAAACTTGGGCCTAGTTGGCCCCTAATTGGGTTGGCCCAATTCCAACCCAATTATGTGCTAACTATGAATTTTAAGGCATAAACTAAGCTAAATAAGTCCGGTAAGTCTAGGTTTCTTCCAGCGAGTTTCTAGCGATCTTTCGGGGAACTTTCGATGATCTCTTAGCAATATTCCAATGGACTCCTAGCAAACTCCTGGACTTCATGATGACCTTCTTAGCGAGTTTTGATGAGCTTCTTTGGCAAGCTCCTGGACTTCTCGATCAATTCCGGCAGAACTTCCGACGAACATTTGAATTTTCGACGAACTCTTGAACTCCTAACAAAATGTCGTTCTTGACTCCATAACTTCATTTTATTTTATGCCTGAATCGCTATCATAGTTAATCCTGCCCACTTAAAACCTACTTCGATCTAGACAATTATAATAAAGCTAATCAATTGTTGTCTGGCATGTCATTGGTTCATCGACGCTTCGTCCGAATCTTCGACGCATCGTCCTCTCTTGCGACCTATTACCCAATCGGCAAGTTGACCCCCGCAACTCTGATATCCTTAGTGTAATTTCTACTCTTCTTGGCTCGATGCCTGAACTCATGGCCCGAAGCCTTCTATCGATACGTCGATCGATCCTTCAACTCGACGTCTAATCTTCTGACATGTTTCTTGGTACCACCGCCTAGGAGACTATGTCTGGGTGGTAACACTACCCAGACTAGCGATAACACCACCTAACACAATCTCATAGACTATGCCATGATGGTTTTACTTATTGGGTCACTATTTGGGCCTTTTCACTTGACCAACACAGCACAAACTTGGGCATAGTTGGCCTCTAATTGAGTTGGCCCAATTCTAATCCAATTATGTGCTAACTAATTATTTTAAGGCATACACTAAGTTAAATAAGTCTGGTAAGTCTAGGTTTCTTCCGGCAAGCTTCCAACGAACTTCCGATGATCTCTCGGCAATATTCCAATGGACTCCCAGCAAACTCCTGAACTTCACGACGATCTTCTTAGCGAGTTTTGATGAGCTTCTTTGGCAAGCTCCTAGACTTCTTGGTCAATTCCGACAGAACTTCCAACAAACGTCCGGATTTCCGATGAACTCTCGAACTCCCAACGAAATCTCGTTCTCGACTCCGGGACTTCATTTTACTTTATGCCTTGATCGCTATCATAGGTAATCCTGCATACTTAAAACCTACTTCGATCTAGATAATTATTATAAAGCTAATCAAATGTTGTTCGGTATGTCATTGGTTCATCGACACTTCATCCGAATCTTCGGCACATCATCCTCTCAACTCCGATATCCTATTGCCCAATGAGTCAGTTGACCCTAGCAACTCTGATATCCTTGGCCCAATTTTCGTTCTTCTTGGCCTGATGGCTGAACTCATGGCCCAAAGCCTTCTCTCCGACCCAACATGATTCTTCATGCTTTAATTATCACTCTTTGATCGAGGCTTCCTACGTCACTCAAAACACAGATCAAATCATAAACACTATCAATTGGTTTCATTATCAAAATATGAGATTCAACAAAAATCACTTACAAGAAAAGCATGCTCTTTTTTTAATAGTTTATATTTTTTACTAACTAATTTACATTCATCAAATAAATCATGAAAAGCACTTAATAATTCATCAAAAGATAAATTTGTATCTAATGAACTGCTTACCTCATATCCGATAGCCATTAGTGCGTAGTGAGCAACTTGCTCTATGTTGGTTGGCTCCTCTTCTTCGGATGCACTTAAGTCATCCCAAGTTGCTTTAAGAGCCTTCTTCTTCTTTGGTTGCTTCTTCTTTGCTTGGGGACCTTCACTTTCAAAATGTCATAGTTTCTTGCATTTGTAGCATATAACTTGTTCTTTCTTAGGTTCAATTTTATTTTTAGTATCATTTTTAAATTTATTCCTTTTTATGAATTTTTTGAACTTTCTTGTCAAGAGTGCCAAGTCATCATCATAGTCCTTATCACTTGAATTTTCTTTCAAAAGGTCTTCATGAGTTCTTAGTGTCATATCCTTCCTATTCTTTAGAAGGTTGTTCTCAAGCTCTTCATGAGCATTACAAGTCATCTCATAGGTCATTAGTGACTCGATAAGTTCTTTGAGAGGAAAGTTATTTAAATCCTTGATCTCTTGAATGACTATTACTTTAGGTTCTCTACTCTTTAGAAGGGATCTCAAGATTTTATTAACAAGTTCAAAGTTTAAAAAACATTTGCCAAGAGCTTTTAAACATTTGCCATGGCATCATCAATTCGGGTGTACAGTTTTGGGTGGGGAAACTAGGGACACAGTGTTGGTGCTTATTAGAGAATAAGTTCACTAATTGATCTGCTTATAGAATGTTGGATGGTTGATGATGCCATATTGTCATATAGTAATTCTGTCATCCCAGTGGTGTATCTGGTCTATAGACCTGTGACACTAAGGATGTCCTGTATGAGTACTCTACTCTTTGATACTGGACTTATAGGTTTAGAGGTTCTAAATCTAGCATAGTCGGTCATCGGTAGTGGTAGCCAACCTTACGAAGGCTATTGAGTGGTACTCAACCTTACGAGGGCTTTTAAAGGATAACCTCACAGCCGCAAAGCAAGAATGAAACAACAAGCTGATAAACACCGAAGTGAATGAGAATTTACTGTAGGTGATTAGGTTTTCGTTCGTCTTCAACCCTACAAGCAAACTTCCATAAAGGTCCAATCTTCCATAAAGCTATCTCCTCGGTTTTTTGGGCCTTATAAGGTATTAGAACGCATTAGACCAGTTGCCTACTTCTTGGATTTGCCTGCTAGCTCTAAAATACATCCATCCTTTCATGTTGCATGTCTTAAAAGGAAATTGGGTGAAGATGCAATAGTGCAGTTCCATTTATTGGACACTTCTACTATTGGGGAAGTTCAAGCTCAAACATAAGCCATACTTGATCGACGAGTTGTAATGTACCGCAGACACCCTGTAACGAAAGTGCTGGTGCAATGGGCCAACTTACCAAAGGAAGATGCTACTTGGGAGTCCTATAACATGCTAAAGGAGAAGTTTCCAGAATTTGATGCTGCTCAACCTTGAGGACAAGGTTGAATTGAATGAGGCGGGATTATTAGGATCCTTTTATTTTCTGTGTTTTCCTTTATTTTCTGTGTATTTATTAAGTCTGTTTAGTTTAGCTAAAGTCAGAACTCCATAAATAGGGATGTAACTACTTTTTAGTTATCTATGAAAAATACTATTCTATCTTTTGACAAACCCTAGGAGGTCGATCCCCTCGAAGTGATCAAGGAGGCTGATCCCCTCGAAGTGATCATCCCTTTCCTTCTTCTTTTTTACGATAAGACTTTAGGGTCTTATCAATATCCTTGACACAATATCCGCTCTTCTTGGCTCGATGCCCGAATCTATGGTCCGAAGCCTTCTATCGATACATCGACCGATCTACTAGCTCGACGTCCAATCTTCTAACATGTTTTCCCCCGACATAACATGATTTTTCCTACTTTAATTGTCTCATCCTGATCGAAACATCTTGCATCACTCAAAATATATATTAAAACATAAACACATATCAATTGGTTTCATCATCAAAATACGAGATTCAATATATTCCTCAATGGCAACCTTGAGAAGGAGGTGTAAATGATACAGCATGAGGGATTTGTATCCAAGAACTGTCTAGATAAGGTATATAGGTTGCTTAGGTCCATTTATGGACTGAAGCAAACTTCTCAAAGTTAGAACATAAGATTTGATGAGGCGATAAGATCTTATGATTTCGTTAAGAACGAATATGAGTCTTGTGTGCATAGGAAGGTAAGTGGGGGCACTATCACCATCTTGGTGTTATATGTGGATGACATCCTGGTCATTAGGAATTATTTAAGAATGCTATCCATAGTAAAAGCTTGATTATCTAGACACTTCTCTATGAAGGACTTAGGGGAAGCATCCTATATCTTGGTGATTCGGATCTATAAAGATAGATCTAAGAGGATGCTTGACTTGTCCCAATCCAGGTATATAGACACCACTATCAAAAGGTTTGGTATGAAAAATTCCAAGAGAGGTCTCATACCGATGAGACATGGGATGTCGCTTTCTAGGAATATATTCGTAAAGACTCTTGAAGAAATGACGAATATCGATAGGATAACCTATAACTCAGTGATAGAGTCTATCATATATGTCATGCTATGTATCAGGCCTAATATAACGCATACTCTAAGTGTCACGAGCATGTATCAAGTGGGTCCAGGCTTGGGATACTAGAAAGCAGTAAAGTGTATCCTTAGGTACTTGAGAAGGACTAAGGATCTTTTAATGGTATATGGAGGTAGTAGCCTTAGGGTTGAAGGCTGCACAAACTCGAGTTTCCAATCTGATATTGATGATAGCAAGTCTAATTCGGTGTATGTATTCACCTTGAATGGAGGAGCAGTATAATAGAAGAGTTACAAACAAGATATTACTACTGACTCGACCACAGAGGCAGAGTACGTTGCTACAGCAAAGGGAACAAAGGAGGGAGTTTGGATGAAGAAGTTTATCACAGATCTAGGAGTCATGCCGAGCAGCGAGGAGCTGATTCTCATATATTACGATAAAAACGGGGCAATTATATATATATATATATATATATATATATATATATATATATATATATATATATATATATATATATATATATATATATATAGTGATGTCCATGGATCTATGGGAATCGGATCATGATGAGATCACGATAATGAGATCGATTTCCCTTTAAACTTAGACCTAAATAATCCTGGTCATAGGTTACTTGAAAGGGACATCGAGATAACCGGACAAACTAGTGTGTTGTTTGTTGAATCTCAGATTTTGATGATGAAATCAATTGATGAGTTTGTAATCTAGATTATATTTTGAGTGACAGGACTAGCTTCGATCAAGGAGGTAAATTGATTGAAGTAGGAGGAATCAAACGTTGGTTTGGAGTTGAATATGTTAGGATATTGGACATCGGGCCAGAGGATCGGTCAACATGTCAGTAAAAGGACTCTGTGACATGAGTTCGGGCATCGAGCTGAAGGACTAGACATTGCACCAAGGAGATAGGAAGTTATGGGAGTCAACATGTCGATTTGTCAATACGCCGAAGAATAAGACGATGCGTCGAAGGATCGAATGAAGCGCCAGAAGAATCAATGATATGTCTAACAACATATGATTCATACTTTGTAATAATTTATCTAAATTGAGGTCTAATTGAGTCGATATTGGGATAAAACGATATGAATCAATGATATGTCAGTTTAGGTCTAATTGAGTCGATATTGGGATAAAACAATGTCAAATCAATTAGAGGCTCATTGGGCCTGAGTTGGGGTTGTTTTGGGCCTAGTGAGGCCCATGCAACAATCTTTAGGAGGCCTAGCTAGTGGCACCACCTACTAGTCATAGGTGCCCTACAAGCCAATCACGTGAAAGATAGCACGTGTGACATGATATACATTTTTTTTCTTATTATATTTTGATATTTTATCACTTTATATTGCTTATTACATATATGCATATATATTGTGATGTCCATAGATCTAAACAATGGGAATCGAATTGTGATGAGATCACGATAATGAGACCGAGTCACCTTTAAACACAGACCCTAAATAATCCTGATTATAGGTTGCTCAAAAGGGACATCGAGATAACCAGACAGACTAGTGTACTATATACCCCTCTATATGATGATGGTAGCTGGTCTCATAGCTGCTCGTATGGGGACACTAGAGCTACAGTGCAGGTGCTCATTGGAGAATGAGTTCACTAATTGATCTACTCATGAAATGTTAGATGGTTAATGATACCTCATCCACTTTTGGCTTCCTCCACCAACAAGGTCACCAACGTCCACTAGAGGCCTTCCTTCAATAAGCGAAGGCCAATCACCTTTTTACAGTTTCACTCCTTTTGACGGGCTTAGGAGACAACCCTTCCAGAATTTTCTTTCCTCTCTTGACAGATCAAAACTTGAAAGAAAAGAGGAAGGAGAACTTTTAACTCATACAACACTTTTGAGCTCTAAAAATCATAGAGTAAGATTAGGATTTCGATGGTTTTTGGTTGCCCTTTCGTTGCTAAAAGGGTAGGGTATTTATAGGCCCCAACCCAGTTTGAATTCCATGCTCAAAACTATCAATTCCCGAAATTCCGGGGTCTGGCGGTTGCACCACCTGGTAGAGCTCGGAGATGGAGCCTCTGGGTGATGCCACCGCTTGTCAAGGGCGGTTGCACCTCTTGCCAGAGCTTGGAGACCGAGCTCAGGTGGTTGCACCTTTGTCAAAGGCAGTTGCACCACCCAGCCAGAGCTCGGAGACTGAGCTTTGGGCGGTGCCATCGCTGACCCAAGTGGTGCCACCTCTGGCCACGTAATCTGGGTCCGAATGGGCTATTCCATTCGGCCCAATTTGGGTCTGTTAAGGGCCAAATTGCCCTAAGATTAAGTTAATGGGATCACCTCCTATTTCTAACTTGATCATCGTGCTAACTACAAATTTCTTAAGACATTTACTGCAACTTGCTCCGATGCGTCAATCGCTTCTTCTGATGAGCTTTCGTCGATCATCCCATGTGCTAGTCATAGGTGCCCAGCAAGCCAATCACGTGAGTGATGGCAGGTGTGACTTAATATAGAATCTTTTTGCTTATTATATTTTGGCATATATCACTTTATAACTATTGCATAAATGCATACATATATTATGATTTCCTTGGATTTGTGCAATGGGAATCAGATCGTGATGAGATCACGATAGTGAGATCGATTCACCTTTAAACACAAATCCTAAATAATCCCGGTCATAGGTTACTCAAAAGGGATATCGTGATAACCGGACAGACTGGTGTGCAGTATACCCGTCCATATGATGGATGCAACTGGTCTCACAGCTGCTTGTGTAGGGACACTAGGGATACAGTACAGGTGCTCATTGGAGAATGAGTTCACTGATTGATCCGCTTACGGAATGCTGGATGGTTGATGATGCCTTATTGTCGGACAGTGATTCCGTAGTCCTAGTGGTGTATCTGGTCCTTAGACTTGAGACACCAAGGATGTCCTATATGAGTGCTCCACTCTATGATACCAGACTTATAGGTTTGGTTGTCTCAGATCTAGTACAGTTGGTCATTGGGAGTGATAGTCGAACTTACGAGGGCTATTGAGTGTCGATAGAGGATCATCCACTCTCGGCGTCATGAGAGGAATATCCCATGTGTTCTTGCTCAGATAAATCCCTAGCCAGGGTCATTCGGGTTGAGAGAGAAAGAGTTCTCCGGGAGAATCCGATTAGAGCGAGACTCGAGTAGAAACCGTGTGGGTCTAACAACACCATGCTCGATATACGGTCTCTTGTATATTAGATGGATGAGGGACTATAGGTACACGGTAATCGAAGATAGATAGGTCCAATGGATTGGATTCTCCTATATCGTCTGGGGACTACGGCGTAGTGGCCTAGTACTTCCGTAGTCGATGAGTCGAGTGAATTATTACAGAGATAATAATTCACTGAGTTAGAAGGAGTTCTGACAGGTATGACTCACGGCCAGCTCGATAATGGGCCTAGAGGGTCACACACATATGGTAGGCATTGCGATGAATAGAGGTTCGGATTTGAGATATCCGACGGAGCCCTTGTCTTATTGGATGCAGATCCAATACCCACTAGGGGAGGACCCATTAGGGTTTGATAGGGGACCTCTATAAATAGGAGGGATTCAAAGCCCCATAGGCTAGAGAGCTTTCGTTTGCCTTTTCCTGTTCTCCTCTCCATCTCCACCTCAGAGTAGGTCTAGAGTTTTGAGGAGCGTCGTTGCAACCCAGCTGTGTGGATCACCGCTAGAGAGGAGGAAGCTTGACCTCCTTCACCCTCTCCTAAGGATCTGTAAGGAAACAGGGATATATGATCTCCCTAGATAACACAATCTACTCTATACACAGTTTCATGTTTCACGGATTTTTGCGTACCAATCTTCGCATGACGACGAACATCTCTTTGGGAATCGGGGATTTTGTTTTTCTTGTTCTTCTGCTATGCATATGATGTCGCCCCCAAGGATTTCCCAACAGTGGTATCAGAGCCAGGTTGTTCGTGCAATTCGTTTTGAACTGCGTGTGTTATGTTTAGGAAGAATTTTGACGTCAAAATTGTTGACGCAAAAACAAGGAAGGGCAGCAACAGTTGTTGCCCTCGATCTACGTGCGTGCAGCGCAGTCGGAGGCAGGCAACCCATGGGCAAAGGCGCCGCAGGGCAACAGCGCCCGCCGCCACTGCTCCCGCGGGCGAAACCCCCCATAGGGGCGGTCGCCCGGTGGACAGAACCGCCTACGGAGGCGGCGGCGCCCGAAAGGGGCACCCACCCGCAGCGGCAGCGCTGCCAGCGGGCGTGCCGCTTGTAGGCGAGGGCAGTGCCCTCGCCCCGCCGCAGAGGCCGCCGCCAACAGGGTGGCGGCGGCGGCATCAGCGAAAAGGGGAAAGGGCATTAGGGTTTTCTGGGCAAAAGATAGTTTTGCGCCTCGGAATTTGAGAAATTCCAGTTTCTATCTTTTGTCCAAATTACGAAAATACCCCTATGAATTAAGAAATTCCCTATAATGTCCATGATTTCAGAAAATATTAATTAATTAAAAGATTTAGTTGATTATTATTTATTATTATTATTATCTAGTAGTTCTACATGATGATGATTATTTATACATGTGATGTATGATGTGTGGACGGATGATCATGGACCATGTGATGTGTGTACCTGTGATTATTATTATTGAGGTCTGCGAACCTCCATTATATTTCTCGTTTATTGTCGGGCCTGCGTGCCTATGATTAAGTTGTAATCACATGAGGACGCACAGCGGGAGCGTGGATGCGATAGCGGGACCCACGAGATGGACGATGTTTACAGAACCGACAAGGACGAAATGGATGATCACAGGGCATGGAGATGCACCGTTGCAAACATAGATCTTGATGTGAGTGATTAGGCCTACTGGCTCTGGCTTAATCATATTAGGTTGTGGTCCATGATCATCTGGTGTAATTGCTTATACACATACTAGATATGTATATATATTTGCATGCGATGTAGATATATATTAAATATGTATATGTGTGACATGTCATATTAGGAGACCAAATCATAGAAACATCTCTCGATAATATTAAGTCGGTAAACGTGAGGCAATTAGATTGACCCATGTGGCCTTCCATCGTTATAAGTAGGAACCGATTCGGTGTAGGTTGAGTTGGTCGAGTCTCTCGAGACTCACCTATATCATGATTCGTTATCTTGCTTACGACATAGAGATATCACCGGTGACCGAGGGGCATGGTATACTTGGTCGAGTCCCTCGAGGGTATATCATCAAATCAGACTCATCTTGTAACGAAGGTGTTGACTTAACCGAGCATCATGGTTGCTCGAGTCCCTCGAGGCCATGGTGATTCGGAGGCCGAACAGGACGGGAATCACAAGGAGTTGTGATCGACAAGAGTTGCCTACCTTTTAGGCTTAGTGTGATTGGTCGAGTCTCTCGAGGTTACACTAAGACGCTGATTGGATCTTGATCCCCACTAGAAGTCTGCCGGAGACTTCCATTTCACGTGCTGAGGGTGTCACGTGACTCGTTAGTAAAATAGTGGGAGCATATTAAGATAGAAGTCCATATCTTGATAGTTTATTTCTTGCAAAATCTGCATGTTATTCATTTCTGCTGCATCTTTATTTTCAGAAAATATCGCTTTCAAATCCCTTACGTGGCATACTTGATGACAACCTCTTGGTCCAAATTATATGGATTGGCTCCGTAACTTGAGAATTGTTCTCCTGGCCGGAGAAAATCGTGTCGCCCTTGATACATTGATGCCTACCCCGAGGAAGGGGTAAACGAGGATGAGATCGCCGCCATTCGTGAAGTACATTGATGACTCCACTCTTGCTCAGTGCTATATGTTGGGCTCTATGACTCTGAGTTACAAAGACAACATGAAAAGATGGATGCGAGATCCATCCATTCTCCTACATGTCCATAAATTATTTGAGGAACAGGGAAGGACTCAAATGATATGAGATATCTAAGAGCCTCTTCTCGCTAGGGATGACCGAGGGGACAGGTTGAGAACCATGTCCTAAAGATGATTGAGTGGATAGAGAAAACTCACAGGTCTAGGAATGGTCCTAGAGGATAACTTGTGTGTGGACATTGTGCTTCAGTCCCTACCAGATTCCTTTTCACAGTTCATAATGAATTTTAATATGAACAAGCTTAAAGTGACACTCCTAGAGCTTCTCAATATGTTGAGGGAGGCATAGAGTACTATCAAGAAAGAGAAGCCAGTTCTTTACACTGGTGAGACCAAAAGGAAAAGGAAAAGGAAAGCAGAAAGGTCCCTTAAGAAGGGAAAGGGCAAGGGCAAACAAGGTAAAGCAAAGGTTGCTAAGAAAGACCCAGCAAAGGACAAAGGCCGATTGCTTCCTTGTGGTAAAGATGGGCATTGAAGAAGAAAACTGCAAAAGAGTACCTTGCAGAAAGGGCTGAAACAAAAGCTTGATGAAGCTTGGTGTACATTCATGATCGGTCTCAATTTGTGGGACTCTTATGATAACACATGGGTATTGGATCTTGGTAGTGCTTATCATATATGCAATTAGATTTGTAGGTTCGGTAAGGCCTAAGAGACTACAGAGGCGGTGAGATGGACCTCAAGATGGGTAATAGAGCAAAAGTTCTTGTATTAGCTGTTGGCGAGGTCGCCCCTACATCTCGCCTAGTGTAGCTTTTATTGCATTAGATGCATGTTATTTTGTTCCTTCTATTATCAAAACATTATCTCCATTTCATGTTTAATAGTTAGTGGATATAAATTTGTTTTTTTTGAGAACAATGGTTGTTCGATATTATTAGATGATAAGATCATCACGAAAGGAACATTGCATAATGGTTTATTTATGTTAGACACCACTCGACATATCATGAATGTAAATATGTCCAAAAGGAAACGAGATGAGTTGAAGCGAAGGCATACTGTGGCATTGTAGGATAGGTCACATCCATGAAAGAAGGATTCAAAAGTTGCTAAATGATGGATATCTAGATCCATTCGACTATGTGTCATATACAACTTGTGAGCCTTGCATTGGAAAACCCGACCAAATCTCCATTTAGTAGAGGCGGAGAGAGAGCCAATGAGTTGTTGGAACTCATACATAGTGATGTATGTGGACCCATGTCAACTCATGCCATTGGAGGTTACTCCTACTTCATTACATTTCTTGATGATTTCTCAAGGTATGGATATGTGTACTTAATGAAGTACAAGTTTGAGGCCTTTGAGAAATTAGGAGAGTATAAGAATGAGGTGGAGAACCGTGAGGAAAGAGTATCAAAACTCTTGATCGGTCGAGGAGGTGAATACTTAAGCACAGAGTTTACTCGGTTCCTCAAGGACCATGGGATATTATCCCAATGGACACCTCCTTATACACCTCAGCTCAATGGTGTCTCTCGAAAGGAGAAATCGTACATTATTAGATATGGTACGGTCCATGATGTGTTTTAGTGACCTACCCATCTCATACAGGGGATATGCCCTAGAAACCGCAGACTTACCTTTTCGAACAGAGTTCCAACTAAGTGGTAGTGTCGACACCATATGAGATATGGAAAGGGAAGAAGCCTGATCTTAAGGTTGTTAAGATGCGGGGCTGCCCCGCCCATGTTAGAAGACACAACCCCGATAAGTTAGAATCAAGGATAGAAGCGATGCAAATTTGTGGGATACCCCAAGGAAACTTGTGGGTATTATTTCTATCATCTCGAGGACCAAAAGGTCTTTGTAGCTAAGAGAGCAGTGTTCCTTGAGAAGGAACACATTCTTGTGAGGAGACAGGTGGAAGAATGATAGAATTGGCGAGGTTGAAGAACCAAGCTCAAGCACCACTCTACAGACCGAGTGCGTTCGGTACCTAATACACAAGTATCGACTTTTTACGCTTGGTCCTGATAGAGTATCCCATCCTCCTGAGAGATATGTGGGACATATTAGAGCAGAGGATGTAGAGGATATTGATCCTCGGACCCACGAGGAGACTATTATGAGTATAGACTCAGGGAAGTGGAAAGAAGCCATGAATTCTCGAGATGGATTCTATGTACTCCAATAAGGTTTGGAACCTAGTTGATGCTTCAGAAGGTATTGTACCCATCGGTTGCAAGTGGATCTTTAAGAAAAAGATGGGAGTAGATGGAAAGGTAGAGACCTATAAAGCAAGGCTAGTGGCTAAGGGGTATCGTCAAAGGCAAGGTGTTGACTCTGACGAAACCTTCTCACCCGTAGCAATGCTAAAATCCATCGAATTCTATTGGCTATTGCAGCACATTATGATTATGAGATCTGGCAGATGGATGTGAAAACCGCATTCTTCAATGGGAACCTCGAGGAGGAGGTGTATATGATACAACCTGAGGGATTCGTGTCCAAGAACTGCCCAGATAAGGTGTGTAGGTTGCTTAGATCCATTTATGGACTAAAAGCAAGCTTTCGAAGTTGGAACATAAGATTTGATGAGGCAATCGGATCTTATGACTTAGATTAAGAACGAAGATGAGCCTTGTGTATCTGAGAAAGGTAAGTGGGAGCTATCACCTTTTTGGTGTTATATGTGGATGACATCCTCATCATTGAGAATGACATAGGAATGCAATCCACAGTAAAGGCTTGGTTATCTAGACACTTCTCCATGAAGGACTTAGGGGAAGCATCTTATATCTTGGGGATTAGAATTTATAGAGATAGATCCAAGAGGATGCTTGGCTTGTCCCAGTCCAGGTACATAGAAACTATTGTCAAAAGGTTTGGCATGTAAAATTCCAAGAGAGGTCTCATACCGATGAGACATGGGATATCGCTTTCTACGAGTATGTCCCCAAAGACTCCAGAAGAAAGAGCGAACATAGAAATGATACCTTATGCCTCAGCAATAGGGTCTATCATGTATGTCACGAGCAGGTATCAGGCGGATCCAGGCTTAGAGCACTGGAAAGCAGTAAAGTGTATCCTTAAGTACTTGAGAAGGACTAAGGATCTTTTACTAGTATATGGAGGTAATAGCCTTAAGGTTGAAAGCTACACTGACTCAAGTTTTCAGTCTGATGTCAATGATAGCAAGTCAAATTCAGTCTGATCTTTTACTAGTATATGGAAGAGTTCCAAGCAAGATACCACTGCTGACTCGACCACAGAGGCGGAGTACATTGCTGCATCAGATGCAGCAAAGGAGGGAGTCTGGGTGAAAAAGTTCATCACAGATTTGGGAGTCGATACAGATAGCGACAAGTCGACTTCCTTATATTGCAACAACTATGGGGTGATTACTCAAATAAGGGAACCCGGGTCTCATCAGAAGTGTTCTGAGGAGGTTCCAGCTTATAAGAGAGATCGTAACCCGAGGAGATGTAGCAATGGAAAGAGTTCCATCCGAAGATAACATTGCAGATCCATTGACAAAGTCGTTGTCTCATTTTGTCTTTGAGTGTCACAGGGGTCTGATGGGGATCAGACACATAGGTGATTGGCTTTAGGTCAAGTGGGAGATTGCTAGTCATAGGTGCCCAGCAAGCCAATCACGTGAGTGATGGCACGTGTGACTTGATACAGAATCTTTTTGCTTATTATATTTTGGCGTATATCACTTTATAACTATTGCATAAATGTATATATATATTGTGATGTCCTTGGATTTGTGCAATGGGAATCGGATCGTGATGAGATCATGATAATGAGATCGATTCACCTTTAAACACATATCCTAAATAATCCCGGTCATAGGTTTTCGAGAGGGACATCGTGATAACCGGATAGGCGGTGTGTCTTTGTATACTCGTCCATATGATGGATGCATTTGGTCTCATAGTCTGCTCGTGTAGGGACACTAGGGATACGAAGACAGTGCTCATGGAGAATGAGTTCATTGATTGATCCGCTTACGGAATCTTTGGATGGTTGATGATGCCTTATTGTCGGAGACGGTGATTCCGTAGTCCTAGTGGTGTATCTGGTCCTTAGACTTGAGACACGAAGGATGTCCTGTATGAGTGCTCCACTCTTTGATACGAGACTTATAGGTTTGGTTTGTCCCCGGATCTAGTACAACTGGTCATTGGGAGTGGTAGTCGACCTTACGAGGGCTATTGAGTGTCGACAGAGGATCATCCACTCTCGGCGTCATGAGAGAGGAATATCCCATATGTTCTTGCTCGAGACAAATCCCCGGCCGGGGTCATTCGGGTGAGAGAGAAAGAGTTCTCCGGGAGAATCCGATTAGAGCGAGACTTCAGTAGAAACCGTATGGGTCCGACAACACCATGCTTTCGATATACGGTCTCCGGGATATTAGATGGATGAGGGACTATAGGTACATGGTAACTAAGGACGACAGGTCCAATGGATTGGATTCCCTTGTATCGTCACGGGGACTACTGGCGTAGTGGCCTAAATACGTCCGTAGTCGATGAGTCGAGTGAATTATTACACGAGATAAAAAATTCACTTTGAGTTAGAAGGAGTTCTAACAGGTATGACTCACGGCCAGCTTCGATATTGGGCCTAGAGGGTCACACACATATGGTAGGCATTATGATGAGTAGAGGTTCTGGATATGAGATATCCGCCAGACCCTTGTCTTATTGGATGCAGATCCAATACCCACTGGGGAGGAAGGACCCATTAGGGTTTGACACGGGATCTCTATAAATAGGAGGGATTCACAGCCTCATAGGCTAGAGTCTTTGCTTGCCTTTCCTATTCTCCTCTCCTCTCCACCTCGAGGCACGGAGTTTTGAGGAGGAGGGTCCGCAACCACCTTGTGTGGATCACCGCCAGAGAGGAGGACGCTTGACCTCCTTCACCCTCTCCTAAGGATCTGCAAGGAAACAGGGATATACGATCTCCCTAGGTAACACAATCTCTATACGCAGTTTTGTGTTTTACGGATTTTTGCGCACCAATCTTCGCACGACGACGAACATCTTTTTGGGAATCGGGGATTTTTGTTTTCTTGTTCTTCCGCTGTGCATATGATGTCGCCCCTTGATTTCCCAACAATATCCATGAAAGAAGGATTCAAAAGTTGCTAAATGATAGATATCTAGATCCATTTGACAATGTGTCATATGCAACTTGTGAGCCTTGCATTCGTGGAAAACTGACCAACTCTCCATTTAGTGGAACTGGAGAGAGAGCCACTGAGTTGTTGGAACTCATACATAGTAATGTATGTGGACCCATGTCAACTCATGCCATAGGAGGTTACTCCTACTTCATTACATTTACTGATGATTTCTCAAGGTATGGATATGTGTACTTAATGAAGTACAAGTCCGAGGCCTTTGAGAAATTTAGAGAGTATAAGAATGAGGTGGAAAACCAGACTGGAAAGAGTATCAAAACTTTTTGATCAGATCGAGGAGGTGAGTACTTAAGTACATAGTTCACTCAGTTCCTCAAGGACCATGTGATATTATCCCAATGGACACCTCCTTATACACCTCAGCTCAATGGTGTCTCTGAAAAGAGAAATCGTACATTATTAGATATGGTATGGTCCATGATGAGTTTCGCTGACCTACCCATCTCATTCTCGAGATATGCCCTAGAAACCACAAGCTTACCTTACGAACAGAGTTCCAACTAAGTCGGTAGTGTCTATACCATATGAGATATGGAAAGGGAAGAAGCTTGATCTTAAGGTTGTTAAGATTTGGGGCTGCCCCTGCATATGTTAAAAGACACAACCCGATAAGTTAGAATCAAGGACGAGCAATGCAAATTTGTGGGATACCCAAAGGAAACTTGTGGGGTATTATTTCTATCATCTCGAGGACCAAAAGATCTTTGTAGCTAAAGAGAGCAGTGTTCCTTGAGAAGGAACACATTCTTGACGGAGATAGTGGGAGAATGATAGAATTGAGCAGGTTGGAGAACCAAGCTCAAGCACCACTCTACAGCCAGAAGTCCATTTGGGGTACCTAATACACAAGTTTCAACTTTTCAGGAGTCGATAGAGTATCCCATCCTCTGAGAGATATGTGGGACATATTAGAGGAGAGGATGCAGAGGATATTGATCCTCAAACCTACTGAGAAGGCTATTATGAGTATAGACTCGTGTGAAGTAGCAAGAAGCCATGAATTTCGAGATGGATTATATGTACTCCAATAAAGGTTTGGAACCTAGTTGATGCTTCAAGGTATTATACCCATCGGTTTGCAAGTGGATCTTTAAGAAAAAGATCGGAGTAGATGGAAAGGTAGAGACCTATAAAGCAAGGCTAGTGGCTAAGAGGTATCGTCAAAGGCAAGGTGTTGACTATGACGAAACCTTCTCACCCGTAGCAATGCTAAAATCCATCAGAATTCTATTGGCTATTGCAGCACACTATAATTATGAGATCTGGCAGATGGATGTGAAAACCGTATTCCTCAATGGGAACCTTGAGGAGGAGGTGTATATGATGCAACCTTAGGGATACGTGTCCAAGAACTTTCCAGATAAGGTGTGTAGGTTGTTTAGATCCATTTATGGATTAAAGCAAGCTTCCCGAAGTTGGAACATAAGATTTGATGAGGCAATCAGATCTTATGACTTCGTTAAGAACGAAGATGAGCCTTATGTATACAGAAAGGTAAGTGATAGCGCTATCACCTTTTTGGTGTTATATGTGGATGACATCCTGATCATTGGGAATGACGTAGGAATGCTATCCACAGTAAAGGCTTGGTTATCTAAACACTTCTCCATGTAAGACTTAGGGGAAGCATCCTATATTTTGGGGATTAGAATCTATAGAGATAGATCCAAGAGGATGCTTGGCTTGTCCCAGTCCAGGTACATAGAAACCATTGTCAAAAGGTTTGGCACGAAAAATTCCAAGAGAGGTCTCATACCGATGAGACATGGAATATCGCTTTCTACGAGTATGTCCCCAAAGACTCCAGAAGAAAGGGCAAATATAGATATGATACCTTATGCTTCAGCAATAGGGTCTATCATGTATGCCATGCTATGTACTAGGCCTGATATAGCACATGCTCTGAGTGTCACGAGTAGGTATCAGGCGGATCCAGGCTTGAAGCACTAGAAAGCAGTAAAGTGTATCCTTAAGTACTTGAGAAGGACTAAGGATCTTTTACTAGTATATGGAGGTAATAGCCTTAAGGTTGAAGGCTACACTGACTCAAGTTTTCAGTCTGATGTCGATGATAGCAAGTCGAATTCAGGGTATGTGTACACCTTGAATGGAGGAGCAGTGTGCTGGAAGAGTTCCAAGCAAGATACCACTGCTGACTCGACTACAGAGGCGGAGTACATTGCTGCATCAGATGCAGCAAAGGAGGGAGTTTGGGTGAAGAAGTTCATCACAGATTTAGGAGTCGTGCTGGGTAGCGAAGAGCCGATCTCCCTATATTGCGACAACAACTGGACGATTGCTTAAGTAAAAGAACCTAGGTCTCATCAGAAATCTAAGCATGTTCTGAGGAGGTTCCACCTTATCAGAGAGATCGTGACCCGAGGAGATGTAGTAGTGGAAAGAGTTCCATCTGAAGATAACATTGTAGATCCACTAACAAAGCCGTTGTCTCAGATTTGTTTTGAGCATCACAGGGGTCTAATGGGGATCAGACACATAGTTGATTGGCTTTAGGTCAAGTGGGAGATTGCTAGTCATAGGTGCCTAGCAAGCCAATCACGTGAGTGATGGCACGTGTGACTTAATATAGAATCTTTTTGCTTATTATATTTTGGCATATATCACTTTATAACTATTGCATAAATGCATACATATATTGTGATGTCCTTGGATTTATGCAATGGGAATCGGATCGTGATGAGATCACGATAGTGAGATCGATTCACCTTTAAACACATCCTAAATAATCCTGGTCATAGGTTACTCGAGAGGGATATCGTGATAACTGGACAGACTGGTGTGCTGTATACCCGTCCATATGATGGATGCAGCTGGTCTCATAGCTGCTTGTGTAGGGACACTACGGATACAGTACAGGTGCTCATTGGAGAATGAGTTCACTGATTGATCCGCTTACGGAATGCTGGATGGTTGATGATGTCTTATTGTCAGACAGCGATTCCGTAGTCCTAGTGGTGTATCTGGTCCTTAGACTTGAGAAACCAAGGATGTCCTGTATGAGTGCTCCACTCTTTGATACTAGACTTATAGGTTTGGCTGTCTCAGATCTAGTATAGCTAGTCATTGAGAGTGGTAGTCGACCTTACGAGGGCTATTGAGTGTCGATAGACGATCATCCACTCTCGGCGTCATGAGAGGAATATCCCATGTGTTCTTGCTTAGACAAATCCCTTGCCAGGGTCATTCAGGTTGAGAGATAAAGAGTTCTATGGGAGAATCCGATTAGAGCGAGACTCGAGTAGAAACCGTGTGGGTCTGACAACACCATGCTCGATATACGGTCTCTGGTATATTAGATGGATGAGGGACTATAGGTATACGCTAACTGAGGACAGACAGGTCCAATGGATTGGATTCCCCTGTATCGTTTGGGGACTACGGCGTAGTGGCCTAGTACATCCGTAGTCGATGAGTCGAGTGAATTATTACAAAGATAATAATTCACTGAGTTAGAAGGAGTTCTGATAGGTATGACTCACAGCCAGCTCGATATTGGGCCTAGAGGGTCATACACAAATGGTAGGCATTGCGATGAATAGAGGTTCGGATATGAGATATCCGACGAAGCCTTTGTCTTATTGGATACAGATCCAATACCCATTAGGGGAGGACCCATTAGGGTTTGATAGGGGACCTCTATAAATAGGAGGGATTCAGAGGCCCATGGGCTAGAGAGCTTTTGTTTGCCTTTTTCTATTCTCCTCTCCATCTCCACCTCAGAGTAGGTCTGGAGTTTTGAGGAGCGTCGTCGCAACCCTGCTGTGTGGATCACCGCTAGAGAGGAGGACGCTTAACCTCGTTCACCCTCTCCTAAGGATCTGCAAGGAAACAGGGATATACGATCTCCCTAGGTAACACAATCTACTCTATACGCAGTTTCATGTTTCGCGGATTTTTGCGTACCAATCTTCGCACGACGACGAACATCTTTTTGGGAATCGAGGATTTTGTTTTTCTTGTTCTTCCGCTGCGCATATGATGTCGCCCCCAAGGATTTCCCAACACCATGAACCCTCGGTGATGCTCCTGCGGACTTCCGGCAAACTCCTGGACTTGCAACGATCCACTTGGCAAGTTCTGACAAGCTTCTTTTGGCAAGCTCCTGGACTTCTTGGATTTATTCCTGCAGAACCTTTGACGACCGTCCGGACGTCCGTTGAGCTCTCGAACTCCCAACGTGATCATAGTCTTGACTCCGACATAACTCCTACTATATGTGTTTCTTTCATCGTAGTTAATCCTGCACACTTAAAACAAAACTTAAATCGAGACAATTATTCCTAAGCAATTAACCAAGTTGTCCGGTATGTCATTGGTCCCTCGACGCTTCGTCCGATTCTTCAATGCATCATCCTCTCCTGCGGCCTATTGCCCAATCGGCCAATTGACTCCGCAACTCTGATATCCTTGGCGCAATACCCACTCTTCTTGGCCCGATGCCCAAGTCCATGGCCCGAAGCCTTTTGTCGATACGTCGACCGATCTATCGGCCCGACGTCCAATCTCTGAAATTTTCCTCCGGCACAACATGATTTTTCCTGCTTTAATTGTCTCATCCTGATCGAAGCATCCTGCATCACTCAAAACATAGATTAAAACATAAACACAATTATCAATTGGTTTCATTATCAAAATATGAGATTCAACAATCTCCCCCTTTTTGATGATGACAACCAATTGATGACGGAGTTAAACTTAACTCCCGGAGTTTAAACAAAATCCCCCTATCAATATGCCATATTGATAGAATCTTGAATTCAAACTGAATTCAAGTCATTGCAATATTCATCATGAATACTTGCAACACATCATAATAAACTTATGCACAACATGTCATGTCATCAACATACTTCTCCCCCTTTGTCATCAACAAAAAGGAGAAATACAACTATTCTTTCTGTTTATAATATAAGTTCAACTCATTGCATGAAAATCATAATATCACGTTTTATCATCATGAAGTTTTGAAGCTAGAAAATTTAGCAAGTATTTCATCATGCTTAGAACATTCAAGCTATCAAGTTTTAGATATGCAAGTTTTACAGCATACAAGATTGCACTTTTGGTAATGTTCAAGATAGCAAGTTTTACATCATGCAAGCTAGCAATATTTTAATATTTTAGAACATACAAGCTAGCAATTTTGAGATAGCAACTCTTGCTTCTTGAAATATGCAAATTTATCAAGTTTTGCTAGATGTGCAAGTTAGCATTTTTGCTTCTTGAGATAGGCAAGATAGCACATTTGCTTCTTTTGAGATAGCAACTTTTTGCTTCTCCTTAGACTATAAGCTAGCAATTTTTACGATATGCAAGTTTCACAATATACAAGCTAGCAAAAATTTCGAAAGCAAATGCAAGATAGCTTTCTTGTGTAAGCTCATGATTCTTGCTTCCTATTGCAATGTGCAAGTTGCAAGTTTTGCTTCTTGAGATAGGCAAGATAGCACTTTTGCAATTTTTGTTTCTTAAGATAGGCAAGCTTTTGATGTTCAAGATAACAAGCTCTTTCTTCTCTTTTGAGAAGTGTCATTTTTGCTTTCTTTGCAAAGTGCAAGCGAGCAAAATGCCAAACTAGCAAGAGATAAAGTTTTACATAAGGCAAGCAAACAATTTGGCAAATGTTACATTTGCTTCTTTTGAGAAGTGCAATTTTTGCTTCTCCTTAGACTATAAGCTAGCAATTTTTACGATATGCAAGTTTCACAATATACAAGCTAGCAAAAATTTCGAAAGCAAATGCAAGATAGCTTTCTTGTGTAAGCTCATGATTCTTGCTTCCTATTGCAATGTGCAAGTTGCAAGTTTTGCTTCTTGAGATAGGCAAGATAGCACTTTTGCAATTTTTGTTTCTTAAGATATGCAAGCTTTTGATGTTCAAGATAATAAGCTCTTTCTTCTCTTTTGAGAAGTGTCATTTTTGCTTTCTTTGCAAAGTGCAAGCTAGCAAAATGCCAAACTAGCAAGAGATAAAGTTTTACATGAGGCAAGCAAACAATTTGGCAAATGTTACATTTGCATCTTCTCTTTTGAGAAGTGCAATTTTTGCTTTCATCTTGAATTGTGCAAGCTAGCTAGTTTGCCTCTTTTCATGATGTCCACGCTAGAAATTCTTGCTCTCCCTTTGTCATTGTCAAAAAGAAGGGAAGACCCTTATATCAATTTTACAAAGGTAAGTATCAATCTTATTTGTGCATCATTATATATTCAAATTAAAACATACACAATTTCAAAAACCTTATTTTTCATGCACGATACCGAAAAATAAATCAATCATCATTAATAGGCATATCATACATGAAACTCAAACATTAAAATTTTTAAGCATTTATCATTTAAAGCTTTCATGATACACATCATATGCAATAAATACATCATATACATCATTATCATAAGTATTTCATACATCATTTTAACTTCATGAATATTTCATCATTATTATGATTCATTTAGAAAATCTCCTCTCAAGAGAATATCAAGTAAAATCGTAGAAGATCGATTAATGAGAAATTTTAAATTATAATAAAATCTCATATATCGAATGTCGAGAAATCAAAATGATGATTTATGTAAAAAATATCACAAGTTATATTCAAGAGAAAATTCATCATCCATTTTCAACTCATTCAATTTGTCACATCAATATTTCTTAGATATGCATGATACCAAAACATGGTTTTAAATCTTCAACATATAACATGCATAAATTCAAAAAATGAAAGGAGAAGGGAAGAATTCAAAGGTACGAAGATTTCAAGAAACTCATAAACAAATGTAAGACCAAGTCATGAATCCAAAATTCCATGAATCAAAATGATCATAAAAGGTAATCTTATGTTATTCCAAGAAATCAATATCATGATTTTGATAAAACTCATTTCAAATTTAAATCATCAAAATCACTTTTATGGTTCACAAAATTCATAACATAGGTAGATTCATGATTTCATTGATAATATATTTTCCCCATTTTTTTTTAAGTATTTGATTTCATGTTAGCATGCTTTTTCATTTATGTTAAATAAAAATATGAATCAACATTTAGGATCGAAAAATAAATTTCGTCATAAAACCATCAAGATCAATAGATTCTAAAAAATGAATTGGTATGGTCAAGAAAATCCAAAAATAAAATTTAACACTTTCATGCATTCGGACATGGTTTTGCCATATGTTTTTCAAATATACTCATGAAAATAATACATGCTTAACATCATGTATAACTTAAAATCTCATGCATAAAATTGTCAATCATTGTATCAAAAACATTTAATATTTTCATTACATCATTTTGCATTACTTCAAATCAAACATGATTTCTTTCAACAACGTTAATCAAACATGATACACATTATTACTTCTTAACCATGATTTCATATTTTCAATCAAAATCATTTTGTTTGTTTATCATAAAATATGCAATATTATCATTTTCGAAATTACTAACATGATCATAATTTTTGTATTTTTATTTTTAAACATGTAATTTTCAAGAAAATTAATTCTAAACTAAAAAAGAAAGTACATCATGAAAGCATCAAGTAATTTCAAAATAAATCAGGGGGATTTCGATTACCTTTTCATTGAAAGCGGTTAAGGCGTAGTTTGCCACCTCACCTTTCTTGATTTTCTCCTCGTCTTTGGAGGAGTTCGATTCATCCCACCATTCAAGTTCATTGTTTATTTTAGATTTTTGTTTAATAAACTTATTAAGATTTAGTGTTAGAAGTTCAAGTTCATCATTGTCCTCATCACTTGAGTCATCGCTCAAGTGGTATTCATTTGTCGGGGATTCCAAATCTTTCCTGTTCTTTGGAAGGTTGTTTTGTTCATCATGTTCATCATGTGCATTGTGCACCATTTCATATGTCATTAACGAACCAATTAGTTCTTCAAGTGGTAAGTTGTTTAGGTTTTTAGCTACTTGTATTGCAGTTATTTTTGAATCCCACTTCCTAGAAAGAGAACGCCAAATCTTGTTTACGAGTTCAAAATCTGAAAAACATTTGCCAAGAGCTCTTAAACCATTGACGACAACCGTAAAATGGGTGTACATGTCACCAATGGTTTCGCTTGGCTTCATTTGAAAAAGCTCGAAATCACGCATCAAAAAGTTGATTTTGAAGTGCCTTCGTGTGTGATTTAACTCTAGAAGTGCCTTCGTGTGTGATTTCAAGAGTGTGCCATATGTCAACAATCGTTTCGCACAAAGAAACCCGATTGAACTCATTTTTGTCCAAAGCGCAAAATAAGGCATTCATAGCCTTTGCGTTTAAAGAAAAATACTTCTTCTCCAAATCCGACCATTCGTTCATCGGTTTAGAGGGAAGTTAAAAACCGTTTTCAACAATATTCCATAAATCCAAATTCATAGAAATCAAGAAAACTCTCATTTGAGTTTTCCAATAAGTGTAGTCCAATCTGTTAAACAACGGTGGATGAACAATCGAAAAACCCTCTTTAAAGCCATGAAGAGCCATTTCTCTCGGGTGTAAATCCGAAATGAGAAATACCGGGCTCTGATACCAATTGTTAGGATCAAGAGCACTAAGAGGGGTGAATTAGTGCAGCGAAAAACTTTTGATGATTTAAAACTGCGTTCGTACGATAAGAGCGATTTCGGTAGAAAAGCCGATTCGTAAATCACTTTAACTTATAATCAAGCAAGATGCAGTTAAAGCAAGTCTATGAAGGCAGTTTGCAATTATAAGGAAAATTAGAATATAAGCGTAAACTGAAATATGATGTTCGTACAATAAAACTGATTTACGTCTAAATACCGATTCGGAAAATACTGAACTTTGAAACACGATTGTAAATGCACAGAAGGTAGTAAGCTATTGAGGAGGTTTGCGGTAAAGATAATATGCTCAAAGTAAATGCAAACTGAGAAATAGAGTGTTTCGATCAATCTTGACCTACATCCACTTTTGGCTTCCTCCACCGACGAGGTCACCAACGTCCACTAGAGGCCTTCCTTCAATAGGCGAAGGCCAACCACCTTTTTATAGTTTTACTCCTTTTGACGAGCTTAGGAGACAACCCTTACAGAATTTTCTTTCCTCTCTTGACAGATCAAAACATAAAAGAAAAGAGGAAGGAGAACTTTTAACTCATACAACACTTTTGAGCTCTAAAAATCACAGAGTAAGATCAGGATTTCGATGGTTTTTGGTTGCCCTTTCATTATTGAAAGGGTGGGGTATTTATAGGCCCCAACCCAGTTTGAATTACGAGCTCAAACCTATCAATTCTCGAAATTTCGGGGTTTGGCGGTTACACCGCCTGACTGGGGCGATTGCACCGCCGGGTAGAGCTCGGAGACTGAGCCTCTGGGCGGTGCCACCGCTTGTCAAGGGCGGTTGCACCTCTTGCCAGAGCTCGGAGATCGATCTCAAGCGGTGCCACCGCCTAACTAAGGCGGTTGCACCGCCCAACTAGAGCTCGGAGACTGAGCCCTAGGTGGTGCCACCTCTGGCCAAGTAATTTGGGTCTGAATGGGCTGATCCATTTGGCCTAATTTGGGTCTGTCAAGGGCCCAATTGCCCCAAGATTAAGTTAATGGGATCACCTCCCATTTCTAACTTAATTATCGTGCTAACTACAAATTTCTTAAGACATTTACTACAACTTACTCTGGTGCATCAATCGCTTCTTCCGGCGAGCTTTCGTTGATCATCCGATGAACCCTCGGTGATGCTCCTGCGGACTTCTGGCAAACTCCTGGACTTCTCGGATTTGTTCCCGTAGAACCTCCGATGACCGTCTGGTCTTCCGTCGAGCTCTCGAACTCCAAACATGATCATAGTCTTGACTCCGGCGCAACTCCTACTACTTGTCTTTCTTTCATCGTAGTTAATCCTGCACACTCAAAATAAAACTTCGATCGAGACAATTATTCCTAAGCAACTAACCAAGTTGTCCGGTATATCATTGGTCCCTCGATGCTTCGTCTGATTCTTCGGTGCATCATCCTCTCCTGCGGCCTATTGCCCAATCGGCCAGTTGACTCCGCAACTCCGATATCCTTGGCGCAATACCCGCTCTTCTTGGCCCGATGCCCAAGTCCACGGCCCGAAGCCTTCTGTCGATACGTCGACCGATCCATCGGCCCGATGACCAATCTTCCTCCGGCACAACATGATTTTTCCTGCTTTAATTGTCTCATCTTAATCGAAGCATCCTACATCACTCAAAACGCAGATTAAAACATAAACATAATTATCAATTGGTTTCATCATCAAAATACGAGATTCAACAATGAGGACTATTGAGTGTCGATAGAGGATCTTCCACTCTCGGTATCAGAGGAATATCCCATGTGTTCTTTCTTAAACAAATCCCTGGTGAGGGTCATTCTGATTGAGAGAGAAAGAGTTCTCTAAGAGAATCCGATTAGACCAAGACTCAAGTAAAAACCATATGGGTTTGACAATACCATACCCGGTATATGGTCTCTAGTATATTAGATGGATGAGAGACTATAGTTACACGGTAATTGAAGATAGAAGTTCGGATATGAGATATCCACCGGAGCCCCTATCTTATTGAATATCCAATAAGCCCATGAATTAATGGATCGTGTGGATAAGATCGTAGCGGATAGTTTAATGGATCCTATGTATGATATCTTATTAGATATCCAATATGGTGGCAGCGGCTGCAATGCAACAAAACGGAGGGTTAGGGTTTTTTTGGGCAAAAGGATAGTTAATTACCAAAATTCCAGATTTTATCCTTTTTTAAATTACCAAAATACCCTTCATAATTGAAAAATCCCATCATGTCCCTAATTTAAAAAATATTAATTAATTAACTATTATTATGATCTACTGATCCTACATAATGATATTTATATGTGATGTATGATGTGGACGAATGATCATGGAATGTGTGATGTGTGTACTTATGATTATTATTATTATTAGGGCCTATGAGCCTCTATTTTTATTCTCATTTATTATTAGGCCTGTATACCGATAATTAAGTTATAATCACATGAGGAGGTACAGCGGGAGCGTGGAAGCGATAGTATGAAACACGAGGCCGAGACGGACGATCGCGACACTTGGAGATGCATTGAGATGCCGACATAAATGAAAAGGATGAGATGGTCGATCATAGAGCATGGAGATGAACTGATACACATGTAGATCTTGATGTGAGTGATTATGCCTTAGCTCGAGCCTGATCACATTAGGCTATAGTCCATGATCATGTGGTGTGATTGCTCTTGTGATGTGTGATTGCTTGTACACCTACTAGATATGTATTTATATTTGTATGCGATGTAGATATATATTAAATATATATGTGTATGACATATCATATTAGGAGACCAAATCAAAATTTTCTCTCTAGATAATATTATAGGTGATGCAATTAGATTGACCCACGTGGCCTTCCATCATTATAAGTAGGGATCGATTCTCAATGTAGGCTGAGTTGGTCGAGTCCCTCAAGGCTTACCTATATGACGATTCGCTATCTTGCCTATGATACAGAGATTGCTAGTCATAGGTGCTCTGCAAGCCAATCACGTGAGTGCTGGCACGTGTGACTTGACGCGTAGTCTTTTTGCTTATTATATTTTGGTATTTATCACTTTATATTGCTTGTTGCATATATGCATATATATATTGTGATATACTTGGATCTGTGCAATGGGAATCGGATCATGATGAGATCACGATAATGAGATAAATTCGCCTTAACATAGATCCTAAATAATCTCGGTCATAAGTTACTCGAGAGGGACATTAAGATAACCGGACAAACTAGTGTGTTGTATACTCATTCATATGATGGATGCAGCTGGTCTCATAATTACTCATGTGAGGACACTAGGGATATGATACAGGTGCCCATTGGGGAATGAGTTTGCTAATTGATCCACTTATAGAATATTAAATGGTTGATGATGTCTTATTGTCAGACAGCGATTTCATAGTCCCAATAGTGTATCTGGTCCTTAGACTTGAGACACCAAGGATGTCCTGTATGAGTACTCTACTCTTTGATAACAGACTTATAGGTTTGGATATCCCATATCTAACATAGCTAGTTATCGAGAGTGGTAGTCAATATTACAAGGGCTATTGAGTGTCGATAGAGGATTATCCACTCTCAATGTCATTAGAGAAATGTCCAATGTGTTCTTGCTCAGACAAATCCCTAGCTAGGGTCATTCGAATTGAGAGAGAGAGTTCTCCGGGAGAATTTGATTAGAGTGAGACTCGAGTAGAAACCGTATGTGTCTGACTACACCATACTCGGTATATGATCTCTAGAATATTAGATGGATGAGGGACTATAGGTATATAATAATTGAGAACAGATAGGTCCACTGGATTGGATTCTCCTGTATCATCTGGGGACTACGGTGTAGTGGCCTAGTACATCTACAGTCGATAAGTCGAGTAAATTATTATGAAGATAATAATTTACTGAGCCAGAATGATTTCTGATAGGTATGACTCACGACAAGCTCGATATTGGGCCTAGAGGGTCACACAAAAGGTAGGCATTACGATAAGTAGAAGTTCGGATATGAGATATTCATCGGAGCTTCTATCTTATTGGATATCCAATAAGCTCCTGAATTATTGGATCCTATAGATGAGATCCAATAAGTGCCCTTGAGCGATTATTGGATAGAGATCCATTAATATAAGAGCTTGGGTAGTTGGATGAAGATCCAATACCCAATAGGGGAGTATCCATTAGGATTAAGTAGATAGGGGACCTCTATAAATTGGAGGGTTTCAATAGTTTATAGGCAAGAGCTTTATGCTTCCTCTCCTATTCTCCTTCCCTCTCCACCTCAGAGCAGGCCTGGAGTTTTGAGGAGTGTCTTTATAGCTCTGTTGTGTGGATCACCGCTAGATAGGAGGGCGCTTGACCTCCCTAGGTAACAATCTATCTCACACATGGTTTTCTATTTCGTGAATTTTTGCGCACCAATCTTCACATGACGATGAACATATCTTTGGGAATTGGGGATCTTATTTTCTGTTCCTCCGTTGTGCAAGTGATGTTGTCCCTAAGATTTTCCAACAATGGTATCAAAGCCAGGTTGTTCGTGCAAAAATTGGTTTAGAACTACATGTGTTATGTTTTGGAGAAGATTTTGACATCAAAATCGTTGACACAAAAGCGAGAAAGGGCATCAACTATTGTCGTTGGCACAGCCTACAACCGTTGCCAATAACAGCCGGCGTGCAGAGGTGCCATGGGGTAGTGGGGCCTATGGTCGTTGCACCCACGTGCAGCGGCATCTACAAGCACTGCGCCCGCGGACAGAATCACCCGACAGGGCAGAACCGACTGCGGCCGGTGCCCCATGGGTTGAACCGCCCGTGGAGGCGACTGGGCCGCCCACTTGTAGGGTCGGTGCCGCCCGTTAGCACACTGCTCGCGGGTAAGGGCGGTCGTCGCACTAGCCGCTGCTGGCAAGGTGGCGATGACCGCAGTAGGGAAGAGGGAGAAAGTGGCTTAGTGTTTTATGGGCAAAAGATAGTTTTGCCCCTCAAAATTTCAAAAATTCTAGATTTTATCTTTTACCTAAATTAAGAAAATACCCCTCTAAATTCAAAAAATTCCTTGTATGTCCTTGATTTCAGAAAAATATTTATTAATTAAAAGGTTTAATTGATTATTATTATTTATTATTATATAATAGTCCTACATGATGATGATTTATACATGTGAGGCATGATATGTGGACGGATGATCATAGACCATATGATGTGTATACTTGTGATTATTATTATTAGGGCCTGCGAGCCTCTATTTTATTTCTCATTTATTGTCAGGCCTGCGTGCCTATGATTAAGTTGTAATCACACAAGAAGATGTAGAGTGAGCAAGGAAGCGATAGCGGGACCCACGAGACAGACGATCGCGGTGCATGGAGATGCGTCGAGATGCTGACGATCACAGGGCATGGAGATGCATCGCTACACACATAGATCTTGAAGTGAATGATTAGGCCAACTGGCTCGGGCCTGATCACATTAGATTATGGTCCATGATTATTTGGTGTAATTACTCATGTGATGTGTGATTGTTTATTCACCTACTAGATATGTATATATATATTTATATGCGATGTAGATATATATTAAATATGTATGTGTATAACATGTCATATTAGGAGACCAAATCAAAGAAACCCCTCTCTCGATAATATTAAGTCGGTAAATGTGAGGGAATTAGATTAACCCATGTGGCCTTCCATCGTTCTAGGTAGGGATCGATTCTCGGTGTAGGTTGAGTTGATCGAGTCTCTCGAGGCTCACCAATATTACGATTTACTATCTTGCCTATAACATAAAGATATCATCGGTGACCTAAGGACATGGTATGCCTAGTCGAGTCCCTCGAGAGTATATCATCGAATCAGACTCATCTTGTAACGATAGTGTTGACTTAACCGAACATCATGGATGGTCGAGTTCCTCAAGACCATGGTGATTCGGAGGCCGAACAAGACGAAAATCATAAAGAGTTGTGAACGGCAAGAGTTGCCTATCTTTCGGGCTTAGATGATTGGTCGAGTCCCTCGAGGTTACACTAAGATGTTGATTAGATCCCGATCCCCACTAGAAGTCTGCCGGAGACTTCCGTTTCACGTGCTGAGGGTGTCGCGTGACTTGCCAGTAAAATAGTGGGAGCATATTAAGATAGAAGTCTATATCTTGATTGTTTATATTTATAAAATATTTATGTTATTTATTTATGCTACATCTTTATTTTCAGAAAATATCACTTTCAAATCCTTTACGTGGTATACTTGATGTCAACCATTTGTTCTCACGACGGAGAAAATCGTGTACATTCTTGATACAGTGATGCCTACGCCCAAGGAAGGGGCAAGCGAGGATGAGATCACTCACTACGTGAAGTACATTGATGACCCTACTCTTACTCAATGTTACATGTTGGGCTTCATGACTCTTGAGTTATAGAGATAGTATGAATAGATGGATGTCAAATCCATTCTCTTACATATCTGTAAACTATTTGAGGAACAAGGAAAGACTCAGCGATATCAGATATCCAAGAGCCTCTTCCGCGCTAGGATGACTGAGGGGACACCAATTCAGAACCATGTCCTAAAGATAATTGAGTGGATAGAGAAACTCACAGGTCTAGGAATAGTCCTAGAGGATAACTTGTGTGTAGATCTTATGCTTCAGTTCTTACCATATTCCTTTTCATAGTTCATAATGAATTTTAATATGAATAAGCTTGAGGTGACTCTCCTGGAGCTCCTCAATATGTTGAGGGAGGTAGAGAGCACTATCAAGAAAGAAAAGCCAGTTCTCTATACTAGTGAGACCAGAAAGAAAAAGAAAGCAGAAAAATCCCTTAAGAAGGGCAAGGGAAAGGGCAGACCAGGTAAAGCAAAGATTGCTAAGAAAGACTCAACAAAAGACAAAGGTCAGTGCTTCCACTACAGAAAAGATGGGCATTGGAAGAGGAACTGCAAAGATTACCTTGTAGAGAGGGTGAAAAAAAAGCTTGGAGAAGCTTCAGGTACATTCATGATCTCCATTTGTTAGAATCTTATGATAACCTATGGGTATTGGATACCGGTAGTGCTTATCATATTTTTAATTCGTTGCAGATTTTGGTAAGGCCTAGAAGACTGGCGAGAGGCGAGATGGACCTCAAGATGGTCAATGAAGCAAAAGTTGTTGCAGTAGCTATTGGCGAGGTTGCTCTATATCTGCCTGGTGGAGCTATTAGTGCATTGGATACATATTGTTTTATTTCTTCTATTATCAAAAATATTATTTTTATTTTATGTTTGATAGTTAGTGGATATAAATTAGTTTTTGAGAACAATAGTTGTTCAATATTATTAGATGATGAGATCATCATGAGAGGAACATTGCATAATAGTTTGTTTATGCTAGATACTACTACATATATCATGAATGTAAGTGTGTCTAAGAAGAAATGAGATAAGGTGAACAGTGTATACTTATGGCATTGTAGGTGAGGTTACATCCATGAGGGAAGGATTCAAAAGTTACTAAATGGTGAATATCTACATCCATTCAAGTATGAGTTATATACAACTTGCGAGCCTTGCTTTCATTGAAAACTGACCAGCTCTTCATTTAGTGGAACTGGAGAAAGAGCCACTGAACTACTAGAACTCATATATAGTGATGTATGTAGACCCATGTCAACTCATATCATTGGTGGTTACTCCTACTTCATTACCTTTACTGATGATTTCTCAAGATATCGACATATGTACTTAATGAAGTACAAATCCGAGGCCTTTGAAAAATTCAGAGAGTATAGGAATAAAGTGGAGAACCGGACTGAAAAGAGTATCAAGACTCTTCGATCAAATCGAGGAGGTGAGTACTTAAGTACAGAATTTACCCAGTTCTTCAAGGACCATGGGATTCGATCGCAATGGACACCTCCTTATACATTTCAGCTCAATGGCGTATGTGAAAGGAGGAATCATACACTGTTAGGCATGATATGGTCCATGATGAGTTTCGCTGACCTACCCATCTCATTCTAGGGATATGTCCTAGAGACTACAACTTACCTTCTGAACAGAGTTCCAACTAAGTCAATAGTGTCTACATCATATGATATATGGAAAGGGAAGAAGCCAGATCTTAATGTTGTTAAGATTTGGGGCTGCCATGCCCACGTTAAGAGATACAAACCCGATAAGTTAGAATCAAGGACGGAGCGATGTAAGTTCGTGGGATGCCCCAAGAAATCTTGTGGGTATTATTTCAATCATCTCGAGGACCAAAAGGTCTTTATAGCCAAAAGAGTGGTGTTCCTTGAGAAGGAACACATTCGTGGTAGAGACAATAGGAGCATGATAGAGTTAAGCGAGATTGGAGAACCTAGCTCAAGCACCACTCAATAACCTGAGTTTGTTCAGGTACCTAACACACAAGTTCTAACTTTACATAGGTCCGACAGAGTATCCCATCCTCCTGAGGGATATGTAGGACAAATTGGAGAAGAGAATATTGAGGATATTGATCCTCAAACCTATAAGGAGGTTATTATGAATATAGACTCTAGGAAGTGACAAGAAGCCATGAATTCTGAGATGGATTTAATATACTCCAACAAGGTTTGGAACCTAGTTGATGAGCCCGAGGGTATTGTACCCATAGGTTGTAAGTGGATTTTTAAGAAAAAGATCAAAGTAGATGAAAAGATAGAACCTATAAAGCAAGGCTAGTAGCTAAGGGGTATCGTCAAATGCAAGGTGTTGACTATAACGAAACCTTCTCACTTGTAGCCATGCTAAAATCCATCCGAATTCTATTGACTATTACAGTATACTATGATTATGAGATCTGATAGATGGACATGAAAACTGCATTCCTCAATGACAACCTCAAGGAGGAGGTATATATGATACAGTACAAGGGATTCATGTCCAAGGACTACCTAAATAAGGTGTGCAAGTTGCTTAAATCCATTTATGGACTAAATAAAGCTTCCCAAAGTTGGAACATAAGATTTGATGAGGCAATCAGATAATATGACTTCGTTAAGAACGAAGATAGCCTTATGTGTAAAGGAAGGTAAGTGGGAGCACTATCACCTTCTTGGTATTATATATGGATGACATCATGATAATTGGGAATAATGTAGGAATGCTATCCACAGTAAAGACTTAGTTATCTAGAATCAATTGAAAAATTATTTAATCTAATATATATGTTGAGATAAGTATGGAGGATTAACTACGATAGCAGTAAGGCATAAAGCATATGTTGAGCCGGAGTCAAAGATCGGACGATACATCGAAGATTCAGATGATGTGCCGGAAGCTCACTGAGAGTTTATCGGGAGCTCGTTGAGAGTTCATCCGGAGTTCACTGACAATTCGTCGGGAGTTTGCTGGAAGTTCACCAGAAGTTTGTCAAGAAGTTCACCAGAAGATCGTCGAAAGAACAATCGATATACCAGACAAAGATTCCTTATTTAAATGTCTTAATTATCATAGTTAGACCTTAAGTTGAGTTAGGATTGGGAGGTAATCCTACTAACTCAGTTAGGGGCCAATTGGGCCCTTAATAGGGCTGAACTAGGCTGGTTGAACTGCCCATTTAGCACCGGAGGTCATGGTCGACGATGGCACCGCCTGGTGACTCAATCTCCCAAGTGATCTGGGTGGTGGTACTGCCCAGACTAGGCAATGGTACCACCAGCAGTAAATGCTGCCAAGCGGTGGTACCATCAGAGCTCGGTCTCCGAGCTCTATCAGGCGGTCATACCGCCTAGACTAAGCGGTGGTACCACCCAGTGTCAAAGTATCATGCGGTGGTACCTCCCAATAATGGCAGTGGTACCATCAGTACCCCAAAATCCGGGGGTATGACACTTGTTGGCTCTAATTTTAAAGTCATTGGGGCCTATAAATATCCTATCCTTTTCTGCATAAAAGGAAACAAAAGTGTGAAAAATATCTTGAAGTTTTAGGGTGTTAAAAGTGTTGTAAAAATACTAAAAGTCCTTCTCCCTTTTTAGTGTTGTGATCATTCAAGTGAGGTGTGAGCCTTGTAAGGGTTATCTCCTAAACCGGTGAAAAGGTGAAAGCACTGTAAAGAGGGTGGTTGATCTTTGCCCATGAAGGAATACCATTAGTGGACGCTAGTAACCTCGATGGAGAAGGAATCAGAAATGGATGTAGGTCATAACGACCAAACCATTATAAATTTCAGTGTGCTCATTTCTATTTTCCTTTTTACTACTACTATTACTTTCTAAGTTAACTGCTAGTTCATTTACTCTAAAGTCAATCACTTTTCGAAATTAGTTTTTAACGAATGAATATCTTACAAAATCGATGATTTTTCTATTGTACTAATTCACCCCCCCCCCCCCCCCCCCCTCTTAGTGCCGCTCTTGATCCTAATAGGTGGTACCGCTAGTTGTTAGATTATCAAGTAATGGTGCCACCCAGTACTAGCGGCGGTACCGCCAGTACCCCAAAAACATAGGATGAGATCGTTTTGGCTCCAAATTTGAATCCATTAGGGGCCTAGATAAACCCCACTCATCCTTGCTCACTAAACACATAAACTGAGAACAAAATTTGGCAAAAATGCTATTGTAATCTTGTGAGAATTCCCCTCCTCTAAGCTCTAAGTGTTGATTTCAGTTTAAGAGAGAGGTGAGTGGGTTATAAAGGTTATCTCCTAAACCTATGAAAAGGAGAAAAGAGTTGTAAGAGGGTAGATGGTCTTCACCCATTGAAGGAAGACCATTAGTAGACATCAATGGCCTCAACGGAGGAGGAATCGGGAGTGAACGTAGATTACTATGATCAAACCACTATAAACTCGGTGTACTTAGTTTACATTTTTGTTCTGCTTTTTATTCTCATATTGCAAACTAATTTACTTACTTACTACTCTTACTATTCCTATGAATGCTCTTTCAAGTTAAACTCTTTTCTAATATCGATTTTCATTAAACATAATTTTTCAAACCATCGTTTTTATTGTAAGCACTAATTCACCCCCCTAGTGCTGATTTCGATCCTAACACTGTATACCCATCCATATGATAGAGGCAGCTGGTCTTATATCTGCTCATATGGGGACACTTGGGCTACAATGCAAGTACTTATTGGAGAATGAGTTTACTGATTTATCTACTCACGGAATGCTGGATGGTTAATGATACCTCATTGTCAGATAGCGATTCCGTTGTCCCAATAGTGTACCTAGTCCTTAGACTTGAGACACTAAGGATATCCTGTATGAGCACTCCACTCTTTGATACCGGACTTATAGGCCTAGAAATTTCAGATCTAGCACAGCCAGTCATCAAGAGTGGCAGCCAATCTTACGATGACTATTGAGTGTCGATAGAGGATCATCCACTCTCGTTGTCATAAGATGAATATCTCATGTGTTCTTGCTTAGACAAATCCCTAACTAGGGTTATCCAGATTGAGAGAGAAAGAGTTTTCTAGGAGAATCAGATTAGAGCGAGACTCGAGTAGAAATCATATGGGCCCCATAATACCATGCTCGGAATATAGTCTCAAGGGTATTAGATGGATGAGGGATTATAGATATATAGTAAATGAGGACAAAAAGTTCTAAATGATTGGATTCCCCTATATCGTTTGGGGACTACGGCGTAGTGGTCTAGTATGTATATAGTCAATGAGTCGAGTGAATTATTATAGAGATAATAATTCACTAAGCCAAAAAGAGTTCTGATAGGTATAAATTATGACCAGCTCGATATTGGGCCTAGAGGGTCATACACATATGGTAAGCATTGCGATGAGTAAAGGTTCGAATATAAGATATCCACTAGAGCCCATATCTTATTGGATATCTAATAAGCCCCTAAATTATTGGATCCTATGGATGAGATCCAATAAGAGCCAGTGAGAGATTATTGGATAAAGATCCACTAATCTAAGAGGCATGGGTAGTTGGATGGAGATCCAACACCCAATAGGGTAGGATCTATTAGGGTTAAGTTGACATGGGACCTCTATAAATATGAGAGAACCAAACACCTATAGGCTAGAGGTTTCTTAGTTGCCACCTCCTATTCTCCTCTCCCCTTCTCCTCCTTAGATAGCAATTGTGGAGATTTGGGTAGCAATTTGAGGACCGTCATCATGTTAGGACTCTAGCTAGGAGAGTCCTAATTGAGAGGGATATTCATGTAAAACCTACCTAAGCCAACCCCTATTAAAGAGGTGAAGAGGCCAGCTAGGTTTAGGAGGTTGTTTCTTAGAGAAGAATTAAGAGTTGTAAAGGAATAGGAGTCTTGAGTATAAGTCCTATTAGGAGTTAGTTAGAAGTAGGAGTCCTATTAGGAGTTAGGGTTTAGAAGCCCTATAAATAGCCATGTATTTCTCTTTTCATAAGCAATAAATGAATCTTTTTTGCAGCTTTTGAGCAGCAACTTGGAGGGAGGAACCCCTATAGAGTTTCAAGGAGGCCGATCCCCTAAAGAGATCAACCCCAAGTTTAGAATCTGCAAGGGTTCTAACACCTGGTGTCAAAACAGCATTCTTGGCATCTCGCTGCCCTTCCATAGCCATCCATCAGCCCTGCACAACCGCCCAAAGCAATTCCCACAATTGCTTAAAAGATCGTCGCCAAATTCTGTCGTCATCTCCACCACCACAGATCATCCTTTGATCTCCCCGTGAATTACAACAGGTTCTGGTTTCCTACCTTACTCCTGCTGCAATTTAGTTATCCTTATTTGAAAATCTGAAAAATAATAATAATTGTTCCTATATTGCTGCATAAACTTTTCGTCGCAATGTTTTTATCTCTACGACGAAAGATACATTGCAGAATTCCAGCCATATAGCACAGCCTGTTTGATCTTGTTACTACATTTTTTCTATCCGAATCTCTACAAAATTTTTATGACAACTTTGACACTTCCTAATAGCAGATTTTCCTTTCGTTTGGTCAAAAACTTCTCAATATAAACTATTGATCTTTTACATCTAATCTGCTATACTTGAAAATCTACACTGTAAAATTTCAACCGCATAGTATAGATTATTTGATCTTGTTACTATGTTTATTCTATTCAAATCTCTATGAAATTTTTATGATAGCTTTGACACTTTCTAACAGTAGATGTCCCTTTGGTTTCATCAAATAATTCTTAATATAAACTACTGATCTTTCATGTCCAATCTGCTACACTTGAAAATCTATGATGTAGAAAATTTCAGCCGCATATTGTTGTCTTAACCTATCTATTTGCAATCTTTTTTGAATGAAATTTCTTATACACTTCATAGATCATCTTAGATTCCATCTAAGATTAATCTATTGAGGAATTCATCTCTAAAAACAATTTTATGTTGCTGTAAATTTTCATCGTAAATTACTGAAATTTTTCGACGAGAATTCTGCTATCCCAACTTGCACCAATTTTCTTGCTGATACTGTCAAATTTTCTTGATTAAATTAGACATCCTTACTGTCATATAAACTAAGATTTTACTGTCAATTCTCTCCTCAATTTTCTTAAGTTTTTTGTGAAAATTTCATCGAGAAACCGTTGTTTCTTCGACGATAATTCTGCTCTTACAAGACAACACAATTCTGTAGCAAACTTTCACTAATTTTTATCAAACCTTTGCTATCATCTACCATAGATCTAAAACTTTTATCCATAGCCCTAAAACTCGACCAAACCACACCCTCAAACTGCACCCAAAACAACCACAAAACAACCCTAAACCACAGCCTACATCCACCGATCCACCAACCCATTCGACCATCACTTCTTTCAACTTATACATACCTTTAACCCAACAACAATAGAGATATCTTAACATCACATATTTGGAGGCTTATACTATGGTATCTAAGGAGACAATCAATGCTAAATTCGAAGCCTTCGAGGTACAAATGGAGGATAAGATTCAGACGCTCTTTACCGAACTCAGATTGGGCCGACCACAAAGCCCGAAGAAATCACATCAAGGAGAGAGCTTTGCCCAATCACACCAAGCCCAAAGAGATGACTTCCAAGGGAGGAGAGGCTCTATGACTAACCCAAACTATCCATGCATAAGGGTGGACTTCCTTAGATAGGAAGAAGGATATCCAATTGGTTGGATCTCGCGTGTGGAGCGATATTTTCGGTATCACAAAACCACTGACGCATCTATGGTGAAAATTACAGCTATATATCATGAAGGAGATGCCATACAATGGTTTGATAGGTTTGAACACACTCATAGAGTCCTCTCATGGCGACAATTCAAAGAAAGACTGCTGATCCGCTTCAGACCAACCGATTACGAGAACATTGACGGACAAGTAGCAAAGATCCGACAAACCTCCACCATTTAGGAGTACCAAACCAAGTTTGAAAGGTTATCTAATCAAACTCATGATTGGTCTCAAAAATAGCTATTGGGGACCTTCATTGATGGCTTGAAGCCGGAGATCCGGGGAGAAGTTAAAGCCCGACAACCATATACGCTTATGGCAGCCATCTCTTTCGCACGACATCAAGAGAAGCGATTGAACCATGAAGTGTTGGGAAATCCTAGGGGGCGACATCATATGCGCAGCGTAAGAACAAGAAAAATAAAATCCCCAATTCCCAAAGAGATGTTCGTCGTCGTGCGAAGATTGGTAAGCAAAAATCCGCGAAACATGAAACTGCGTATAGAGTAGATTGTGTTACCTAGGGAGATCGTATATCCCTGTTTCCTTACAGATCCTTAGGAGAGGGTGAAGGAGGTCAAGCGTCCTCCTCTCTAGCGGTGATCCACATAGCAGGGTTGTGATGACGCTCCTCAAAACTCCAGACTTACTCTGAGGTGGAGATGGAGAGGAGAATAGGAACTCCTATTTATAGAGGTCCCCTAGGTCTCTGAATCCCTCCTATTTATAGAGGTCCCTTGTCAAACCCTAAAGGGTCCTCCTCTCTAGTGGGTATTGGATCTGCATCCAATAAGACAAAAGCTCTGTCGGATATCTCATATCCGAACCTCTATTCATCGCAATGCCTACCAAATGTGTGTGACCCTCTAGGCCCAATATCGAGCTGGCCGTGAGTCATACTTGTCAGAACTCCTTCTAACTCAGTGAATTATTATGTCTGTAATAATTCACTCGACTCATCGACTACGGGCGTACTAGGCCACTACGCCGTAGTCCCCAGACGATACAAGGAAATCCAATCCATTGGACTTGTCTATCCTCAGTTACCGTGTACCTATAGTCCCTCATCCATTTAATATACCAGAGACCGTATATCGAGCATGGTGTTGTCAGACCCACACGGTTTCTTCTCGAGTATCGCTCTAATCGGATTCTCCCAGAGAACTCTTTCTCTCTCAACCCGAATGATACTGGCCAAGGATTTGTCTGAGCAAGAACACATGGGATATTCCTCTCATGACATCGAGAGTGGATGATCCTCTATCGACACTCAATAGCCCTCGTAAGGTCGACTATCACTCCCAATGACCAGTTGTACTAGATCTGGGACAGCCAAAACTATAAGTCTGGTATCAAAGAGTGGAGCACTCATACAGGACATCCTTGGTGTCTCAAGTCTAAGGACCAGATACACCACTAGGACTATGGAATCGCTGTCTGACAATAAGGCATCATCAACCATCCAGCATTCCGTAAGCGGATAAATCAATGAACTCATTCTCCAATGAGCACCTGTACTGTATCCCCAGTGTCCCTACACAAGCAGCTATGAGACCAACTACATCCATCATATGGACGGGTATACAGCACACCAGTCTGTCCGGTTATCACGATGTCCCTCTCGAGTAACCTATGACCGGGATTATTTAGGATATGTTTTTAAAGGTGAATCGATCTCACTATCGTGATCTCATCACGATCCGATTCCCATTGCACAAATCCAAGGACATCACAATATATGTATACATTTATGCAATAGTTATAAAGTGATATATGCTAAAATAAAATAAGCAAAAAGATTCTATATTAAGTCACACATGCCATCACTTACGTGATTGGCTTGTTGGGCACTTATGACTAGCAATCTCCCACTTGACCTAAAGCCAATCACCTATGTGTCTGATCCCCATCAGACCCCTATGATGCTCAAAACAAATCTGAGACAACGGCTTTGTTAGTGGATCTGCAATGTTATCTTCGGATGGAACTCTTTCCACTACTACATCTCCACGGGTCACGATCTCTCTGATAAGGTGGAACCTCCTCAGAACATGCTTAGATTTCTGTGAGACCTAGGTTCCTTTGCTTGAGCAATCACCCCGTTGTTGTCGCAATATAGGGAGATCGGCTCTTCGCTACCCGGCACGACTCCCAAATCTATGATGAACTTCTTCACCCAAGCTCCCTCCTATGCCGCATCTGATGCAGCAATGTACTACGCCTCTTTGGTCGAGTCAGCAGTGGTATCTTGCTTGGAACTCTTCCAGCACACTGCTCCTCCATTCAAGGTGTACACATACCCTGAATTCGACTTGTTATCATCGACATCAGACTGAAAACTTGAGTTAGTGTAGCCTTCAACCTTAAGGCTATTACCTCCATATACTAGTAAAAGATCCTTAGTCTTTCTCAAGTACTTAAGGATACACTTTATTGCTTTCCAATGCTCCAAGCCTGGATCCGCCTGATACCTGCTCGTGACACTCAGAGCATGCGCTATATCAGGCCTAGTACATAGCATGATATACATGATAGACCCTATTGCTGAGGCATAAGGTATCATATCCATGTTCGCCCTTTCTTCTGGAGTCTTTGGGGACATACTCATAGAAAGCGATATCCCATGTCTCATCGGTATGAGACCTCTATTGGAATTTTCCATGCCAAACCTTTTGACAATGGTTTCTATGTACTTGGACTGGGACAAGCCAAGCATCCTCTTGGATCTATCTCTATAGATTCTAATCCCCAAAATATTGGATGCTTCCCCTAAGTCCTTCATGGAGAAGTGTCTAGATAACCAAGCCTTTACTGTGGATAGCACTCTTACGTCATTCCCAATGATCAGGATGTCATTCACATATAACACCAAAAAGGTGATAACGCTCACACTTACCTTTCTGTATACACAAGGCTCATCTTCGTTCTTAACGAAGTCATAAGATCTGATTGCCTCATCAAATCTTATGTTCCAACTTTGGGAAGCTTGCTTTAATCTATAAATGGATCTAAGCAACCTACACACCTTATCTGGACAGTTCTTGGACACGTATCCCTCAGGTTGCATCATATACACCTCCTCCTCAAGGTTCCCATTGAGGAATGCAGTTTTCACATCCATCTGCCAGATCTCATAATCATAGTGTGCTGCAATAGCCAATAGAATTCTAATGGATTTTAGCATTGCTACGGGTGAGAAGGTTTCGTCATAGTCAACACCTTGCCTTTAACGATACCCCTTAGCCACTAGCCTTGATTTATAGGTCTCTACCTTTCCATCTACTCCGATCTTTTTCTTAAAGATCCACTTGCAACCGATGGGTATAATACCTTCGGGCGCATTAACTAGGTTCCAAACCTTATTGGAGTACATAGAATCCATCTCAGAATTCATGGCTTCTTGCCACTTCCCGAAGTGTATACTCATAATAGCCTCCTCGTAGGTCTGAGGATCAATATCCTCTGTATCCTCTCCTCTAATATGTCCCACATATCTCGCAGGAGGATGGGATACTCTATTAGATCTGCGTAAAGTTGAAACTTATGTATTAGGTACCTGAACAGACTCGGGCTGTAGAGTGGTGCTTGAGCTTGGTTCTCCAACCTCGCTCAATTCTATCATTCTCCCACTATTTCCGCCAAGAATGTGTTCCTTCTCAAGGAACACTGCTCTCTTAGCTACAAAGACCTTTTGGTCATCGAGATGATAGAAATAATACCCACAAGTTTCCTTAGGGTATCCCACAAATTTGCATCGCTCTGTCCTTGATTCTAACTTATCGGGGTTGTGTCTTTTAACATGTGCAAGGTAGCCCCAAATCTTAACAACCTTAAGATCAGGCTTCTTCCCTTTCCATATCTCATATGGTGTAGACACTACCGACTTAGTTGGAACTCTGTTCAGAAGGTAAGCTGCGGTTTCTAGGGCATATCCCCAGAATGAGATGGGTAGGTCAGCGAAACTCATCATGGACCTTACCATATCTAATAATGTACGATTTCTCCTTTCAGAGACACCATTGAGCTGAGGTGTATAAGGAGGTATCCATTGGGATAATATCCCATGGTCCTTGAGGAACTAAGTGAACTCTGTACTTAAGTACTCACCACCTCGATCTGATCGAAGAGTTTTGATACTCTTTCCAGTCTGGTTCTCTACCTCATTCTTATACTCTATGAATTTCTCAAAGGCCTCGGACTTGTACTTCATTAAGTACACATATCCATACCTTGAGAAATCATCAGTAAATATAATGAAGTAGGAGTAACCTCCAATGACATGAGTTGACATGGGTCCACATACATCACTATGTATGAGTTCCAACAACTCAGTGGCTCTCTCTCCAATTCCACTAAATGGAGAGTTGGTCAGTTTTCCACGAATGCAAGGCTCTCAAGTTACATATGACACATAGTTGAATGGATCTAGATATCTATCATTTAGTAACTTTTGAATCCTTCTTTCATGGATGTGACCTAGCCTACAATGTCACAGGTATATACTGTTCAACTCATCTCGTTTCCTTTTGGACACATCTATATTCATGATATGTGGAGTGTTGTATAATATAAATAAACTATTATGCAATGTTCCTTTCATGATGACCTTATCATCTAATAATATCGAACAACCATTGTTCTAAAAAACAAATTTATATCCACTAACTGTTAAATATGAAATGGAGATAATATTTTTGATAATAGAATGAACAAAATAACATGCATCTAATGCAATAAAAGCTCCACTAGGTAGATGTAGGGCGACCTCGCCAACAGCTACTACAATAACTTTTGCTCCATTACCCATCTTGAGGTCCATCTCGCCTCTCTCTAGTCTCCTAGGCCTTGCCAGAACCTACAATGAATTGCATATATGATAAGCACTACCGGTATCCAATACCCATATGTTATCATAAGAGTCTGACAAATGAAGACTGATTATGAATGTACCTGAAGCTTCATCAAGCTTTTGTTTCGCCCTTTCTGCAAGGTACTCTTTGTAGTTTCTCTTCCAGTGCCCATCTTTACCACAGTGGAAGCACTAGCCTTTGTCCTTTGCTAGGTCTTTCTTAGCAACCTTTGCTTTACCTAGTTTGACCTTGCCCTTTCCCTTCTTAAGGGACCTTTTTGATTTTCTTTTCCTTTTGGTCTCACTAGTGTAGAGAACTGGCTTCTCTTTCTTGATAGTAGTCTCTGCCTCCCTCAACATTTTGAGAAGCTCTGGGAGAGTCACTTCAAGCTTGTTCATATTAAAATTCATTATGAACAGTGAAAAGGAATCTGGTAGGGACTGAAGCACAATGTCCACACACAAGTTATCCTTTAGGACCATTCGTAGACCTGTGAGTTTCTCTATCCACTGAATCATCTTTAGGACATGGTTCTGAACCGGTGTCCCCTCAGTCATCCTAGCGGAAGAGGCTCTTAGATATCTCATATCATTTGAGTCCTTCCCCTGTTCCTCAAACAATTTTCTGGGACATGTAGGAGAATGGATCGGCATCCATCTTTTTCATGTTGTCTCAGTAACTTCAGAGTCATAGAGCCCAACATATAGCACCGAGCAAGAGTGGAGTCATCAATGTACTTCACGTAGCGCGGCGATCTCATCCTCGTTTGCCTTTTTTTTTCAGCAGGCATCATCAGTATCAAGGACGCATACGATTTTCTCATTTTGTGAGAACAATTCTCAAGTTACGAGCCAATCCGTATAATTTGGACCAATGAGGCGGTTGACATCAAGTATGCCACGTAAAGGGATTTGAAAGCGACATTTTCTGAAAATAAAGATGCAGCAGAAATGAATAACATGCAGATTTTGCATGAAATAAACTATCAAGATATGGACTTCTATCTTAATATGCTCCCACTATTTTACTAACGAGTCACGCGACACCCTCAGACGTGAAACGGAAGTCTCTCCAGAACTTCTAGTGGGGATCAGTGTCCAATCAGTGTCTTAGTGTAACCTCGAGGGACTCGACCAATCACACTAAGCCTAAAAGGTAGGCAACTCTTGTCTATCACAACTCCTTGTGATTCCCGTCCTGTTCGGCCTCCGAATCACCATGGCCTCGAGGGACTCGACCAACTATGATGCTCGGTTAAGTCAACACCTTCGTTACAAGATGAGTCTGATTTGATGATATACCCTCGAGGGACTCGACCAAGTATACCATGCACTTAGGTCACCGGTGACATCTCTATGTCATAAGCAAGATAGCGAATCGCGATATAGGTGAGTCTCGAGGGACTCGACCAACTCAATCTACACCGGGAATCGGTTCCTACTTATAACGATGGAAGGCCACGTGGGTCAATCTAATTGCCTTACGTTTACCGACTTAATATTATCGAGAGATGTTTCTATGATTTGGTCTCCTAATATGACATGTCACACATATACATATTTAATATATATCTACACCGCATGTAAATATATATACATATCTAGTGTGTATAAGCAATTACACTAGATGATCATGGACAACAACCTAATATGATTAGGCCCGAGCCAGTAGGCCTAATCACTCACATCAAGATCTATGTGTGTAACAGTGCAACTCCATACCCTGTGATCGTCCATTTTGTCCTTATCGGTTCCGTCGACATCTTGATGCATCTTCATGCATCACGATCGTCCGTCTCGTGGGTCCCGCTATCACATCCACGCTCCCGCTGTGCCTCCTCATGTGATTACAACTTAATCATAGGCACGCAGGCCCGACAATAAACGAGAAATATAATGGAGGTTCGCAGACCTCAATAATAATAATCATAGGTACACGCATCACACGGTCCATGATCATCTGTCCACACATCATACATCACATGTATAAATAATCATCATCATGTAGGACTACTAGATAATAATGATAAAAAATAATAATCAAATAAACTTTTTTAATTAATTAATATTTTATGAAATCAGGGACATTATAGGGAATTTCTGAATTAATAGGGGTATTTTCGTAATTTGGACAAAAGACAGAAATTGGAATTTCTCAAATTCCGAAGGGTAAAACTGTCTTTTGTCCAGAAAACCCTAATGCCCTTTCCCCTTTTCGCTGCTGCCGTTGCTGCCACCCTGCCGGCGGTAGCTTGTACGGCGGGGCAAGGGCACTGCCCTCGCCTATAGGCGGCACGCCCGCTCCCGGCACTACCGTTGCGGGTGGGTGCCCCCTTCGGGCGCTGTCACCTCTGCAGGCGATGCTGTCCCACCAGGCGACCGCCCCTATGGGGGGTTTTGCCCGCGGGAGCAACGGCGGCGGGCGCCGCTATCCTGCAGCGCCTCTGCCCGTGGGCTGCTTGCCTACGACTGCGCTGCACGCACACAGATCGAGGGCAACAACTATTGCTGCCCTTCCTTATTTTTGCGTCAATAATTTTGACGTCAAAATTCTTCCTAAACACAACACACGCAGTTCAAAACCAATCATTCGCACGAACAACCTGGCTTTGATACCACTGTTGGGAAATGCTTGGGGGGCAACATCATATGTGCAGCGGAAGAACAAGAAAAACAAAATCCCCGATTCCCAAAGAGATGTTAGTCGTCGTGCGAAGATTGGTAGGCAAAAATCCGTGAAACATGAATCTACGTATAGAGTAGATTGTGTTACCTAGGGAGATCGTATATCCTTGTTTCCTTGTAGATCCTTAGGAGAGGGTGAAGGAGGTCAAGCGTCCTCCTCTCTAGCGGTGATCCACACAGTAGGGTTGCGACAACGCTCCTCAAAACTCCAGACCTACTCTGAGGTGGAGATGGAGAAGAGAATAGGAAAAGGCAAACAAAAGCTCTCTAGCCCATGGGGCTCTGTATCCCTCCTATTTATAGAGGTCCCCTGTCAAACCCTAATGGGTCCTCCCCTCTAGTGGGTATTGGATCTGCATCCAATAAGACAAGGGATCCGTCGGATATCTCATATCCGAACCTCTATTCATCGCAATACCTACCATATGTGTGTGACCCTCTAGGCTCAATATCGAGCTGGCTGTGAGTCATACCTGTCAGAACTCTTTCTAACTCAGTGAATTATTATCTCTGTAATAATTCACTCGACTCATCGACTACGGACGTACTAGGCCACTACGCCGTAGTCCCCCGACGATACAAGGGAATCCAATCCATTGGACCTGTCTGTCCTCAGTTACCGTGTACCTATAGTCCCTCATCCATTTACTATACTAGAGACCGTATATCGAGCATGGTGTTGTCAGACCCACACGGTTTCTTCTCGAGTCTCGCTCTAATCGGATTCTCCCGGAGAACTCTTTCTCTCTCAACCCGAATGACCCTGGCCACGGATTTGTCTGAGCAAGAACACATGGGATATTCCTCTCATGACGCCGAGAGGGGATGATCATCTATCGACACTCAATAGCCCTCGTAAGGTCGACTACCACTCCCAATGACCAGTTGTACTAGATCTGGGACAGCCAAACCTATAAGTCTGGTATCAAAGAGTGGAGCACTCATACAGGACATCCTTGGTGTCTCAAGTCTAAGGACCAGATAGACCACTAGGACTACGGAATCGCTGTCTGACAATAAGGCATCATCAACCATCCAGCATTCCGTAAGCGGATCAATCAGTGAACTTATTCTCCAATGAGCACCTCTACTGTATCCCTAGTGTCCCTACACAAGCAGCTATGAGACCAACTGCATCCATTATATGAATGGGTATACAGCACACCAGTCTGTCTGGTTATCACGATGTCCCTCTCGAGTAACCTATGACCGGGATTATTTAGGATATATCTTTAAAGGTGAATCGATCTCACTATCATGATCTCATCACGATCCGATTCCCATTGCACAAATCCAAGGACATCACAATATATGTATGCATTTATGCAATAGTTATAAAGTGATATATGCTAAAATATAATAAGCAAAAAGATTCTATATTAAGTCACACGTGCCATCACTCACGTGATTGGCTTGCTGGGCACCTATGACTAGCATGAAGCTCAGAGGACTAGGGTCGCTCCTCGACCAGCAATACTGAAGCTCTTAGCCCCCCCTACTATCGACCGAGTCCCTGCACCAAAGAGGTTGACATGAGAAGAGCTTCGGGAGCGATTTGCGAAGGGGTTATGTTGGCATTACGATGAGTCGTGGAGCCGTGAGCATCACTGTAGTAAAGGGAGACTTCTTATGATTGAACCAATAGAAGAAGTGGTCATTGAACATCTAGAAAAGAGCCTTGAACATGAAAAAGAAGATATAGAAGAAGAGCCACAACCAACCGAAGTTACGGTACATGCACCAGCTACTCAAACCCACAAACGATGAAAGTTGGAGGCCTTCTCAAACAATAACCAATCACTGTTCTCATCGACACGGGCAGCACTAATAACTTTCTAAATAGTAAGGTTGCTATCCGGATGGCCTTACCTATCGAGAATTGTAGTAGGTTTGACATTAACGTCACCGATGGATGGATTTTGAAGTATGATCGTAGGCGCCCGTTGGTGAAACTATTGCTACAAAACTATTTCTTCCTCCTCCCTATTGATGATCATGAGGCCATGCTCAGAATTAAATGGTTGATGACATTAGGTAATATTTCTTAGAATTTTATGAAACTAATTATGAAATTTTATAGTAAGGAGAAACAGGTGATACTGCACGGGAAACGTGGGGGCGACGTAATGACGATTTACACACAACAAATGGAAAAGGTTTTGCATAAAGCATACAACGGCTTTTTGGTACAACTTAAGCAACAAACTAAGGGAGAGCCAATAGAATTTGAAGATCCAAACCTACTTCTTTTGCTTGCTAAATTTTCAGATATATTTGACGAACCGCATAACCTACCTCTTACCCGTCGGCATGATCATTATATAACGATTCTTCTAGGCAAACCTCCAGCAAATACTCAATCATATCAGTATCTATATCTCAAGAATGATAAAATAAAAAGAATTATAAAAGAGATGTTCGAAACAGGAGTTATTCGGCCAAGTTGCAGTCTCTACTCTTCACTAGTGCTACTTGTACGCAAGAAGGACGGAACATGATGAATATGCATTGATTACCGAGCTCTCAATAGCATAATCATTAAGGATAAATACCCTATTCTGGTAGTAGATGAATTGCTAGATGAAAGGGAGCATAAATCTTCACAAAGCTGGACCTTCGATCCGGGTATCATCAAACACAAACATGCGAAAAAGACATACCGAAAACCGCCTTTTGAACACACAACGACCACTATAAAATTTTCCTTTCTTCAACGAAAGATGGAATATCTTAGGCATATCATATTAGAGGAATGTGTGATGGTGAACCCCTCTAAAATAGAAGCAATGAAGAATTGGCCGACCTCGAGGAACTTAAATTGCTACATGGCTTTCTGGGTTTAATAGGCTACTACTACAAGTTCGTGAAAAACTATAGAAAGATTAGTGCACCACTTACTTCCTTACTGAAAAAAGATGTCTTCCAATGGTTGGACAAAGCCTCTACTGCCTTCAACAAACTTAAGGTAGCCATGACAACGACGTCAGTGCTAGCACTACCAGATTTCAACCGACACTTTATTATTGAGGCCGACGCATCTAGAGTCGGAATTAGAGTCATTCTCATACAAGATGGTCGACCACTTGCATACACTAGTAAGGCATTGTCTCCCTCCCATCAAAATATATCAACATATGATAAGGAGATGCTCGCCATTGTGCACGCAGCAACGAGGTAGAGACTCTACTTGATCGGTCGACGATTTCAAATTAAAACTGACCATAAAAGCCTCAAGTACTTTTTTGAGCAAAAGATATCATCCCTTGAGCAGCAAAAATGGGTAAAAAAACTTCTTGGATTTGATTATGAAATAACTTACAAAAAGGGGAAAGAGAATTTTATTGCATAGATGCTTTCGCAACTACTCGAGCAAGCTAAATTTTTGACTGTTTCACTTCTGACTGTTAGGAGCAAGAGCACTAAGGGGGGGGTGAATTAGTGCAGCGGAAAACTTTCGACGATTAAAACTGCGTTTGTACGATAAGAGTGATTTCGATAGAAAAGCCGATTCATAAATCACTTTCATTTGTGATCAAGCAAGATACAGTTAAAGCAAGTCTATGAAGGCAGTTTGTGTTGAATCTCGTATTTTGATGATGAAACCACTTGATATGTGTTTATAATTTAAACTGCATTTTGAGTGATGCAGGTCTACTCGATCAGGATTAGACAATTAACGCAGGAGGAATTGACGTTGCGCCGGAGGAGATCACGTCAGGATATAGGACGGTAGAAGGCTTCGGACGTCGGGCATCGGGCCAAGGAGAGCGGAATTACGCCAAGGATATCGGGGTTGCAGAGGTCAATCACCGATTGGGCAACAAGCCGCAAGAGAGGACGATGCACTGAAGAATCGGACGAAGCGCCAACCAATGACGTGTCGGGCAATAGAATGTCAATTCGCGTTGTAATAACTATCTAGATCGGAGTAGAGTTTTGGCTTGCATGTGCAGGATTAACTACGATAACGATAAAGACATAAAGCAAAACAAAGTGCGGAGTCAAGCACGAAGGATTCGTTGGGAGTTCAAGAGTTCGACGGAAGTCTGAAGGATCGTTGGGAACGCTGCCGGAACTAGCCGAGAATGAGTAGGGAGCTTGCCGAAGGGTTTTTCGGAAGCTCGCCGGAAGGTTCGTGGGAAGTTCGCAGAGTTCACCGAGAAAGATCGGAGCTTGCCGAAGAAGCTCATTGGAACTCGCCAAGATCAAATCGTGAAGTTTAAGAGCTTGCTGGGAGTCCGCAGAATGGTTTCCGAGAGTTTATCGGAAGACCGCCGAAAGTTCGCCGGAAGCTCACCGAAAGAAGTCTTGACTTATGGACTTTGTAATAGCTTATAAAATGTCTTTAAATTCGTAGTTAGCATATTAATTAGGGTTAGGATTAGGTATTAATCCTATAACCCAAGTATGGGCCAATTGGGCCCGAGTTCGGACTAGTTTGGGCCAAGATTGAAGCCCAACTAGTGGGCTGAAAACACTATTGGCGGTGGCACCGCCTGGGCTGGGCGGTGGCACCGCCTAGTGCCCGAGAGCTGGGCGGTAGCACCGCCTGGGCTGGGTGGTGGCACCGCCCAGCACTGTCAGGGTCAGAAACTGACAGGCGGTGGCACCGCCAACATCGGGAACCCAACGAGAATTCAAATTTGGAGCCCAAATTTGAATCCTCTTGAGGCCTATAAATACCCCTCAAATCTCAGCTGAGATAACAACCTTTTGAGAAGCTAGAAGTTGAGAAAAGCTTTAGGAAAAGCCTTGTTTTCAATATCTTGAGTGTTCACCTCCTTTCTTTTCATTGAATCTTTGTAAAAGGGTGAACCACTTGTAAGAGGTTGTAAGAGGGGTGTAAGAAGGAGGTTGATCTTCGCCTAGTAAAGGAAGATCATTAGTGGATGCCGGTGGCCTTGACGGAAGAGGAATCAGAGGAGTGGATGTAGGTCACGATTGACCGAACCACTATAAACTACCGTCTTCTCTGGTTTGCATTTATCTTATTGTCATTTATATTACTGCAAACCATCTTCACTTTGATGCTCTACTTCTTTGTCTCCTTCTTACATATGCCTTCAAGTTAAAAACGCAATCGAAACGGTTTCAAACGAAACGTTGCTTTTATCATACGAAGTTTCCGTAAGTGTTTAAATCGTCGAAAGTTTATCATACTTTACCGCTGCACTAATTCACCCCCCCCCCCTCTTAGTGTCACTACGATCCTAACAATTGGTATCAGAGCGAGGTTTTTCTACCTTGGTTTAACACCCAAATAGAAATGGCTCTTTACGGCTTTCAAGAGGGTCACTCTCTCATTTGTCCTCCCTTTTTCAATGGGACGGACTACACTTATTGGAAAACTCGAATGAGAGTTTTCTTACTTTCTTTGGATTTGAATTTATGGCACATAGTCGAAAATGGATTTGAAATGTCTTCTCTTCCAATGAACCAATGGAATGATTTGGAGAAGAAGATGTTTTCTTTAAACGCAAAGGCTATGAATGCCTTATTATGCGCTTTGGACAAAAATGAGTTCAATCGGGTTTCTTTATGCGAAACGGCTTTCGACATATGGCACACTCTTGAAATCACACACGAAGGCACTTCTAGAGTTAAAGATTCGAAAATCAACATTTTAATGCATGACTTCTAGCTTTTTCAAATGAAGCCGAGCGAAACCATTATTGACATGTACACCCGTTTCACGGATGTCATCAATGGTTTACAAGCTCTTGGCAAATGTTTCTCGAATTTTGAACTTGTTAGTAAAGTTTTACGATCACTTTCTAAAGCTTGGGAATCAAAAGTAACGGCAATACAAGAAACAAAAGATTTAAATATTTTTCCACTTGAAGAACTTATCGGCTCATTAATGACAATAGAAATGGAAATAATGCACATGATGAACACAATGAACACTTGAACCACCTTCCAAAGAACAGGAAGGATTTGGAACCTCGGACAAATGAATACCACTTGAGCGATGACTCAAGTGATGAAGACAATGATGAACTTAAACTTCGAACACCAACTCTTAATAAGTTCATTAAACAAAAATCTAAAATAAACAATGAACTTGAATGGAGGAAGAGGCCAAAGAAAAGGAAGGCACCCAAGGATGAATCAAGAACTTCCAAAGGTGAAACGACGAATTGGGCTTTGACGGGCTTCGACTATAAGGTAAGTAACTCAACTCTCTTGAATTATTTTGAAATTACTTGAAGTTTTTCATGAGTTCTTAATTTAGATAGTAGGAATAGGAAATAAAAAAAATATTTTTCAAAAATTATATTATGTTTTTCTTTTTTAGCATCTTTGAAAAAAATTAAAAATTTGATCAATGAAAAGTATATTGCTAAGGTTTCATGCATGTTATGTTTTGAAATGTTGAATGATGTATGCAATATTATGGATTATAGTTATATGATATGTGATAATGCTTAGGATTAATCCATGCATGTGTATTTTGATGATTTTATGTCATGCATGAGTTTTTGAAGTAAATGTTGATTTGATACTCTCATTTTGGATTAACATGTTTTTGGTTTAATCATTTTTATGACGAATTAAGATGACATTCTCATGACATATTAAGATGACATAGTGCATGTACATCTATGTATGAATTTTTTGATAGTCTTTTGATGATAGATGTGATATCATGATGTTTTATTTTTGATGTGTTTGGGCTTGACGACTTTATGACGAAACTTATGTTTTGACTTTAAATAATGATACAATGTTTTCACAAAAAGACTTGAACACTCTCACATGAAATCAATTGTATGAAATGGAAATGAATTTTCTATTCTATTGAGATTAATGAATTTATTTTACCAATCTTATGAATCTCATGAAAATAAACATGATGAATATTTTATAAATGAGTTATCTTATAAGATTTTGCCTTTACATCTTGAACTTTAATGCTTATATTGATTTGGCATATAAAGACTAAGGCATGCTCATAAGAAGCAAATCACATGAATAGAAATTTATAAAAATGAAATGTAATCCTTTATCTTATTGATTTCTACCTAAGAGACCAATAAAACTATCTATGCCATTTTGAATCTCTTGAAAGAAATATTGAGATTTTGATGATTTGGATGATTTGAATTTGAACGAGTTTTATTCAAAATCATGATCTTGATTCCGTGATATTTACAAATTAAGATTTATTATGAATCATGATTTTTCATTAATTGATCTCCTAAGATTTTCTTTTGATTATTTATGAGTAGGTTTTTCAAAAAGAAATCATGCCTTTTGGTATTCATATGTTCTAATCCTTCATGATATGATTTTTATACAATTCCTTGTATTCATGAAATGTTTATTGCATCACCCAATTACTTTCTTCTTGATATTCCTTATGTGGTGATTAAAATTATGTATGAAATACTCTTGATATTATTTTGATGAAAAGTTATAATCATGAATGATCGGATGAAATTTGACAAGTTAATATCGTCATGATTTGAAATATTTATACTTTGAAATTATGCATGCAATTGCTTTGTATTGTGATGATATATGCATCATGAATACTTTATTATCATACATGAAAATAGTGATAAATATTTTGAAAATAAATGTTTGTATCATGTTAGATGATTTTATATCATGTGCATGATGAGTTATAGTGATGATTGAAACAATGATTGAAATGCGTTAAATGATGAATGTTTGGTATCATGATCAACATGTTGATAAATGCTTGAAAATTTTAATGTTTGAGTATCATGTATGATATGCTTATTAATGATGATTGATTTATTTTTTGGTATCGTGCATGAAAAATAAGGTTATTGAAATTGTGTATGTTTTAATTTGAATATATAATGATGCACAAATAAGAATGATACTTACCTTTGTCATAATATGAAAATTGATATAAGGGTCTTCCCTTCTTTTTGACAATGACAAAGGGGGGGCAAGAATTTCTAGCGTGGACATCATGAAAAGAGGCAAACTAACTAGCTTGCACAATTCAAGATGAAAGCAAAAAATTGCACTTCTCAAAAGAGAAGATGCAAATGTAACATTTGCCAAATTGTTTGCTTGCCTCATGTAAAATATTATCTCTTGCTAGTTTGGCATTTTTGCTAGCTTGTATGTTGCAAAACTTGATCACTTTTTCAAATATTTTGCTAGCTTACACTTTGCAAAGAAAGCAAAAATGACACTTCTAGAAGAAAAAGCTTGTTATTTTGAACATCAGAAGCTTGCCTATCTTAAGAAACAAAAATTGCAAAAGTGCTATCTTGCCTATCTCAAGAAACAAAACTTGCAACTTGCACATTGCAATAGGAAGCAAGAATTATGAGCTTACACAAGAAAGCCATCTTACATTTGCTTTCAAAATTTTTGCTAGCTTGTATATTGTGAAACTTACATATCGTAAACATTGCTAGCTTGTAGTCTAAAGAGAAGCAAAAAGTTGCTATCTCAAAAGAAGCAAATGTGCTATCTTGCCTATCTTAAGAGGCAAAAATGCTAACTTGCACATCTAGCAAAACTTGACATTTTTGCATATTTCAAGAAGCAAGAGTTGTTTTCTTGAACATCTCAATATTGCTAGCTTGCATGATGTAGAACTTACTATCTTGAACATTACCAAAAGTGCTATCTTGTATGCTGTAAAACTTGCATATCTAAAACTTGATAGCTTGAATGTCCTAAGCATGATGCATTACTTGCTAAATTTTCTAGCTTCAAAACTGCATGATGATAAAACTTAATATTATGTTTTTCATCCAATGAGTTGAACTTATATTACCAACACAAAGAATAGTTGTACTTCTCCTTTTTGTTGATGACAAAGGGGGAGAAGTATGTTGATGACATGATATGCATAAGTTTATGCATATGTTGATGATGATGTGTTGCAAGTATTCATGATGAATATTGCAATGACTTGAATTCTGCTTGAATTCAAGGTTCTATCAATATGGCATATTGATAGGGGGAGTTTGTTTAAACTCCGGGAGTTAAGGTTAACTCCGTCATCAAGTGGTTGTCATCATCAAAAAGGGGGAGATTGTTGAATCTCGTATTTTGATGATGAAACCACTTGATATGTGTTTATAATTTAAACTGCATTTTGAGTGATGCAGGTCTACTCGATCAGGATTAGACAATTAACGCAGGAGGAATTGACGTTGCGCCGGAGAAGATCACGTTAGGATATTGGACGGCAAAAGGCTTTGGGCGTTGGGCATCGGGCCAAGGAGAGCGGAATTATGCAAAGGATATCGGGGTTGCGGAGGTCAATCGCCGATTGGGCAACAAGCCGCAAGAGAGGACGATGCGCTGAAGAATTGGACGAAGCGCCAACCAATGACGTGTCGGGCAACAGAATGTCAATTCGCGTTGTAATAACTATCTAGATCGGAGTAGAGTTTTGGCTTGCATGTGCAGGATTAACTACGATAACGATGAAGACATAAAGCGAAACAAAGTGCGGAGTCAAGCACGAAGGATTCGTTGGGAGTTCAAGAGTTCGACGGAAGTCCGAAGGATCATTGGGAACGCTGTCGGAACTAGCCGAGAATGAGTAGGGAGCTTGCCGAAGGGTTTTTCGGAAGCTCGCCGGAAGGTTCGTGGGAAGTTCGCAGAGTTCGTCGAGAAAGATCAGAGCTTGCCGAAGAAGCTCATTGGAACTCGCCAAGATCAAATCGTGAAGTTTAAGAGCTTGCCGGGAGTCCGCAGAATGGTTTCCGAGAGTTTATCGGAAGACCGCCGAAAGTTCGCCGGAAGCTCACCGAAAGAAGTCTTGACTTATGGACTTTGTAATAGCTTATAAAATGTCTTTAAATTTGTATTTAGCATGTTAATTAGGGTTAGGATTAGGTATTAATTCTATAACCCAAGTATGGGCCAATTCGGCCCGAGTTCGGACTAGTTTGGGCCAAGATTGAAGCCCAACTAGTGGGCTGAAAACACTGTAGGCGGTGGCACCGCCTGGGCTGGGCGGTGGCACCGCCTAGTGCCCGAGAGCTGGGCGGTAGCACCGCCTGGGCTGGGCGGTGGCACTGCCCAGCACTGTCAGGGTCAGAAACTGACAGGCGGTGGCACCGCCACTGACAGGCGGTGGCACCGCCAGCATCGGGAACCCAACGAGAATTCAAATTTGGAGCCCAAATTTGAATCCCCTTGAGGCCTATAAATACCCCTCAAATCTCAGCTGAGATAACAACCTTTTGAGAAGCTAGAAGTTGAGAAAAGCTTTAGGAAAAGTCATGTTTTCAATAGCTTGAGTGTTCACCTCCTTTCTTTTCATTGAATCTTTATAAAAGGGTGAACCACTTGTAAGAGGTTGTATGAGGGGTGTAAGAAGGAGGTTGATTTTCGCCTAGTAAAGGAAGATCATTAGTGGATGCCGGTGGCCTCGACGGAAGAGGAATCGGAGGAGTGGATGTAGGTCACGATTGACCGAACCACTATAAACTACCGTCTTCTCTGGTTTGCATTTATCTTATTGTCATTTATATTACTGCAAACCATCTTCACTTTGATGCTCTACTTCTTTGTCTCCTTCTTACATATGCCTTCAAGTTAAAAACGCAATCGAAACGGTTTCAAACGAAACGTTGCTTTTATCATACGAAGTTTCCGTAAGTGTTTAAATCGTCGAAAGTTTATCATACTTTAGCGCTGCACTAATTCACTCCCCCCTCTTAGTGCCACTCCGATCCTAACAGTTTGCAGTTATGATGGAAATTAGAATCTAAGCGTAAACTGAAATATGATGTTCGTACGATAAAATTGATTTATGTCTAAACGCCAATTCAGAAAATACTGAACTTTGAAACACAATCGTAAATGTGCAGAAGGCAGTAAGCTATTGAGGAGGTTTGCAGTAAAGATAAATGCTCAAAGTTAATGCAAACCGAGATTTAGAGTGGTTCGGTCAATCTTGACCTACATCCACTTTTGGCTTCCTCCACCAACAAGGTCATCGACGTCCACTAGAGGTCTTCCTTCAATAGGCGAAGGCCAATCACCTTTTTACAGTTTCACTCCTTTTGACAGGCTTAGGAGACAACCCTTACAAAATTTTCTTTCCTCTCTTGACAGATCAAAACTTGAAAGAAAAGAGGAAGGAGAACTTTTAACTCATACAACACTTTTGAGCTCTAAAAATCACAGAGTAAGATCAGGATTTCGGTGGTTTTTGGTTGCTCTTTCATTGCTGAAAGAGTGGGGTATTTATAAGCCCCAAACTAGTTTGAATTCCGAGCTCAAAACTATCATCTCCCGGAATTCTGGGGTCTAGCGGTAGCACCACCTAGCAGAGCTCGAAGACCGAGCCTCTAGGCAGTGCCACCGCTTGTCAGGGTTGCACCTCCTGCCAGAGCTCAGACCGAGCTCAAGTGGTGCCACCGCCTGACTGGAGCTGTTGCACTGCCCAGCCAAAGCTTGGAGACCAAGCTCAGGCGGTTGCACCTCTATTAGAGGTAGTTGCACCGCCCAGCCAGAGCTCGGAGACTAAGCCCTGGGCGGTGCCACCGCCGACCCAAGCGGTGCCACCTCTGGCTAAGTAATCTGGGTTCGAATGGGCTGATCCATTCGGCCCAATTTGGGTCTGTCAAGGGCCCAATTGCCCCAAGATTAAGTTAATGGGATCACCTCCCATTTCTAACTTAATCATCATGCTAACTACGAATTTCTTAACACATTTACTACAACTTGCTTCGGTGCGTCAATCGCTTCTTTCAGTGAGCTTCCGGTGAGCTTCCGTCGATCATCCGATGAACCCTCGGTGATGCTCCTGTGGACTTCCGGCAAACTCCTGGACTTGCGGTTATCCACTTGGCAAGTTCTGACGAGCTTTTTTGGCAAGCTCCTGGACTTCTCGGATTTGTTCCCGTAGAACCTTCGACGACCGTCCGGACTTCCATCGAGCTCTCGAACTCTAACGTGATCATAGTCTTGACTCCGGCGTAACTCCTGCTGCATGTCTTACTTTCATCATAGTCAATCCTGCACACTTATCTCATCATATGGATTAGATAACAAATGACAATTGACGTCATCATCAAAATCCAAGATTCAACAATCTCCCCCTTTTTGATAATGACAATCAATTGATAACGGAGTTAACATTAACTCCCCCTATCTATGTGCCATAATTGAGATAAGTCATTCTTAAATTCAAAGCCTTTGAATTCAAGAGACATATTGATAAGTTAAAATCATTTAACCTTATCAATACTCCCATCATGATTCCCATCATGATATATCTCTCTGAAAATGATGTATGATGTCAAGGCTTGACATCCATTTTCAAATTTCAAATGTGAATGATGGTAATGATAGCAATTCATCATATGGTAAGATATCAACATGTAAAATTTCGAAGTAAGATTTTGATATCTTAACATGATGCACACATTTCAAGTATTTTAGCAATCATAGCATTTCATCACATGGTAAGATATCAACACGTAGGACTACGATGCAAGTTCTTGATATCTTATCATGATGCAAACATGGCATATTGCTAATATGGCAATCATAGTTATCAGTAATTCATATATTTTTTATGATGCAAGCATGGCATAATCATAGCATCAATTCATATATCTGCTTTTTTCAACATAATATGCCATTTATAGCATCAATTTATATATTTCTCTCCCTTTGTCATCAATAAAAAGGAGAACAATATAAACAACTTTTAAATATACGTGTGATGCCATAGGTTCATGTCATTTTGATATAAATTATACACACATCTCACGAAAAACATGACATGAAGATTATAGAGTGAAAACTTCTTCCTTTTTACTTGTTATTATCCTTTTGCATGAAGGAGGAAAGCCATTTGTATAGTTCAAATCGATAGGATATTAAGGGATTCTTTACAAGGATCAGGATATTTATGTGAATCAAATCCTTGCACATAAAAATATCTTCCTTTTATAAGAAGGAATCATCTATTTCTCACAAAGAATATTTTTCATATGATAAGTCTAAAAGATATGCATTTGCTAGATGATTTTATTTGTCAAAAATCAATGATATGAATCAAACTATATGTGACATATGTTTATTAAGTCCGAAAGAGAATAATGTATTCATGAAATCCGATTGGAACTAAAAATTTAATTGAACACTTTCATGAAATCAGACAAGACTATACAATCATGAAGACATACTCATTGTTATGGAATTTTTTGTATTAATTTTCAACATGTTATTTTAAGCATGTAATGGCAATTAAGTGATTTGATCATTCAATCAATAAAGTCTGAATAATAATTTTAATAAGTTTATGCATTCGGACACATCAACATTCCTAATTCTCTTCTTATGAAATCAAATTGTTCTTCACTTAAAGGTTTTGTAAATATATCAGCTAGTTGATGCTTAGTATCTATTAACTCTATGATTACATCATGATTAGTAATATGATCTCGTATAAAGTGATGTCTAATATCAATATGTTTTATTCTTGAGTGTTGAATGGTATTCTTTGTTAAACATATTATACTCGTATTATCACATTTAATGGGAATGTTTTTAAGATAGACTTTATAATCTTCTAAGGTGTTTTTCATCCACACAAATTGTGCACAGCATGCACTAGCTACAATATATTCAGCTTTGGTTATTGATAGTGCAACCGAGTTTTGTTTCTTAGATGATCAGGAAACAAGGGAATGTCCCAAAAATTGACATGTTCCTGATGTGCTTTTTCTATCTAGTCTACACCCAGAAAAATCCGCATTAGCATAAGCAATTAACTCAAAATTTTTGGATTTTGGATACCATAATCCTAGATTTGTAGTACCTTTAAGATATCTAAGTATTCTTTTAACCGCTTTGAGATGATATATCTTAGGGTTCGATTGAAACCTAGCATAAAGTCCTACACAAAACATGATATCTGGTCTAGTTGCAGTGAGGTAAAGTAAACTTCCTATCATACCCCTATAAGTTTTTTAATTGAAGCTTTCTCCACTCTCATCAAGTTCTAACTTAGTGGAGGTGCTCATAGGGGTGTTACTAGCTTTTGAGCTATCTATATTAAATCTTTTCAGTAGATCTAAAGCATATTTAGTTTGACTAATAAAGATGTCATTGCTTAGTTGCTTAATTTGTAAGCCTAAGAAAAAGGTTAATTCTCCCATCAAACTCATTTCAAATTTGAGACTCATGGTTTTAGAAAAAGATTCACAAAGAGATTCATTCGTAGAACCGAAGATAATATCATCAACATAAATCTGAACAATGAGAAAATTATTTTCAAAATTCTTGATAAACAATGTAGTATCAACCTTGCCTTTTGTGAAATTATTTTCAATAAAAAAAGAACTAAGTCTCTCATACCAAGCCCTAGGGGTTTATTTTAAACTATAGAGAACTTTAGTTAATTTAAACACATGATTAGGGAGGCTATAATTTTCAAATCCAAGAGGTTGTTCAACATAAACTTCTTCGGAAATAAAGCTATTAAGAAAAGCGCTTTTAACATCCATTTGAAACAACTTAAAATTATTACTACTAGCATAGTCAAGGAGCATCCTTATGGCTTCTAATCGAGCCATAGGAGCGAAGGTTTCTTCGTAATCGATACCTTCTTCTTGGTTGAAACCTTTGGCCACTAATCTAGGCTTGTTTCTAACCATGATACCATATTCATCTTGCTTGTTTCTAAAGACCCATTTAGTACCAATAACTAAATGGTCATTTGGCCTAGGAACAAGCTTCCATACCTCATTTCTCTCAAATTGATTTAATTCATCTTGCATTGCGATAATCCATGAATCATCTTTCATAGCTTTGTCAATACATTTAGGTTCAATTTGGGAGAGAAAAGCGGCGTTGGCAAAAAAAATTTTAAGAGAAGAACGTGTCTGAACCCCCTTTGATGTGTCTCCTAAGATTAACTCCTTAGGATGAGCATCTACATACTTCCAATCCTTGGGTAAGGATGTTTTGGAAGTGGATGCATCCAAGTTGCTAGTTGGAGATGGGGTTTCATTTAAATTTAAAGAATCGAAGTTAACATCATCATCAAAATCGTTTTTCTTGATTTCAGAAACCTCATTGAAAATAACATGAATGGATTCTTCAATAATTAAAGTTCTTTTATTGAAGATACAAAAAGCTTTATAAACTGAAGAATAACAAAGAAAAATTCCTTTATCGAATTTACCATCAAATTTTCCTAAGGCATCTTTTTCATTCAAGATGAAACACTAACACCCAAAAATTTTAAAATATGAAACATTAGGTTTTTTGTTGTTCCACAACTCATAGGGAGTTTTGGTGAGTAGGGGTCTTACTAGAACTCTATTCAAAATATAGCATGCAGTGTTTACAGCTTTGGCCCAAAAATATTTGGGTAGGCTATATTCATTCAACATGGTTCTTTCCATTTCTTGTAAGTTTCTATTTTTTCTTTCTACTACTCCATTTTGTTGAGGATTTTTTGGAGTAGAGAAGTTATGGTCGTATCCATTAAGTTCACTAAATTCTTGAAAATCACAGTTTTGAAATTCACCACCGTGATCACTTCTAATTAATGAAATCATAGAACCCTTTTCATTTTGAATAAGTTTACAAAATTTGTTAAAATATCTAAAGCATTCATTTTTATGTTTTAAGAAGTAAGTCCATGTGTATCCGTTATAGTCATCTACAATGATGAAGATGTATTTGCTACCTCCTAGGCTTGATGTAAAGATTGGTCTGAACAAGTCTATATGGATCAATTGCAAGGGTCTAAAAGTGCTTATTTGATTCTTAGATTTGAAACTACCCTTAATTTGTTTACCTAATTGACAAGCATCACATACATTTTCTTTAATGAACTTGATATGAGGAATTCCTCTTACAAGTTCTTTGGATGATATTTGAGTGATTAGTTTCATACTAGCGTGACCTAATCTTCTTTGCCATAGCCAAGTATCCTCATTTAAAACTGAGAAACACATTTCATTACACAGATCATTGATGTCAACGGTGTATACGTTATTTTATTTTAATGCAATCATAGATGTGTTGTTGTGTGGTTTTTCAATGATGCAAGCATTAGATTCGAATTTGACAATATATCCTTTATCACATAATTGACTAATGCTCAAGAGGTTATGTTTTAAACTATCAACTAACAAAATATCTTCAATAAAGAAGTTGGATTTGTTACCTATAGTTCATTTGCCAATGATTTTACCCTTGTTGTCTCCGAAGGTGACATAGCCTTCATCTATGCTAGTGAGCTTAGAGAATTGAGATGGATCTCCGGTCATATGCCTTAAGCATCCACTATCAAGGTACCATCTCTTGCTCCAAGCTTGTGATGGTGTATATCTCTAAAAGGAAGGATAATTTTTAGGTACCCATTTACTTTTGGGTGCCTCAAAAACTGATCTACATTGTTTATTATGTTGCATAGAGTTTATCATGGTTCCTTTAGGAACCCAAATCAGTTTGTTCAGGCTAATTTTCTTGAATGGACAAAGATACGTTTTATATCCATGTTTGCAACAAAAGTCGTATTTGCTTTGGTGTCGAACATGTAAGATAGGGCCTTTTATGAAGGTGGTTGGATTTTTGTGAGGACTTCTCACAAATCCGATTCCACTTCTTTTAGGAACGTGACCCTTATTTGCAAGGATCATGTTCAAAACTTGCTACCAACCTCGAATTTCTTCGAGGTGTCCTTAAGTAGAAAGTTCTCTTTTTGGAGAGTTTCTATATCATGGCATTTTATATATGGAGCTAAACTATAATGATATTTAGTTTTTAATTTATCGAAATTACTAATATGACTATCATGCTACTTTTTTAACAATTTATATTTTCTACTAATTGTTTTGCATTCATTAAATAAGTCATGGAAGGCATTTAATAATTTATCAAATGATAAATCTGCATCAATTAAATTTGTTACCTCCTCTCCGATGGCTATTAGGGCATAATGAGCAACCTGCTCGATGTTGAACTCCTCTTCTTCAGACGCACTTGAGTCATCCCACGTTGCTTTGAGCGCCTTCTTCTTTGATGTTCTCTTCTTGGCTTAGGAACAATCGCTTTTGTAGTGTCCCAGCTTTTAGCACTCGTAGCAAATAACTTTGTCCCTTTTGGGTTCAAATTTATTTTTTGTGTCATTTTTAAACTTGTTTCTCTTAATGATTTTTTTTAATTTCCTTGTTCGAAGTGCCAAGTCATCGTCACAGTCTTCATCACTTGAGTTTTCTCTCAAGTGGTCATCTAAAGTTCTAAGTGTCATATCCTTCCTGTTCTTTGGAAGGATGTCTTCTTGCTCTTCATGAGCCTTGCATGTCATTTCATAGGTCATTAATGACCCGATTAGTTCTTCAAGAGGGAAGTTGTTTAAATCTTTAGCCTCTTGAATAGCAGTGACTTTAGGGTCCCAACTCTTAGGAAGGGATCTTAGAATCTTATTCACGAGCTCAAAATCCGAAAAACTTTTGCCGAGTCCTTTTAGACCATTGACGACATCCGTGAAACGGGTGTACATGTCGCCAATAGTCTCGCTCGGTTTCATTTGGAAAAGTTTGAAAAAGTGTATCAAAAGATTGATTTTTGACTCTTTCACTCTACTTGTGCCTTCGTGAGTCACTTCGAGTGTATGCCAAATATCAAACGTGGTTTCACAAACTAAAACTTGATTAAACTCATTTTTATCAAGCGCACAAAATAAGGCATTCATAGCCTTTGCATTATGAGTGAAAGTCTTCTTCTCCAATTCATTCCAATCAATCATTGGAAGAGAAGACTTCGAAAATCTATTTTCGACAAGATTCCAAAGTTCAAAATCCATTAAAATAAGGAAGATCCTCATTCGGGTCGTCCAATAGGTGTAGTTCGTCCCATTGAATATGGGTGGACGTGTAATAGAATTGCCCTCTTGGTTTTCGGCGTATGCCATCTCTCTTGGGTTTTAATCCATTTGAGAGTTAACCCCACTATGATACCAATTGTTAGGATCAATAGCACTAAGGGGGGGTGAATTAGTGCAGCGGAAAACTTTCGACGATTAAAACTGCGTTTGTATGATAAGAGTGATTTCGATAGAAAAGCCGATTCATAAATTACTTTCACTTGTGATCAAGCAAGATGCAGTTAAAGCAAGTCTATGAAGGCAGTTTGCAGTTATGATGGAAATTAGAATATAAGCATAAACTGAAATATAATGTTCGTACGATAAAACTGATTTACGTCTAAACGTCGATTCGAAAAATACTGAACTTTGAAACACGATCGTAAATACGCAGAAGGCAGTAAGCTATTGAGGAGGTTTATAGTAAAGATAATATGCTCAAAGTAAATGCAAACCGAGATTTAGAGTGGTTCGGTCAATCTTGACCTACATCCACTTTTGGCTTCCTCCACCGACGAGGTCACTGACGTCCATTAGAGGCCTTCCTTTAATAGGCGAAGGCCAACCACCTTTTTACAGTTTCACTCCTTTTGACGGGCTTAGGAGACAACCCTTACAGAATTTTCTTTCCTCTCTTGACAGATCAAAACTTGGAAGAAAAGAGGAAGGAAAACTTTTAACTCATACAACACTTTTGAGCTCTAAAAATCACAGAGTAAGATTAGGATTTCGGTGGTTTTTGGTTGCTCTTTCATTGCTGAAAGAGTGAGGTATTTATAGGCCCCAAACCAGTTTGAATTCCGAGCTCAAAACTATCATCTTTTGGAATTCTGGGGTATGGTGGTTGCACCGCCTGGCAAAGCTCGAAGACTGAGCCTCTAGGTGGTGCCATCGCTTGTCAAGGGCGGTTGCATCTCCTGTTAGAGCTCGGAGACCGAGCTCAGATGGTACCACCGCCTGACTGGGGCGGTTGCACCGCCCAGCCAGAGCTCGGAGACTGAGCCCTGGGCGGTGCCACCTCTAGCCAAGTAATATGGATCCGAATGGGCTGATCCATTTGGCCCATTTTGTGTCTGTCAAGGGCCCAATTGCCCCAAGATTAAGTTAATAGGATCACCTCCCATTTCTAACTTAATCATTATGCTAACTACGAATTTCTTAAGACATTTACTGCAACTTGCTCTGGTGTGTCAATCGCTTCTTCCGTCGAGCTTCCGACGAGCTTCTGTCGATCATCCGATGAACCCTCGGTGATGCTCCTGCGGACTTCCGGCAAACTCCTGGACTTGCGATGATCCACTTGGCAAGTTTCGACGAGCTTCTTTGGCAAGCTCCTGGACTTCTCGAATTTATTCCCATAGAACCTCTGACGACCGTTCGGACTTCCGTCGAGCTCTCGAACTCCCAATGTGATCATAGTCTTGACTCTGGCGCAACTCCTGCTGCATGTCTTACTTTCATCGTAGTTAATCTTGTACACTTATCTCAAAATATGGATTGGATAACAAATGACAATTGACGTCATTATCAAAATCCGAGATTCAAAACCGACCAGCGACCTCCTTGAGGTTATTAAGATGGAATGACAGAAAGTTTCGAAGACTAGTAAGATCATAAAAAAATTTGAGGAAGCACCAAGCTCCGTGGCTCATTAGAATTGGTACTCAAAAGAATTACACTATAAGGGATGCATTGTGCTTGTGACAAATTATACTTGCATCTTCATGAGCAGATTTTGGACAAAATTATTCTATATGTAGGATACCAAATTGAAAAGGAGTACGGCATATCACCCACAAACCGACAACCAAACAGAAGTTGTAAATAGGTGCTTGGAGACAGCCCAAAACCATCCACCAAATATGACTACCTAAGGAGAACTCCAGACCTAGCCAAGTGCCATTATTGAGCGACGAATCGTGACTCAATGACGACGACCTTCTACTGAAGTGTTAATACAGTGGGCAAACCTACCAACAAAAGATGCCACTTGGGAGAACTATGACGACTTAAAGATCAAATTCTTAGAATTCATGAATCATCAGCCTCAAGGACAAGGCTGATTTGAAGAGGGTGTTGAATCTCAGATTTTGATGATGAAATCAATTGATGGGTTAATTGATCTAATCCATATTATTAAAGTTGAGTGTGTAGGATTAACTATGACAGCCTAAAAACATAAAGCAAGGATACTGGAGTCAAGTTCGATGGACGTTTGAGAGTCCAAAGATTCGTCGGAGCTGCTATCGGAACCAACCAAGAAAGATCGGAGACTTGTCGGAACTTTCGGAAGTCTACCTAAGAGATCGTTGGAGGTTCGCAGAGATCACCGAGAAGGCTCAGCTACTCGTTGAACTCGTCACAAGATCGGGAGCCTACTGGGAGTCCGTTGGAAGAAACCCGAGGGCGTATCAGAAGTCCACCGGAAGAACGCAGGAAAGCTCGCAGAAGCAAAATTTGATGTTGGCTGGTTAAACACTTGCATAGGATTATGTTTCTAGGTATGTAGTTCACATGTAATTAGGGTTAGGATTTAGGGACAATCCTATCCCTTGGTTAGGGGCCAATTGGGCCAAAAAGAGACTTGGTTTGGGTCGAACATAAAACCCAACTAGAAATTTGTAAGGACAGGCGGTAGAACCGCCGGACTGGGTGGTGACACCGCCTAGAACCCGAAGTGTCAAGTGGTGGCACCGCCCAGCACCCGAGCCCAGGCAGTGGTACAGGCACCGACAGGCGGTGGCACCGCCAGTACGCCTGCTTGACAGACATTGACAGGAGGTGGCACCGCTTGTACACCTGCCTAACAGACATTGACAGGCGGTAGCACTGCCAGTACACCTGCCTGATAGACATTGACAGGCGGTGGCACCACCACCGACAAGCGGTGGCACCACCAGTCTCAGAAACACAAGAGGAATTCAAATTTGGAGCCCAAATTTGAATCCTCTTGAGGCCTATAAATACCCCTCAATTCTCAACTGAGAACACACCTTTTGCAAAGCAATAGTTTGAGATAAGAGCCTTAGAAAAGTCTTAGCAAGTTTTGTTTTTCAAATTGCTTGAGTGTTCACCTCCTCCCATCTTGTTGAAAAGAATTGTAAGAGTGTGAACCACTTGTAAAGGTTGTAAGAGGGGTATTAGTCCTTCCCCTACAAAGAGATTTAGCTAGTGGAAGTTGGGAGCCTCTTCGAAGAAGGCTTCATAAGTGGATATAGGTCATTTTGACCGAACCACTTTAAAACTACTATGTTATCTAGTTTGCATTCTACTCTTGCCATTTACATACTGCAAACTTTTTTAATTAGTCACTACGCTTCCATACGCTTCTAAGTTATCAAGCTTTCAATTCATTTTCATCAATATTGGTTTTTATCTTACGAAAGATTTTTTTCCAAAACCGAAGTTTTAATCCGCTGCACTAATACACCCCCCCTCTTAGTGTCACTCCGATCCTATCAATTGGTATCAGAGCAAGGCTCACTCTCATATTTGGTTTAATACCCAAGAGAGATGGCTTACTCCGGCATGCATGAGGGACATTCCATCACACGTCCACCAATGTTTAATGGGTCGGATTACACGTATTGGAAGACCCATATGAGGATCTTCCTTATTTCCATGGATTTTGAGCTTTGGACCATTATCGAAAACGGATTTCAAAAATCTTCTCTTCCAATGAGCGAATGGAATGAATCGGAGAAGAAGGTTTTTGCTTTAAACGCAAAGGCTACGAATGCCTTGTTTTGTGCACTAGACAAGAATGAGTTTAATCGTGTTTCAATTTATGATTTGGCTTTTGATATTTGGAGAACTCTTGAGGTCATTCATGAAGGCACTAGCCAAGTGAAAGAGTCCAAAATCAACATCCTTGTGCACTCTTATGAACTTTTCCGAATGAAACCAAGTGAGTCCATCGGAGACATGTACACCCGTTTTACGGATGTCATCAATGGACTCAAAGCTCTTGGTAAAGATTTTTCTATCTTTGAACTAGTAAACAAAATCTTAAGATCTCTTCCTAAAAGTTGGGATCCAAAAGTTATGGCCATTCAAGAGGCCAAGGACCTCAAAACATTCCCGCTTGAAGAACTTATTGGGTCTCTAATGACCTACAAAATGACATGTCAAGATCATGACGAACTCGAGAACCCGCTTCCAAAGAACAAGAAGGATATGGCACTCACATCATAAGAAAATCACTTGAAAGGAACATCAAGTGATGAGGACAGTGAAAATGACATTACACTCTTGACTCAAAAATTTAAAAAAATTTTAAGAAAGAACAAATTTAAAAATAACACCAAAAAAGGATTTGAACATAAAAATGACCAAGTGATATGCTATGAATGCAAGAAGCCAGGGCATTTCAAAAATGAATGCCCCCAAGCCAAGAAGAAGCAACCAAAGAAGAAGAAAGCTCTAAAGGCAACTTGGGACGATTCAAGTAATTCTGAAATTGAAAAAGCTAGCAACAAAGAGGAGGCAAACTTTGTGCTAATGGCTCTAGGAGAAGATGTATGTGGTTTAATTAATGAAGATTTATCTTTTGAAGAACTCTCTATCGCTTTTCATGAATTATTTGATGAATGTAGAACTCTTAGTAAGAAGTTAAGTATCTTAAAGAAAGAGCACGTTTTACTACAAAATAAGTTTGATAGTCTTCAAACTCCTCCATGCTTTATGTGTGAGCATTTAGAAGCAATAAAAAATGAAATTTTGCTTCTTAAAGAAACCTTAAACAAGTTTAAGGTTGGTAGCAAAGGATTAGATATGATCCTTGCAAACAAGGGTCACGTCGCAAATAGAAGTGGAATTGGATTTGTAAAAGGATCACATCAAAATCCTACCACCTTCATAAAAGGACCTACATTACATGTTTCATCTTATATGAAATGCAACTTTTGTTGCAAATCCGGACATATTGCCTACAAATGTCCATTTAGGAAAATTAGTCCACAAAAATTAATATGGGTTCCTAAAGGAACTAGAAATGATTCAATAATGAATAACAAAATTAGTGGATCAATTTTTAAGGCACCCAAAATCAAATGGGTACCTAAAAATCATCCTCTTTTGTAGAAAAACTCACAAGCTAGGAGCAAGAGATGGTATCTCGATAGTGGATGCTCAAGACATATGACTGGAGATCCATCTCATTTCTCTATGCTCACTAGCAAAAAAGAAGGGTACGTCACCTTTGGAGACAACAACAAAAGCAAAATCATTGGCAAGGGAACTATAGGTAACAAATTAAGTTTTTCTATTGATGATGTTTTACTAGTTGATAGATTGAAACATAATCTCTTGAGTATTACTCAATTATGTGATAAAGGTTATATCATTAGATTCGAATCAAATATGTGTATTATCGAAAAACCAAACAATAACATGACTATGATTGTATTAAAACAAAATAATGTCTACACCATCAACCTTGATGAACTAAGTAATGAAATGTGCTTCTCTGCTCTAAATGATGATGCTTGGCTTTGGCATAGGAGATTACGCCATGCAAACATGAAATTAATATCCAAAATCTCATCTAGAGAACTAGTACGAGGGATTCCAAATATGAAGTTTACTAATGACAAAGTATGCGATGCATGTCAACTAGGTAAACAAATAAAAACTAGTTTCAAACCAAAAAATCAAATTAGCACCACTAGACCACTACAATTGATCCATTTGGACTTATTTGGACCAATTGACACAACAAGTCTAGGAGGAAGCAAATATGCTTTTGTAATTGTGGATGACTATACTAGGTATACTTTGACCTATTTCTTAGTTCACAAAAGTGATTGTTTCAAGTACTTCTCAAGATTTTGTAAACTCACTCAATACGAAAAGGGCTTCATGATTTCATCAATTCGGAGTGATCACGGTGGCGAATTTCAAAACCCTGATTTCCAAAATCTTTGTGAAGTTAATGGATACAATCACAACTTCTCCACTCCAAGAAATCCTCAACAAAATGGAATAGTTGAAAGAAAAAATAGAAACCTACAAGAAATGGCAAGAACTATGTTAAATAAACATAGTCTACCCAAGTATTTTTGGGCCAAAGCTGTAAATACAGCTTGCTACATCATGAATAGGGTTCTAATAAGATCATCTTTATCAAAAACTCCCTATGAATTATGGAATAACAAAAAACCAAATGTTTCTTATTTTAAAGTTTTCGGTTGCAAATGCTTTATTTTGAATGAAAAGGATGCCTTAGGAAAATTTGATGCTAAATCCGATGAAGGCATCTTTCTTGGTTACTCTTCCGTTTCTAAGGCTTTTCGTGTTTTTAACAAAAGAACCTTAGTTTTAGAAGAGTATATTAATGTAGTTTTTAATGAAATTTCTAATTTAAAGAAAAATAATTTTGATGATGATCTTGGTTTTGATAATTTGAATTTAAATGAACCCCCTCCTCAAAATAGCAACTTGGATGCATCTTCTTCCGAAATTTCCTTACCCAAGGAATGGAAGTATATGGATGCTCATCCAAAGGAGCTAATTATAGGAGATACATCAAAAGGGGTTCAAACTCGCTATTCTTTCAAGAATTTTTGTGCCAACGCTACCTTCCTTTCTCAAATCGAACCAAAATGCATTGACAAGACCTTAAAAGATGATTTTTGGGTCATTGCAATGCAAGAAGAATTGAACCAATTTGAGAGGAATGAGGTATGGAAGCTTGTTCCTAGACCTAGTGACCATTTAATCATTAGTACTAAATGGGTCTTTAGAAACAAGCAAGACGAATGTGGTATCGTGGTTAGAAATAAGGCTAGATTAGTGGCCAAAGTTTCAACCAAGAAGAAGGTATCGACTACGAAGAAACTTTCGCTCCTGTGGCATGATTAGAAGCCATTAGGATGCTCCTTGCCTATACTAGTAGTAATAATTTTAAACTATTTCAAATGGATGTCAAAAGTGCTTTCTTGGATGGTTTTATTTCCGAAGAAGTATATGTTGAACAACCTCCCGAGTTTGAAAACTCTCTTCTTCTTAATCATATATTCAAATTGACTATGGCTCTTTATGGCTTAAAACAAGCTCCTAGAGCTTGGTATGAAAGGCTCAGTTCCTTTCTTATTTTAAATAATTTTACCAAAGGCAAGGTTGATACTACATTGTTTATCAAACACTTTGAAAATAATTTTCTTATTGTACAAATTTATGTTGATGATATTATTTTTGGCTCTTTGGATGAATCATTATATGAATCATTTACCAGTTGCATGAGTCACGAATTTGAAATAAGTTTAATGGGTGAATTAACTTTCTTTTTGGGATTACAAATCAAACAACTCAGGGATGGTATATTTCTTAACCAATCAAAATATACATTAGAATTGTTAAAACGATTTAACATGAATAATTCAAAAGCGATAAACACCCCTATGAGTACTTCGACTAATTTAGATATGGATGAAAATAGTAAAAATTTCGATCAAAAAACATCTAGGGGAATGATAGGTAGTCTACTCTACCTCACCGCGACTAGTCCAGACATCATGTTTAGTGTAGGACTCTGTGTTAGATTTCAATCTAATCCTAAATTATCTCACTTTAAAAGTGTTAAAAGAATATTTAGATATCTTAAAGGAACTCCAAATTTAGGATTGTGATATCCAAAGTCTAATAAATTTGATTTAATAGCTAATGCAGATGTCGATTTTGGCGGATGCAGGATAGATAGAAAAAGTACATCCGGAACATGCCAATTTTTACGACATGCACTTGTTTCTTGGACTTCCATGAAACAAAATTCAGTTGTGCTATCTACGGCGGAAGCCGAATACATTACTACAAGTGCATGCTGTGCACAAGTTATCTAGATGAAAAATACATTAGAAGACTATGGAATTCACTTGAAAAACATTCCCATAAAATGTGATAATACAAGTGCCATATGTCTTACCAAAAATCCGATTCAGCACTCTAGAACTAAGCATATAGATATTAGACATCATTTCATACGTGATCATGTCCTTAACAATAATGTCGTTCTAGAATTTATTGACACAAAGCATCAATTAGTAGACATTTTTACAAAAGTCTTAAATGAAGACCAATTTGAATTCATTAGAAGAGAACTAGGTATGTTAAATTGTCCCTGAAAATAAGTTTGTTTGAATGTATTTTTTGAAAAATGTCTCATCCTTTTTCCGTTCTTTTGTGGATTCGATTTCATCCTTCTCTTTCGATTCAAAACTATATATTGAAGTACAGCTCAATATCTCAACCTATCTTGAGTCAAACACCTCTGAAAATCAAGTAGGGGGAGGGAAAAATTTTTTTCTTCTCTTACGTAGCAAGCCAGCGGTGGCACCGCCAGGATCGGCGGTAACACCGCCTGAGCGCTCGGGCACTAGGCGGTGGCACCACTTGTATTAGCAGTGGCACCGCCCGAGAGCCCCTTTATAAGTCAAGGGGTTAGGGTCGACGGTGACACCACCCCCAACTCGTGAGAAACACATCAAGCTCTCCCACATCCTCTCTAAACCTTCATTCCAGCATTTGGAAGCCTTGAAGAGTGATTTTTGTTGATCCAAGCTCTCCATCTTCTAAGAGATTCTCAATAATGTAAAATCTAAAATTTTTCCTCTCTTCTCTTATTTTATCTACTCCTTATAGTTTCTTTTATCTATCATCTTATCTAGAAAATGGCTCCTTAAAGATCAAAAGGAAAAAGGGTTGGAGGAGATTCATATGACTAAGACCTTTTCAGATCCAAAGAAGAAGCTCTTAGGTTCCCAAACTTCGAAACAAGATGTATCCATAAGTGTAAACACGTTGATCTCAATGAACTAGGGAACCTAGAACCCATTATGTGGTTTGCACATCTAGATGCCCTAACTTTGCTATAAATAAATGAACCAATTTATCCTAGGTTAGTTAGGCTATTTTATGCAAACTTATATATGGATAATGATAGCCTAAGTACTTACCTACTAGGAACACAAATTAAAATTTTTGATAGTACTATTTGTGAACTAATTGGAATCACTGAAAAAGATAGGGGTTGTTATTTTAGAGATAAATGGGATGTCAATATCATCGGAGCAACTTACTCCGAAGCCATCGAAACTATTTTTGCAAATCTTGACCTCGGCATAATACCCAAGAGTTGTGAGCACCTACTGCCCTTTAACTCTAAAGTCCTAAATCATATCATAACTAGCATACTATTCTCTAAGCAATTTCATCTTGATGAAATGATTCTAGTAGAAATAAGCACCATATATTGGATTATGACCGGTCAACATAACTGTTTTGGATACTCAATCTGGCAATACATATAGGATATTATAGCTAAAGACACTATGTTGCCATATGGAGGGTTAATCACTTGATTCCTACTTGCCCATAACATTTGTATCCCACCCGATGAAGAAACAATTTAAAGTGATCGGTATAACATCATCAATAAAAATTTGCTGAAAAGACTTAGGTGCACATTTAGCAACGGTATATGGGTTAGGCAACCTAGAAGGACTGATCCAATTCCTCCACCCGTAGAACACCCCGAAACACCAATTCTTAGGGGAAATGAATCTCCTCCTCCTAGTCCCTTTAGCACTGCACCTTCGACTCCTGTTTCATCATCCGAAGAACTCATTATGGCAAAATTATATCAGATTAAGTCGTAGCAAGAACAAATTCAAATCCAACAAATTAAAATTTTGAAGGAACTATGACAAATGAATCAAAAAATAGATATCATATATCAGCACTGTGGCTTACCTCCTAAGGATTAATCGATGTAATTTCTTATTCTGTTCTGATTACTCTTAATGTGAAGTTAGAAGTCTATCATATTCTTTTGAACAAAAACTGAACCTTTGTTTCATATGTATTGCTAAATTATGGATAACTACTGATTTGGTTTTTCTTGCGAGATTAATTTTGAATGATGAACTTCGTATGATTAAACTTTATGCTGACTTCTTTTGATTTTATGATCACAAACTGTGTACTTCAAGTCTCATTTCCTTCTCTTCTTTTTTGTTGATGACAAAGGGGGAGAAGTGATGACTTATATGACTTATGCGCATCGAAAGCATGACTTATATGAATTGCAAAAGCTTGTCTTACATGACTTATAAGATTGGTTGATCATGAAATTCATGTTGAAAATCTTTATCATATTTTTATCTCTCGTCAAAGTGAAAATTGTCTCTTATCATATGACTAGAAAATGTTTTTCAATAACTGAAAATTATGAGAAATACGAAGGTTCGTATTAGCTCATGCTTAATAAGACAACGATAAGTTCAATGTTAGAACTTATCGATTTATGCTTGAATTCAAAGGGATGGAATTCAAGTGGTTTTATCTTCTCACAATATGGCATATAGATAGGGGGAGATATGTTTAACTCCGTCATCATAAAAAAGGGGGAGATTGTTGAATCTCGGATTTTGATGATGAAATAAATTGATTGGTTAATTGATCTAATCCATATTATTGAATTTGAGTGTGCAGGATTAACTACGATAGCCTAAAAACATAAAACAAGGATACTGGAGTCAAGTTCGATGGATATTTGAGAGTCCGAAGATTCGTCGGAGATGCTGTCGAAACCAACCAAGAAAGATCGGAGAATTGTCGGAACTTTCGGAAGTCTGCCGAAGAGATCGTTGGAGGTTCGCAGAGATCACCGAGAAGGCTCGGCTACTCATTGAACTCATCACAAGATCGGGAGCCTATTAGGAGTCCGTTGGAAGAAACCTGAGGGCATATCGGAAGTCCACCGGAAGAACGCGGGAAAGCTCACAGAAACAAAACTTGATGTTGGCCAGTTAAACACTTGCTTAGGATTATGTTTGTAGGTATGTAGTTCACATGTAATTAGGGTTAGGATTTAGGGACAATCCTATACCTTGGTTAGGGGCCAATTGGGCCCAAAAGAGACTTGGTTTAGGTCGAACGTAAAGCCCAACCAAAAATTTGTAAGGATAGGCAGTGGAACCACCGGACTGGGCGGTGACATCGCCCAGAACCCGAAGTGTCAAGCGGTGGCACCGCAAGACTAAGCGGTGGCACCGCCAAGCACCCGAGACTAGGTGGTGGCACAGCCACCGACAAGCGGTGGCACCACCAATATGTTGGGAAATCATGAGGGCGACATCATATGCACAGCGGAAGAACAAGAAAACAAATATCCCCGATTCCCAAAAAGATGTTCGTCGTCGTGCGAAGATTGGTGCGCAAAAATCCGCAAAACACAAAACTGCGTATAGAGATTGTGTTACCTAGGGAGATCGTATATCCCTGTTTCCTTGCAGATCCTTAGGAGAGGGTGAAGGAGGTCAAGGGTCCTCCTCTCTAGCGGTGATCCACACAGCAGGGTTGCGACGACCCTCCTCAAAACTCCAAGCCTCTGAGGTGGAGAGGGAGAGGAGAATAGGAAAGGCAAGCAAAGACTCTAGCCTATAAGGCTGTGAATCCCTCCTATTTATAGAGATCCCGTGTCAAACCCTAATGGGTCCTTCCCTAGTGGGTATTGGATCTGCATCCAATAAGACAAAGGGCTCCGTCGGATATCTCATATCGAACCTCTACTCATCATAATGCCTACCATATGTGTGTGACCCTCTAGGCCCAATATCGAGGCTGGCCGTGAGTCATACCTGTCGAACTCCTTCTAACTCGGTGAATTATTATCTGTAATAATTCACTCGACTCATCGACTACGGACGTACTAGGCCACTCGCCGTAGTCCCAGACGATCTGAGGGGAATCAATCCATTGGACTCATCTGTCCTCGATTACCATGTACCTATAGTCCCTCATCCATCTAATATCCCTAGAGACCAGTATATCGAGAATGGTGTTGTCGGACCCATACGGTTTCTACCGAAGTCTCGCTCTAATCGGATTCGGGAGGAGAACTCTTTTCTCTCAACCCGAATGACCCGGCGGGGATTTGTGCGAGCAAGAACACATGGGATATTCCTCTCATGACGAAGGCGGATGATCCTCTATCGACACTCAATAGCCCTCGTAAGGTCGACTACCACTCCCAATGACCATTTGTACTAGATCTGCGGCAGCCAAACCTATAAGTTCGGTATCAAAGAGTGGAGCACTCATCATAGGACATCCTTGGTGTCTCAAGTCTAAGGACCGGATACACCACTAGGACTACGGAATCCTTTGTCGACAATAAGGCATCATCAACCATCCGGCATTCCGTAAGCGGATCAATCAGTGAACTCATTCTCCAATGAGCACTGCATCTTTGTATCCCTAGTGTCCCTACATGAGCAGCTATGAGACCGGCTGCATCCATCATATGGACGGGTATGACACACCGGTCTATCCGGTTATCGCGATGTCCTCTCGGTAACCTATGACCGGGATTATTTAGGATATGTGTTTAAAGGTGAATCGATCTCATTATCGTGATCTCATCACGATCCGATTCCCATTGCACAAATCAAGGACATCACAATATATATATGCATTTATGCAATAGTTATAAAGTGATATACGCCAAAAATATAATAAGCAAAAGATTCTGTATCAAGTCACACGTGCCATCACTCACGTGATTGGCTTCTTTGGGCACCTATGACTAGCAATCTCCCACTTGACCTAAAGCCAATCACCTATATGCGATCTCCATCGGACTCTGTGACCTTCAAAGACAATCCGAGACAACGGCTTTGTCGGTGGATCTGCAATGTTATCTTCGGATGGAACTCTTTTCCACTGCTACATCTCCTCAAGTTCGATCTTTCTTATAAAGGCTGGAACCTCCTCGGAACACTACCGATGAGACCGGGTTCCCTTATTTGAGTAATCACCCCATAGTTGTGCCAATATAAGGAAGTCAACTTGTCAAGCTATCGTATTGACTCCCAAATCTGTGATGAACTTCTTCACCCGGACTCCTCCTTTGCTACATCGATGCAGCAATGTACTCGCCTCGTGGTGGTCGAGTCGTGGTGGTATCTTGCTTGGAACTCTTCCACCATACTGCTCCTCCATTCAAGGTGTACACATACCCTGAATTGACTTGGTATCATCGACATCGGTGAAAACATGAGTTAGTGTAGCCTTCAACCTTAAGACTATTACCTCCATATACTAGTAAAGATCCTTAGTCCTTCTCAAGTACTTAATTTCATCAATATTGGTTTTTATCTTGCGAAAAGATTTTTTTTCCAAAAACAAAGTTTTAAACTGCACTAATACACCCCCCCTTCTTATGATACTCATCCTATCAATTGGTATCGAACAGGCTCACTCTCATATTTGGTTTAATACCCAAGAGAGATGGCTTATCCCAAGATGCATGAGGGACGTTTCCATCACACGTCCACCAATGTTTAATGGGTGGGATTAACGTATTGAAGACCATATGAGGATCTTCCTTATTTCCATGGATTTTGAGCTTTGGACCATTATGGAACGGATTTCAAAAAATCTTCTTCCAATGAGCTTAATGGAATGAATCGGAGAAGAAGGTTTTTGCTTAAACGCAAAGGCTATGAATGCCTTGTTTTGTGCACTAGACAAGAATGAGTTTAATCGTGTTTCAATTTATGATTTGCTTTTTGATATTTGGAGAACTCTTGAGGTCATTCATGAAGGCACTAGCCAAGTGAAAAGAGTCCAAAATCAACATCTTGTGCACTCTTATGAACTTTTCCTCCGAAGAAACCAAGTGAGTCCATTCGGAGACATGTACACCCGCTTTTTTTTACTGATGTCATCAATGGACTCAAAAGCTCTTGGTAAAGATTTTTCTATCTTTGAACTAGTAAACAAAATCTTAAGATCTCTTCCTAAAAGTTGGGATCCAAAAGTTATGGCCATTCAAGAGGCCAAGGACCTCAAAACATTCCAGCTTGGAAGAACTTATTGGGTCTCTAATGACCTACAAAATGACATGTCAAGATCATGACTAACTCGAACCCGCCTCCAAAAGAACAAGAAGGATATGGCACTCACATCATAAGAAAATCACTTGAAAAGGAACATCAAGTGATGAGGACAGTGAAGAAAATGACATTACACTCTTGACTCAAAAATTTAAAAAAATTTTAAGAAAGAACAAATTTAAAAATAACACCAAAAAAAAGGATTTGAACATAAAATGACCAAGTGATATGCTATGAATGCAAGAAGCCAGGGCATTTCAAAAATGAATGCCCCTGCCAAGAAGAAGCAACCAAAGAAGAAAGAAAGCTCTAAAGGCAACTTGGGACGATTCAAGTAATTCTGAATTTGAAAAAAGCTAGCAACAAAGAGGAGGCAAACTTTGTGCTAATGGCTCTAGGAGAAGATGTATGTGTTTTAATTAATGAAGATTTATCTTTTGAAGAACTCTCTATCGCTTTTCATGAATTATTTGATGAATGTAGAACTCTAGTAGAAGTTAAAGTATCTTAAAGAAAGAGCACGTTTACTACAAAATAAGTTTGATAGTCTTCAAACTCTCCATACTTTATGTGTGAGCATTTAGAAAGCAATAAAAATGAAATTTTGCTTCTTAAAAGAAACTATAAACAAGTTTAAGGTTGGTACAAAGGATTAGATATGATCCTGCAAACAAAATCATCAGCAAATAGAAGTGGAATTGGAATTTTGTAAAAGATCACATCAAAATCCTACCACCTTCATAAAAGGACCTACATTACATTTTTCATCTTATATGAAATGCAACTTTTGTTGCAAATCGGACATATTGCCTACAAATGTCCATTTAGGAAAATTAGTCCACAAAATTAATATGGGTTCCTAAAGGAACTAGAAATGATTCAATAATGAATAACAAAATTAGTGGATCAATTTTTTGCACCCAAAATCAAATGGGTACCCAAAAATCATCCTTTTTGTAGAAAAAACTCACAAGCTAGGAGCAAGAGATGGTATCTCGATGAGTGGATGCTCAAGACATATGATTTGGAGATCCATCTCATTTCTCTATGCTCACTAGCAAAAAAGAAGGGTACGTCACCTTTGGAGACAACAACAAAAAAAAAAATCATTGGCAAGGAACTATAGGTAACAAATTAAGTTTTTCTATTGATGATGTTTTACTAGTTGATAGATTGAAACATAATCTCTTGAGTATTACTCAATTATGTGATAAAGGTTATATCATTAGATTCGAATCAAATATGTGTATTATCGAAAAAAACCAAACAATAACATGACTATGATTGTATTAAAAACAAAATAATGTCTACACCATCAACCTTGATGAACTAAGTAATGAAATGTGCTTCTCTGCTCTAAATGATGATGCTTGGCTTTGGCATAGGAGATTACGCCATGCAAACATGAAATTAATATCCAAAATCTCATCTAGAGAACTAGTACGAGGGATTCCAAATATGAAGTTTACTAATGACAAAGTATGCGATGCATGTCAACTAGGTAAACAAATAAAAACTAGTTTCAAACCAAAAAAATCAATTAGCACCACTAGACCACTACAATTGATCCATTTGGACTTATTTGGACCAATTGACACAACAAGTCTAGGAGGAAGCAAATATGCTTTTGTAATTGTGGATGACTATACTAGGTATACTTTGACCTATTTCTTTAGTTCACAAAAAGTGATTGTTTCAAAGTACTTCTCAAGATTTTGTAAACTCACTCAATACGAAAAGGGCTTCATGATTTCATCAATTCGGAGTGATCACGGTGGCGAATTTCAAAACCCTGATTTCCAAAATCTTTGTGAAGTTAATGGATACAATCACAACTTCTCCACTCCAAGAAATCCTCAACAAAATGGAATAGTTGAAAGAAAAAATAGAAACCTACAAGAAATGGCAAGAACTATGTTAAATAAACATAGTCTACCCAAGTATTTTTGGGCCAAAGCTGTAAATACAGCTTGCTACATCATGAATAGGGTTCTAATAAGATCATCTTTAAAAAAACTCCCTATGAATTATGGAATAACAAAAAAACCAAATGTTTCTTATTTTAAAGTTTTCGGTTGCAAATGCTTTATTTTTTGAATGAAAAAGGATGCCTTAGGAAAATTTGATGCTAAATCCGGATGAAGGCATCTTTTCTTGGTTCTTCCGTTTCTAAGGCTTTTCGTGTTTTTAACAAAAGAACCTTAGTTTTAGAAGAGTATATTAATGTAGTTTTTAATGAAATTTCTAATTTAAAGAAAAATAATTTTGATGATGATCTTGGTTTTGATAATTTGAATTTAAATGAACCCTCCTCAAAATAATAACTTGGATGCATCTTCTTCCGAAAATTCCTTACCCAAGGAATGGGAAGTATATGGATGCTCATCCAAAGGAGCTAATTATAGGAGATACATCAAAAGGGGTTCAAACTCGCTATTCTTTTCAATTTTTTTGTGCTAACGCCACCTTCCTTTCTCAAATCGAACAAAAATGCATTGACAAGACCTTAAAAGATGATTTTTGGGTCATTGCAATGCAAGAAGAATTGAACCAATTTGAGAGGAATGAGGTATGGAAGCTTGTTCCTAGACCTAGTGACCATTTAATCATTAGTACTAAATGGGTCTTTAGAAACAAGCAAGACGAATGTGGTATCGTGGTTAGAAATAAGGCTAGATTAGTGGCCAAAGTTTCAACCAAGAAGAAGGTATCGACTACGAAGAAACTTTCGCTCCTGTGGCATGATTAGAAGCCATTAGGATGCTCTTGCCTATACTAGTAGTAATAATTTTAAACTATTTCAAATGGATGTCAAAAGTGCTTTCTTTGATGGTTTTATTTCTGAAGAAGTATATGTTGAACAACCTCCCGAGTTTGAAAACTCTCTTCTTCTTAATCATATATTCAAATTGACTATGGCTCTTTATGGCTTAAAACAAGCTCCTAGAGCTTGGTATGAAAGGCTCAGTTCCTTTCTTATTTTAAATAATTTTACCAAAGGCAAGGTTGATACTACATTGTTTATCAAACACTTTGAAAATAATTTTCTTATTGTACAAATTTATGTTGATGATATTATTTTTGGCTCTTTGGATGAATCATTATATGAATCATTTACCAGTTGCATGAGTCACGAATTTGAAATAAGTTTAATGGGTGAATTAACTTTCTTTTGGGATTACAAATCAAACAACTCGAGGGGATGGTATATTTCTTAACCAATCAAAATATACATTAGAATTGTTAAAACGATTTAACATGAATAATTCAAAAGCGATAAACACCCCTATGAGTACTTCGACTAATTTAGATATGGATGAAAATAGTAAAAATTTCGATCAAAAAACATCTAGGGGAATGATAGGTAGTCTACTCTACCTCACCGCGACTAGTCCAGACATCATGTTTAGTGTAGGACTCTGTGTTAGATTTCAATCTAATCCTAAATTATCTCACTTTAAAAGTGTTAAAAGAATATTTAGATATCTTAAAGGAACTCCAAATTTAGGATTGTGATATCCAAAGTCTAATAAATTTGATTTAATAGCTAATGCAGATGTCGATTTTGGCGGATGCAGGATAGATAGAAAAAGTACATCCGGAACATGCCAATTTTTACGACATGCACTTGTTTCTTGGACTTCCATGAAACAAAATTCAGTTGTGCTATCTACGGCGGAAGCCGAATACATTACTACAAGTGCATGCTGTGCACAAGTTATCTAGATGAAAAATACATTAGAAGACTATGGAATTCACTTGAAAAACATTCCCATAAAATGTGATAATACAAGTGCCATATGTCTTACCAAAAATCCGATTCAGCACTCTAGAACTAAGCATATAGATATTAGACATCATTTCATACGTGATCATGTCCTTAACAATAATGTCGTTCTAGAATTTATTGACACAAAGCATCAATTAGTAGACATTTTTACAAAAGTCTTAAATGAAGACCAATTTGAATTCATTAGAAGAGAACTAGGTATGTTAAATTGTCCCTGAAAATAAGTTTGTTTGAATGTATTTTTTGAAAAATGTCTCATCCTTTTTCCGTTCTTTTGTGGATTCGATTTCATCCTTCTCTTTCGATTCAAAACTATATATTGAAGTACAGCTCAATATCTCAACCTATCTTGAGTCAAACACCTCTGAAAATCAAGTAGGGGGAGGGAAAAATTTTTTTCTTCTCTTATTTAGCAAGCCGTGTGGCACGGCCAGATCGTGTAACAACACGCCGAAAGGCCGGGCACTAGGCGGTGGCACCACTTGTATTATAAAGTGGCACCCACCCGAGAGCCCCTTTTTTTATAAGTCAAGGGGTTAGGGTGAGCGGTGACACACCCCTCAACTCGAGGAGAAACACATCAAGCTCTCCCACATCCTCTCTAAACCTTCATTCAAAGCATTTGGAAGCCTTGAAGAGTGATTTTTGTTGATCCAAGCTCTCCATCTTCTAAGAGATTCTCAATAATGTAAAATCTAAAATTTTTCCTCTCTTCTCTTTTTTATCTACTCCTTATAGTTTCTTTTATCTATCATCTTATCTAGAAAATGGCTCTTAAAGATCAAAAAGGAAAAAGGGTTGGAGGAGATTCATATGACTAAGACCTTTCAGGATCCAAAGAAGAAGCTCTTAGGTTCCCAAACTTGAAACAAGATGTATCCATAAGTGTAAACACGTTGATCTCAATGAACTAGGGAACCTAGAACCCATTATGTGGTTTGCACATCTAGATGCCCTAACTTTTGCTATAAATAAATGAACCAATTTATCCTAGGTTAGTTAGGCTATTTTATGCAAACTTATATATGGATAATGATAGCTAAGTACTACCTACTAGGAACACAAATTAAAATTTTGATAGTACTATTTGTGAACTAATTGGAATCCACTGAAAAAGATAGGGTTGTTATTTTAGAGATAAATGGGATGTCAATATCATCGAGCAACTTACTTCAAGCCATCAAAACTATTTTTGCAAATCTTGACCCCTGATAATACCCAAGAGTTGTGAGCACCTACTGCCTTTAACTCTAAAGTCCTAAATCATATCATAACTAGCATACTATTCTAAGCAATTTCATCTTTGATGAAATGATTCTAGTAGAAATAAGCACCATATATTGGATTATGACCGGTCAACATAACTGTTTTGGATACTCAATCTGGCAATACATATAGGATATTATAGCTAAAGACACTATGTTGCCATATGGAGGGTTAATCACTTGATTCCTACTTGCCCATAACATTTGTATCCCACCCGATGAAGAAACAATTTAAAGTGATCGGTATAACATCATCAATAAAAATTTGCTGAAAAGACTTAGGTGCACATTTAGCAACGGTATATGGGTTAGGCAACCTAGAAGGACTGATCCAATTCCTCCACCCGTAGAACACCCCGAAACACCAATTCTTAGGGGAAATGAATCTCCTCCTCCTAGTCCCTTTAGCACTGCACCTTCGACTCCTGTTTCATCATCCGAAGAACTCATTATGGCAAAATTATATCAGATTAAGTCGTAGCAAGAACAAATTCAAATCCAACAAATTAAAATTTTGAAGGAACTATGACAAATGAATCAAAAAATAGATATCATATATCAGCACTGTGGCTTACCTCCTAAGGATTAATCATGTAATTTCTTATTCTGTTCTGATTACTTTTAATGTGAAGTTAGAAGTCTATCATATTCTTTTTTGAACAAAAACTGAACCTTTGTTTCATATGTATTGCTAAATTATGGATAACTACTGATTTGTTTTTTTCATTTAGATTAATTTTGAATGATGAACTTCGTATGATTAAACTTTATGCTGACTTCTTTTTTGATTTTATGATCACAAACTGTGTATTTCAAGTCTCATTTCCTCTCTTCTTTTTTGTTGATGACAAAGGGGAGAAGTGATGACTTATATGACTTATGCGCGCATCGAAAAGCATGACTTATATGAATTGCAAAAGCTTTGTCTTACATGACTTATAAGATTGGTTGATCATGAAATTCATGTTGAAAATCTTTATCATATTTTTATCTCTGGCCAAAGTGAAAATTGTCTCTTATCATATGACTAGAAAATGTTTTTCAATAACTGAAAATTATGAGAAATAATGAAGGTTCAGATTAGCTCATGCTTATTAAGACAACGATAAGTTCAATGTTAGAACTTATCGATTTATGCTTGAATTCAAAGGGATGGAATTCAAGTGGTTTTATCTTCTCACAATATGGTATATAGATAGGGGAGAGATATGTTTAACTCCGTCATCATAAAAAAAGGGGAGATTGTTGAATCTGATTTTGATGATGAAATAAATTGATTGGTTAATTGATCTAATCCATATTATTGAATTTGAGTGCAGGATTAACTTCTTATAGCCAAAAAAAACATAAAACAAGGATACTGAGTCAAGTTCGATGGATATTTGAGAGTCCAAGATTGGGTCGGAGATGTCTTTAAACCAACCAAGAAAGATCGGAGAATTGTCGGAACTTTCGGAAGTCTGCCGAAGAGATCGTTGGAGGTTCGCAGAGATCACCGGAAGGCTCGGCTACTCATTGAACTCATCACAAGATCGGGAGCCTATTAGAGTCCGTTGGAAGAAACCCGAGGGTACATCGGGAAGTCCACCGGAAGAACGCGGGAAAGCTCATGTAAAACAAAACTTGATGTTGGCCAGTTAAACACTTGCTTAGGATTATGTTTGTAGGTATGTAGTTCACATAATTAGGGTTAGGATTTAGGGACAATCCTATACCTTGGTTAGGGGCCAATGGGGCCCAAAAAGAGACTTGGTTTAGGTCTAACGTAAAGCCCAACCAAAAAATTTGTAAGGATAGGCAGTGGAACCACCCGGACGGGTGGTGACATCGCCTGTAACCCGGTGTCAAGCGGTGGCACCGCGAAGATTAGCGGTGGCACCGCCAAGCACCCGAGACTAGGTGAGGGTACGACCAAAATCCAAGAAACACAAAACTGCGTATAGAGATTGTGTTACCTAGGGAGATCGTATATCCCTGTTTCCTTGCAGATCCTTAGGAGAGGGTGAAGGAGGTCAAGGGTCCTCCCCTCTAGCGGTGATCCACACAGCAGGGGGTGACATGACCCTCCTCAAAACTCCAAGCCTCGAGGTGGAGAGGGAGAGGAGAATAGGAAAGGCAAGCAAAGACTCTAGCCTATAAGGGCAGGAATCCCTCCTATTTATAGAGATCCCGTGTCAAACCCTAATGGGTCCTTCCCTAGTGGGTATTGGATCTGCATCCAATAAGACAAGGGCTCCGTCGGATATCTCATATCCGAACCTCTACTCATCGCAATGCCTACCATATGTGTGTGACCCTCTAGGCCCAATATCGAGCTGGCCGTGAGTCATACCTGTCAGAACTCTTTCTAACTCAGTGAATTATTATCTCTGTAATAATTCACTCGACTCATCGACTACGGACGTACTAGGCCACTACGCCGTAGTCCCCAGACGATACAGGGGAATCCAATCCATTGGACCTGTCTGTCCTCAGTTACCATGTACCTATAGTCCCTCATCCATCTAATATCCCAGAGACCGTATATCGAGCATGGTGTTGTCAGACCCATACGGTTTCTACTCGAGTCTCGCTCTAATCGGATTCTCCCGGAGAACTCTTTTTCTCTCAACCCGAATGACCCTGGCCAGGGATTTGTCTGAGCAAGAACACATGGGATATTCCTCTCATGACGCCGAGAGTGGATGATCCTCTATCGACACTCAATAGCCCTCGTAAGGTCGACTACCACTCCCAATGACCAACTGTACTAGATCTGGGATAGCCAAACCTATAAGTCTGGTATCAAAGAGTGGAGCACTCATACAGGACATCCTTGGTGTCTCAAGTCTAAGGACCAGATACACCATTAGGACTACGGAATCATTGTTTGGACAATAAGGCATCATCAACCATCCAAAGATTCCTAAAGCGGATCAATCAGTGAACTCATTCTCCAACGAGCACTGCATCTGTATCCCTAGTGTCCCTACATGAGCAGTTATGAGACCAGCTGCATCCATCATATGGACGGGTATACAAAGACACCAGCCTATCCGTTATCACGATGTCCCTCTCGAAAAACCTATGACCGGATTATTTAGATATGTGTTTAAAGGTGAATCGATCTCATTATCATGATCTCATCACCATCCCATTCCCATTGCACAAATCCAAGGACATCACAATATATATATGCATTTATGCAATAGTTATAAAGTGATATACGCCAAAATATAATAAGCAAAAAAGATTCTCAGATCAAGTCACACGCCATCACCACACGGATTGGCTTGTTGGGCACCTATGACTAGCAATCTCCCACTTGACCTAAAAGCCAATCACCTATATGTCCGATCCCCATCGCATTTTGTGACGCCAAAGACAAAATGAGACAACGGCTTTGTCAGTGGATCTGCAATGTTATCTTCGGATGGAACTCTTTCCACCGCTACATCTCCTCGGGTTACCATCTTTCTTATAAGTCGGAACCTCCTCGAACACTTTCTGATGAGACCCGGGTTCCCTTATTTGAGTAATCACCCCATAGTTGTCGCAATATAAGGAAGTCAACTTGTCGCTATCTCAGATTGACTCCCAAATCTGTGATGAACTTCTTTCACCTGCATTCTCCTTTGCTGCATCCGATGCAGCAATGTACTCCCGCCTGGTGGTCGAAAGAAGTGGTGGTATCTTGTTTGGAACTCTTCCAAAGACACCGCTTCCTCCATTCAAGGTGTACACATACCCTGAATTCGAATTTGGTATCATCGACATCGACTCGAAAACATGAGTTAGTGTAGCCTTCAACCTTAAGACTATTACCTCCATATACTAGTAAAAGATCCTTAGTCCTTCTCAAGTACTTAAGGATACACTTTTACTGCTTTCCAGTGCTCCAAGCCTGGATCCGCCGATACTGCCAGGTGACTCGTGAGCATGCGCTATATCAAAGCCTAGTACATAGCATGGCATACATGATAGACCCTATCATTTGAGGCATAAGGTATCATATCCATGTTCGCCCCTTTTTCTGAGAGTCTTTGGGGACATATTTAGAAAGCGATATCCCATGTCTCATCGGTATGAGACCTCTCTTGGAATTTTCCATGCCAAACCTTTTGACAATAGTTTCTATGTACTGACTGGGACAAGCCAAGCATCCTCTTGGATCTATCTCTATAGATTCTAATCCCCAAGATATAAGATGCTTCCCCAAGTCCTTCATGGAGAAGTGTCTAGATAACCAAGCCTTTTTACTATGGATAGCATTCCTATGTCATTCCCAATGATGAGGATGTCATCCACATATAACACCAAAAAAGGTGATAGCGCCCCATTTTACCTTTTCAGATACACAAGGCTCATCTTCGTTTAATCTAAGTCATAAGATCTGATTGCCTCATCAAATCTTATGTTCCAACTTCTGGAAGCTTGCTTTTAGTCCATAAATGGATCTAAGCAACCCACACACCTTATCAAGGGCAGTTCTTGGACAATAATCCCTCAGGTTGCATCATATACACCTCCTCCTCGAGGTTCCCGCTGAGGAATGCGGTTTTCACATCCATCTGCCAGATCTCATAATCATAGTGTGCTGCAATAGCCAATAGAATTGATGGATTTTAGCATTGCTAATGGGTGAGAAAGTTTCGTCAGTAGTCAACACCTTGCCTTTGACGATACCCCTTAGCCACTAGCCTGCTTTTATAGGTCTCTACCTTTCCATCTACTCCCATCTTTTTTTCTTAAAGATCCACTTGCAAACCCATGGGTACAATACCTTTCAAGCATCAACTAGGTTCCAAACCTTATTGGAGTACATAGAATCCATCTCTAATTCATGGCTTTTTTTCCACTTCCTGAGTCTATACTCATAATAGCCTCTCCTCAGTAGGTCCGAGGATCAATATCCTCTACATCCTCTGCTCTAATATGTCCCACATATCTCTCAAGAGGATGGGATACTCTATTAGACTACGTAAAGTTGATACTTGTGTATTAGGTACCCAAATGCATTCTGGGCAGAGTGGTGCTTGAGCTTGGTTCTCCAACCTCGCCAATTCTATCATTCTCCCACTGTCTCTGGCCAAGAATGTGTTCCTTCTCAAGGAACACTGCTCTCTTAGCTACAAAGACCTTTTGGTCCTTAGAGATGATAGAAATAATACCCACAAGTTTCCTTGGGGTATCCCACAAATTTGCATCGCCTGTCTCTGATTCTAACTTATCGGGTTGTGTTTCTAACATGGGCGGGGGCAGCCCCAGATCTTAACAACCTTAAGATCAGGCTTCTTCCCTTTCCATATCTCATATGGTGTAGACACTACCGACTTAGTTGGAACTCTGCTCAGAAGGTAAGTCATGGGTTTCTAGGCATATCCCCTAATGAGATGGGTAGGTCAACGAAACTCATCATGGACCGCACCATATCTAATAATGTACCATTTTCCTTTCAGAGACACCATTGAGCTGAGGTGTATAAGGAGGTGTCCATTGGGATAATATCCCATGGTCCTTGAGGAACTGAGTAAACTCATTTTTAAGTATTCACCTCCTCGACCGATCAAGAGTTTTGATACTCTTTTTCCACCTGGTTCTCCACCTCATTCTTATACTTTCTCTGAATTTCTCAAAGGCCTCGGACTTGTACTTCATTAAGTACACATATCCATACCTGAGAAATCATCAGTAAATGTAATGAAGTAGGAGTAACCTTCAATGGCATGAGTTGACATGGGTCCATATACATCACTATGTATGAGTTCCAACAACTCATTGGCTCTCTCCAGTTCTACTAAATGGAGATTTGGTCGGGTTTTCACGAATGCAAGGCTCACAAGTTGTATATGACACATAGTTGAATGGATCTAGATATCCATCATTTAGCAACTTTTGAATCCTTCTTTCATGGATGTGACCCCAGCCTACAATGCCACGTGTATGCACTGTTCAACTCATCTCGTTTCCTTTGGACATATTTACATTCATGATATGTGGAGTGGTGTCTAACATAAATAAACCATTATGCAATGTTCCTTTCGTGATGATCTTATCATCTAATAATATCGAACAACCATTGTTCTCAAAAAACAAATTTATATCCACTAACCTGTTAAACATGAAATGGAGATAATGTTTTTTGATAATAGAAGGAACAAAATAACATGCATCTAATGCAATAAAGCTCCACTAGGCAGATGTAGGGCTGACCGCCAACAAAGCTATACAAAGAACTTTTGCTCCATTACCCATCTTGAGGTCCATCTCTCTTTGTAGTCTCCTAGGTCTTGCAGAACCGCAACAAATTGCATATATGATAAGCACTACCAAGATCCAATACCCATGTGTTATCATAAGAGTCCCACAAATGGAGACCGATCATGAATGTACCTAAAGCTTCATCAAGCTTTTGTTTCACCCTTTTTGCAAGGTACTTTTGCAGGTTTCTCTTCCAATGCCCATCTTTACCATAGTGGAAGTAACCGGCCTTTGTACTTTTTTTGCTGGGTCTTTCTTAGCAACCCTTTGTTTTACCTTGTTTGCCCTTGCCCTTTCCCCTTCTTAAGGGACCTTTCGCTTTCCTTTTTTTCGGTCTCGGGGTGTAGAGAACCGGCTTTCTTTCTTAATAGTACTCTCTCCCCTCAACATATTGAGGAGCTGGGAGAGTCACCTCAAGCTTGTTCATATTAAAATTCATTATGAACTATGAAAAGGAATCTGTAGGGACCGAAGCTAACAATGTCCACACACAAGTTATCCTCTAGGACCATTCCTAGACCCGTGAGTTTCTCTATCCACTCAATCATCTTTAGGACATGGTTCTGAACTGGTGTCCCCTCGGGCCATCCTATCTTGGAAAAGACTCTTGGATATCTCATATCGTTGAGTCCTTCCCCTGCTCTCAAACAATTTTCGGACATGTAGGAGAATGGATCCGGCATCCATCTTTTTTTTATGTTGTCTCTCAGAACTCCTGAGTCATAGAGCCCAACATATAGCACCGAAAGCAAGAGGGAGTCATCAATGTACTTCACGAAGGAAGCGATCTCATCCTCGCTGCCCCTTCTTCTGCAAGCGTAGGCATCATCAGTATCAAGGACGCACACCCATTTTCTACGTTGTGAGAACAATTCTCAAGTTACGGGAGCCAACTGTATAATTTGGACCAAGAAGGTTGACATCAAGTATGCCACGTAAGGGATTTGAAAGTTTACATTTTTGGAAAAATAAAGATGTAGCGTAAAATGAATAACATGCAGATTTTGCAAGAAATAAACTATCAAGATATGGACTTCTATCTTAATATGTTTCAATTATTTTACTAACGAAGTCACGTGGACACCCTCGAAACGTGAAACGGAAGTCTCCAAACAGACTTCTAGTGGGGATCAGATCCAATCAGTTTTAGTGTAACCCGAGGGACTCGACCAATCACACTAAGCCTAAAAGGTAGGCAACTCTTGTCGATCACAACTCCTTTGTGATTCCTCGCCCCTGTTCGGCCTCCTGAATCACCATGGCCTCGAGGGACTCGACCAACCATGATGCTCGGTTAAGTCAACACCTTCGTTACAAGATGAGTCTGGATTTGATGATATACCCTCGAGGGACTCCACCAAGCATACCATGTCCTCAGTCACCGGGGTGACATCTCTATGTCGTAAGTAAGATAGCGAATCGCGATATAGGTGAGTCTCGAGGGACCACCAACTCAACCTACACCGGAATCGGATTCCTACCATAACGATGGAAGGCCGCGGGTCAATCTAATTGCCTCACGCCTCACCGAATTTAATATTATCGAGAGATGTTTCTATAATTTGGTCTAATATGATATGTCACACATATACATATTTAATATATATCTACATCGTGATGCAAAATATATACATATCTAGTATGTGTATAAGCAATCACATCGATGATCATGGACCACAACCTAATACGATTAGGCCCGAGCCAAGAGGCCTAATCACTCACATCAAGATCTATGTGTGCAACGGTGCATTCCATGCCTTTGTGATCGTCCATCTCGTCCCTCGCTTGCGCTCGATATCTTGATGCATCTCCACGCATCACGATCATCCGCCTCGTGGGTCCCGCTATCGATCCACGCCTCCCGCCTTCCTCATGTGATTACAACTTAATCATAGGCACGCAGGCCCGGCTAATAAACGAGAAATATAATTGAGGTTCGCAGACCTCAATAATAATAATCACAAATACACACATCACACGGGCCCATGATCATCCATCCACACATTATACATCACATGTATAAATAATCATCATCATGTAGGACTACTAGATAATAATAAAAAATAATAATCAACTAAACCTTTTAATTAATTAATATTTTTCAGAAATAGGGACATGTAAGGAATTTTTCAATTCCCAAGGGTGTTTTCGTAAATTGGACAAAGATAGAAATTGGAATTTCAAATTCACGAGGGCAAACTGTCCTTTTGCCCAAAACCCTAATTCCTCAGTTGCCGCCGCTGCCCCTAATTTTGGCGTTCGGGTTTCGTATGGGATGGCAGGTTCTCTTCGCAAGGAAGGGCGCCATCCGGGTTGCCGGCTTGCGAAGGGCGCCGGGCGCGGCCTCCATGGCGAAATCAAATGTTCGCGAGGCGGCGCCCAGAGGGGAGGTGCTGCTCGTTCATGGGGAAGCCCTGGGTTTTGCTGGGAGAAGGCCACACAGGCGCCCGCTTATGATAGCGCTGTCTTCGCCGCGGAAGCTCTGCGGTCACAGGTCGCGCAGCGCTTCGACGCTGGGCTGCCACCACGGCCGGGGGCGGCAGTTGCAAGATCACGGTCTGTCGTACCAGTACAACGCTTTTGAAGATGCGCCGGGCGCTTATGGTGCTCGGTCGGGCAGGAGGCCGCCGCTGTGTGGTCATGCAGGCAGATCGAGGGCAGCGAACGTTGTCGCCCTTCCTCGCTTTAAGGCCAACGATTTTGATGTCAATATTCTTCCTAAACACAACACACGCAGTTCAAAACCAATCATTCGCAGACGAACAACCTGCTTTTGATACCACTGTTGGGAAATCATGGGGCGACATCATATGTGCAGAAGAAGAACAAGAAAACAAAAATCCCCCATTCCCAAAAAAAAAGATGTTCGTGTCGTCAGGCGAAGATTGAAAAAAAAAAAATCAAGCAAAACATAAACTGCGAGATAGAGATTGTGTTACCTAGGGAGATCGATATCCCCTGCTTTCCTCGCAGATCCTTGGGAGAGGTGAAGGAGGTCAAGGGTCCTCCTCTCTAGCGGTTATCCACACAAAATAGGGTAAGGGCACGACCCTCCTCAAACTCCAGTGCCTCGAGGAGGAGAGGGAGAGGAGAATAGGAAAGGCAAGCAAAGACTCTAGCCCATGAGGTCGTGAATCCTCCTATTTATAGAGATCCCTGTCAAACCCTAATGGGTCCTTCCCTAGTGGGTATTGGATCCGCATCCAATAAGACAGGGTCTCCCGGATATCTCATATCCGAACCTCTACTCATCGCAATGCCTACCATATGTGTGACCCTCTAGGCCCAATATCAATGGGCCGTGAGTCATACCGCAGAATCCTTTTCTAACTCAGTGAATTATTATCTCTGTAATAATTCACTCGACTCATCGACTCACTGCGGACGCATTCAGGCCACTACGCCAGAAGTCCCCGCATCTACTCAGGGAATCCAATCCATTGGACCTGTCGTCCATAGTTACCATGTACCTATAGTCCCTCATCCATCTAATATCCCAGAGACCGATATCGAAAGCTTGGTGTTATCGTGACCCATACGGTTTCTACTGAAGTCTCGCTTAATCGGATTCTCTCTGAGAACTTTTTTCTCTCAACCCAATGACCTCGCCGGGATTTGTCCGAAAGCAAGAACACATAGGATATTCCTCTCATGACGCCGAGCCGGATGATCCTCTATCGACACTCAATAGCCCCTCAGAAGGTCGACTACCACTCCCAATGACCCGCTATACTAGATCCGGGACAGCCAAACCTATAAGTTCGGTATCAAAGAGTGGAGCACTCATACAGATATCCTTGGTGTCTCAAGTCTAAGGACCGATACACCATTAGGGACTACGGAATCGCTGTTTGACAATAAGGCATCATCAACCATCCAAAGATTCCGTAAGCGGATCAATCGCTGAACTCTATTCTCCAATGAGCACACTGCATCAGATCCCTAGTGTCCCTACACTCCAGTAGCATGAGACAACCGCATCCATCATATGGATCGGTATACAAAGACACCGCCTATCCGGTTATCACGATGTCCCCTCTCGAAAATAACCTATGACCGGGATTATTTAGGATATGTGTTTAAAGGTGAATCGATCTCATTATCGTGATCTCATCACGATCCGATTCCCATTGCACAAATCCAAGGACATCACAATATATATATGCATTTATGCAATAGTTATAAAGTGATATACGCCAAAATATAATAAGCAAAAAGATTCTGTATCATGTCACACGTGCCATCACTCACGTGATTGGCTTGCTGGGCACCTATAACTAGCACAATACGCCTGCCTGACAAACATTGACAGGCGGTGGCACCGCCAGTACACCTGCTTGACAGATATTGATAGGCGGTGGCACCGCCACCGACAGGCGATGGCACCGCCAGTCTCGGAAACACAAGAGGAATTCAAATTTGGAGCCCAAATTTGGATCCTCTTGAGGCCTATAAATACCCCTCAATTCTCAACTGAGAACATACCTTTTGCAAAGCAATTGTTTGAGATAAGAGCCTTAGAAAAGTCTTAGCAAGTCTTGTTTTTCAAATTGCTTGAGTGTTCACCTCCTCTCATCTTGTTGAAAAGAATTGTAAGAGTGTGAACCACTTGTAACGGTTGTAAGAGGGGTATTAGTCCTCTTACAAAGAGATTTTGCTAGTGGAAGTTGGGAGCCTCTTCGAAGAAGGCTTCGCAAGTGGATGTAGGTCATTTTGACCGAACCACTTTAAAACTGCTGTGTTATCTGGTTTACATTCTACTCTTGCCATTTACATACTGCAAACTTCTTTACTTAGTCACTACGCTTCCATACACTTCTAAGTTATCAAGCTTCCAAATCGTTTTCATCAATATTGGTTTTTATCTTACGAAAGATTTTTTTCCAAAATCGAAGTTTTAATCCGCTGCACTAATTCACCCCCCCTCTTAGTGCTGCTCCAATCCTAATAGAGGGCAGGTCTGTTAGGACTCTAGTTAGGAGAGTCCTAATTGAGAGGAACGTTCATATAAAACCTACCTAAGCCGACCCCTATTAAAGAGGTGAAGAGGCCAGCTAGGTTCAGGAGGTTATTTCTTAGAGAAGAATTAAGAGTTGTAAAGGAATAGGAGTCTTAACTAGAAGTCATATTAGGAGTTGGTTAGAAGTAGGAGTCTTGAGTAGGGGTCATATTAGGAGTTGGGGTTTAGAAGCCCTATAAATAGCTATGTATTCCTCCTCTTTTCATAAGCAATAGATGAATATTTTTTGCAGTCTTTGAGTAGCAACTTGGATGGAGGAACCCCTATAGAGTTCCAAGGAGCCGATCACATAAAGATATCAACCCCAAGTTTAGAATATGCAAGGGTTCTAACATGTCATAGCCCTTTTATGCGGATTACCACTAGAGAGGAGGATGCTTGACCTCCTTCATCCTCTCCTACAGATTCGCAGGAATTCAAGGATATACGATCTTCCTAGGGAACACACCTATCTCACATTTGGTTTTCAATTTTATGGATTTTGTGCACCAATCTATACATGGCGATGAACACATTTTTGGGAAATTTAGGGTTTTTATTTTTTATTCTTCTGCTATGAATGTAATGTTGCCCATAAATTTTCCTACAAGGACTAGATACACCACTAAGACTACAAAATCATTGTTTGACAATAAGACATCCTCAACCATCCAACATTCCATGAGCGGATTAATCAGTAAACTCATTCTCCAATTAACACATGCATTATATCCCTAGTGTCCCTGCACGAGCAACTATGAGACTAGCTACCTTTAACATATGGATTGGTATATAATATATCAGTTTGTCAAGTTATCTCGATATCCCTCTCGAGTAACCAATGACCAAGATTATTTATGGTCTATGTTTAAAGTTGAATCGGTCTCATTATCATAATCTCAACATGATCTGATTTTCACTGCACAGATCCATTAATATCACAATATATATATATATATATGTATATATATATGTATATATATGTATATATGTGTATATATATATATGTATATATATATATGTATATATGTGTATATGTATATATATGTATATTGTCTGTATATATATATATATATATGTATATATATATATATGTATATATATATATATTATATACGTATATTATATATAGGTATATATATGTATATATATATATTATATATACATACGTATATATTATTACGTATTATATATGCCAAATTATATATATATATATATTATATATGTATAAAAAAACATATTGGCTATTATTATTATTATATTACGCATACATCCATATTATTACGTATTATTATTACGTATACATATTAATACGCATACATATTACGTATATTACAAACGTATATTTATGCATATTATATACATTAAACATGTTCAAAACATATACACACGCATAAAACATATTATTAATACGTCATTATCATTGTTGATATTATTATTATTACATATATTGCCACGTATACATATTATATAATATATTGCATACATACGTATTATTATTATTATTACGTATGTATAGATTATTATTATTACGTATATTACGTCATATATATACAACATTATTACGTATTGGCAACATTACACAAAAATTATTACAAACAATATTATTATTAACATTATTATTAATAACATTATTAACATTATTATTATTATTATTATTGTTATTATTATTATTATTACGTTACGTTATTGGTTATTATTATTATTATTATTATTATTATTATTATTATTAAACGTGGCTACACAATATTATTATTATTACATACATTGGTATATTACATTATTATTTACGTATCGATATTATTATTATTATTATTATTACGTATTATCAAACATATTATACATATAAAATTATTATTATTATTAAAATTATTATTATTGTTATTATTATTATTATTATTACATATATTATTATTCATTAACATTGATTATTAGGTCATATTATTATTATTATTACACGTACATATTATTACATACGTATTATTATTATTACGTATTATTATTGTTACATATGATAATATTATTATTATTACGTACGTTATTATTATTATTACGTATTTATTATTATTATCAACATTGAGTTATTACAATATCATTATTATTATTATTACGCATAAACGTGCATACGTATTATTATTATTATTACTATTTTATATTACGTATGTATTATTACAAATTACGCATAATATACCATATTACATATCCTTTTTATTGCATAAACGTCATATTATTATTACATACATATATTATTATTATTACATACGCTTATTAGCAAACATGCATATTGTTATTATTATTATTATTATTACGTTATTATTATTATTATTATTCCATTGGTTGGTATTATACATATTATTATTATTATTACGTATTATTATTATATTACAAATATTACATATTATTATTAACATATTATATATTATTATTATTATTACATAATTGGATTATTATTAAAATTATTATTATTATTAATTATTATTGAAATATTATTCATACACATACGTATATTACGATATTACCAAATTATTATAAACATTACGTATTATTATTATTATTATTACAAACGTATTTGGTTATTACAAACATACGTAAATATTACATATTGATTATTACAAAAATATTATTGGTTATTATGTTATTGCCACATACGTATCAATTATTATTACATAACGAGTTGATACAACATATTACATACGCATTATTATTATTATATATTATTATTATTATATTTTGGCTTATTATTAACATTGCTATGTATGGTTACATAATATTATTATTATTACAGATTATTATTATTGGTTATTACGTATTATTATATACGTACATGTATCCATTATTATTATTATTAAACATACGTATTATTATTATTACGTATTATATTATTATTATTATTACTATTCATACATTATTACATTAATATTGTATTATTATTGGTACGTATTACATATTACGTATTATTACGACATGTATTACGCATATTATTACGCATTACAGAGCATATTATTATTATTATTAACATTATTATTACATGTATTATTATTATTGGTTATTGTTTATTATTATTATTATTATTATTGTTGATACGTATTGATATTATTACGTATTACATTATTATTATTATTACGCATTATTATTGGTTATTAATAACATAACATTATTACGTCATTACGTTGAGTTTATATTATTACGCATACGTACATATTACGTATTATTATTAATATTAACATTATTATTATTTAAATTATTACATACATATATTATTATTATTGGTATTATATTATCCCAAGATATTATTATTAAAGATACGTATTGATATCCAAACGTATTACAAATTATTATTACGTAATAACATTATTATTATTATTATATCCATATTATATTATTATTAGCATTTGACATATTATTAGTTACGTACGTTATTATTATTAACATTATTATTATTATTATTATTATTACGGCTACGTTATTACAAATACGTACGCATATTGCCTATATTATCCGTACATATTATTATTATTATTAATAAATTATTATTATTAATAATATTATGATTATTATTAATATTACATATATATGCATATAACATATATTACATATTATATTATTATACATTACATACATACGCACAATATTACATATTATTATTATTAAAGTTATATGTACATATGTACAAAATTACGCATATTATACGTTATGGCATATTATATATAAATATGCATATATACATTATTATTGATATTATCCTTATATTATTATATGTATATTTGCCCATATTATCATATACGTGGCCATTAACATTATTATTATTATGCATTGTATATATTAAATTATTACTGCATTATTATTATTATTATTATTATTAAGAAACAAATGCATATACATTATTACTTATTATTATAACACATTATAATATTATTTATTACTATACATAATATTATTATGTTTATATTATTATTATTATTATTATTATTATTATTATAAACAATATTACATATTATTATTATTATATTATTATTACAAATTATTATTATTACGCATACATTATTATTATTATTATTATTACACATATTATTATTATTATTGATACATACATAAACATACATATACTATTATTATTATTACGTATTATTACCAAATTATATTACGCATAAATTATTGTTACGTATAAAATTATTATTATTGTTTATTAACATATTACGTTATTATTATTACTACGTTATTAAATATTATTACAATTGATACAATATTACATATACATACATATTATCCATTATTATTAACATTATATAATTAATATTACACAATATTATATTATTATTAATATTATTATTATTATTATTATTATACGTATTGTTATTATTATTACAAATTACGTATTAGTTACGCATATAACATTACGCATACGTATTATTACGTTATTATACATTTACTATGTTATTAACTTATATTATTATTATTATACATACGTATTATTATATTAACATTATATTATTATTACGTATTACGCTCATATTATTACGCATTATCGCATTATTATTATTATTATTATTGGTTATATTATTATTATTACATTATTATTTACATGCATACGCCATTATTATATTACATAACATATACGATATATACATTGCCATTACGCATATACACCTACGCATATTATTATCAATATATTATTATTATTACATACTGATATATTATTATTATTAATAATATTATTGCCGCATATTATCATTATACGGCTAACATATTATTATGTACAAATCCATATTATTATTACGCATATACGTATTATTTATTATTATTATTATTACGCATATCGTTATCAATATTAACAGTTGTTATTATTACATACATATATTACGTACGCGCATAACATTATTATTATTATTATATTATTATTATCAACATTATTATTATTATTACGCATGCATATACGTACAATAATATTATTAATATTATTATTACGCATTGTCAAACATTGGTCATTACGTACGTATCACAACATTATATTATTTCATTATTACGTATTACTACATATTGCACAACGTTATTATTATTACGCATACACACAAATTATTATTATTATTACGCACATACATTGTTATATTATTATTATAAACATATTATATTATACGTATGGCTGATTATATATATATTATATATTATATTATACATATGTATGTATATATATGCATACATATATATATATAACATTAAATTATATATATATATATATATATATATATATATATATATATATATAAATATATATATATATATATATATATATATATATATATATATATATATATATATATATATATGTATACACACACACACACATATATATATATATATATATATATATATAGTGATAAAATGTCAAATAATATAATAAGTAAAATATGTGTGCAACATATATCATACGTGACATCACTCACGTAATTGGCTTGTAGGGCATTTATGACTAGCAATCTCCTACTTGGCCTAAAGCAAATCATATATGTGTTTGATCCCCATCAAACCCTTGTAACGCTCAAAGATAATCTGAGATAACGACTTTGGCAGTGGATTTACGATGTTATCTTCAGATGAAACTCTTTCTATTGCTACATTTTCTTGGGCCACGATCTCTTTGATCAAGTGGAACCTTCTTAGAATGTGCTTGAACTTCTGATGAGACCTGGGTTCGTTGGCTTGAGCAATTGCCCCGTTGTTTTCATAATATAAAGAAATCAGCTCTTTGTTGCCCAGCTTGACCCCTAGATCTGTGATAAACTTCTTCATCTAAACTCACTCCTATACTTCCTCTACTGCAGTAATTTACTCCGCCTCAGTGGTCGAGTCAATAGTAGTATCCGTCTTGAAACTCTTCTAACATACTACTCTTCCATTCATTGTGTACACATACCTCGAATTTAACTTAGTATCATTGACATTAGATTGGAAACTTGAGTATGTATAGCCTTCAACCCTAAAGCTACTACCTCCATTTATAATTAAAAGATCCGTAGTTCTTCTTAAGTACTTAAGGATACACTTTACTGCTTTTCAGTACTCCAAGCCTAGATCCGCCTTATACCTGCTCGTGACACTCAAAACATGCGTTATATTATGCTTGGTACATAATATGACATACATAATAGACCCTCTCGCAGATGCATAAGATATCCTTTCTATGTTCACCCTTTCTTCAGGTGTCTTTAGGGATATACTCCTAGAAAGTGATATCTCATGTCTCATCGGTATGAGACTTTTCTTGGAATTTTTCATACCAAACTTTTTGATCATGGTGTCTATGTACCTAGATTGGGATAAGCCAAGCATCCTCTTGGATTTATCTCTATAGATCTGGATCCCCAAGATATAAGATGTTTCCCCTAAGTCATTCATGGAGAAGTATCTAGATAACCAAGCATTTACTATAGAGAGCATTCCTACATCATTCCCAATGATCAGGATTTCATCCACATATAACACCAAGAAGGTGATAGCGCTCCTACTTACCTTCATGTATACACAAGGCTTATCTTCATTCTTAATGAGGTCGTAAGATCTGATTATCTCATCAAATCTTATGTTTCAACATCGGGAAGCTTGCTTTGGTCTATAAATGGACCTAAGCAACCTACACACTTTATTTGGATTGTCCTTGAACACAAATCTCTCAAGTTGTATTATATAAACCTCCTCCTCGAGGTTGCCGTTGAGGAACGCAGTTTTCACATCTATTTGTCAGGTATCATAATCATAGTATACTGCAATAGCCAATAGAATTCAGATTGATTTCAGTAAGGCTACGGGTGAGAAGGTTTTGTCATAGTTAATACCTTACCTTTGACGATACCCTTAGCCACTAGCCTTGTTTTATACGTCTCTACTTTTCCATCTACTCCGATCTTCTTCTTGAAGATCCACTTGCAACCAATGGATACAATACTCTCGGGTGCATCAACTAGGTTCTAAACCTTATTGGAGTACATGGAATCCATCTCAGAATTCATGGCTTCTTGCCACTTCTCGAAGTCTATACACGTAATAGCCTCCTCGTAGGTCTAAGGATCAATATTTTCAACACCCTCTCCTCTAATATATCCCACATATCTCTCAGGAGGATGGGATACTCTATCGGAGCTACGTAAAGTTAGAACTTATGTACTAGGTACATGAACAAACTCAGGTTTAGTGTGGTGCTTGAGCTAGATTCTCCATGCTCGCTCAACTCTATCATGCTCTCATTGTCTCCGCCAAGAATGTGTTCTTTTGTTAGAACCCTTGCAGATTCTAAACTTGGAGTTGATCTTTTTTGGGGATCAGCCTCCTTGGAACTCTATAGGGCTTCCTCCCTCCAAGTTGTTGCTCAAAGGTTACAGAAAAGATTCATCTATTGTTTATCCAAAGAGAAGGAATACATAGCTATTTATAGGGCTTCTAAACCCTAACTCCTAATAGGACTCCTACTCAAGACTCCTACTTCTAACCAACTCATAATAGGACTCCTACTCAAGACTCCTATTCCTTTACAACTCCTAATTCTTCTCTAAGAAGCAACCTCCTAACCCTTGCCGGCCTCTTCACCTCTTTAATAGAGGTTGGCTTAGATAGGTTTTACATGAATGTCCCTCTCAATTAGGACACTCCTAGCTAGAGTCCTAACAGACCCGTCCTCTTCAAATCAGCCTTGTCCTCGAGGCTAACAATTCATGAATTCTGAGAATTTGATCTTCAAATCATCATAGTTCTCCTAAGTGGCATCTTTTGTTGGTAGGTTCGCCCACTATATTAGCACTTCAGTAGTGGGTCATCATTGTCAAGTCACGATCCATCGATCAATAATGACACTTGGCTAGGTCTAGAGTTCTGCTTGGGTAGTCATATTTGGTGGGTAGCTTTGGGCTATCTCTAAGCACCTATTACAACTTCCGTCTAGCTGTCGGTTTGTGGGTGATATGCCGTACTCCTTTTCGATTTAGTATCCTACATATGGAATAACTTTGTCCAAAATTTGCTCGTCAAGATGCAAGTAGAATTTGTCACAAGCACAATGCATCCCTTATAGTGTAATTCTTTTGAGTCCCAATTGTAATGAGCCACGAAGCTTGGTGCTTCCTCCAATTTTTTTATAATCTTACTAGTCTCCGAATCTTCCTGCCATTCTATCTTAATATCCTCAAGGAAGTCACTGGTCGAAAGTGAAACGACCGAAAATTTAGCTTGCTCGGGTAGTTGTGAAAGCGCATCTGCAACAACATTTTCTTTCCCCTTTTTGTAAGTTATCTCATAATCAAATCCAAGAAGTTTTGTTACCCATTTTTGATAGATAGGAGATGATATCTTTTGCTCCAAAAAGTACTTGAGGCTTTTAAGGTCAGTTTTAATTTGAAATGTCGACCGATAAAGTAAGGTCTCCACCTCGTTGCTACGTGCATAATGGCGAGCATCTCCTTATCATATGTTGACATATTTTGATGGGAGGGAGACAATGCCTTGCTAGTGTATGCGAGTGGTTGACCATCTTGCATGAGAATGGCTCCAATTCTTACTCCAGATGCATTGACCTCCATAATGAAGGGTCGGTTGAAATCTAGTAGTGCTAACACCGGTGTTGTCGTCATGCCTGCCTTAAGTTTATCGAAGGCAGCGGAGGTTTTATCCGACCATTGGAAGATATCTTTTTTTAGTGAGGAAGTAAGTGGTGCACTGATCTTTCCATAGTTTTTCACGAACTTGCAGTAGTAGCCTATTAAACCTAGAAAGCCATGTAGCAATTTTATGTTCCTTGGGGTCAGCCAGTTCTGCATTGTTCTATTTTGGAGGGGTCCACCATCACACTTTCCTCTGATATGATATGCCTAAGATATTCCACCTTTTGTTGAGGAAAGCAAAAATTCATAGTGGTCATTGTGTGTTCGAAAGGCGATTTTCGGTATGTCTTTTTCGCACACTCGTATTTGATGATACCCGGATCGAAGGTCCAACTTTGTAAAGATTTATACTCCCTTTCATCTAGCAATTCATCTACTACTAGAATAGGGTATTTATTTTTGATAGTTATGCCATTGAGAGCTCGGTAATCAAAGCATATTCGCCATGTTTCGTCCTTCTTGCGTACAAGTAGCACTAGTGAAGAGTAGAGGCTGCAACTTGGCCGAATAACTCCTATTTCGAGCATCTCTTTTATAATCCTCTGTATTTCATCCTCTTGGAGATGTAGATATTGATATGCTGAGTATTTGCTAGAGGTTTGCTTGGAAGAATCGTTATATAATGATCATGCCAACGGGTAAGAGGTAGGTTGTGCGGTTCATCAAATATATCTGAAAATTCAGCAAGCAAAAGAAGTAGGTTTGGATCCTCAAATTCTATTGGCTTTCCTTAGTTTGCTGCTCAAGTTGTACCAAAAAGCCACTACATGCTTTATGCAAAACCATCTCCATTTGTTATGAACAAATCGTCGTTACGTCGCCCTCACGTTTCCTGTGCAGTATCACCTGTTTCTCCTTACTGTAAAATTTCATAATTAGTTGCATAAAATTTCAAGAAACATCACCTAATATCATCAACCATTTAATTCTGAGCATGGCCTCATTAGCATCAAGAGGGAAGAGGAAGAAATATGCAATTATCTCTTGGTCCTGTAGTAACAGTTTCACTCGTGGGCACCTACGATCATACTTCAAAGTCTATCCATCGCCTACCTTAACGTCAAACCTACTACAATTCTTGATAGGTAAGGCCATCCGGACAGCAACCTTACTATTTAGGAAGTTATTAGTACTGCCCGTGTCGATGATAACAATGATCGGCTGTTGTTTGAGAAGGCCTCCAACTTTCATCGTTTGCGGGTTTGAGTAGTCGGCTAGTGCATGTACCGTAACTTTGGTCAGTTGTGGCTCTTCTTCTGCATTTTCTTCATATTCAAGGCTCTCTTCTAGATATTCAATGACCTCTTCTTCTACTAGTTCAATCATAAGAAGTCTCTCTTTACTACAGCGATGCTCACATCTCCATGGCTCGTCGCAATGCCAACATAACCCCTGCGCATATCGCTCTCGAAGTTCTTCTCTTGTCAACCTCTTTGGTGCAAAGACTCAGTCGACAGTAGGGGGGGCTGAGGGCTTCAGTATTGCTAGTCGAGTAGTGACCGTAGTCCTCCGAGCTTCATGGTTCAATCGCTCCTCTTGATGTCGTACAAAAGAGATGGCTGCCATAAGCATGTACGGTTGTCGCGCTTTAACTTCTCCCTGGATCTCCAGCTTCAAGCCCTCAATGAAGGTCCCCAATAGTTATTTTTGAGACCAATTATGAGATTGATTAAATAACCTTTCAAACCTGGTTTGGTACTCTTGAATGGCGGAGGTTTGTCGGATCTTTGCTAGTTGTCCATTAATGTTCTCGTAATCGGTTGGTCTGAAGTGGATCAGCAGTCCTTCTTTGAATTGTCACCATGAGAGGACTCTATGAGTGTGTTCAAACTAGTCAAACTACTATATGGCATCCCCTTCAAGATGTATAGCTGTAATTTTCACCATAGATGTGTCTGCGGTTTTGTGGTACCAAATATATTGCTCTGCGTACGAGATCCAACCAATCGGGTCTCCTTCTTCCCATCTAGGGAAGTCCACCCTTATGCGTGGATAGTTGGGGTTGGTCATAGAGCCTCCCCTTCCTTGGAAGTCATCTCTTCGGGTTTAGTGCGATTGGTTAGAGCTCTCTCCTTGATGTGATTTCTTCGGGCTTAGTGGTCGGCCCAAAATGAGTTCGGTTAAGAGAGTCCGAATCTTATCCTCCATTCACGCCTCCAAGGCTTTGAATTTAGCATTGATTGCCTCCTTAGATACCATAGTATATGTCTCCAAATCTGTGATGTTAAGATCCCTCTTTTGTTGTTGGGTTAAAGGCATGTATAGGTTGAGAGATGTGATAGTCGAAAGGGTTGGTGGACTGGTGGAGTTTTAAGGCTGTGGATGAAAGTTTTAGATCTATGGTAGATAGCAGCAAAGGTTTGATAGAAATTAGTGGAAGTTTGCTGCAGAATTGTGTTGTCTTGTAAGAGCAAAATTGTCGTCGAAGAAACAGTGGTTTCTTGACAAAATTTCCATCAAAAATTTGAGAGATTTGAGAAGGGAATTGACAGCAATATCTCAGTTTATATGATAGCAAGGATGTCCAATTTAATCAAGAAAATTTTGATAGTAATAGCAAGAAAATTGGTGCAAGTTGCGATAGTATAATTCTCGTCGAAAAATTTCAACGGTTTACGATAAAAATTTGCAGCAATAGAAAATTATTTTTAGAGATAAATTCCTCAATAAATCACTCTTAGATGGAAGCCAAGATGATCTATGAAGTGTATAAGAAATTTTATTCAAAAAAGATTGCAAATAGATGGGTTAAGACAACAATATGCGGTTGAGATTTTTTACAGCACAGATTTTCAAGTGTAGCAGATTAGACATTAAAGATAAGTAGTTTATATTGAGAATTTTTCGATGAAACTAAAGGAAAATCTATTGTTAGGAAGTGTCAAAGTTATCATAAAAATTTTGTAGAGATTTGGATAGAAAAAACATAGTATCAAGATCAATCAAACAATGCTATGCAGTTGAAATTTTATAGTGTAGATTTTCAAGTATAGCATATTAGACGTAAAAGATCAATAGTTTATATTAAGAATTTTTTGACAAAACCAAAGGAAAATCTGCTGTTAGGAAGTGTCAAAGCTATTATAAAAATTTTGTAAAGATTTGGATAGAAAAAACATAGTAGAAAAAACATAGTAACAATATCAAATAGACTGTGCTATGCGGTTGGAATTCTGCAATGTATCTTTCATCGTAGAGATAAAAATTTTACAACGAAAAGTTTGTGCAGCAATATAGGAACATTTTTTTTTCGATTTTCAAATAAGGATAATTAAATTGCAATAGCAGTAAGGTAGGAAATCAGAACCTGTTGCAATTCACGGGGAGATCAATGGATGATCTGCGGTGGTGGAGATGACGGCGGAATTTGATGACGATCTTTTAAGCAATTGTGAGAATTGCTTTGGGCAGTTATGGAGGACTGATAGATAGCTATGGAAGGGCAGTGAGATGCCAAGAATGCTGCTCTAATATCAGGTGTTAGAACCCTTGTAGATTCTAAACTCGGAGTTGATATCTTTAGGGGATCAGCCTCCTTGGAACTCTATGGGGGTTCCTCCCTTCAAGTTGCTACTCAAAGGCTGCAGAAAAGATTCATCTATTGCTTATCAAAAAAGAAAGAATACATAGCTATTTATAGGGCTTCTAAACCCTAACTCCTAATAAGACTCCTACTCAAGACTCCTACTTCTAACTAACCCCAAATAGGACTCCTACTCAAAACTCATATTCCTTTACAACTCCTAATTCTTCTCTAAGAAATAACCTCCTAACCCTAGCCGGCCTCTTCATCTCTTTAATAGGGGTCGGCTTAGGTAGGTTTTACATGAATGTCCCTCTCAATTAGGATTCTCCTAGCTAGAGTCCTAACATCCCTCTCAAGGAATACCGCTCTCTTGGTTACAAAGACCTTTTGGTCCTCGGACTAATAGAAATAATACTTATAAGTTTCTTTGGGATATCCCACGAATTTGTATCATTCTGTCCTCGATTCTAACTTATCGGGGTTGTGTCTTTTAATGTGGGTAGGGCAGCCCCAAATCTTAACAACCATAAAATTAAGATAAGCTGCGGTCTCTAGGGCGTATCCCCAAAATGAGATAGGTAGGTTGGCCAAGCTCATCATTAGACTGCACCATGTCTAACAGTTTACGATTCCTCCTTTCAAATATACAATTCAGTTGAGATATATAAGGAGGTGTCCATTGGGATAGAATCTCATAGTCCTTGTGGAACTGAGTGAACTCTGTACTCAAGTACTCACCTCCTCAATCTGATCGAAGTATCTTGATACTCTTTCTAGTCTGGTTCTCTACTTCATTCTTATACTTTCTGAATTTCTCAAAGGCCTTCGACTTCTACTTCATCAAGTACACATGTCCATACCTTAAGAAATCATCAATAAAAGTAATAAAGGAGTAACCACCTATGGCATGAGTTGACATGGGTCAACATATATCACTATGTATAAGTTCCAACAACTCAGTGGCTCTCTCTCTAGTTCTACTAAATGGAGAGTTGGTTAGTTTTCCATGAAGAAATGGCTCGCGAGTTGTATATGACTCATAGCCAAATGAATCTAGATATTCATCCTTTAGTAACTTTTGAATCCTTCCCTCATGGATGTGACCAAGCCTACAATATCATAAGTATGCACTCTTCATCTTATCTCATTTCTTCATGAACATATTTATATTCATGATATTTGGAGCAATGTCTAGCATAAATAAACCATTATGCAATGTTCCTCTCGTGATGATCTTATTATCCAATAATATTGAACAATTATTCTTAAAAGCTAATTTCTATCCACTAACTTTCAAATATAAAATAAAAATAATATTTTTGATAATAGAAGGTACAAAATAGCATGCATCCAATGCAATAATAGCTCTACCAAGCAGATGTAGGGTAACCTTGCCAATAACAACTGTAGTAACTTTTACTTCATTGCCCATCTTGAGATCCATCTTGCCTCTCGCTAATCTCCTAAGTCTTGCCAGAACTGTAAAGAATGCATAGAAGAATTGGACGAGGTGATGATGAACCAATGACATGTCGGACAACATTTGATTTTACTTTATAATAATTATCTAGATCGAAGTAGGTTTTAGGAGTAATTGGGTTGGAATTGGGTCAACTCAATTAGGGGCCAATTAGTCCCAAGTTTGGGCTATGTTGGGCCAAGTGAAAGGCTCAAACAATGACCCAACAGTTGGAACTATCGATGGCACAATCTCCAAGACTATGTCAGGTAGTGGCACCGCTAGTCTAGGCGGTGGTACCACCCAAACACAATCTCTAAGACTGTGTCAAGCGGTGGTACCGCCTAGTGACAAGGGTTTAGGTAGTGGTACCACTAAACTGGGCAGTGGTACCACCCAGTGTCAATGCTACAGGTGGTGGTACCGCCCAGCACAAATGATGGTACCGTTAAGACCCTAGAAACCCGATATGAGACCTTTTTGGGCTCCAATTTTAAAGTCATTTAGGGTCTATAAATACCCCAGCTATTCTTGTATGGAGTAGTAAGAATTGAGCACAAAATTGAGTTGAAAAAGAAGAAAAAATAATTGAGAAAAATTGGGAAACTCTCTTAGGATTTAGGATCACTTCTTCTTAGTATTTAGAAATTCATCTAAAGGGAGAAGTGAGGTCTAAGAAAAAGAGGCTTGCAAGGGTTGTCTCCTAAACCTGTGAAAAGGAGAAAGAGTGTAAAGGGTAGTTGATCTTCACCCATTGAAAGAAGATCATAGTGGATGCCGATGGCCTCGATAAAAGAGGAATCGTGAGTGGATGTAGGTCACGATGACTGAACCATATTTGTATTTCTATTTGTGCAATTTACCTTTACTGCAAACTGTCTTACTTACTCTACTTTCTCATGACACTCTTACGAACACTTGCAAGTCAAGTATATTTCCGATATAGTTCGAAACAAAGATTTTTCGAACTGATATCATTTTTAACTGCTGCACTAATTCACACCCCCCCTAGTGCCGACTCGATCCTAAAACAGTTGGTATTAGAGCCATGTTGTTTCTTATTTGGTTTAACACCCAAGAGAAATGGCTTTTATCGGATTTCAAGAGGGACTTTCTATCATTCATCCTCCTATGTTCAATGGGACAGACTACATATATTGGAAAACTCGAATGAGAGTTTTCTTACTTTCTATTGATTTAAATTTAGAGAATATTATTGAAAATATATTTCAAAAGTCTTCTCTTTCTAATGAACGATTGAAATGATTTGTAGAAGAAGACTTTCTCTATGAATGCCAAAGCTATGAATGTTTTGTTTTGTGCATTGGACAAAAATGAATTTAATCATGTTTCTATTGCAAAACTGCATATAATATTTGGCACACTCTTGAAATCACACACGAAGGCACTAATAGAATTAAAGATTTTAAGATAAATCTTTTGATGCATGATTTTGAGTTGTTTTGAATGAAGCCAAGTGAAACTATCGTTAACATATTGATAGGACCCTAGTAGAGTTGGGTCCTACTCAACCAAGAAGTCGCTAATGAAAACCCTATGATATTATAATAAACCCCCACCCACTCTCTCCTTTTTACTAGGCCGGTCGACTAGGGTTGAGGGCAAAAGGGATAACTCACTTAGGAAGCAACCCCTAGGGCTAGGTTTTGGAGCCCCATATAAGTATGTAGCCTCCATCTCTTTGAGAACAAGATCTTTCTACAATTGTAGCCATATGGCCGACTTCTAGGAGGATGAAACCCCTATAGCATTCTAAGAATTGATCCCCCTTAAAGATCAATCTACGTAGAATTCCTCTTGGGTTTTATCATCTGGTATCAGAGCAGTGATCTTGCTACTTTTGTTGCCACCCCTGCTGCCCACCACCAGCCAAGTAATTTCCATAATTGTTCTTGATGTCGCCATCTCGACCACCATCTTCTGCTGTAGATTAAATCAATCTACTACCGTCACCTCCAATTGCATCAAGAGATCTGGTATTCTCCTATCACCAATACATTTTACTACTGTAATTTTTCATTTAAAATACCAAGAAGAAGTATTTTTATTTATCCCGTGCTATGAATTCCTTTCGGCATAAAAGTTATCATCTTTACGAATGAAGGATTACTGTAGAAAATTTCAACCACATATTGTTGCCTTTAACCAAACTATTTGCTATCCTTTTTGAATGAAATTTCTTATATGCTTCATAGATCGTCTTGGCTTCCATTTGAGATTGATCTATTAAGGAATTCATTTCTAAAACATTCTTGTGTTGCTACAAATTTATGTCGCAAACTGCTAGAATTTTTCGACGAGAATTCTGCTATCGTAACTTGTACCGATTTCCTTGTTGTTATACTGCCAAAATCTTTTTGATCAAATTTGTCATCATTGCTGTTATCTAAACTGAGATTTTGTTGTCAAATTCCCACCTCAAATCTCTCAATTGTTTCTAGAAATTTTGTCATGAAACTGTTATTTCTTCAACGATAATTCTGCTCTTACAAAACAGCCACAAAACAAACCTAAATTGTAGCCTATATACACCAATCCACCAATCATTTTGACCACCACTTCTCTTAACCGATGCATGCCTTTAACCCAATAACAAATAAAGATCATAATATTATAGATTTGGAGGCATATACTATGACATCTAAGGAGACAATCAATGCTACATTTGAAGTCTTCGAGATGTGAATGAAAGATAAGATTCAAATTCTCATTACCGAACTCAGTTTGAGTCGACTACCAAGCCTGAAGATATCACATCAAGGAGAGAGCTCTAACCAAAGAGATGACTTCTAGAAGAGGGAAGGCTCTATGACCAATCCCTACTATCCATGCATGATGGTGGACATCCCTAGATGGGAAGAAGGAGACTTGATTAGTTGAATATCGCACGTGGAGCGATATTTTTGGTACCACAAAATCGCGGACATATCTGACACGAGAGTGTTTAATTTGCTACAATTTGCTCATATGGATCTTGTTGATAATATGATATTTTTTTCAGCCAACAATATTGCCTCATAATCTTCAACTTAACCTACTCAGATAAGACAGCTCATCACCATATTCCCTATACAAAAGTAAAACTGTTTCAAGGTGCTTTTCTTCATAGTTAAGGAATACAATAAAGGAGTTGGTTAGCAGCTATAAAACACTTAATTTCGAAATTCCCTATGCATGAAGGGTTGTTTCATGCACTAGTATTTATTTTGGTATTTAGAGCTTAGAAAGGACTTTAGAAACTGATGATATTTTGACAGAAGCTCTCTTAGAGTAGTCCCATAAACTCTGTATCTCTTGGATGCATCCTTGAGTGATGAGTCTTTTATTTTCTAGTTCTATGTCCTTATTTAATTTTCATTGGGTGGTGAACTTTCTATATCCCATTGTGATTTTAAACTTGGTGGTGAGCTACTTTTCATTTTTATCAAAGTTGTTTCATTAGTTTGCTCCTTTTCTATTCGATAAAATGTACTATCAATTTTCTTACGAATTCTATTCTACTAAACCACCCCACCCCCCCAATTCTGCATCACACCGGTATCAGTTTGGTATCAGAGCTAAAGGCTATAGATCATACCAAGGCGGAATGAAAAAGATATAGTTAGTGAAGGTAGTGACCATAAAGATGATGCTAAATCTTTGAGGCTGCAACTACAAAGATTGTTGCATAGTCTGCAAGAAAAAAATAAAATAATTGAAAAACTTCAAAGTAGACACAACCAGCATGAAAATGATGTCCATGAATTTATTTCTGATGATGATACACCTCATATAAGGGAGTAGAGAAGATTTCATGCAAGACATAGAGTCCAAGATGAGTGGTAGAATAAATATAACCCAAGATTGGAGATGCTAGGATCAGAGCGGCACTAAGAGGGGGGGGTGAATTAATGTAGCGGATTAAAACTTGTAAATTTGAAAATGATTTCATAAATGCGTAAAGATTTTAATTCGTCAATGACTTGGAGAAAGTAGCTCAAGTAAAGTGAGAAGATGAAAACTGAAAGCTTGCTGCTATGTAAATAACGGTTTCAGAAAAGTAAATACTCACACATTCAAGGAACACACCAATTTAAAGTGGTTCAGTCAAAATGACCTACATCCACTTGTGAAGCCTTCTTCAATGAAGCTCCCAACTTCCTCTAACAAATCACTTTGAAGGGGAAGGACAAATACCCCTCTTACCGCCTTTTACAAGTGGTTCACACTCTTATAGAATTTTTCAAAGAGAAAGAGGGAGGTGAACACTTAAGCTATTGAAAACAAGACTTGCTAAAGACTTTGCTAAGGCTTTTTATCAATCTCTAACTTCTCAAAATATTGTGTTCTCTATTGAGAATTGAGGGGTATTTATAGGCTCCAAGAGGATTCAAATTTGGGCTCCAAATTTGAATTGCTTTTGGGTTTCCCGGTGCTGGCGGTGCCACCGCCGGACCTCTCGAGTGCTGGACAGTGCCACCGTCGGACCTCTCGGGTGTTGGGCGGTGCCACCGCCAGACCTCTCGGGTGCTAGGCAGTGCCACCGCCTGGACTTTTCAGATCACTGGTTGGGCTCCAAAATTGGCCCAAATCAGTCCAAACTCGAGCCCAATTGGCCCCTAACCAGGTTATAGGATTAACTCTTAATCCTAACCCTAATTATATACAAACTATGAAATTAAGACATAGTCCTAAGTAGGTTTTTAACCGACAATGTCAAGTTTCCTTCCGACGATCTTTCGGTGGACTTCCGATACACCCTCGGATTTCTTCCGACGGACTCCCAATAGGCTCCCAATCTTATAGCGAGTTTAGCGTGTCTTTGGCAAGTAGCCGAACCTTCTCGGTGATCTTCGCGAACCTCCGACGATCTCTCCGGCGGACTTCCGAAAACTTCGGCAAGTCCCCGATTTTTTCTCAGTTGATTCCGACAGCACTTCCGACGAATCTTCGGACTCTCGGCGGACTCTCGAATACCCATCAAACTTGACTCTGGTAGACTTGCTTTATGTCTTCAAGCTATCGTAGTTAATCCTACACACTTAACTTAATAATATGGATTAGATCAATTAACCCATCAATTGATTTCATCATCAAAATCTGAGATTCAACAATCTTCCCCTTTTTTATGATGACAATCAATTGATGATGGAGTTAAACATAACTCCCCCTATCTACATGCCATATAATGAGAAGATAAAAATTCTTAAATTCAATTTCTTTGAATTCAAGCCTAAACCGATAAGTTCTATCCGTTGAACTTATCGTTATTTTCTATAAGCATGAGCAAATACGAAACTTCATTTTCTTATACATTCAAGTTATGAAATTTATTTTCAAGTCAAATGATAAAAGACAATTATCATTTCGACAAGAGATAAGAACTTTCAACATAAATCTCATGATATAATTGTAAGGCATGATTTCATATGATCATAAGATGAAATGACAACTAATCTAAAAACTTTCATATTGCAATATTCTCAAAATTTTTGCAATGCATATAAGACATTTGCATTACACAACATATTAGCTTTTGCAATTCATATAAGTCATGCTATCACATTTGTGATGCATATAAGACATTTGCATTACATAAGTTTTTGCAATTCATATAAGTCATGCTATCACATTTATAATGCATATAAGACATTTGCATTATACAAGCTTTTGCAATTCATATTTTGCACAAGTCATCAATCTTTTGCACATTCTTCTCCCCCTTTGTCATCAACAAAAAGGAGATGCGGTTTTAAGCATAAAACTCATGATCATTGAAGCCATTCATAAAATCATCTCAAAAGAAAAAAATCTTGAAAGGGAGATGACAAAATTGACAAAGCTTCAACTTGGTATTAATATTGATCATTCAAAGAAGACATCAAATCATCCAAAATAACATGAAGGAGCCATCAAAATATTAACAAAATTTTGGAAAGAAACATCCAACATCATATACTAGGATAATGTCAAATGAATGTCAAGGTAGCATAAAGGTTTACAATAATAAGAAAGAAGTCAAATCCACGAAAACCGAAAAGAGGATGAAAAATTTTCAAAAAATCTATACAATCAAGCTTATTCACAAGGATAATTCAACATGCCTAATTCCCTTCTAATAAAGTCAAATTGATCTTCATTTAAGGCTTTTGTAAAAATATCCGCTAATTGATATTTTGTATCAATAAATTCTAGAATGACATTATTATTATTGACATGATCTCATATAAAGTGATGCATAATGTCAATATGCTTAGTTCTAGAGTGTTGAATTGGATTTTTGGTTATACAAATAGCACTTGTATTATCACATTTTATGGGAATGTTCTTTAGGTAAATTTCATAGTCTTCCAACATATTTTTATCCAAACAACTTGTGCATAGCATGCACTTGCAGCTATGTATTCGGCTTCCGCTATAAATAGTGCAACCAAATTTTGTTTCTTTGATGTCCAAGAAACAAGTGCATGTCCTAAAAATTGACTTGTTATGGATGTGCTTTTTTCTATCTATCCTACATCCGCCAAAATCGACATCTGCATAAGCTATTAAATCAAAATTATCTGATTTTGGATACCATAATCCTAAATTAGGAGTTCCTTTAAGATATCTAAGGATTCTTTTAACACTTTTAAGATGAGACAATTTAGGATTAGCTTGAAACCTAGCACAAAGTCCACTAAATATGATATCCGGTCTAGTTGCGGTGAGGTAAAGTAAATTACCAATCATTCCCTTGTATGTTTTTTTATCAAAGCTTTCACTGCTTTCATCCATGTCTAACTTGGTGGAAGTACTCATAGGAGTGTTTATAGCTTTTGAACCATCCATGTTAAATCATTTTAACCATTCTAATGTATATTTATATTGATTAAGAAATATACCATTACTAAGTTGTTTAATTTATAATCCTAAAAAGAAGGTTAATTCTCCCGTTAGGCTCATTTCAAATTCATGACTCATACATTTGGCAAATGATTCACATAAATAATATTGTCAACATAAATTTGAATAATAAGAAAATTATTTTCAAAATATTTGATAAACAATGTAGTATCAACCTTACCTTTTTAAAATTATTTAAAATAAGAAAGGAACTAAGCCTTTTATACCAAGCTCTAGAAGCTTGTTTTAAGCCATAGAGAGCCTTAGTTAATTTAAATATACGATTAGGAAGAAGAGAATTTTCAAATCTGGGAGGTTGTTCAACATATACTTCTTTGGAAATTAAACCATTCAAGAAAGCACTTTTGACATCCATTTGAAATAGTTTAAAATCATTTCTACTAGCATAGGCAAGGAGCATCCTAATGGCTTCTAATCTTGTCATAGGAGCGAAGGTCTCTTCATAGTCAATACCTTCTTCTTGATTGAAACCTTTGGCCACTAGTCTAGCCTTGTTTCTAACCACGATACCGCATTCATCTTGCTTGTTTCTAAAGACCCATTTAGTATCAATGACTAAATGGTTACTAGGTCTAGGAACAAGCTTCCATATCTCATTTCTCTCAAATTGGTTCAATTCCTCTTGCATTACAATAACCCATGAATCATCTTTCAAGGCTTCATTAATGCATTTAGGTTCAATTTGAGAAAGGAAGGCGGTGTTAGCACAAAAATTCTTGAAGGAAGAACAAGTTTGAACCCGTTTTGATGTATCTCCTATAATTAGCTCCTTTGGATGAGCATCTACATACTTCCATTCCTTGGGTAAGAAAATTTCGGAAGAAGATACATCCAAGTTGCTATTTTGAGGAGGGGGTTCATTTAAATTCAAATTATCAAAACCAAGATCATCATCAAAATCATTTTTCTTTAACTCAAAAATTTCATTAAAAACTACATAAATAGACTCTTCTATAACTAAGGTTCTTTTGGTAAAAACACGAAAAGCCTTAGAAACGGAAGAGTAACCAAGAAAGATGCCTTCATCGGATTTAGCATCAAATTTTCCTAAGGCATCATTTTCATTCAAAATAAAGCATTTGCAACTGAAAACTTTAAAATAAGAAACATTTGGTTTTTTGTTATTCCATAATTCATAGGGAGTTTTTGATAGAGATGGTCTTATTAGAACCCTATTTATGACATAGTAAGCCGTATTAACGGTTTCGGCCCAAAAATACTTAGGTAGACTATGTTCATTTACCATGGTTCTTGTCATTTCTTGTAAATTTCTATTTTTTCTTTCATCTACCCCATTTTGTTGAGGATTTCTCGGAGTGGAGAAGTTGTGATTATATCCATTGGATTCACAAAAATTTTGGATGTCACGGTTTTGATATTCGCCACCGTGATCACTCCAAATTGATGACATCATGAAGCCTTTTTCGTTTTGAGTAAGTTTACAAAATTTAGAGAAACATTTGAAACAATCACTTTTGTGAGCCAAGAAATAGGCCCAAGTGTATCTACTATAATTATCTACAATTACGAAGGCATATTTGCTTCCTCCTAGACTCATTATATCAATTGGTCCAAATAAGTGCAAATGGATCAATTGTAATGGTCTAGTAGTGTTAATTTGATTTTTTGGTTTAAAACTAGTTTATATTTGTTTTCCTAGTTGACAAGCATCACACACTTTGTCCTTAACAAATTTTATATTGGGAGTCCCTCGTACTAACTCTCTAGATGAAATCTTAGATATTAGTTTCATACTTGCATGGCCTAATCTCCTATGCCAAAGCCAAGCATCATCATTTAAAGCGGAAAAACATATTTTATTATTAAGTTTATCAAGGTTGATGGTGTAGATATTATTTTATTTTAAGGCAATCATTGATATGTTATTGTTTGGTTTTTCAATAATGCACACATTAGATTCAAATCTAACGTTGTAACCTTTATCGCATAATTGACTAATGCTTAAGAGATTATGTTTCAATCCATCAACTAGCCACACATCATCAATTGAAAAACTTGATTTGTTACCTATGGTTCCCTTGCCAATGATTTTACCTTTGTTGTTGTCTCCGAAGGTGACATACCCTTCTTCTTTACTAGTGAGCATAGAGAAATGAGATGGATCTCCGATCATGTGCCTTGAGCATCCACTATCAAGGTACTATCTCTTGCTCCTAGCTTGTGAGTTTGTCTACAAAAGAGGATGGTTTTTAGGTACCCATTTGATTTTGGGTACCTCAAAAATTAATCTACTAATTTTGTCATCATCATTGAATTATTTATAGTTCCTTTAGGAACCCATATCAACTTATGTGGACTAATTTTCTTAAATGGATATTTGTAAATAACATGTCCAGATTTACAACAAAAGTTGCATTTCAAATGAGGTGAAACATGTAATGTGGGTCCTTTAACGAAGGTGGTAGGATTTTGGTGAGATCCTCTCACAAAACCAATTCCACTTCTATTTCCGACGTGACCCTTGTTTACAAGGATCATATCCAAGCCTTTGCTACCAACCTTAAACTTGTTTAATGTCTCTTTAAGTAGCAAATTCTCATTTTTTATTGCTTCTAAGTGTTCATACTTAGAGCATGGAGGAGTTTGAAGACTATCAAGCTTATTTTGTAGTAAGGCATGCTCTTTCTTTAATAGATTGAACTTCTTACTAATAGTTCTACACTGATCAAATAATTCATGAAAAGCGATAGAAAGTTCATCGAAAGATAAATCTTCATTAATTAAATCGCATACCTCTCCTCCTAAAGCCATTAGCATGAAGTTTGCCTCCTCTTTGTTGCTAGCTTCTTCATTCTCGGAATCACTTGAGTCGTCCCAAGTTGCTTTTAAGGCTTTCTTCTTCTTCGGTTGCTTCTTCTTAGCTTGGGGGCATTCATTTTTGAAGTGCCCTAGCTTCTTGCATTTATAGCATATTACTTGGTCCTTTTTATGTTCAAGTTTGTTTTTGGTGTTATTTTTAAATTTGTTCTTTCTTATAAATTTTTTAAATTTTTGAGTTAAAAGTGCAATGTCAGCGTCATTGTCCTCATCACTTGATGTTCCTTTCAAGTGGTCTTCTTGTATTCTAAGTATCATATCCTTCCTGTTCTTTGGAAGGGGGTTCTCGAGCTCTTCATGAGCATGACACTTCATTTCATAGGTCATAAGAGACCCAATAAGTTTTTCAAGAGGAAATGTTTTAAAGTCCTTGGCATCTTAAATGACCATAACTTTTGGATCCCAACTCTTTGGAAGGGATCTTAAAATTTTAGTTACTAGTTCAAAGTTAGAAAAACCTTTACCAAGAGCTTTGAGTCCATTGATGACATCAATGAAACAGGTGTACATGTCTCCGATGGACTCACTTGGTTTCATCCGGAAAAGTTCATAAAAATGCACAAGAATATTGATTTTGGACTCTTTCACCTGGCTAGTACCTTCATGAGTGACCTCAAGAGTTCTCCAAATGTTAAAAGCTGAATCGCAAATCGAAATGTGATTAAATTCATTTTTGTCAAGTGCACAAAACAAGGCATTCATAGCCTTTGCATTTAAAGCAAAAAGCTTCTTCTCCGATTCATCCCATTCACTTATCGGAAGAGAAGATTTTTGAAATCCATTTTTGACAATATTCCAAAGCTCAAAATCCATTTCTGAAATCCGATTCATACGAGTCTTCCATTACGTATAATCCGACCCATTAAACATAGGAAGACGTGTAATAGAGTGACCCTCTTGTATGCCAGAGTAAGCCATCTCTCCTTGGTATTAAACCAAATATGAGAATAAGCCTTGCTCTAATATCAATTGTTAGGATCGAAGCGGCACTAAGAGGGGAGGGGGGTGAATTAGTGCAATGGATTAAAACTTATAAATTTGAAAATAATTTTGTAAATATGTAGTGATTTCAATTCGTCAATGACTTGGAGAAAGTAGCTTAAGTAAAGTAAGAAGATGAAAACTAAAAGCTTGTTGCTATGTAAATAATAGTTTTACAAAAGTAAATACTCACACATTCAAGGAACACACCAATTTAAAGTGATTTGGTCAAAATGACCTACATCCACTTATGAAGCCTTCTTCAATGAGGCTCCCAACTTCCACTAGCAAATCACTTTGAAGGGGAAGGACAAATACCCCTCTTACAACCTTTTACAATTGGTTCACACTCTTACAAATTTTTCAAAGAGAAAGAGGGAGGTGAACACTTAAGCTATTGAAAACAAGACTTGCTAAAGATTTTGCTAAGGCTTTTTATCAATCTCTAACTTCTAAAAAGGTTATGTTCTCTACTGAGAATTGAGGGATATTTATAGGCCCCAAGAGGATTCAAATTTGGGCTCCAAATTTGAATTACCTTTGGGTTTCCCGGTGCTGGCGGTGCCATCGCCTGTCAGTGGCGGTGCCACCGCCTATCAGTGTTTGACATTGAAAGTGTACTAGCGATGCCACCGCCAGACCTCTCGGGTTCTAGGCGGTGCCACCACTGGACCTCTCGGGTGCTGGGCGATGCCACCGCCTAGACTTTTTAGATCACTAGTTGGGCTCCAAACTTGGCTCAAACCGGTCCAAACTCGGGCTCAATTGGCCCCTAACCAAGTTATAGGATTAACTCTTAATCCTAACCCTAATTACATACAAACTATGAAATTAAGACATAGTCTTAAGCAGGTTTTTAACTGGCAAAGTCAAGTTTCCTTCCGGTGAGCTTTCCAACGATCTTCTGGCGGACTTCCGATACACCCTCGGATTTCTTCCGGCAGACTCCCAGTAGGCTCCCAGTCTTATGGCGAGTTTAGCGAGTCTTTGGCAAGTAGCTGAACCTTCTCGGTGATCTCCGTGAACCTCCGACGATCTCTCTGGCAGACTTCCGAAAACTTTAGCAAGTCCCCGATTTCTTCTCGGTTGGTTCCGGCAACACTTCTGACAAATCTTCGGACTCTTGGTGGACTCTCGAACACCCATCAAACTTGACTCCGGTAGACTTGTTTTATGTCTTCAACCTATCATAGTTAATCCTACATACTTAACTCAATAATATGGATTAGATCAATTAACCCATCAATTGATTTCATCATCAAAATCTGAGATTCAATAGGAGATTCCAAAATTTAAAGATAAAATAAATGTTGATGACTTTATCGATTGGCTTAATATAGTAGAAAGAATTTTCGATTTTCTTGAACCATCAGAATAAAAGAAGATCAGACTTGTGGCACTCAAACTCAGACAGAATGCATCTTTTTGGTGGGAAAATATGAAGAAACAAAGAGAACGTGAGGGGAAGAGTAAAATCAAAACATGGGAAAAAATGAAAAGGGAGCTGAAAAGGAAATATTTACCTTACAATTATAGGCAAGATATCTTTCTCAAAATCCATGATTTTAAACAAAAAGATCTAAGTGTGGAGGAGTACACTATAGAATTCGATAATCTGATATTAAAAGGAGAGCTTGTGGAACCAGAAGAGCAAATCATTGCAAGATACTTAGGAGGTCTGAAATATGAGATTGCTAAAGTGGTTCAACTGCAGCCATATTAGTCTTTAAATGATGTGAGCAAGCTGGCATTCAAAGTTGAAAAACGATATAAGTTTGAAAAAAGTTATTGGTATGGTTCAAAAGAAGGATATACAAAAAGAGAAAGTTCTAAGCCAACTGTCCAAAGCAAAGTGATATCGAAGGTGCAAGAAAAGAGTGACGAACTGGTGGCAGTAAAAAAACACCTAATTCTTCTACCCCAAGTGGTCGAAAATACTTCAAATGTCATGATTTTGGGCATATTGCTTCAGATTATCCAAATAGGAGAATTGTAACTTTGGTTGAAGATTATAGTGATGGACGAGAAGATAAAGCCGAAGACAAACCAAAATACGATTATGATGAGGAAGAGATTAATTATACTAATCATAGTTTGTCTATTGTATTGCAACGTAGCTTACAAGTGTCCTATGTGGCCGAGGATGAAAATTGGGTGAGAAAAAATATATTTCACACTAAATGCACTTTTCTTGGCAAGGTGTGCTTGGTGATCATCGACAACAGCAGCTTTGAAAACATAGTATCTTTGGAGATAGTGTAGAAACTAAAGTTAGATATAATCCCTCATCCACATCTATACAAATTATATTAGTTGCAGAAAGGAAATGATATCAAGGTAACTAAAAGATATTTCATTTCATTTTCTATTGGCAAGTATTATAAAGACGAAGTATGGTGTGATGTTGTTCCTATGGATACTTATCATTTACTATTGGGAAGACCTTGGCATTATGATAAAAGGGTGTTGTATGATGGCTACAAACATACTTATTCTTTTAAGGTGAATGAAAAGAAGATTATCTTAGCTCCATTACAACCTTCCAAAATTAGCGTACTAAAGATGGAAGTTAGCGCTTTTATGTCCTATGGTGATTGCAAAGGATAAGTAGAAAAGGGTGGTCATGTTATAACTCTAGTGGTAGTAGAGAAGAATGAACAACATATGAAGACACCGACAATCATGAAACCAATCCTAGAGGAATTTCAAGTTGTTATACCGAAAGAGATTCCACATGGCTTTTCAACTTTAAGAGACATCTAGCATCACATTGATCTTATTCCGGAGGCTATTCTACCTAATAAAGCAACATACATAATGAGTCCCAAGGAGCATGAAGAACTTCGAAAGAAAATTGATGAAGTGGTGAAAAGGGAGGTAATTCGGGAGAGCATGAGTCCTTGTGCAGTTCCCGCCTTGTTGATGCCTAAGAAGGATGGTTCTTAGAGAATGTGCATGGAGAATCGTACCATCAACAAAATCACAGTGGACTATCGTTTTTCGATTCCAAGATTAGATGATTTACTTGATCAATTATGTGGTGCTTTTATTTTCTCTAAAATTGATTTGAGGAGTGGCTATCACTAAATAAGAATGAGGCCCGAAGAAGAGTGAAAAATAGCATTTAAAACTAGAGAATACTTATATGAATAATTGGTTTTGCCATTTAGGCTATCTAATGCTCCTAGCACTTTCATGAGATTTATGAATCACATACTTAAGATGCATTGGAATATTTGTTGTAGTTTACTTTGATGATATATTGGTGTATAATAAGATCGAAGAGGAGCATATGAATCATTTGAAAGAAATCTTTCTTATTTTGAGACAGCAAAAGCTTTATGCTAGTCTAACGAGTGTGATTTCTTTACATCTAGTGTTGTATTTTGGGGGTATATTATTTCAAAGAAGGAATCATGATGGATCAAAGTATGGTAGAAGCTATTCTCAATTGGCCAACACTTGCTTCATTGCATGATGTGAGGAGTTTCCATGGCTTAACTTCTTTTTACAGAAGATTAATTAAGAGTTTTAGCTTTATTGTCGCTCCAATCACCGAATGTCTGAAATCTATTAAATTCAAATAGACTAATGAGGCTAATGATGCTTTTGAGCTTTTAAAAAGAAAGGTGACTGAAGCTCTTATCTTAGTTCTACCATATTTTGACAATGTGTTTAAGGTTGAATGTGATGCATCTAATGTAGGAATTTATGCTGTTATGAGTCAAGATGGAAAGCACATTGTATTTTTTTAGTAAAAAGCTAAATGATATGAGAAAGAAATATTCTACTTATGACAATGAGTTTTATGCTATTTATCGAGCTTTATCTCATTGGAGTCAATATCTTCTTGCCAATTCATTTGTCCTATATTCTGATCATGAGGCATTAAAGTTCATTAATCACCAGCACAAGCTAAATAAGAGGCATGAAACTTAGGTGAAGTTTTTACAATCTTATAATTTTACAATCAAGCACAAATCTGGTGTTTAAAATGTAGTTGCTGATGCATTAAGCAGAAAGCATTCTTTATTATCAATAATGAAAGTTAAAGTGGTTGGATTTGAAACATTCAAAGATCTGTATGAGAATGATGTGGATTTCGACTCAATATGGTAGAATTGCAAATTAGGTTCCTTATAACAATTTTTTTTATCTTTGATGGTTTTCTTTTTCGAGCTTATGCTTTATGTGTTCCATCTTATTCTTTGAGACAAGTAATTCTAGCTGAAGCTCACGGTGGTGTTTTGGGTGGACATTTCGGTAAAGACAAGACTCTAGCCCATGTTTAATCAAACTTCTATTGGCAAAAAATGTTTAGAGATGTGGAGAGACATGTAAAGCAATATCGAGTGTGTCATTTGGCAAAAACAAGAAGTTAAAATTTTGGATTGTACACTTCATTGCCTCTACCAAATGCTTCATGGGAAGATGTGAGTCTTGATTTTGTTTTGGGACTGTCAAGAACTCAAAGGAACAAGGATTCTATCATAGTTGTTGTTGATAAATTTTTAAAAATGTCTCACTTTGTTCCCTACAATAAATCGAATGATGCATCTCATATTATTGATTTGTATTTTAAGGAGATTGTTAAATTGCATGGTATTCCATGAACTATGGTGTCTAATCAAGATTTAAAATTTCTTAGTCATTTTTAAAAAATACTTTGGAGGAAGCTGGGTACTCTTTGAATTTTAGCAGCTCGCATCATCCACAAACTGATGGGCAAACTGAGGTAATGAATAGAAGCTTAGAAAATTTGCTTAGAAGTTATGTTGGCAAGAATATTAAGTAGTGGGATCTCATTCTTTCACAAATTGAGTTTGCCTAAAATCGTTGTATGTATCGTTATATTGGTAAGAGTCCTTTTGAAGTTGTTTATGGTGTTAATCCTACTGGTCCTTTGGACTTTATCCCTCATTCGTCAACTAAGCAATTTAGTGGAGATACTGATAAGAGAATAAAGCAGATAAAGAAGCTACATGAGGGTGTTAAAGCAAATATAAAAAGGCAAAATGAGAGGTACATGGAAGCAGCCAACAAACACAGTAAATATATGGAGTTTAATGTTGGTAATTTGGTCTGGATTCATCTAAGAAAGGAGAGGTTTCCACCAGGCAAATTTGGAAAATTGAAACCAAGAGCTGATGGTCCATTCAAAGTGCTTAAGAGAATTGACAAAAATGCTTATAAGATTGAGCTACTTGAAGATTACGGAGTGTCCCCAATATTTAATGTTGTTGATTTAAGTCATTTTCATAATAATATTAACGAAACAAACAAGGACTTTAGGACAAGTCTTTTTCAACCAGAGGAAATTGACTCGGAAGTGTCTAATTTACTTTAATATGCTTATATGGACCTTACTGATGATATGATGTTTTTTCAGCCAATAATATTGCCTCATAATCTTCAACTCAGCCCACTCAGATAAGACAGCTCATCAGCATATTCCTTGCATAAAGGTAAAGTTGTTTCAAGGTGCTTTTCTTCATGGTTAAGGACTACATTAAAAGAGTTGGTTAACAGCTATAAAACACTTAATTTCGAAATTCCCTATACATGAAGGGTTGTTTCATGCACTAGTATTTATTTTAGTGTTTAGGGCTTAGAAAGGACTTTAGAAACTGATGATATTTTGGCAGAAGCTCTCTTAGCATACTCCTATAAATTTTGTATCTCTTGGATGCGTCCTTGAGTGGTGAGTCTTTTATTTTCTAGTTCTATATCCTTGTTTAATTTCCGCTGGGTGGTGAACTTTCGGTATCCTATTGTGATTTTAAACTTGGTGGTGAGCTACTTTTCATTTTTATCAAAGTTATTTCATTAGTTTGCTCCTTTTCTATTCGACAAACTGTACTATCGGTTTTTTTTTAAATTCTATTCTACTACACCCCCCCGTCCCCCCCCCCCACAAATTATGCATCACACTAGTATCAATATCTATGGTGGAAATTATAGCTATATATCTTAAAGGGGATATCATACAATAGTTTGACTGGTTTGAACACACTCATTGAGTCCTCTCATGGCGATAATTCAAAAAAGGACTGCTAATCCGCTTCGGACCAATCGATTACGAGAATATTAACAGACAACTAGCAAAGATCCGACAAACCTCTACCATTTAGGAGTACCAAACTAGGTTTATAAGGTTATCTAATTAAACTCATGATTGGTTTGAAAAATAGCTACTGGGGACCTTTATTGAGGGTTTGAAGCCAAAGATCCGAGGAGAAGTTAAAGCGTAACAACCGTATAAGCTTATGGCAGCCATCTCTTTCGCACGACTTCAAGCGGAGTGATTGAACCATAAAGCTCGGAGAACTAGAGTCACTCCCTGACCAACAATACCGAAGCCCTCAGCCCCCCCTACTGTCAGCCGAGCCCTTGCACCAAAAAAGTTAACAAAAGAATAGCTTCGAGTGCGATCTGCGAAGGGGTTACGTTGGCATTATGATGAGCCGTGGAGCTGCGAGCATCACTATAAACAAGGGAGACTTCTTGTGATTGAACTAGTAGAATAAGAGGTCATTGAATATCCAGAAGAGAGCCTTAAACATGAAAAAGAAGAAAAAGATGTGGAAGAAGAGCCACAACCGACCGACTTTATGGTACACGTGCTAGCCGACTACTCAAACCCACAAATGATGAAAGTTAGAGGCCTTCTCATACAACAATCGATCACTATTCTTATTGACATGGGCAGCACTAATAACTTCCTAAATAGTAAGGTTGCTGCTCGGATAGAGCTCCACATTGAAGGTTGCAGTAAGTTCAATGTAAAGGTCGCTGACAGCAAAATCCTAAAGTGCGGCCAAAGATGCCCGCAGGTGAAACTATTATTAGAAGACCAAGAAATTATCGCTGACTTATTCCTCCTACCAATTGATAATTATGATGTCATGTTTGGCATAGAATAGATTTTGACACTAGGTGATGTCTCTTGGAACTTTTCCAAATTAATTATGAAATTCTATTGCAAAGGCATACAGATCATCCTATACGAGAAGCGCGGAAGCAACCTAACCACCATTTCGACCCAACGAATGGAGAAAGTTTTACACAAGATAAATGGTGGCTTTTTGATGCATCTCTAGCAGCAACTAGTGGGGAAGAAAATATAAATTGAAGGTCAAAATCTCGCCTAATTTCTTGTTGAATTTGCTGACATTTTTGCTGAATCGCGCGGTCTTCCTCCTACTCAGCAACATGACCATCAGATTCCAATTCTTTCGGGCAAACCACCAGTAAACACTTAGCCATACTATTATCCTCAGCTCCAGAAGAATGAAATTGAAAATATTGTAAAGGATATAGTTGAAACAAGGGTGATTCGGCCAAGTTGTAGCCTCTATTCCTCACTGGTTCTACTTGTACGCAAGAAGGACGGAACTTGGCGGATGTGCATCAACTATTGAGCTTTAAATGGAATCACCATCAAGGACAAGTACCTAATACTAGTGGTAAACGAACTTATTGATGAGTTAAAAGGAGCATGAGTCTTCATGAAGTTGGACCTCCAATCCGGTTACCACCAAATTCGAGTATGTAAAGACGACATTCCAAAAACTGCATTCCGCATACATAACGGCCATTATGAATTCTTGGTAATGCCTTTTGGACTCACTAATTCTCCTTCAACCTTCCAAAGTCTCATGAACGATATTTTTCAAAGCTTTCTTCACAAATTTGTGCTGGTTTTTTCGAGATATTTTCTTTTATAGCCCTTCTCTTGAGACTCACTTTTAGCATTTACGGGTTGTTTTAATGATACTTCGAGATAATACTCTTTTTGTTAAGCAGCCAAAGTACAGCTTTCTCTAGCAAAAAGGAGAGTACCACATAATATCAGAAGGAGTAGTGGTAGACCCAACAAAAATTGAGGCAATACGGGGTTGGCCAAAACCTACAAACGTGAAATTATTGTGGGGGTTCCTTTGACTAATGGGCTACTACCGAAAATTTGTAAAGCACTATGGGAAGATTAGTACACCCCTCACTTCTCTATTGAAAAAGGATATCTTCCAATGGTTGGACAAAGCCTCTGCTTCCTTCAACAAACTTAAGGTAGCTATGATGATGATGCCGGTACTAGCGCTACCATATTTCAACCGACCCTTCATCATTGGGGCAGACGCATCTAGAGTTGGAATTGGAGTCGTTCTTAAAGATGGTCGACCACTCGCATACACAAGCAAGGCGTTGTCTCCCTCCCATCAAAAAATGTCAATATATGATAAGGAGATGCTCATCATTGTGCACGCAGTAACGAGGTGGAGACCCTACCTGATCGGTCAGCGATTTCAAATTAAAATCGACCATTGAAGCCTCAAGTACTTTTTGGAGCAGAATATATCATCTCCTAAGCAGCAAAAATAGATAACCAAACTTCTAAGATTTGATTATGAAATTATTTACAAAAAAAAAAAATTGTTGCACATGCACTCTCACGGCTACCTGAGCAAAGGTAAATTTTCAGCCATCTCCCTTCCAACCACTGGCTTCCTCGAGGACATTAAGGAGGAATAGAGAAAGGATCCAGAGATCAGCAACATCATAAAAAAATTGGAGGAGGATATAAGCGTAATAACCCACTACACTTGGGATTCGAGGGATCTACACTACAAAAGTCTCATTGTGCTTATACCCGACTCCCCTTGCAACAAAATCATCCTGCACAAAATGCACTCCACACCTTCAGTAGAGTACTCTGGATTTCTAAGAACCTATAAAAGAGAAGCAAAATTTTTATTAGAGAGGAATGAAAAAAATTATTTTTGAATATGTGGCACAATGTGATGTATGTCAACACAAAAGGGTGAAATAGTGGCGAGTCCAAGGAAGCTACAACCACTACTTATACTAGACTTGGTCTGAACTGACATCTCCATAGACTTTATCGAAGGGCTGCCACCTTCCAAAGGTAAAAGCACAATCCTCGTGGTGGTTGATCGACTTATGAAATATGATCATTTTGTGTTGTGCGAAATCCCTACACTGTTGCTAGTATTACTCATATTTTTATAAAAAATATTATTAAACTGCATGGTATGCCAAGTTCTATTGTAAGTGATCGTGACAAGATCTTCACCAGTAACTTTTGGACTAAGTTATTTCAGTTACTGGGCACCAAACTCAAAATGAGCACAGCATATCATCCACAAATTAACAACCAAATAGAGGTGGTGAATAGGTGTTTAGAGATATATCTTTGGTGTTTTGCCAATGACCGACCAAAGGAGTGGGCAAAATGGCTTTCTTACGCCAAATAGTGGTATAATACTACATATCATTCATCTATAAAATGTACACCATATGAAGCACTGTATGGTCGGCCGGCCCCTGTGATTCCAAAAATGAAGCAACAAGCCGACACACGACGAAGCAAAAGAGAATTTCTAGTAGGAGATTGGGTTTATCTTCGCCTACAACCATACAAGCAATTATCAATCCTTTGATATTGATATCTTTCATGTCATGATTTTCATTATATATAATTTTTTTGTATTTATGGTTGTATACCTTATGTGATGCTTAAGGAATTGATGTAAAGGAAAATAAATTGCACATTTGTGTTGTTCCCTTCTTTTTGCCATTGACAATGGGGGAGAAAGAATTGCTAGTATGCACATCTCAAAAGAGAAATAAAAAGTGCTATCTTGCCTATCTTTAAATTTGCCCATCTCAAAAAGCAAAGAATTGCTAAACTTGTACATCTCTAAAACTTGTTAGCTTACATGTTCTAATTTGCTATCTTACTAGCTTGCATATCTAAAAATTTGCTAGTTGCACTTCTCCTTTTTGTTGATAATAAAGGGGGAGAAGGTATAATGATAATCATGCATATTATGCCTAAAATGATAATTTAAAATTATGTATGATGATCATGCATGTAATGATGATTTTGAAAATATATATTATGTTTTGGAATGATGCATGCAATACTCATAATTTTATTATGATGACATATATGATGTATTGCATATGATGTGATTAAAATAGTTTCAACTTGGACTAAAAAGTCATCATTTATTTGAATGATGCCTTATTTCAATATGACATATTGATAGGGGGAGTTTAGTTTAAACTCCGTCATAAATTGATTGTCAACATCAAAAATGGGGATATTGTTGAATCTCAGATTTTGATGATGAAATCAATTGATGAGTTTGTGATCTAATCTACGTTTTGAGTGATGCAGGATTAGCTTCGATCAGGGAGAGGCAAATTGATTAAAGCAGGAGGAATTAGACATTGGGCCGAAGTGAACATGTTAGAAGATTGGACGTCGGGCTGGAGGATTGGTCGATAAGTAGACAAAAGGCTTCATGCCATGAATTCGAGCATTGAGCTGAAGAAGCGGACAATGCGCCAAGAAGATCGGAGTTGCGAAGGTCAACATGTCGATTGGGAAAAAGACCGCAAAAGAGGATGATGTGCCGAAGGATTCGACAAAGCGCCGATGAACCAATGACATGCCAAACAAATGATTCATGCTTTATAATCATTTATCTAAGATCGAAGTAGTGTAGGGGGCTAATTAAGTTAGCTTTTGGTGTAATCATGCTAACTCAATTAGGGGCCAATTGGGCCTTAATTGGGACTGATTTTGGGCTTATTGAGAGGCTCATTCAATGACCCAAAAGTTGGGTCAAGCAGTGGAACTTCCTATGAGTTGGAAAACTCAAAAAACTTGGTCTCCGAGGCTATTAGGCAGTAGTACCGCCAGACTGAGCATTGGTACTACCCGTACCCCGAAATATCAGAGATTTAAATTTTGGGCTCCAAATTTGAATCCATTTGGGGCCTATAAATACCCCACTCTTTCCTGCTTGGCATAACAAGAAAGTGAGTAAAAAAAAGGGGAAAGAATCCTTAAGTAAAAATTATAATCTCTCTTAAAGAGTAGAGTCCTTTCTTCCTAGTATTTAGAAAGTTTTTCTAAAGGGAGAAGGGAGGTCTAGGTTTAAAAGAGAGGTGTAAAGGTTCTCTCCTAAGCCTGTCAAAAGGAGAATAGCACTGTAAAGAGGTGGTTAGCCTTTGCCTATTAAAGGAAGACCATTAGTGGATGTCGGTGGCCTCGACGGAAGAGGAATCGGGAGTGGATGTACGTCACAATGATCAAACTATTAGTATCAAGAGAGCTAAGAGGGAGGCGGGGGGGGTGGGGGGAATTAGTACAGCAAAAAACTTTCGTCGGTTAAAATGACTTTCATACAAAAACCGTTTCGGAAATAACTTTAACTTGAGAGCAAACAGAAGTATAGATGATGTAAAGCAATGGAGGTAGTTTACAATTAAGATAAAGAACAGAATGTAAATGCAAATCGAGATTTAGAGTGGGTCGGTCAATCTTGACCTACATCCACTTTTGGCTTCCTCCTCTGATGAGGTCACCAACGTCCACTAGAGGCCTTCCTTCAATATGCAAAGGCCAACCACCCTTTTTACAGCTTTTCTTCTTTTGACGGGTTTAGGAGATAACCCTTATAAGTTTTCACTCCTCTCTTGAATGATCAACACTTAGAAAGAAAGAGGGAGAAGAACTCTAGCTTTTACAATACTTTTAAGCTCTCAAATACTCAGAATAAAAGCAAGCTTTCGGTTGCCCTTTCATACAGAAAGGGTGGGGTTTATATAGGGCCCAATTAGTTTGAATTTGGAGCTCAAAAGTGTCATCTCCCGGATTTCCAAGGTCCTGGCGGTACCACCGCCAGAGCTGGGCAGTACTATCTGTTAGGATCAAGAGCACTAAGAGGGGGGGGGGGGTGAATTAGTGCAGCGGAAAACTTTCTGCGATTAAAATGAAACTGCATTCGAACGATAAAAATGATTTCTGTTTGAAAGCTGATTCTAAGATTACATTAACTTAAGATCAAGCAAGATGATGTTAAAGTCAATCTATGAAGGCAGTTTGCAGTTATGATGAAAACCAGAATATAAGCGCAAACTGAAATACGACGTTTGTACGAAAAAACTGATATACGTCTAAATGCTGATTCGTAAATCACTTGATTAGGCGAGATGCTGTTTAAGCAAGGGTATAAAGGCAGTTTGCAGTTATGGTAAAAATCAAAACGTAAACGTAATCTGAAATATGATGATCGTACGAAAAAGCATATTTACGTCTAAATGCTGATTCGGAAAGTGCAAAGCTTGAAACCCGATCGTATATGCGCAGAAAGCAGTAAGCTTCAGAGGAGGTTTGCAGGAAAGATAATATGCTCAAAGTAAATGTAAACCGAGATTTAGAGTGGTTCAGTCAATCTTGACCTACTCCACTTTTGGCTTCCTCCACCGACAAGGTCACCGACATCAACTAGAGGCCTTCCTTCAATAGGCGAAGGCCAACCACCCTTTTACAGTTTCACTCCTTTTGACGGGCTTAGGAGACAACCCTTACATAAATTTTCTCTCCTCTCTTTACAACTCAAAACTTTGAAGAACGGAGGGAGGAGAACTTTTGGCCTTTACAACAATTTTGAGCTCTAAGAATCACAGAAAGAGATCAAGATTTTGAGTGTAAGTTCTATTCTTTCAGTGCTGAATGGGTGGGGTATTTATAGACTCCAACCCAGTTTAAATTTGGAGATCAAAACTGTCAATTCCCAAAATTCCGGGATCAGGCGGTTGCACCTCCTGACTAGAGCTCGAAGACTGAGCCTCTGGGCGGTGCCAACTCTGTCAGGGGCGGTTGTACCTCTCTGCCAGAGCTCGAAGACCGAGCTCAGGTGGTTGCACCTCCTGACTGGGGCGGTTGCACCGCTTGCCAGAGCTCGAAGACTGAGCTCAGATGCTGCTACCTCCTGTCAGGGGAAGTTGCACCGCCCAGTCTCGCTCGGAGACTGAGCCCAGGCGGTGCTACCTCCTGGCTGGGGCGGTTGCACCGCCCAGTCTCCATGGGAGACTTAGCCCAGGCGGTGCTACCTCCTGGCTTGGGCGGTTGCACCTCCCACAACAATCAGGGTCCGAATGGGTAGATCCATTCGGCCCAATTTGGGTTTTTCAAGGGCCCAATTGCCCCAAGATTAAGCTAATGTGATCACCTCCCATTTCCAACTTAATCATTGTGCTAACTACGATAAATCCTAAGACAATTTCTGCCGCTTGCTCCGGTGCGTCAATCGCTTCTTCCGGCGAGTTTCCGACGAACTTCCGTCGATCATCCGATGAACTCTCGGTGATGCTCCTGCGGACTTCCGGCAAACTCCTGGACTTGCGACGATCCACTTGGCGAGTTCCGACGAGCTTCTTTTGGCAAGCTTATGGACTTCTCGGATTTGTTCCCGCAGAACCTTCGACGACTGTCTGAACTTCCGTCGAACTCTCGAACTCCCAACGTGATCATTGTCTTGACTCCGGCGCAACTCCTGCTGCATGTCTAACTTTCATCGTAGTTAATCTTGCACACTTATCTCAACACATAGATTAGACAACAAATGACAATTGACTTCATCATCAAAATCTAAGATTCAACAATCTCCCCCTTTTTTATGATAACAATCAATTGATAATGGAGTTAACCTTAACTCCCCCTATCTATATGTCATACTTGAGATAAGTCATTCTTGAATTTAAGATCTAAGAATTCAAGTGACATATTGATAAGTTAAATCATTTGAACTTATCAATACTCCCATCATGATTCCCATCATGATGTATCTCTCTGAAGATGATGTTAAGGCTTGACATTCATTTTCAGATTTTACATTACAAGTTTGAATGATGGTAATAGTAACAATTCATCATATTGTAAGATATCAACATGTAAAGTTGTGAAGTAAGATTTTGATATCATTACATGATGTACACATTTCAAATATTTTAGCAAGTGTTGTATTTCTTTACATGGTAAGATATCAACTCAAGACATAATGCAAATTATAGCATCTGTTCATATATCTCTTGGTGATACAAGCATGGCATAATCATAGCATCAGTGTTTATAGCATCAATTCATATATTTCTCCCCCTTTGTCATCAACAAAAAGAATGGTAGTTGTGATACCAGGAAAACAATATAAGCAAGTTATCAAGCATATAAAGGAAGGCATGATACGTAGATTGCTTTGAATACTTCTTCCTTCTTTTTTTTTGTTATAATCCTTTGTGCATGAAGGAGGAAAGCCATTTGTGATTCCAGCTATTTGTGAGTTTACATTGAGTCAAGATATGTGTTTGAAACAGCTTTTTGCAAGTAAAAATACTATCATCCATATTTCAAGATGGAATTCATAAGCAGGAATCATTTCATCAAATCCATTTCAGAAAAAAATATTTTTCATAAGAGTGTATGAGAAAATTTGATTTTTAGCATTCCAACAGTTAAGCGAATCTGAAAATGAGATGAACTCTTTCATGCATTCGGACAAGACTATGCTACAGATTTTCAAATACAATCATGAAGACAAAACATTTCAACACATGTTATGTAATGGCAATCAAGTGATTTGATCATTCAATAAAGTCTGAAAAATAATTTTAACTAGTTTATCTATTTGGACACATCAACATTCCTAATTCTCTTCTAATGAAATCAAATTGTTCTTCACTAAGAGGTTTTGTAAAAATGTCAGCTAGTTGATGTTTAGTATCAATGAACTCTATGGTTACGTCATGATTAGTAACATGATCTCGTATAAAGTGATGTCTAATATCAATATGTTTTGTTCTTGAGTGTTGTATAGGATTCTTAGTTAAGCATATTACACTTGTGTTATCACATTTAATGGGAATATTTTTAAGATTAACTTTGTAATCTTCTAAGGTGTTTTTCATCCATACAACTTGTGCACAGCATGCACTTGCTGCAAAATATTCAGCTTCGGTTGTTGATAGTGCAACCGAGTTTTGTTTCTTAGATGACCAGGAAACAAGGGCATGTCCTAAAAATTGACATGATCCTGATGTGCTTTTTCTATCTAGTCTACAGCCAGCAAAGTCCGCATCAGTATAAGCAATTAACTCAAAATTCTCTGATTTTGGGTACCATAATCCTAGATTTGTGGTACCATTAAGATATCTAAGTATTCTTTTAACTGCTTTGAGATGAGATATCTTAGGGTTTGATTGAAATCTAGCACAAAGTCCTACACTGAACATGATGTCTGGTATGGTTGCAGTGAGGTAAAGTAAACTTCCTATCATACCCCTATAAGTTTTTTGATTGAAGCTTTCTCCACTTTCATCAATTTCTAACTTAGTGGAGGTGCTCATAGGAGTGTTAATAGCCTTTGAGTTGTTCATATTAAACTTTTTTAATAAATTCATAGTATATTTAGTTTGACTAATAAAGATGTCATTGCTTAGTTGTTTGATTTGTAAGCCTAAGATGAATGTTAATTCTCCCATTAAGCTCATTTCAAATTCAAGACTCATAGTTTTAGCAAAAGAATCACAAAGAGATTCATTCGTAGAGCCAAAGATAATATCATCAACATAAATCTGAACAATGAGAAAATTATTTTCAAAATTCTTGATGAACAATGTAGTATCAACCTTGCCTTTTGTGAAATTATTTTCGATAAGAAAAGAACGAAGTCTCTCATACCAAGCCCTTGGGGCTTGTTTTAAACCATAGAGAGCTTTAGTTAATCTAAACACATGATTAGGGAGGCTATTATTTTCAAATCCAGGAGGTTGTTCAACATAAACTTCTTCGGAAATAAAGCCATTTAGAAAAGCGCTTTTAACATCCATTTAAAACAACTTAAAATTATTACTACTAGCGTAGGCAAGGAGCATCCTTATGGCTTCCAATCGAGCCACAGGAGCGAAGGTTTCTTCGTAATCGATACCTTCTTCTTGGTTGAAACCTTTGGCCACTAATCTAGCCTTGTTTCTAACCATGATACCATTTTCATCTTGCTTGTTTATGAAGACCCATTTAGTACCAATAACTAAATGGTCATTTGGCCTAGGAACAAGCTTCCACACCTCATTTCTCTGAAATTGATTCAATTCATCTTGCATTGTGATAATCCATGAATCATCTTTCATGGCTTCATCAACACATTTGGGTTCAATTTGGGAGAGAAAGGCGGCGTTCGCATAAAAAATTTTAAGAGAAGATCGTGTTTAAACCCCCTTTGATGTATCTCCTAAGATTAGCTCCTTCGGATGAGTATCTACATACTTCCAATCCTTGGGTAAGGATGTTTCAAGAGTGGATGCATCCAAGTTGCTAGTTGGAGAAGGGGTTTCATTTAAATTCATTGAATCAAAATTAACATCATCATCAAAACCATTTTTCCTGATTTCGGAAATCTCATTGAAAACAACATTCTTCGATAATTAAAGTTCTTTTATTGAAGATACGAAAGGCTTTAGAAACTGAAGAATAACCAAGAAAGATTCCTTCATCAGATTTAGCATTGAATTTTCCTAAGTTATCCTTTTCATTCAAGATAAAACACTTACACCCAAAGACTTTAAAATATGAAATATTGGGTTTTTTGTTGTTCCATAACTCATAGGGAGTTTTGGTTAGTAGGGGTCTTACTAGAACTCTATTCAAAATGTAGCATGCAGTATTTACGGCTTCGGCCCAAAAATATTTGGGTAGGTTGTATTCATTCAACATGGTTCTTGCCATTTCTTGTAAATTTCGATTTTTTCTTTCTACTACTCCATTTTGTTAAGGATTTCTAGGAGTAGAGAAATTATGGTTGTATCCATTGAGTTCACAAAATTCCTGGAAATCATGGTTTTGAAATTCACCACCATGATCACTTCTAATTGACGAAATCATAGAACCTGTCTCATTCTGAACAAGTTTACAAAACTTGGTAAAATATCTAAGGCATTCACTTTTCTGTTTTAAGAAGTAAGTCCATGTGTATCTGCTATAGTCATCCATAATGACGAAGGCGTATTTGCTACCTCCTAGGCTTGATGTGGAGATTGGTCCGAATAAGTCCATATTGATCAATTGTAAGGGCCTAGAGGTGCTTATTTGATTCTTAGATTTGAAACTACCCTTAATTTGTTTACCTAATTGGCAAGATCACATACATTATCTTTAATGAACTTGATATGAGGAATTCCTCTTACAAGTTCTTTAGATGATATTTGAGTGATTAGTTTCATGCTAGCATGACCTAATCTTCTATGCCATATCCAAGCATCCTCATTCAAAACAGAAAAACATATTTCATTACACAAATCATTGATGTCAATAGTGTATACGTTATTTTGTTTCAATGCAATCATAGATATGTTTTTGTGTGGTTTTTCAATGATGCAAGCATTAGATTCAAATCTGACAATATATCCTTTATCACATAATTGACTAATGCTCAAGAGGTTATGTTTTAAACCATCAACTAACAAAACATCTTCAATAAAGAAGTTGGATTTGTTACCTATGGTTCCTTTGTCAATGATTTTACCCTTGTTGTTGTCTCCGAAGGTGACATAGCCTTCGTCTATGCTAGTGAGCTTAGAGAATTGAGATGGATCTCCGGTCATATGCCTTGAGCATCCACTATCAAGGTACCATCTCTTGCTCCTAGCTTGCGATGGTTTAGTTTTCTACAAGAAATGATGATTTTTAGGTACCCATTTGCTTTTGGGTGCCTCACAAATAGATCTACATTGTCTATCATGTTTCATAGAATTTATTATGGTTCCTTTAGGAACCCAGATCAATTTGTTTGGACTAATTTTCTTGAATGGACAATAATGCGTCTTGTGTCCAAATTTGCAACAAAAGTTGCATTTGTTTTGAAGTCGAACATGTAAGATGGGGCCTTTTATGTAGGTGGTTGGATTTTGGTGAGGACTTCTCACAAATCCAATTCCACTTCTTTTGGAAACGTGACCCTTGTTTGCAAGGATCATGTTTAATGACTTCCTACCAACCTCGAATTTCTTCAAGGTGTCCTTAAGTAGCAAGTTTTCCTTTTGGAGAGTTTCTAGATCATGGCATTATATGCATGAGCTTAAACTATCATGATGTTCAGCTTTTAACTTATCGAAATTACAAATAAGACTATCATGCTCCTTTTTTAGCAATTTGTATTTTCTACTAATTGTCTTACATTCATCAAATAATTCATGGAAAGCATTTAATAATTCATGATAAGGTAAATCTGCATCAATTAAATTTGTTACCTCATCTCCGATGACCATTAAGGCGTAATGAGCAACTTGCTCGGTGTTGGACTCCTCTTCTTCGGATGCGCTCGAATCATCCCATGTTGCTTTGAGCGCCTTCTTCTTGGATGTTCTCTTCTTGGCTAGGGGACAATCACTCTTGTAGTGTCCCGGCTTTTTGCACTCATAGCAAATAACTTGGTCCTTCCTGGGTTCAAGTTTATTTTTTGCGTCATCCTTAAACTTGTTTCTTTTAAAGAATTTTTAAAATTTTCTTGTTAGAAGTGCCAAGTCATCCTCACAGTCCTCATCACTTGAGTTTTCTCTCAAGTGGCCTTCTGAAGTTTTAAGTGCCATATCCTTCCTGTTCTTTGGAAGGATGTCTTCTTGCTCTTCATGAGCTTTACAAGTCATCTCGTAGGTCATTAATGACCCGATTAGTTCTTCAAGAGGGAAGTTGCGTAGATCTTTTGCCTCTTGAATAGCAGTGACTTTAGGATCCCAACTCTTAGGAAGGGATATTAGAATCTTATTTACGAGCTCAAAATCCGAAAAACTTTTTCCGAGTCCTTTTAGACCGTTGACGACATCCGTGAAACGGGGAAACATGTCGCCAATGGTTTCACTCGGTTTCATCCGGAAAAGTTTGAAAGAATGTAACAGAAGATTGATTTTTGACTCTTTCACTCTACTTGTGCCTTCGTGAGTCACTTCGGGTGTGTGCCAAATATCAAATACAGTTTCACAAGTTGAAAGACGGTTAAACTCGTTTGTATCAAGTGCACAAAATAAGGCATTCATAGCCTTTGCATTAAGAGCGAAAGCCTTCTTCTCCAATTCATTACAATCGATCATTGGAAGAGAAGACTTCGAAAATCCATTTTCGACAAGATTCCAAAGTTCAAAATCCATAGAAATAAGAAAGATCCTCATTCGGGTCTTCCAATAGGTGTAGTCCGTCCCACTGAACATGGATGGACGTGTAATAGAATGGCCCTCTTGGTTTCCGGCGTATGCCATCTCTCTTGGGTTTTAATCCATTAGAGAGTTAACCCTGCTCTGATACCAATTGTTAGGATCAAGAGCACTAAGAGGGGGGGGGGTGAATTAGTACAGCGGAAAACATTTTGCGATTAAAACGAAACTGCGTTCGAACGATAAAAACGATTTCTGTTTGAAAGCCGATTCTAAGATTACTTTAACTTAAGATCAAGTAAGATGATGTTAAAGTCAATCTATGAAGGCAGTTTATAGTTATGATGAAAACCAGAATATAAGCGCAAACTGAAATACGACGTTTGTATGAAGAAACTGATTTACGTCTAAATGATGATTCATAAATCACTTGATTAGGCGAGATGTTGTTTAAGCAAGGGTATAAAGGTAGTTTGCAGTTATGGTATAAATCAAAACGTAAACGTAATCTGAAATATGATGATCGTACGAAAAAGCATATTTACGTCTAAACGCTGATTCGGAAAGTGCAAAGCTTGAAACCCGATCGTATATGCGCAGAAAGCAGTAAGCTTCAGAGGAGGTTTGCAGTAAAGATAATATGCTCAAAGTAAATGCAAACCGAGATTTAAAGTGGTTCGGTCAATCTTGACCTACTCCACTTTTGGCTTCCTCCACCAACGAGGTCACCGACGTCAACTAGAGGCCTTCCTTCAATAGGCGAAGGCCAACCACCCTTTTACAGTTTCACTCCTTTTGACGGGCTTAGGAGACAACCCTTACAGAAATTTTCTCTCCTCTCTTTACAACTCAAAACTTTAAAGAACAGAGGGATGAGAACTTTTGGCCTTTACAACAATTTTGAGCTCTAAGAATCACAGAAAGAGATCAAGATTTCGTGTGTAAGTTCTATTCTATCAGTGCTGAATGGGTGGGGTATTTATAGGCCCCAACCCAGTTCAAATTTGGAGCTCAAAACTGTCAATTCCCAGAATTCCGGGATCAGGCGGTTGCACCTCCTGACTGGGGCGGTTGCACCGCCTGGCATAGCTCAAAGATTGAGCCTCTAGGCGGTGCCACCTCTGTCAGGGGCAGTTGCACCTCTCTGCTAGAGCTCGAAGACCGAGCTCAGGCGGTTGCACCTCCTGACTGGGGCGGTTGCACCGCCTGCCAGAGCTCGAAGACTGAGCTCAGGCGGTGCTACCTCCTGTTAGGGGAGGTTGCACCGCCTAGTCTCGCTCGGAGACTGAGCCCAGGCGGTGCTACCTCCTGGCTGGGGCGGTTGCACCGCCTAATCTCTATGGGAGACTTAGCACAGGCGGTGCTACCTCCTGGCTTGGGCGGTTGCACCTCCCACAACAATCAGGGTCCGAATGGGTAGATCCATTCGGCCCAATTTGGGTTTTTCAGGGGCCCAATTGCCCCAAGATTAAGCTAATGGGATCACCTCCCATTTCCAACTTAATCATTGTGCTAACTACGATAAATCCTAAGACAATTTCTGCAGCTTGCTCCGGTGCGTCAATCGCTTCTTCCGACGAGTTTCCGGCGAACTTCCATCGATCATCCGATGAACCCTCGGTGATGCTCCTGCGGACTTCTGGCAAACTCCTGGACTTGCAACGATCCACTTGGCGAGTTCCGACGAGCTTCTTTTGGCAAGCTTATGGACTTCTCGGATTTGTTCCCGCAGAACCTCCAACGAATGTCCGAACTTTCGTCGAACTCTCGAACTCCCAATGTGATCATTGTCTTGACTCCGGCGCAACTCCTGCTGCATGTCTAACTTTCATCGTAGTTAATCCTGCACACTTATCTCAACACATAAATTAGACAACAAATGACAATTGACTTCATCATCAAAATCCGAGATTCAACACTATCTCCTGGCATCTGACACTGAGCGGTACTACCACTTAGTATAGGCAGTACTACCTCCTAACATCGCTTGGAGACCGAGCTTAAGCGGTACCAACGCTGGCAGTAATAACTACCGACGGTACCACCACTTAACAGCGGCAATACTACTGGCCCAAATTCCTGGGAGACCAAGTCTCCTGGGCGCCACCACCGGCCAGGAATTCTAGGTCCAAATGGGCTGATCCATTCGGCCCAATTTGGGTCTGCCAAGGACCCAATTGGCCCCAAATTAAGTTAATGGGATCACCTCCCAATCCTAACTTAATCTACATGCTAACTATAACAATTAAAACATCAATACGGTAGATCATGTTCTGGTACGTCAATCGCTTCTTCCGGCGAACTTCCGGCGAACATCCGATGAACCCTCGGCGATGCTCCGGCGGACTTCTGGCAAACTCTTGGACTTGCGACGATCCTCTTGGCGAGTTCTGATGAGCTTCTTTGGCAAGCTCCTGGACTTCTCGGATTGTTCCCGTAGAACCTCTGACGACCATTCGGACTTACGACGAACTCTCGAACCCCCATCGTGATCTTGGTCTTGACTCCGGCTCAACACCTGCTACATGTCTTATTGCCATCGTAGTTAATCTTGCACACTTATCTCAATATATGGATTAGATCACCAAATGACAATTGACTTCATTATCAAAATCCGAGATTCAACAATCTCCCCCTTTTTTATGTGACAATCAATTGATGACGGAGTTAACCGTAACTCCCCCTATCTATATACCATTCTTGAGATAAGTCATTCTTGAATTCAAGGCCTTTGAATTCAAGAGACATATTGATAAGTTTATTTAAACTTATCAATACTCTCATCATGATTCATATCATGATGTATCTCTCTGAAAATGATGTCAAGGCTTGACATCTATTTTCAAGTCTTATATTTCAAATATGAAGGATAGCAATCGTAGCAATTCATCACATGGTAAGATATCAACATTGTAAAATTGCAATGTAAACTCTTGATATCGAATCATAATGCAAATATGGCATTCATAGTAATTCATTCTATCATCAATTTATCACATATTTAATCTTCATCATATGACAAGTATATAGTAACTCATTCTATCATCAATTTACCACATATTTCTCCCCTTTTGTCATCAACAAAAAGGAGAACGATTCAACCGTATTTCAAGCATAGTAATAAGTGTGATAAAGATTCATGTCATTTTTCAACAATAAGTAATAAGATACCATTCATACAAATTTTTTAAGCAAACATGATATGGAGATAGCTTTTCATTACTTCTTCCTTATTTGTCATTAACATTTTGCATGAATGAGGAAAGCCATTGTGAACTAACTTTGAATGAAGTTAAAAATGATAAGAGATTAAATCATGCTTCATTTTTACAAGAATCAAGATATATATGTGAAATTAAATTCTTGCAAGTGTTCATTTAAAAAAAAGTCTTCCTTCATCAAGAAGGAATTCATTTCATCAAATCCATTTCTCGATTAAAAATCATTTTTCATAAGGTAAATCCATGGGAGATGCATTTGTTAATCAATCATGGAGTATTGATATGAAATAAACTTGTATTCGGATAGTATTGTTAGGATCAAGATCATGTATTCGGATTGTATTGTTAGGATCAAGAAAATCCGAAAATGAAATTCATGCATTCGGACAAAGTTTTGCCATAGCTTTTAAACACAATCATGGAGGTAAAACATGCTCATCATCATAGAAATTTTTGCATCCAAAACACAATTTCCAACATGTTATTGTAGCATATACGTAAAGTTCATATCATGAGATTTTCATCATTAAGTAATTGAATCATAAAATCACGGATTCAACAAATTCATGCATTCGGATAAGGTTTTGTTATGGCTCTTCAATCATAATTATGAAGTAAAATTATTAGTGTTTGTAGTAGTCAAAGATTAAGAATCCAATGTATGAAATCACAATGAGAGTATAACATGCTCATCATGGAAACTTTTAGCACTAAGGCACAAAATTTTCATTTTTAAAGTAAACACGTCATTCAATCATATCAACTTCATATAAAATTTTCAGCATGGAATTTAAGTGATTAAGGAAAATCCAAAAATGAGGTTCAATCAACATTAATGTCCCTTACTTTATAAATGCTCACCAAATAATACATCAAGTCATAGATACCAATGGTTAAACATATCAAACCGAGTGGCATTGTGATCAAGGTGAGTAGCATAAAGAGTTTATAACAACATAGTTTTACAACAAAACAAGAAGCAATTGTGTCCACATTTTCTAAGTACATACATATGCTCATTCAGGTAGTGGAAAATTAAAATGTCTAAACAAAGAGTCAAATTATCGATAAATCTGCTGTAGCTTAGATAGGATTTGATCTTGGCGATGTTCGAGCCAATCTTGTCTTTGTTCAAAGCGATCCATCGGAATCCCTATGTCTTTGATAGTTGATGAAAGAGCTTGCTCAATTGGATGTGATTCCTCAAAGGGACCAGTTGGAGGAGATTGATTGTTGAATCTCGTATTTTGATGATGAAACCACTTGATATATATTTATGATTTAATCTGTATTTTGAGTAACGCAGGATGCTTTGATCAGAATGAGATAATTAAAGTAGAAAAAATCATGTTGTGCCGGAGGAACATGTCAGAAGATTGGACGTCGGGCCGGTGGATCGGTCGATGTATCGATAGAAGGCTTCGGGCCATGGACTCGGGCATCAGGCCAAGAAGAGCGGGTATTGCGTCAAGGATATCGGAGTTGCGGAGTCAACTGGCCGATTGGGCAATAGGCCGCACGAGAAGACGATGCGCCGAAGAATCAGACGAAGCGTCAAGGGACTAATGACATGCCGGACAACTTGGTTAATTGCTTAGGATTAATTGTCTCGATCGAAGTTTTGTTTTACATGTGTAGGATTAACTATGATGGAAGTAAGACATGTAGCAGGAGTTGCACCGGAGTCAAGACTGTGATCACGTTGGGAGTTTAAGAGTTCAACGGAAGTCCAGACGGTCATCGGAGGTTCTGCGGGAACAAATCTGAGAAGTCCAAGAGCTTGCCAAAGAAGCTCATCGGAACTCGCCAAGTGGATCGTCACAAGTCCAGGAGTTTGCCGGAAGTCCGCCGAAGCATCGCCGAAGGTTCGTAGAATGTTCTCTGGAAGTTCGCTAGAAGCTCGTCAGAAGAAGCGATTGACGCACCGAAGCAAGTTGTAGTAAATATCTTAAGAAATATCGTCATTACATGTAGATTAAGTTAGGAATGGGAGGTGAACCCATTAACTTAATTTGGGGGCAATTGGGCCCTTGATAGACCCAAATTGGGCCGAATGGATCAACCCATTCGGACCAGAATTCCTGCTAGGCAATGCAACTACCCAGGTCAGGCGTGTTGAATCTCGTATTTTGATGATGAAACCAATTGATAATTATGTTTATGTTTTAATCTGTATTTTGAGTGATGCATGATGCTTCGATCTGGTTGTGCCGGAGGAAAAATCATGTTGTGCCGGAGGAACATGTCAGAAGATTGGACGTCGGGCTGGTGGATCAGTCGACGTATCGACAGAAGGCTTCGGGTCATGGACTCGGGCATCAAGCCAAGAAGAGCGGGTATTGCGCCAAGGATATCGAATTTGCGGAGTCAACTGGCCGATTGGGCAATAGACCGCAAGAGTGGATGATGCGCCAAAGAATCGGATGAAGCATCGAGGGACCAATGACATGCCGAACAACTTGGTTAATTGCTTAGGAATAATTGTCTTGATCAAAGTTTTGTTTTAAGTGTGTAGGATTAACTATGATGAAAGTAAGACATGCAGTAGGAGTTGAGCCAGAGTCAAAGACTATGATCACGTTGGAAGTTCGAGAGCTCGACGAAAGTCCGGACGATCGTCGGAGGTTCTGCGGGAACAAATCCGAGAAGTCCAAGAGCTTGCCAAAAGAAGCTCGTCGGAACTCGCCAAGTGGATCGTCACAAGTCCAGGAGTTTGCCGGAAGCTCACCGGAAGCTCGTCGGAAGAAGCGATTGACACACCGGAGTAAGTTGTAGTAAATGTCTTCAGAAATTCGTAGTTAGCACGATGATTAAGTTAGAAATGGGAGGTGATCCCATTAACTTAATCTTGGGGCAATTGGGCCCTTGACAGACACAAATTGGGCCGAATGGATCAGCCTATTCGGACCCAGATTTCTTGGCTAGAGGTGGTACCGCCTAGGTCGGCGGTGGCATCGCCCAGGGCTCAGTCTCCAAGCTCTGGCCGGGCGATACAACCACCTCTAACAGAGGTGCAATTGCTTGAGCTCGATCTTCGAGCTCTGGCTGGGCGGTGCAACCGCCCCAGTCAGGCGGTGGCACCACCTGAGCTCGGTCTCTGAGCTCTGGCAGGAGGTGCAACTGCCCCTGACAAGCGGTGGCACCGCCTAGAGGCTCAGTCTCTGAGCTTTGCCAAGTGGTGCAACCGCCCTAGTCAGGCAGTGCAACCGCCAGACCCCGGAATTCTAGGAGATGACAGTTATGAGCTCCAAATTCAAACTGATTTGGAGCCTATAAATACCCCTCCAATCCTTGGGTAAAACACACAAGCACAGAGAGCCAAAAAGGAAAGAAGATCGTTAATAAAGGAAGATCGTTAGTAAAGGAAGATCATTAGTGGATACCGGTGGCCTCGACGGAAGAGCAATCGGAGGAGTGGATGTAGGTCACGATTGACCGAACCACTATAAACTCTCATCTTCTCTGGTTTGCATTTACTTTAAGCATATTATCTTTACTGCAAACCTCCTCAATAGCTTACTGCCTTCTGTGCATTTACGATTGTGTTTCAAAGTTCGGTATTTTCCGAATCGGCGTTTAGACGTAAATCAGTTTTATCGTACGAACATCATATTTCAGTTTACGCTTACATTCTAATTTCCATCATAATTGCAAACTGCCTTCATAGACTTGCTTTAACTGCATCTTGCTTGATCACAAGTTAAAGTGATTTACGAATCAGTTTTTCTACCGAAATCACTCTTATCGTACGAACGTAATTTTAATCGTCAAAAGTTTTCCACTACACTAATTCCCCCCTCTTAGTGCTCTTGATCCTAACAAATGGTATCAGAGTCCGGTATTTCTCATTTTGGATTTACACCCGAGAGAAATGACTCTTCATGGCTTTAAAGAGAGTTTTTCGGTTGTTCGTCCACCGTTGTTTAACGGATTGGACTACACTTATTGGAAAACTCGAATGAGAGTTTTTTTGATTTCTATGAATTTGGATTTATGGAATATTGTTGAAAACAGTTTTCAACTTCCCTCTAAACCGATGAACGAATGGTCGGATTTGGAGAAGAAGTATTTTTCTTTAAACGCAAAGGCTATAAATGCCTTATTTTGAGCTTTGGACAAAAATGAGTTTAATCGGGTTTCTTTGTGCAAAACGGCTTTTGACATATGGCACACTCTTGAAATCACACACGAAGGCACTTCTAGAGTTAAAGATTCAAAAATCAACTTTTTGATACATGATTTCGAGCTTTTTCAAATGAAGCAAAGTGAAACCATTGGTGACATGTACACCCGTTTTACGGATGTTGTCAATGGTTTAAAAGCTCTTGGAAAATGTTTTTCGGATTTGGAACTCGTAAACAAGATTTTGCATTCTCTTTCTAAGAAGTGGGATTCAAAAGTTACTACAATACAAGAAGCTAAAAACCTAAACAACTTACCACTTGAAGAACTAATTGGTTCGTTGATGACATATGAAATGGTGCACAATGAACATGATGAACATGATGAACAAAACAACCTTCCAAAGAACATGAAGGATTTGGAATCCCGGATAAATGAATACCACTTGAGCGATGACTCAAAGTGATGAGGACAATGATGAACTTGAACTTCGAACACTAAATCTTAATAAGTTTATTAAAAAAAAATCTAAAATAAATAATAAACTTGAACGAAGGAAGAGGCCAAAGAAGAAGAACACAAAGTAGGATGAATCGAGCTCCTCCGAAGACGAGGAGAAAATCAAGAAAGGCGAGGTGACAAACTACGCCTTAACTGCTTTCAATGAAAAGGTAATCGAAATCCCCTTGATTTATTTTGAAATTACTTGATGCTTTCATGATGTATTTTCTTTTTTAGTTTAGAATTAATTTTCTTGAAAATTACATGTTTAAAAATAAAAATACAAAAATTATGATCATGCTAGTAATTTCGAAAATGATAATATTACATATTTTATGATAAACAAACAAAATGATTTTGATTGAAAATATGAAATCATGGTTAAGAAGTAATAATGTGTACCATATTTGATTAACATTGTTGAATGAAATCATGTTTGATTTGAAGTAATGCATAATGATGTAATGAAAATATTAAATGTTTTTGATACAATGATTGACAATTTTATGCATGAGATTTTAAGTTATACATGATGATAAGCATGTGTTATTTTCATGAGTGTATTTGAAAAACATATGGCAAAACCATGTCCGAATGCATGAAAGTGTTAAATTTCATTTTCAGATTTTCTTGACCATAACAATTAATTTTTTAGAATCTATTGGTCTTGATGGTTTTATGAAGAAATTCATTTTTCGATCCTAAACGTTGATGCATGTTTTTATTTAACATAAATAAAAAAGCATGCTAACATGAAATCAAATACTTAAAAAAGGGGAAAATATATTATGAAATCATGAATCTACCTATGTTATGAATTTTGTGAACCATAAAAGTGATTTTTATGATTTAAATTTGAAATGAGTTTTATCAAAATCATCATATTGATTTCTTGGAATAACATGAGATTACCTTTGATGATCATTTTGATTCATGGAATTTTGGATTCATGACTTGGTCTTATATTTGTTTATGACATGGTTGAAATCTTTGTACCTTTGAATTCTTCCCTTCTCTTTTTAATTTTTGAATTTATGCATGTTATATGTTGAAGATTTGAAACCAAGTTTTAGTATCATGCATATCTAAGAAATATTGATGTGACAAATTGAATGAGTTAAAAATGAATGATGATTTTTCTCTTGAATATAACTTGTGATATTTTTTACATAAATCTTCATTTTGATTTCCCAACATTCGATACATGAGATTTTATTATAAATCAAAATTTCTCATTAATCGATCTTCTACGATTTTACTTGATATTCTCTTAAGAGGAGATTTTCTAAATGAATCATGATTTTTCCTTTTGAGTTCTTGGAGTTATTACTTGATTTTCTTTTAAAACAAGATCTCTTCTTTGTACTCCTATGATTTTTCTTGATATTTTATTTAAAGAAGATATTTACTATATGAATCATGTCTTTTGGTATTCAAATGATTTTATCCTTCATGACATGATTTCTTTGTATTTATGGCTTGCATGGCTTGAAATGTTTTGGTATGATGCATGCAATGATGAATTTTTCATGAAGTTAAAATGATGTATGCAATACTTATAATAATGATATACATGATGTATTGCATATGATGTGTATCATGAATGCTTTAAATGATAAATGTTTGGTATCATGATCAACATGTTGATAAATGCTTAAAAATTTTAATGTTTGAGTATCATGTATGATATGCTCATTATTGATGATTGATTTATTTTTCAGTATCGTGCATGAAAAATAAGGTTTTTGAAATTGTATATGTTTTAATTTGAGTATATAATGATGCATAAATAAGATTGATACTTATCTTTGTCATAATATGAAAATTGATATAAGGGTCTTCCCTTGTTTTTGACAATGACAAAGGGGGAGCAAGAATTTCTAGCGTAGACATCATGAAAAGAGGCAAACTAGCTAGCTTGCACAATTCAAGATGAAAGCAAAAATTGCACTTCTCAAAAGAGAAGATGCAAAGGTAACATTTGCCAAATTATTTGCTTGCCTCATGTAAAACATTATCTCTTGCTAGTTTGGCATTTTGCTAGCTTGCACTTTGCAAAGAAAGCAAAAATGACACTTCTCAAAAGAGAAGAAAGAGCTTGTTATCTTGAACATCACAAGCTTGCCTATCTTAAGAAACAAAAATTGCAAAAGTGCTATCTTGCCTATCTCAAGAAGCAAAACTTGCAACTTGCACATTGCAATAAGAAGCAAGAATCATAAGCTTACACAAGAAAGTTATCTTGCATTTGCTTTCGAAATTTTTGCTAGCTTGTATATTGTGAAACTTGCATATCGTAAAAATTTCAGCTTGTAGTCTAAAGAGAAACAAAAAGTTGATATCTCAAAAGAAGCAAATGTGCTATCTTGCCTATCTCGAGAGGCAAAAATGCTAACTTGCATATCTAGCAAAACTTGACAAATTTACAAATTTCAAGAAGCAAGAGTTACTTTCTTGAACATCTCAAAACTGCTAGCTTGTATGTTCTAAAATATTATAAAATTTGCTAGCTTGATGTTGTAGAACTTGCTATCTTGAACATTACCAAATGTGCTATCTTGTATGCTGTAAAACTTTCATATCTAAAACTTGATAGCTTGAATGTTCTATGCATTATGTAATACTTGCTAAATTTTCTAGCTTCAAAACTACATGATAATAAAACTTGATATTATGTTTTTCATGCAATGAGTTGAACTTATATTACAAACACAAAGAATAGTTGTACTTCTCCTTTTTGTTGATGACAAAGAGAGAGAAGTAAGTTGATGATATGACATGTTATGCATAAGTTTATGAAAATGTGTTGCAAGTATTCATGATGAATATTGCAATGACTTAATTCAGTTTGAATTCAAGGTTCTATCAATATGACATATTTGTTGAATCTCGGATTTTGATGATGAAACTAATGGATTGTGTTTAGATGTTTAACTGCATTTTGAGTGAAGCAGGTCTACTCGATCAGAATTAGACAGTTAACGTAGGAGGAATTGACGCTGCGCCGGAGGAGATCACGTCAGGATATTGGACGGCAGAAGGCTTCGAACGTCGGGCATCGGGCCAAGGAGAGCGGAATTGCGCCAAGGATATCGGGGTTGCGGAGGTCAACCGTCGATTGGGCAACAAGCCGCAAGAGAGGACGATGCGCTGAAGAATCGGACGAAGCGCCAACCAATGACGTGCCGGGCAATAGAATGTCAATTCGCGTTGTAATAACTGTCTAGATCGGAGTAGAGTTTTGGCTTGCATGTGCAGGATTAACTACGATAACGATGAAGACATAAAGCGAAACAAAGTGCGGAGTCAAGCATGAAGGATTCGTTGGGAGTTCAAGAGTTCGACGGAAGTCCGAAGGATCGTCGGGAACGCTGCCGGAACTAGCCGAGAATGAGTAGGGAGCTTGCCGAAGGGTTTTTCGGAAGCTCGCCGAAAGGTTCGTGGGAAGTTCGCAGAGTTCGCCGAGAAATATCGGAGCTTGCCGAAGAAGCTCGTTGGAACTCGCCAAGATCAAATCGTGAAGTTTAAGAGCTTGCCGGGAGTCCGCAGAATGGTTTCCGAGAGTTTATCGGAAGACCGCCGAAAGTTCGTCGGAAGCTCACCGAAAGAAGTCTTGACTTATGGACTTTGTAATAGCTTATAAAATGTCTTTAAATTCGTAGTTAGCATGTTAATTAGAGTTATGATTAGGTATTAATCCTATAACCCAAGTAGGGGCCAATTGGGCCCAAGTTCGGACTAGTTTGAGCCAAGATTGAAGCCCAACTAGTGGGCCGAAAATACTGTAGGCGGTGGCACCGCCCAGTGCCCGAGAGCTGGGCGGTAGCACCGCTTGGGCTGGGCGGTGGCACCGCCCAGCACTGTCAACGTCTGACAATGACAGGCGGTGGCACCGCCTGGGCTAGGTGGTGGCACCGCCCAGTGCCCGAGAGCTGGGCGGTAGCACCGCTTGGGCTGGGCAGCGGCACCGCCCAGCACTGTCAACGTCTGATAGTGACAGGCGGTGGCACCGCCAGCATCGGGAACCCAACGAGAATTCAAATTTGGAGCCCAAATTTGAATCCTCTTAAGACCTATAAATACCCCTCAAATCTCAGCTGAGATTACAACCTTTTGAGAAGCTAGAAGTTGAGAAAAGCTTTAGGAAAAGTCTTGTTTTCAATAGCTTAAGTGTTCACCTCCTTTCTTTTCATTGAAATCTTTGTAAAAGGGTGAACCACTTGTAAGAGGTTGTAAGAGGGGTGTAAGAAGGAGGTTGATCTTCGCCTAGTAAAGGAAGATCATTAGTGGATGCCGGTGGCCTCGACAGAAGAGGAATCGGATGAGTGGATGTAGGTCACGATTGACCGAACCACTATAAACTACCGTCTTCTCTGGTTTGTATTTATCTTATTGTCATTTATATTACTGCAAACCATCTTCACTTTGATGCTCTACTTCTTTGTCTCCTTCTTACATATGCCTTCAAGTTAAAAACGCAATCGAAACGGTTTCAAACGAAACGTTGTTTTTATTATACGAAGTTTCCGTAAGTGTTTAAATCATCGAAAGTTTATCATACTTTACCGCTGCACTAATTCACCCCCCCACCCTTCTTAGTGCCGCTCCGATCCTAACAATTGGTAACAGAGCCACGGTTTTCTACTTTGGTTTAACACCCAAATAGAAATGGCTCTTTATGGCTTTCAAGAGGGTCACTCTCTCATTCGTCCTCCCTTTTTCAATGGGACGGACTACACCTATTGGAAAACTCGAATGAGAGTTTTATTACTTTCGTTGAATCTCGAGCTTTGGAATATTGTCGAAAATGGATTTAAAAAATCTTCTCTTCCGATGAGCGAATGGGATGAATTGGAGAAGAAAGTTTTTGCTTTAAATGTAAAGGCTATGAATGCTTTATATTGTACACTTGACAAAAATGAATTTAATCGCATTTCGATTTATGATTCGGCTTTTGATATTTGGAGAACTCTTGAGGTCACTCATGAAGGCACTAGCCGAGTGAAAGAGTCCAAAATCAACATTCTTGTGTACTCTTACGAACTTTTCCGGATGAAACCAAGTGAGTCCATCGGAGACATGCACACCCATTTCTCGGATGTCATCAATGGACTCAAAGCTCTTGGTAAAAGTTTTTCTAACTTTGAACTAGTCACTAAAATCTTAAGATCCCTTCCAAAAAGATGGGAATCAAAAGTTACGGCTATTCAAGAGGCCAAGGACCTTAAAACATTTCCTCTTGAAGAACTTGTTGGGTCTCTAATGACCTACGAAATGAACAATGTGACAAAAGGAAAACTCGAGAACAACCTTCCAAAGGACAGGAAGGATTTGGGACATAGAACACATGAAGACCATTCGAGCATAAGCTCAAGTGATGGTGAACTTAAACTACAAATGAAAAAAAAAAATTAAAAAAGAAAAAAATGGAACTACTTGCTTTGAACGCAAGAAGAACAAAAATTGGGATGAATTGAGCTTTTTCAAGACGAGGAGAAAATCAAGAAAGGCTTAGGTGGCAAACTATGCCTCAACCACTCTCAATAATGAGGTAATAGAAACCCCCTAATTTATTTCGAAATTACATAATACTTTCATGAGTCATTTTAATTTAGTTTAGGATTAATTTTTTAAAAAATTGCATGTGTTATGTTAATGCAATAAAATGTTAGATATAAATCTAATGCTTATACACCTAGTAAGATTAATCTTATGTATGTGTTTGAGAAGTAAGAATGTATATTTTGACGATTTCCATATTGATTTTCAATGACGATGCATGGCTTTTTTGAATGGAAGGTTTGATGATTTTTTTTTAACCTTATATTTGGTTTTCAAACATGATGTATGGTTTTGACATATGAATAAAATTTGAGCATGCTAAGATAAAATCAATCGTATAAATTAAAACTAAAAAAAGTTTTAGTTATCTATAAGAATCATTCAAAAATTATGTTCAATAAAACCAATTCAAAATGATGGAATGAAAATATTAAATGTTTTGATACCATTTTATGCATGAGATTTTAAAAGTTATACATAATGATCTTGATGGTTTTTTATGAAGAAATTTATTTTTCGATCCTAAATGATTGATGATATATATATGTATTTTGGCACAAAAAAGGACAAAGGCATGCTTATATCAAACAATTAAATAGATAAAAGTATTTTTCTTGAATATTCTTGGTTTGATGAATCTATTTTATCATCTTTTTTATGAATATCTTCAAAAAATGATTTTGATTTGATGATTTGAATTTAAATGAGCTTTATCTTGATTTTTTTGAGATTTATAACTTGAGATTTACTCTATAAAAATCAAGATCTTGTATCCTCAATGTTCCTTTTTTTTAGCATCTACTATCCAAATGAATTATGATTGGTATCATTGCTATATTTCTTCTTATCATGCACTAAAGAGAAAATTTTCCTAAATGAATCATGATTTTTTGGAACCATAATTCTTTTTATGATTCATAATGAATTGAGAATTTTTATATGCTTGAATTAATATCTTGTTCTCTTATAAGATTGAATGAATTTTATCTATATCATGATCTCCTAAGATTTTCCCTTGATTATTATTATAAATCTATGTATACCATTTTGAATCTCTTGAAAGTAATGTTGAGATTTTGATGAATTTGACAATTTAAATTTGAATGAGTTTGTATTCAACTTACGATCTTGATTTCTTGGATTTACTACTTGAGATTATTTTTTAATCACAATCTCTTCTTTGTACACCTACAATTTTTGTTATTTATAAAAGGAAGATATTTGATTAAATGAATCATGTCTTTTGGTATTCAAATGGTCTTATCTTTGATGATATGATTTCTTTATATCTATGATACAAATGCCTTGAAATGATTGAAATATTTTACACTTTTATGCTCTTCCCTACTTCTTTCTTGTTTTCAATGATAAAATAGGGAGAAGATTTGATCATGCATGGTTGGATATAATTTGACAAAATGGATACCATTATGAAACATTTATGATTGGCAATGATGCATACAATACTTGTGCTTTCTAATTATGATGTGATGTATTGCATATGATGTAAATCATAATTTAAAATACTATGAGTTATTGCCAAAAAGATGTATCATGTATGATATGCTCATAATGTTGATTGATTTATTCAATATCGCGCATGAATGAAATATAAGGTTTTTGAAATAGTGCATGTTTTAATTTGAAAATATAATGATGCACAAATGAGATTGATACATACCTTTGTCATAATTGATGTAAAGGGTCTTTCCTTCTTTTTTATAACGACAAAGGGGGAGATAGCTAGCTTACACAAGACAAGAGAAGCAAAAAATTACAAACGTAGACATCGCAAAAAGGGGCAAAACTTATTAGTTTGCTCATCTCGAAAGCAAGAAATGCTATCTTGTAATCTCAAGCAAATGAGCTATCTTGCCTATTTCAAGAAGCAAAACTTGCAACTTGTACATTGCAATAGGAAGCAAGAATCATGAGCTTACACAAGAAAGCTATCTTGCATTTGCTTTCGAAATTTTTACTAGCTTTTATGTAGTAAAACTTACATATCGTAAAAATTTCCTAGCTCGATCATTTCATTGAAAGAACTTACTATCTTGAACATCACAAAAGTTTGCTACCTTGCATGATATAAAATTTGCTATATCAAACATCATAAATACTGTTACTTGCAAAGAAAAGCAAAGTGCAATCTTGCACAAGAAGCAAGTGTTGAATTGCCATGATTGAACTTAAGAATCTTGCTATGCTTTTGTGCTTATATGTTGTGATGAAAATCTAGCTTCATGTTGTAAAAACTTGCATATCTTTTAAAATAGCTAGAGCTACTTCTCCTTTTTGTTGATGACATAGGGGGAGAAGTATAATGATGACTTCATACATTGAATTGAATATTTTATATATTTGCATGATGGTTTAAATATTTTTTCATAACATGTGATGAATGTTACTTGGATTTGGGATAATCCAAGTGTTCTATCAATGGCATATTGATAGGGGGAGTTTGGTTAAACTCCAGGGAGTTTAGGTTAACTCCGTTAGTCATCAATTAGTTGTCATCATCAAAAAGGGGGAGATTGTTGAATCTCGGATTTTGATGATGAAACTAATTGATTGTGTTTAGATGTTTAACTGCATTTTGAGTGATGCAGGTCTACTCGATCAGAATTAGACAGTTAACGCAGGAGGAATTGACGTTGCGCCGGAGGAGATCACGTCAGGATATTGGACGGTAGAAGGCTTCGAACGTCGGGCATCGGGCCAAGGAAAGCGGAATTGCGCCAAGGATATCGGGGTTGCGGAGGTCAACCGTCGATTGGGCAACAAGCCGCAAGAGAGGATGATGCGCTGAAGAATCGGACGAAGCGCCAACCAATGACGTGCCGGGCAACAGAATGTCAATTCGCGTTGTAATAACTGTCTAGATCGGAGTAGAGTTTTGGCTTGCATGTGCAGGATTAACTACGATAACGATAAAGACATAAAGTGAAACAAAGTGCGGAGTCAAGCATGAAGGATTCGTTGGGAGTTCAAGAGTTCGACGGAAGTCTGAAGGATCGTCGGGAACGCTGCCGGAACTAGCCGAGAATGAGTAGGGAGCTTGCCGAAGGGTTTTTCGGAAGCTCGCCGGAAGGTTCGTGGGAAGTTCGCAGAGTTCGCCGAGAAATATCGGAGCTTGCCAAAGAAGCTCGTTGGAACTCGCCAAGATCAAATCGTGAAGTTTAAGAGCTTGTCGGGAGTCCGCAGAATGGTTTCCGAGAGTTTATCGGAAGACCGCCGAAAGTTCGTCGGAAGCTCACCGAAAGAAGTCTTGACTTATGGACTTTGTAATAGCTTATAAAATGTCTTTAAATTCGTAGTTAGCATGTTAATTAGGGTTAGGATTAGGTATTAATCCTATAACCCAAGTAGGGGCCAATTGGGCCCAAGTTCGAACTAGTTTGGGCCAAGATTGAAGCCCAACTAGTGGGCTGAAAACACTATAGGCGGTGGCACCGCTCAGTGCCCGAGAGCTGGGTGGTAGCACCGCTTGGGCTGGGCGGTGGCACCGCCAGCATCGGGAACCCAACAAGAATTCAAATTTGGAGCCCAAATTTGAATCCTCTTAAGGCCTATAAATACCCCTCAAATCTCAGCTGAGATTACAACCTTTTGAGAAGCTAGAAGTTGAGAAAAGCTTTAGGAAAAGTCTTGTTTTCAATAGCTTGAGTGTTCACCTCCTTTCTTTTCATTGAAATCTTTGTAAAAGGGTGAACCACTTGTAAGAGGTTGTAAGAGGGGTGTAAGAAGGAGGTTGATCTTTGCCTAGTAAAGGAAGATCATTAGTGGATGCCGGTGGCCTCAACGAAAGAGGAATCGAAGGAGTGGATGTAGGTCACGATTGACCGAACCACCATAAACTACCGTCTTCTCTGGTTTGCATTTATCTTATTGTCATTTATATTACTGCAAACCATCTTCACTTTGATGCTCTACTTCTTTGTCTCCTTCTTATATATGCCTTCAAGTTAAAAACGCAATCGAAACGGTTTCAAACGAAACGTTGTTTTTATCATATGAAGTTTCCGTAAGTGTTTAAATCGTCGAAAGTTTATCATACTTTACCGCTGCACTAATTCACCCCTTTTTAGTGCGCCCGATCCTAACAATATTGATAGGGGGAGTTTGTTTAAACTTCAGGAGTTAAGGATAACTCCGTCATCAATTGGTTGTCATCATAAAAAAGGGGGAGATTGTTGAATCTCATATTTTGATGATGAAACCAATTGATAATTATGTTTATGTTTTAATCTACGTTTTGAGTGATGTAGGATGCTTCGATCAGGATGAGACAATTAAAGCCAGAAAAATCATGTTGTGCTAGAGGAACATGTCAGAAGATTGAACGTCGGGCCGGTGGATCAGTCAACATATCGATAGAAGGCTTCGGGTCGTGGACCCGGGCATCGGGCCAAGAAGAGCAGGTATTGTGCCAAGGATATCGGAGTTGCGGAGTCAACTGGTCGATTGGGCAATAGGCCGCAAGAGAGGACGATGCGTCGAAGAATCGGACAAAGCGTCGAGAGACCAATGACATGCCGGACAACTTAGTTAATTGCTTAGGAATAATTGTCTCGATCGAAGTTTTGTTTTAATTGTGTAGGATTAACTACGATGAAAGTAAGACATACAGCAGGAGTTGAGCCTGAGTCAAAGACTATGATCACATTGGGAGTTCGAGAGCTCGACGGAAGTCCGGACGATCATCAGAGGTTCTACGAGAACAAATCTGAGAAGTCCAGGAGCTTGCCAAAAGAAGCTCGTCGGAACTCGCAAAGTGGATCGTCACAAGTCTAGGAGTTTGCCGAAAGTCCGCAGGAGCATCACCAAGGGTTTATTGGATGATTGACGGAAGCTCGCCGGAAGAAGCGATTGACGCACCAGAGCAAGTTGCAGTAAATGTCTTAAGAATTTCGTAGTTAGCACGATGATTAAGTTAGAAATGGGAGATGATCCCATTAACTTAATCTTGGGGCAATTGGACCCTTGACAGACCCAAATTGGGCCGAATGGATTAGCCCATTCGGACCTAGATTTCTTGGCTAGAGGTGGCACCGCTTGGGTCGGCGGTGGCACCGCCTAGGGCTCAGTCTTCGAGCTCTGGCTGGGTGGTGCAACCGCCTCTAACAGAGGTGCAACCGCTTGAGCTCGGTCGCTGAGCTCTAGTTGGGCGGTGCAACCGCCCCAGTCAGGTGGTGGCACCATCTGAGCTCGATCTCCGAGCTTTGGCAGGAGGTGCAACTGCCCCTAACAAGCGGTGGCATCGCCCAGAGGCTCAGTCTCCGAGTTCTACCAGGCGATGCAACCGCCCCAATCAGGCGATGCAACCGCCAGACCCCGAAATTCCGGGAGATGACAGTTTTGAGCTCCAAATTCAAACTGGTTTGGAGCCTATAAATACCCCTCCAATCCCTGGGTAAAACACACAAGCACAAAGAGCAAAAAAGGAAAGAAAAGCTGTAGAAATCAGTTGAGAAAGGAGAGTGAGTGCTTGTAAGGGTTGTCTCCTAAACCCAGTAAAAGGAGAAGAGGGGTGTAAGAAGGAGATTGATCTTCGCCTAGTAAAGGAAGATCGTTAGTAGATGCCGGTGGCCTCGAAGGAAGAGGAATCGTAGGAGTGGATGTAGGTCACGATTGACCGAACCACTATAAACTCTCATCTCTAGTTTGCATTTACTTTGAGCATATTATCTTTACTGCAAGCCTCCTCAATAGCTTACTGCCTTCTGCGCATTTACGATCGTGTTTCAAAGTTCAGTATTTTCCGAATCGGCGTTTAGACGTAAATCAGTTTTATCGTACGAACATCATATTTCAATTTACGCTTACATTCTAATTTCCATCATAACTACAAACTGCCTTCATAGACTTGCTTTAACTGCATCTTGCTTGATCACAAGTTCAAGCGATTTACGAATCAGTTTTTCTACCGAAATCGCTCTTATAGTATAAACGTAGTTTTAATCATCGAAAGTTTTCCACTGCACTAATTCACCCCCCCACCCCTCTTAGTGCTCTTGATCCTAACAAGGCGATGGCACCGCTTGGGCTCAGTGTTTGAGCGAGACTTAGCGGTGCAACTGCCCCAGTCAAGCGGTGGCACCGCTTGGGCTTAGTCTCCGAGCGAGACTCGGCGGTGCAATCGCCCTTGTCAGGTGGTGGCACCACCTAAAGGCTCAGTTTCCGAGCTGCCAAGCGGTTGTACCGCCCTAGTCAGCAGGTAGTATCGCCAGGACCCCGAAAATCTAGGCGGTGACATTTTTTAGCTCCAAATTCAAACTAGTTTGGGGCCTATATATACCCCACCCTTTCCTGTATGAAAGGGCACCGAAAGCTTGATCTTACACTATGATTTTAGAGCTCAAAAGTGTTGTAAAGGCTAGAAGTTCTCCTCCCTCTTTTCTTCCAAGTTTTGAGCTTTCAAGAGGGGAGAGAAATTCTGTAAGGGTTGTCTCCTAAGCCCGTCAAAAGGAATGAAACTGTAAAAGGGTGGTTAGCCTTCGCCTATTGAAGGAAGGCCTTTAGTGGACGTCGGTGACCTCGTCGGTGGAGGAAGCCAAAAGTGGATGTAGGTCAAGATTGACCGAACCACTCTAAATCTCGGTTTGTATTTACTTAGAGTATCTTATCTTTACTACAAACCTCCTCAATAGCTTATTGTCTTCTACTCATTTACGAACGTGTTTCATAGTTAAGTATTTTTTGAATCGGCGTTAAGATGGAAATCAGTTTTATCGTACGAACATCATATTTCAATTTGCGCTTATATTTTGATTTCTATCATAACTGCCAACTGCCTTTATATCTTTACTTTAACTATATCTCGCTTGATCACAAGTTAAAGTGATTTACAAATCGGCTTTCATACCGAAATCGTTTTTATCGTAGGAACGTCGTATTCTAGTTTGCTATTGCATTATGTTGTCTATCTTAAACTGCAAACCGCCTCTATATATTTGCTTTAACTGCATCTTGCTTGATCACAAGTTAAAGTGATCTACGAATCGATTTTCTTACCAAAATCGGTATCAGAGCCCAGTATTTCTCATTTCGGATTTACACCCAAGAGAAATGGCTCTTCATGGCTTTCAAGAGGGCTTATCGGTTGTTCGTCCACCGTTGTTTAACGGATTGGACTACACTTATTGGAAAACTCGAATGAGAGTTTTCTTGATTTCTATGAATTTGGATTTTTAGAATATTGTTGAAAATGGTTTTCAACTTCCCTTTACACCGATGAACGAATGGTCGGATTTGGAGAAGTATTTTTCTTTAAACGCAAAGGCTCTGAATGCCTTATTTTGTGCTTTGGACAAAAATGAGTTCAATCGAATTTCTATGTGCGAAACGGCTTTTGATATTTGGCGAACACTTGAAATCATGCACGAGGGAACTAGTAGAGTCAAAGACTCGAAAGTTAACATGTTATTGTATGATTTTGAGCTTTTTCGAATGCAACCAAGCGAGACTATAGGCGACATGTACACCCGCTTCACGGATGTCGTCAATAATCTAAGAGTTCTTGGTAAATCTTTTTCTAATTTTGATCTCGTAAGCAAGATCTTAAGATCCCTTTCAAAAAGGTGTGACCCTAAAATAACCGCAATACAAGAGATAAAAAATTTAAATGATTTTCCATTAGAAGAATTAATCGAGTCATTAATGACCTATGAAATGATGCTTTTAGAATATTTTGAACCCGATGAGCACTTGAACCACCTTCTAAATAATATGAAGGATTTGGAACTCCGGACAAATGAATACCACTTGAGCGATGACTCAAGTGATGAGGACAATGATGAACTTGAACTTCGAACACTAAATCTTAATAAGTTTATTAAACAAAAATCTAAAATAAATAATGAACTTGAACGGAGGAAGAGGCCAAAGAAGAGGAAGGCAACCAAGGGTGAATCAAGAACTTCCAAAGGTGAAACGGTGAATTGGGCTTTAACGGGCTACGACTACAAGGTAAGTAACTCAACTCTCTTGAATTTTTTTTAAATTACTTGAAGTTTTTCATGAGTGCTTAATTTAGATAGTAGTTATAGGAAATAAAAAATTGTTTTTCAAAAATTATATCATGAATTTCTTTTTAGCATCTTTGAAAAATTAAAAATTTGATCATGAAAAGTATATTGCTAAGGTTTCATGCATGTTATGTTTCGAAATGTTGAATGATGTATGCGATATTAGGGATGATAATTATATGATATGTGATAATGCTTAGGATTAATCCATGCATGTGTATCTTAATGATTTTATATCATGCATGAGTTTTTGAAGTAAATGTTGATTTGAAACTCTCATTTTATATTAACATGTTTTTGGTCTAATCGTTTTTTTGACGAATTAACATGTCATTCTCATGACATATTAAGATGACATAGTGCATGTACATCTATGTATTAATTTCTTGATAGTCTTTTGATGATAGATGTGATATCATGATGTGTTTGGTTTTGACGGTTTCATGATGAAACTTATGTTTCGATTTTAAATGATGATACATGTTTTCACAAAAGACTTGAATACCCTCACATGAAATCAATGAAATGGAAATGAATTTTCTATCCTATTGAGATTAATGAATTTATTTTATCAATCTTGTGAATCTCATGAAAATAAACATGAAAATAAATGAGTGTATCATGCATTTGGTCTTAATGATTTCTCTTAAACATACATTTTGAAATCATACTTGATGATGAATATCAAGATATTAAAAGGATGTTAACATGGAATCATGCTTGATGATTTGTTCTATAAAATTTACCTTTCCATCTTAAATGTTGACACTTGTTTTATTAAAGGTAAAGGCATGCTTATAAGAAGCAGATCACATGAATAGAAATGTATAAAAATGAAATGTGATCCTCTATCTTATCGACTTTTCAATAAATCTATGCTTATCATGTATGAATTTATTGAATGTGACTTTGAGGATGATTTCGGATTTCACAAATGCTTGATTCATACTTATGACATGAGACACATTTTAAATATGAATCATGTTCAATGCTTCAATCATGTTAAATATGATAAAATGAGGAGAAATTTTGATCATGCATGGTAGGATATAATTGCTATAATGAGAATTTTACACTATTACACACCTTAATAACATGTTGGAAGTTATGTGTTTTGGATATAAAAATTTCCATGATCGTGAGCATGTTTTATCTTCATGATTGAATTTGAAAATCTATAGCAAAACCTTATCCGAATGCATGAAAGTATTAAATTTTATTTTCTGATCTTCTTGATCCTAACAATCGGACTTAATAAACAAATGTCATATCGAGTTTGATTCATATCATTGATTTTTGAAATATGGAATCAACTAGTAAATGCATCTCTCATAGACTTATCATGTGAAAAATATCTTTCAAGAAATGGATTTGATGATTCCTTCTTATATCTTTAGAGAAATAGTTTTACGTGCAAGGATTTGATTCACACACATATCTTGATCCTTGTAAAAATGAAATGTGCTTTAATATCTTATCAATTTTAACTTCATTCGAGTAAGCTCACAAGTGACTTTCCTCTTTCATGCAAAAAGATAATAACAAATAAAGAGGAAGAAGTAATGAAAGCTATCTCTATGTCATGTTTTTCTTGAGATATTTGTATAATTGATATCCTATTACTTATTGTTGAAAAATGACATAAACCGAGTTATGGCATGAATCATTACCGCACTTATGTTTAAAATTTGTTTATATCGTTCTCCTTTTTGTTGATGACAAAAGAGGAGAAATATATGAATTGATACTATTAGTACCATATTTGAATTTGAATTATGTTAAGATATCAAAAGAAGCTTGCATCGAAATATATGGTAAATTGATGATAGAAATGCTATGATTGCCATATGCCATGTTAAGATATTAAGAACTTGCATCGTAATTTTACTTGCGGATATCTTGCTATGTGATGAAATGCTATGATTTGTTGCTAAAATGATGCATACAATACTTATGCCTTTTATTATGATGTATGTGATGTATTGCATATGATGTGAATCATGATTAAAATTACCTTAATTTGAATTCAAGGTTTATCTCAATTATGAAATTTTTAAATAAGAATGATTACTCACCTTTGTCATAATCTGAAAATTGATATAAGGGTCTTCTCTTCTTTTTGACAATGACAAAGGGGGAGCAAGAATTTCTAGCATGGACATCATGAAAAGAAGCAAACTAGCTATCTTGCACAATTCAAGACGAAAGTAAAAATTCCACTTCTTAAAAGAGAAGAAATTGCTATCTTGAACATCACTGATAATTGCTAGCTTGAAATCTTAAGAAAATGCAAAAATGTTCTATCTTGCTTTTCTCAAGATGCTAAACATGCTAAACTTGCACTTAGCAACGAAAGCAAAATTGCGAGCTCAAACATTGCAAAGGAAGCAAGAATCATGAGCTTACACAAGAAAGCTATCTTGCATTAGCTTTCGAAATCTTTGCTAGCTTGTATTTAGTAAAACTTGCATATCGTAAAAATTGCTAGCTTGTAGTCTAAAGAGAAGCAAACAGTTGCTATCTCATGAAAAGCAAACATGCTAAACTTGTACATCTTTAATTGCTAAATTGCATGATGATAAAATTTGATACTATGTTTTTCATTCAATAAGTTGAACCTATATTCCAAACACAAGAATAGTTGGACTTCTCCTATTTGTTGATGACAAAAGGGGAGAAGTATGATGTTATGCATAAGTTTATGATGACGTGTTACAAGTATTCATGATGAATATTACAATGACTTGAATTCAGTTTGAATTCATGATTCTATCAATATGGCATATTGATAGGGGGAGTTTGTTTAAACTCCGGGAGTTAAGGTTAGCTCCGTCATCAAGTGGTTGTCATCATAAAAAAGGGGGAGATTGTTGAATCTTGTATTTTGATGATGAAACCACTTGATATATGTTAATGATTTAATCTACGTTTTGAGTGACGTAGGATGCTTCGATCAGGATGAGACAATTAAAGCAAGAAAAATCATGTTATGCCGGAGGAACATGTCAATAGGCCGCACAAGAGGACGATGCGCCGAAGAATCAGACGAAGCGTCGAGGGACCAATGACATGCTGGACAACTTGGTTAATTGGTTATGATTAATTGTCTCGATCAAATTTTTGTTTTACATGTGCAGGATTAACTATAATGGAAGTAAGACATGCAGTAGGAGTTGCGTCGGAGTCAAGACTATGATCACGTTGGAAGTTCGAGATTTCAACGGAAGTCCGGATGGTCGTCGGAGGTTCTGTGGGAACAAATCCGAGAAGTCTAGGAGCTTGCCAAAGAAACTCGTCGGAACTCACCAAGTGGATCGTCGCAAGTCCAGGAATTTGCCGAAAGTCCACCGGAGCATCGCCGAAGGTTCGTCGGATATTCGCCGAAAGTTCGCTGGAAGCTCGCCGGAAGAAGCAATTAATGCACCGAAGCAAGTTGTAGTAAAAGTCTTAAGAAATATCATAGTTAGCATGTAGATTAAGTTAGGAATGGGAGGTGATACCGTTAACTTAATCTGGGGGCAATTGGGCCCTTGATAGACCCAAATTGGGTCGAATGGATTAACCCATTCGGACCAGAATTCCTGCCAGGTGATGGCACCGACTAGGAGATAGTCTCCCAAGAAAGCAGGGCGGTGCAACCGCCCAGGTTAGTCGCTGGCACCGCTTGGGCTCAGTCTCCGAGTGAGACTAGGCGGTGCAACCGCCCTAGTTAGGCGGTGGCACCGCCTAGGCTCAATCTCCGAGCGAGACTAGGCGGGGCAACCGCCCCTATCAGGCGGTGGCACCACCCAGAGGCTTAGTCTTCGAGCTGTCAGGCGGTTGTATCGCCCCAGTCAGGAGGTAGTACCGCTAGGACACGTAAAATCTGGGAGGTAACATTTTTTAGCTCCAAATTCAAACCAGTTTGGGGCCTATATAATCCCCACCCTTTCCCGCATAAAAGGGCACCGAAAGCTTGATCTTACACTATGATTTTAGAGCTCAAAAGTGTTGTAAAGGCTAGAAGTTCTCCTCCCTCTTTTCTTCCAAGTTTTGAGCTTTCAAGAGAGGAGAGAAATTCTATAAGGGTTGTCTCCTAAGCCTGTCAAAATGAGTTAAACTGTAAAAGGGTGGTTGGCCTTCGCCTATTGAAGGAAAGCCTCTAGTGGACGTCATTGACCTCGTCGGTGGAGGAAGCCAAAAGTGGATGTAGGTTAAGATTGACCGTACCACTCTAAATCTCGGTTTGCATTTACTTTGAGCATCTTATCTTTACTGCAAACCTCCTCAGTAGCTTACTGCCTTCTGCTCATTTACGAACGTGTTTTATAGTTAAGTATTTTTTGAATCAGCATTAAGACGGAAATCGATTTTATCGTACGAACATCATATTTCAGTTTGCACTTATATTCTGATTTCTATCATAACTGCAAATTACCTTTATATCTTTGCTTTAATTGTATCTCACTTGATCACAAGTTAAAGTGATTTACGAATCGGCTTTCATACCGAAATTGCTTTTATCGTAAGAACATCGTATTCCAGTTTGCTATTACATTTTGTTGTCTATCTTAAACTGCAAACTGCCTCTATATATTTGCTTTAACTGCATCTCGCTTGATCACAAGTTAAAGTGATCTACGAATTGGCTTTCTTACCAAAATCGCTTTTATCGAACGAATGCAGTTTTAATTGTCAAAAATTTTCTGCACTAATGCACTAATTCCCCCCCACCCCCTCCTCTTAGTGCTCTTGATCCTAACAATTGGTATCAAAACCCGATATTTCTCATTTCGGATTTACTCCCGAGAGAAATGGCTCTTCATGGCTTTCAAAAGGGCTTATCGGTTGTTCATCCATCGTTGTTTAACGGATTGGACTACACTTATTGGAAAACTCGAATGAGAGTTTTCTTGATTTCTATGAATTTGGATTTATGAAATATTGTTGAAAACGGTTTTCAACTTCCCTCTAAACCGATGAACGAATGGTCAGATTTGGAGAAGTATTTTTCTAGGCATTCTAACCCACATATCATTTCTAAATATACATCTCATTCGATGAAGTAGATTTTTATTTATGATGCTAAATCTATCTAGCTTTATAACTTCTTCGTCGGGTGGTATTGTAATATCATAGACATCAAGTATTCTAGTGATTATACCACCATATGGAAGCATTATATCCATTTTAGATATTTCTATCATATTTTATTGGATAAGGTAACCAAAGCAGTTGTTAAATCCTTTCAAGATCCAGTACATGGTTCCTAATTCCATTTGACTTACTTCATCATGATGGTATTGTTTAGGGAGAATGATATTAATTAAAATGTGATGAAGTATTTTAGTGTTTAATGGTAATAGATGTTCACAGCTTTTAGGAAGTACCATTAAGTTGGGATTATCGAAAATTGTTCCTAAGGCATCAATATACGTGGTCCCAACTATTTCAACATCCTATTGTCCTCTAAAATAACAACCACTATCTTTTATAGGGATGCCTATTATGTCACAAAGGGATATATCCGTGATATATATATATGATGTCCTAGAAGATAGGTAGACACCCTTTCTTCTTCATCTATATGTAGATTGTTATAAAACAACCTAACAAGTCTAGGATAGATGGGTTCGCTTATTTATAGGATTGAGAGAAGATCTAGATTTGCAAACTATTGAATTGGCTCTAAATCACTTAGTTCATCTAAGTCAACATACTTTCCCTTATGAACATTTCTAAATTCTATGGAAGTAAATTTTTGGGCATGTAGATTTAAATCAGAAAGTGTGGAATTAGAGTTTTCTTCTAATCTCCTCTTCCCTTTGTCCCTAGAGGATCTTCTAGAACCCATAAATACTACTATTTAGGAAGATAAATAATGAGCAAGAGCAGATGATACAAAACAAAATTCAAAAGACCTCTTAGAGAATACCTTAGTCAAGATCTTCAAGAGGATGAAGGATTGATTCTTAATCTTGCCGGGAATATGTAGTTTTGGGTAGCTAAAGGGGAGGAATGTAGTTGGAGGAGAGTTTAGAGCTGCAAGGAGGAGAAGAGAATGAGTTGAGGTTAGTTCTACTATCGGCCCTAGCTCAGGTTTAAAAAGGGGCAGGTTGCGAGCGGTGGCACCATTGCTTGGGTGGTGCAATCGCCTACCACCCGTGACAATCGACGGTTCTACCGCTAGCTGGGCGGTGCCACCGCCTACAGGCAGTGAGCACTACTTTCAGGGATGTGTGGGTTGATGTGGGTGTTTTCAATTTGAGGGAGTGTTTGTTTGTGAAGCACACAACCCTAATTATATAATCATGTAAAAATTCACATCACAAGATGAGAAAATTTGTGCGTTCATGATCAATCTTGTGAAATGCATACTCTACTCAAATGTCATATAAAGCTTATATGTCTTCAATATGTTCATGACTTACATCATACAAAATTTGTATGCTAACTTAGCTTGCAAGACGTAAGTTCATGATCTTGTGAGATATAGTTGGATGCGGAAAAATTGAGGAAGGAATGTATCCGATGAATTTAGAAAATCCAAAGGATGTGTGAAGGGGAATTCATGCATAAGAGTTTATAGATTTCAAAATTTGAGGGATTAACTTAAGTGTTTATCATGTAAGATTGCATTATTAATGTATGGTATATTATGTTAGGATCAAGAGCACTAAGAGAGGGGGTGAATTAGTGTAGTGGAAAACTGTCAACGTTTAAAACTGCGTTCGTACGACAAAGGCGATTTCAGTAAAAAAGTTGATTCGTAAATTATTTTAACTTGAGATCAGGTAAGAAGCAGTTAAAACAAATCTATAAAGACAGTTTGTAGTTATGATGGAAATCAGAATGTAAGCGCAAAATGAAATACGATGTTCATACGGTAAAAGCGATTTCAGTAGAAAAGCCGATTCGTAAATCACTTTAACTTGTGATTAGGCAAGAAGCAGTTAAAACGAATCTATTAAGGCAGTTTGCAATTGTGATGGAAATCAGAATGTAAGCGCAAACTGAAATACGATGTTCGTACGAGAAAAGCAATTTACGTCCAAACACGATTCGGAAAATACTGAGCTTGGAAACGCAATTGTAAAAGTGTAGAAGGTAGTAAGCTATGGAGGAGGTTTGCAGTAAGGATAATCAGCTCAAAGTAAATGCAAACCATAGAAGATGGGAGCTTACAGTGATTCGATCAATCGTGACCTACATCCACTCCTCTGATTCCTCTTCCGTCGAGGCCACCGGCATCCACTAACGATCTTCCTTTACTAGGTGAAGATCAACCTCCTTCTTACACCCCTCTTCTCCTTTTATTGGGTTTCGGAGATAACCCTTACAAGCACTCACTCTCCTCTCTTAAACAGAATTCTAACACTTAAGCTAGAGGAGGGAAATTCTAGAGATTACAGTAGTGTTTTCTCTTTTTTAATCTCTCTGTGCTTGTGTCTTTTACCCAGGGATTGGAGGGGTATTTATAGGCTCCAAACCAGTTTGAATTTGGAGCTCAAATCTATAATCTCCCGGAATTTCAGGGTCTGGCGGTTGCACCGCTTGGCAGAGCTCGGAGACTGAGCCTCTGGGCAGTGCCACCGCTTGTCAGGGGCGGTTGCACCTCCTGCCAGAGCTTGGAGACCGAGCTCAAGCGGTGCCACCGCCTGACTAGGGCAGTTGCACCGCCCAGCCAGAGCTCGGAGACTAAGCCCTTGCGGTGCCACCGCCTAGCTTTCCTGGGAGACCCTCTCATGGGCGGTGCCACCGCCCACACTATTTTAGCTCACTGGTTGGGCTCTAAACTTGGCCCAAACCAGTCCGAACTTGGGCCCAATTGGCCCCTACTTGGGTTATAGGATTCACACCAAATCATAACCCTAATTAACATGCTAACTATGAATTTAAAGATATTTTCTAAGCTATTACAAAGTCTGCAAGTCAAGACTTCTTCTGGCGAGCTTCCGGCAAACTTCCGACGGTCTTCCGATGAACTCTCGGAAACCATTCTGCGGACTCCCGGCAAGCTCCTAGATTTCACGATTTGATCTTGGCGAATTCCAACGAGCTTCTTCGGCAAGCTCCGATCTTTCTCGGCGAGCTCCGTGAACTTCCAACGAACCTTCCGGCGAGCTTTCGAAAAACCCTTCGGCAAGCTCCCAACCCATTCTCGGCTAGTTCCGGTAGCATTCCTGACGAACCTTCGGACTTCCGTCGAACTCTCGAACCTGCAACGAATCCTTCGCGCTTGACTCCGACACTTTGTTTCGCTTTATGTCTTCATCGTTATCATAGTTCATCTTGCACAATTAAAACAAAACATCGATCGAGATAATTAATCCTAAGTAATTAACTAAGTTGTCCGGCATGTCATTGGTCCCTCGACGCTTCGTCCGATTCTTCGGCGCATTGTCATATCCTGCGGCCTATTGCCCAATCGGCCAGTTGACTCAGCAACTCCGATATCCTTGGCGCAATACCCACTCTTCTTGGCCTGATGCCCAAGTCCACGGCCCGAAGCCTTCTGTCGATACATCGACAGATCCATCGGCCCGACGTCCAATCTTCTGACATGTTTCTCCGGCACAACATGATTTTTTCTGCTTTAATTGTCTCATCCTGATCGAAGCATCCTGCGTCACTCAAAACATAGATTATAACATAAACACAATTATCAATTGGTTTCATCATCAAAATACGAGATTCAACAATCTCCCTCTTTTTTATGATGACAATCAATTGATGATAGAGTTAAACTTAACTCCCGGAGTTTAAACAAACTCTCCCTATCAATATGCCATATTGATAGAACCTTGAATTCAAACTGAATACAAGTCATTGCAATATTCATCATGAATACTTGCAACATATCATCATGAACTTATGCATAACATGTCATGTCATCAACATACTTCTCCCCCTTTGTCATCAACAAAAAGGAGAAGTACCACAATCAAGTGTTTGGAATATTAGTTCAACTTATTGCATGAAAAACATAATATCAAGTTTTATCATCATGCAGTTTTGAAGCCAGAAAATTTAGCAAGTATTACATCATGCTTAGAACATTTAAGCTATCAAGTTTCAGATATGCAAGTTTTACAGCATACAAGATAGCACTTTTGGTAATGTTCAAGATAGCAAGTTTTACTAGCTAGCACTCTTGAGATGTTCAAGAAAGCAACTCTTGCTTCTTGAGATACGCAAATTTGTCAAGTTTTGCTAGATGTGCAAGTTAGCATTTTTGCCTCTTGAGATAGGCAATATAGCACCTTTGCTTCTTTTGAGATAGCAACTTTTTGCTTCTCTTTAGACCACAAGCTAGTAATTTTTACGATATAGAAGTTTTACATTATACAAGCAAGCAAAAATTTTGAAAGCAAATGCAAGATAGCCTTCTTATGTAAGCTCATGATTCTTGTTTCTTATTGCAATGTGCAAGTTGCAAGTTTTGCTTCTTGAGATAGGCAAGATAGCACTTTTGTAATTTTTATTTCTTAAGATAGGCAAGATTGTGATGTTCAAGATAACAAGCTCTTTCTTCTCTTTTGAGAAGTGACATTTTTGCTTTCTTTGCAAAGTGCAAGCTAGCAAAATGCCAAACTAGCAAGAGATAATGTTTTACATGAGGCAAACAAACAATTTGGCAAATGTTGCATTTGCATCTTCTCTTTTGAGAAGTGCAATTTTTGCTTTCATCTTGAATTGTGCAAGCTAGCTAGTTTGCCTCTTTACATGATGTCCACGCTAGAAATTCTTGCTCCCCCTTTGTCATTGTAAAAAATAAGGGAAGACCCTTATATCAATTTTCCTATTATGACAAAGGTAAGTATCAATCTTATTTGTGCATCATTATGTATTCAAATTAAAACATACATAATTTCAAAAACCTTATTTTTCATGCACGATACCGAAAAATAAATCAATCATCATTAATGGGCATATCATACATGATACTCAAACATTAAATTTTTTAAGCATTTATCAACATGTTGATCATAATACCAAACATTCATCATTTAAAACATTCATGATACACATCATATGCAATATACATCATGTATATCATTATCATAAGTATTGCATATATCATTTTAACTTCATGAATATTTCATTATTGCATGCATCATACCAAAACATTTCAAGTCATGCAAGCCATAAATACAAAGAAATCTTGTCATGAAGGATAAAATCATTTGAATACCAAAAGACATGATTCATATAGTAAATATTTTTTTTTTAAATAAAATATCAAAAAAAATCATAGGAGTACAAAGAAGAGATCTTGTTTTAAAAGAAAATCAAGTAATAACTCCAAGAACTCACAAGGAAAAATCATGATTCAGTTAGAAAATCTCTACTCAAGAGAATATCAAGTAAAATTGTAGAAGATCGATTAATAAGAAATTTTGATTTATAATAAAATCTCATGTATTGAATGTCGAGAAATCAAAATGATGATTTATATAAAAAATATCACAAGATATATTCAAGAGAAAAACCATCATTTATTTTCAATTTGTCACATCAATATTTCTTAGATATGCATGATACAAATCTTCAACATATAACATGCATAAATTCAAAAATTGAAACGAGAAGGGAAGAATTCAAAGGTACGAAGATTTCAACCATCTCATAAACAAATGTAAGACCAAGTCATGAATCCAAAATTCCATGAAACAAAATGATCATCAAAGGTAATCTCATGTTATTCCAAGAAATCAATATCATGATTTTGATAAAACTCATTTCAAATTTAAATCATCAAAATCACTTTTATGGTTCACAAAATTCATAACATAGGTAGATTCATGATTATATTTTCCCCCTTTTTTTAAGTATTTGATTTCATGTTAGCATGCCTTTTCATTTATGTTAAATAAAAACATGCATCAACATTTAGGATCGAACAATGAATTTCGTCATAGAACCATCAAGATCAATAGATTTTCAAAAATGAATTGTTATGGTCAAGAAAATCCGAAAATGAAATTTAACACTTTTATGCATTCAGACATGGTTTTGCCATATACACTCATGAAAATAACACATGCTTATCATCATGTATAACTTAAAATCTCATGCATAAAATTGTCAATCATTGTATCAAAAATATTTAATATTTTCATTACATCATTATGCATTACTTCAAATCAAACATGATTTCATTCAACAATGTTAATCAAACATGATACACATTATTACTTCTTAACCATAATTTCATATTTTCAATCAAAATCATTTTGTTTGTTTATCATTAAATATGCAATGTTATCATTTTCGAAATTACTAGCATGATCATAATTTTTGTATTTTTTTATTTTTAAACATGTAATTTTCAAGAAAATAAATTCTAAACAAAAAATATATATCATGAAAGCATCAAGTATGTTCAAAATAAATCAGGGGGATTTCGATTACCTTTTCATTGAAAGCGGTTAAGGCGTAGTTTGCCATCTCGCTTTTCTTGATTTTCTCCTCGTCTTTGGAGGAGCTCAATTCATCCCACTTTATGTTCTTCTTCTTTGGCCTCTTCCTCCATTCAAGTTCATTGTTTATTTTAGATTTTTGTTTAATAAACTTATTAAGATTTAGTGTTCGAAGTTCAAGTTCATCATTGTCCTCATCACTTGAGTCATCGCTCAAGTGGTATTCATTTGTCTGGGGTTCCAAATCCTTCTTGTTCTTTGGACGGTTGTTTTGTTCATCATGTTCATCATGTGCATTGTGCACCATTTCATATGTCATCAACGAACCAATTAGTTCTTCAAGTGGTAAGTTGTTTAGGTTTTTAGCTTCTTGAATTGTAGTTACTTTTGAATCCCACTTCTTAGAAAGAGAACGTAAAATCTTGTTTACGAGTTCAAAATCCGAAAAACATTTGCCAAGAGCTCTTAAACCATTGACGACATCCGTGAAACGGGTGTACATGTCAACAATGGTTTCGCAAGGCTTCATTCAAAAAAGTTCGTAAGAATGCACGAGAATGTTGATTTTGGACTCTTTCACTCGACTAGTACCTTCATGAGTGACCTCAAGAGTTCTCCAAATATCAAAAGCCGAATAACACATCGAAACGTGATTAAATTCATTTTTGCCAAGTGCACAAAACAAGGAATTCATAGCCTTTGTGTTTAAAGTAAAATACTTCTTCTCCAAATCCGACCATTCGTTCATCAGTTTAGAGGGAAGTTGAAAACCGTTTTCAACAATATTCCATAAATCCAAATTCATAGAAATCAAGAAAACTCTCATTCGAGTTTTCCAATAAATGTAGTCTAATCCGTTAAACAACGGTGGACGAACAACCGAAAAACCCTCTTTAAAGCCATGAAGAGCCATTTCTCTTGGGTGTAAATCCGAAATGAGAAATACCGGGCTCTGATACCAATTGTAAGGATCAAGAGCACTAAGAGGGGGGGAGGGGTGAATTAGTGCATTGAAAAACTTTCAACGTTTAAAACTGTGTTCGTACGACCAAGGCGATTTCAGTAGAAAAGTCGATTCGTAAATTACTTTAACTTGAGATCAGGTAAGAAGTAGTTAAAACAAATCTATAAAGACAATTTGCAGTTATGATGGAAATCAGAATGTAAGCGCAAACTGAAATACGATGTTCGTATGGTAAAAGCGATTTCAGTAGAAAAGCCGATTCGTAAATCACTTTAACTTGTGATTAGGCAAGAAGCAGTTAAAACGAATCTGTTAAGGCAATTTGCAGTTGTGATGGAAATCAGAATGTAAGCGCAAACTGAAATACGATGTTCGTACGAGAAAAGCGATTTATGTCTAAACACGATTCGGAAAATACTGAGCTTGGAAATGCAATCGTAAAAGCACAGAAGGCAGTAAGCTATGAAGGAGGTTTGCAGTATGGATAATCAACTCAAAGTAAATGCAAAACAGAGAAGACGGGAGTTTACAGTGGTTCGATCAATCGTGACCTATATCCACTCCTCCGATTCCTCTTCCGTCGAGGCCACCGGCATCCACTAATGATCTTCCTTTACTAGGTGAAGATCAACCACCTTCTTACACCCCTCTTCTTCTTTTACTAGGTTTAGGAGACAACCCTTACAAGCACTCACTCTCCTTTCTTAAATAGAATTCTAACACTTAAGCTAGAGGAGGGAAATTCTAGAGATTATAGCAGTGTTTTCTCTCTTTTAATATCTGTGTGCTTGTGTCTTTTACCCAGGGATTGGAGGGGTATTTATAGGCTCCAAACCAGTTTCAATTTGGAGCTCAAATATGTCATCTCCTGAAATTTCGGGGTCTGGCGATTGCACCGCCTGGCAAAGCTCGGAGATTTAGCCTCTGGGCGGTGCCACCACTTGTCAGGGGCGGTTGCACCTCCTACCAGAGCTCGGAGACCGAGCTCAGGCGGTGCCACCGCTTGACTGGGGTGGTTGCACCGCCCAACCAGAGCTCGGAGACCGAGCTCAAGCGGTTGCATCGCCCAATCTCGCTCGGAGACTGAGCCCTGGACGTGCCACCGCCTAGCTTTCCTGGGAGACCCTCTCCTGGGCGGTGCCACCGCTGACCCTGGCAGTGCCACCGCCTATACTATTTCAGCTCATTGGTTGGGCTCCAAACTTGGCCCAAACCAGTACGAACTAGGGCCCAATTGGCAACTACTTGTGTTATAGGATTAACACCTAATCCTAACCCTAATTAACATGCTAACTATAAATATAAATTCATTTCTAAGCTATTACAAAGTCTGTAAGTTAAGACTTCTTCTGGTGAGCTTCCGGCAAACTTCCGGTGGTCTTCCGATGAACTCTCGGAAACCATTCTAGGGACTCCCGGCAAGCTCCTAGACATCATGATTTGATCTTGGCGAGTTCCAACGAGCTTCTTCGGCAAGCTCCGATCTTTCTCGGTGAGCTCCGCAAACTTCCAACGAACCTTCTGGCAAGCTTCCGAAAAACCCTTCGGCAAGCTCCCAACTCATTCTCGACTAGTTCCGGTAGCATTCCCGACGAACCTTCGGACTTCCGTCGAACTCTCGAACACGCAACGAATCCTTCGCGCTTGACTCCGACACTTTGTTTCGCTTTATGTCTTTATTGTTATCATAGTTAATCCTACACAATTAAAACAAAACTTCGATCGAGACAATTAATCCTAATCAATTAACTAAGTTGTCCGGCATGTCATTGGTCCCTCGACGCTTCGTCCGATTCTTCGGTGCATCATCCTCTCCTGCGACCTATTATCCAATCGGCCAGTTAACTCTGTAACTCCGATATCCTTAGCGCAATACCTGCTCTTCTTGGCCTGATGCCCAAGTCCACGGCCCGAAGCCTTCTGTCGATACATCAACAGATCCATCGGCCTGACGTCCAATCTTCTGACATGTTTCTCCGGCACAACATGATTTTTTCTGCTTTAATTGTCTCATCCTGATCGAAGCATCCTGCGTCACTCAAAACATAGATTAAAACATAAACACAATTATCAATTGGTTTCTTCATCAAAATACGAGATTCAACAATCTCCCTCTTTTTTATGATGACAATCAATTGATGACAGAGTTAAACTTAACTCCCGGAGTTTAAACAAACTCTCCCTATTAATATGCCATATTGATAGAACCTTGAATTCAAACTGAATACAAGTCATTGCAATATTCATCATGAATACTTGCAACATATCATCATGAACTTATGCATAACATGTCATGTCATCAACATACTTCTCCCCCTTTGTCATCAACAAAAAGGAGAAGTACCACAATCAAGTGTTTGGAATATTAGTTCAACTTATTGCATGGAAAACATAATATCAAGTTTTAACATCATGCAGTTTTGAAGCCAGAAAATTTAGCAAGTATTACATCATGCTTAGAACATTTAAGCTATCAAGTTTCAGATATGCAAGTTTAACAGCATACAAGATAGCACTTTTGGTAATATTCAAGATAGCAAGTTTTACAAGCTAGCACTCTTGAGATGTTCAAGAAAGCAACTCTTGCTTCTTGAGATACGCAAATTTGTCAAGTTTTGCTAGATGTGCAAGTTAGCATTTTTGCCTCTTGAGATAGGCAATATAGCACCTTTGCTTCTTTTGAGATAGCAACTTTTTGCTTCTCTTTAGACCACAAGCTAGTAATTTTTATGATATAGAAGTTTTACATTATACAAGCAAGCAAAAATTTTGAAAGCAAATGCAAGATAGCTTTCTTATGTAAGCTCATGATTCTTGCTTCTTATTGCAATGTACAAGTTGCAAGTTTTGCTTCTTGAGATAGGCAAGATAGGCAAGATTGTGATGTTCAAGATAACAAGTTCTTTCTTCTCTTTTGAGAAGTGACATTTTTGCTTTCTTTGCAAAGTGCAAGCTAGCAAAATGCCAAACTAGCAAGAGATAATGTTTTACATAAGGCAAACAAACAATTTGGCAAATGTTGCATTTGCATCTTCTCTTTTGAGAAGTGCAATTTTTGCTTTCATCTTGAATTGTGCAAGCTAGCTAGTTTGCCTCTTTACATGATGTCCACGCTAGAAATTCTTGCTCCCCCTTTGTCATTGTAAAAAATAAGGGAAGACCCTTATATCAATTTTCATATTATGACAAAGGTAAGTATCAATCTTATTTGTGCATCATTATGTATTCAAATTAAAACATACACAATTTCAAAAACCTTATTTTTCCTGCACGATACCGAAAAATAAATCAATCATCATTAATGGGCATATCATACATGATACTCAAACATTAAATTTTTTAAGCATTTATTAACATGTTGATCATAATACCAAACATTCATCATTTAAAGCATTCATGATACACATCATATGCAATACATCATGTATATCATTATCATAAGTATTGCATATATCATTTTAACTTCATGAATATTTCATTATTGCATGCATCATACCAAAACATTTCAAGTCATGCAAGCCATAAATACAAATAAATCATGTCATGAAGGATGAAATCATTTGAATACCAAAAATCATGATTCATATAGTAAATATCTTTTTTTAAAATAAAATATCAAAAAAATCATAGGAGTACAAAGAAGAGATTAGTTTTAAAAGAAAATCAAGTAATAACTCCAAGAACTCACAAGGAAAAATCATGATTCATTTAGAAAATCTCTACTCAAGAGAATATCAAGTAAAATTATAGAAGATCGATTAATAAGAAATTTTGATTTATAATAAAATCTCATGTATTGAATGTCGAGAAATCAAAATGATGATTTATATAAAAAATATCACAAGATATATTCAAGAGAAAAATCATCATTTATTTTCAATTTGTCACATCAATATTTCTTAGATATGCATGATAAAATCTTCAACATATAACATGCATAAATTCAAAAATTAAAACGAGAAGGGAAGAATTCAAAGGTACGAAGATTTCAACCATCTCATAAACAAATGTAAGACCAAGTCATGAATCCAAAATTCCATGAAACAAAATGATCATCAAAGGTAATCTTATGTTATTCCAAGAAATCAATATCATGATTTTGATAAAACTCATTTCAAATTTAAATCATCAAAATCACTTTTATGTTTCACAAAATTCATAACATAGGTAGATTCATGATTATATTTTCTCCCTTTTTTTAAGTATTTGATTTCATGTTAGCATACCTTTTCATTTATGTTAAGTAAAAACATGCATCAACATTTAGGATCGAACAATGAATTTCGTCATAGAACCATCAAGATCAATAGATTTTCAAAAATGAATTGTTATGGTCAAGAAAATCCGAAAATGAAATTTAACACTTTTATGCATTCAGACATGGTTTTGCCATATACACTCATGAAAATAACACATGCTTATCATCATGTATAACTTAAAATCTCATGCATAAAATTGTCAATCATTGTATCAAAAACATTTAATATTTTCATTACATCATTATGCATTACTTCAAATCAAACATGATTTCATTCAACAATGTTAATCAAACATGATACACATTATTACTTCTTAACCATAATTTCATATTTTCAATCAAAATCATTTTGTTTGTTTATCATAAAATATGCAATGTTATCATTTTCAAAATTACTAGCATGATCATAATTTTTGTATTTTTTTATTTTTAAACATGTAATTTTCAAGAAAATTAATTATAAACAAAAAAAAAATCATGAAAGCATCAAGTATGTTCAAAATAAATCAGGGGGATTTCGATTACCTTTTCATTTAAAGTGGTTAAGGCGTAGTTTGCCACCTCGCTTTTCTTGATTTTCTCCTCGTCTTTGGAGGAGCTCGATTCATCCCACTTTATTTTCTTCTTCTTTGGCCTCTTCCTCCATTCAAGTTCATTGTTTATTTTAGATTTTTGTTTAATAAACTTATTAAGATTTAGTGTTCAAAGTTCAAGTTCATCATTGTCCTCATCACTTGAGTCATCGCTCAAGTGCTATTCATTTGTCTGGGGTCCCAAATCCTTCCTATTCTTTGGAAGGTTGTTTTGTTCATCATGTTTATCATGTGCATTGTGCACCATTTCATATGTCATCAACGAACCAATTAGTTCTTCAAGTGGTAAGTTGTTTAGGTTTTTAGCTTCTTGAATTGTAGTTACTTTTGAATCCCACTTCTTAGAAAGAAAACGTAAAATCTTGTTTACGAGTTCAAAATCCGAAAAACATTTGCCAAGAGCTCTTAAACCATTGACGACATCCGTGAAACGGGTGTACATGTCAACAATGGTTTCGCAAGGCTTCATTCAAAAAAGTTCGTAAGAATGCACGAGAATGTTGATTTTGGACTCTTTCACTCGGCTAGTACCTTCATGAGTGACCTCAAGAGTTCTCCAAATATCAAAAGCCGAATAACACATCGAAACATGATTAAATTTATTTTTGTCAAGTGCACAAAACAAGGCATTCATAGCCTTTGCGTTTAAAGTAAAATACTTCTTCTCCAAATCCAACCATTCGTTCATCAGTTTAGAGGGAAGTTGATAACCGCTTTCAACAATATTCCATAAATCCAAATTCATAGAAATCAAGAAAACTCTCATTCGAGTTTTCCAATAAATGTAGTCCAATCCGTTAAACAACGGTGGTCGAACAACCGAAAAACCCTCTTTAAAGCCATGAAGAGCCATTTCTCTCGGGTGTAAATCCGAAATGATAAATACCGGGCTCTGATACCAATTGTAAGGATCAAGAGCACTAAGAGGGGGGAAGGGGTGAATTAGTGCATTGAAAAACTTTCAACGTTTAAAACTGTGTTTGTACAACCAAGGCGATTTCAGTAGAAAAGTCGATTCGTAAATTACTTTAACTTGAGATCAGGTAAGAAGTAGTTAAAACAAATCTATAAAGGCAATTGGCAGTTATGATGGAAATCAGAATGTAAGCGCAAACTGAAATACGATGTTCGTATGGTAAAAGCGATTTCAGTAGAAAAGCCGATTCGTAAATCACTTTAACTTGTGATTAGGCAAGAAGCAGTTAAAACGAATCTGTTAAGGCAGTTTGCAGTTGTGATGGAAATCAGAATGTAAGCGCAAACTGAAATACGATGTTCGTACGAGAAAAGCGATTTATGTCTAAACACGATTCGAAAAATACTGAGCTTGGAAACGCAATCGTAAAAGCACAGAAGGAAGTAAGCTATGAAGGAGGTTTGCAGTAAGGATAATCAACTCAAAGTAAATGCAAACCAGAGAAGACGGGAGTTTACAGTGGTTCGATCAATCGTGACCTACATCCACTCCTCCGATTCCTCTTCCGTCGAGGCCACCGGTATCCACTAACGATCTTCCTTTACTAGGTGAAGATCAACCACCTTCTTACACCCCTCTTCTCCTTTTACAAGGTTTAGGAGACAACCCTTACAAGCACTCACTCTCCTTTCTTAAATAGAATTCTAACACTTAAGCTAGAGGAGGAAAATTCTAGAGATTATAGTAGTGTTTTCTCTCTTTTAATATCTCTGTGCTTGTGTCTTTTACCCAGGGATTGGAGGGGTATTTATAGGCTCCAAACCAGTTTCAATTTGGAGCTCAAATATGTCATCTCCTGAAATTTCGGGGTCTGGCGGTTGCACCGCCTAGCAAAGCTCGGAGATTGAGCCTCTGGGCGGTGCCACCGCTTGTCAAGGGCGGTTGCACCTCCTGCCAAAGCTCGGAGACCGAGCTCAGGCGGTGCCACCGCCTGACTGGGGCGGTTGCACCGCCCAACCAGAGCTCGGAGACCGAGCTCAAGCGGTTACATCGCCCAATCTCGCTCGGAGACTAAGCCCTTGACGTGCCACCGCCTAGCTTTCCTGGGAGACCCTCTCTTGGGCGGTGCCACCGCTGACCCTAGCAGTGCCACCGCCTATACTATTTCAGCTCACTGGTTAGGCTCCAAACTTGGCCCAAACCAGTACGAACTAGGGCCCAATTGGCCCCTACTTGGGTTATAGGATTAACACCTAATCCTAACCCTAATTAACATGCTAACTATGAATTTAAAGTCATTTTCTAAGCTATTAAAAAGTCTGTAAGTTAAGACTTCTTCTGGTGAGCTTCCGGCAAACTTCCGGTGGTCTTCCGATGAACTCTCGGAAACCATTCTGCGGACTCCCGACAAGCTCCTAGACTTCACGATTTGATCTTGGCGAGTTCCAATGAGCTTCTTCGGCAAGCTCCGATCTTTCTCGGTGAGCTCCACAAACTTCCAACGAACCTTCTGGCAAGCTTCCGAAAAACCCTTCGGCAAGCTCCCAACTCATTCTCGACTAGTTCCGGTAGCATTCCCGACGAACCTTCGGACTTCCGTCGAACTCTCGAACACGCAACGAATCCTTCGCGCTTGACTCCGACACTTTGTTTCGCTTTATGTCTTTATTGTTATCATAGTTAATCCTACACAATTAAAACAAAACTTCGATCGAGACAATTAATCCTAAGCAATTAACTAAGTTGTCCGGCATGTCATTGGTCCCTCGACGCTTCGTCCGATTCTTCGGTGCATTGTCCTCTCCTACGACCTATTGTCCAATCGGCCAGTTAACTCTGTAACTCCGATATCCTTGGCGCAATACCCGCTCTTCTTGGCCCGATGCCCAAGTCCACGGTCCAAAGCCTTCTATCGATACGTCGACCGATCCATCGGCCCGACGTCCAATCTTTTGACATGTTTCTCCGGCACAACATGATTTTTCCTAGTTTAATTGTCTCATCCTGATCGAAGCATCCTGCATCACTCAAAACATAGATTAAAACATAAACACAATTATCAATTGGTTTCTTCATCAAAATACGAGATTCAACATATTAGTATCATTTTGTAATTGATTCTATTTATCCTTTTTTTGTCATTTTAGCTAGAGAGTGTTATGAGTCATTTTGGATCTCTAGTTAAAAATCTTGAGCATCCAAAAAGTAAGATATCATCTTTTGCTCCTAGCTTGTGATGGTATACGTTTCTAAAAAGGATGATTTTTAGGTACCCATTTAATCTTGGGTGCCTCAAAAATCAATCTAAATTGTTTGTCATGTTACATGGAGTTCTTTATGGTTTCTTTTGGAACCCAAATCAATTTGTTAGAACTAATCTTCTTGAATGGACAATGATAAGTTCTATATCCATGTTTGCTACAAAAGTTGCACTTGTTTTGGTCTGAAACAAGCAAGATAGGGCCTTTAATGTAGGTGGTTAGATTTTGGTGAGGACTTCTCACAAATCCGATTCCACTTCTTTTAAAAATATGACCCTTATTTGTAAGGAGCATATTCAAAGATTTGCTACCAATCTCAAATTTCTTCTATGTGTCCTTGAGTAGCAAGTTCTCCTTTTGGAGAATTTCTAAATTATTGCATTTTATACATAGAGCTAAACTATCTTTATGTTCAATTTTTAATTTATCAAAATTACTAACAGGAATATCCTGCTCCTTTTTTAATAATTTATATTTTCTACTAATTATTTTGTATTCATCAAATAAATCATGAAAAGTATTTAACAATTTATCAAAAGATAAATCTGCATCAATTAAATTTGATACCTCCTCTCCGACGGCCATAAGTGCATAATGAGCAACTTGCTCGGTGTTGGACTCCTCTTCTTCGGATACGCTTGAGTTATCCCACGTTGCTTTGAGCGCCTTCTTCTTTGGTGTTCTCTTCTTGGCTTGGGGACAATCACTTTTATAGTATCCCGGCTTCTTGCATTCATAGTAAATAACTTGGTCTTTTTTGGGTTCAAATTTATTTATTTTTAGTGTCATTTTTAAATTTATTTCTTTTAATAAATTTTTTAAATTTCCTTGTTAGAAGTGTCAAGTCATCGTCAAAGTCCTCATCACTTGAGTTTTCTCTCAAGTGGTCTTCTAGAGTTTTAAGTGTCATATCCTTCCTTTTCTTTGGAAGAATGTCTTCATGCTCTTCATGAACTTTGCAAGTCATTTCGTAGGTCATTAATGAACCGATTAATTCTTCAAGAGAGAAGTTGTTTAAATCTTTAGCCTCTTGAATAGTAGTGACTTTAGGGTCCCAACTCTTTGGAATGGATCTAGAATTTTTATTAACGAGCTCTAAATCCAAAAAACTTTAACTGAGTCCTTTTAGACCATTGACGACATCCGTGAAACAGGTGTACATATCACCTGTGGTCTCACTCAGTTTCATTCGAAAAACTTCATAAGAATATACTAAAAGATTGATTTTTGAATCTTTCACTCTACTTGTGCCTTCGTGAGTCACTTCGATTGCATGCCAAATATCAAATGCAATTTCACAAATCGAAACACGATTGAACTCATTTTTATCAAGTGCACAAAATAAGGCATTCATAGCTTTGCATTAAGAGCGAAAGTCTTCTACTCCAATTCATTCCAATCGATCATTGGAAGAGAAGACTTTGAAAATCCATTTTCAACAATATTCCAAAGTTTTAAATCCATGAAAATAAGGAAGATCCTCATTCGGGTCTTCCAATAGGTGTAGTCCGTCCCATTGAACATGGGCGGACATGTAATAGAGTGACCCTCTTGGTTTCCGGCATATGTCATCTCTCTTGGGTTTTAATCCAACTGAGAGTGAACCCACTCTGATACCAATTGTTAGGATCAAAAGCACTAAGAGGGGGGGTGAATTTGTGTAGTGAAAAACTTTCATTGGTTAAAAAGACTTTCGTATGAAAACCATTTTGGAAAGAACTTTAACTTGAGATCAAACGAAAGTATAGATGATGTAAAGCAATGGAGACAGTTTGCAGTTAAGATAAAGAGCAGAATGTAAATGCAAACCAAGATTTAGAGTGGTTCGATCAATCTTGACCTACATCCACTTTTGGCTTCCTCCTCTGATGAGGTCACCGACGTCCACTAAAGGCTTTCCTTCAATAGGTGAAGGCCAACCACCCTTTATATAGCTTTTCTCCATTTGATGGGCTTAGGAGACAACCCTTACAAGTTTTCACTCCTCTCTTGAATGATCAACACTTAGAAAGAAAGAGGGAGAAGAACTCTAGCTTTTATAACACTTTTAAGCTCTCAAATACTCAGAGTAAAAGTAAGCTTTCGGTTGCCCTTTCATGCAAAAAGTGTGGGGTTTATATAGGCCCTAATTAGTTTGAATTTGGAGCTCAAAAGTGTCATCTCTCGGATTTCTGAGGTCCTAGCGATACCATCGCCAGAGCTGGGCGGTACTACCACCTAGCATCTGACACTAAGTGGTACTACCGCTTAGTTTGGGCGGTACTACCGCTTGACGTTGCTCGGAGACCGAGCTCAAGCGGTATCACCGCTAGACAAGGGCGATACCACCGCTCGTAGTAATAACTATCGACGGTACCACCGCTTGACAGGGGCGGTACCACCGCCTGACAGGGTTGGTACTACTGTCCAGAATTTTTGGGAGACCAAGTCTCCTAGGCAATGCCACCACCGACCAGGAATTCTGGGTCCAAATGGGCTGATCCATTCGGCCCAATTTGGGTTTGCCAAGGGCCCAGTTGACCCCATATTAAGTTAATAGGATCACCTCCCAATCCTAACTTAATCTACATGCTAACTATGACAATTAAGACATCAATACTGCATATCGTGTTTCGATGCGTCAATCGCTTCTTTCGACGAGCTTTTGGTGAACATCCGATGAACCCTCGGCGATGCTCTAGCAGACTCCCAGCAAACACCTGGACTTGCGATGATCCTCTTGACAAGTTCCGACGAGTTTCTTTGGCAAGCTCCTGGACTTCTCGGATTGTTCCTACAGAACCTCTGATGACCGTCCGGACTTCGGACAAACTTTCAAACCCCTAACGTGATCTTAATCTTAACTCCGGCTCAACACCTGCTACATGTCTTACTGCATCACTATAAAATAACAATTGACTTCATCATCAAAATTTGAGATTCAACACGAACCACTATAAAATCTTGTTTGCATTTCTGCTTTGCTATTTTCATTTATTTCAAATAGTCATACTTCCTCATTACTTTAGTTGTACACCCTTACGAACATGTTTCAAGTTAACATCTTTCCTAAATCGATTTTAATCGAATGAAAGATTTTTAAACCGACGTAATTTTATCTGCTGCACTAATTCACACCTCTCTTAATGCTTACTCGATCCTAGCAGACTCATCGACTACATACGTACTAGGCCACTACACTGTAGTCCTCAAACAATATAGGGGAATCCAATCCTTTGGACATATTTGTCCTCAATTACCATGCATTTATAGTCCCTTATCCATCTAATATCCCAAAGATTATATACCGAACTTGGTACTATCAATGTCATACAGTTTCTACTCGAAACTCGCTCTAATCGAATTCTCGTGGAGAACTCTTTCTCTCCTAATCTGAATAACCCTAGCTAGAGATTTGTTTGAGGAAGAACATATAGGATATTCCTCTTATGACACTGAGAGTGGATGATCCTCTATCAACACTCAATAGTCCTCATAAGGTTGGTTACCACTCCCGATAACCGATTATGTTAGATTTGAAACTCTTAGGCCTATAAGTTCGGTATCAAAGAGTAGAGTACTCATACATCATATCCATGGTGTCTCAAGTCTAAGGACCAGGTACATCACTAAGACAACGGAATCGCTGTTTGACAATAATGTATCATTAACCATCCAGCATTCTATGAGCGGATCAATCAGTGAACTCATTCTCCAATAAGCACTTATATTGTGGCCCTAGTATACCCACATGAGCAGCTATGAGACTAGCTACCTCAATCATATGGATAGATATACAACATACTAGTCTGTCTGGTTATCTCGAGTACCCTTTCGAATAACATATGACCATGATTATTTAAAGTCTATGTTTAAAGGTGAATCGGTCTCATTATCGTGATCTCATCACGATTCGATTCCCATTACACAGATTCATGGACATCATTATATACATATACATATACATATATATATATATATATATATATATATATATATATATATATATATATATATATATATATATATATATATATATATATATATATATATATATATATATATATATATATATATATATATATATATATATATATATATATATATATATATATATATATATATATATATATATATATGTATATGTATATATATATATATATATATGTATATGTATATATATATATATATGTATATATATGTATATGTATATATATATATATATATATGTATATGTATATATATATATATATATATATATATATACATATACATATATATATATGTATATATATATATACACACACACACATATATGTTAGGATCGGAGCGGCACTAAGAGGGGAGTGTGAATTAGTGTAGCGGTAAAGTACGATAAACTTTCGACGATTTAAACACTTTCGGAAACTTCGTACAATAAAAGCAACGTTTCGTTTGAAACTGTTTTGATTGTGTTTTAACTTGAAAGCATACATAAGAAGGAGACAAAGAAGTAGAGCATCAAAGTGAAGATGGTTTGCAGTAATATAAATGACAATAAGATAAACGCAAACCAATTTATAGTGGTTCGGTCATGTAACCTACATCCACTTGCGAAGCCTTCTTCCATAAGGCTCCCAACTTCCACTAGCAAATCACTTTGAAGGGGAAGGATAAATACCCCTCTTACAACCTTTTATAAGTGGTTCACTATCTTACAAATTTTCAAAGAGAAAGAAGGAGGTGAACACTCAAGCAATTGAAAACAAGACTTGCTAAGATTTTGCTAAGGCTCTTATCTCAATCTATTGCTTTGCAAAAGTTGTATTCTCTACTGAGAATTGAGGGGTATTTATAGGCCCCAAGAGGGTTCAAATTTGGGCTCCAAATTTTGAATTCTCTTGGGTTTCCAAGGCTGGCGGTGCCACCGCCGGACCTCTCGGGTGCTGGGCGGTGCCACCGCTCAGTTCTTGGGTTCTGGGTGGTTCAATCGCCTACACTATTTCAGCTCACTGGTTGGGCTCCAAACCTGGCCCAAACCAATCCGAACTCGGGCCCAATTGGCCCCTACTTGGGTTATAGGATTAACACCTAATCATAACCTTAATTAACGTGCTAACTACGAATTTAAAGACATTTCCTAAGCTATTATAAAGTCCGTAAGTCAAGACTTCTTTTGGTGAGCTTCCGGCGAACTTCCGGCAGTCTTCCGATAAACTCTCGGAAACCATTCTACAGACTCCTAGCAAGCTCCTAAACTTCACGATTTGATCTTGGCGAGTTCCAACGAGCTTCTTCGACAAGCTCCGATCTTTCTCGACGAGCTCCGTAAACTTCCCACGAACCTTCCGGCGAGCTTCCGAAAAACCCTTCGACAAGCTCCCTACTCATTCTCGGCTAATTCCGGCAGTATTCCCGACGAACCATCGGACTTCCGTCGAACTCTCGAACTCCCAACGAATCCTTCACGCTTGACTCCGACACTTTGTTTCTCTTTATGTCTTTGTCATTATCGTAGTTATTCCTGCACACATAAACTAAAACTCTACTCCGATCTAGATAATTATTACAATGCGAATTGACATTCTATTACCCGGCACATCATTGGTTGGCGCTTCGTCCGATTCTTCAGCACATCATCCTCTCTTATGACTTGTTGCCCAATCGGCAGTTGACTTCCGCAACCCCGATATCCTTGGCGTAATTCTGCTCTCCTTGGCTTGATGCCCGACGTCCGAAGTCTTCTGTCGTCCAATATCCTGATGTGATCTCCTCCGGCGCAACGTCAATTCCTCCTGTGTCAACTGTCTAATCCTGATCGAGTAGACCTGCATCATTCAAAATGCAATTAAACATCTAAACACAATCAATTAGTTTCATCATCAAAATCTGAGATTCAAATATCTTCCTCTTTTTGATGATGACAACTAATTGATGACTAACGGAGTTAACCTTAACTCCCCGGAATTTAACCAAACTCCCCTTATCAATATGCCGTATTGATAGAAACTCTTGGATTCAACAACCCAAGCAACATGTCATCATAAACTTATGCATAACATGTCATGTCATCATACTTCTCCCCCTTCGTCATCAACAAAAAGGAGAAGTTCCTACTCTTATGTGTTTAGAGATAAAAAGTTTCATACATTGCATGAAAAACATAGTATCAAATTTTATCATCATGCAATCTAGCAATTAAAGATGTGTAAGTTTAGTATGTTTGCTTTTCTTGAGATAACAACTAATTTCTTCTCTTTATACTACAAGCTAGCAATTTTCATAATATTCAAGTTGCAAACTAGCAAATTTTTGCTTCCTTTGCAATGTTTGAGCTAGCAATTTTGCTTCCGTAACAAGTTAGCATGTTTTGTATTTTGAGATAGACAAGATAGCACATTTGCTTTTTTTTTAGATAGCAACTCTTTTGAGATAGTGATCTTAGCAAATTTTACATCATGCAAGATAGCAAATTTTTGTGATGTTCAAGATAGTAAGCTCTTTCTTCTCTTTTGAGAAGTGCTATTTTTGCTTCCTTTACAAAGTACAAGCTAGCAAAGTGTTTGAAAAAGTGAGCAAGTTTTGCAACATACAAGCTAGTAAAAATTTCGAAAGCAAATACAAGATAGCTTTCTTGTTTAAGTGTGTAAGCTATCGATTCTTGCTTCCTATTGTAATGTGCAGGTTGAAAGTCTTGCTTCTTGAGATAGGCAAGATAGTAATGTTTAAGAAGACAACTTTTGCTTCTTGAAATAAGCAAGTTAGCAATCTTTGCTACTTAAGATAGGCAAACTAGCAATCAAGTTTTTGCATCTTCTTGACTTGTGCAAGCTAGCTATCTCCCCCTTTATTATTGTCAAAAAGAAGGGAAGACCTTTTACATCAATTATGACAAAGGTAAGTATCAATCTTATTTGTGCATCATCATATTTTCAAATTAGAATATGCATATTTTCAAAAACCTTATATTCATTCATGCACGATATTGAATAAATCGATCAACATTATGAGGATATTATACATGATACTAAAATTTTTAACTATTTGTCAACATTTTGATTATGATACCAAACATTCATCATTTAGAGTATTCATGATACAAAACATTAAATCAATATTTATAATACATTATTTTCGTAACAACTCATAGTATTTTAAATCATGATTTACATCATATGTAATACATCACATCATAATTAGAAAGCACAAGTATTGCATACATCATTGCAAATCATAAATGTTTCATATCATGATGGTATCGAATTGTCAAATTATATCCTACCATGCATGATCAAAACTTCTCTCTATTTGTATTTCATGCATAATTTCACTTCATCACATTAGGAGTATCAAGAGGAATTAATTGGGTGATGAGATAAATATTTTACGAATACATGTAATTGTATAAAAAATCATATCATAAGTATTTCAAAAAGTCATATCATCGTATGAAGGAATATAAACAAAAATGTGATAAGATATTACTTCATGAATACAATAAAATTCATATAACATATCATGGTTTATTAGAATTAGTCTTCCTTTTGGTGAATAGCAAAAAGAATAGTAGGAGAGCAAGATCTCAATTCATGCACATCAAATATTCAATCATCAAAATCATGATTCATCTAGAAAATTCTCCTCTTTAAATATTCAAAGAGAGAATCATGATGAACATTCTTGGTTTACATAAAGTTTCAAAATATAATTATCAAGATCATGAATACTAAAAGACTATGAAACATTTCGACAAATCTCCTTTTAAATAGAAAACAATCTTGATTCATAAAGGATTTCATGTTATAAATTTCAAGAGATCAAGATCGTGATTTCGATAAAAAATTATTCAAATTTAAATCATCAAAATCATTATCAAAATCCAAGAGATTCACAAAGATGATACAAATGGATTCATCAAAATCAATAAGATTGAGCAAAATAATTTTCAAGAATGTTTTCCTCTTTTCGATTGTTTCAAAACATATGATTTTGTTTCATTTATGCCAAATAAAAATATGTATCATGTTTAAAACCGAAAGAGTAAGATTTATTACAACAAAGATCAATAAGATACTTTCATTATGGTAAAAATCAATAATCCATAAATCGTAAGATTCATCATGCATAATTTCGAAATTTATTAAGCATGATCAATATGCATGACACTAAAACATGATTTCAAAATATTTAATATTTTTATTACACAATTTCATCAATATGCATCATTATATATAACTTTACAATGTCAAATCATAGTATTAAAATATTAATATTTCAATTACAACTTTATGCATCATTAAGTATATAATTGTCAAGCATGACACTTCACTATTTCATATAAGCATGCCTATTTCATTTATGTCAAATCAAAACATACATCATTTTTTAAAGCCACTTTTATGTCAAATCAAAAAATACATCATTAAGCATCATCATTATGCATTACTTCAAATCAAACATGATTTTATTTATTTTCAAAATATTTATCATGATAGAGCATATAAGCCAAAGAAACTATTAAACATAAAGCATATTTATCAATGATGGTTTCATTGAGTATAAAGTATTTTCAACCAAAATCATTTGTTATTTATTTTAGTCATACATTTTTCTTTTTAGGTGAATCTATCTTTTCATGCTTAGTTTGCATACAAAAGTCATGCATCGTTTTCGAAAGCAACTTTCATCATGGTATATATCGATAATCCATAAATCGTAAAAAATCATTATGGAAATCATCAATAATAAATAAACTATAAATTACCCAAAACTCATCATCATCATGCATAGCCTCAAAAAATAAATTTATTAGGCATGATATCATATTTCATAAGGTATTTTTAATCAAAATCATTTTGTTTATCATAAACATACAATTTTCATGATTATTTTCAAAATTACTAGAATGATAAGCATGATTTCTATTTTTTTTTCATGTAATTTTTAAGAAAATTAATCCTAAACTAAATTAAAAATAACTCATGAAAAGTATTATGTAATTTCAAAATAATTCAAGAGAGTTGAGTTACTTACCTTATAGTCAAAGCTCGTCAAAGCCCAATTCGTCGTTTCACCTTTGGAAGTTTTTGATTCATCCTTGGTTGCCTTTCTCTTCTTTGGCCTCTTCCTCCGTTCAAGTTTATTGTTTATTTTATATTTTTATTTAATAAACTTATTAAGATTTAGTGTTCGAAGTTCAAGTTCATCATTGTCCTCATCACTTGAGTCATCGCTCAAGTGGTATTCATTTGTCCAGAGTTCCAAATCCTTCCTGTTCTTTGGAAGGTGATTTTGTTCATTATGTTCATCATGTGTATTGTGCACCATTTCATATGTCATCAACGAACCAATTAGTTCTTCAAGTGAAAAAATAATTAAATCTTTTGTTTCTTGTATTGCAGTTATTTTAGGATCCCACCTTTTTGGAAGGGATCTTAAGATCTTGCTTATGAGATCAAAATTCGAAAAAGATTTACCAAGAACTCTTAGATTATTGATAACATCCGTGAAACGGGTGTACATGTCACCTATAGTCTCACTTGGTTGCATTGGAAAAAGCTCAAAATCATGCAATAAAATATTAACTTTCGAGTCTTTGACTCTACTAGTTCCCTCATGCGTGATTTCATGTGTTCGCCAAATATCAAAAGTCATTTCGCATGTAGAAATCCGATTGAACTCATTTTTGTCCAAAGCGCAAAATAAGGCATTCATAGCCTTTGCGTTTAAAGAAAACATCTTCTCCAAATCATTCCAGTGGTTTATTGGAAGAGAAGACATTTCAAATCCATTTTCAACTATGTGTCATAAATTCAAATCCAAAGAAAGTAAGAAAACTCTCATTCGAGTTTTCCAATAAGTGTAGTCCGTCCCATTGAAAAAGGGAGAACGAATGAGAGAGTGACCCTCTTGAAAGCCGTAAAGAGCCATTTCTATTTGGGTATTAAACCAAAGTAGAAAATCGTGGCTCTGATACCAATTGTTAGGATCGGAGTGGCACTAAGAGGGGGGGTGAATTAGTGCAGCGGTAAAGTACGATAAACTTTCGACGATTTAAACACTTTCGGAAACTTCGTACGATAAAAGCAATGTTTCGTTTGAAACAGTTTTGATTGCATTTTAATTTGAAGGCATACATAAGAAGGAGACAAAGAAGTAGAGCATCAAAGTGAAGATGGTTTGCAGTAATATAAATGACAATAAGATAAACGCAAACTGATTTATAGTGGTTCGGTCATGCGACCTACATCCACTTGCGAAGCCTTCTTCCATAAGGCTCCCAACTTCCACTAGCAAATCACTTTGAAGGGGAAGGACAAATACCCCTCTTACAACCTTTTACAAGTGATTCACTCTCTTACAAATTTTCAAAGAGAAAGAAGGAGGTGTCAAAGAGAAAGAAGGAGGTGAAAACTCAAGCAATTAAAAACAAGACTTGCTAAGACTTTGCTAAGGCTCTTATCTCAATCTATTACTTTGCAAAAGTTATATTCTCTGCTGATAATTGAGGGGTATTTATAGGCCCTAAGAGGATTCAAATTTGGGCTCCAAATTTTGAATTCTCTTGGGTTTCCGAGGCTGGTAGTGCCACTGCCGGACCTCTCGGGTGCTGGGCGGTGCCACCGTTCAGTTCTTGGGTTCTGGGCGGTGCCACCGCCTAATCTAGTGGTGCCACCGCCTACACTATTTCAGCTCACTGGTTGGGCTCTAAACTTGGCCCAAACCAGTCCGAACTCGGGCCTAATTGGCCCCTACTTGGGTTATAGAATTAACACATAATCCTAACCCTAATTAACATGCTAACTATGAATTTAAAGACATTTCCTAAGCTATTACAAAGTCTGTAAGTCAAGACTTCTTCCGGTGAACTTCTGGCGGTCTTCCGATAAACTCTCGGAAACCATTCTACAGACTCCTATCAAGCTCCTAAACTTCACGATTTGATCTTTGCGAGTTCCAACGAGCTTCTTCGACAAGCTCCGATCTTTCTCGGCGAGCTCCACAAACTTCCCACGAACCTTCTGGCGAGCTTCCGAAAAACCCTTCGGCAAGCTCCCTACTCATTCTCGGCTAATTCCAACAGCATTCCCGACGAACTTTCGGACTTCCGTCGAACTCTCGAACTCCCAATGAATCCTTCACGCTTAACTCTAACACTTTGTTTCACTTTATGTCTTTGTCATTATCATAGTTATTCCTGCACACACAAACTAAAACTCAACTCCGATCTAGATAATTATTACAATGCAAATTGACATTCTGTTGCCCGGCATGTCATTGGTTGGCACTTCGTCCGATTCTTCAGCGCATCGTCCTCTCTTGTGGCTTGTTGCCCAATCGGCGGTTGACCTCCGCAACCCTGATATCCTTAGCGCAATTCCGCTCTCCTTGGCCCGATGCCCGACGTCCAAAGCCTTCTGCCGTCTAATATCCTAACTTGATCTCCTCCGGCGCAACGTCAATTCCTCTTGTGTCAACTATCTAATCCTGATCGAGTAGACCTGCATCACTCAAAATCCAATTAAACATCTAAACACAATCAATTAGTTTCATCATCAAAATATGAGATTCAACAATATATATATATATATATATATATATATATATACACATATATATATATATATATATATACACACATATATATATATATACATATATATATATACACATATATATATATATATACATATATATATATATATATACACATATATATATATACATATATATACACATATATATATATACATATATATACATATATATATATATATATATATATATATATATATATATATATATATATATATATATATATATATATATATATATATATATATATAATACGTAAAAAGAGTGTTGATCATATCACACGTGTCATCATTCACGTGATTGGCTTGCAAGACACCTATGACTAGTAGTCCTTAGACTTGAGATACCAATGATGTCCTGTATGAGTACTCCACTCTTTGATACTAGACTTATAAGTCTAGAAGTTCTAGATCTAATACAATCGATCATCGGGAATGATAGTCAACCTTACAAGTGCTATTGACTATCGATAAAGGATCATCTGCTCTCAATGTTATAAGAGAAATATCTCATGTGTACTTGCTCAAACAAATCCCTAGTCATGGTACTTCGGATTGAGAAAGACAGAGTTCTCCAAGAGAATCCGATTAGAGCGCGACTCGAGTAGAAATTGTATAGGCCTGACAGCATCATGTCCGGTATACGATCTCTAGGGTATTAGATGGATGAGGAACTATAGATGCATGGTAACTGAGGATAAATAGGTCCAAAGGATTTGATTCTCCTATATCGTTTGAGAACTACGGCGTAGTGGCTTAATACGTACATAGTCGATGAGTCGAGTTAATTATTATAGAGATAATAATTCACTTAGTTAGAAGGAGTTCTAACAGGTATAACTCATGACCAACTCGATATTGAGCTTAGAAGGTCACACATATATGGTAGGTATTGTAACGAGTAGAGGTTCGGATATGAGATATCCGTTGGAAACCCTATCTTATTAGATATCCAATAAGAGCCAATAAGAGATTATTGGGTAGAAACCCACTAATCTAAGAGGCTTGAGTAGTTGGATGGAGATCCAATACCCAATATGGTAGGATCCATTAGGGTTAAATTGACATGAGGCCTCTATAAATATAAGGAAACCAAAGGGCCATGGTCTAGGTTCTTTTTAGCTGTCACTTCATATTCTTCTCTCTCCCTCTCCTCCTCATATTGCAGCCCCTGTTGAGGGTATGTGGATAGTAAGAAGGGATAACCCTTTCTTAATTGTATGGTGTGCACGAGGAAGAGTTTTGGGTAGCGATTTGAGGAGCGTCTTCGCAGCCCGTGTGGATCGTCGCTAGAGATGAAGGCATTTGAACTCCTTCATATAATCCCACAGATTTATAGGAATTCAGGGATATACGATCTCCCTAGGTAATTCTTTTATGCATAGTTTTTTTATTTCGTGGGTTTTTATGCATTAATTTTTGCATGACGATAAAATTTTTTTTTTGAAAATTATGGGATTTTGTTTTCTGTTTTTCTATTGCGCATGTAATATCGCCCCAGATTTTCCAACAATAATCATATTCAACAAATACTTATTCAACGTTATCATATATATATATATATATATATATATATATATATATATATATATATATATATATATATATATATATATATATATATATATATATATATATATATATAGCTTTTAACTTGTAACTAACAATATCTAATTCATCATAAATATTATGATTTATCTCACATTCATTTTTTTTTTTTTAATTTTCTTAGACTAATTCATTTTCCCATCACTACTATTATCATTTTCATCATAATAAAATAAATAATTAGAGTCCATAGAAAAGTCTCAAAATTAATAATTTATCATTTATTATATCAATTATTTTATAATTTTTAAATAAAATTAAATATTAAATCAATAGTGAATCATCTCAGCTCAAATCGATTAATAATTATTGAGTCGACGACTAAGATGTTACTGTTTTCGGTAGAGAAACAGTGCCTTAACTATCCTACGTAGAAAATAAATTAAAATTAATTTATTCTTTTGAGAATTCGTCCCATACAATGCCATAGCAGAAAACATCTGAGCAATGTTGATAGCGACGTCAGCATCGGTATTCAGTAGAGGAGTAGGGATCCAACTGGGTTCCAGCTGCAGTCAGAGCATGCAGTCCCAAAGAATGCAGCGTGATGTCGATTCCTCCTCAATGATTCTGGCCATTATCAGAGGAGTACGAATGCAACTGGGTTCCAGCTGCAGTCAGAGCATGCAGTCCCAAAGAATGCAGCGTGATGTCGATTCCTCCTCAATGATTCTGGCCATTATCAGAGGAGTACGAATGCAACTGGGTTCCAGCTGCAGTGACAGCATCCGGTCCCAAGGAATTGAGCATGATGTCACTCATAGATTCAGATGCTCCGCAGCAAAAGTTGACTGACGCGGTCATCGTCACTGCCGTCTTTCCACTCTACCAGCGTACTGGGCTGCAATGGTTATCCACAACCGAGGAGCCTCAGGTTTGTCTGAAAGGCCAAATTCATCAACTTGGAGTGCAGGTGCTGGTGGTGTTGAATCTTCTCAGGGGCAAGCTCTTGGCTATGGAGGGGCAAATTCATCAACAGGGCATGGATGTATATTTGTGCTGTGTTGTTATCAGGAGCCAACTTGCAGCAGCGAAGAGCTGTATGTCCTGCAGCGTGCAGCTTGCAGCTTGCAGCTGACCATGCTGTCTCTTCCCCTGTCCCTTTCCTCCTGGGTTTTACTCCAGATTTGGTGCATGCATCTGCTCTTCTAGCCTCTGCTCTCACCTTTCACTGTTGTCCTCCTGCATCTGCTTGTTTTTAAGCCTCTGGTCTCACCTCCTATATTTTCATTCTGGTCCTGCCTGCCTGAGGCTGTTGCAATTGTCACAGTAAAGTGATGATTTGGCCTGTCATCCAAAACTGAAGGGAGTTGCTATTTATTTTTCTCTATTATTTTTTAAAATCATGTTAACAAAATCGATGAGATAGTGTTTATTCTCGTAGTCTTTTTAGATTCGTTTCAAAGAGAGTAAAACTATGTAAGGTTTACAAAATGGATAATTTTTCATGGGGTAAAATGCTTATCAACTAATGATGGGTAAATGATGTGTACTATATATATATATATATATAATATGAAAAATGAAAAGATCACTCTTATCATATTTTTTAGTTAATTATAGATTATTTACTTTAATTAACTATCTATAGTATTTCAATCTTTAGATATATTTTTTAAATTATATTATGATTTCTATACGTATGAAAATAAAATATTAAGATTTTTATATAGAATTAAAAATTAAATAAAGAGAGAAAAATCTTATTGGAGTAATGAGATTAAATGTTTGATAAGTATAAAAATTTTAATGTAACTTTTGAAAGTACAGAGATCAAAATATTAAAAGTAATTAATTATAAAAAATAATTATATAATTAATTTTATTTTTTTGAGTAAAATATATAATAATGACAATTAATAATGAATCTCATAAATGATACATATTAATTTGACTTCCTAATTAAAACTTCTAAGGAGATTGAATTTACTCTTATATTAGTTAGAGATAAAAAGAGATTAGTTTTTTTTATATTTATATCGTAAAATGTTTATACCAATGATAATTAATGATGGATCTCGAAATCTATTATGAATTTAAAAAATTTTAATTCTATCAAGTCTCGCATGAGAAGAGACCATTTCTCTCCCATGAGTACATTTTGACATTCATCCCACAAAGATAATTTCTCAAGAATCAAAGTCCTTTCACTGTAGATGTAAACTTCCATTAAGCTCCATCAAGACAAATGACCGTCGCAACACTTACAATAATGTCAAAAGCCAAGACTAATGCATAATTAGCCCAAACCTTTATCATGGAAACAAGGTCACCACAACCCTATCCACATGCATCCTACTCCCCCATTTCCCCACCCCAACTAAACCACCATTAAAGTACTTCCCAACTTTCCCATTTGCAATTACTTTTATCTCCTCCCTACTCGTCCACCAAAATCCGATCTTTCCAACCCAACCCCGTTGGGTATAAATGCCCCCGCGCCTCCCCAAGTCTTTCTCCAAGAGGGAGACTTCACCTTGAGTCGAAAAGAACCCATAAAGTAGGAGTCTTGAAGCGGTTGTGGAGAGATGTGTGGAGGAGCGATCATCTCCGATCTCATACCGGCCACGGTGGCGCGGCGGGTGACGGCGGAGCACCTGTGGCCGGGCGGGAGGAGGAGGAGGGGGAAGCAGCAGAGAAGGGAGGTCGAAGAGGACTTCGAGGCTGACTTCCTGGAGTTCGATGATGAGTCGGGGGAGGACGAGTTCGATGATGAGGTCGATGTCAATTCCTCTGGTTTCGGATCGAATTCCTCGTTTTCTCGAGGTAATTACAAGAAATTAGTTTTTTTTTTTTTTTTTTTTACTTCAAAGGTTACTTTTTTCCCCCTTCAGAATAGCAGATCCTCTTCCCTAAATCTGCTTTCCTTCTATGGATTACCGAGAAATAAGTTTATAACAGCTCTTTCTTTTGTTCTTTTTTGGTACTTAAGCTTTGACACTAGAAATGGGATTTCTTTTCTCACCCAGATAACTTTTTCTGCTTAGTTTTAGTTTTATAGTTTTTTTTTTTGCCAACTGTTTACTAGTTCCAATGAAATCTGTTGTTTGTCTTTTGCTCGATTCTTCTTTCATCCTTTAATTTCTAAGTCAGATCTTTCCGTCAGAAAATCTTATTGTTCAAAATTCCATTATTTTCTTGGTAGATCTTGATTGTTCACAGGCAGCAGAATAACATGAAGTGTTGAAATTATATTAGTAACCGATTGTGGCTGTGGATCCAAACATAGTTTTGGGATAATTGTTATTTGAAGAAGTGATTAAGATACAAATTGATGTTGATTTCAAGATTTTGAAGTTGAATTTTGGTTTGGTCCAAGAAACAAACATCTTGAATTTGAGAACCAAAATTTGACTGGAATTTCACCTGCAGTTGCTTGGATCAACAGGAATATTTATATGATTTTGTACAGGCACCTCATAATGCGTTAGGTTTTACAATCTGATACGAAAGTAAAACAGAAAAGTTTACTTCATAGTCACTTCGATTCACTAATTTGATAAACTTCTGATTGATGAGTTTTAATGTGTGTGCTTTGAGCAGTGACCAGTTGCTTCCAAATCCCTTACCTTCTCTTTTTGTATGGATTTTGGGAGTGTGAAAACGTTTAGGCTTACCTCTTGTTCTACTTTGTATTGCAGAGATCTCAATCACTCTAAGATCAAGAGGTTTTGGTGGACCTGCATGCAAGTCAGGCAAAAGGAAGAGAAAGAGTCGATTCCGTGGAATCCGCCAGCGCCCGTGGGGCAGATGGGCAGCTGAAATCAGAGATCCCTGTAAAGGAGTTCGTGTTTGGCTCGGGACATTCGACTCTGCTGAACAGGCTGCAAGAGCTTATGATGCTGAAGCTCGTAGGATTCGTGGCCAAAAAGCCAAAGTGAACTTCCCTGCAGGATCAAAATCGGGTGCTAAAAAAAACATACTGAAACCTACTGCTCCAAGAACTCACACATCAAACATGTCAGAAAAGCTTGAGTGCAAGCATTCCGACCATCCGAATGACCAAGATTGTGTTTTCTATTCTGCTATGGGCCTCTTGGAGGAGGAACTGACCAAGCCTGACTACTTTTACCCCTTTGCAAGTGAAGGACCTTCTGCACCTTGTGAAGGCCTGGATTTCCATTCTGCTGAGGATGGTGCTGAGGAAAGTGACTCCTTTGGTCATCCAGAATTCATATGGGAACATGAGGACAAAACCCCTGAGATCAAGTTAGTTGATGTTCCCACTGCTATTGAAGGAAATGGTACTGGGTTGCTGGGAGATGATGGTCATCAGGAGAATTTGAAAAATGGTTGTGGAGCGGAATCCTCTGCGGAAGAGACAACAGCAATCAAATTGTCTAAAAACTTATATGCTTTCGACTCGTACATGAATTTTCTGCAGTTTCCTTACACTGAGGGGAGTTCCAATGTGTCGCTCGATTGCCTGTTTGGTGGTGAACTGGCTCAGGATGATTTCAGTACTGTCAACCTATGGAGCTTCGATGACCTGCCCATGGAGGACAGTGTCTACTGAGAGACTTCGGCTGTCGCTACCGGTGTTCTGTAAATAGGGAGAAAAAATAAGCATTCCAAAGGTGACACACGTTTTCTTTGGCCATGTTGGCTTGCAAGTATCTCCTTGTTCGGAGAACAAATTGGTTCTTTCCCTTAGATTTAGTTTCCTATCTCATGAACCAATTAGAGAAGCTTATGGAGGGTCAGAATTGTTTGAATGCCATCATGAATCAAAGTGTGTTTGGTTTGCAGCATAATCTTCAGGAACAACAGCTTTTTGTTGCTGCTTTGTGGACTCTCGAGTTTACCAGTGTTGACTGTTTCTGTATATGATGTAAGCTAATGGTTTAAGACATGCTGCTGAACCTGGTTCCGTCGTGTGCTTTCTCAATATTGGAACTGATGTGAAGCCAAAAGGATGACCTTTAGTCGTTGTTGCACAGATGCAAATATATCATGTATCATCGACAATGATCGTTGACTAAATTCAGTTAGTGGTTGACAATGATCACTATCTTTTGTTCTTGCTTTGTTGATGGAAATTCTAAACCGAAATAGTGTTGTAGGTGGATATTCCAGTTCTGTTTTTGTGTTCAATTAGCCTGTAATGGTCTTGTTGTTTCTGGATATATGTCCTTCAGGCAACATGCTGACTTTTGTTCAAGGAGAACATGACATGACTCGATGAATGATATTTTCCAAAACCAGGAGGCAAAATGGTGGGTAGCAATTTTTTGTAAGTGGTTTCCGGAATGGTTTGATATGTTGGATTGCTTTGTACTCCAGTTAATTGACCCATTAATTTTTGAGTTAGTGTTGCTTCATAATACTTTACAGGAAGAGACCAAGTCATCCAAGACACGTTTAAGTTTCTCTCTTCTTGACTTTATTCAGGTCTGTCTTGGTATTCAATTCACCTTTTTTTCACCATCCAATACTGATTTCTTGGAGGCTTATGAGGTTGAATGTATCTGTATTTTGCTTTTCTTTTTATCTGCAATGTCAATCCTTTAAATAAGTGGAAAGGTTTGCATCTAGTTTTACACTAGACTTCACATCACATTCGACAGCACGAGAAACGTTTTCTTCTACAACTAGATGAATAAGCCTAAACCACCTCGATCACTTTTCTGAGTGATGTTGAACACAAATCTAAAGGTAGGTTTGCTCTGTCAGTCGTTCAGATTGGATTGTGCTTGGTGTGTTTAATCTTCAAAAGACACCTGCAGTGCTTTGGGTAGTTAAAATTTCTTTCACCAAAAGGATGATATGAGTTGATGCTTAACAAATGATCTCAAAGAATTCAATACATCTTAACAGGGGTTATCATGGTATACTTTTAATGAGCTTAATAAGAAACTATATACTTTTGGTTACCTCACTAACTTAGTTAATCAAGTGTGCATTGGGGTTTGTTTGGTACGACGTTCCCTCTCAGCACAAGCGTAATGCCACGTCATGGGCTGTAGTCCATGGCCCAAGGCCTGTAACTTTGTGGCCTCCGGCTCGGCCCATGTGCATCTCAGGTCTCAATGCTCCACCGGAAACGGTTCGGTGCGAACCAGCTGGAGAAACCCGGCCGTTAGGGTTGTGTACCGAGAGATAACCCGCGTCGCTTCGCCTCTATTCCTTTTCCCAGCCGTCGCCACTCGCGAGATTCAAGCTTCAGGGTTTCCGGGGGTGGGAGAGCGAGGGCGCGCGAACGAGGCCATGGCGACCCGGGTGCTTTCGCAGAAGGAGGAGGACATACAGATGATGCTTTCCGCCGCCGTCCATCTCGGCGCCAGGAACTGCGACTTCCAGATGGAGCGCTACGTCTACAAGCGGAGATCCGATGGTGCCCACCCCCCCAACCCCTTCCTTTTAACTTCTTTGTTTCTCCTGCTGCCTGATCCGTGCTTGCTTCTGTACCATCATGCTGTCGAGTCCGGCTCAAATTTTCTGCTTTTTGGTCGTGAGGAGAGCTACGAGTAGTAGATCTCCACGAGGGCTTGTTGTTTTGTTTGCGATCTCGATATGGCATGTTAGTGGCAACGAACTCCAGGGAAGAAATCGTTTTTTGTTCATAGGAGTGGTGATTTTGTATGCTTTGTTTCGGAATGATGGTCAATGACCGCTGTAGAAGCTTGTGACTGTCGTCGACCTTGTTCGGAAGATAAAAGAGTTTTCCTTGGTCGGGTATGAGACTTTGGTGTGGCATATCAAAGTCGGAGTTTTTATCGTTTATGGACGGAAGTAGGCTTATGATGTAGCTGAAGTCGTCCATGAGCTGTGTGCTGGGTTTTGCTAGAAATTGTGACCGTCCCTCATGTAGATGTCACTAAGATTTTGGGTACACAAAATATTCCTCACCGAGCTATCATTAATGAAAGTGCTGGTTGAAGGGGAAAAAGAAAAAAAAGGGAACAAGAGTGACACTGTGAGCTAAGAATCACATATAAGATCTGATTATTTTTCCTAACTGATGTGAATGGCATAGGAGTCATAAGCAATGCAAAAAAGTGACTAGTAGACATGGACCTTGATATGTTTTATCAAAATAACTTAATGAAACAAAAGTTCACAGCAGGCTTTAGAGCCTTCTCTACCGTTAACACAAGTGGTTCTTTTTGTCAGTATGGTTTACCAGTTTGTTCTACTTAGAATGTCGTATCATTGTAATTGTTATTGGATGACATTGGACATCAAAACCCAATAGTCTGATTGTTCTCAGTGGGGTATAATTGTAGAAGCCAAAACATACTGATTATTCAGCATCTTCTACTATCAAGAGCTTAGAAAAATCATAATTACCATTTGACTGGAACAAACGTTCAGGGGTTTGAACCAAGTATCTTGTCCAGCTGACTGTGATGCCTTGCATTTAAGTTAATGATATGGTTTTCATTAGTCGAATTATCAGAGAATATTTGATCTTTTCTGTAGTCATTTGCCACTTACGAATGTAATGCTGGTAAGCACTGTGTAAATGTACAGAATTTGAAGCATACATCCACAAATCAGTAATCCTATTCTATTACTACCAATTTTAATACTTCGCAACATAACTGATTTTGATTTACAGTAATTGTGAATTAACTGAAGCAAGAATCAACCTGATTAAGCACTAAAAGTAATCAAAACTAATTAATGAACTTAAAGGCATTCGAATCTTAGAGATGACTATAGTTTGATGGACATTAGATTTCGTCTGTGTACCATCACTTGATTGTTTGTATATGATCAGTTTGTTTCAAAAACATATATGATGTTCCCATTGTTAGTAATCTGAAACATTTAAACACATACATTTCTGTTTCCTAGTATTTGTTTTTTTGCATCCCAATTATTGTTTTTTTTTTGGTTTTAATTTTCAGTGTATCAACTTATCTTTCATGGAACCCATCAATCCTTACCTGCCGGTTTCTCAAAAATGCATTTATTTAACTGTTCAGGTGTACATATCATCAACCTTGGTAAAACTTGGGAGAAGCTTCGACTAGCAGCTAGGGTCATAGTTGCCATTGAGAACCCTCAGGATATTATTGTCCAATCTGCACGACCATATGGCCAGAGAGCTGTTTTGAAGTTTGCACAGTACACTGGTGTTTATCCTATTGCAGGAAGGCATACACCTGGAACCTTTACGAATCAGCTTCAGACATCCTTTAGTGAGCCTCGTCTTTTGATCCTTACTGATCCTAGAACTGACCACCAGGTAAGAAAATCAGTATACAAAATAGAAATTTTGTATTTGGATGGATAGGTTTGTTAAAGAATGTCCAATCCATTTACCAACAGCCAATCAAGGAGTCTGCACTTGGTAACATTCCAACAATTGCCTTCTGTGACACTGACTATTCAATGCGATATGTTGATATCGGAATTCCTGCAAACAATAAAGGAAAGCTCAGCATTGGCTGCCTCTTTTGGTTGTTGGCAAGGATGGTGCTGCAAATGCGTGGCACTATTCCTCTCGGGTGTAAATGGGAAGTAATGGTAAGTTTACATAGACTGTTCACTTTCCAGTTATTGTTTTTGGTTCATAGAAAGCTATGTGTCGATGGATGCACCTTTGCTTAGGGTTAAAGAAATCTTAATGACAACTTCTACAAAGAGTTTATTTGTATCCTCTTAATTGCACAGCAGGTGTGCCAAAGCACAAATCTCGTGAACTTGCAAGTAATTTCCTTCAAAATTCTACATGCCTTTGGGTGTAAGCTTTAAATATCTGCTGATGGGTTCCTGTGGATTCCAATCCATCAAACACAGATGGTTCATCAAACTAATGTGATAATTTTTCATCTTTGTTCTCTCTCTCTCATTGAGAAACAACATAGTTTATCTTTAAAAGTTAGTTCATTGATCTTTTCTCTGTCTACAAAGTTGAGGAAGATTCATCATCAGGTCTTTTTTGAAGTATTCTTTAATTACCTTTATTTTCTAACCAAGCAATGTTACTGCAGGTTGATCTGTTTTTCTATAGAGATCCTGAGGAGGCCAAGGAGAAGGAGGAAGAAGAGGCTCCAGTTGCACCTGATTATGGTGCAATGGTACCAAATGATCAATGGACTACTGAACAGTGGATGCCCGATGGTGGAGCTGTATCTGCTGTAGAGCCTCCAGTTACCGGGGTTGAGTCGACTGCTGGTCAAGGTTAGTCTCGCTGACCACATGTCAATATGTATCCTTCTTAAAATCACCACCACTCTCCATATAATGATCTGTACAATATAGTTTTTATTTGCCTCTGGTATGCTCTGATCAAATCTCTAGGTTAGTGTCACTGACCCAGTTTCATCTACTCCCTCTAACAAGTCATTGGCAAATGATACTTTGGACATTTCCAATTTTGTTTTCTAATGTCCTCTCTCATCACCTTTTATGTGTAATTATCTACCATTAACCATCAGTTGAATAAGGGTATAGGAATTCCAGGATCCGATCAACATGTTGGACAAATATCCACATCTCAAGTTTTCTGCAATAAATAGAAATAAATTTGGTTTACCCTGCTTGGTTTACTGAAAAATCGTTGTTGTTGGCATGTGAAAATGTGAAGAAAGAGAATGAAGGTCATGTGATTTTACAACCTCTAGATATGATTATATTATGATTCAACCAATTAGATATTTTTTTATTAATAGCCTTCTTACTCCGAGGTTAGTATTTGTCTCCTTGTCATCACATTTTTTATGGTGATTAAATCTCGACTTGTTAGCCTGTGGAACACAGAGCTCTTAAATTGGATTGATTTCTTGTAGTTGGATGGCACAGAAAGTTCGTCGTTATAATTCTTGCAATTATGTCCAATATAGGATAGTTTCAATATCAGAACTAACATCAATTTTTAAGAGCACAATTTTCCGAATTATATACTTGCAAGGGACTAAATCTTAGCTGTAATGATGGTTTGAACAAGTACATTTTGATCCATTAGACATAGACTTACCTTGTCCAATTCCATGTGCTCCAAGGATTGGATCCAACATATTCATGTCTTTCCTATCAGCAGTTCCTGTGGGTGCGGAGGGATGGGATGTGGCTGCTGCTCCACCTGTGGAAGCTGGTGCTGTTGCTCCAGGCGTTCCACCTGCTGCTGCTCCCACGGGCTGGGAGTAAAATGATTGTGACGAGTAGTTCCACATATGAGAATTTAATTTTTGTTTAGGCATCACATTCAGTGCCTCTCTCTTGCTTTTTTTTTATTTATCGTTTGGCCAGCCATTGTTATATTTTGCCGATTTATCTTGAAACGTTTCAACAAATTTGACGCAGATCCTTCTTTCTTATCTTGTTTTTTGTGCTCATTAAGTTTATATTGTGAATTATTGTCTTTTAAGAATATTGAATTCAGCGAATACAAGTTTCTTTTTTCTAATGGTTATTTATATGGAATATAATGTATTTGCTAATCACATGCATACATATCTTGTTGTAAAGTTATTTTGTGCTGCAATAGCCAGAATAATAATTAGAAGAATGACTTCTGCAAGTGGAAGGATGATGGCGGTGAACAGGTTTCGTGGCGGCGGCGTCGTAATCGCAACTCCTCGTTCCACAATCTGACCATGCTTTCGTTTGATGCCATCAAGTCTTGGAAATCGGCTCTATCGCCTCATGTTTTTTCTTCACCTTCACAAGCCCACTGCTTCCATCGTTTCGTCGTCGATATCGTTGGTGTCGTCTACATCGTGAACCACCCCTTTGGCGTCACGTTGTTGGCAGCGGAGCTTTGGGGATTGCAACGGTGTGTTTGGGAGCGATGACCTTGATGTGCCTGCCTGAGGTTGAGGGCGACAACAATTATTGTGAATCACGCCCAGAGTAGGTCGACATAGTAAGTCGATAAGGGAGGTGGACTAGTGGATCGCTTCACCAGGAGGACAAATATAGATCGTTAGATATATTTAAAAAATATCTGGTGGATCGCTGATGAGGGAGGTGGACTAGTGGTTCGTTTAACCGGGAGGACAAATATAGATCGTTAAATATATTTAAAATATATATATTGAAATACGTATAGTTACAAAAGTAAAATATTTAATTTTATTTATCTTAATATTACGAAGGTAAAATAATTACTACGAACCACACCCACTGTAGGGTAGGAGTCGAGCCATAACCTCTGGTGGCTCATGGGAAATCGTACCTCCGTCACCCAAGACCCTCACTTCCTTATCGTCACCCCCTTGTATCTCATGGCGACTTACATAGTGTCAAAGTTTATTAACATGACACTTGAAATGATGGACTTTATTAACTTGATGATTATATTATTAATTTTTTCATTCTTATGAACACATTTTTAAGGTCTATATACACTCAAAGAGACTACAGAATTATAATAGGAACATTGTTAATAAGAGCAATACGAAAAACTATAAAGTAAAAAATAATAATAATAATTTTATGCTATGAAACAAATAACTTATACTAATGTAAATTCTAATATTCTATGTACAACAAGCCACATAATCATAATTTTAAGTAAATCTTAACATATGTAGCAAAGTACAACTCTATTGACTTGTCCATTAACAGAAACAACTATAATATGTCCAAAAAACACTTAATTATTTCATGAGAACTATCAATGTCTCTGGCGCGATTATCTCGTTTAGCAAATTGACAAAGCCAATAAACTCATTATTTAACCTCTAAATGGTTAAATAGAGAAAGAACTTGGGACATCACAAACCAGTTATAAAAAAGAATATAATATATTTATAAGAGAATACGAGTTGGAATAAAATTCACGATCAAATAATTTAAATCGACTTCATGGACGAAATATTTCAGCCTTAATACTTCATATTACATGCATGAAGTAATTGATCTACATTGAACATGAAGCACAATAAAACCTACCTCCGGCGTCTTATGCTTTATGTTTTAAACTTAAGAATGCCTACCATGATGAATTATTTTTAAAAATACATAATACCTTAGAGTTAATGTTTTTTATAATGAAAATAATTTAAAGTAATTTTTGATAACTTTAAAACCTCAATTTATGACTAGTTGATAAATATTTTTTTGTCATTAATGATCACGGAACATAAAAATGTTCTTCAATAGCCATTGACACGTGGAGCATATAAAGTGTCTTATGGGAATCACAGTGCAGTATAAAAATTTAAAAGGTCGATTATCAGATCAAATCATCTCAGTTAGATCATTCGAATCCTTGGTAGTGTGTATATTATTATTAACTTCAATTTATAAGGATGAAAATTAGATAATTAAAATAATAATTGATATATGTTGAATCTTGAATTTTGATGATGAAGTTAATTGTAATTAATCCTGTATGTTAAGAAAAAAATACAGGATTAATTACGATAGCAGTAAAACATAAAGCATTTGTTGTGCCGGAGTCAAGATCGAGATCTCATTGAGAGTTCGAGAGTTTGTCGGAAGTTCGAACGTTCTGTCATGGACTTAGCTAGTTTTGCCTAAGTCGTGCGGCACCCTTGTGTGTCCGTCCACAAAGATCAACCTCCCCGAAGCCTCCCATAGTCCCTTAGGACTCACAAAAGAGAGAACATGATAGAGAAAATGCCTCACTCGAGATCCACAAGCAAACAACTCTGAAAACACTTGATAGACAATGCAAATTACAAATAGACTTTACAAGCTCTGAACAGTTACACAACAAAGGGTAAAATAGTCCATTATAGACCAAACTAAAATGGGACTATTAAGCCTTCGGCTATCCCTATACATGCTAGTCAAAGTATGAACATACTAAAAGACACGGACATACATAAGCATTACATCAAACATCTTGTTTAGAAGTTTGTTCGTGACATTCCCCCCACTTATTTCTTCGACGTCCTTGTCGAAGCCTTTATCGACACTGCAACTCCTCACCTTTGCTAAGTCTTCAATCTTCTGCTCCAGCTACAATGCGTCTCTCGGCTCCTAACTGCTCTCCGCGTTGTTTTTGAGTTATCGAACCTTTGATCCGCCATGCTGCTTCAACTCGCCAATGACTCTAACTCTAGTGTGGGGTTGGCTGAGTTGTATTGATCCCTGTTGGTTCCTGCGGATCCTCCAGATGAAGGAAAAGACCATCCTTACTGTGTCAGTCTCTCAAATGCCTCATGCTGCTTGAACCGGATGGATGCTTGTTGGAGCTTTAACGAGCATCGTCTCGTAAACTTCTGAAGTTTTGGGTCCTTCCTCCACAAAATTTGCTCATGGACTCTTCTTTCACTTAGTTATCACATCCAAGTAGGTTCGCATCACTTCCGCTTTCGATTGGTATTTCATTGGAAAACGAAGCGGACAATCTACTCTCAGTAACACTGATCACCGTTGGTGAGGATTTGACAACTATTATCTTCCATTATCTTCGAAGGGTCTTTGAACATATGCAGAGCTCCTCTGCTGGATAGATAAGAGAATTGGGGTACTCGGTTTCGCCCATTCTCTTAAAGTTGAGAAGGCAAAGGTTACTTGACTTTGCCCGCCTCCTCGAGGTTGTACTCCATGCATCGAGCTAGTTACTGGCCTTCACCTGCTCTTTGCTCACACTTCTGAAGTACTTGAAGTGTTTGCACTCCTTGCGTTGAGTTAGCTACTGTGATTCACCTTCTCAATGCCATCGAACTTCTGGAATGCATGAAGTTTTCACCCCAACTTGGAGTAATTCTCTAATAGATTTGGTCACCTCTGGGATTGTACCGTATTCTCCATCAACCCTGCCGCCTACTCCCCTAAGTAGCGAAGGTACATCACTGCGTACTGTCTACTTCATTCCTTGGTCATGCACTCTTGCATGACCCGAAGTCCTTCACTTTCGGTTATCTTGATGAGAAACTCATTGACACCGGTCTTACAAAGTTCCTTGGCCTATGCCCTTCAGCCTTATCTCGGTACTTGGAGTTTGCCTCTGCATGCTCCACCTCCTTGGCCCCTTTCACGACCAAGCGCTCTCCCTTCATGAGAGCAAATGATCAATGACTTTCACGGAAGTCCTGCCTTTGCGGTACCATAGCGCTGCCATGCCCATGGCACTACTATCCATCACCTCGCATCTGCATCCCTTTTCTTCACAATCAGTAGATATGCCTCTGTGGCACTCCTCCGAGTCCACCTCCATTCTAACTGATGCTTGATTTTGGGTAACTAAGTCCCTCTGGACTCATCGTCGCTTCCTCGCCCCTTTCGACCCCCTGCTTCAACACCTCTGTGTTCTCCAAGCAACTCCCTTTGGTCGATGGAAAGACAGACTACAACTCCCATGCATGGCCTCTGCCATCACGTTGTAGGGTTTGCACCGATTCTGTTCTCCTTAGCTTCCTTGGTAGCAACGTTCGCTTACTTGACCTTGTCCTCTGACTTACCGGGCACCCTTAAGCGAATATGGGCTCCAGAGCAGTCTAACTCTGCATGATCAAGTCCCTCCCATGGGTCTTACTGGTACTTGCATTCAAACTTTTCCCTTGGTGGAACCCAACTCCCATATGCTGATGACCAAGGTTTTCATCCGATGCAACCTTCGATGCACGCACGGAAGACCCGCCTCTGCGGTACCATGGCCTTCACTCCTTGAATCCATAGCCCTTCTTGCCGTCGTGTCGTTCACCGAAGTAGAGCTTCTAGTAGCTCCCGATCATACCTCCGTATGATCTAGTCCCTCACGGGACTAGGTTATGTGTATCGCATTGCCACGAACTGTTTCACCACGATCCGCTGCACCATGTCGCCTCCTGGTGACATCTCTATCGCATTCTGATCCTTGTGGGATGAACTCGAATTGTGAACCCTTCATGTGTGGCCTCTACCAATACATCGCAGGGTCTCTTTCACCTTTGATTTTGTTCGCTCCTTTGGCAATCGACCTTCATCCACCCACTCTTAGGTCACACCAAGATGAAGCACCGCTCTAGGACAGTCTATCGCCTAGTAGCTCCCGAAGTCCCCCGACTTCGCTGCAATTAGTGCACAATTGTCTGGATCCTGGGCCTCTACCCCTACCAGCACAATCTTCGCTATGCACCGCTCCCTTCATAGCAACTTGAATAGCAACACTGTGGCATATTCTTCAAGAGTACCTGCCTCTACGTCCTCTTGCCCCGTGCTAAGGCCTTTTGAACCCAACTTCGCCTTCGCAAATTGAGTTGCCTTAGTTCCTCCGTCAAATGCTCCTCCGAGATAAAGTGTATGTGCCCAGAAGCTCCCTTCGTCTTTGGCATCATGCAAGATGAGTTCGCTCCGTCAGAATAAATGACCCATGGAACAACATGATCCTGCTCTTGCCTCTGCAAGAGTTCATGTCCTTGACCTCTGTCCAAGGAAAGCACTATGCCTCCACTCCATGTTCCATCTTCTATGTTGGCTCCCTTCATGCGGCTTGGGTACTTCGCCAAGTTACACCCAAGTTGTTCCGCTCCTCATTTTTGCATTGAGTTGATGGTGACCCTCACGCCCACCATTCCACGGGTCAGCCCTCCCTTGAGTCTGATCTCCATATCGACTCCAAGTGTGCCTTCATTTGTGTTGCTTTGGGTCGCTCCCCCACTTGATCTCACAATTCATCCACCAATGCATTCTCTCAAGCAAGATCATGCGACGACTCCTCGCCGCTTGCTCAGTCCATTGAGCTTCGTGGAGTTGTTGTTTGTTGAGGTACTCCTCCTCAACTTGTGAGGTCCGTCCCACATGATTCTCCCTCTAGAGAGCTGGGACTTATCCCTCCTGGATTACTGTCCCATTGGAGCAACATCTCTATGCTAATCATAGGTGCCCAACAAGCCAATCACGTGAGTGATGGCACGTGTGACTTAATATAGAATTTTTTTGCTTATTATATTTTGGCATATATCACTTTATAACTATTGCATAAATGCATACATATATTGTGATGTCCTTGGATTTGTGCAATGGGAATCAGATCGTGATGAGATCACGATAGTGAGATCGATTCACCTTTAAACACATATCCTAAATAATCCCGGTCATAGGTTACTCGAGAGGGATATCGTGATAACTGGACAGACTGGTGTGCTGTATACCCATCTATATGATGGATGCAGTTGGTCTCATAGCTACTTGTGTAGGGACACTAGGGATACAGTACAGGTGCTCATTGGAGAATGAGTTCACTGATTGATCCGCTTATGGAATGCTGGATGGTTGATGATGCCTAACTGTCAGACAGCGATTCCGTAGTCCTATTGGTGTATCTGGTCCTTAGACTTGAGACACCAAGGATTTCATGTATGAGTGCTCCACTCTTTGATACCAGACTTATAGGTTTGTTGTCCCGGATCTAGTACAATTTGGTCATTGGGAGTGGTAGTCGATCCACGAGGGCTATTAAGTGTCGATAGAGGATCATCCTCTCGGCGTCATGAGAGGAATATCCCATGTGTTCTTGCTCGGACAAATCCCCGGCGGGGGTCATTGGGTTGAGAGAGAAAGAGTTATCCAGGAGAATCCGATTAGAGCGAGACTTCGAGAAGAAACCGTGTGGGTCCGACAACACCATGCTCGATATCACGGTCCCGGTATATTAGATGGATGAGGGACTATAGGTACATAGTGGCGAGGGACGACGACAGGTCTAATGGATTGGATTCCCTTGTATCGTCGGGGACTGGCGTAGTGGCCTAGTACGTCCGTAGTCGATGAGTCGAGTGAATTATTACAGAGATAATAATTCACCGAGGTAGAAGGAGTTCGACGGGTATGACTCACGGCCATTTCGATATTGGGCCCTCTGGTCACACACATATGGTAGGCATTGCGATGAATAGAGGTTGAATATGAGATATCCGATAGAGCCCTTGTCTTATTGGATGCAGATCCAATACCCACTAGGGGGGAGGACCCATTAGGGTTTGACAGGGGACCTCTATAAATAGGAGGGATTCAGAGCCCCATGGGCTAGAGAGAGCTTTTGTTTGCCTTTTCCTATTCTCCTCTCCATCTCCACCCCGAGTAGGTGCGGAGTTTTGAGGAGGCGTCGTCGCATCCTGGCTTTGTGTGGATCATCGCTAGAGAGGCGGACACTTGACCTCCTTCACCCTCTCCTAAGGATCTGCAAGGAAACAAGGATATACGATCTCCCTAGGTAACACAATCTACTCTATACGCAGTTTCATGTTTCGCGGATTTTTGCGTACCAATCTTCGCACGACGACGAACATCTCTTTGGGAATCGGGGATTTTGTTTTTCTTGTTCTTCCACTGCGCATATGATGTCGCCCCCTAGGATTTCCCAACAGTGGTATCAGAGCCAGGTTGCTCATGCGAATGATTGGTTTTGAACTACGTGTGTTGTGTTTAGGAAGAATTTTGACATCAAAATTGTTGACGCAAAAACAAGGAAGGGCAGCAACAGTTGTTGCCCTCGATCTGCGTGCGTGCAGCGCAGCTGAAGGCGGACAGCACAGGGGTTGCGTCTGCTACAGCCGGCCGGGGGCCTGCTTGCAGCAGGCTTGCTGCCGGCGGGCTGGGTTTACCGGACGAGGGCGCCGCCGCTGCTCGATGGTGAAAAAACCCCCCACAGGGGCGGTCGCCCAATGGGACATCACCGCCACCGCTGCTCCCACGGGCTAACCCCACAAAGGCGGTGGTGGGTGGGACAACACCGCCATGGGAGGACGCGGCGGGGGGGCGCCCACCCTAATGATCATCCGTCCACCCTACCGGCAGCGGCCTGTGCGACGGGGCGAGGGCACTGCCCTCGCCTGCAGTCGGCATGCTCGCTGCCGGCGGCATGTCTTTTTGGGCAAAAGATAGTTTTACCCCTCGAAATTTGAGAAATTCTAGTTTCTGTCTTTTGTCCAAATTACGAAAATACCCCTATAAATTCAAAAATTCCCTATAATGTCCTTGATTTCAGAAAATATTAATTAATTAAAAGGATTAGTTGATTATTATTTTTTATCATTATTATCTAGTAGTCCTACATGATGATGATTATTTATACATGTGATGTATGATGTGTGGACGGATGATCATGGACCGTGTGATGTGTGTACCTATGATTATTATTATTGAGGTCTGCGAACCTCCATTATATTTCTCGTTTATTGTCGGGCCTACGTGCCTATGATTAAGTTGTAATCATATGAGGAGGCACAGCGGGAGCGTGGATGCGATAGCGGGACCCACGAGACGGACGATCGTGATGCATGAAGATGCATCAAGATGTCGACGGAATCGACAAGGATGAAATGGACGATCACAGGGTATGAAGATACACCATTGCACACAAAGATCTTGATGTGAGTGATTAGGCTTATTGGCTCAGGCCTAATCATATTAGGTTGTGGTCCATGATCATCTGGTGTAATTGCTTATACACATACTAGATATGTATATATGCATGCGATGTAGATATATATTAAATATGTATATGTGTGACATATTATATTAGGAGACCAAATTATAGAAACATCTCTCGATAATATTAAGTCGGTAAACGTGAGGCAATTAGATTGACCCACGTGGCCTTCCATCGTTATAAGTAGGAACCGATTCCCGGTGTAGGTTGAGTTGGTCGAGTCCCTCGAGACTCACCTATATTGCGATTCGCTATCTTGCTTACGACATAGAGATGTCACCGGTGACCTGAGGGCATGGTATACTTGGTCGAGTCCCTCGAGGGTATATCATCAAATCAGACTCATCTTGTAACGAAGGTGTTGACTTAATCGAGCATCATGGTTGGTCGAGTCCCTCGAGGTCATGGTGATTCGGAGGCTGAACAGGATAGGAATCACAAGGAGTTGTGATCAACAAGAGTTGCCTACCTTTTAGGCTTAGTGTGATTAGTCGAGTCCCTCGAGGTTACACTAAGACACTGATTAGATCCTGATCCCCACTAGAAGTCTGCCGGAGACTTTCGTTTCACGTGCTGAGGGTGTCGCGTGGCTCGTTAGTAAAATAGTGGGAGCATATTAAGATAGAAGTCCATATCTTGATAGTTTATTTCTTGCAAAATCTGCAAGTTATTCATTTCTGCTGCATCTTTATTTTCAAAAAATGTCGCTTTCAAATCCCTTACGTGGCATACTTGATGTCAACCGCCTCACTGGTCCAAATTATACGGATTGGCTCCGTAACTTGAGAATTATTCTCACAGCGGAGAAAATTGTGTACGTCCTTGATACAGTGATGCCTGCGCCCGAAGAAGGGGCAAACGAGGATGAGATCGCTCGCTACGTGAAGTACATTGATGACTCCACTCTTGCTCAGTGCTATATGTTTTGCTCTATGACTCCTGAGTTATAGAGACAACATGAAAAGATAGATGCCAGATCTATTCTCCTACATGTCCGTAAATTGTTTGAGGAACAGGGAAGGACTCAGCGATATGAGATATCTAAGAGCCTCTTCTGCGCTAGGATGACTAAGGGGACACCGGTTCAAAATCATGTCCTAAAGATGATTGAGTGGATAGAGAAACTCATAGGCCTAGGAATGGTCCTAGAGGATAACTTGTGTGTGGACATTGTGCTTCAGTCCCTACCAGATTCCTTTTCACAGTTCATAATGAATTTTAATATGTGTTGAATCTCATATTTTGATGATGAAACTACTTGATATATGTTTATGATTTAATCTGTGTTTTGAGTGACGCAGGATGCTTCGATCAGGATGAGACAATTAAAGCAGGAAAATCATGTTGTGCCGAAGGAACATGTCAGAAGATTGGACATCGGGCCGGTGGATCGGTCGACGATATCGACAGAAGGCTTGGCCGTGGACTCCGCATCGGGCCAAGAAGAGTGGGTATTGTGCCAAGGATATCGGAGTTGCAGAGTCAACTGGCCGATTGGGCAATAGGTCTGCAGGAGAGGATGATCGCCGAAGAATCGGATGAAGCGTCGAGGGACCAATGACATCTTGGACAACTTGGTTAAATTGCTTAGGATTAATTGTCTCGATCGAATTTTTTGTTGTGCAGGATTAACTACGATGAAAGTTAGACAAGCAGCAGGAGTTCGCCGAGTCAAGATCATGATCACGTTGGGAGTTCGAGAGTTCGACGGAAGTTGGACGGTCGTCCGGAGGTTTCTCGAGAAAAGATTCGAGAAGTCTAGAAGCTTGCCAAAAGCGAAGCTCGTCGGAACTTCGCCAAGTGGATCGTCGCAAAGTCCAGGAGTTTGCGAAGTCCGCAGAAGAATCACGAGGGTTCATCGGATGATCGACGGAAGTTCGCGGAAACTTCGCTTGGAAGAAGCGATTGACGATCGGAGCAAAGCTGCAGAAATTGTCTTAGATTTAATCGTAGTTAGCACGTTGATTAAGTTGGAAAATGGGAGGTGATCCCATTAGCTTAATCTTGGAGCAATTGGGCCTGAAAAAGATTGAAATTGGGCGAATGGAGCTAACCATTGAACCCCGATTGCACCGGGAGGTGCAACCGCCCTAGGCCAGGAGGTGGCACCGCTGGGCTATGTCTTCCAGCGAGGCAGGCGGCGCGCAACCGCCCGACCAAGAGGTGCAACCGCCCGGGCTCGATCTCGAGCGAGGCAGGCGGTGCAACCTCCTTTGTCGGGAGGTAGCACCGCATGGGGAGCTCAAGTTTTTCGAGCTCGCCCGGCGGTGCAAAACCTCCGCGAGGAGGTGCAATCGCCTGAGCTCGGTCTTCGAGCTCTGGCAGAGAGGTGCAACCGCCTCGACGAAGAGGTGGCACCGCTGAGGCTCGATCTTCGAGCTCACGCTGGCGGTGCAACCTCTCCGATCGAGGAGGTGCAACCGCTGATCCCGAAATTCGGGATTTGATCGTTTTGAGCTCCAAATTTGAACTGGGTTGGGGCCTATAAATACCCCACCCATTCAGCACAGAAAGAGCAAGAGACCAACACACGAAATCTTGATCTTCTCGTGATTCTTGAGCTCAAAATTGTTGTAAAGCCTTTAAGTCTCCTCCTTCGTTCTTTAAGTTTTGAATTGTAAAAGTGAGGAGAGAAAGGTTCTGTAAGGGTTGTCTCCTGAGCCCATCAAACGGAGTGAAACTGTAAAAGGGCAGTTGGCCTTCGCCCATTGAAGGAAGGCAGCTAGTTGACGTCGGTGACCTCGTCGGAGGAGGAAGCCAAAAGTGGAGTAGGTCAAGACTAACCGAACCACTCTAAATCTCTGGTTTGCTTTTACTTTGAGCACTTTATCATTACTGCAAACCTCCTACATAGCTACTGCCCTCTACGCTTTTCTGAACGAGTCTCTAAGTTCTGATCTTTCCGAATCTGCATTCGGGGCGTAAATCGGTGTTTTGATGCGATCTTTACACTGCAATTTACGCTTACGTTTTGATTCCATTTATAACTGCAAATTGCTTTCTGCGTATTCATAAAACGCTTTTCAAAGTTCAAAACTGCGTTTAGACATAAAATTACGCTTTGACGTAAAAACTACGTTTAGATGTAAACTGAGTTTAGACGTAAAACTGCGTTTAGACACAAAACTGCGTTTAGACGCAAAACAGCGTTTAGACGTAAAACTGCATTTAGACGTAAAACTGCGTTTAGACGTAAAACTGCGTTTAGACGCAAAATTGCGTTTAGACGTAAATCTGTACTTAGACGTAAAACTGCACTTAGACGTAAAACTACGTTTAGACGCAAACTACGCTCAGACGCAAATTGTGTTTAGACGCAAACTGTGTTTAGACGCAAACTGCGCTTTAGACGCAAACTGTGTTTAGGCATAAACTGGCTTTAGACATAATCTGGCGCTTTAGGCATAAACTGGCGCTTTTAAATGCAAACTGCGCTTAGACGCAATCTGCATTTAGGCGCAAACTGCATTTAGACATAAAACCGCGTAAACTACACTTAGATATAAACTGTGAATCGGCTTTTACATCGAAATCGCGTTTTTTATCGGGACTAACGCAGCTTTGGTTTTTTAAATCGCTGAAAGATTTCCGCTGCACTAATTCACCCCTCTTAGTGCTCTCGATCCTAACAATTGGTATCGAGCAAGGTTAACTGTCTAACGGATTAAAACCCAAGAGAGATGGCATCGCCGGAAACCAAGAGGGGCATTCTATTACACGTCCACCCATGTTCGTGGGGACGGACTACACCTACTTGGAAGACCGAATGAGGATCTTTCTTATTTCTATGGATTTTGAACTGTGGAACCTTGTTGAAAACGGATTTTCAAAGTCTTCTCTTCCAATGATCGATTGGAATGAATTGGAAAAAAGAAGGCTTTCGCTCTTAATGCAAAGGCTATGAATGCCTTATTTTATGACTTGATAAAAAACGAGTTTAATCGTGTTTCAACTAAGCGAAACTGCATTTGATATTTGGCACACACTTGAAGTGACCCACGAGGGCACAAGTAGAGTGAAAGAGTCAAAAATCAATCTGTTGTTGCATTCTTTTGAACTTTTCCGAATGAAACCGAGTGAAACCATTGGCGACATGTTTACCCGTTTCACGGATGTAGTCAACGGTCTAAAAGGACTCGGAAAAAGTTTTTCGGATTTTGAACTCGTAAATAAGATACTAAGATCCCTTCCTAAGAGTTGGGATCCTAAAGTCACTGCTATTCAAGAGGCAAAAGATCTAAACAACTTCCCTCTTGAAGAACTAATTGGGTCATTAATGATCTACGAGATGACTTGCAAAGCTCATGAAGAGCAAGAAGACATCCTTCCAAAGAACAGGAAGGATATGGCACTTAAAACTTCTGAATGCCACTTGAGAGAAAACTCAAGTGATGAGGACTGTGATGATGACTTGGCACTTTTAACAAGAAAGTTTAAAAAATTCTTTAAAAAAAACAAGTTTAAGAATGATGCGAAAAATAAACTTGAACCCAAGAAGGACCAAGTGATCTGCTATGAATGTAAAAAGCCGGGACACTACAAGAGTGATTGTCCCTAAGTCAAAAGAAGAACATCAAAGAAGAAGGCGCTTCAAGCAACATGGGATGACTCGAGCGCATCCGAAGAAGAGGAGACCAACACTGAGCAAGTTGCTCATTACGCTCTAATGGCCATCGAAGACGAGGTAACAAATTCATTAGATGCAGATTTATCATTCGATGAATTATTAAATGCTTTTCATGAATTGTTTGATGAGTGTAAGACTATTAGTGGTAAATACAAATTGCTAAAAAAGGAGTATGATAGTCTTATTTACAAGTTTGATAAATTAAATGCTGAACATAGTGATAGTTTAAACTCATGCATAAAATACCATGATCTAGAAACTTTTCAAAAAGAAAACTTACTACTTAAGGACACCTTGAAGAAATTCGAGGTTGGTAGCAAGTCATTAAACATGATCCTTACAAACAAGGATCATGTTCCCAAAAGAAGTGGGATTGGATTTGTGAGGAGTCCTCACCAAAATCCAACTACCTTCGTAAAAGGCCCCATCTTACATGTTAGACATCAAAGCAAATACAACTTTTGTTGCAAGTTCGGACACAGGACGCATTATTGTCCATTCAGGAAATTTAGTCCAAACAAATTGATTTGGGTTCCTAAAGGAACCATGACAAATTCTATGCAACATGATAGAAAAATCTAAATCTATTAGTGAGGCACCCAAAAGCAAATGGGTACCTAAAAATCATCCCTTCCTACAAAAACATTAAAACCTTAGGCTGGAGCAAGAATTAATGTTCTGCTCCTTGATTCTCGACAGTCATGACCCAAATGCAATTTGGATACAACAACGAGTGGAAATTATGAAATCACAAATGCAATTTGGATACAACCTAATGTGACTTTTCAAAATCACAAACATATATGCGACATTGGGAGTATGCGTTAAAATGTCTATCTTGATCGCACAAGCGTTTTTTGCCTTGAAATAAAAAAGCGCTGCGTAATCATGTAAGTAACGTTAAGTGCTCTGAATGAAAACTCTCCTCAAGACAAAACCTCCCTGATCAAATCACAACAAAGTGTTCACTGCTTACAGGCGGTGGCACCTCTCCAGCTAATGGTGGCACCTCCAGCCATCACGGGTTGCCAGCGGTTGCACCGCTCCAGCCAGAGGTGCAACCGCCCGCAACTCTGCCTTTTTAACCCACGCTAGGGCCGGCGGTGAAACCGACCCCAACTCACCTCCCTTTCCTTCTCTACTCCTCCAAGCCTCCTCCATCCCCATTTCATCCCATTTAGCTTCCCAAATACCTCCCATTTCGGAGCAAAACATCAAGAATCGCTCCCTGTTTTGAAGATTCCACTAAGGTATTCTCTAAGAACCTCTTAAACTCTGTTTTGTTCTTCATTCACTCTTGTTCACCTTTATCCCTCTAAACAGCAGTAGTTATGGGATCTAGAAGATCCTCAAGGGACAAGGGAAAGAGGAGATTAGTAGAAGAGTTTGATTTTACCCTTTTTGATTCAAAAAACCATGCTGAAAAATTTCTCTCTTTCGAACTAAGAAGCATCAATAAGGGAAAATACGTAGATCTGAATGAACTAAGAGACGTAGAGACTATCTAATGGTTTGCAAACCTAAATCTACTTCCAATCTTGCAGATCAACGAACCCATCTATCGTAGGCTAGTTAGATTGTTTTACAATAACATACAAATAGATGATGAAGAAAGGATGTCCACCTATCTTTTAGGACAACACATCTCAATCACTGATAGATTCATTTGTGATATGATAGGCATTCCCATGAAAAGCATAGGACTTTACTTTAGAGGATCATGGGATGATGAAACTATTGGAACATCCTATGTTGAAGCCTTAGGAACAATCTTTGCCAATCCTAACATAGCATTTGTTCCTAAAAGTTGTGAACATCTACTGCCTTTAAACACTAAGATACTTCATCATATCATGACTAGTATAATTCTTCCTAAACAATACCATCATGATGAAGTGAGTCAATTAGAATTAGGAACTATGTACTTAATCATGAAAGGACATGACATTTGTCTTGGCTATCTTATCCAACAAAACATGTTAGAATTATCTAAGAAAGATATGATGCTCCCATATGGTGGTATAATTACTAGAATAATGAAAGCTTACGACATTCAAATACCACCAGAAGAAGAAGTAATGAAAGTAGATAGATTCAGCATAATAAACAAAAATCTACTTCACCGACTAAGATGTCACTATAGAAACGGTGGCTGGGTTAGAATGCCTAGAAGAACTGATCCCCCTCAACCTGAACCTGAACTGACCACCCAGCCGGAAACACCAGTCTTTAGGAGTACCCAATCTCCTTCGATCTGTCCCTTTGAGGAAACACATCCGGTTGAGCAAACTCACACATCATCCATCGAAGATATTGGGATTCGGATGGACCGATTCGAAGAAAGACAAGAACGGCTTGAACTTCGACAAGATCAAATCCTAACTGAGCTGCAGCAAATCCATCGACAATTTGACTCTTTATTTAGGCACTTCAACCTTCCACCTCATGAATGAGCTTGTATGAACACAATCATCCGTTGTTGTTATAAACTCCTCATGGACTTTGTCTTTGATATGGCATGTTGTAAACTCCTTATGTTACTCATCATGAAGGACTTTGTTTTTGATATGGTTACCTGATATGTTGTAAACTCCATATGTTACCCTTTACCTTGATCTGTAAGCATATGCAAATTTACAAACATCTCTTGTTGTTTATCTCGAATTTTACATTGAAACTAAAATGTTTTAAAAACCTTATGCCTTGAAAAATATAAAGTGACATACCAATATAGTTGATAAGTCAGCAATATGACATTGATATGGTTGCTATTACTGATGTTAATATGGTTGCTATCACTGATACTATGATTAGGCCATACTTGCATCACCAAGAAATATATGATTGCTATCATTGCTATATGCCCTGTATCAAGATATCAAACAAAAATTTGCATCGTACGAGCTAATATCTTACCATGTGATGCAATGCTACACTTGCTAAAATATTCGAAATGTGTACATCATGAAATGATATCAAAATCTTGCTTCATAGCTATACATGTCGATATCATGCCATATGATGAAATGCTACAATTGATAAACACTTGAAATAGTTGCGTTACGATATCAAAAGCTAACACTGCAAAGGAAGCAAAAATTTGCTAGCTTGCAACTTGCATATTTCAAGAAGCAAGAGTTGCCTTCTTGAATATCTCTAAACTGCTAGCTTGCAAGTTCTAAAATGTTATAACATTGCTAGCTTGCATATGCTATCTTGTATGCCGTAAAACTTGCATATCTAAAACTTGGTAGCTTGAATGTTCTAAGCACGATGTAACATTTGCTAAATTTTCTGGCTTCAAAACTGCATGATAATAAAACTTGATATTATGTTTTTCATGCAATGAGTTGAATCAATATCACAAACGATTGATTGTGATACTTCTCCTTTTTGTTGATGACAAAGGGGGAGAAGTATGTTGATGACATGACATGTGATGCATAAGTTTATGCATATGTTCATGTTGACGTATTGCAAGTATTCATGATGAATATTGCAATAACTTGAATTCAGTTAGAATTCAAGGTTCTATCAATATGGCATATTGATAGGGGGAGTTTGTTTAAACTCCGGGAGTTAAGTTTAACTCCGTCATCAAGTAGTTGTCATCATCAAAAAGGGGGAGATTGTTGAATCTCATATTTTGATAATGAAACTACTTGATATATGTTTATGATTTAATCTGTGTTTTGAGTGACGCAAGATGCTTCGATCAGGATGAGACAATTAAAGCAGGAAAATCATGTTGTGCCGAAGGAACATGTCAGAAGATTGGACGTCGGGCCGGTGGATCGGTCGACGTATCGACAGAAGGCTTCGGACCGTGGACTCGGGCATCGGGCCAAGAAGAGCGGGTATTGTGCCAAGGATATCGGAGTTGCAGAGTCAATTGGCCGATAGGGCAATAGGCTGCAGGAGAGGATGATGCGCCGAAGAATCGAACGAAGCGTCGAGGGACCAATGACATGCCGGACAACTTGGTTAAATTGCTTAGGATTAATTGTCTCGATCGAAGTTTGTTGTGCAGGATTAACTACGATGAAAGTTAGACAAGCAGCAGGAGTTGCGCCGGAGTCAAGATCATGATCACGTTGGGAGTTCGAGAGTTCGAAGAAGGTTGGACGGTCGTCGAGGTTCTGCGAGAACAGATCCGAAGTCCAGAAGCTTGCCAAGCGAAGCTTCGTCCGAACTTCGCCAAGTGGATTGTCGCATGAAAGTCCAAGAGTTTGCCGGAAGTCCGCAGAAGAAGAATCACCGAGGGTTGATCGGATGATCGGCGAAAGTTCGCCGGAAACTTCATGGGAAGAAGCGATTGACGATCGAGACAAAGCTGCAGAAATTGTCTTAGATTTAATTGTAGTTAGCACGTTGATTAAGTTGGAAAATGGGAGGTGATCCCATTAGCTTAATCTTGGGGCAATTGGGCCCCTGAAAAGATTGAAATTGGGCGAATGGAGCTAACCATTCGAACCCGATTACACCGGGAGGTGCAACCGCCTAGGCGAGGAGGTGGCACCGCTGGGCTATGTCTCCCAGCGAGGCTGGGCGGTGCAACCACCCCAGCCAAGAGGTGCAACTGCGCCGGGGCTCGATCTCCGAAGGCGGGCGGTGCAACCTCCTTTGTCGAGGGAGGTAGCACCGCCAGAGCTCAAGTTTTCGAGCTCGCCGGCGGTGCAACCTCTCCGGTCGGGAGGTGCAACCGCCTGAGCTCGGTCTTCGAGCTCTGGCAGAGAGGTGCAACTGCCTCGACAGAGGGTGGCACCGAGAGGCTCGATCTTCGAGCTCGCAAGGGCGGTGCAACCTCTCCGATCGAGGAGGTGCAACTGTCGATCCCGAATTCGGGGATTTGATCGATTTTGAGCTCCAAATTTGAACTGGGTTGGGGCCTATAAATACCCCACCCATTCAGCACAGAAAGAGCAAAGAGACCAACACCGAAATCTTGATCTTCTCTGTGATTCTTGAGCTCAAATTGTGTTGTAAAGCCTTTAAGTCTCCTCCTTCTGTTCTTTAAGTTTCTGAATTGTAAAAGTGAGGGAGAAAGGTTCTGTAAGGGTTGTCTCTGAGCCCATCAAAAGGAGTGAAACTGTAAAGGGCAGTTGGCCTTCGCCCATTGAAGGAAGGCAGCTAGTTGACGTCGGTGACCTCGTCGTAGGAGGAAGCCAAAAGTGGAGTAGGTCAAGACCGACCGAACCACTCTAAATCTCTGGTTTGCTTTTACTTTGAGCACTTTATCATTACTGCAAACCTCCTACATAGCTACTGCCCCTGGCTTTTTTAACGCAGTCTCTAAGTTCTGATCTTTCGAATCTGTATTCAAACGTAAATCGGTGTTTTTCGTGCGATCTTTAATCGTAGTTTACGCCACGTTTTGATTCCATTTATAACTGCAAATTGTTTTCTGCGTATTCATAAAACGCTTTTCAAAGTTCAAAACTGTGTTTAGACGTAAAATTACGCTTTGACGTAAAAACTGCGTTTAGACGTAAACTGAGTTTAGACGGAAAACTGCGTTTAGACGTAAAACTGCGTTTAGACGCAAAACTACGTTTAGACGTAAAACTGCATTTAGACGTAAAACTGCGTTTAGGCGTAAAACTACGTTTAGAGCGCAAAACGCGTTTAGGCGTAAAACTGCACTTAGGCGTAAAACTGCGTTTTAGGCGCAAACGCGCGCTCGGCATAAACTGTGTTTAGACACAAACTGTGTTTAGGCATAAACCGCTTTAGACATAATCTCGCGCTTTAGGCGCAAACTGCGCTTAAATGCAAACTGCGCTTAGTCGCAATCTGCATTTAGACGCAAACTGCGTAAACTACACTTAGATACAAACTGTGAATCGGCTTTTACATCGAAATTGTTTTTATCGGACGAACGCAGCTTTCGTTTTTAAATCACTGAAAGATTTCCGCTGCACTAATTCACCCCCCCCCTCTTAGTGCTCTCGATCCTAACAATATGAACAAGCTTGAAGTGACTCTCCCAGAGCTTCTCAATATGTTGAGGGAGGCAGAGAGTACTATCAAGAAAGAGAAGCCAGTTCTCTAAACTCGTGAGACCAAAAGGAAAAGGAAAGCAGAAAGGTCCCTTAAGAAGGGAAAGGGCAAGGTCAAACCAGGTAAAGCAAAGGTTGCTAAGAAAGACCCAGCAAAGGACAAAGGCCAGTGCTTCCACTGTGGTAAAGATGGGCACTGGAAGAGAAACTGCAAAGAGTACCTTGCAGAAAGGGCGAAACAAAAGCTTGATGAAGCTTCAGGTACATTCATGATCAGTCTCCATTTGTCAGACTCTTATGATAACATATGAGTATTGGATACCGATAGTGCTTATCATATATACAATTCGTTGCAGGTTCTGGCAAGGACTAGGAGACTAGAGAGAGGCGAGATGGACCTCAAGATGGGTAATGGAGCAAAAGTTGTTGTAGTAGCCGTTGGCGAGGTCGCCCTATATCTGCCTAGTGGAGCTTTTATTGCATTAGATGCATGTTATTTTGTTCCTTCTATTATCAAAAACATTATCTTAATTTTATGTTTAACAGTTAGTGGATATAAATTTGTTTTTGAGAACAATGGTTGTTCGATATTATTAGATGATAAGATCATCATGAAAGGAACATTGCATAATGGTTTATTTATATTAGACACCACTCCACATATCATGAATGTAAATGTGTCCAAAAGGAAATGAGATGAGTTGAACAGTGTATACCTGTGGCATTGTAGGCTAGGTCACATCCATGAAAGAAGGATTGAAAAGTTGCTAAATGATGGATATCTAGATCCATTCGACTATGTGTCATATGCAACTTGTGAGCCTTGCATTCGTGGAAAACTGACCAACTCTCTATTTAGTGGAACTGGAGAGAGAGCCACTGAGTTGTTAAAACTCATACATAGTGATGTATGTGGACCTATGTCAACTCATGCCATTGGAGGTTACTCCTACTTCATTACATTTACTAATGATTTCTCAAGGTATGGATATGTGTACTTAATGAAGTACAAGTCCGAGGCCTTTGAGAAATTCAGAGAGTATAAGAATGAGGTGGAGAACCAGATTGGAAAGAGTATCAAAACTCTTCGATCAGATCGAGGAAGTGAGTACTTAAGTACAGAGTTCACTCAGTTCCTCAAGGACCATGGGATATTATCCCAATGGACACCTCCTTATACACCTCAGCTCAATGGTGTCTCTGAAAGGAGAAATCGTACATTATTAGATATGGTATGGTCCATGATGAGTTTCGCTGACCTACCCATCTCATTCTGGGGATATGCCCTAGAAACCACAGCTTACCTTCTGATCAGAGTTCCAACTAAGTCAGTAGTGTCTACACCATATGAGATATGGAAAGGGAAGAAGTCTGATCTTAAGGTTGTTAAGATTTGGGGCTGCCCTGCACATGTTAAAAGACACAACCCTGATAAGTTAGAATCAAGGACAAAGCGATGCAAATTTGTGGGATACCCCAAGGAAACTTGTGGGTATTATTTCTATCATCTCGAGGACCAAAAGGTCTTTGTAGCTAAGAGAGCAGTGTTCCTTGAGAAGGAACACATTCTTGGCGGAGATAGTGGGAGAATGATAGAATTGAGCGAGGTTGGAGAACCAAGCTCAAGCACCACTCTACAACCCAAGTCTTTTCAGGTACCTAATACACAAGTTTCAACTTTACGCAGATCTGATAGAGTATCCCATCCTCCTGAGAGATATGTGGGACATATTAGAGGAGAGGATGCAGAGGATATTGATCCTCAGACCTATGAGGAGGCTATTATGAGTATAGACTCTGGGAAGTGGCAAGAAGCCATGAATTTTGAGATGGATTCTATGTACTCCAATAAGGTTTGGAACCTAGTTAATGTGCCCGAAGGTATTGTACCCATCGGTTGCAAGTGGATCTTTAAGAAAAAGATCAGAGTAGATGGAAAGGTAGAGACCTATAAAGCAAGGCTAGTGGCTAAGGGGTATCGTCAAAGGCAAGGTGTTGACTATGACAAAACCTTCTCACCCGTAGCAATGCTAAAATCCATCAGAATTCTATTGGCTATTGCAGCGCATTCTGATTATGAGATCTGGCATATGGATGTGAAAACCGCATTCCTCAATGGGAACCTCGAGGAGGAGGTGTATATGATGCAACCTGAGGGATACGTGTCTAAGAACTGTCCAGATAAGGTGTGTAGGTTGCTTAGATCCATTTATGGATTAAAGCAAGCTTCCCGAAGTTGGAATATAAGATTTGATGAGGCAATCAGATCTTATGACTTCGTTAAGAACGAAGATGAGCCTTGTGTATACAGAAAGGTAAGTGGGAGCGCTATCACCTTTTTGGTGTTATATGTGGATGACATCCTGATCATTGAGAATGACGTAGGAATGCTATCCATAGTAAAGGCTTAGTTATCTAGACACTTCTCCATGAAGGACATAGGGGAAGCATCCTATATTTTGGGGATTAGAATCTATAGAGATAGATCCAAGAGGATGCTTGGCTTGTCCCAGTCCAGGTACATAGAAACCATTGTCAAAAGGTTTGGCATGGAAAATTCCAAGAGAGGTCTCATACCGATGAGACATAGGATATTGCTTTCTACGAGTATGTCCCCAAAGACTCTAGAAGAAAGGGCGAACATGGATATGATACCTTTTGCCTCAGCAATAGGGTCTATCATGCATGCCATGCTATGTACTAGGCCTGATATAGTGCATACTCTGAGTGTCACGAGCAGGTATCAAGCGGATCCTAGCTTGGAGCACTGGAAAGCAGTAAAGTGTATCCTTAAGTACTTGAGAAGGACTAAGGATCTTTTACTAGTATATGGAGGTAATAGCCTTAAGGTTGAAGTCTACACTGACTCAAGTTTTCAGTCTGATGTCGATGATAGCAAGTCGAATTCAGGGTATGTGTACACCTTGAATGGAGGAGCAGTGTGCTGGAAGAGTTCTAAGCAAGATACCACTGCTGACTCGACCACAGAGGCGAAGTACATTGCTACATCAGATGCAGCAAAGGAGGGAGTTTGGGTAAAGAAGTTCATCACAGATTTGGGAGTCGTGTCAGGTAGCGAAGAGCCGATCTCCCTATATTGCGACAACAATGGGGCGATTGCTCAAGCAAAGGAACCAAGGTCTCATCAGAAATCTAAGCATGTTCTGAGGAGGTTCCACCTTATCAGAGAGATCGTGACCCGAGGAGATGTAGTAGTGAAAAGAGTTCCATCCAAAGATAACATTGCAGATCCACTAACAAAGTCGTTGTCTCAGATTTGTTTTAAGCGTCACAGGGGTTTGATGGGGATCAGATACATAGGTGATTGGCTTTAGGTCAAGTGGGAGATTGCTAGTCATAGGTGCCCAACAAGCCAATCACGTGAGTGATGGCACGTGTGACTTAATATAGAATCTTTTTGCTTATTATATTTTGGCATATATCACTTTATAACTATTGCATAAATGCATACATATATTGTGATGTCCTTGGATTTGTGCAATGGGAATCGGATCGTGATGAGATCACGATAGTGAGATCGATTCACCTTTAAACACATATCCTAAATAATCCCGGTCATAGGTTACTCGAGAGGGATATCATGATAACCGGACAGACTAGTATGCTGTATACCCGTCCATATGATGGATGCAGCTGGTCTCATAGCTACTTGTGTAGGGACACTAGGGATACAGTACAGGTGCTCATTGGAGAATGAGTTCACTGATTGATCCGCTTACGGAATGCTGGATGGTTGATGATGCCTAATTGTCAGACAGCGATTCCGTAGTCCTAGTGGTGTATCTAGTCCTTAGACTTGAGACACCAAGGATGTCCTGTATGAGTGCTCCACTCTTTGATACCAGACTTATATGTTTGGCTGTCCCAGATCTAGTACAATTGGTCATTGGGAGTGGTAGTCGACCTTACGAGGGCTATTGAATGTTGATAGAGGATCATCCACTCTCGGCGTCATGAGAGGAATATCCCATGTGTTCTTGCTCAGACAAATCCCTAGCCAAGGTCATTTGGGTTGAGAGAGAAAGAGTTCTCCGGGAGAATCCGATTAGAGCGAGACTCGAGAAGAAACCGTGTCGGTCTAACAACACTATGCTCGATATACGGTCTCTGGTATATTAGATGGATGAGGGACTATAGGTACACGGTAACTGAGGATAGATAGGTCCAATGAATTGGATTCCCCTGTATCATTTGGGGACTATGGCGTAGTGGCCTAGTACGTCCGTAGTCGATGAGTCGAGTGAATTATTACAGAGATAATAATTCACTGAGTTAGAAGGAGTTCTGACAGGTATGACTCACGGCCAGCTCGATATTGGGCCTAGAGGGTCACACACATATGGTAGGCATTGTGATGAATAGAGGTTCGGATATGAGATATCCGACGGAGCCCTTGTCTTATTGGATGCAGATCCAATACCCACTAGGGGAGGACCCATTAGGGTTTGACAGGGGACCTTTATAAATAGGAGGGAGACCTTTATAAATAGGAGGTATTCAGAGCCCCATGGGCTAGAGAGCTTTTGTTTGCCTTTTCCTATTCTCCTCTCCATCTCCACCTCAGAGTAGGTCTGGAGTTTTGAGGAGCGTCGTCGCAACCCTGCTGTGTGGATCACCACTAGAGAGGAGGATGCTTGACCTCCTTCACCCTCTCCTAAGGATCTGCAAGGAAACAGGGATATACGATCTCCCTAGGTAACACAATCTACTCTATACGCAGTTTTATGTTTCGCGGATTTTTGCGTACCAATCTTCGCACGACGACGAACATCTCTCTGGGAATCGGGGATTTTGTTTTTCTTGTTCTTCCGCTGCGCATCTGATATCGCCCCCTAGGATTTCCTAACACTCTCTTCGTTTCGGAGACCACTATCCCCTTGGGCTACTCCGATCTACTGAATAAACTGTGCATTGTTCTACCTCCTATAAACACACTTGCTAGATTGTGACTCGATGTCAATAGAGCCCCCGCTGCACCACTCAAGGTCTAGGAACATGCTGAACTCGTTGCACACTTCAGCCTCCTACGGACGTATCCTTCACATGCTGAAGAGAAAGTTTCAATGCTCTATGGCGCCTAGTTTCGGTTACCTTGGGATGGCCATGAACATTCCATCGTCCGCATACAAGTCCAAGCATGAGTATCGAATTCTTTGAGTTAGCAATTCCCCTCACCTCTATGAGCTTTGTATAACTCTTTCGGTCGCTGAGCAACTTATTCCACCTTGAATGGTCTTATCCTTTACCAAGCACCTCGCTTGACTTGAGCACCATCAAGTATGGTTGTCAATGTTGAGCCGTAGCTCAAACTCAGCCATCCCAACCTTTGTGTGCTCCGCATTCTTCTAAGCTTGTCTGTTCTCGTGGTGCCTCTTGCGCGAAGGGTTGGCCATTCCTCTGAATGCCAATCTCAGATGACCGCTCCGCCGAGCGACTCCTTTTCCCTACATCCCCATGCCCGTTTTCCCCCAAACGGTCGCACGTGTGCTGACTGCCCTCAACTTAGCCTCGCTAGGTCCCCCACGTTTGCATGCTAAGTGTTTCTATGAGTGCTTGTCCCCCTCTGATACCATCTGTCACGGACTTAGCTGGTTTTGCCTAAGTCGTGCGGCACCCTTGCGTGTCTGTTCGCAAAGGTCAACCTCCCCGAAGCCTCCCATGGTCCCTTAGGACCCACAAAAGAGAGAACAGGATAGAGAAAATGTCTCACTCGGGATCCACAAGCAAACAACTCTAAAAACACTTCATAGACAATGCAAATTACAAACAGACTTTACAAACTCTTAATAGTTGTACAATAAAGGGTAAAATGATCCATTACAAACCGAACTAAAATGGGACTATTAAGCCTTCAGCTGTCCCTATACATGCTAGTCAAAGTATGAACATACCAAAAGACACGGACATACATAATGTTGGGAAATCATGGGGGGCGACATCATATGCGCAGCGGAAGAACAAGAAAACAAAAATCCCCGATTCCCAAAAAGATGTTCGTCGTCGTGCGATGATTGGTGCGTAAAAATCCGCAAAACACAAAACTGTGTATAGAGATTGTGTTACCTAGGGAGATCGTATATCCCTGTTTCCTTGCAGATCCTTAGGAGAGGGTGAAGGAGGTCAAGCGTCCTCCTCTCTAGCGGTAATCCACACAGCCAGGGGTTGCACGACCCTCCTCAAAACTCCGGGCCTCACGAGGTGGTGGAGAGGAGAGGAGAATAGGAAAGACAAGCAAAGACTCTAGCCTATGAGGCTGTGAATCCCTCCTATTTATAGAGATCCCGTGTCAAACCCTAATGGGTCCTTCCCTAGTGGGTATTGGATCTGCATCCAATAAGACAAGGGCTCTCGGTGGGATATCTCATATCAGAACCTCTACTCATCGCAATGCCTACCATATGTGTGTGACCCTCTAGGCCCAATATCGAGCTGGTAGTGAGTCATACTGTCGTAGAACTCCTTCTAACTTTCGGTGAATTATTATCTCTGTAATAATTCACTCGACTCATCGACTCACGGACGTACTAGGCCACTCTGCCAGTAGTCCCCAGGACGATCTGAGGGGAATCCAATCCATTGGACATGTCTGTCCTTACCATTACCATGTACCTATAGTCCCTCATCCATCTAATATCCCGTAGAGACAGGTATATCGAGCATGGTGTTGTCGGACCCATACGGTTTCTACTCGAAGTCTCGCTCTAATCGGATTCTCCAGGAGAACTCTTTCTCTCTCAACCCGAATGACCCTGGCGGGGATTTTTGTGCGAGCAAGAACACATGGGATATTCCTCTTATGGCCGCAGAGAGTGGATGATCCTCTATCGACACTCAATAGCCCTCGTGGGTCGACTACCACTCCCAATGACCAACTGTACTAGATCGGGGACAGCCCAAACCTATAAGTTCGGTATCAAAGAGTGGAGCACTCATACAGGGACATCCTTGGTGTCTCAAGTCTAAGGACCAGATATACCACTAGGACTCTGGAATCACTGTGTCGACAATAAGGCATCATCAACCATCCAAGCATTCCGTAAGCGGATTAATCGAGTGAACTCATTAAGCCAATGAGCACTGCATCTTTGTATCCCCTAGTGTCCCTACACGAGCAGCTATGAGACCAGCTACATCCATCATATGGACGGATATACAGCACACCAGTCTATCCGGTTATCACGATGTCCCTCTCGAGTAACCTATGACCGGGATTATTTAGGATATGTGTTTAAAGGTAAATCGATCTCATTATCATGATCTCATCACGATCCGATTCCCATTGCACAAATCCAAGGACATCACAATATATATATGCATTTATGCAATAGTTATAAAGTGATATACGCCAAAATATAATAAGCAAAAAGATTCTGTATCAAGTCACACGTGCCATCACTCACGTGATTGGCTTGTTGGGCACCTATGACTAGCACATAAGCATTACATCAAACATCTTGTTTAGAAGTTTGTCTGTGACAGTTCGTCGGAAGTTCTACCGGAACCAACCGAGAAGTCCAAGAGCTTACTAAAGAAGCTCATCGGAACTCGCTAAGAAGATCGTCATAAAGTCCAGGAGCTTGCCGAGAGTCCGCTGGAACATTGCCGAGAGTTCGTCGGATGTTCGCCGGAAGTACGTCGGAAGCTCGTCGGAAGAGCAATTGATGCACCAGAACAAGAAGCACTGTAATTATATCTTAATTATCGTAGTTAGAGTATAAATTAAGTTAGGATTTGGAGGCAATCTCATTAACTTAATTAAGGGCCAACTGGGCCCTTAACAGGGCTGAATTGGACCGAATTGACTAACCAATTCAGCCCATGAATTCTTGGCCAACAATGGCACCGCTTGGAAAGCAGTGCCCCCCAAGATATCTGGGTAGTGGTACCGCCAGCAGTGAATGCTGCTAGCGGTGGTACCGCCCAATATTAGATCAACGACGGTGGTACTGCTCAGTATCAGATCAACAACGGTGGTACCGCCAGTACCTCGAATTCCGGAGATGTGACACTTTTTGGCTCCAATTTTGAAGCCATTGGGGTCTATAAAAACTCCATCCTTTTTTGCATGAAATGGCATGAAAGTATTGGCTTAATCTTGAATTCTTGAGTCATAAAAGTGTTATAAAAGTTAGAGTTCTCCTCATTTATCTCTTAGCCTTGTAACCATTCAAGAAAAAGGAGTGAGACTTGTAAGGGTTAACTCCTAAACCCAGGAAAATGGGAAAGCACTGTAAAGAGGTATTCGATCTTCACCTATTGAAGGAAGGCCTTTAGTGGATGCCGGTGACCTCGTCGAAGGAGGAATTCGAAAGTGGATGTAGGTCACATTGACCGAACAACTCTAAATTCTGGTTTGCATTTTATTTGTACAATTTACATTATTGCAAATCTCCTTAATCTTCTCTTGCACTTTTACGAAAGCTTTCAAGTTCAACTTCTCTCCGAAATTGATTGAATGGAAGTCATTTTCGTCGGAATCAGTTTTAATCGAAACGAATTCACCCTCCCTCTTAGTGTCGCTCTTGATCCTAATAGTTGGTATCAGAGCAAGGTTCACTCTCATTTGGTTTTAAACCCAAGAGAGATGATTTTGCTGGCAATCTAGAGGGTCATTCAATTACACGTTTGCCCATGTTTAATGGGATGAATTACATATATTGGAAAACTAGAATGAGAATCTTCCTAATTTTAATAGATTTTGAATTATGAAATATTATAGAAAATGAATTTTAAAAGTCTTCTCTTCCGATGAACGATTGGAATGAATTGGAGAAGAAGACTTTCGCTTTAAACATAAAGGCACACACTTGAAGTGACTCATATGTCTATTTGTGAAACAACATTTGATGTTTGACACATACTCGAAGTGACTCATGAAGGTACTAGTAGAGTAAAGGAGTCAAAAATCAATCTTTTAGTGCATACTTATGAGTTGTTTCGAATGAAATCGAGTGAAACCATTGGAGACATATACACTTGATTTATGAATATCGTCAATGGTCTAAAATGACTTGGTAAAAGTTTCTCAGATTTTTAGCTTGTTAATAAAATTTTAAGATCCCTTTCAAAGAGTTGGGACCCTAAAGTCACGGTCATTTAAGAGGCCAAAGATTTAAATAACTTTCCTCTTGAAGAAATAATCAGGTCACTAATGACCTATGAAATGACTTGTAATACTCATAAAGAGCTAGAGAACAACCTTTCAAAGAATAAGAAGGATATGACTCTAAGAACTCAAGAAGACCACTTGAAAGAAAATTCAAGTGATGAGGACTTTGATGAAGACTTGGCACTATTAACAAAAAGGTTTAAAAATTTATAGAAAGAAATAAATTTAAAAATGATACTAAAAATAAAATTGAACCTAAGAGAGAACAAGTGATATGTTATGAATGCAAGAAGCTAAGTCATTACAAGAGTGAATATCCCCAATTAGAAAAGAGACAACCAAAGAAGAAGAAGGCTCTTAAAGCAACATGGGATGACTCAAATTCATCCAAAGATGAGGAGCCAACCAACACCGAGCAAGTTGCTCACTATGCACTAATGGCCATTGGATATGAGGTAATAAGTTCATTTGATGCAAATTTATCATTTGATGAACTTTTAAATGCTTTTCATGATTTATTTTATGAATGCAAGTCAATTAGTAAAAAATATAAATTGTTAAAAAATGAGTATGATTATCTTGTTAGTGATTATGATAGATTAAAAGTTGAGCACAATGATAGTTTAGCTTCATGTACGAAATGTGATGAACTAGAATTACTTCAAAAGGAAAACATGCTACTTAAGAAAACTTTAGAAAAGTTTGAGGTTAGTAGTAAATTCTTGAACATGATCCTTACCAACAACGGTTATGTTCATAGAAAATGCGGAATCGGATTTGTGAGTAGCTCTTACCAAAATCCAACCACCTTTGTTAAAGGTCCTACTTTGCATGTTTCACCCCGAAAGAAATGTAACTTTTGTTGCAAATTTGGGCATGTAGCTTATCATTATCCATTTAAGAAATTTAGTTCACACAAATTGATTTAGGTTTCTAAAAGAACCTCAAATGATTCAATACAACATGATAAGCTATGTAGATTGATTTTTGAGGCATCCAAGGTCAAATGGGTACCTAAAAATCATCCATTTTTATAGAAATGTTTACCATCACAAGCTAGGAGCAAGAGATGGTACCTTGATAGTGGATGCTCAAGGCATATAACCGGAGATCCATCTCAATTCTCTAAGCTCACTAGCATAGATGAATGATATATCACCTTCGGAGATAACAACAAGAGTAAAATAATTGGCAAAGGAACCATAGGTAACAAATCCACCTTTTCTATTGAAGATGTGTTGTTAATTGATGGCTTAAAGCATAACCTCTTGAGCATTAGTCAATTGTGTGATAAAGGATATATTGTTAAATTTGAATCTAATGCTTACATTATTGAAAAATCACACAAAAACACATCTATGATTGCATTAATACAAAATAACGTATACACCATTGATATCAATAATCTTTGCAATGAAATGTGTTTTTCGGTTTTGAATGATAATGCTTGGCTTTGGCATAGGAGATTAGGTTATGCTAGCATGAAACTAATCACTTAAATTTCATCTAAAAAACTTGTAAGAGGAATTCCTCATATCAAGTTCGTCAAAGATAATGTATGTGATGCATGTCAACTAAGAAAACAAATAAAATGTAGCTTCAAACCTAAGAACCAAATAAGCACCTCTAGACCTTTGCAATTGATCCATATGGACTTGTTCGGACCAATTGCTACATCAAGCCTAGGAGGTAGCAAATACGCATTTGTCATCGTGCATGATTATAGTAGATACACATTGACTTATTTTTTGGCACACAAAAGTAAATGCTTTAGGTATTTCTATAAGTTTTGTAAACTTGTTCAAAATGTAAAGGGTTTTATGATTTCGTCAATTCGAAGTGATCACAGTGGTGAATTTCAAAACTGTGATTTCCAAGAATTTTGTGAATCTATTGGATACAACCACGACTTCTCTACTCCAAGAAATCCTCTACAAAATAGAGTAGTAGAAAGAAAGAATAAAAACTTACAAGAAATGACAAGAACCATGTTGAATGAACATAGTCTACCCAAATATTTTTGGGCCAAAGCTATAAACACGACATGCTATATCATGAATAGAGTTCTAGTAAGACCCTTACTCACCAAAACTCCTTATGAGTTATGGAACAATAAAAAACCTAATATTTCATATTTTAAAGATTTTGGGTGTAAGTGTTTTATCTTGAATAAAAAAGATGCCTTAGAAAAAATTGATGCTAAATCTGATGAAAAAAATTTTCTTGGCTATTCTTCTATTTCTAAAGCATTTCATATCTTTAATAAAAGAATCTTAATTATAAAAGAGTCTATTCATATTATTTTCAATGAAGTTTCTGAAGTTAAGAAAAATGAGTTTGATGATTTTAATTTTGATGCCTTGAATTTATATGAAACCCTTTCTCCATCTAGTAACTTGGATGCATCTTCTTCCGAAACATCCTTACCCAGGGAATGAAAGTATGTAGTTACTCATCTTAAGGAGCTAATCATTGGAGACACATCAAAAGGGGTTCAAACTCGTTCTTCTCTTAAGAATTTTTGTGTCAACGTCGCTTTCCTCTCTCAAATTGAATCAAAATGAATTGACAAGGCCTTGAAAGATGATTCATGGATTATTATAATGCAAGAAGAGTTGAACCAATTTGAGAGAAATGAGGTGTGAAAGCTTGTTCCTAGGCCAAATGATCATTTAATTATTGGTACTAAATGGGTCTTTAAAAACAAGCAAGATGAATTTGGTATCGTGGTTAGAAATAAGGCTAAATTAATGGCCAAAGGTTTCAACCAAGAAGAATATATCAATTATGAAGAAACCTTCGCTTCTGTGGCATGATTAGAAGTCATAAGGATGCTCATTGCCTATGTTAGTAGTAATAATTTTAAGTTGTTTCAAATGGATGTTAAAAGTACTTGTATTTTTCTTAATGGTTTTATTTCTGAAGAAGTTTATGTTGAACAACCTCCCAGATTTGAGAATGATAATCTCCCTAATCATGTGTTTAAATTGACTAAAGCTTTTTATGGATTGAAATAAGCCCCAAGGGCTTGGTATGAGATGTTGAATCTCGTATTTTGATGATGAAACTACTTGATATGTGTTTATGTTTTAATCTGTGTTTTGAGTAACGTAGGATGCTTCAATCAGGATGAGAAATTAAAGCAGGAAAAATCATGTTGTGCCGGAGAAACATGTCAGAAGATTGGACGTCGGGCCGGTGGATCGGTCGACGTATCGATAGAAGGCTTCGGGCCGTGGACTCGAGCATTGGGCCAAGAAGAGTGGGTATTGTGCCAAGGATATTGGAGTTGCAGAGTCAACTGGTCGATTGGGCAATATGCCGCAGGAGAGGACGATGCATCGAAGAATCGGACGAAGTGTCGAGGGACCAATAACATGCCGGACAACTTGGTTAATTGCTTAGGATTAATTGTCTTGATCAAAGTTTTATTTTACATGTGCAGGATTAACTACGATGGAAGTAAGACATGCAGCAGGAGTTATGCTGGAGTCAAAAACTATGATCACGTTAGGAGTTCGAGAGCTTGACGAAAGTCCGGACGGTCGTTGGAAGTTCTGTGGGAACAAATCCGAGAAGTCCAGGAGCTTGCCAAAAGAAGCTCATCGGAACTTGCCAAGTGGATCATCGCAAGTCCAGGAGTTTGCCGGAAGTCCGCAGGACCATCGTCGGAGGTCCGTCGGATGTTCGCCGGAAGTTCGCCGGAAGCTCGTCGGAAGAAGCGATTGACGTACCGGAGTAAGCTGTAGTAAAAGTCTTAAGAATTGTCATAGTTAGCACAATGATTAAGTTAGAAATGGGAGGTGATCCCATTAACTTAATCCAGGGGCAATTGGGCCCTTGAAAGAACCAAATTAGACCGAATGGATCAACCCATTCGGACCCAGATCTCTCGCCCAGAGGTGGCATCGCCCAGGGCTTAGTCTCCGAGTTTTGACTGGGTGGTGCAACTGCCTCTGACAGCGATGCAACCGCCTGAGCTCGGTCTTCGAGCTCTGGTTGGGCGGTGCAACCGCCCTAGTCAGGCAGTGGCACCGCCTAAGCTCGGTCTCCGAGCTCTGCCAGGCGGTGGAACCGCCCTTGACAAGCGATGGCACCGCCCAAAGGCTCAGTCTTCGAGCTCTGTCAAGCGGTGCAATCGCCAGACCCCGGAATTCCGAGAAATGATAGATTTGAGCTCCAAATTCAAACTGGTTTGGGGCCTATAAATACCCCACTTTTTCAGCACTGAAAGAGCAACGAAAATCCACCAAAATCCTGATCTTACTCTATGATTTTTAGAGCTCAAAAGTGTTGTATAAGCTAAAGGTTCTTCTCCCTCTTTTCTTCTAAGTTCAGATCTTTCAAGAGAGGAGAGAAAAGTTTGTAAGGGTTGTCTCCTGAGCCCGTCAAAAGGAGTGAATCTGTAAAAGGTGTTGAATCTCGTATTTTGATGATGAAACTACTTGATATATGTTTATGATTTAATCTGCGTTTTGAGTGACGCAGGATGCTTCGATCAGGATGAGACAATTAAAGCAGGAAAATCATGTTGTGCCGAAGGAACATGTCAGAAGATTGGACGTCGGGCCGGTGGATCGATCGACGTATCGACAGAAGGCTTCGGGCCGTGGACTCGGGCATCGGGCCAAGAAGAGCGGCTATTGTGCCAAGGATATCGGAGTTGTGGAGTCAATTGGCCGATTGGGCAATAGGCTGCAGGAGAGGACGATGCGCCGAAGAATCGGACGAAGCGTCGAGGGACCAATGACATGCCGGACAACTTGGTTAATTGCTTAGGATTAATTGTCTCGATCGAAGTTTTGTTTTAAGTGTGTAGGATTAACTATGATGGAAGTTAGACATGCAGCAGGAGTTGCGCCGGAGTCAAGACAATGATCACGTTGGGAGTTCGAGAGTTCGACGGAAGTTCGGACTATCGTCGGAGGTTCTGCGGGAATAGATCCGAGAAGTCCATAAGCTTGCCAAACGAAGCTCGTTGGAACTCGCCAAGTGGATTGTCGCAAGTCCAGGAGTTTGTCGGAAGTCCGCAGGAGAATCACCGAGGGTTCATCGGATGATCGACGGAAGTTCGCCGGAAACTCGCCGGAAGAAGCGATTGACGCACCGGAGCAAGTTGCAGAAATTGTCTTAGGATTAATCGTAGTTAGCACATTTATTAAGTTGGAAATGGGAGGTGATCCCATTGACTTAGTCTTGGGGCTATTGGGCCCCTGAGAAACCCAAGTTGGGCCGAATGGATCTACCCATTTGGACCCTGATTGCACCGGGCGGTGCAACTGCCCAAGCCAGGAGGTAGCACCGCCTGGGCTAAGTCTCCCAAGGAGACTGGGCGGTGCAACCGCCCCAGCCAGGAGGTGGCACCGCTTGGGATCAGTCTCCGAGCGAGACTAGGCTGTGCAACCTCCCTTGACAGAGAGGTAGCACCGCCTGAGCTCGGTCTTCGAGCTCTGGCAGGAGGTGCAACCGCCTCAGTCAGGAGGTGCAACCGCCTGGGCTTAGTCTCCGAGCAAGACTGGGCGGTGCAACCTCCCCTGACAGAGAGGTAGCACTGCCTGGGTTCAGTCTCCGAGCCAGACTGAGGCGGTGCAACCGCCCCTGACAGGAGGTGCAACCGCCTGGGCTCAGTCTTCGAGCTCTGCCAAGCGGTGCAACCGCTCCAGTCAGGAGGTGCAACCGCCTGATCCCGGAATTCCGGGATTTGATAGTTTTGAGCTCCAAATTTGAACTGGGTTGGGGCCTATAAATACCCCACCCATTCAGCACTGAAAGGGTACATACATACACTGAAATCTTGATCTTTTCTGTGATTCTTAGAGCTCAAAATTGTTGTAAAGGCCAAAAGTTCTCCCTCTTTTCTTCCAAGTTTTGAGTTATAAAGAGAGAAGATAAATTTCTGTAAGGGTTGTCTCCTAAGCCCGTCAAAAGGAGTGAAACTGTAAAAGGGTGGTTGGCCTTCGCCTATTAAAGGAAGGCCTCTAGTTGATGTCGGTGACCTCGTCGGTGGAGGAAGCCAAAAGTGGAGTAGGTCAAGATTGACCGAACTACTCTAAATCTCGGTTTGCATTTACTTTTGAACATTTTATCTTTACTGCAAACCTCCTCAATAGCTTACTGCCCTCTGCGCTTTTACGAATGAGTTTCTAAGTTCAGAGCTTTCCGAATCTGCGTTTAGACGTAAATCAGCCTTTTCGTACGATCATCACATTTCAGTTTACGTTTACATTTTGATTTCAATCATAACTGTAAACTGCCTTATACTCATTTATAAAACGTATCTCAAAGTTCAGTATCTTTAGAATCGGCATTTAGACGTAAACCGGTTTTATCGTACGAACGTCGCATTTCAGTTTGCGCTTGAATTCTGATTTCCATCATAAACTGCAAACTACTTTCATGGATTTACTTTAACGTCATCTCGATTAATCTTAAGTTAAAGTAATCTTAGAATCGGCTTTTACATCGAAATCATTTTTTATCAAACGAACGCAGCTTTCGTTTTAATCGCAGAAAGATTTTCACTAATTTGCACTAATTCCCCCCCTCCCTCTTAGTGCTCTTGATCCTAACAAAAGGGTGGTTGGCCTTCGCCTATTGAAGGAAGGTCTCTAGTGGACGTCAGTGACCTCATCGGTGGAGGAAGCCAGAAGTGGATGTAGGTCAAGATTGATCGAACCACTCTAAAATCACTCTGCTCACTAGTTTGCATTTACTTTGAGCTTATTATCCTTACTGCAAACCTCCTTCATAGCTTACTGCCTTCTGCACTTTTACGATTGCGTTTCCAAGCTCAGTATTTTTTGAATCGGTGTTTAGACGTAAATCTCTTTTCTCATACGAACATCGTATTTCAGTTTGCACTTACATTCTGATTTCCATCATAACTGCAAACTGCCTTTATAGATTTGTTTTAACTACTTCTTACCTGATCTCAAGTTAAAGTAATTTACGAATCAGCTTTTCTACCGAAATTGCTCTTGTCGTACGAACGCAGTTTTAAACGTCAAAAGTTTTCCGCTGCACTAATTCACCCCCCTCTTAGTGCTCTTGATCCTAACAATTGGTATCAGAGCCCGATATTTCTCATTTCGGATTTACACCCGAGAGAAATGGCTCTTCATGGCTTTAAAGAGGGTTTTTTGGTTGTTCGTCCATCGTTGTTTAATGGATTAGACTACACTTATTGGAAAACTCGAATGAGAGTTTTTTTTATTTCTATGAATTTGGATTTATAGAATATTGTTGAAAATGGTTTTCAACTTCCCTCTAAACCGATGAACGAATGGTCGGATTTAGAGAAGAAGTATTTTTCTTTAAACGCAAAGGCTATGAATGCCTTGTTTTGTGCACTTGACAAAAATGAATTTAATCGCGTTTCGATGTGTGATTCGGTTTTTGATATTTGGAGAACTCTTGAGGTCACTCATGAAGGCACTAGCCGAGTGAAATAGTCCAAAATTAACATTCTCATGCATTCTTACGAACTTTTTCGAATGAAGCCTTGCGAAACCATTGTTGACATGTACACCCATTTCACGGATGTCGTCAATGGTTGAAGAGCTCTTGGCAAATGTTTTTCGGATTTTGAACTCGTAAACAAGATTTTGCGTTCTTTTTCTAAGAAGTGGGATTCAAAAGTAACTGCAATACAAGAAGCTAAAAACCTAAACAACTTACCACTTGAAGAACTAATTAGTTCGTTGATGACATATGAAATGGTGCACAATGCACATGATGAACATAATTAACAAAACAACCTTCCAAAGAACAGGAATACCACTTGAGCGATGACTCAAGTAATAAGGACAATGATGAACTTGAACTTCGAACACTAAATTTTAATAAGTTTATTAAACAAAAATCTAAAATAAATAATGAACTTGAACGGAGGAAGAAGCCAAAGAAGAAGAACATAAAGTGGGATGAATCAAGCTCCTCCGAAGACGAGGAGAAAATCAAGAAAGGTGAGGTGGCAAACTACACCTTAGTCGCTTTCAATGATAAGGTAATCGAAATCCCCCTGATTTATTTTGAAATTACTTGATGCTTTCATGATGTATTTTCTTTTTTTGTCTAGAATTAATTTTCTTAAAAATTACATATTTAAAAATAAAAATATAAAAATTATGATCACGCTAGTAATTTCAAAAATAATAATATTACATATTTTATGATAAACAAACAAAATGATTGAAAATATGAAATCATGGTTAAGAAGTAATAATGTGTATCATGTTTGATTAACATTGTTGAATGAAATCATGTTTGATTTGTAGGAATGCATAATGATGTAATGAAAATATTAAATGTTTTTGATACAATGGTTGACAATTTTATGCATGAGATTTTAAGTTATACATAATGATAAGCATGTGTTATTTTCATGAGTGTATATGGAAAAACCATGTCTGAATGCATGAAAGTGTTAAATTTCATTTTCAGATTTTCTTGACCATAACAATTCAGTTTTGAAAATCTATTGTTCTTGATGGTTCTATGACGAAATTCATTTTTCGATCCTAAATGTTGATACATGTTTTTATTTAACATAACTGAAAAGGCATGCTAACATGAAATCAAATACTAAAAAAAAAGGGGGGGAATATATTATCAATGAAATCATGAATCTACCTATGTTATGAATTTTGTGAACCATAAAAGTAATTTTGATGATTTAAATTTGAAATGAGTTTTATCAAAATCATGATATTGATTTCTTGGAATAACATGAGATTACCTTTGATGATCATTTTGTTTCATGGAATTTTGGATTCATGACTTGGTCTTACATTTGTTTATGAGATGGTTGAAATCTTCGTACCTTTGAATTCTTCCCTTCTCCTTTCAATTTTTGAATTTATGCATGTTATATGTTGAAGATTTGTATCATGCATATCTAAGAAATATTGATGTGACAAATTGAATGAGTTGAAAATGAATGATGAGTTTTCTTTTAAAATTAACTTGTGATATTTTTTTATATAAATCATCATTTTGATTTCTCGACATTTGATACATGAGATTTTATTATAAATCAAAATTTTTCATTAATCGATCTTCTATGATTTGACTTAATATTCTCTTGAGAGGAGATTTTCTAAATGAATCATGATTTTTCCTTGTGAGTTCTTGGAGTTATTACTTGATTTTCTTTTAAAACAAGATCTCTTTTTTGTACTCCTAAGATTTTTCTTGATATTTTATTTAAAGAAGATATTTACTATATGAATCATGTCTTTTGGTATTCAAATGATTTTATCCTTCATGACATGATTTCTTTGTATTTATGGCTTGCATGGCTTAAAATGTTTTGGTATGATGCATGCAATGATGAAATATTCATGAAGTTAAAATGATGTATGCAATACTTATGATAATGATATACATAATGTATTGCATATGATGTGTATCATGAATGCTTTAAATGATGAATATTTGGTATCATGATCAACATGTTGATAAATGCTTAAAAATTTTAATGTTTGAGTATCATGTATGATATGCTCATTAATGATGATTGATTTATTTTTTCGGTATCGTGTATGAAAAATAAGGTTTTTGAAATTATGTATATTTTAATTTGAATATATAATGATGCACAAATAAGATTGATACATACCTTTGTCATAATATGAAAATTAATATAAGGGTCTTCCCTTGTTTTTGACAATGACAAAGGGGGAGCAAGAATTTCTAGCGTGGACATCATGAAAAAAGGTAAACTAGCTAGCTTGCACAATTCAAGATGAAAGCAAAATTTTCACTTCTCAAATGTAACATTTGCCAAATTGTTTGCTTGCCTCATGTAAAACATTATCTCTTGCCAGTTTGGAATTTTGCTAGCTTGCACTTTGCAAAGAAAGCAAAAATGACACTTCTCAAAAGAGAAGAAAGAGTTTGTCATCTTGAACATCACAAGCCTGCCTATCTTAAGAAACAAAAATTACAAAAGTGCTAGCTTGCCTATCTCAAGAAGCAAAAATTGCAACTTGCACATTGCAATAGGAAGCAAGAATCATGAGCTTACACAAGAAAGTTATCTTGCATTTGCTTTCGAAGTTTTTGCTAGCTTGTATATTGTAAAAATTGCTAGCTTGTAGTCTAAAGAGAATCAAAAAGTTGCTATCTCAAAAGAAGCAAATGTGCTATCTTGCCTATCTCAAGAGGCAAAAATGCTAACTTGCACATCTAGCAAAACTTAACAAATTTGTATATCTCAAGAAGCAAGAGTTGCTTTCTTGAACATCTCAAAACTGATAGCTTGCATGTTCCAAAATGTTATAATATTGCTAGCTTGCATGATGTAGAACTTGCTATCTTGAACATTACCAAAAGTGCTATCTTGTATGCTGTAAAACTTGTATATCTGAAACTTGATAGCTTAAATGTTCTAAGTATGATGTAATACTTGCTAAATTTTCTGGCTTCAAAACTGCATGATGATAAAACTTGATATTATGTTTTTCATGCAATAAGTTGAACTAATATTCCAAACATTTGATTGTGGTACTTCTCCTTTATGTTGATGACAAAGGGGGAGAAGTATGTTGATGACATGACATGTTATACATAAGTTTATGCATAAGTTCATGATGATGTGTTGCAAGTATTCATGATGAATATTGCAATGACTTGAATTCAGTTTAAATTCAAGGTTCTATAAATATGGCATATTGATAGGGGGAGTTTCTTTAAACTCCGAGAGTTAAGGTTAACTCCGTCATCAAGTGGTTATCATCATCAAAAAGGGGAAGATTGTTGAATCTCGTATTTTGATGATAAAACCACTTGATATGTGTTTATGTTTTAATCTATGTTTTGAGTAACGCAGGATGCTTCGATCAGGATGAGACAATTAAAGTAGGAAAAATCATGTTGTGCCGGAGAAACATGTCAGAAGATTGGACATCGGGTCGGTGGATCGGTCGACGTATCGACATAAGGCTTCGGGTCGTGGACTCGAGCATTGGGCCAAGAAGAGCGGGTATTGTGCCAAGGATATTGGAGTTGCGGAGTCAACTGGCCGATTGGGCAATAGGCCGTAGGAGAGGACGATGCGCCGAAGAATCGGATGAAGCGTCGAGGGACCAATGATATGCCGGACAACTTGGTTAATTACTTAGGATTAATTGTCTAGATCGAAGTTTTGTTTTACATGTGCAGGATTAATTACGATGGAAGTAAGACATACAGTAGGAGTTGCGCCGGAGTCAAAAACTATGATCACGTTAGGAGTTTGAGAGCTTGACGGAAGTCCGGATGGTCATCAAGGGTTCTGCGGGAACAAATATGAGAAGTCCAGGATCTTGCCAAAAGAAGCTCGTCGGAACTCGCCAAGTGGATCGTCGCAAGTCCAGGAGTTTGCCAGAAGTCCGCAGGAGCATCGCTGGAGGTCCGTCGGATGTTCGCCGGAAGTTCGCCGGAAGAAGCGGTTGACGCACCGGAGCAAGCTGTAGTAAAAGTCTTAAGAATTGTCGTAGTTAGCACGATGATTAAGTTAGAAATGGGAAGTGATCTCATTAACTTAATCCAGGGGCAATTGGGCTCTTGAAAGAACCAAATTGGGCCGAATGGATCAACCCATTCGGACCCAGATCTCTCGCCCAGAGGTGGCACCGCCTGGGTCAGCGGTGGCACCGCCCAGGGCTCATTCTCCGAGTTCTGGTTGGGCGGTGCAACCGCCTCTAACAGCGGTGCAACCGCCCCAGTCAAGCGGTGGCACCGCTTGAGCTCGGTCTCTGAGCTCTGCCAGGCAGTGCAACCGCCCTTGACAAGCGGTGGCACCGCCCAAAGGCTTAGTCTTCGAGCTCTGTCAGGTGGTGCAATCGCCCTAGTCAGGCGGTGCAACCGCCAGACCCTAGAATTCCGAGAAATGACAATTTTGAGCTCCAAATTCAAACTGGTTTGGGGCCTATAAATACCCCACTCTTTTAGCAATGAAAGAGCAACAAAAAACCACCAAAATCCTGATTTTACTTTGTGATTTTTAGAGCTCAAAAGTATTGTATAAGCTAAAGGTTCTTCGCCCTCTTTTCTTCCAAGTTCAGTTCTTTCAAGAGAGGAGAGAAAAGTTTGTAAGAGTCGTCTCCTAAGCCTGTCAAAAGGAGTGAATCTATAAAAGGGTGGTTGGCCTTCGCCTATTGAAGGAAGGCCTCTAGTGGATGTCGGTGACCTCATCGGTGGAGGAAGCCAGAAGTGGATGTAGGTCAAGATTGACCGAACCACTCTAAAATTGCGTTGCTCTCTGGTTTGCATTTACTTTGAGCTTATTATCCTTACTACAAACCTCCTTCATAGCTTATTGCCTTCTGCGCATTTACAATTGCATTTCTAAGCTCAGTATTTTCTGAATCGGTGTTTAGACGTAAATCGCTTTTCTCGTACGAACATCGTATTTCAGTTTGCGCTTACATTCTGATTTCCATCATAACTGCAAACTGCCTTTATAGATTTGTTTTAATTGCTTCTTACCTGATCTTAAGTTAAAGTAATTTACGAATCGGCTTTTCTATCGAAATTGCTCTTGTCGTACGAATGCAGTTTAAGTTTTCTACTGCACTAATTCTCATCGAAAATAATTTTTCTGAAAGCAAGGTCGATACTACATTATTTATCAAAAATTTTAAAAATAATTTTCTTATTGTTCAAATTTATGTTGATGATATTATTTTCGGTTCTACGAATGAATCTCTAAGTGAGTCATTTGCTAAAAGTATGAGTCTTGAATTTAAAATGAGTTTGATAAGGGAATTATCTTTCTTTTAGGTTTATAAATCAAACAACTAAGTAATGATATTTTTTTTAGTCAAACAAAATATGCTTTAGATTTGCTAAAAAGATTTACTATACCTTACCGCAACTAGACTGGATATCATATTTAGTGTAGGACTATGTGCTAGGTTTCAATCTAATCATAAGATATCTCATCTTAAAGTAGTTAAGAAAATACTTAGATATCTTAAAGGTACCACTAATCTAGGATTATGGTATTTAAAATCAAAGAACTTTGAACTAATTACTTATGCCGATGCGGATTTTTCTGGATGTAGGTTAGATAGAAAAAGCACATTTGAAACATGTCAATTTTTAGGACACGTACTTGTTTCTTGGTCTTCCAAGAAACAAAACTCGGTTGTACTATCTATAATCGAAGCTGAGTACATTGTAGCTAGTGCATGTTGTGCACAAGTTGTGTAGATGAAAAACACGTTAGAAGATTATAAGATTCATCATAAAAATATTCCCATAAAATATGACAACATAAGTGTAATATGTTTAACAAAAAATCTCATTCAACACTCTAGAACTAAATATATTGATATTATGCATCACTTTATACGAGATCATGTCAATAATCATGATGTAATCTTAGAGTTTATTGATACAAAATATCAATTAGCCGATATTTTTATAAAGCCTTTAAGTGAAGAATAATTTGATTTTATTAGAAGAGAATTATGAATGTTAATTTGTCTGAATGCATGAATTTGTTAAATTTCGTTTTCGGACTTTCTTGATTCTTTGGATCACTCACTTAAATCTTCTCCTCTTATGATGTGAATTTTACATGATGATGCAAATAAGGTTGTGTGCTTTACGATAATAAAATGTTTACCTTGATGTTGAAATTTTGTGCTTTAGTGCTGGAAATTTATATGATGTTGTGATTTCTTCAAATAATAAGCATGTTGTCATACAATGATGCAATATCGTGTTTGCTTTGATTTCTATGATGTTGTAATCTCTTTAAATGATGAGTATGTTATCATACAATGGTGCAATATTGTGTTTACTTTGATGCTGAAAATTTCTATAATGATTATGATCTCTATTGAATATTGAGAAGTTTTTATCATACATCGGATTCTTTAACTTTTGAGTGCTACAAGCACTAATGATATTACCTCATGCAAGTAGTGATGAAAGGCTATGACAAAACATTTTATGAATGCATGAAGTGTTTATAGGTATCTTGATGTTTGATAGATGAAAGTAATTGACAAATATATCTCTCACGGATTTCACTCTTATAAATTTTTAATGAGAAATGGATTTGATGTAATGCTCTTCTCACTATGGAGTCTTATTCGTGAATTTCTCCTTCATATGAGACTCCTCTCCCATGAATTCTTCTCATGAAAATTGAAGGAATTCTAATAGATATCTTAATCCTTGAAAGATGAATTTTCATGTGTGATAATTAAAGCATGTGTGTGATAATTTTCGTGAGGATTTGATTTCGTATGGATATCTTGATCCTTTTCATGAATCCCTTCTCTTTGTCAAAATGAAAGCATGTTTTAATGAAAACTTATTTATCATTTTTTGACTTGATTTAGATCATTTCACAAATGTAGCTCTTAATGGACTCCCTCCTTACCTTCTTTTCTCCTCTTCATGCAAAATTGTGATGACAAAGGGGGAGAAGTTGTTGGAATATATCACTTTAATATTGATAACATTTAATGATGAGAACTTTTGAGTGTGAAACTTGCTTGATTTTTTTTACCACACTTGTATTGTTGAATTGTTCTCCTTTTTTGTTGATAATAAAGGGAGAGAAATAATACCAAAATGTGGTAAATTGATGACAAATGTATGTAATGTATTTCATCATATATACTTAAAATGTTTGCTTAATAAATTTATTTTATTATGATAAGATATCTAGAGCTTAACTTGCTATTTTATAATTGATATGTTACCATAGAATGATGAATTGCTATCTTTGTCATCTTTCATATTTGAAATATCATACTTGAAAATGGATGTCATGCCTTGACATCATTTTGAGAAATATTTGGCATCGTATTTTGAGAATGTTAGATCATGATAGGAATCATGATGTGTATGTTGATAAATTTAATGAACTTATCTTATCAGTTTGTTTCTTGAATTCAAAGGCCTTCAATTCAAGAATATCTTTTCTCAAGTATGACATATAGATAGGGATAGTTAAAGTTAACTTCGTTATCAATTGATTGTCATTATAAAAAAGGAGGTGATTATTGAATCTCGGATTTTGATGATGAAGTCAATTGTAATTTGTTTGATCTAATCTATATGTTGAGAAAAGTTTGCAGGATTAACTACGATAGCAATAAGACAAAAAGCAGGTGTTGTGCCGGAATCAAGATCGAGATCTCATTGAGAGTTCGAGAATTCATCAGAAGTCCAAACGTTCGTCGGAAGTTCTGCCAAAACCAACTGAGAAGTCCAGGAGCTTGTCAAAGAAGCTCATCGGAACTCACCAAGAAGATTGTCGTAAAGTCCAGGAGCTTGCCGGGAGTCCGCCGGAACATTGTCGAGAATTCGTCGGAAGTACGTCGGAAGCTCGCTGAAAGAGCAATTGATGCACCAGAACAAAAAGCACTGTAATTATGTCTTAATTATCGTAGTTAGAGCGTAAATTAAGTTAGGATTGGAAGGTAATCTCACTAACTTAATTAGGGGTCAACTGGGCCCTTAACAAGGTTGAATTGGGCTGAATTGATTAGCCAATTCAACCCAATTCAGCCTTGTTAAGGGTCCAGTTGGCTCGTCGGCGGTGGCACCGCTTCGAAAGCAATGCCCCCTAGGATATCTAGGTGATGGTACGTCCAGACTAGATAGTGGTACCGCTAGTAGTGAATGCTGCCAGTGGTGGTACCACCCTTGTTAGGTGATGGTACTGCCTAGTATTAGATCAGCTACGGTAGTACTGCTAGTATCCCGGATTCTGGGGATATGACACTTTTTAGCACCAATTTTAAAGTCATTGTGGTCTATAAAATCCTCACCATTTTCTACATGAAAGGGCACGAAAGTAATGGCTTAATCTTGAATTCTTAAGTCATAAAAGAATTGTAAAAGTTAGAGTTCTTTCCTTCATCTCTCAGCCTTGTAACCATATAAGAAAGAGGAGTGAGACTTGTAAGGGTTATCTCCTAAACCCGGGAAAAGGAGAAAGTACTATAAAGAGGTGTTCGGTCTTCACCTATTTGAAGGAAGGTCTTTAGTGAACTCTGATAACCTTGTCGGAGGAAGAATCCGAAAGTGGATATATATTACATTAACCGAACCACTCTAAATTCTAGTTTATTTTTCATTTATGTAATTTACATTACTACAAACTTCCTTAATCTTCTTTTGCACTTTTATGAAAACTTTTAAGTTCAACTTCTCTCCGAAATTGATTGAATCGAAGCCTTTTCATTGGAATCGATTTTAATCAAAACGAATATTTTTATGAAATCGCGAAAGTTTTCCGCTGCACTAATTCACCCTCTGCCACTCTTGATCTAACAATATCAAGAGCTATTGAGTATTTTATTTTTTACATTAAAATAAAAAAAATTTATAAGATAGTTGTCATATTAGTATTTTTTTTAGACCTAGAGTAAAAAACAGTTCATAAATTATAAATAAAAAATTTATGTCCCTAAAATGATGATATTACGATAAATATATGGAGTTAGAAAAATAAATATTTTTATTAGTAAAAAAAAAGGGTGTAACTTTAGTGAAAGATAACATAAAGAAAGATTATTATAGATAGATGGAGACATAAGTAGATTTTATTAGAAAGAAACAAACCAAAAAAAAAAATTTAAATTTAGTAATAATATTATTTTTGAATAAGTTTAATATTAATAAATGGATGAGCTGGGGTTTGATGATCAGATTCGGTTCGTTAAATGCCAAACATGTGGTTTTGGTTGACCAAACTGATGCGATTTGGGCGGAGTTCAAACAGAAAAATTAGCCCACAACATGCTCCGTTGGCATCTCGATCGGACGGGAATTACTCGTTCTATCTCCCTATAAATAGCCAATCTGTAGGGTTCAGGCCGTCGCCATTTCGAGGGCAGGAGGCGGTGTTGACGATGATGACGCGCTTCAGGAAGAACCGGAAGAAGCGGGGGCACGTGAGCTCCGGGCACGGGCGCATCGGTAAGCACCGGAAGCACCCTGGCGGCCGCGGTAACGCTGGCGGCATGCACCACCACCGTATCCTCTTCGACAAGTACCATCCCGGCTACTTCGGCAAGGTCGGCATGCGCTACTTCCACCGTCTTCGCAACAAATTCTACTGCCCCGCCGTCAACGTCGACCGCCTCTGGTCCCTCGTCCCCGAAGCTGTCAAGGACGCCGCCGCCGCCAAAAGCGGCGCCACCGCCAAAAGCGGCGCCACCGCCCCCTTGGTCGACGTTACCCAGTTTGGGTACTTTAAGGTGCTTGGCAAGGGAATTCTTCCGCCTGACCGGCCCGTCGTGGTGAAGGCCAAACTCGTTTCCAAGATCGCCGAGAAGAAGATCAAGGCCGCCGGTGGCGCCGTCCTGCTCACCGCCTGATCCGCGCGATCTGACGGTCGTATCGTACTCTTCTCGTTATTTCCAAGCCATTTTTCCTTCCTAATCTGCTCGAACTTAATACTTGGATTTTAGATCTTGAAGCGTCGTGTAGTGTTTATGATGTGTTCGATCTTTTGTCTTTGAAGGTGGTGCTTGGTCTATAATTCACATTTAGGCAAATGCAGTTGGTAATGCCATTGATGTTGATTAGGGTTCTACTCATGTTTGATTGGAACATCTGTTTCTGGTTCATAATTATTGGTCTTCATAAATGAATTAACCTAAATATACACTGGTTTGCAATCTTACGACTCTACGTAGTAGCATGGTCACTCTATGTATGTCTATTCCTTTTTACATGCTTATTATCTCCGCATAGTTATATAAATGTTACTATGAATAATTAATTGTGTTGAATCTTCCGATGTTCATGTACACATTCACATGCTTTTACTGTTGAAAGCTGATGTATAACAAAAAATTTAGTATTTAATGTGTAACTTCTGTCTATGTATGCAGTTGCTAGTAATATAGTGGAGTTTGTGGACTGTATTTTACCATAAGAAGAATGAAAATTAATCAAAAATAAATAAGGTCGCGTATATATGGCTTTCGTCTGACCTGATGTGAATTCATTCCCATTCTAATATCATTGTAGGATTGATATGCTGTAGTGCTGAGTTTTTAATTAGTATAAGTTGGTCTATTAGGAGTCTTCCAGTATCGAAAAGATACCATTAAATACTACTGTGACTATTGCATTAGCTAGCGAACGGGTAGTTTACTCAGGTTGACGGAAGACGGTGTCTCCATAAATAGAGTTGATGTGTGCATTGACTCTACCCCACATTGATGCGAGTCCGATTCAAACATCATCATATAATTGACATGCTGTAAGCTGAGTGTTTAATCAGCTAAAGTTGGTCATTTTAGAGTCCATTATTGGAAAAATGACCATTAAACATTGCGATGACTACCATAGATTATGTTGAGCTTGATATGTTCATGAATTCAGGTTGATGCTTTTACCATTGAAGGCTGATGTATAATTAAAAATTTAGCTTTTAATCTGTAGCTTCTGTCTCTGTTTGCAGTTGCTAATATCATATGAACTGAAGTTGGTCCATTAAGAGTTCATTATCAAAAAGATAACAAGAAACAGTACTATGACTACTGAAGATTGCTTTAGCTTGAAAATGGTAGTTTCCTAAGGTTGCTCCTATACTATCTGGATCAGATGATCATTTTACGAATAATGGAAACAACCTCTCGGTAGAACTGCAGTAAGACTTTTGTCCTTTTTTTTTAATCATCTAGTCAATCGCCCTTTTTGATAAAATTTGATGTGTGCCAACACAAGCACAACATCTAGTATCAAAGAATACTTAGGACTATATTCTATTTGGTTGACATCAATGGTAGTTGCTAAATTTTGATGAGATTCGTTGTTCTATCAGCTTAATAATGGTCAATGCTGTTCATGATTGTTTGTGGTTGATATATAAGTGAATTTCTTGCCATCTTTTCCCTTCCTTGTGTTTTGCTGGAATATAAGTGTATTCCACAAGGCTTCTTAGATTTTTACTCTTTATCTGTGACGACTAAGATGGTTTTTCCGGGTTTACCAACTGTTGATTGAGGTTTTATCTTGTTCTTCACATCTCAATCATGAACATTAATTCCCAAGGCTTAAATTGGTTGGGAAGATGAGTCTTCCAAATACATTTCAACCCTACCCTGAGTTATTACTTCAACTCATCCTTCTCTTGTTCACCGATCACATCATAAAAATCATTTCAGTAGTTACTCTCAATAATTAGAAAGGTTATCAATGAACTCAATCAACAGTTCATCTCTTTTTACATATTATATATAGATGTTCATAAAAGCATAGTTATTATAACCGGATTGGATGGGATTGTTGGATAGGAAAAATTGGGAACCATTAATAGATCTGATTTATTTATGGGGTCGGTTGTGTTAAACAATTGGTATGAACCGATTGATCTGGTCCGTTTTTAGATGACGCACTTGAATCTAATTCATTCAGTTTTGTTGATATAGTTAAGATTATTTATTTTTATTTTATTTTTTTTAAAATGACATTTATGTCAATTTTGAAATCATGATTAATATGAAAATAAATAAATGTGCAGGTTTTGAATTCGAATCTTATTTTTGTTATCTATCCTTTTCAAAATATAAAAACGAAACTGACCTATCTCATGTAATCGTTTTTTGTTTTTTATTGGGCTTTCTTCCTCACCTTCCTCTGACCGAATGGACTCTTCTGGTATAATTATCAAATCACATATTGATGAATAAGAAAATGCCCATATTGATATATATATATATATATTCAATTGATTTTGATATCTAAGAAAATAACATTAGACAAGCTATTTCCTTTGTGTCTAATAATTGATCTTGTGCCTCATAAAGATATTAATACATGTTGTTTAATCCACATTACAATTTAAGTCTATAATATTTGATTAACATTATCATTTTTATCAATATTTTACATTTTTATAAAATGGTTTATTTTTTATTAATCTTAATATTTAGTTTTTTTATTACATAATTTTAAATATTTTTAATTAAATATACGGACCCAGCGGTTTTGACTAGTGACCCGATGACCCCAGACTCAGTCGGACCTTTTCTCCGGGTAACTATGCATGAAAGAGATTTAATCCTTCTTTCAGATTAATCAATTTAGAGCATAAATAATATAGGGTAGGTCAGATGTCACACGGGGTGTGGAAGCATGTGCAAAGTAGGGTAGCTCAAATGTCCTACCGGAGAGGCCATTGGAAGGAAGCATATGCATAGTAGGGTGGGCCTTATTTGAAATTTATTCTAGGAATGCATTGGCCAAGAATATGCTAAACGTACACAATTGAATAGGATTAAATGATCACAACCCCCACAGTACTTAAATGTAAACCCCCCCCTAACATTTGTAATTTTTGAAAGGATTATTACTTGCCTTTTGTAATTATCATTTGACTAGCACATTTGGCATTTATATCCTTTAAATTTTCTTTATGAATGTCAGATCATTAAGGACGCTTTATGTAGTTAATTTTTTTTAAACTTGCTTTAATCTTATTTTTAGATCATGAATTCTAAATACGCATATATATCATTCATTTCTTTCATTTTTATCATAATCTAAACGAAACATATTGTTAACATTAATTCGTTATCTAAACCATCTCCAATTTATTATTTGTTTTCATTAATTTATTTTCTCTTATAATCCCAATTACTTTCTCTATATGCCCTCCATGACACCTAACCAACGGCCACTATAACTGTTCGCCGTCTCTGTTGTCCTCTCTTAAATTTCTCCTTTATTCTAGGCTATGTAAATACCTTGTGCCCGCTGAGAAGAGAGAGAGAAAGAGGGAATGGGGTTTAGCATGGTGTGGGTGATCGATCTATTGATCCACCTCGTCTACAAGGCCGCCGGTCTCCGCCCCCACACCGTCGCCCTCGATGACGACACCACCGTGCACTGCTGGATCTCGTCATCCCTCCTTCCCCCTTCCTCCGCGATCAGATCGAAGGAAAAGAAGGCGACGCCCCCGCTCCTTCTGATCCACGGCTTCGGGCCACGGGGCACATGGCAGTGGAGCAGGCAGATCTGGCACCTCGCCGCTCGCTTCGACCTCGTCGTGCCGGACCTCCTATTCTTCGGCGGATCCACCACTCGGTCCCCGATCCGGTCCGAGTCCTTCCAGGCCGCCGCCATCGCCCGTCTTCTCGCCGTGCTCGGCGTCGGGCCCCCGCACCGGGCGAGGGTGTCAGTGGCCGGGACTAGCTACGGGGGGTTCGTGGCGTACCATGTAGCGCGGGCGTTGGGCCCGGAGTGGGTGGAGCGCGTGGTGATCGCCAGCTCCGACGTGCTGAAGGGGCCGGACGACGACCGCGCGCTGCTGGAGCGGGCCGGCGGGGCGCGCAGCATCGACGAGCTACTCCTCCCTCGAACCACCGCCGACCTCAGGAGGCTTGCCCGCCTCGCCGTCTACCGCCCGCCTCTGTTCGTGCCTGAGTTCATCCTCAGGGACATGCTACAGGTAAATGTCCCTATTTTAGGTATTTTACAGACCATATCGCCCATTTTAATTTTTCCTAGTCCATGTATCCTTAATTCAGGAAATACCAAAATTACCCCTCCACCTCCACCTCCACCTCCACCTCGTCGTCTACCGGTCAGCTATCGTTTTCTGTTCACCGCCCGCCGTCCACGTTGGGAGGTGGGAAGGGAACGGAGGGGAGGACATGACGGGGAAGGAGGAAGGAGAAAGAGGAGGAAGAAGGGAAAAGGGCAGATGACAGGGAAGCAGGGGAGAGGAGGAGAGAGGGGTGTGGGTTGCGATGACGACGACAGAGGTGACAATGACAATGGTGGAAGAGTACAGGAGCGACAGTTTGGATAGTTTTTGAATTAAAAATATAATTAAAGAAAAATTAAAATGAAGGGGTATGGTTTGAGAAATATCCAAAAAATGAGTTTTTTTAAAAATCAATCATATATATATAATCTAATTTTTTTCTCCATTTGGGGGAAATCTGTTTTATATCCTCTTTTTTTCGTGACTTAAGTCACGGAATTTACGTGGCTTGGATAGTTTGGATAGTTTATGTGACTTTAAGTACAGGAGCGACAGTTTGGATAATTTTTGAATTAAAAATATAATTAAAGAAAAATTAAAATGAAGGGTATGGTTTGAGAAATATCTAGGGAAATCTGTTTTATATCCACTTTTTTTCGTGACTTTAAGTCACGGAATTTACGTGGTTGACGGGCAAATTGTGGGGTCTTCGGTTGTCGCAATTTGGTCGAGCGAGACGAGACAACAGACGGGGGGGGGGGGGGGGGGGGGGGGGGGTGAGTGTAATACCATTGGGCGTAGCTGTGGTTCCCGCGGGCGTTGCTGGCTAGTGGAAGGACCTCTTCCTATGGTTTGTCGAGCCTTGCGTGAGACATCTCCGTGGATCCCACAGACACCATTTTGTCATCGCTCTCATGATCTGGCGGCTAAAGAAATTACCAGACCGTCGACTGCAATCGGTACACACATTATAAATTGAATTCCGTATGTTATTTATTAGACGCACATGACATATATGCATGTGTATATAACCAAGGACAAGTCTGGAGTCAGAAGAGTTAGCGGTCTGTTGACAGCAATCAATCTTTTACTGTAACGTGGAATTCCTTAGGAGAATCTTCTGCTGCTAAGATCGTAGCATGCGATTAATTTATCTAATATTTTGTTTCATCTCCTGAAGCCATGTTGTATTCGGATACCTTTTCCACTCTGAGTTTTGCACTCATGGAACAGAAGGATTCTACATCAAGGGAGACCTACGATTTTGTTATCATTCCTGACAACAAAAGGATACATTTATTCTTTGCAGTTGTTTATTGAGACTAAAACAATCATCATCATCATTGTTATCATTATCATTATTTTACTTTTTGAAGAGGAATCTTTAATTTTAATATTAGGAGATACATACTTTGGAGCAAGTGAATGATTAATTATTTTTATATTTTCTTTCTGAACTCTGTTTAAGTTGACGTGTATACATCATTCTTTTGTTTTGCTTTCCATGTCTTTTTCAGCTCATAAAAATAGAGCCCATTCAAAGGTTGAAATTAGACAATGATTAACATCTGCTGACAATGATAATGTTCAATCTTGTCCATCTTATGTTCACTGAGATTTGATGTCATTTTGACTTGCCTATCACCAAAATTTGAATATTAGGAATTTAATTGGACATAACTTTCTCTGATTTTGTCAATGCGTTTATATTCTTTAGTCCATTTTTAGAACCAAACAAATACAAAAAATACTTACGTTTTATTTATTCTTTTTTTTGGGAAAGTTGCTTAGTATCATCATCATTTTATCCCATTTGGATTTTTTCCTTGAAGTCGCTATTCTTCAACTTTCTACCTAATTCGGACTTTTTTTTTTTCCCGAAAATTTAGGAACTTCTGCAAGTTCTTTCTAAAGAGCAATGCACAAATGCAAGAGCACCAAGCATGTCTTTCTACAAATGCTTTTCATGCTATTAGAAAAGAAGAACATAAGGCACAAGTTATGCCAAACACCACCTGAATTACGTATGACTTGCATAAGATTTAAACAGAGACCTACTCTTTTGATTATTTTATTAAATTTCTAAAAATTGTAATTGCATCTAAGAAATTTAGTGGATGAGCTATAACCTGATTTATATCCTTAACAGAATCTATTTAGCGATAACCTGGAGGAGAAGCTGGAGCTTATCAAGGGAGTCACCGTAGCCAACAAAGATGAGTTCCACCTCACTCCTCTTCCCCAGGTGATAAATATTACCGTATCCTTGCACGGACTCAGCTCATCATTTAAGTTATTCTAATTCCTGTCTCTTACAGCAAGTTCTGATCATCTGGGGAGAGCATGATCAGATCTTCCCTGTGGCCAAGGCGATCGAGCTGCAAAAGTGAGTGTTTGCCTGTTGCCTTCAAGGTAATCATCCCTGTTGATGACATGGTGATGTGAGCTAATATGAATCAGATGAACAAGTGCAGGCGTTTGGGAGAGAACGCGAGGTTGGAAGTATTGCAGAATACTGGCCACCTGCCTCAAATGGAGGACGCCAACAGGTTCAATAAGCTTCTCTTCAGCTTCTTATTAGGTGCCTCACAGCCATCACTCTCCAATCGTGTTCGAGATTAGCTTCTGTTTCCCGTTACTCTTCATGAAAAATATGCTTCAGGTTAGCACCGAGTTCTATCTAATGTTGTGTGTTGCAAAATAAGCTAGTGCTGCAGAGGGAAGCAATCTTGGGACTGTGAGAGAAGGTTGTTATTGATGTTATTGGCATTTCGTATGATCTCGTTGATATACAATATGTCTATTTGTGAATTACAAATTTGGATCTTATCAATATCACCGTTTTTATACTTAAAAAATTTATATTTAAATTTTTATAATTTTAAAAATAAATTAAATAATCTTATTTGTTCTAATGTCAAATTAGTTGTATTGATGAAAAATACAACACGTTGGACACAAAAGTGATCGATAAAATAATAATTTTAATTTTTAATAATTTTATTAGTATCTCATGGAAGTGAAAGGGATATTGAAAGCATCTTTTTATCTATTACTTTATCTAACACATTGTGTCATGTGTGTTTTCCTTGTGATATTAAAATATAATACTAATAGGTTTCAAATATAAGGGATAATATATAATTAGTCGTATATATATATATATATATATATATTTACAAGATAACTGATACTCCAATTCATATCTTCTATCATGCTAAGAGAGCGGCAAAGAACTCCAAAGGGATGCCAATTTGACCTTTATAATATATGACTATGTTTTTCTTGTTGGGAAATCTTGGGACGACATAGTGCAGTAGAAGAACATAAAATATAAAATCTTTAATTTTTTAAAACATATGTTCGTCATCGTGTAAAATTGATGCAAAAAAATCGTGAAAGTTAAAACTATGTATATAAAAGATTATGTTACCTAGGGAGATTGTGTATCCATGCATATTTCTAGGAGATTAGTGGATCTTTGTTCAATAATCTCTCATTGGCTCTTATTAGATCTCATCCATAGGATCTAATAATTCAAGGGCTTATTAGATATCCAATAAGATAAGAGCTTCGACGAATATCTCATATTCGAACCTCTACTCATTGTAATGCCTACCATATGTGTGTGATTCTTAAGACCCAATATTGAGTTGGCCATGAGTCATACTTGTCAGAACTCCTTCTGGCTAAGTGAATTATTATCTCCATAATAATTCACTCGACTCATTGATTGCGGACGTATTATATCACTACACCATAGTCTCTAAACAATACAAAGAAATCTAATTCGTTCGACCTGTCTGTCATCAGTTACTATATACTTATAGTCCCTCATCCATCTAATATCCCAAAGACCATATACCAAGCATGGTGCTATCAGACCCATACGGTTTCTACTCGAGTCTCGCTCTAATCGGATTCTCCCGGAGAACTCTTTATCTCTCAATCCAAATGACCTTAACTAGGGATTTGTCTGAGCAATAACACATGAGATATTTCTCTCATAACATCGAGAGTGGATGATCATCTATTGACACTCAATAGTTATCGTAAGGTTGGCTACCACTCTTGATGACCGACTGTGCTAGATCTGGAACCTCTAGACCTATAAGTCCGGTATTAAAGAATAGAGTACTCATACAAGATATTCTTATGTTGAATCTCAGATTTTGATAATAAAATCAATTGGTAAAGTATTTGATCTAATCTATATGTTGAGATAAGTGTGTAGGATTAACTACGAAAGCAGTAAGGCATAAAGCAGATGTTGGGCCGGAGTCAAAGATCGGACGATATGTCGAAGATTTGGATGATGTGCCGGAAGTTTGCTGGAAGCTCGTCGAGAGTTCATCGGGAGTTCGCTGAGAGTTTGTCGGGAGTTCACTGAGAGTTTGTCGGGAGTTCGTCGGAAGTTCGTTGGAAGTTCGTCGAGAAGATTCGTCGGAAGATCACCGAAAGAACAATCGACATATTGGATAGAGATTGCTTGTTTAAATGTCTTAATTATCGTAGTTAGACCTTAAGTTGAGTTAGGATTATGAGGTAATCCTACTAACTTAGTTAGGGGCAAACTAGGCCCTTAATAGGGCTGTACCAGGCTAGTTGAACAGCCTATTCAGCACCTGAAGTCATGGTCGATGGTGGCATCGCCTGGTGACTCAATCTCCCAGGTGGTCTGGGCAATGGTACGACCAGCATTTAATGTTGCCAAGCGGTGGTACCGCCCCTGTCAGGTAGTGGTACTATCTAGACTGCAAGCGGTGGTACCGCTCAGTGTTAGTTTGTAAGCCGTAGTACCGCCCAATAATAGCGGTGGTACCACTAGTACCTTGGAAATTCGGGATGAGACACTTTTTGGCTCCAATTTTGAAGTCATTGAGGCCTATAAATACCCTATAATTTTCTGTATAAAAGGGCATGAAAGTGTAAAAAATATCTTAAAGTCTTGGGATGTTAAAAGTGTTATAAAAGTGCTAAAAGTCCTCCTCCCTTTCTAATGTTATGATCATTCAAGAGAGGTGTGAGCCTTGTAAGGGTTATCTCCTAAACCCGTGAAAAGGAGAAAGTGCTGTAAAGAGGGTGGTTGGTCTTCGTCCATTGAAGAAAGACAATTAGTAGACGCCGGTGACCTCGACGGAGAAGGAATTAGAAGTGGATGTATGTCACAATGAACAAACCATTATAAATTTCAGTGTGCTCATTTCCATTCTGCTTTTTACTACTGCTATTACTTTCGATGTTAAATGCTAGTTCATTTACTCTAAAGTCAAGCACTTTCCGAAATTAGTTTTCAACGAACGAATATATTACAAAATTGATGATTTTTTCACTACATTAATTCATCCCCTCCCGTCTTAATGCCGCTCTTGATCCTAACAATTGGTATTAGAGCAAAGTCACTCTCATTTGGTTTAAAATCCAAGAAAGATGACATTTGCCGGCAACCAAGAGGGTCGTTCAATTACACATCCACAAATATTCAATGAGACTAATTACATATATTGGAAGACTAGAATGAGGATTTTTCTAATTTCTATGGATTTTGAGTTATGAAATATTATGGAAAATGGCTTTCAAAAATCTTCTCTTCTAATGAACGATTGGAATGAGTCAGAGAAGAAGACTTTCGCTTTAAATACTAAGGCTATAAATGTCTTGTTTTGCATTTTAGATAAAAATGAGTTCAATCGAGTGTCTATTTGTGAAATGACTTTTGATATTTGGCATACACTCAAAATCACTCATGAAGACACTAGTAGAGTAAAGGAGTCGAAGATAAATCTTTTAGTTCATACTTATGAGTTATTTTGGATGAAGTCAAGCGAAACTATTGTTGACATGTACACCCGTTTTACGGATATCATCAATAGTTTAAAAGCTCTTGGCAAATGTTTTTTAAACTTTGAACTTGTTAATAAAATCTTGAGATCTCTTCCAAAGAGTTGAGACCCTAAAGTAATGGTCATTCGAGAGGTCAAGAATTTAAATAACTTTCCTCTCGAAGAATTTATTAGGTCACTAATGACCTATGAGATGACTTGCAATGCTCATGAAGAGCTTGAGAACAACCTTCCAAATAATAGGAAGGATATGATACTAAGAACTCATGAAGATCACTTGAAAGAAAGTTCAAGTGATAAGGACTATGATGATGACTTGGCACTCTTATAAAAAAGGTTCAAAAAAATCATAAAAAGGAATAAATTTAAAAATGACATAAAAAATAAAATTGAACCCAAGAAAGAACAAGTTATATGCTACGAATGCAAGAAGCCGGGATATTTCAAAAGCGAATGTCCCCAAGTAAAGAAGAAGCAACCAAATAAGAAAAAAGTGCTTAAAGCAAAGTGGGACAACTCAAGTGTATCCAAAGAAGAGGAGCCAACCAATAAAGAGCAAGTTACTCACTACACACTGATGGCTATCGGAGATTAAGTAAGTAGTTCATTAGATGCAAATTTATCTTTCGATGAACTTTTAAGTGTTTTTCATGAATTATTTGATGAATGTAAATTAGTTAGTAAAAAGTATAAACTATTAAAAAAGGAGTATGCTTCTCTCGTTAATGATTTCGATAGATTAAAAATTGAACATGATGATAGTTTAGCTCCTCGCACAAAATGTGATGAATTAGAAATGCTTAAAAAGGAAAATTTGTAACTACATAAAACCTTAGAGAAATTTGAAGTTGGTAGCAAGTCCTTGAATATGATCCTTGCCAATAAAAGTCACGTTCATAGAAGAGGCAAAATCGGATTTATGAGTAGCTTTCACCAAAATCTAACCACCTTTGTTAAAGGCCCTACCTTGCATGTATCACCCCGCACTAAATGCAACTTTTGTTGCAAACTCGGACATATTGCTTATAAATGTCTGTTTAAGAGATATAGTCCACACAAATTGATTTGTGTTTCCAAAGAAATCGTAAAGAACTTCATGCAAATTGATAAGTTAAGTCAAACAATTTTTGAGGCACCCAAGGTCAAATGGGTACCTAAAAATCACCATTTTTTGTAGAAATATTTACCATCACAAGCTAGGAGCAAGAGATGGTACCTTGATAGTGGATGCTCAAAACACATGACCGAAGATCCATCTCAATTCTCTAAGCTCACTAGCCTAGACGAAGGGTATCTCACATTCGGAGACAACAATGAGGGTAAAATCATTGACAAAAAAACTATAGGTAACAAATCCAACTTTTTGGTTAAAGATGTGTTGTTGGTTGATGGCTTAAAGCATAATCTTTTGAGCATTAGTCAATTATGTGAAAAATGATACATCATTAGATTTGAATCCAATGCCTGCATTATTGAAAAACTACACAAAAACACATGTATGATTACCCTAAAATAAAATAATATATACACTATTGACATTGATGATCTTTGTAATGAAAAGTGTTTTTCAGTTTTGAATGATGATGCTTAGCTTTGGCATAGGAGATTAGGTCATGCTACCATAAAATTAATCTCTCAAATCTCATCTAAAGAACTTATAAGAGGTATTCCTAACATTAAGTTTATTAAAGACAATGTGTGTGATACATGTCAACTAGGAAAACAAATAAAAGGTAGTTTCAAACCAAAGAATCAAATAAGCACCTCTAGACCATTGTAATTGATCCATATGAATTTATTTAGACCAATTGATATATCAAGCCTAGGAGGTAGCAAATACGCCTTTGTAATTATGGACGATTATAGTAGATACACTTGGATATACTTCTTGGCACACAAAAGTGATTATTTTATGATTTTATCAATTCAAAGTGATCACGTTAGCAAATTTTAAAATCATGATTTCCAAAACTTTTGTGAATCTAATGGATACAACCATAATTTTTCTACTCCGAAAAATCCTCAACAAAATGGAGTAGTAGAAAGAAAAAAGAGAATTTTACAAGAAATGATAAGAACCATGTTGAACGAATATAGCCTTATGAATTATAGTACCGCCATAATTATAGTACCATTACTTTTCAAAACTCCTTATGAATTATGATACCGTCAGAGCTTAGTGTCCGAGCTCTGTCAGACGATGGTACCGCCCAGTATTAGTCTACAGACGGTAGTATCGCCCAATAATGACGGTGGTACCACTAATACCCCGGAAATCTGGGATGAGACACTTTTTAACTCCAATTTTGAAGCCATTAGAGCCTATAAATACCTCACCCTTTTCTGCATGAAAGAGCATGAAAGTGTGAAAAATATCTTAAAGTCTTAGGTTGTTAAAAGTGTTGTAAAAGTGCTAAAAGTCCTCCTCCTCCCTTTCTAGTGTTATGATCATTCAAAAGAGGTGTGAGCCTTGTAAGGGTTATCTTCAAAACCCGTGAAAAGGAGAAAGCACTATAAAGAGGGTGGTTGGTCTTCACCCATTAAATGAAGACTATTAGTGGATGCTGGTGACCTTGACGGAGGAGGAATCGAAAGTAGATGTAGGTCACAATGATCGAACCACTATAAATTCTGGTGTGCTCATTTCTATTCTGTTTTTTACTACTATTATTACTTTCTAAGTTAACTGCTAGTTCTTTTACTCTAAAGTCAAGCACTTTCCGAAATTGGTTTTCAACAAACGAATATCTTAAAAATCGATGATTTTTTCGCTGCACTAATTCACCCCCCCCCCTCTCTCTTAGTGATGCTCTTGATCCTAACACCTGTTGAATCTCGGATTTTGATGATGAAACCAATTGATGAGTGTTTATGATTTAATTTGTGTTTTGAGTGATGCAGGATGCTTCAATCAGGATGAGATAATTAAAGTAGGAAGAATCATGTTGGGTCGGTTGTACATGTCAAAAGATTGGACGTTGAGCCGGAGGATCGGTCGACATATCGATGGAAGGCTTCGGGCCATGGATTCGGGCATCGGGCCAAAAAGAGCGGATATTGCGCCAAGGATATCAGAATTGCAGAGTCAACTGGCCGATTGGGCAATAGGCCGCAAGAGAGGACGATGCGCCGAAGAATCGGACAAAGCGTCGAGGGACCAATGACATGCCGGACAACATGATTCATGCTTAGTATTAATTGTCTAGATCGAAGTGTGTTTTACATGTGCAGGATTAACTACGATAGTAAGGCATGAAGCAAAATGAAGTCCCGGAGTCAAGGATGCGATTTCATTGGGAGTTCGAGAGTTCGTCCAAAGTCCAGACGTTCGTCAGAAGTTCTGTCAGAACCAACCGAGAAGTCTCGGAGCTTGCCGGAGAAGCTTATCGGAACTTGCCACGAAGATCATCGTGAAGTTCAAGAGCTTGCCAGGAGTCCACTGGAACATTGTCGAGAGATCGTTGGAAGTTCGTCGGAAGATCGCCGGAAGCTCGTCGGAAGAAACCAAGACTTACGGACTTGTTTAGCTTACGTATATTTTAGATTTCGTAGTTAGCACGTAATTGGGTTTGGAATTGGGCCAACCCAATTATGGGCTAGTTGGGCCTATGTAAGAACTGTGTTGGATCCAATGAAAAGGCCCAAACAGTGCCCCAAGTGTTGAATCTTGGATTTTGATGATGAAACTAATTGATTGTGTTTATATGTTTAACTATATTTTGAGTGATGTAGGTCTACTCGATCAGGATTAGACAGTTGACGCAGGAGGAATTGACGTTGCGCCGGAGGAGATCACGTCAGGATATTGGACGGCAGAAGGCATCTGATGTCGGGCATCGGGCCAAGGATAGTAGAATTGCACCAAGGATATCGGGGTTGCGGAGGTCAACCGTCGTTTGGGCAACAAGCCGCAAGAGAGGACGATGCACTGAAGAATCAGACGAAGCGCCAACCAATGACGTGTCGGGCAACAGAATGTCAATTCGTGTTGTAATAATTGTCTAGATCAGAGTAGAGTTTTAGTTTGTGTGTGCAGGAATAACTATGATAACGACAAAGATATAAAGCGAAACAAAGTGTCGGAGTCAAGCGCGAAGGATTTGTTGGGAGTTCGAGAGTTCGACGGAAGTTCGAAGGTTCGTCGGGAATGCTGCCGAAACTAGCCAAGAATGAGTAGGGAGCTTGCCGAAGGGTTTTTCAAAAGCTCGCCGGAAGGTTCGTTGGAAGTTCGCGGAGCTCGCCGAGAAAGATCGAAGCTTGCCGAAGAAGCTCGTTGGAACTCACCAAGATCAAATCGTGAAGTCTAGGAGCTTACCGGGAGTCCGCAGAATGGTTTCCGAGAGTTTATCGGAAGACCGTCGAAAGTTCGTCGGAAGCTCGCCGGAAGAAGTCTTGAGTTATGGACTTTGTAATAGCTTAGAAAATGTCTTTAAATTCATAGTTAGCATGTTAATTAGGGTTAGGATTAGGTGTTAATCCTATAACCCAAGTAGGGGCCAATTGGGCCCGAGTTCGGACTGGTTTGGGCCAAGTTTGGAGCCCAACTAGTGAGCTGAAACACTGTAGGCAGTGGCACCATCCAGAACCCGAGAACTGGGCGGTGGCACCGCTGGACTGAGCGGTGGCACCACCCAGCACCCAAGAGATCGGGCGGTGGCACCGCCACCGTTAGGCGGTGGCACTGCCAGCCTCGGAAACCCAAGAGAATTCAAATTTTGGAGCCCAAATTTGAATCCTCTTGGGGCCTATAAATACCCCTCAATTCTCAGCTGAGATCACAACCTTTGAGAAGCAAGAGATTGAGAAAAGAGCCTTAGCAAAGTCTTAGCAAGTCTAGTTTTCAAATTGCTTGAGTGTTCACCTCCCTTCTTCTTGTTGAAAAGAATTGTAAGAGTGTGAACCACTTGTAAAGGTTGTAAGAGGGGTATTAGTCCTTCCCCTACAAAGAGATTTGCTAGTGGAAGTTGGGAGCCTCTTCGAAGAAGGCTTTGCAAGTGGATGTAGGTCATTTTGACCGAACCACTTTAAAACTGTTGTGTTCTCTGGTTTGCATCCTAATCTTGCCATTTACATACTGCAAACTTCTTTACTTAGTCACTACGCTTCCATATGCTTCTATGTTATCAAGCTTTCAAATCGATTTTCATTGATATTGTTTGTTATCGTACGAAAAATTTTTCCGAAATCGAAGTTTTAATCCGCTGCACTAATTCACCCCCCCCTCTTAGTGCCGCTCTGATCCTAACAATTGGTATCAGAGCCCGATATTTCTCATTTCGGATTTACACCTGAGAGAAATGGCTCTTCATGGCTTTCAAGAGGGCTTATCGGTTGTTCGTCCACCGTTGTTTAATGGATTGGACTACACTTATTGGAAAACTCGAATGAGAGTTTTCTTAATTTCTGTGAATTTGGATTCATGGAATATTGTTGAAAACGGTTTTCAACTTCCCTCTAAACCGATGAACGAATGGTCGGATTTGGAGAAGTATTTTTCTTTAAACGCAAAGGCTATGAATGCCTTATTTTGCGCTTTGGACAAAAATGAGTTCAATCGGATTTCTACGTGCGAAACGGCTTTTGATATTTGGCAAACACTTGAAATCACGCACGAGGGAACTAGTAGAGTCAAATACTCGAAAGTTAACATTTTATTACATAATTTTGAGCTTTTTCGAATGCAACCAAGCGAGACTATTGGCGACATGTACACCCGTTTCACGGATGTCGTCAATAATCTAAGAGTTCTTGGTAAATCTTTTTCGAATTTTGATATCGTAAGCAAGATCTTAAGATCCCTTCCAAAAAGTTGGGATTCTAAAATAACCGCAATACAAGAAACAAAAGATTTAAATATTTTTCCATTTGAAGAACTTATCGGCTCATTGATGACATATGAAATGGTGCGCAATGCACATGATGAACACATTGAACACTTGAACCACCTTCCAAAGAATAGGAAGGATTTGGAACTCCAGACAAATAAATACCACTTGAGCGATGACTCAAGTGATGAGGACAATGATGAACTTGAACTTCGAACACTAAATCTTAATAAGTTTATTAAAAAAAAATCTAAAATAAACAATGAACTTGAATGGAGGAAGAGGCCAAAGAAAATGAAGGCACCCAAGGATGAATCAAGAACTTCCAAAGGTGAAATGGCGAATTGGGCTTTGACGGGCTTCAACTACAGGGTAAGTAACTCAACTCTCTTGAATTATTTTGAAATTACTTGAAGTCTTTCATGAGTGCTTAATTTAGATAGTAGGAATAGGAAATAAAAAATTATTTTTCAGAAATTATATCATGTTTTTTTTTTTTTAGTATCTTTGAAAAATTAAAAATTTGATCATGAAAAGTATATTGCTAAGGTTTTATGCATGTTATGTTTTGAAATGTTGAATGATGTATGCAACATTAGGGATGATAATTATATAATATGTGATAATGCTTAGGATTAATCCATGTATGTGTATCTTGATGATTTTATGTCATGCATGAGTTTTTGAAGTAAATGTTGATTTGAAACTCTCATTTTAGATTAACATGTTTTTGGTCTAATTGTTTTTATGACGAATTAAGATAACATAGTACGTACATCTATGTATGAATTTTTTGATAGTCTTTTGATGATAGATGTGTTTGGTCTTGACGATTTCATAACGAAACTTATGTTTTGATTTTAAATGATGATACATGTTTTCACAAAAGACTTGAATACCCTCACATGAAATCAATTATATGAAATGGAAATGAATTTTCTATCCTATTGAGATTAATGAGTTTATTTTACCAATCTTGTGAATCTCATGAAAATAACCATGATGAATATGTTGTAAAATAAATGAGTGTATCATGCTTTTGATCTTAATGATTTCTCTTGAACATACTTTTTGGAATCATGCTTGATGATTTGTTTTATGAAATTTACCTTTTCATCTTAAATGTTGACACTTGTTTAATTAAAGGTAAAGGCATGCTTATAAGAAGCAAATCATATGAATAAAAATTTATAAAAACGAAATGTGATCCTCTATCTCATTGACTTTTCAATAAATCTATGCTTGTCATATATGAATTTATTGAATGTGACTTTGAGGATGATTTCAGATTTCATAAATGCTTGATTCATACTTATGACATGAGATAATTGAATCCTTGACTTACTCTTTATATGGCTTGAAAATAGATGTTTAAAATCTTGCTTGATGAGTTGTTTTATAAGATTTTGCCTTTACGTCTTGAACTTTCATGCTTATCTTGATTTGGTTTATAATGCTTAGATGAAAAAGAATCATTTAAAAAATATATTTCCCATCTGATCGAGATTAATGATTTCATGATATTTTGTGAATCTCGAAATTGATTTTGATGACTTGATTATGAATTTCAAGTTAATGATTTGATTTGAATGAGTTTTATCTAAATCATAATCTTGATCTTGCAAAATTGAAGTCACAAATAATATCTTTTGGTATTCATGAATTAATACTCACAATATGAAAGTATTGGTATTCATGACTTGAATTGGATTGAAACATTGCATGCTTAAATTAATCATTCTCCTATGTTTCAAAATTTTTTTAAATACCTTATGTGATGATTGAAAATTAACTTGCTTTATGATAAATCTATATATACAATTTTGATGATGAGATTTTTGATGAATTTGACGATTTGAATTTGAATGTGTTTGTATTCGAATTATGATCTGGACTTCTTGAATTTACTATTTGTGATTTTTTTAATCACAATCTCTTCTTTGTACACCTACAATTTTTGTTATTTATAAAAGGAAGAGATTTGATAAAATAAATCATTGTTGACTTAATGTTCGGTATCATGAATACTTTATTATCATACATGAAAATAGTGATAAATATCTTGAAAATAAATGTTTGTATCATGTTAGATGATTTTACATTTTGTGCATGATGAGTTATAGTGATGATTGAAACAATGATTGAAATGATATGAATGATGATTTGGAATCATGCATATAATGATGAGTTTATATGTTTTGAAAATATATATGATGATTTGGTATTATGCATGCAATAGTGATGCACGCAATGATGAAATATTTATGATAAAATTATTATTGATATTCATGACTTGAATCTTCCTTTCTTTTTGCCAATGACAAAGGGAGAGAAAGAGTTGCTAATGTGCCATCTTGAATTGATGTAAAGGATCATCTCAAAGAGAAATTAGCTACTTTGCATAATTCAAGAAAATACAAAAACTTTTTTACTTTCTTACACATCTAAAGAAAAGATACAAATGTAACACTTGCCAAATTGTTTGCTTGCCTCATGTAAAATATGGTCCCTTGCTAGTTTGGTATTTTGCTAAGGAAGCAAAAATGATACCTCTCAAAAGAGAAGAAAGAGCTTACTTTCTTGAACATCTTTAATATGCTAGCTAGCACGATATACAATTTGCTATCTTGAATATTACAAAGAAATACTATCATGCACATTGCAAAGAAAAGCAAATATGCCAACCTGCACATCTTTAAATTTGCTAGCTTGTGTGTAGTAAAACTTGCATATCGTAAAAGTTGCTAGCTTATAGAGAAGCAAATAATTGCTATCTCGAAAGAAGCAAAAAATGCAAAACTTAGAAAACTTGCAATATAATTGCTCTTGCCATGCTTTGTATCAAAAATAGGTTGATATCCTTAAAAGCATCATATTAAATTTTTTAGTATTGCAATGTATCACATGTATTACAAATTGAAAATTTTGAGACTATTATCATATCATGTTTAACAATTGATATCTTTCATTGATATGATAAATTATCATCTCATGATGTATTGCATAATGATATCATGATTTGCGATTGTTTCATGTGATCCTTGGTGAATTTTCATATTAGTATCCTTCATGAAATGATTTCTTTGCATTATTGTCTTGTATGTATCATGTGATGATTGAAATATTGATTGATGCAAAGTTGATGTAAAAGTCTAAATCATTGGTTCCTCTCTTTTTTGACATTGACAAAGGGGGAGAAAGTTATTGCTAGCTTGCACACTTGAATGAAGAATTTGCTAGCTCGATCATTGTAATGAAGAAATTTGCTATATCAAACATCATAAATATTGTTACTTGCAAAGAAAAGCAAAGTGCAATCTTGCACAAATATTCAAGTGTTGAATTGCCATGATTGAACTGAAGAATCTTGTTATGCTTTTGTGCTTATATGTTGTCATAAAAATCTAGCTTCAAGTTGCAAAAACTTGCATATCTTTTAAAATATCTAGAGCTACTTCTCCTTTTTGTTGATGACATAGGGGGAGAAGTATATTGATGACTTCATGCATTGAATATTTTATATATATTTGCATGATGGTTTAAATGTTTTTTCATAACATTTGATGAATGTTACTTGGATTTGGGATAATCCAAGTGTTCTATCAATGGCATATTGATAGGGGGAGTTTGGTTAAACTCCGGGGAGTTAAGGTTAACTCCGTTAGTCATCAATTAGTTGTCGTCATAAAAAAGGGGGAGATTGTTGAATCTTGGATTTTGATGATGAAACTAATTAATTGTGTTTATATGTTTAACTATATTTTGAGTGATGTAGGTCTACTCGATCAGGATTAGACAGTTGACGCAGAAGGAATTGACGTTGCGCCGGAGGAGATCACGTCAGGATATTAGACGGCAGAAGGCTTCGGATGTTGGGCATCGGGCCAAGGAGAGCAGAATTGCACCAAGGATATCGGGGTTGCGGAGGTCAACCGTCGTTTGGGCAACAAGCCGCAAGAGAGGACGATGCGCTGAAGAATCAGACGAAGCGCCAACCAATGACGTGCCGGGCAACAAAATGTCAATTCGTGTTGTAATAATTGTCTAGATCTGAGTAGAGTTTTAGTTTATGTGTGCAGGAATAACTATGATAACGACAAAGACATAAAGCGAAACAAAGTGTCGGAGTCAAGCGCGAAGGATTTGTTGAGAGTTCGAGAGTTCGACGGAAGTTCGAAGGTTCGTCGGGAATGATGTCGAAACTAGCCAAGAATGAGTAGGGAGCTTGCCGAAGGGTTTTTCAGAAGCTCGCCGGAAGGTTCGTTGGAAGTTCGCGGAGCTCGCCGAGAAAGATCGAAGCTTGCCGAAGAAGCTCATTAGAACTCACCAAGATCAAATCGTGAAGTCTAGGAGCTTACCGGGAGTCCGCAGAATGGTTTCCGAGAGTTTATCGGAAGACCGTCGAAAGTTCGTCGGAAGCTCGCCGGAAGAAGTCTTGAGTTATGGACTTTGTAATAGCTTAGAAAATGTCTTTAAATTCATAGTTAGCATGTTAATTAGGGTTAGGATTAGGTGTTAATCCTATAACCCAAGTAGGGGCCAATTGGGCCCGAGTTCGGACTGGTTTGGGCCAAGTTTGGAGCCCAACTAGTAAGCTGAAACACTGTAGGCGGTGGCACCGCCCAGCACCCGAGAGATCGGGCGGTGGCACCGCCACCGTTAGGCGGTGGCACCACTAGCCTCGGAAACCCAAGAGAATTCAAATTTTGGAGCCCAAATTTGAATCCTCTTGGGGCCTATAAATACCCCTCAATTCTCATCTAAGATCACAACCTTTGAGAAGCAAGAGATTAAGAAAAGAGCCTTAGCAAAGTCTTAGCAAGTCTAGTTTTCAAATTGCTTGAGTGTTCACCTCCCTTCGTCTTGTTGCAAAGAATTGTAAGAGTGTGAACCACTTGTAAAGGTTGTAAGAAGGGTATTAGTCCTTCCCCTACAAAGAGATTTGCTAGTGGAAGTTGGGAGCCTCTTCGAAGAAGGCTTCGCAAGTGGATGTAGGTCATTTTGACCGAACTACTTTAAAACTACTATGTTCTCTGGTTTGCATCCTAATCTTACCATTTACATACTGCAAACTTCTTTACTTAGTCACTACGCTTCCATACGCTTCTATGTTATCAAGCTTTCAAATCGGTTTTCATCGATATTGTTTGTTATCGTACGAAAGATTTTTCCAAAATCGAAGTTTTAATCTGCTGCTCTAATTCACCCCCCCTCTTAGTGCCGCTCTGATCCTAACACCAAGAGGTGACACCATCGTGGCATAGTCTCCGAGACTGTGTCAGGCGGTGGTACCGCCCAAACACAGCCTCCGAGAGGATGCAGGTGGTGGTACCACCAGTCTGGGTGGTGGTACCACCATTCTGGGTGGTGGTACTGCCCAGTGTCAAGTTGTGGTACCGCCCAATGCAGTGTCAGTGTTAGATTGACACAGGCAATGGTACCGCCCGGACCTATGAAACCCGGGATGAGATATTTTTAGGCTCCAAGTTTGAATCGACTTGAAGCCTATAAATACCCCTCTCATTCCTGGTTAACACACACAAGCACAGAGTATTTAAAAGTGAGAAAACGCTGTTACAATCACTAGAGAAATCTCCTCCTATAGTCTAAGTTTAGAATTCTGTTTAGGAGGAGTGTGTGCTTGTAAGGGTTGTCTCCTAAACCCGGTAAAAGGAGAAGAGGGGTGTAAGAAGGAGGTTGATCTTCGCCTATTAAAGGAAGATCGATAGTGGATGTCGGTGGCCTCGACAGAAGAGGAATCGACGAAGTGGATGTAGGTCACGACGACCGAACTACTCTAAAATCTGGTTTGCATTTACTTCTTGCTATTTATCTTATTGCAAATTGAATTCCTCCTTCACTACATTTCCATACAATTTCAAGTTAACATCTTTACGAAACCAGTTTTATCGCAACCAAGGATTTAAATCAACGTTATTTTACCGCTGCACTAATTCACCCCCCCTCTTAGTGCTGACCCCATTCCTAACAACACCTTGGTGTCTCAAGTCTAAGGACCAGATACACCACTAGGACTACGAAATCGCTGTCTGATAATAAGGCATCATCAACCATCCAGCATTACATAAGTAGGTCAATCAGTGAACTCATTCTCCAATACACCTGTACTGTATTCCTAGTGTCCCTACACGAGCAGCTATGAGACTAGCTAAATCCATCATATGGACGGATATATAACGCACAAGTTTGTTCGGTTATCTCGATATCCCTCTCGAGTAACCTATGATAATGTTTATTTAGGATCTACGTTTAAAAGGGAATCGATCTCATTATCGTAATCTTATCACGATCTAATTCCCATTGCACAGATCCATGGATATCACAATATAGTGAAGCGATAAGCAATATAAAGTGATAAAATGTCAAATAATAATAATAAGCAAAAAGACTGCATGTCAAGTCACATGTGCCATCACTCACGAGATTAGCTTGTAGGGCACCTATAACTAGCAATCTCCCACTTGACCTAAAGCCAATCACCTATATGTCTGATCCCAATCAGACCCCTGTGACGCTCAAAGACAAATTGAGACAATAGCTTAATCAATGGATCTACGATGTTATCTTTGGATAGAACTCTTTCTACTACTACATCTCATTGGGTCATGATCTCTCTAATAAGCTGGAACCTCCTCAGAACACTTCTAATGAGACTCGGGTTCCCTTGCTTGAGCAATCGCCCTATTGTTGTCGTAATATAAGGGAATCAACTCCTCGCTGCCCGGCACAACTCCTAGATCCGTGATGAACTTTTTCATCAAAACTCCCTCCTTTGTTGTCTTTGTTGCAGCAATATACTCTGCCTCTATGGTTGAGTTAGCAGTATTATCTTGCTTGGAACTCTTTTAGTATACTACTCCTCCACTCAGGGTGTACACATATCCCGAATTTGACTTGCTATCTTCGACATCGGATTGAAAACTCGAGTCTATGTAGCCTTCAACCCTGAGACTACTACCTCCATAAATTAGTAAAAGATCATTAGTCCTTCTCAAGTACTTAAGGATACACTTTACTACTTTTCAGTACTCCAAGTCTAGATCCACTTGATACCTGCTCATGACACTCAGAGCATGCACTATATCAAGCCTGGTACATAGCATGACATACATGATAGACCATATCGCTGAGGTATAGGGTACCCTATCCATGTTTGCTCTTTCTTCAGAAGTCTATGGGGACATACTCCTAGAAAATGATATCCCATGTCTCATCGGTATGAGACATCTCTTCGAATTTCCCATACCAAATCTTTTGACAATGATATCTATGTACTTGGACTGGGACAAGCCATACATCCTCTTAGATCTATCTCTATAGATCCGAATCCACAAGATATAGGATGCTTCCCTTAAGTTATTTATGAAGAAGTGTCTAGATAACCAAGTCTTTACTATGGATAGTATTCCTACATCATTCCCAATGATCAGGATGTCATCTACATATAACACCAAGAAGGTGATAGCGCTTCCACTTACCTTCCTATACACACAAGGCTCATCTTCGTTTTTAACGAAGTCATAAGATTTGATTGCCTCATCAAATCTTATGTTCTAACTTTGGGAAGCTTGCTTTAGTCCATAAATAGACCTAAGCAACCTGCACACCTTTTTGGACAGTCCTTGAGGTTGCCATTGAGGAATGCGATTTTCACGTCCATCTGCCAGATCTCATAATAATAGTATCGTGTAATAGCCAATAGAATTCAGATAGATTTTAGCATGGCTATGAGTGAGAAGGTTTCGTCATAGTCAACACCTTGCCTTTGATGATACCCTTTAGCCACTAGCCTTATTTTATATGTCTCTACCTTTTCATCTACTTTGATCTTCTTCTTCAAGATCCACTTGCAACCGATGAGTATAATATCTTCAAGTGCATCAACAATGTTCCAAACTTTATTGGAGTACATGAAATCCATCTTAGAATTCATGGCTTCTTACCACTTCCCAGAGTCTATACTCGTAATAACCTCCTCATAGGTCTGAGGATCAATATCCTCAACATCCTCTCCTCTAATATGCCCCACATATCTCTCAGGAGGATGGGATACTCTACCGGACCTACGAAGTTAAAACTTGTGTGCTAGGTACCTGAACAAACTCGGGCTGTGGAGTGGTTCTTGAGCGAGGTTCTCTAACCTTGCTCATCTCTATCATGCTCCCATTGTCTCCATCAAGAATGTGTTCTTGTTGAATCTCGAATTTTGATGATGAAACCAATCAATATGTGTTTATGTTTTAACCTGCATTTTGAGTGAATAGAAGAATCAAGTTGACGTATCGATCAGGATGAGACAATTAAAGCAGGAAGAATCAAGTTGGGCCGGAGGAACATGTCAAAAGATTGTCAGGCCGGTGGATCGGTCGACGTATCGACAAAAGGCTTCGAGCCATGGATTCGGGCATCGAGCCAAGAAGAGTGGAGATTGTACCAAGGATATTGGAGTTGTGGAGTCAACTGACCGATTGGGTAATAGGCCGTAAGAGAGGACGATGCGCCGAAGAATCAGATGAAGCGTCGAGGGACCAATGACATGCCGGACAACTTGATTAGATGCTTAAGATTAATTGTCTAGATCGAAGTATGTTTTACATGTGCATGATTAACTATGATAGCAAGACATGAAACAAACTGAAGTCCCGGAGTCAAGGACGCGACATCGTTGGGAGTTCGAGAGTTTATCGGAAGTTTGGACGTTCGTCGGAGGTTCTGGCAGAACCAGTCGAGAAGTCGCGGAGCTTGCCAAGAGCTTGCCGGGAGTCCGCCGAAACATTGCCGAGAGTTCATCGGAGGTTCGCCAGAAGCTCGTCGGAAGAATAGACTTACAGACTTAGTTTAGCTTAGAATATATCTTAGGAATCGTAGTTAGCACGTAATTGGGCTTGGATTGAGCCAACCCAATTATGGGCCAGCTAGGCTCATGTAAGAACTGTGTTGGGCCTAATAAGAAGCCCAAACAGTGCCCCAAGAAGACTCACCGTTATGGCACAGTCTTCGAGACTATGTCAAGCGGTGGTACCGTTATTCTGGGCGGTTGTACCGCCCTTGGCAGGGTGCTAGGCGGTGGTACCACCAGTCTGGGTAGTGGTACCGCCCAATACTGTGCCCCAAGCGGTGGTACCGCTAGACCTGGGTGGTGGTACCGCCCAGGACAGTGTCAGTCAAACTGACACTAGGTGGTGGTACCGTCCAACGCAGGCGGTGGTACCACCCATGCCCGGGGAACTCGGGATGAGATGTTTTTAGGCTACAAGTTTGAATAAACTTAAAGCCTATAAATACCCCTCTCATCCCTACTTAAAGAATACAAGTACAGAGAGATTAAAAGAGAGAAAACGCTACTGCAATCTCTAGAATTTCCCTCCTCTAAATTCTAAGTGTTAGAATTCTGTTTAGAGAGGAGAGTGAGTGCTTGTAAGGGTTGTCTTCTAAACCCAGTAAAAGGAGAAGAGGGGTATAAGAAGGAGGTTGATCTTTGCCTAGTAAAGGAAGATCTTTAGTGGATGCCAATGGCTTCGACGGAAGAGGAATAAGAGGAGTGGATGTAGGTCACGATTGACCGAACCACTATAAACTACAGTCTTCTCTGGTTTGCATTTTATTCTTGCTATTACCTTATTGCAAACCTCTTCAATAGCTTATTGCCTTCGATACTTTTACGAACTCGCTTTCAAGTTAAGTTTTCGAAAACAGTTTTATGTCGGAAATGGTTTCAACGTACGAACGCAGTTTTAATCGTCGAAAGTTTTCCGCTACACTAATTCACCCCTCTTAATGCTCCTGATCCTAACAATTGGTATCAGAGCCATGGTTTTCTAATTTGGTTTAATACCCAAATAGAAATGGCTCATTTCGGCTTTCAAGAGGGTGGTCAATCTCTCATTTGTCCTCCCCTTTTCAATGGGACGAACTACACTTATTGGAAAACTCGAATGAGAGTTTTCTTGCTTTCTTTGGATTTAAACTTATGGTACATAGTCAAGAACGGATTTGAAATGTCTTCTCTTCCAATGAACCATTGGAATGATTTGGAGAAGAAGATGTTTTCTTTAAATGCTAGAGCTATGAATGCTCTATTTTGCGCTTTAGACAAAAACGAGTTTAATCAGGTTTCTATGTGCGAAACAACTTTCAACATTTGACATGTTCTTGAAACCACTCACGAAGGCACAAGTAGACTAAAAGATTCGAAAATCAACTTTTTAATGCACGATTTTGAACTATTTCACATGAAACCAAGAGAAACCATTGGAAACATGTACACCTATTTTACGGATGTCGTCAATGGTTTAAAAGCACTTGGTAAAAGTTTTTCAGATTTTGAACTTGTAAACAAGATTTTGCGTTCTCTTTCTAAAAATTGGAATTCAAAAGTAACTGCGATACAAGAAGCTAAAACCCTAAACAACTTATTACTCGAAGAACTAATTGGTACGTTGATGACATATGAAATGGTGCACAATGCACATGATGAACATGATGAACAAAACAACCTTCCAAAGAATAGGAAGGATTTGGGACATAGAACATTTGAAGACCACTCGAGCATAAGCTCAAGTGATGGTGAACTTAAACTACAAATGAAAAAAATATTTAAAAGTAAAAAGAACGGAACTACTTGCTTTGAACGCAAGAAGAAGAACAAAAATTAGGATGAATCGAGCTCCTCCAAAGACGAGAAGAAAATCAAGAAAGGCAAGGTGGCAAACTACACCTTAACCGCTTTCAATGATGAGGTAATCGAAATCACCCTAATTTATTTTGAAATAACATGATGCTTTACATGATACATTTTCTTTCTTATTTTGTTTAGAATTTTTTTAATAATTACATGTTTAAAAAAATGAAAATGCAAAAATTATGATCATGCTAGTAGTTTTGAAAATAATCATGAAAAATACATATTTTATGATAAACAAACAAAATAATTTTGATTGAAAATATGAAATCATGCTATATGTGGTTAAGAAGTAATAATGTGTATCATGTTGATTTCCATTGTTATTTCTCGATTTTGATTAAATAAAATCATGTTTGATTTGAAGAAATACATAATGATATAATATTAAATATTTTGATACCTTGATAATTTTATGCATGAGATTTTAAGTTATACATTATGATAAGCATGTGTTATTTTTATGAGTGTATTTAAAAAACATATGACAAAAATGTGTCCGAATGAACTTATTAAAATCATTTTTCGGACGTTCTTAATTCATTCACTTAATTGTTATAATGAGAACTTTACACTATTACATGTCTTTATAACATGTTGGAAATTATGTGTTTTGGATACAAAAATTTTCATAATCATGAGCATTTTTTATCTTCATGATTGTGTTTGAAAATCTATAGCAAAACTTTGTCCGAATGCATGAAAGTGTTAAATTTTATTTTCGGATTTTCTTGATCCTAACAAATTATTTTTGAAAATCTATTGATCTTGATGGTTTTATGATAAAATTCATTTTTCGATCGTAAACGTTGGTGCATGTTTTTATTCAACGTAAATGAAAAAGCATGCTAACATGAAATCAATCACTTAAAATAAAATACTTAAAATATATATATATATTATCAATGAAATCATGAATCTACTTATGTTATAAATTTTGTGAACCATAAAAATGATTTTGATAATTTGAATTTGAGATGAGTTTTATTAAAATCATGATCTTGATTTCTTGGAATAATGTGAGATTTCCTTTAATGATCATTTCGATTATTTAAAAAGAGATTTGTCGAAATGATTCATGAAATTTTGGATTCATGACTTGATCCTTCATTTGTTTGTGAGATGGTTGAAATCTTTGTACCTTTGAATTCTTCCCTTCTCCTTTCGATTTTTGAATTTATGTATGTTATATGTTAAAGATTTGAAACAATGTTTTGATATCATGCATACCCAAGAAATGTTGATTTGATAAATTAAATGAATTGAAAATGAATGATGATTTTTCTCTTGAATATAACTTATGAATTTTTTTATGAATCGTAATTTTGATTTCTCGACATTCAATATATGAGATTTTATTATGAATCAAAATTTCTAATTAATCGATCTCCTATGATTCTACTTGATATTTTCTTAAGAGGAGATTTTCTAAATGAATCATGATTTTTCCTTGTGAGTTCTTAGATTTATTACTTGATTTTTTTTTAAAATAAGATCTCTTCTTTGTACTCCTATGATTTTTCTTGATATTTTATTTAAAGAAGATATTTACTATATGAATAATGTCTTTTGGTATTCAAATGATTTTATCCTTCATGACATGATTTCTTTGTATTTATGGCTTGCATGGCTTGAAATATTTTGGAATGATGCATGCAACACTATGATTTTTCTCTTAGATAAAAATGCATGCAACACTTTGATTTTTTTTAAAAATAATATAAAAATCAATAATTATCATTTTCTGATAGAATTATGATTTGAAATCATGCATGTAATGATGATGTTATATTTTATATATATGACGATTTGGCATTATGCATTCAATACTTTAACTTATGATAATGATACATGCAATGATGAAATATTCATGATAAAATAATTGTTTTAACATTCACGACTTGAATTTTCATCAATTCTATTTACCTTTGTCATGATTTAGATATTGACGTAAAGGGTCTTCCCTTCTTTTTAACAATGACAAAGGGGGAGCAAAACGTGCTAGAAAGCAAACTTGCTAGCTTGCTAATTTAAAAAAGGAAGCAAGAAGTGCTATCTTGCAAATCTCAAGAGAAGCAATGTTTGCCAAGTTACACATTTTAAAAAGAGGCAAAATAGTTCATCTTGCACATCTCAAAAGATATAAAGTTTTGCTAACTTTTTTATGTGTAAAAGTTGATAGCTTGCATACTATAAATTTGCATACCAAAAGTGCTATTTTGCCTATCTCAAGATGTAAAATATGCTAACTTGTACTTTACAATAGAAGCAAAATTGCTAGCTCAAACATTGCAAAGGAAGCAAAAATTGCTAGCTTACAACTTGCATATTTCAAGAAGCAAGTGTTGCTTTCTTGAACATCTTTAAATTTGCTAGCTTGTATGAAGTAGAATATGCTATCTTACTACCTTGCATATCTACAACATGATAGCTTGAATGTTCTAAAGATGATGTTATACTCGGTAAATTTTGCTAGCTTCAAATTGCATGATGATAAAACTTGATATTATATTTTTCATGCAATGAGTTGAATTTATATCTTTCAAACACATGATAGTGGAACTTCTCCTTTTTGTTGATGACAAAGGGGGAGAAGTATGATCATGTTATGCATGATGACATGTTGCAAATATTCATGATGAATATTTGCAATGACTTGAATTCGACTTGAATTCAAGGTTCTATCGATATGACATATTGATAGGGGGAGTTTATTTAAACTTCGGGAGTTAAGGATAACACCGTCGTCGATTGATTGTCATCATAAAAAAGGGGGAGATTGTTGAATCTTGGATTTTGATGATGAAACCAATCAATATGTGTTTATGTTTTAATCTGTGTTTTGAGTGACGCAGGATACTTCGATCAAGATGAGACAATTAAAACAGGAAGAATCAAGTTGGGCCAAAGGAACATGTCAGAAGATTGGACGTTAGGTCGGTGGATCGGTCGACGTATCGACAAAAGGCTTCGGGCTGTGGATTCGGGCATCGGGCCAAGAAGAGCGGAGATTGTACCAAAGATATCAGAGTTGTAGAGTCAATTGGCCGATTGGGCAATAGGCCGCAAGAGAGGACGATGCGCCGAAGAATCGAACGAAGCGTCGAGGGACCAATGACATACCAGACAACTTGATTAGATGCTTCGGATTAATTGTCTAGATCGAAGTTTATTTTACATATGCAGGATTAACTACGATAGCAAGACATAAAGCAAACTGAAGTCTCGGAGTCAAGGATGCGATATCGTTGGGAGTTCGAGAGTTCGTCGAAAGTCTAGACGTTCGTCGGAGGTTCTGGCGGAACTAGCCAAGAAGTCGCGGAGCTTGCCAAGATGCTCGTCAGAACTCGCCAAGTGGATCGTCGCAAGTCCAGGAACTTGCCGGGAGTCTGCTGAAACATTGCCAAGAGTTCGTCAGAGGTTCGCCGGAAGAATAGACTTACGAACTTAGTTTAGCTTAGAATATGTCTCAGGAATCGTAGTTAGCATGTAATTGGGCTTGGATTGGGCCAACCCAATTACGAGCCAGCTAGGCCCATGTAAGAACTGTGTTGGGCCCAATGAGAAGCCCAAACAGTGCCCCAAGAAGACTCACCGTCATGGCATAGTCTTCGAGACTATATCAAGCGGTGGTACCGCCAGTCTGGGCGATGGTACCACCTAGCACTGCGCCCCAGGTGGTGGTACCGCCTAAGACAGTGTCAGTCAAACTGACAATGGGCGATGGTACTGCCCAGGACAGCGTCAGTCAAACTGACACTAGGCGGTGGTACCGCCCATGCCCTGGGGAACCCAGGATGTGATGGTTTTAGGCTCTAAGTTTAAATCAACTTAAAGCCTATAAATTCCGCTCTCATCACTAGTTAAAGAATACAAGCACAAAGAGATTAAAAGAGAGAAAACGCTGCTGCAATCTCTAGAATTTCCCTCCTCTAAATTCTAAGTGTTAGAATTCTGTTTAGAAAGGAGAGTGAGTGCTTGTAAGGGTTGTCTCCTAAACCTAGTAAAAGTTGAAGAGGGGTGTAAGAAGGAGGTTGATCTTCGCCTAGTAAAGGAAGATCGTTAGTGGATGTCGGTGTCCTCGACAGAAGAGAAATTCGAGGAGTGGATGTAGGTCACGATTGACCGAACCACTATAAACTGTAGTCTTCTCTGGTTTGCATTTTATTCTTGCTATTACTTTATTGCAAACCTTTTCAATAGCTTACTGCCTTCAATACTTTTACGAACTTGCTTTCAAGTTAAGTTTCCGAAAATGGTTTTACATCGGAAACGATTTCAACGTACGAACGTAGTTTTAATCATCAAAAGTTTTTCGCTGCACTAATTCACCCCCCCCTCTTAGTGCTCCTGATCCTAACAGTTCCTTCTCAAGGAACACCGCTCTCTTGGCTACAAAGATCTTTTGGTCATCGGGATGATAGAAATAATACCCATAAGTTTCCTTAGGATATCTCACGAACTTGCATTGCTCCGTCCTCGATTCCAACTGATCGGGGTTGTGTCATTCAATGTGGGCAAGGCAGCCCCAAATCTTAACAACCTTAAGATCGAGTTTTTTTCCTTTCCATATCTCATATGGTGTAGACACTACCGATTTTGTTGGAACTCTATTCAGAAGGTAAGCTGTGGTCTCTATGGTGTATCCATAGAATAAGATTGATAGGTCAGCTAAACTCATCATGAACTACACCATATCTAATAGTGTACAATTCCTCTTTTTAGATACACCATTGAGCTGAGGTGTATAAGGAGGTGTCTACTGGGATAGAATCTCATAGTCCTTGAGGAATTGGGCGAATTTTGTACTCAAGTACTCACCTCCTCGATTTGATGAGAGTCTTGCTACACTTTCTAGTTTGGTTCTCCACTTTATTCTTATACTCTTTGAATTTCTTAAAGGCCTCAGACTTGTACTTCATCAAGTACACATGTCAATGCCTTAAGAAATTATCAGTAAAAGTAATAAAGTAGGCGTAACCACCTATGACATGAGTTGATATGGGTCCACATACATCTCTATGTATAAGTTCCAACAACTCAGTGGCTCTTTCTAGTTCCATAAAAAGGAGAGTTGGTTAGTTTTCCACGAAGGCAAGGCTCACAAGTTGTATATGACCCATAGTCGAATGGATCTAGATATCTATGTTCGGAAAATCTTTGGAGGCGACATCACATGCGCAGCGGAAGAACAAGAAAAATAAAATCCTCGATTCCCAAAGAGATGTTCGTCGTCATGCAAAGATTGGTGCGCAAAATCCGCGAAACTGAATAACTGCGTATAGAATAGATTGTGCTACCTAGGGAGATCTTATATCCCTATTTCCTTGTAAATCCTTAGGAGAGGGTGAAGGAGGTCAAGCGTCCTCCTCTTTAGCGGTGATCCACACAGCAGGGCTGCAACGACGCTCCTCAAAACTCTAGGCCTGCTTAGAGGTAGAGAGGGGAAGGAAAATATGAGAGGCAAGCAAAGGCTCTAGCCTATGAGGCTCTGAATCCCTCCTATTTATAGAGGTCCCCTGTCAAACCCTAATGGATCCTCGCCTAGTGGGTATTGGATCTGCACCCAATAACCCAAGCCTTTTAGATTAGTGGATCTCTATCCAATAATCTCTAATGGGCTCTTATTGGATCTCGTCCATGTGATCCAATAATTCAGGTCTTATTGGATATCCAATAAGACAAGGGCTCTGTCGGATATCTCATATCCGAACCTCTACTCATCGCAATGTCTACCATATATGTGTGACCCTCTAGGCCCAATATCGAGCTGGCCGTGAGTCATACCTATCAGAACTCCTTTTAACTCAGTGAATTAATATCTTTGTAATAATTCACTTGACTCGTTGACGACGGACGTACTAGGCCACTACGCCGTAATCCTCAGACGATACAGGGGAATCCAATCCATTGGACCTATCTGTCCTTAGTTACCGTGTACCTATAGTCCCTCGTCCATCTAATATCCCAGAGACCGTATATCGAGCATGGTGCTGTCAGACCCATACGGTTTCTACTCGAGTCTCGCTCTAATCGGATTCTCCCGGAGAACTCTTTCTCTCTCAACCCGAATGACCCTGGCCAGGGATTTGTCTGAGCAAGAACACATGGGATATTCCTCTCATGACGCCGAGAGTGGATGATCCTCTATTGTTACTTAATAGCCCTCGTAAGGTCGACTACCACTCCCAATGACCAGTTGTACTAGATCTGGGACAACCAAACCTATAAGTCTGGTATCAAAGAGTGGAGCACTCATACAGGACATCCTTGGTGTCTCAAGTCTAAGGACTAGATATACCACTAGGACTACGGATTCGCTGTTTGATAATAAGGCATCATCAACCGTCCAACATTCCGTAAGCGGATCAATCAGTGAACTCATTCTCCAATGAGCACCTGTACTATATCCCTAGTGTCCCTACACAAGCAGCTATGAGACCCATTTGCATCCATCATATACGGATGGGTATACAAAGACACCACCGATCAATAGGTTATCATGATGTCCCTCTCGAGTAACCTATGACCGGGATTATTTAGGATATGTGTTTAAAGGTGAATCGATCTCATTTTCATAATCTCATTAGGATCCGATTCCCATTGCATAAATCCAAGGACATCATATATATATATATATATATATATATATATATATATATATATATATATATATATATATATATATATATATATATATATATATATATATATGCATATATACAATAGTTATAAAGTGATATATGTCAAAATATAATAAGCAAAAAGATTCTATATCAAGTCACACGTGCTATCACTCACGTGATTGGCTTGCTGGGCACCTATGACTAGCAATCTCCCACTTGACCTAAAGCAAATCACTTATGTGTCTGATCCCCTTCAGACCTCTATGACACTCAAAGACAATCTGAGACAACGGCTTTATTAGTGGATATACAATGTTATCTTTGGATAGAACTCTTTGCACTACTACATCTCAAGTTACAATCTCTCTGATAAGGTGGACCCTCCTTAGAACATGCTTAGATTTCTGATGAGACCTACGTTCCTCTGCTTGATCAATCACCCCGTTGTTGTCGCAATATAAGGAGATCGACTCCTCGCTACCCGGCACGACTCCCAAATCTGTGATGAACTTCTTCAACCAGACTCCCTCCTCTACTACATCTGATGCAGCAATGTACTCCGCCTTTGTGGTCGAGTCAGTAGTAGTATCTTGCTTGGAACTCTTCCAGCACACTGCTCCTCCATTCAAGGTGTACACGTACCCCGAATTCGACTTGCTATCATCAACATCAGACTGAAAACTTGAGTCTGCATAGCCTTCAACCTTAAGGCTACTACCTCCATATACTAGTAAAAGATCCTTAGTCCTTCTCAAGTACTTAAGGATACACTTTACTGTTTTCTAGTGCTCCAAACCTAGATCTACCTGATACCTGCTCGTGACACTCAGAGCATGCGCTATATCAGGCCAGTACATAGCATGACATACATGATAGACCCTATTACTAAGGCATAAGGTATCATATCCATGTTCGCCCTTTCTTCTGGAGTCTTTGGGGACATACTCGTAGAAAGCGATATCCTATGTCTCATCTGTATGAGACCTCTCTTGGAATTTTCTATGCCAAACCATTTGATAATGGTTTCTATGTATCTGGACTAGGACAAGCCAAGCATCCTCTTGGATCTATCTTTATAGATTCTAATCCCCAATATATAGGATGCTTCCCCTAAGTCCTTCATGGAGAAGTGTCTAGATAACCAAGCCTTTACTATGGATAGCATTCCTACGTCATTCCTAATGATCAGGATGTCATCCACATATAACATCAAAAGGTGATAACGCTCCCACTTACCTTCCTGTACACACAAGGCTCATCTTCGTTCTTAACGAAGTCATAAGATTTGATTGCCTCATCAAATCTTATGTTCCAACTTCGGGAAGCTTGCTTTAGTCCATAAATGGATCTAAGGAATCTACACATCTTATCTGGGCAGTTCTTGAACACGAATCCCTCAGGTTGCATCATATACATCTCCTCCTCGAGGTTCCCAATGAGGAATGCAGTTTTCACATCCATCTGCAAGATCTCATAATCATAGTGTGCTACAATAGCCAATAGAATTATGATGGATTTTAGCATTGCTATGGGTGAGAAGGTTTCGTCGTAGTCAACACCTTGCCTTTGACGATACCCCTTAGCTACTAGCCTTGCTTTATAGGACTCTACCTTTCCATCTACTCCGATCTTTTTCTTAAAGATCCACTTGCAACTGATGGGTACAATACCTTCGGGCACATCAACTAGGTTCCAAACTTTGTTGGAGTACATAGAAACCATCTTAGAATTCATGGCTTCTTGTCACTTCCCGGAGTCTATACTCATAATAGCCTCCTCGTAGGTCTGAGGATCAATATCCTCAACATCCCCTTCTCTAATATGTCCCACATATCTCTCAAGAGGATGGGATACTCTATCAGACCTAAGTAAAGTTGAAACTTGTGTATTAGGTACCTGAACAGACTCGGGTTATAGAGTGGTGCTTGAGCTTGGTTCTCCAACCTCGCTCAACTCTATCATTCTCCTACTACCTCCGCCAAGAATGTGTTCCTTCTCAAGGAACACTGCTCTCTTAGCTACAAAGACCTTTTGGTCATCGAGATGATAGAAATAATACACACAAGTTTCCTTGGGATATCCCACAAATTTGCATCGCTCTATCCTTGATTCTAACTTATCGGGTTTGTGTCTTTTAACGTGGGCAGGGCAGTCCCAAATCTTAACAACTTTAAGATCAGGCTTCTTCCCTTTCCATATCTCATATGGTGTAGACACTACCGACTTAGTTGGAACTCTATTCAGAAGGTAAGCTGCGGTTTCTAGGGCATATCCCCAGAATGAGATGGGTAGGTCAGCGAAACTCATCATGGACTGTACCATATCTAATAGCATACAATTTCTCCTTTCAAAGACACCATTGAGTTGAGGTGTATAAGGAGGTATCCATTGGGATAATATCCCATGGTCCTTGAGGAACTAAGTAAACTTTGTACTTAAGTACTCACCTTCTCGATCTGATCGAAGAGTTTTGATACTCTTTCCAGTCTAGTTCTCCACCTCATTCTTATACTCTATGAATTTCTCAAAGGCTTCAGAGTTGTACTTCATTAAGTACACATATCCATACCTTGAGAAATCATCAGTAAAGGTAATGAAGTAGAAGTAACCACCAATGGCATGAGTTGACATGGGTCCACATACATCACTATGTATGAGTTCCAACAATTTAGTGGCTCTCTCTCCAGTTCCACTAAATGGAGAGTTGGTCAGTTTTCCGCGAAGGCAAGGCTCGCAAGTTGCATATGACACATAGTCGAATGGATCTAGATATCTATCATTTAGCAACTTTTGAATCCTTCTTTCATGGATGTGACCTAGCCTACAATGTCACAGGTATGCACTGTTCATCTCATCTCGTTTCCTCTTGGACACATTTACATTCATGATATATGGAGTAGTGTCTAATATAAATAAACCATTATGCAATGTTCCTTTCGTGATGATCTTATCATCTAATAATATCGAATAACCATTATTCTAAAAAATAATTTATATCTACTAACTGTCAAACATGAAATGGAGATAATGTTTTTGATAATAGAAGGAACAAAATAACATGCATTTAATACAATAAAAGCTCCACCAGGTAGATGTAGGGCGACCTCGCCAACAGCTATTATAGCAACTTTTGCTCCATTACCCATCTTGAGGTCCATCTCACCTCTCTATAGTCTCCTAGGTCATGCCAGAACATGCAACAAATTGCATATATGATAAGCACTACAGGTATCCAATACCCATGTGTTATCATAAGAGTATAACAAATGGAGACTGATCATGAATGTACCTAAAGCTTCATCAAGCTTTTGTTTCGTCCTTTCTTCAAGGTACTCTTTTTAGTTCCTCTTCTAGTGCCTATCTTTACCATAGTGGAAGCACTGGCCTTTGTCCTTTATTGGGTCTTTCTTAGCAACCTTTGCCCTTGCCCTTTCCCTTCTTAAGGGACCTTTCTACTTTCCTTTTCTTTCTAGTCTCACTAGTGTAGAGAACTTGCTTCTCTTTCTTGATAGTACTCTCTACCTCCCTCAATATATTGAGGAGCTCTGGGAGAGTCATCTCAAGCTTGTTCATATTAAAATTCATTATGAACTATGAAAAGAAATCTGGTAGGGACTGAAGCACAATGTCCATACACAAGTTATCCTCTAGGACCATTCCTAGACCTGTGAGTTTCTTTATCCACTCAATCATCTTTAGGACATGGTTCTGAACCGGTGTCCCCTTAGTCATCCTAGCGTGAAAGAGGCTCTTGGATATCTCATATCGCTGAGTCCTTCCCTGTTGCTCAAACAATTTGCGAACTTGTAGGAGAATGGATCTAGCATCCATATTTTTATGTTGTCCCTATAACTCAGGAGTCATAGAGCCCAACATATAGCACTGAGCAAGAGTAGAGTCATTAATGTACTTCATGTAGCAAAGCGATCTTATCATCGCTTGTCCCTTCTTCGGGCGTAGGCATCATTGTATCAAGCACGCACACGATTTTCTCCGCCGTGAGAACAATTCTCAAGTTATGGAGCCAATCCGTATAATTTGGACTAATGAGGCGGTTGACATCAAGTATGCCACGTAAGAGATTTGAAAGTGACATTTTCTGAAAATAAAGACAGTAGAAATGAATAACATGCATATTTTGCAAGAAATAAACTATCAAGATATGGACTTCTATCTTAATATGCTCCCACAATTTTACTAACGAGTCACGCGACACCCTCAGCACGTGAAACGGAAGTCTAAAGCAAACTTCTAGTGGGGATTAGGATCAAATTAGCGTCTTAGTATAACCTTGAGGGACTCGACCAATCACACTAAGCCTAAAAGGTAGGCAACTCTTGCTGATCATAACTCCTTGTGATTCCTATCCTGTTTGACCTCCGAATCACCATGGTCTCGAGGGACTAGACTAATCATGATCCTTGGTTAAGTCAACATCTTCATTACCAGATGAGTCTGATTTGATAATATACTCTCGAGGGACTCGACCAAGCATACCATGTCCTCAGGTCACCGGTGACATCTCTATGTCGTAAGCAAGATAGCAAATCACGATATAAGTGAGTCTCGAGGGACTTAACCAACTCAACCTACATCGGGAATTGATTCCTACTTATAATGATGGAAGGCCATGTGGGTCAATCTAATTGTCTTACGTTTATCGACTTAATATTATTGAGGGAGATATTTCTATGATTTGATCTCCTAATATGACATGTCACACATATACATATTTAATATATATCTACATCGCATGCAATTATATATACATATCTAGTATGTGTATAACCAATCACACCAGATGATCATGGACCACAACCTAATGTGATTAGGCCCGAGCTAGTAGGCCTACTCACTCACATCAAGATCTATGTGTGTAACGGTGTATCTCTATTGCCCTATGATCATTTATCTCGTCCTCGTCGGTTCCATCGACATCTCGATGCATCTTCATGCATCGCGATCGTTTATCTCTTGGGTCCCACTTTCGCATCCACGCTTCCGCTACTGTAATATCCATACTTTTAAAAATTATTAATACAGATTTATTTATAAATTGGAGGACCTATATGTAAATATAGAAATTTCAAGGACTAAACTGTTAAGTTGCAAAAATAAAAAAAAATAAAGAAAACCGAAAATTTTGGTTTTATCCCACCGCCTCCCACGCTCTCTGTTCCGACAGAGAGAGGAGCGGTGGGGCGTGGGGAGAAGAAGAAGAGAAGTAGAGGGAGAAGAGAAGAAAAGAAGAAGAAGAGGGAAAAGAAGAGAGGAAGAAGAGGGAGAAGAGAAGAAAGGAAGAAGGAGAAGAGAGGGAAGAGGGAGAGGAAAGAGAGATAGCTGCAGCAGCTAGGGCTGCAGCAGCTAGGGCTGCAGCACCTCTGTTTCGTGTAGGAGGAAACAGAGGAGTTCATGTGTGGGGCGTCGGGGAGGAGAAGGGAATAAGAGGAGAAGAAGAGAAGCAGGAAAAGAAGAAAAGAAGAAGAAGAGGGACAAGAAGAGAGGAGGAAGAAGAGGGAGAAGAGAAGAATAGAAGAAGAAGAAAAAGAGAGGGAAGTGGGAGAGGAGCGAGAGGTGGCAGCAGCTAGGGCTGCAGCACCTCTGTTTCCTGCAGGCGGAAACAGAGGAGAAGAAGAAGAGGTGCGTTGGGGCGTTGGGGAGGAGAAGAAAAAGAAGAGGAAAAAGAAGAAGAGAAAAAGAAAAAGAAAAGAAGGATGGCTGCGACATGGGCTGCAGTGAGAAGGTGTGGGGTGTCGGGTAGGAGAAGGGAAGAAGAGGAGGAGAAGAAGGAGAAGAAGAAGAAGAGGAAGAGAAGAAGTAGAAGCGGGTGAAGTGGCGGCACCTCTGTTTCCTGCAGAAGGAAACAGAGGAGAGGAGGTGCTGTGCGTCGGGGAGAAGAAGGGGAGGAAGGAGAAGAAGAGAAGAAGAAGAAAGGAAGGAGAAGGAAGAGAAGAAGGGAAAGAAGTAGCAGCGGCTGCGGCTGTGGCAGCTGCAGCTGTGGCAGGGAAAGAGGGAGAGGAAGGAAGAAGGGAAGGAGAGGAAGAAGAGAAGGGGAAGAAGGGGCTGCGGCTGCGACGATGGCAGCTGCAGTTGGAAGAGGAGAAGGAGAGGAAACAGAGCAGGGGAGGAAGAAGAGGCTGCGGCCGTGGCTGAGGCTGCGACTGCAGCAGTGCAGCTGGGAAAGAAGAGAAGGAAAGGAAGAAGAGAGGAAGAGGATAAGGGGAGGCAGCTGCGGCAGTGGCAGCTGCAGCTGGAAGTGAAGGAGAGGAAACAGAGCAGTGAAAGAAGAAGAGGTTGCGGCAGCGGTGCGGCAGCAGTGTTTGGGAAAGAAAAAAATAGGAATGAGAGAAGGGAGGGAGGAAGCAGTGCAGTGGATGGGGCTGTGACTTTGGCAGTGGCAGCTGCGGTGGGTGTGGCAGCTGCGTTTAGAAAAGAAAAATAAGGAATGAGAGTAAGAGAGAGTAGGTGACTTTGCCTCAATGTTCGACACGTGATGTAGTTACAAAAAAAAGAAAGAAAACGAGTGCACAAAACGAAACAGGGAGGGGACGGAGGAAAAGTAGAAAAAGGATTCGAACGTACATCTTCTTTGAATCTTTGGATCAAAATCTTCAAAAGGTAAGTTTCTCGATCGTTTCTCCTATAATTGTTCTAATTTTTCTTATTGCAAGTATTATGATCTTCCTCATGCAAGTATTCTAACCCCATCCTACAGAAATATTAGTCTCTGTTCTTATATTTAATATAAATAATCTGAAAGATTTCTACTTAGAACTTGATATTTCTCTTTTTGGGCATAAAACCATGGAACTGGAATTTTTTGGCAAACTGACCCTTATACACTGTTTCAACTATAATTTTTAGCACTAAATGTGGATTTGGGCAAGACCTAGTTTGTTTGAAATTAGACTCTTATATCTTTCTTTTGACCCTGATTTTGAAGATTTTGGACACCGATTACTTACCCAAACGTCTGTTTCAAATGAGCCTATAGATGCTGCAAAACATGGATCAAAATTTTTGACCTTTTGATACTAAAATACCTATAAGTTCTTGTTGGAAATTCTTATTTGTACGAAACTGACTTCATTCGAAACTAGACTTGTAAACATTTCTTTTGACATATAGATTGATAAATTTGGAATTCAAATGCCTATCCTGTTATCTGTTGAATCCAACCCTATGAATTCTGAAAAATAGTGATTTTGTTTTTTACCATTGATTACTAAATTCACGGTAACTCCTTGTTGGAAACCCTGATTCATACGAAATTTGTTCCATCAGAAAATAGATTGATATATCTTTCAATAATATCTTTCTTGAGGGTATTGGAACATAATTGATAATCTGAAATATTTATCCAATGTGCCTCTTGATTTCTGTCAGAAATCAAGCTTTGATCGATTTCTGTCAGAAATCGAGCTTTGATCGATTTCGCATCTTCTATTTTCATTTGCTTGGAAATAGATTTTATTTAGTTCCCTTCACTCAATTGAAGCTTATATTAATGCTTGAATCCTTGTTTGCTCTTGTCTATGAATTATTTTCATTCTTGAACATATTGTGTAACGTTTATTCTATATCACATTGACTTATATAGGCACATGTATATCCCATTGTTCCGCATTTGCTTTCGATATGTGCCTATTATAGTTTCATTCCTTTGGATATTGAATTCATCTAACCTTCTTATTTGCATTGAGTTGTATGTGATTGCTTGGATTTCGTGTGTGCCCTTACTTTCATTTCCTTTCAAATCTGAATACAATAGTGAAAGATTATTGCTTACTTCGTATTGACTTGTAAAGGCACTTGTACGTTTTGTTGTTCCGCGTGTGCTTCCGATATGTGCTATTCATCGTTCATACTATCCTTTGTACTCTGGTGTTTGTGGGATATTGTGAACCTTTGCCAGAAATGGTGAAGGGATTTATGCATAGAGCTTGTGATGCTCTGCCGGCCCTTATGACTTCACTCAGACGTGGGTGGATGGAGCTCCCAAACGTGGGAGACCTCCTAGACGTGGGAGACTTATATTTGGTGGTCATTCAGAAATGGATGTACCATATTATGTTATGGTCCCACTTCACCTTCTATATGTTTGATATGGTATCCAGAGCTTTAGTTATGTGTTTCTATACATGCTTTGGATAAGAATGAAATGAATGCAACGTCAAGTTGACGTTTGAGCTTCTGTTTCGTATTCGTTCTTTGAAATGCTCCGAAATGGTCCATACGCCATTGATATATTCTGAAATGTTTCATTTTTCATTAAAATGTTCCGAAACATTTCATACGCCTTTGATATGCTCCGAAATGTTTCATATGTTATTGTTATGCTTCGAAATGTTCCATATGTAGTTGATATACTCCAGAACATTCCATACGCTATTGATATGCTCCAATTACTCTATGCTCTATCTGTTAAGAACCAAAAAATGTTTGATTGAAATGATATTTGTGATTCTACACCTAATGAGATTATGTCTATGGATTCTCATATTCTGCCTTGCATTATGAAACCTTATTTGTTTGAAAATTTTTCTCTTTTACTATGGATATGTTAGTCACTTGCTGAGCTTTATATGTTCAACCCGTTGCCGTATAAATTTTTCAGGATAGCTTGTTGCTCGCTTAAATGTTAAGATTGGGCTGAGGCAGTGGAAAGCTAATAGATTTTGGGCAGATCTTTATTAGTATATATGTTTCTGTTGTATAAGCACACTCTACATCTAATGAAATGTTGACGATGAATCTAACCTTGTGGATTTTGTATACGTTTAAAGGACTTTCTCGTGTTTAGGATTTTGGAATGTTAAGTTTAATTCGTGTAATGATATGAACTTATGGTAAACGTTGGTTTTGTGACTGTATAGAATCCCATATTGTGAAATTATGTTGTGGTTATTATTTTGGTGAGTTGGGTTCAGATTTTATGAATCAACGAGCGATGTGTTGTATGTTTATGAACTGCACAGTGTTTATAAATTTGTAGATTATAGAGGTGTAATTTTGATCTGAATGTTTTCTTAGTGACCTCAAATGTGTGTTTGGATCCTGGATTGGTTTGTGATTGAAAGTTTTAATATTATCGATATTTATTTGAGGGGGCGTGACAGAGGTGGTATCAGAGCATGGTTTGAGGATCACTGAAATATTTAATATATTGACGTGCAAAATATATTGAGGTCTACTGAACTATAATGATCGGTGAAAATTTTCTTTGATGCATTTTTGGAATCTAGGATGATGAGGAAATATGGTCCTCCTATTTCATTTGTTTCTGATTAATTAAGGGGGATGAAAGGGTTGATCGAGGATACTAAATCAGAGTAGCGGAATGAAAGCAAGGTGAACCAAATTTCATTGGTGGTAGAAAAACGGATGATGCAAACAGAGAAGATATTTGATGTACAAAATTGTTCTGATGATCAAAAGATTTCTTTTGCCACCTTATATTAGAAGTAGAGGCTGATCATTAATGGCAACAATGAAAAGAATTTTTGGAGATCAGTGACAAGAATGATAAGGACAAGGTTACCAATAAAAATATAATTGGAAATGAATTAGAAAGTAATAACAAGAGTGTCAAGACATTTGGATTTTAAACGGAAAGTCATCACAAAAGACTCAATCATGTGTGAATTGCAAGTTAAGTTATAAAACAAGTTTTTGTTTTCGGGTAACTGGAGTCTATTTTGCTTATGGAAAGTTGGATCATAAAATAAAAGATTGCCCTATGAACAAGAAGAAAGAGTCACTGTCTCCTAAATCATCAGCCCATGTCAGAGTGTATGCTATCACTGAATATGATTATAAACTTCTGAATTAGTGATCGAAGGTATTATGCATGTTTATGAAAGAATGCAAATATTTGTTTGACCATGGGTCCCATCTACGATTTGATTCGTAATATTTTGCTTATCACTTGGGCATTCAACCTATACCACTGCATTATGTGATATATGTAAATACAATCATTGGAGATTCTTTGATAACAAACTTGAATCTAGTCCTCTTGTTTGATTTTATTGGAGAACATGAACTTTTTGCTTATTTAGTTCTCCTAAAGATTTGGAGTTTTGATATTATACTTGGTATGGATTGGCTATCTTCCTATCATACCAGTATTGATTGGTATATAACAAATGATCACTTTTTGTATATTTGATTAGTCGATCTTTTATTTTGAGAGTATTGGACATGATTTATCTCCTTGCCTAATGTATCCCGTGTTAGGATCAAGAGCACTAAGAGGGGGGGGGGGGGGGGGGGTGAATTAGTGCAGCGGAAAACTTTCAACGTTTAAAACTACGTTCGTACGACAAAGGCGATTTCAGTAGAAAAGCCGATTCGTAAATCACTTTAACATATGATTAGGCAGGAAGCAGTTAAAATGAATTTGTTAAGGCAGTTTGCTATTGTGATTGAAATCAGAATGTAAGCACAAACTGAAATACGATGTTCGTACGAGAAAAGCGATTTACGTCTAAACACGATTCGGAAAATATTGAGCTTGGAAACGCAATCATAAAAGCGCAGAAGGTAGTAAGCTATGAAGAAGGTTTGCAGTAAGGATAATCAGCTCAAAGTAAATGCAAACCCGAGAGAAGGCGGGGAGTTTCTGATGGTTTGGTCAATCGTGACCTACATCCACTCCTCCGATTCCTCTTCCGTTGAGGCCACCGGCAGATCCACTAACGATCTTCCTTTACTAGGCTTAAGATCAACCTCCTTCTTCACACCCCTCTTCTCCTTTTTTTGGGTTTAGGAGACAACCCTTACAAGCACTCACTCTCCTCTCTTAAACAGAATTCTAACACTTAAGCTAGAGGAGGGAAATTCTAGAGATTGCAGCAGTGTTTTCTCTCTTTTAATCTCTCTGTGCTTGTTTGTTTTACCTAGGGATTGGAGGGGTATTTATAGGCTCCAAACCAGTTTGAATTTGGAGCTCAAATCTGTCATATCCCGGAATTCCGGGGTTTGGCGGTTGCACCGCCTGACTGGGGCGGTTGCACCACCTGACATGGCTCCAAGACTGAGCCTCTGGGTGGTGCCACCGCTTGTCAGGGGCGGTTGCACCGCCTGACAGAGCTCGAAAGGAATTTAATGGAATTGCAGCTAACAAGCGCTACTGACTTTCAAGCTACCGCCTGAGCTCGGTCTATAAGACCTATGACACCGCGTTTTCACGGTTTATCCTTAATAGATACTATGGATGTAGTTATACCTTAATTCTTATCATCTGTTTTCCACCTCCCTAATCTTACTCTTATACTTCTAGCAGCTGCAAGCCGGGGAGTAACGAAATGAGTTGAGTAAGGAAATTCCAAGAGTCCTATTTCCTTTCCTGTAATATCACCAAACAGTAAAATAAGGCCAAACACTCTTTTTCATCGGAGTGTTGGACCTATCCCTTATTCTGAAACTCTGTTGCTTAGAATAGTAACTACACAGATATTCAATAATTCTTCCACGGAAACTATACCCTCCGAGGGTTGGACTGCAGCTCAAAACAGAGGTGCTTCAAGCCTACTGTGTCGGTACTTAGAATATATCGCTGTCAGGTCAACACCATAGTTGTGGGCACTAGATACTACATCCGACCCGGAATCGAATGCACCCCGAAAGGAAGCTCACATTATTACCCTAAAAGTAAGCTAATGCACTAGGAAAGTAGCTCGCTAACGTTCAGGGGTTTTACATTCTTGCGGAATCATATCTGAGGTAGGTTTCAGTTAATTGAGCTGATGCCCCCAACCATAGTGAAAGAATGAATGGAACTTGCCTAGTAAAACAGGACTCAGACTTAAAAAATAGTATAACAACAACACAAATAGTGCCGAAGAGAATGCCCACAAAGGGATCAGAAGGTGGTAGGAATAGTTTGTTGTGCAATGATGGTTGCACCGTCTGGCAGAGCTCGGAGACCGAGCTCAGGCGGTGCCACCGCCTGAGGTTGCATCGTTGTCAGAGGCGATTGCACCGCCCAGTCTCGCTCGGAGACTGAGCCCTGGCGGTGCCACCACCTGCCTGGGGCAGTTGCACCGTCCAGCTTCGCTGGGAGATCCTTTCCTGGGCGGTGCCACTGCCTACACTATTTCAGCTCACTGGTTGGGCTCTAAACTTGGCCAAAACCAGTCCGAACTTGGGCCCAATTGGCCCCTACTTGGGTTATAGGATTAACACCTAATCCTAACCCTAATTAACGTGCTAACTATGAATTTAAAGACATTTTCTAAGCTATTACAAAGTCTGCAAGTCAAGATTTCTTCGGGCGAGCTTCCGGCAAACTTTCGGAGGTCTTCCAATGAACTGTCGGAAACCGTTTTGCGGACTCCCGGCAAGCTCCTAGACTTCACGATTTGATCTTAGTGAGTTCCAACGAGCTTCTTCGGCAAGCTCCGATCTTTCTCGGCGAGCTCCGCGAACTTCCAATGAACCTTCCGATGTGCTTCCGAAAAACCCTTCGGCAAGCTCCCAACTCATTCTCGGCTAGTTCCGGTAGTGTTCCCGACGAACCTTCGGACTTCCGTCGAACTCTCGAACTCGCAACGAATCCTTCGCGCTTGACTCCGACACTTTATTTCGCTTTATGTCTTCATCGTTATCATAGTTAATCCTACATAATTAAAACAAAACTTCGATCGAGACAATTAATCCTAAGCTATTAAATAAGTTGTCCGCCATGTCATTGGTCCCTCGACGCTTCGTCCGATTCTTCGGCGCATCGTCCTCTCCTGTGGCCTATTGCCCAATCAGCTAGTTGACTCCGCAACTCTGATATCCTTGGCATAATACCCGCTCTTCTTGACCCGATGCCCAAGTCCACGGCCCGAAGCCTTTTGTCGATACGTCGATCGATCCATCGGCCCGACGTCCAATCTTCTGACATGTTTCTCCGGCACAACATGATTTTTCTTGCCTTAATTTTTTCATCCTGATCAAAGCATCCTGCGTCACTCAAAACGCAGATTAAAACATAAACACAATTATCAATTGGTTTCATCATCAAAATACGAGATTCAACAATCTCGCCCTTTTTGATGATGACAACCAATTGATGACGGAGTTAAACTTAACTCCCGGAGTTTAAATAAACTCCCCCTATCAATATGCCATATTGATATAACCTTGAATTCAGACTGAATTCAAGTCATTGCAATATTCATCATGAATACTTGCAACACATCATCATGAACTTATGCATAACATGTCATGTCATCAACATACTTCTCCCCCTTTGTCATCAACAAAAAGGAGAAGTATCACAATCAAGTGTTTGGAATATTAGTTCAATTTATTGCATGAAAAACATAATATTAAGTTTTATCATCATGCAGTTTTGAAGCAAAAAAATTTAGCAAGTATTACATCATGCTTAGAACATTTAAGCTATCAGGTTTCAGATATGTAAGTTTTACAGCATACAAGATAGCACTTTTGGTAATGTTCAAGATAGCAAGTTCTACATCATGCAAGCTAGCAATATTATAACATTTTAGAACATGCAAGCTAGCAATTTTGAGATGTTCAAGAAAGCAACTCTTGCTTCTTGAGATATGCAAATTTGTCAAGTTTTGCTAGATGTGCAAGTTAGCATTTTTGCCTCTTGAGATAGGCAAGATAGCACATTTGCTTCTCTTGAGATAGCAACTTTTTGCTTCTATTTAGACCACAAGCTAGCAATTTTTACGATATACAAGTTTCACAATATATAAGCTAGCAAAAATTTTGAAAGCAAATGCAAGATAGCTTTCTTGTGTAAGCTCATGATTATTGCTTCCCATTGCAATGTGCAAGTTGCAAGTTTTACTTCTTGAGATAGGCAAGATAGCACTTTTGTAATTTTTGTTTCTTAAGATAGGCAAGTTTGTGATGTTCAAGATAACAAGCTCTTTCTTCTCTTTTGAGAAGTGTCATTTTTGCTTTCTTTGCAAAGTGCAAGCTAGCAAAATGCTAAACTAGCAAGAGATAATGTTTTACATGAGGCAAGCAAACAATTTGGCAAATGTTACATTTGCATCTTCTCTTTTGAGAAGTGCAATTTTTGCTTTCATCTTGAATTGTGCAAGCTAGCTAGTTTGCCTCTTTTCATGATGTTCACGCGCTAGACATTCTTGCTCCCCCTTTGTCATTGTCAAAAACAAGGGAAGACCCTTATATCAATTTTCATATTATGACAAAGGTAAGTATCAATCTTATTTGTGCATTATTATATATTCAAATTAAAACATACATAATTTCAAAAACCTTATTTTTCATGCACGATACCAAAAAATAAATCAATCATCATTAATGGGCATATCATACATGATACTCAAACATTAAATTTTTTAAGCATTTATCAACATGTTGATCATGATACCAAACATTCATCATTTAAAGCATTCATGATACACATCATATGCAATACATCATGTATATCATTATCATAAGTATTGCATACATCATTTTAACTTCATGAATATTTCATCATTGCATGCATCATACTAAAACATTTCAAGCCATGCAAACCATAAATACAAAGAAATCATGTCATGAAGGATAAAATCATTTGAATACCAAAAGATATGATTCATATAGTAAATATCTTCTTTAAATAAAATATCAAGAAAAATCATAGGAGTACAAAGAAGAGATCTTGTTTTAAAAAAAAATCAAGTAATAACTCCAAGAACTCACAAGGAAAAATCATGATTCATTTAGAAAATCTCCTCTCAAGAGATTATCAAGTAAAATCATAGAAGATCGATTAATGAGAAATTTTGATTTATAATAAAATATCATGTATCGAATGTCGAGAAATCAAAATGATGATTTATATAAAAAATATCACAAGTTATATTTAAGAGAAAAATCATCATTCATTTTCAACTCATTCAATTTGTCACATCAATATTTCTTAGATATGCATGATACAAATCTTCAACATATAACATGCATAAATTCAAAAAATTGAAAGGAGAAGGGAAGAATTCAAAGGTACGAAGATTTCAACCATCTCATAAACAAATGTAAGACCAAGTCATGAATCCAAAATTCCATGAAACAAAATGATCATCAAAGGTAATCTCACGTTATTCCAAGAAATCAATATCATGATTTTGATATAACTCATTTCAAATTTAAATCATCAAAATCACATTTATGGTTTACAAAATTCATAACATAGGTAGATTCATGATTTCATTGATAATATATTTTCTCCCTTTTTTAAGTATTTGATTTCATATTAGCATGCCTTTTCATTTATGTTAAATAAAAACATGTATCAACATTTAGGATCGAAAAATGAATTTCATCATAGAACCATCAAGATCAATAGATTTTCAAAAATGAATTGTTATGGTCAAGAAAATCCAAAAATAAAATTTAACACTTTCATGCATTCGGACATGATTTTGCCATATACACTAATGAGAATAACACATGCTTATCATCATGTATAACTTAAAATCTCATGCATAAAATTGTCAATCATTGTATCAAAAACATTTAATATTTTCATTACATCATTATGCATTACTTTAAATCAAACATGATTTCATTCAACAATGTTAATCAAACATGATACACATTATGAATTCATATTTTCAATTAAAATCATTTTATTTGTTTATCATAAAATATGCAATGTTATCATTTTCGAAATTACTAGCATGATCATAATTTTTATATTTTTATTTTTAAACATGTAATTTTCAAGAAAATTAATTCTAAACTAAAAATGAAAATACATTATGAAAGCATTAAGTAATTTCAAAATAAATCAGGGGGATTTCGATTACCTTTTCATTGAAGACGGTTAAGGCGTAGTTTGCCACCTCGCCTTTCTTGATTTTCTCCTCGTCTTCGGAGGAGCTCGATTCATCCCACTTTATGTTCTTCTTCTTTGGCCTCTTCCTCCGTTCAAGTTCATTGTTTATTTTAGATTTTTGTTTAATAAACTTATTAAGATTTAGTGTTCGAAGTTCAAGTTCATCATTGTCCTCATCACTTGAGTCATCGCTCAAGTGGTATTCATTTGTCCGGGGTTCCAAATCCTTCCTGTTCTTTGGAAGGTTGTTTTGTTCATCATGTGCATTGTGCACCATTTCATATGTCATCAATGAACCAATTAGTTCTTCAAGTGGTAAGTTGTTTAGGTTTTTAGCTTCTTGTATTGCAGTTACTTTTGAATCTCACTTCTTAGAAAGAGAACATAAAATCTTGTTTACGAGTTCAAAATCCGAAAAACATTTGCCAAGAGCTCTTAAACCATTGACGACATCCGTGAAACGGGTGTACATGTCAACAATGGTTTCGCAAGGCTTCATTCGAAAAAGTTCGTAAGAATGCACGAGAATGTTGATTTTGGACTCTTTCACTCAGCTAGTGCCTTCATGAGTGACCTCAAGAGTTCTCCAAATATCAAAAGCCGAATCAACAATTGAAATGCGATTAAATTCTATTTTGTCAAGTGCACAAAACAAGGCTTTCATAGCCTTTGTGTTTAAAGAAAAATACTTTTCCAAATCCGACCATTTGTTCATCGGTTTAGAGGGAAGTTGAAAATCGTTTTCAACAATATTCCATAAATCCAAATTCATAGAAATCAAGAAAACTCTCATTCGAGTTTTCCAATAAGTGAAGTCCAATCTATTAAACAACGGTGGACGAACAACCGAAAAACCCTCTTTAAAGCCATAAAGAGCCATTTCTCTCGGGTGTAAATCCGAAATTAGAAATACCGGGCACTGATACCAATTGTTAGGATCAAGAGCACTAAGAGAGGGGGTGAATTAGTGTAGCGGAAAACTTTCAACGTTTAAAACTGCGTTCGTACGACAAAGACGATTTCAGTAGAAAAGCTGATTCATAAATCACTTTAACATGTGATTAGGCAGGAAGCAGTTAAAATGAATTTGTTAAGGCAGTTTGCTGTTGTGATGGAAATCAGAATGTAAGCGCAAACTGAAATACGATGTTCGTACGAGAAAAGCGATTTACGTCTAAACACGATTCGGAAAATATTGAGCTTGGAAACGCAATCGTAAAAGTGCAGAAGGCAGTACTCTATGAAGGAGGTTTGTAGTAAGGATAATCAGCTCAAAGTAAATGCAAACCAGAGAAGACGGGAGTTTAAAGTGATTCGGTCAATCGTGACCTACATCCACTCCTCCGATTCCTCTTCCGTCGAGGCCACCGGCATCCACTAACGATCTTCCTTTACTAGGTGAAGATCAACCTCCTTCTTACACCCCTCTTCTCCTTTAACTGGGTTTAGGAGACAACCCTTACAAGCACTCACTCTCCTCTCTTAAACAAAATTCTAACACTTAAGCTAGAGGAGGGAAATTCTAGAGATTGCAGCAGTGTTTTCTCTCTTTTAATCTCTCTGTGCTTGTGTGTTTTATCCAGGGATTGGAGGTGTATTTATAGGCTCCAAACCAGTTTAAATTTGGAGCTCAAATCTGTCATCTCCAGGAGTTAGGGTTGCGGCGGGTTGCACTGCTTTGATGAAAGCGATTACACCACTTTGTTGGGCTCAAGATCGAGCCTCTAGGTGGTGCCACCGCTGATTGGGGCGGTTGCACCGCTTGGCGAGCTTCGGAGGCCGAGATCAGGCGGTGCCACTGCGGCCGACTAGGGGGGTTGACCGCAGCCGACCAGAGCTTCGGAGATCGAGAGCTCGGTGGTTCTGGAATCGGGCCTCGCTTCGGAGATCGAGCCCTGGCGGTGCCACCGCCTGCCTAGGGCGGTTGCACCGCCCAGCTTCGCTGGGAGATCCTCTCCTGGGCGGTGCCACCACCTACACTATTTCAGCTCACTGGTTAGGCTCCAAACTTGGCCCAAACTAGTCCGAACTTGGGCCCAATTGGCCCCCGCTTGGTTTATAGGATTAACACCTAATCCTAACCCTAATTAACGTGCTAACTATGAATTTAAAGACATTTTCTAAGTTATTACAAAGTCCGCAAGTCAAGACTTCTTCTGACGAGCTTTCGACAAACTTCCGGTGGTCTTCCGATGAACTCTCGGAAACCATTCTGCGGATTCCCGGCAAGCTCCTAGACTTCACGATTTGATGTTAGCGAGTTCCAACGAGCTTCTTCGGGAAGCTCCGATCTTTCTCGACGAGCTCCGCGAACTTCCAATGAACCTTCCTATGACTTAGAAAAACCCTTCAAAGAAGCTCCCAACTCATTCTCGGCTAGTTCGTGCGTTCGACGAACCTTGGACTTTCGTTGAACTCTCGAACTTCGAAGCGAATCCGCCGGCTTGACTCCGACACTTTATTTTGCTTTATGACTTCATCGTTATCATAGTTAATCCTGCACAATTAAAACAAAACTTTGATCGAGACAATTAATCCTAAGCATTTAAATAAGTTGTCCGGCATGTCATTGGTCCCTCGATGCTTCGTCCGATTCTTCGGCGAATCGTCCTCTCCTGCGACCTATTGCCCAATCGGCCAGTTGACTCCACAACTCCGATATCCTTGGCACAATACCCGCTCTTCTTGGCCCGATGCTGAAGTCCACGACCCGAATGTTGAATCTCGGATTTTGATGATAAAATCAATTAATGGGTTATTTGATCTAATCCATATTATTGAGTTAAGTGTGCAGGATTAACTATGATAAACAGAAAACACAAAGCAAGAATACCGGAGTCGAGTTCGATGAACGTTTAAGAGTTCGAAGAATCGTCGGAGATGCTACCGGAACCAACCGAGAAGAAATCGGGAACTGTTGGAAGTTCGCCGAAGAGATCGTCGGAGGTTATGAGAGATCACCGAGAAGTCTCGGCTACTCTTTAAAGTCATCACAAGTTCGAGGGGCGTGCTTGGACCCCGTCGAAGGAAGTTAAGTTTTGAAAAGCTCGCCGGAACAAGACTTGACGTTCATGCGGTTAATAAATTGCTTAGGATGTGTTTTTTTATGTAGTTCACTTTGTAATTAGGATTAGGATTAAGAAGATAATCCTATATCACGGTTAGGGGCCAAGCTGGGGCCAAAGTGATTTGGTTTGGGCTAAAAGAAAGCCAAACCAAGTGAGCAGGAGAGCCAAGGCGAGGTGCTGGTCAAGGTGACACCTCTTAATTTCAAGTGGCATCATTTGGTCTGAAGCGTGGCACCGCCAAAGATCGGGAACCCAAAGAGAATTTGAATTTTGGAGCCCAAATTTGAATCCTCTTGAGGCCTATAAATACCCCTCAAATCTCAGCTGAGAACACAACCTTTTGAGTAGCAAGAGTTTGAGAGAAAGATCTTAGAAAAGTGTTAGCTTGCTTTCTTTTCAATTTGCTAGTGTTCACCTCATCTCTTCTCGAAAATCTGTAAGAGAGTGAACCGCTTGTAAAGAGTTGTAAGAGGGGTATTTACCCTTCCATTTCAAGAGACTTGCTAGTGGAAGGTGGGAGCCTCATTGAAGAGGGGCCTCGCAAGTGGAGTAGGTCATTTGACCGAACCACTCTAAAATCGGCGTGATCCTTGATTTGCGTTTCATTATTGTTATTTACATTATCGCAAACCTTTTTATATGCTTTAGTTCCTTATTACTTTTGCTGCGCATATTTAAGAATACGCTTTCAAGATTAAGCTTGTCAAGTTCATCTCTCTTCAAATGAAAGATTTTTTTTTTTGAAAACCGAAGTTTTAATCCATTTGCACTAATTCACCCCCCCCTCTTAGTGTTGCTCGATCCTAACAATTGGTATCGAGGCGAGGTTATCTCTCATATTTGGTTTAATACCCAAGAGAGATGGCTTACTCCCAAGCATGCAAGAGGGCCATTCTATCACTCGTCCACCTATGTTTAATGGGTGGGATTACACGTATGGAAGACTGGGATGAGGATCTTCCTCATTTCTATGGATTTCGAGCTTTGGACTATTGTTGAAAACGGATTTCAAAAAAATCTTCTCTTAGATGCTGAATGGAATGAATTGGAGAAGAAGGTTTTTGCTTTTAAATGCATAGGCTATGAATGCCTTGTTTTGTGCACTAGACAAAAGCGAATTTAATCGTGTTTCAATTTGTGATTGGCTTTTGATATTTGGAGAACTCTCTTGAGGTCACTCACGAAGGCACTAGCCAGTGAAAGAGTCCAAAATCAACATTCTTGTGCACTCTTACGAACTTTTCGAATGAAACCAAGTGAGTCAATTGGAGACATGTCTTTTAGGTTTGGATGGATGTCATCAATGGACTCAAAGCTCTTGTAAAGATTTTACTAACTTTGAACTAGTAACTAAAATCTTAAGATTCCTCCCTAAAAGTTGGGATCCAAAGTTTCTGACCATTCAAGAGGCTAAAGACCTTAAAACATTCCCTCTTGAAGAACTCATTGGGTCTCTAATGACCCACGAAATGACATGTCAAGCTCATGACGAAGCTCGAGAACCCCTTCCAAAGAACAGGGAAGGATATGGCACTCAAATCACAAGAAGACCACTTGAAAGGAACATCAAGTGATGAGGACAGTGACAATGACATTGCACTTTTGACTCAAAAAATTCAAAAAATATTTAAGGAAGAACAAATTTAAAAATAATACAAAAAAATAAATTTGAACAAAAGAAGGACCAAGTGATTTGCTATGAATGCAAAAAAAAATGGGACACTACAAGAACGATTGCCCTCAAGCCAAAAAAAAAAAGAGAACACCAAAGAAGAAGGCGCCAAGGCAACATGGGATGACTCAAGCACATCCGAAGAAGAGGAGTCCAACACCGAGCAAGTTGCTCACTACGCCCTAATGGCCTTCGAAGAAGAGGTAACGGATTTAATTAATGCAGATTTACCTTATCATGATTTATTAAATGCCTTCCATGAGTTATTTGATGAATGTAAGACAATTAGTAAAAAATACAAATTGCTAAGAAAGGAGCATGATAGTCTTACGTGTGCTTTTGATAAATTAAAAACTGAATATCATGATTGTCTAGCTCCATATGTTAAATGCCATGATTTAGAAACTCTCCAAAATGAGAACTTAGTACTTAAGGACACCTTGAAGAAATTCGAGGTCGGTAGCAAGTCCTTAAACATGATCCTTACAAATAGGGGTCACATTCCTAAAAGGAGTGGAATCGGATTTGTGAGAAGTACTCACCAAAATCCAACCACCTTCGTTAAAGGTCCTATCTTACATGTTCAACATCAAAGCAATTGCAACTTTTGTTGCAAATATGGACATATAACTTACCAATGTCCATTCAAGAAAATTAGTCCAAATAAATTGATTTGGGTTCCTAAAGGAACCATGATCAAGTCTATGCAACATGATAAACAAGCTAGATTAGTTTTTGAGGCACCCAAAAGTAAATGGGTACCTAAAAATAATTCCTTCTTGTAGAAACATACACCATCACATGCTAGGAGCAAGAGATGGTATCTTGATAGTGGATGCTCAAGGCATATGATCGGAGATCCATCCCAATTCACCAAGCTCACTAGTATGGACGAAGGCTATGTTACCTTCGGAGACAACAACAAAGGCAAAATCATTGGCAAGGGAACCATAGGTAACAAATCAAGTTTTTCCATTGATGATGTGTTACTAGTTGATGAATTAAAACATAATCTATTGAGCATTAGTCAATTATGCGATAAAGGTTATATTGTTAGATTTGAATCAAATATGTGCATTATTGAAAAACCAAATCATAACATGACTATGATTGCTTTAAAATAAAATAATGTCTATACCATCAATCTTGATGAACTAAGTAATGAAATGTGTTTCTCCGCCATAAATGATGATGCTTGGCTTTGGCATATGAGATTAGGCCATGCAAGCATGAAAACAATATCTAAATTCTCATTTCAAGAATTAGTACGAGGGATTCTGAATATAAAGTTTATTAAAGATAAGGTATACGATGCATGTCAACTAGGGAAACAAATAAAAACAAGCTTCAAACCAAAAAATCAAATTAGCATCACTAGACCGTTACAATTGATCCATTTGGACTTATTTGGACCAATTGATACAACAAGTCTAGGTGGAAGCAAATATGCTTTTGTGATTGTGGATGACTACTCTAGATACACTTGGACCTATTTCTTAGCTCACAAAAGTGATTGTTTCAAGTGTTTCTCTAAATTTTGTAAACTCACTCAAAACGAAAAAGGGTTCATGATTTCATCAATTCGGAGTGATCATGGTGGCGAATTTCAAAACCATGACTTTCAAAATTTTTGTGAAGTTAATGGATACAATCATAACTTCTCCACTCCGAAAAATCCCCAACAAAATGGAGTAGTTGAAAGAAAAAATAGAAACCTACAAGAAATGACAAGAACTATGTTAAATGAACATAGTTTACCTAAGTATTTTTGGGCCGAAGCCGTAAATACGCTACATCATGAATAGAGTCCTAATAAGACCTTCCTTATCAAAAACTCCCTATGAATTATGAAATAACAAAAAACCAAATATTTCCTACTTTAAAGTTTTCGGTTGTAAATGCTTTATTTTAAATGAAAGGGATGCCTTAGGAAAATTTGATGCAAAATCCGATGAAGGCATCTTTCTTGGTTACTCTTCCGTTTCGAAAGCTTTTCGGGTTTTTAATAAAAGAACCTTAGTAATTGAAGAGTCTATTCATGTAGTTTTTAATGAAGTCTCAAATTTTAAGAAAAATGATTTTGATAATGATCTTGGTTTTGATAATTTGAATTTAAATGAACCCCCTCCTCAAAATAGCAACTTGGATGCACCTTCTTCCGAAATTTCCTTACCTAAGGAATGGAAGTATATAGATGCTCATCCAAAGGAGCTAATTATAGGGGATACATCTAAAGGGGTTCAAACTCGTTCCTCTTTCAAGAATTTTTTTGCTAATGCCTTCCTCTCTCAAATTGAACCTAAGTGCATTGACGAGGCCATAAAAGATGATTTTTTGGATTATTGCAATGCAAGAGGAACTGAATCAATTTGAGAGAAACAAGGGTGGGAGCTTGTTCCTAGACCTAGTGACCATTTAGTCATTGGTACTAAGTGGGTCTTTAGAAACAAGCAAGACGAAAATGGTATCGTGGTTAGAAACAAGGCTAGATTAGTGGCCAAAGGTTTCAACCAAGAAGAAGGTATCGACATTGAAGAAACTTTAAGCTCAGGTGGCTCGATTAGAAGCCATAAGGATGCTCCTTGCCTATGCTAGTAGTTATAATTTTAAACTATTTCAAATGGATGTCAAAAGTGCCTTCTTGAATGGTTTTATTTCGAAGAAGTATATGTGAACAACCTCCCGGATTTGAAAATTCTCTTCTTCCTAATCATGTATTCAAATTGACTAAGGCTCTCTATGGCTTGAAACAAGCTCCTAGAGCTTGGTATGAAAGGCTTAGTTCCTTTCTTATTTTAAATAATTTTACCAAAGGCAAGGTTGATACTACATTGTTTATTAAACATTTTGAAAATAATTTTCTTATTGTACAAATTTATGTTGACGATATTATTTTTGGCTCTTCGGATGAATCACTATGTGAATCATTTGCCAAATCTATGAGTCATGAATTTGAAATGAGTTTAATGGGGGAATTAACTTTCTTTTTAGGATTACAAATCAAACAACTTAAGGATGGTATATTTCTTAACCAATCTAAATATATATTAGAATTGTTAAAATGATTTAACATGGATAATTCAAAAGCAATAAACACCCCTATGAGTACTTCGACTAAGTTAGATATGGATGAAAATAGTGAAAACTTGATCGAAAAAAAAAACATATAGGGGAATGATAGGTAGTCTACTCTACCTCCACCGCTACTAGACCAGATATCATGTTTAGTGTAGGACTTTGTGCTAGGTTTCAATCAAATCCTAAACTATCTCATCTTAAAAGTGTTAAAAGAATATTTAGGTATCTTAAAGGAACTCCAAATTTAGGTTTATGGTATCCAAAATCTGAAAAATTTGATTTAATGGCTTTACGGATGCCGATTTTTTTGGCGGATGTAGGATAGATAGAAAGAGTACATCCGGAACATGCCAATTTTTAGGACATGCACTTGTTTCTTGGACTTCCAAGAAACAAAATTCAAGATAACACTATCTACTGTGAGCCAGAAATACATTCTTCATGAAAGTGCATTTGTGCACAAGTTGTTTGGATGAAAAATACATTGGAAGACTATGGAATTCACTTTAAAAATATTCTCATAAAATGTGATAATACTAGTGCCATATGTCTTACTAAAAATCCAATTCAGCATTTAGAACTAAGCACATCGACGTTAGGCATCATTTCATACGCGATCATGTCCTTAACAATAATGTTGTTCTAGAATTCATTGACACGAAGCATCAATTAGTAGAGATATTCACAAAAGCCTTGAATGAAGACCAATTTAAATTCATTAGAAGGGAATTAGGCATGTTAAATTGTCCCTAAAATGAGCTTCACGAAAAATGACTCGTCCTTTTCCTTTCTTTTGTGGATTTGATTTCTTCTTTCTTCTTCACTTCAAAATGATCCATTAAAGTATAACTTATTATCTTGAGGGAAGCAAACAAAAAGGGGGAGAGGAAGAAAATTTTTTTTCCTCCATGGGATGCTGTGGTGGCACCGCGCCAGAATCTGGCGGTTACCACCCTTGAAAGCACTTTCAGCCAAAGGTGACACCGCTTCGGTTTGGTGGCACTGACCGAAAGCGAACCTTATTAACCCGAGGGGTTAGGGGGCGGTGACACCGCCTCAACCCGAAGAAAGAGCTCTCAAAACCCTCTCCCATTTCCTCTAACCCTCATTCTACCTCTTAGAAGCATTGGAGAAGGATTCTTGGTGGTCCAAGCCTTCCATCTTTCAACATAATCTCCATAAGGTAACACTTGAAATCCCTCTTTTTGGTATCTCATTCCCTCTTTTCCTTTCTCTTTCCCTTGCTTATTTTTCACAATTTCATCATCATCTTGTTTAGATAATGGTTCCTAAGAGATCAAAAGGAAAAAGGATTGAAGGAGATTCATTTGACCATGATGTTTTTAGATCAAAAGAGGTAGCCCTTAGTTTTCCAAAATTTGAAAGACGAGGTATCCATAAGGGAAAATATGTTGATTTGGATGAACTAGAAGACTTAGATCCCATTAGGTATTTTGCACACCTAAAAGCTCTACCACTACTACAACTAGATGAACCAATCTATCCGCGATTAGTTAGATTGTTCTATGCCAACCTATATGAGGACAATAATAGCCTAAGCACTTACCTTCTAGGAACACCCATTCGAATATTTGACAGCACCATTTGTGAGCTAATTGGCATAACTGAAAAAGATAGAGGATGCTATTTTAAAGGTAAATGGGACGTCAACTCAATAGGAGCAACCTATACGGGAGCCGTAGAAACAATCTTTGCAAATCCAAACCTTGACTTCCTACCCAAGAGCTGTGAACACTTATTGCCTTTCAACTCTAAAATTCTTCATCACATTATCACAAGCATCATATTCCCCAAACAATTTCATCTTGACGAAATAAGTCAAATTGAGATGAGTACCATGTATTGGATTATGACCGGTTAGGATAATTGTTTTGGGTACTCAATTCGGCAATACATGCAGGATATTATGGCTAAAGATACTATCTTTGCCATATGGGAGGTTAATCACTAGATTTCTTCATGCCTATGACATTTGCATCCCACAGATGAAGAATCTATTCAAAATGATAGATATAACATAATAAATAAAAAACCTCTTTGAAAAGACTTAGGTGCACCTTTAGCAATGGCATATGGGTTAGGCAGCCTAGAAGGACGGATCCAATTCCTCCACAAATAGAACACCCTAAAACACCAATTCTTATGGGAAATGAATCTCCTCCTCCTAGTCCTTTTGGCAAGCACCTTTGACTCCTATTTCCTCCTCTCAAGATCGCATTATATGAACTGTCTCGAGATCAAATCACAAGAAGAACAAATTCAAAATCAACAAGTTGAAATTTTGAAGACACTACGACAATTGAATGAAAAAATAGATATCATGTATCGACATTGTGGATTACCTCCTAAGGATTAAACCGATGTATCTTTTTATTAGTTTTCGTTTTGCTTTTAACAAGAAGTTCAAAGTTTGTCATCGATTAAACGATAAACTGATCCTTCCTTTTAGATAACTACTGTTTTGATCTGCATGATTTCTTTTGGATAAACTATTTCTAGCAAATTTGAATGATAAACCTTGTTAAATGCTATTTTTTATGATCATCAATTCGATGGCTTGTCTCTTTTTGTTGATGACAAAGGGGGAGAAGTGATGACCTACACCATAATGATAGCATGACTTATATAGATTACAAAAACTTGTGTGATATGAATGATTTATATGCCTTGCAAAATCCTTGAAAATATCACAAGATTGATTGATCATATTGAAAGCATGCCATACATCTAAATCATAAAATTTATATTAAAAATCTTTATCTTCTGTCGTAGTAAAATTCGTCCTTTTCATTTAACTTATGATTTTCATAGAAGTTTTGTATTCACTATTGTTTAATGAGGATCACGATAAGCTCTACGGCTAGAACTTATCGGGTTATGCTTGAATCTAATGGGATGGAATTCAAGTGGTTTTTATCTTCTCATAATATGGCATATAGATAGGGGGAGTTATGTTTAACTTCGTCATCAATTGATTGTCATCATCAAAAAGGGGGAGATTGTTGAATCTCGGATTTTGATGATAAAATCAATTGATGGGTTATTTGATCTAATCCATATTATTGAGTTAAGTGTGCAGGATTAACTACGATAAACAGAAAACACAAAGCAAGAATACCGAGTCGAAGTTCGATGAACGTTTAAGAGTTCGAAGAATCGTCCGGAGATGCTACCGGAACCAACCGAGAAGAAATGGGAAACTGTTGGAAGTTCGCCAAGAGATCGTCGGAGGTTCGCAGAGATCACCGAGAAGTCTCAACTACTCTTTAAAGTCATCACAAGTTCGGGGCGTGCTTGGACCCCGTCGAAGGAAGTTCGTCGGAAAGCTCGCCGGAACAAGACTTGACGTCAGCGGTTAATAAATTGCTTAGGATGTGTTTTGTTATGTAATTCACTTGTATTAGGGATTAGGATTAAGAAGATAATCCTATATCCTGGTTAGGGCCAATTGGGGCCAAAGTCAGATTTGGTTTGGGCTAAAAGAAAGCCAAACCAAGTGAATGGAGAGCTTGGCGGTGGCACCGCCTTTTGGCTATGTTTACCTCTTGAAATTTTGGCTGGTGGCACCGCCAAAGATCGGGAACCCAAAGAGAATTTGAATTTTGGAGCCCAAATTTGAATCCTCTTGAGGCCTATAAATACCCCTCAAATCTCAAATTTGAGAACACAACCTTTTGAGCGACAAGAGTTTGAGAGAAAGATCTTAGAAAAGTGTTAGCTTGCTTTCTTTTCAATTTGCTAGTGTTCACCTCATCTCTTCTCGAAAATCTGTAAGAGAGTGAACCGCTTTGTAAAGAGTTGTAAGAGGGGTATTTACCCTTCCATTTCAAGAGACTTGCTAGTGGAAGGTGGGAGCCTCATCGAAGAGGGGCCTCGCAAGTGGAGTAGGTCATTTGACCGAACCACTCTAAAATCGGCGTGATCCTTGGTTTGCGTTTCATTATTGTTATTTACATTATCGCAAACCTTCTTATATGCTTTAGTTCCTTATTACTTTTGCTGCGCATATTTAAGAATACGTTTTCAAGATTAAGCTTGTCAAGTTCCGCTCTCTTCATACGAAAGATTTTTTTTTGAAAACCGAAGTTTTAATCCGCTGCACTAATTCACCCCCCCCTCTTAGTGCTGCTCCGATCCTGACACCGAAGCCTTCTGTCGATACGTCGATCGATCCATCGGCTCGACGTCCAATCTTCTGACATGTTTCTCCGACACAACATGATTTTTCCTGCTTTAATTTTCTCATCCTGATCGAAGCATCATGCGTCACTTAAAACGCAGATTAAAACATAAACACAATTATCAATTGGTTTCATCATCAAAATACGAGATTCAACATCCCAGGATGACTTGCTTGGATTACCTCCAAACGTGACTTTGTTTTTGATTTGGTCCTTGGGACAATCCCAATATATAAGCCTCTCTACAAATGATATCATTTAAGTAAGTGGAATTAGAAAAGTAACTATAAGGACTATTAAATGAGGATTTTATTTGGCTTAATATTTCATCAACGGGTGTTCCGGTGTTAGTTAAAAAGATGGATGGAACATTAGGCTTTGTATTGATTATAGACAGTTGAATCACGTGACCATAAAATACGAGTATTCTCTAAAGTGACAACTTGTTTGATTAACTAGAGGGTGCATAAGTATTTTCAAAGATTGATCGAAGATCGGGTTATCATCTATTGAGGAGGAGAATATTTCGGTCATTCTTGGATAATTATGTAATTATATTATATTGATAAAACTATTTGAGAGCAGGAGGAGAAAATAAAAAAATCATAATCCTCATTATTTCGTCGATCGAACTATGACCAATTTAGAGAACTAAATTTTCTTTTAAGGGGCGGGAGAGTGTAATATCCCTCACTTTTGAAAATTATTAATAAAGATTTATTTATAAATTAGAGGACCTATATGTAAATATAGAAATTTCAAGGACTAACCTGTTAAGTTGCAAAAAGAAAAAAATAAAGAAAACCGAAAATTTCGGTTTTATCCCACCGCCTCCCACGCTCTCTGTTTCCGAAACAGAGAGGGGCGGTGGGGCGTGGGGAGGAGAAGTTGAGAAGTAGAGGGAGAAGAGAAGAAAAGAAGAAGAAGAGGGAAAAGAAGAGAGGAAGAAGAGGGAGAAGAGAAGAAAAGAAGAAGGAGAAGAGAGGGAAGAGGGAGAGGAAAGAGAGATAGCTGCAGCAGCTTGGGCTGCAGCACCTCTGTTTCGTGTAGGAGGAAACAGAGGAGTTCATGTGTGGGACGTCGGGGAGGAGAAGGGAATAAGAGGAGAAGAAGAGAAGCAGGAAAAGAAGAAAAGAAGAAGAAGAGGGACAAGAAGAGAGGAATAGAAGAAGAAGAAAAAGAGAGGGAAGTGGGACAGGAGCGAGAGGTGGCAGCAGCTAGGGCTGCAGCACCTCTGTTTCCTGCAGACGGAAACAGAGGAGAAGAAGAAGAAGAGGTGCGTTGGGGCGTTGAGGAGGAGAAGAAAAAGAAGAGGAAAACGAAGAAGAGAAAAAGAAAAAGAAAAGAAGGATGGCTGCGACATGGGCTGCAGTGAGAAGGTGTGGGGTGTCGGGTAGGAGAAGGGAAGAAGAGGAGGAGAAGAAGGCGAACAAGAAGACGAGGAAGAGAAGAAGTAGAAGCGGGTGAAGTGGCGGCACCTCTGTTTCCTGCAGAAGGAAACAGAGGAGAGGAGGTGCTGTGCGTCGGGGAGAAGAAGGGGAGGAAGGAGAAGAAGAGAAGAAGAACAAAGGAAGGAGAAGGAAGAGAAGAAGGGAAAGAAGTAGCAGCGGCTGCGGCTGTGGCAGCTGCAGCTGTGGCAGGGAAAGAGGGAGAGGCAGGAAGAAGGGAAGGAGAGGAAGAAGAGAAGGGGAAGAAGGGGCTGCGGCTGCGACGATGGCAGCTGCAGTTGGAAGAGGAGAAGGAGAGGAAACAGAGCAGGGGAGGAATAAGAGGCTGCGGCCGTGGCTGAGGCTGCGACTGCAGCAGTGCAGCTGGGAAAGAAGAGAAGGAAAGGAAGAAGAAGAGAAAGGAAAAGGGAAGAAGAGAGGAAGAGGATAAGGGGAGGCAGCTGCGGCAGTGGCAGCTGCAGCTGGAAGTGAAGGAGAGGAAACAGAGCAGTGAAAGAAGAAGAGGTTGCGGCTGCGGTGCGGCAGCAGTGTTTGGGAAAGAAAAAAATAGGAACGAGAGAAGGGAGGAAGGAAGCAGTGTAGTGGAATGGGTTGCGACTGTAGCAATGGCAGCGGCGGTGGCTGTGGCAGCTGTGTTTGGGAAAGAAAAATAAGGAATGAGAGTAATAGATAGCAGGTGATTGTGTCACGATGTTCGATACGTGGTGTAGTTGCGAAGAAAGAAAGAAAACGAGTACACAAAACGAAACTGGGAGGGGATGGAGGAAAAGTAGAAAAAGGATTCGAACGTACACCTTCTTCAAATCTTTGGATTAAAACCTTCAAAAGGCAAGTTTCCCGATCGTTTCTCCTGTAATTGTTCTAATTTTTCTTATTGCAAGTATTATGATCTTTCTCGTATAAGTGTTCTAACCCCATCCTACAGAAATATTAGTCTTCTTATATTGAATCTAAATAATCTGAAAAATTTCTACTTAGAACTTGATATTTCTCTCTTTAGACATAAAACCATGGAACTGAAATTTTTCGGTAAACTGACCCCTATATATTATTTCAGCTATAATTTTTAGTACTAAAAGTGGATTTGGGTAAGACTTAATTCGTTTGAAATTAGACTATTATATCTTTCTTTTGACCCTGATTTTGAAGATTTTGGACACCGAATACTTACCCAAACGTCTGTTTTAAATGAGCCTATAGATGTTGCAAAACAAGGATCAAAATTTCTGACCTTTCGATACTAAAATACCTATAAGTTCCTGTTGGAAATTCTGATTTATACGAAATGACTTTATTCAAAACTAGACTTGTAAACCTTTCTTTTGACATATAGATTGATAAATTTGGAATTCAAATGCCTATCCTGTTATCTGTTGAATCCGACCCTTTGAATTCTACAAAACAATGATTTTGTTTTTGACCTTTGATTACTAAATTCATGGTAACTCCTTGTTGGAAACCCTAATTCATACGAAATTTGTTCCATCAGAAAATAGATTGATATATCTTTCGATAGTATCTTTCTTGAGGGTATTGGAGCATAATTGACAATCTGAAATATTTATCCAATGTGCCTCTCGAATTCTGTCACAAATCGAGCTTTGATCGATTTCGCATCTTCTGTTTTCATTCGCTTGGAAATAGATTTTATTCAGTTCCCTTCACTCAATTGAGGCTTATCTTAATGCTTGAATCCTTGTTTGCTCTTGTCTATGAATTATTTTCATTCTTGAATATATTGTGTAACGTTTATGCTATATCACATTGACTTATATAGGCACATGTATATCCTATTGTTCCATATTTACTTTCGATATTTGCTTATTCTAGTTTCATTCCTTTGGATATCGAATTCATCTAACCTTCTTATTTGCATTGAGTTGTATGTGATTGCTTGGATTTCGTGTGTGCCCTTGCTTTCATTTCCTTTCAAATCTGAATACAATTATGAAAGATTATTGCTTACTTCGTATTGACTCGTAAAGGCACATGTACGTTTTGTTGTTCCACGTGTGCTTCCGATATGTGCTATTCATTGTTCATACTATCCTTTGTACTCTGGTGTTTGTGGGATATTATGAACCTTTGCCATAAATGGTGAAGGGAGTTATGCATAGAGCCTGTGATGCTCTGCTGGCCCTTATGACTTCACTCAGACGTAGGTGGATGGAGCTCCCAGACGTGAGAGACCTCCCAGACGTGGAAGACTTATGTTTGGTGGTCATTCAGAAATGGATGTACCATATTATGTTATGGTCCCACTTCACCTTCTATATGTTTGATATGGTATCCAGAGCTTTAGTTATGTGTTTCTATACATGCGTTGGATAAGAATGAACTGAATGCAACGTCAAGTCGACGTTTGAGCTTCTGTTTCGTATTCGTTCTTTGAAATGCTCCGAAATGGTCCATACGCCATTGATATATTCTGAAATATTTCATTTATCATTAATATGCTCCGAAACATTTAATACGCCTTTGATATGCTCCGATATGTTTCATTTGTTATTTTTATGCTTCGAAATGTTCCATATGTAGTTGATATACTCTGGAACATTCCATACGCTATTGATATGCTCCAATTACTCTATGCTCTATCTGTTAAGAACCAAAAAATGTTTGATTGAAATGATATTTGTGATTCTACACCTAATGAGATTATGTATATGGATTCTCATATTTTGCTTTGCATTATGAAACCTTATTTGTTTGGAAATTTTTCTCTTTTACCATGGATATGTTAGTCACTTGCTGAGCTTTATATGCTCACCCCATTGCTGTATAAAATTTTCAGGATTACTTTTCGCTCGCTTAAATGTTAAGATTGGACTGAGGCAGTGGAAAGCTAAAATATTTTGGGCAGATCTTTATTGGTATATATGTTTATGTTGTATAAGCACGCTCTAAATCTAATGAAATGTTGACGATGAATCTAACCTTATGGATTTTGTATAAGTTTAAAGGACTTTCTCGTGTTTAGGATTTTGAAATGTTAAGTTTAATTCGTGTAATGATATGAACTTATGGTAAACGTTGGTTTTGTGACTGTATAGAATCCCATACTTATGAAATTATGTTGTGGTTATTATTTTGGTGAGTTGGGTTCAGATTTTATGAATCAACGAGCGATGTGTTGTATGTTTATGAACTGCATAGGGTTTATAAATTTATAGATTATAGAGGTGCAATTTTGATCTGAATGTTTTCTTAGTGACCTCAAATGTGTGTTTGGATCCTGGATTGGTTTGTGATTGAAAGTTTTAATATTATCGATATTTATTTGAGGGGGCATAACAGTTGCGCCTCCTCATGTGATTACAACTTAATCATAGGCATGCAAGCCCAACAATAAGCGAGAAATATAATGGAGGCTCGTAGACCCCAATAATAATAATAATCATAAGTACACATATCACACGGTCCATGATCATCCGTCCAAACTTCATACATCACATGTATAAATAATCATCATAATGTTGGACTACTAGATAATAATAAAAATAATAATCAATTAAACTTTTTAATTAATTGATATTTTATGAAATCAAGGACATATAGGGAATTTCTTAATTCATAGGGGTATTTTCATAATTTAGACAAAAGATAGAAATTGGAATTTCTCAAATTCGAAGGGGCAAAACTATCTTTTGCCCAGAAAACCCTAATGCCCTCATCCTCCCCTACTGCTACTGTTGTTGCCGTCGCCTGCAAGCGGAGGGCGAGGTCGTTGTCCTCGTCTGCAAGCAACATTCCCGCTGGCGGCGTTGCTCCTATAGTTGGGCGCTCCCGCGGGCGCCACTGCCTCCGCGGGCGGGCGCCCCTGTGGGCGCCGTCCCCTCCGCAAGCGATGCTACCTCGCCGGGCGGCCGGCCCTACTGGGTTTTTGCCCGCGGGAGCAGTGGCCACAGGCGCCGCTGCCCTATAGTGCGTCACTACGCGAGAGTAGTGGCCGTAGGCGTCGCTGCCCTTGCGGCTACTGCTGTAGGCTGCCTGTCTACACGTAGATGGCAGTGCTGCCAACTACGACGGCAGCAAGGGCAACAACAGTTGCTACCCTTTTCGCTTTTGCGTCAACGATTTTGACGTCAAAAGCTTCTCCAAAACATAACACACGTAGTTTAAAACCAATCTGTCACACGAACAACCTGGCTCTGATACCACTGTTGGAAAAATCTTTGGGGGTGACATCACTTGCGCAGCGGAAGAACAAGAAAAACAAAATCTCCAATTCCCAAAGAGATGTTCGTCGTCGTGCGAAGATTGGTGCGCAAAATCCATGAAACTGAAAAACTGCGTATAGAATATATTGTGTTACCTAGGGAGATCGTATATCCCTATTTCCTTGCAGATCCTTAGGAGAGGGTGAAGGAGGTCAAGCGTCCTCCTCTCTAGCGGTGATCCACACAGCAGAGCTGCGACGACGCTCCTGAAAACTCCAGGCCTGCTTTGAGGTGGAGAGGGGAAGGAGAATAGGAGAGGCAAGCAAAGGCTCTAGCCTATGAGGATCTGAATCCCTCCTATTTATAGAGGTCCCCTATCAAACCCTAATACATCCTCGCTTAGTGGGTATTGGATCTGCATCCAATAACCCAAGCCTTTTAGATTAGTGGATCTCTATCCAATAATCTCTCATGGGCTCTTATTGGATCTCATCCATGGGATCCAATAATTCAGGGGCTTATTGGATATCTAATAAGACAAGGGCTCCGTCGGATATCTCATATCCGAACCACTACTCATCGCAATGCCTACCATATATGTGTGACCCTCTAGGCCCAATATCGAGCTGGCTGTGAGTCATACCTGTCAGAACTCCTTCTAACTCAATGAATTATTATCTCTGTAATAATTCACTTGACTCATCGACTACGGACGTACTAAGCCACGACGCCGTAGTCCCCATATGATAAGGGGAATCCAATCCATTGGACCTGTCTGTCCTCAGTTACCATGTACCTATAGTCCCTCATCCATCTAATATCCCAGAGACCGTATATCGAGCATGGTACTGTCAGACCCATACAGTTTCTACTCGAGTCTCGCTCTAATCAATTTCTCCCGGAGAACTCTTTTTCTCTCAACCTGAATGACCCTGGCCAGGGATTTTTCTGAGCAAGAACACATGAGATATTCCTCTCATGACGCCGAGAGTGGATGATCCTCTATCGACACTCAATAGCCCTCGTATGGTCGACTACCACTCCTAATGACCAATTGTACTAGATCTGGGATAGCCAAACCTATAAGTCTGGTATCAAAGAGTGGAGCACTCATACAGGACATTCTTGGTGTCTCAAGTCTAAGGACCAGATATACCACTAGGACTACGGAATCGTTGTCTGACAATAAGGCATCATCAACCATCTAGCATTCAGTAAGCCGATCAATCAGTGAACTCATTCTCCAATGAGCACCTGTATTGTATCCCTAGTGTCCCTACACGAGCAACTATGAGACCCGCTACATCCATCATATGGACGGGTATACAGCACACTAGTCTGTCCGGTTATCACGATGTCCCTCTCGAGTAACCTATGACCGGGATTATTTAGGATATGTGTTTAAAGGTGAATCGATCTCATTTTCGTGATCTCATCACGATCCGATTCCCATTGCACAAATCCAAGGACATCACAATATATATATATATATATGCATATATGCAATAGTTATAAAGTGATATATGTCAAAATATAATAAGCAAAAAGATTTTGTATCAAGTCACACGTGCCATCACTCACGTGATTGGCTTGCTGGGCACCTATGACTAGCAATCCATCTTTTAGCAACTTTTGAATCCTTTCCTCATGGATACGACCTAGCCTACAATGCTACAGGTATGCAGTGTTCACCTCATCTCGTTTCTTCTTGGACACACTTACATTCATGATATGTGGAGTAGTGTCTAGCATGAACAAACCATTATGCAATGATTCCCTCATGATGATCTCATTATCTAATAATATTGAAGAACCATTGTTCTCAAAAACTAATTTATATCCACTAATTGTCAAAGGAACAAAAGGAACAAAATAGCATGCATCCAATGCAATAATAGCTCCACCAAGCAAATGTAGGGTGACTTCGCCAACAACTACTGTAGCAACTCTTGCTCTAGTACCCATATTGAGGTCCATGTCGTCTCTCGCCAATCTCTTAGGTCCTGCCAGAACCTGCAACGAATTACAAATATGATAAGCACTACCGGTATCCAATACACATATGTTATCATAAGAGTTTGATAAATGGAGACTGATCATGAATATACCTGAAGCTTATCCAAGCTTCTATTTTGCCCTCTCTATAAGGTACTCTTTCTAGTTTCTCTTCCAGTACCCATCTTTGCCGTAATGGAAGCACTGGCCTTTTTTCTTTGCTTGGTCTTTCTTATAAACCTTTGCTTTACCCAGTCTGCCCTTGCCCTTACTCTTCTTAAGGGACTTTTCTATTGAATCTCGGATTTTGATGATGAAGTCAATTGTAATTTATTTGATCTAATCTATATGTTGAGAAAAGCGTGCATGATTAACTACGATAGAAGTAAGACATAAAGCAGGTGTTGTGCCGGAGTCAAGATCGAGATCTCATTGGGAGTTCGAGAGTTCGTCGGAAGTCCGGACATTCGTCGGAAGTCCGGACATTCGTCGGAAGTTCTACCGAAACCAATCGAGAAGTCCAGGAGCTTGCCAAAGAAGCTCATCAGAACTCGCTAAGAAAATCGTCGTAAAGTCCAGGAACTTGCCGAGAGTCTGCCGGCATTGCCGAGAGTTCGTTGGATGTTTGTCGGAAGTACACTAGAAGCTTGCCGGATGAGCAATTGATGCACCCGAATAAGAAGTGCTGTAATTATGTCTTAATTATTGTAGTTAGAGCGTAAATTAAGTTAGGGTTGGGAGGTAATTCCACTAACTTAATTAGGGGCCAATTGGGATCTTAATAGGGCTGAATTGGGCAAAATTTGTTAGGATCAAGAGCACTAAGAGCGGGGGTGAATTAGTGCAGTAGAAAACTTTCGACGATTAAAACTACGTTCATACGTTGAAATCCGATTCTGACGTAAAAGTCATTTCGTGCAGATAATAACTTTGAAAGCTTACGGAAACATATTTGAAGTAAAGTAAGGAAGGCAGTTTGCAGTTAAGATAGAAATCAGAATGTAAGCGTAAACTAAAATATGATGTTCGTACGATAAAACCAATTTTCGTCTTAACGTCGATTCGGAAAATACTTAACTAAGAAACATGTTCGTAAATGAGTAGAAGACAGTAAGCTACTAAGGAGATTTGCAGTAAAGATAAGATGCTCAAAGTAAATGCAAATCGAGATTTAGAGTGGTTCGGTCAGTCTTGACCTATATCCACTTTTGGCTTCCTCCACCAACGAGGTCACCAACCTCCACTAGAGGCATTCCTTCAATAAGTGAAGGCAAACCACCCTTTTACAGTTTAACTCCTTTTGACGGGCTTAGGAGACAACCCTTACAAACTTTTCTCTCCTCTCTTGAAAGATCAAAACTTGGAAGAAAAGAGGGAGAACTTCTAGACTTTACAACACTTTTGGGCTCTAAAATCACATAGTAAGATTAAGCTTTCGGTGCCCTTTCATACAGGAAAGGGTGGGGTGTTTATAGGCTCCAAACCAGTTTGAATTCTGAGCTCAAAACTATCATCTCCCGGAATTCCGGGGTCTGGCGGTTGCACCGTCTGGCAGAGCTCGGAGACTGAGCCTCTAGGTAGTGCCACCTCCTATCAAGGGTGGTGGCATCGCTTGGCAGAGCTCAGAGACTAAGCCTCTCGGTGGTGCTACCGCCTGACAGGGGCAGTTGCATCGCCCAGTCTCGCTCGGAGACTGAGCCCAAGCGGTGCCACCGCCTGACTAGGGCAGTTGCACCGCTTGGTAGAGCTCGGAGACCGAGCTCAAGCAGTTCCACCGCTTGTCAAGGGCGGTTGCACTGCTCAGTCTTGCTCGGAGACTGAGCTCTAGGCGGTGCCACCATTGGCCAAGAAATCTGGGTCCGAATGGGCTGATCCATTCGGCCCAATTTGGGTCTGTCAATGGCCCTATTGCCCCAAGATTAAGTTAATGGTTTCACCTCCCATTTCTAACTTAATCATAGTGCTAACTACGATATTTCTTAAGATATTTACTGCAACTTGCTCCGGTGCGTCAATCGCTTCTTCCGGCGAGCTTTCGATGAACTTCCGTCAATCATCCGATGAACCCTTGGTGATGCTCCTGCAGACGTCCGACAAACTCATAGACTTGCGATGATCCACTTGGCGAGTTCCGATGAGCTTCTTTAGGCAAGCTCCTGGACTTCTCGGATTTGTTCCCGTAGAACCTCTGACGATCGTCCAGACTTCCGTCGAACTATCGAACTCCCAACTTGATCATAGTCTTGACTCCGGCGCAACTCCTGCTGCATGTCTTACTTTCATCGTAGTTAATCCTGTACACTTATCTCAACATATGGATTAGATAACAAACGACAATTGACTTCATCATCAAAATCCGAGATTCAACAATCTCTCCCTTTTTGATGATGACAATCAATTGATAACGGAGTTAACCTTAACTCCTCCTATCTATATGCTATACTTGAGATAAGTCATTCTTGAATTCAAAGCCTTTGAATTCAAGAGACATATTGATAAGTTAAAATCGTTTTAACCTTATCAATACTCCCATCATGATTCCTATCATGATGTATCTCTCTGAAAATGATGTCAAGGCTTGACATCCATTTTCAAATTTCAAATGTGAATGATGGTATGGGTAGCAATTCATCATATGGTAAGATATTAACATGTAAAATTTTGAAGTAAGATTTTGATATCTTAACATGATACACATATTAGCATAATGCAAATATGGCAATCATAGTTATCATCAATTCATATATTTTCGATGATGCAAGCATGGCATAGCATCAATACTCATAGCATCAATTCATATATCTCTCCCTGATTGTCATCAACAAAAAGGAGAACGATATAAGCAAATTTTAAGCATAAGTGTGGTAATTATTCATGCCATAACTTGGTTCATGTCATTTTCCAACAGTGAGTGATAGAATACCAATTATGCAAACATCTTAAGGAAAACATGACATGAAGATAGCTTTTAATACTTCTTCCTTTTTATTTGTTATTATCTTTTTACATGAAGGAGGAAGGCTATTTGTGATACCAGCTGTTTTTGCTAGTTGAATCCATATGTCAAAAATCAATGATGAGAATCAAACTCGATATGACATATGCTTATTAAGTTCAGAAGAGGATAATATATCAAGAAAATCCGATTGTTAGGATACTACTAGTTAAGAGAATCAAAAAATAAAATTAACACTTTCATGCATTCGGACAAGACTATACTATAGATTTTCAAATACAATCATAAAGACAGAACATGCTCATTGGTATGAAAATTTTTGTATTAATTTCCAACATGTTAATTTAGGCATATAATGACAATCAAGTGATTTGATCATTCAATCAATAAAGTCCGAAAAATAATTTTAAAAATTTTATGCATTCGGACACATCAACATTCCTAATTCTCTTTTTATAAAATCAAATTGTTCTTCACTTAGAGGTTTTGTAAAAATATCGGCTAGTTGATGCTTAGTATCTATGAACTCTATGATTACATTATGATTAGTAGCATGATCTTATATAAAGTGATGCCTAATATCAATATGTTTTGTTCTTGAGTATTGAATGAGATTCTTTGTTAAACATATTGCACTTATGTTATCACATTTAATGGGAATGTTTTTAAGATGGACTTTATAATCTTTTAAGGTGTTTTTCATCCACACAACTTGTGCACAGCATGCACTAGCTACAATATACTCAGCTTCGGTTGTTGATAGTACAACCGAGTTTTGTTTCTTAGATAACCAAGAAACAAAGGAATGTCCCAAAAATTGACATGTTCCTGATATGCTTTTTCTATCTAGTCTACACCCAGCAAAATCCACATCAGCATAAGCAATTAACTCCAAATTCTCAGATTTTGGATACCATAATCCTATATTTGTGGTACCTTTAAGATATCTAAGTATTCTTTTAACCACTTTGAGATGAGATATCTTAGGGTTCGATTAAAACCTAGCACAAAGTCCTACACTGAACATGATGTCTGGTCTAGTTGCAGTGAGGTAAAGTAAACTTCCTATCATACCCTTATAAGTTTTTTGATCGAAGCTTTCTCCACTTTCATCAACTTCTAACTTAGTGGAGGTGCTCATTGTTGAATCTCGTATGTTGATGATGAAACCACTTGATATGTGTTTATGTTTTAATTTATGTTTTGAGTGATGCAGGATGCTTCGATCAGGATGAGATACTTAAAGAAGGAAAAATCATGTTGTGCTAGAGGAACATGTCAAAAGATTGGACGTCGGACCGGTGGATCAGTCGACGTATCAATAGAAGGCTTCGAGTCGTGGACTCGAGCATCGGGCCAAGAAGAGCGAGTATTGTGCCAAGGATATTAGAGTTGCGGAGTCAACTGACCGATTGAGCAATAGGCCGCAGGAGAGGACGATGCGTCGAAGAATCGGACGAAGCGTCGAGGGACCAATGACATACCAGACAACTTGGTTAATTGCTTAGGATTAATTGTCTCGATCGAAGTTTTGTTTTACATATGCAGGATTAACTACGATGGATGTAAGACATGCAGCAAGAGTTACACCGGAGTCAAGACTATGATCACGTTGGGAGTTCGAGAGTTCGACGGAAGTCCGGACGGTCGTCAGAGGTTTTGCGGGAACAAATCCGAGAGGTCCAGGAGCTTGCCAAAAGAAGCTCGTCAGAACTCGCCAAGTGGATCGTTGCAAGTCCAGGAGTTTGCTGGAAGTCCGCAGGAGTATCACCGAGGGTTCATCGGATGATCGACGAAAGTTCGCCGGAAGCTCGCCGGAAGAAGCGATTAACACACAGGAGTAAGTTATAGTAAATGTCTAAAGAAATATTGTAGGTAGCATGATGATTAAGTTAGAAATGGGAGGTGATCCCATTAACTTAATCTTGGGATAATTGGGCCCTTGACAAACCCAAATTGGGCTGAATGGTTTAGCCCATTCGGACCCAAATTTCTTGGCCAGCGGTGGCACGGCCTAGGTCGGCGGTGGCACAGCCTAGGGCTCAGTCTCCAAGCTAGGCTGGGCGATGCAACTGTCCCTGACAAGCGATGGAACCGCCTGAGCTCGATCTCTGAGCTTTGCCAAGCAGTGCAACCGCCCTAGTTAGACGATGGCACCGGCTGGGCTCAATCTCCGAGCGAGACTAGGAGGTGCAACCACCCTTGTCAGGCAGTGGCACCGCCCAGAGGCTTAGTCTCCGGGTTCTGCTAAGTGGTGCAATCGCCCTTGTCAAGTGGTGGCACCGCCCAAAGGCTTAGTCTCCGAGCTCTACCAAGCGGTGCAACCGCCCCAGTCAGGCGGTGCAACCGCCAGACCCCAGAATTCTGGGAGATGACAATTTTGAGCTCGGAATTCAAACTGGTTTGGGGTCTATAAATACCCCACCCTTTTAGCAATGAAAGGGTAACCCAAACCACCGAAAATTTGATCTTTTTCTGTGATTTTAGAGCTCAAAAGTGTTGTAAAGTCTAGAAGTTCTCCTCCCTCTCTTCTTCCAAGTTTTGATCTTTCAAGAGAGGAGAGAAATTCTGTAAGGGTTGTCTCCTAAGCCCGTCAAAAGAAGTGAAACTATGAAAGGGTGGTTGGCCTTCGCCTATTGAAGGAAGGCCTCTAATGGACGTCGGTGATCTTGTTGGCGGAGGAAGCCAAAAGTGGATGTAGGTCAAGACTGATCGAACCACTCTAAATCTCGGTTTGCATTTACTTTGAGTATCTTATCTTTACTGCAAACTACAAATTACCTTCCTTATTTTACTTCAAATATGTTTTCGTAAGCTTTCAAAGTTATTATCTGCATGAAACGACTTTAATATCAGAATCGGATTTCAACATACGAACACAGTTTTAATCGTTGAAAGTTTTTTTTTTGCACTAATTCAACCCCCTTAGTGCTTTTGATCCTAATAATTGGTATCTGAGCCCGATATTTCTCATTTCGGATTTACACCCGAGAGAAATGGCTCTTCATGGCTTTCAAGAGGGATTATCGGTTGTTTGTCCACCGTTGTTTAACGGATTGGACTACACTTATTGGAAAACTCGAATGAGAGTTTTCTTGATTTCTATGAATTTGGATTTATGGAATATTGTTGAAAATAGTTTTCAACTTCCTTCTAAATCGATGAACGAATGGTCAGATTTAGAGAAGTATTTTTCTTTAAACGCAAAGGCTATGAATGCCTTATTTTGCGCTTTGGACAAAAATGAGTTCAATCGGATTTCTACGTGCGAAATGACTTTTGATATTTAGCGCACTCTTTAAATCATACAAGAAGGCACAAGTAGTGTAAAAGATTCTAAAGTAAATTTTTTGATGCATGATTTCGAGCTTTTTCGAATGAAGCCAAGCGAAACCATTGTGGACATATACACCCATTTCACGGATGCCATCAATGGTTTAAAAGCTCTTGGCAAATGTTTCTCAAATTTTGAACTTGTTAGCAAGGTTTTATGATCACTTTCTAAAGCTTGGGAATCAAAAGTAACTGCAATACAAGAAACAAAAGATTTAAATATTTTTCACTTGAAGAACTTATCGGCTCATTGATGGCATATAAAATGGTGCGCAATGCACATGATGAACATGATGAACAAAACAACCTTCCAAAGAACAGGAAGGATTTGGGACATAGAACATTTAAAGACCACTCGAGCATAAGCTCAAGTGATGGTGAACAAGAACTACAAATGAGATTTAAAAAATTAAAGAAACAAAAATTTAAGAACAAAAAGAGTGGAACTACTTTCTTTGAACGCAAGAAGAAGAACACAAAGTGGGATGAATCGAGCTCCTCTGAAGACGAGGAGAAAATCAAGAAAGGTGAGGTGGCAAACTATGCCTTAACGACATTCAACGATGAGGTAATCGAAACCCCCTTAATTTATTTTAAAATTACTTGATGTTTTCCATGATGTATTTTCTTTTTTAGAATATTTATGTTCTTTGAAAATTATATATTAAATTTTTTTTTTGAAAATGCAAGAATATGATAATGCTCGTAATTTTAAAAATTACATGTTTTATGTTAATGGAATAAAATGTTAGATTTAATTCTAATGGTCATATGTATGTTTTTCTTAAGAAGAAAAAAAGTGTATCTTGATTATTTCCGATTTTGATTAAAAGCATGCTTATGTCTTAATGAAAATATTAAGAAGTTTAATATCATGCTATATGTGGTTAAGAAGTAATAATGTGTATCATTGTTATTTCTCGATTTTGATTAAACGAAATCATATTTGATTTGAAGAAATACATAATGATATAATATTAAATATTTTGATACCATGATTGACAATTTTATGCATGAGATTTTAAATTATACATGATGATAAGCATGTGTTATTTTCATGAGTGTATTTGAAAAACATATGATAAAAATGTATCCGAATGCATGAACTTATTAAAATCATTTTTCAGACGTTCTTAATTCATTCACTTAATTGCTATGATGAGAACTTTATACTATTACATGCCTTAATAACATGTTGGAAATTATGTGTTTTGGATACAAAAATTTTCATGATCATGAGCATGTTTTAACTTCATGATTGTGTTTGAAAATCTATAGCAAAACCATGTCCGAATCCATGAAAATATTAAATTTTATTTTCGAATTTTCTTGATCCTAACAATTGGTATCTTCTTGATCCTAACAATTTATATTTGAAAATCTATTGATCTTGATGGTTTTATGATGAAATTCATTTTTCAATCCTAAACGTTGATGCATGTTTTTATTTAACATAAATGAAAAAACATGCCAACATGAAATCAATCACTTAAAATGAAATACTTAAAAAAGAGAAAATATATTATCAATGAAATCATGAATCTACTTATGTTATGAATTTTGTGAACCATAAAAATGATTTTGATGATTTGAATTTGAGATGAGTTCTATCAAACTCATGATCTTGATTTGACAAATTAAATGAGTTGAAAATGAATGATGATTTTTCTCTTGAATATAACTTGTGATTCGTCATTTTGATTTCTCGACATTTGATACATGAGATTTTATTATGAATCAAAATTTCTCACTAATCGATCTCCTACGATTCTACTTGATATTTTCTTAAGAGGAGATTTTCTAAATGAATCATGATTTTTCTTTGTGAGTTCTTAGATTTATTACTTGATTTTCTTTTCAAACAAGATCTCTTCTTTGTACTCCTATGATTTTTCTTGATGTTTTATTTAAAGAAGATATTTACTATATGAATCATGTCTTTTGATATTAAAATGATTTTATCCTTCATGACATGATTTCTTTGTATTTATGGCTTGCATGGATTGAAATGTTTTGAAATGATGTATGCAATACTTATGATAATGATGTATAGGATGTATTGCATATGATGTGTATCATGAATGCTTTAAATGATGAATGTTTGGTATCATGACCAACATGTTGATAAATGCTTAAAAATTTTAATGTTTGAGTTTCATGTATGATATGCTCATTAATGATGATTTATTTATTTTTCGGTATCGTGAATGAAAAATAAGGTTTTTGAAATTGTGTATATTATGATGCACAAATAAGATTGATACTTACCTTTGTCATTATTTGAAAATTGATATAAGGGTCTTCCCTTCTTGTTGACAATGACAAAGTGATAGAACCCTTGCAGATTCTAAACTTGGGGTTGATCTCTTTAGGGGATCGGTCTCCTTGGAACTCTATAGGGGTTCCTCCCTCCAAGTTGCTGCTCAAAGGCAGGTGTTAGAACCCATGCAGATTCTAACTTGGGGTTGATCTCTTTAGGGGATCGGCCTCCTTGGAACTCTATAGGGGTTCCTCCCTCCAAGTTGCTGCTCAAAGGCTACAGAAAATATTCATATATTGTTTGTGAAAAGAGGAGGAATACATGGCTATTTATAGGGTTTCTAAACCCTAACTCCTAATAGGAATCCTACTCAAGACTCCTTCTTCTAACCAACTCCTAATAGACTTCTAATCAAGACTCCTATTTCTTTACAACTCCTAATTTATCTCTAAGAAACAATCTCCTAACCCTAGCCGGCCTCTTTACCTCTTTAATAGGGGTCGGCTTAGGTAGGTTTTACATGAATGTCCCTCTCAATTAGGACTCTCCTAGCTAGAGTCCTAACAAACCCGCCCTCTTCAAATCAGCCTTGTCCTCGAGGCTGACGATTCATGAATTTTAGGAATTTGATCTTCAAGTCGTCATAGTTCTCCCAAGTGGCATCTTCTATTGGTAGGTTCACCCACTATATTAGCACTGTAGTAGTGGGTCGTCGTCGTCAAGTCACGATCCGTTGATTAATAATGACACTTAGCTGGGTCTGAAGTTCTCCTTAGATAGTCATATTTGGTGGGTGGCTTTGGGCTGTCTCCAAGCACCTATTTACAAATTTTGTCTGGCCGTTGATTTGCGGGTGATATGCCATACTCCTTTTCAATTTAGTACCCTGTATATAGAATAACTTTGTCCAAAATCTGCTCGTGAAGATGCAAGTAGAATTTATCATAAGCACAACGCGTCCCTTATAGTGTAATTCTTTTGAGTCCCAATTGTAATGAGCCACGAAGCTTGATGCTTCCTGTAATTTTTTTATAATCTTACTTGTCTCTGAATCTTCCTGCCATTCTATCTTAATATCCTCAAGGAAGTCGTTGGTCGGAAGTGAAACGGCTGAAACTTCAGCTTGCTCGGGTAGCTGCGAAAGCGTATCTGCAAGAATATTCTCTTTCCCCTTTTTGTAAGTTATTTCATAATCAAATCCAAGAAGTTTTGTTACCCATTTTTGCTGCTTAGGGGATGATATCTTTCGCTCCAAAAAGTACTTCTTTTATGATCGATTTTAATTTGAAATCGTCGACCATTCAAGTAGGGTCTCCACCTCGTTGCTGCGCGCACAATGGCAAGCATCTCCTTATCATATATTGACTTATTTTGATGGGAGGGAGATAGTGTCTTGCTAGTGTATGTGAGTGGTCGACCATCTTGCATGAGAACAGCTCAATTCGACTCGGATCGTCGGCCTCAATGATGAAGGGTCTATTGAAATCGGTAAGCAAGCACCGGCGTTATTGTCATGGCTGCCTTAAGTTTGTCGAAGGCAGCAGAGGCTTTGTCCGACCATTGGAAAGCATCTTTTTTCAGTAAAGAAGTGAGTAGTGCACTGATCTTCCCATAGTCCTTAACAAATTTTTGGTAGTAGCCCGTTAGTCCAAGGAACCCCCGTAGTAATTTCACATTTATAGGTTTCGGCCAGCCTTGCATTGCCTCAATTTTTGCTGGGTCTACTACCACTCCTTTTTCTGATATTATATGCCCAAGGTACTCTACTTTTTGCTGGAGAAAGCTGCACTTTGGTTGCTTTACAAAAAGAGTATTCTCCCGAAGGATCGTCGAACAATCCAGTAAATCTTCGAAAGTGAGTCTCAAGAGAAGGGTATGTAAATGAGAATATCATCAAAAAATACCAGCACAAATTTGCGAAGATAGCTCCGAAAAATATCGTTCATGAGACTTTGAAAGGTTGAAGGAGCATTAGTGAGTCCAAAAGGCATTACTAAGAATTCATAATGGCCATTATGTGTGCGAAATGCAGTTTTTGGAATGTCATCGTCACATACTCGAATTTGGTGGTAACCAGATCGGAGGTCCAACTTCGTGAAGACTCGAGCTCCTTTTAATTCATCAAGAAGTTCATCCACCACTGGTATTGGGTACTTGTCCTTGACGGTGATGCCATTTAAAGCTCGGTAATCAATGCATATTCGCCATGTTCCATCCTTCTTCCGTACAAGTAGCACCGGTGAAGAGTAGAGGTTGCAACTTGGCCGAATAACTCCTGTTTTGAGCATCTCTTTTACAATCCTTTCTGTTTCATCCTTCTAGAGATGTAGATATTGATATGGCCGAGTATTTGCTAGAGGTTTGTCTGAAAGAATTGTTATATAATGATCATGCCGACGGGTAAGAGGTAGGTTGTAAGGTTCGTCAAATATATATGAAAATTCAGCAAGTAAAGGAAGTAGGTTTGGATCTTCAAATTCTATTGGCTCTCCCTTAGTTTGCTGCTCAAGTTGTACCAAAAATCTGCGGCATGCTTTATGCAAAATCTTCTCCATTTGTTGTGTGCAAATCATCGTTCTACGTAAGCCCCCATGTTTCTGGATTCAAGATCACTTTGTTTCTCCCTTCTTGTAAAATTTCATAATTAGTTGTATAAAATTCCAAGAAATATCACCTAATGTTGTCAACCATTTAATTATGAGCATGGCCTCATGATCATCAAGTGGGAGAAGGAAGAAATATGCAATTATCTCTTAGTTCTGCAACAATAGTTTCTCTTGCGGGCGCCTACGATCATACTTCAAAATCCGTCCGTCGGTGACCTTAACGTCAAACCTGCTGCAATTCTCAATAGGTAAAGTCATATGGACAGCAACCTTACTGTTTAGAAAGTTAATAGTACTGCCCATGTCGATGAGAACAGTGATCAGTTGTTGTTTGAGAAGGCCTCCAACTTTCATCGTTTGCGAGTTTGAGTAGTCGGCTAGTGCATGTACCGTAACTTCGATCGATTGTGACTCTTTTTCTATATCTTCTTCTTTATGTTCCAGGCTCTCTTCTGAATGTTCAATGACCTCTTCTTCTATTGATTCAATCATAAGAAGTCTCCCTTTACTACAGCGATGCTCACGGCTCCATGGCTCATCACAATGCCAACATAACCCCTTCGCATATCGCTCCCGAAGCTCTTCTCCTGTTAACCTCTTTGGTGTAGGGACTTGGTCGACAGTGGGGGGGGGCTGAGGGCTTCAATATTACTGGTTGAGGAGTGACCCTAGTCCTCCGAGCTTCATGGTTCAATTGCTCCTCTTGATATCGTGCGAAAGAGATGGCTGCCATAAGCGTATACGGTTGTCGCGCTTTAACTTCTCCTCGGATCTCCGGCTTCAAGCTCTCAATGAAGGTCCTCAATAGCTGTTTTTAAGACCAATCATGAGTTTGATTAGATAACCTTTCAAACCTGGTTTGGTACTCCTAAATGGTGGAGGTTTGTCGGATCTTTGCTAGTTGTCCGTCAATATTCTCGTAATCGGTTGGTTTGAAGCGTATCAGCAGTCGTTCTTTGAATTGTTGTCATGAAAAGACTCCATAAGTATGTTCAAACTAGTCAAACCACTGTATAGCATCCCCTTCAAGATTTATAGCTACAATTTTCACCATAAATGCATCTGCGATTTTGTGGTACCGAAAATATCGCTCCGCGCGCGAGATCCAACCAATCGGGTCTCCTTCTTCCCATCTAGGGAAGTCCACTCTCATGCATGGATAGTTGAGGTTGGTCATAGAGCTTCTCCTCTCTTGGAAGTCATATCTTTGGGCTTGGTGCGATTAGGCAAAGCTCTCTCCTTGATGTGATTTCTTCGGGCTTAGTGGTCGGCCCAATCTGAGTTCGGTAAAGAGCATCCCAATCATATCCTCCATTCGCACCTCGAAGGCTTCGAATTTAGCATTAAATACCTCCTCAGATATCATAGTATATGCCATCTAATCTGTGATATCAAGATCTCTCTTTTGTTGTCGGGTTAAAGGTATGTATTGGTTGAGAGAGGTGATGGTCGAAAGGGTTGGTAGATTGGTGGATGTAGGCTACGGTTTAGGCTTGTTTTGTGGCTATTTTGGGTGCAGGTTGAGGGTGTGGTTAGGTAGAGTTTTAGGGCTGTAGATAAAAGTTTTGGATCTGTGGTAGATGGTAGCAAAGGTTTGGTAGAAATCAATGGAAGTTGCAGCAAGTATGTGCTGTCTTGTAAGAGTAGAATTGTCGTCGAAGAAACAACGATTTCTCGACATAATTCCCACCAAAAACGTGAGAGAATTGAGGAGGGAATTGATAGAAAAATCACAATTTATATGACAGCAAGAATATCTAATTTAATCAAGAAAATTTCGGCAGTATAACAGCAAGGAAATTGGTGCAAGTTGCGATTGCAGAATTCTCGTCGAGAAATTCTAGCAGGTTATGACGAAAATTTGCAGCAACACAAAATCGTTTTTAGAGATGAATTTCTTTATAGATCAATCTTAGATGGAAGCCAAGATGATCTATGAAGTGTATAAGAAATTTCATTCAAAAAAGATTGCAAATAGATGGGTTAAGGCAACAATATGCGGCTGAAATTTTCTGCAGCACAGATTTTTAAGTATAGTAGATTAGACGTAAAAGATCAGTGGTTTATATTGAGAATTTTTTTATGAAACCAAAGGGAATCTGCTATTAGGAAATGTCAAAGATGTCAAAAAAAATTCGTAGAGATTTAGATAAAAAAAACACAATAGCAAGATCAAACAGACGGTGCTATACGGTAGGAATTCTGCAATGTATCTTTCGTCGTAGAGATGAAAACTTTATGACGAAAAGTATATGCAGCAATATAGAGATATTTTTTTTGGGATTTTCAAATAAGGATAACTAAATTGCAGCAGCAGTAAGGTAGAAAACCAGAACCTGTTGCAATTCACGGGGAGATCAAAGGATGATCCGTGGTGGTGGAGATGACGGTGGAATTTGACAACGATCTCTTAAGCAATTGTGGGAATTGCTTTGGGCGGTTGCGGAGGGTTAATGGATGGCTATGGAAGGGCAGCGAGACGCCAAGAACACTGCTCTGATACCAGGTGATAGAACCCTTGCAGATTCTAAACTTGGGGTTGATCTCTTTAGGGGATCGGCCTCCTTGGAACTCTATAGGGGTTCCTCCCTCCAAGTTGCTGCTCAAAGGCAGGTGTTAGAACCCTTGCAGATTCTAACTTGGGGTTGATCTCTTTAGGGGATCGCCCTCCTTGAAACTCTATAGGGGTTCCTCCCTCCAAGTTGCTGCTCAAAGGCTGCAGAAAAGATTCATCTATTGCTTGTGAAAAGAGGAGGAATACATGGCTATTTATAGGGTTTCTAAACCCTAACTCCTAATAGGACTTCTACTCAAGACTCCTTCTTCTAACCAACTCCTAATAGACTTCTAATCAAGACTCATATTTCTTTACAACTCCTAATTTATCTCTAAGAAATAATCTCCTAACCCTAGCCGGCCTCTTCACCTCTTTAACAGGGGTCGGCTTAGGTAGGTTTTACATGAATATCCCTCTCAATTAGGACTCTCCTAGCTAGAGTCCTAACACAAAGGGGGAGCAAGAATTTCTAGCGTGGACATAATGAAAAGAGGCAAGCTAGCTAGCTTGCACAATTCAAGACGAAAGCAAAAATTTCATTTCTCAAAAGAGAAGAAATTGCTATCTTGAACATCACCAATAATTGCTAGCTTGAAATCTCAAGAAAATACAAAAATGTTCTATCTTGCCTATCTCAAGATGCTAAACATGCTAAACTTGCACTTTGCAACGAAAGCAAAATTGCAAGTTCAAACATTGCAAAGGAAGCAAGAATTATGAGCTTACACAAGAAAGCTATCTTGCATTATGTTTCGAAATCTTTGCTAGCTTGTATGTAGCAAAACTTGCATATCGTAAAAATTGCTAGCTTATAGTATAAAGAGAAGCAAACAGTTGCTATCTCATGGAAAGCAAACATGCTAAACTTGCACATCTTTAATTGCTAGATTGCATGATGATAAAACTTGATATTATATTTTTCATGCAATAAGTTGAATTAATATCACAAACACATTAGAGTTGGAACTTCTTCTTTTTGTTGATGACAAAGGGGGAGAAGTATGATGTTATGCATAAGTTTATGCATAAGTTCATGATGACATGTTGCAAGTATTCATGATGAATATTGCAATGACTTGAATTCAGTTTGAATTCAAGGTTCTATCAATATGACATATTGATAGGGGGAGTTTGTTTAAACTCTAGGAGTTAAGTTTAATCCGTCATCAAGTGGTTGTCATCATAAAAAAGGGGGAGATTGTTGAATCTCGTATTTTGATAATGAAACCACTTGATATGTGTTTATGTTTTAATCTACGTTTTGAGTGAGGTAGGATGCTTCGATCAGGATGAGACAATTAAAGTAGGAAAAATCATGTTGTGCCGGAGGAACATGTCAGAAGATTGGACGTCGGGCCGATGGATCGGTCGACATATCGACAAAAGGCTTCGGGTCATGGACTCGGGCATCGGGCCAAGAAGAGCGGGTATTGCGCCAAGGATATCGGAGTTGCAGAGTCAACTGGCCAATTGGGCAATAGGCCACAGGAGAGGACGATGCACCGAAGAATCGGACGAAGCGTCGAGGGACCAATGACATGCCGAACAACTTGGTTAATTACTTAGGATTAATTGTCTCGATCGAAGTTTTGTTTTATATGTGTAGGATTAACTACGATGGATGTAAGACATGCAGTAGGAGTTGCACCGGAGTCAAGACTATGATCACGTTGGGAGTTCGAGAATTCGACGGAAGTCCAAACGGTCGTCGGAGGTTATATGGGAACAAATCCGAGAAGTCCAAGAGCTTGCCAAAAGAAGCTCGTCGGAACTCGCCAAGTAGATCGTCGCATGTCCAAGAGTTTGTCGGAAGTCCGCAGGAGCATCACTGAGGGTTCATCGAATGATCGACGGAAGTTCTCTAGAAGCTCGTTGGAAGAAGCGATTGACGCACCGGAGAAAGTTGCACTAAATGTCTTAAGAAATATTATAGTTAGCACGATGATTAAGTTAGAAATGGGAGGTGATCCCATTAACTTAATCTTGGGGAAATTGGACCATTGACAGACCCAAATTGGGCCGAATGGATCATCCCATTCGGTCCCAGATTTCTTGGCCAATGGTGTCACCGCCTGGGTCGGTGGTGGCACCGCCCAGGGCTCAGTCTCTAAGCTAGGTTGGGTAGGGCAACTGCCCTTGACAGGCGGTGGAACCATTTGAGCTTGGTCTCCGAGCTCTACCAAGCGGTGCAACCGCCCTAGTCAGGCGGTGGCAACGCTTGGGTTCAGTCTCCGAGAGAGACTAGGCGGTGCAACCACCCCTGTCAAGCGATGGCACCGTCCAGAGGCTCAGTCTCCGAGCTCTGCCAGGTGATGCAACTGCCCTAGTCAGGCAGTGCAACCACCAGACCCTGGACTTCCGGGAGATGACAGTTTTGAGCTCGAAATTCAAACTGGTTTGGGGCCTATAAATACCCCACCATTTCAGCAATGAAAGGGTAACCCAAACCACCGAAAGCTTGATCTTTCTCTATAATTTTAGAGCTCAAAAGGGCCTAGAGATTGGTCCCTCCGAAGGGTAACCCAAACCACCGAAAGTTTGCTACCTCCTAGGCTTGATGTAGAGATTGGTCCAAACAAGTCCATATGGATCAATTATAAGGGCCTAGAGGTGCTTATTTGATTCTTAGATTTGAAACTACCCTTAATTTGTTTTCCTAATTGACAAGCATCACACACATTATCTTTGATGAACTTGATATGAGGAATTCCTCGTACAAGTTCTTTGGATGATATTTAAGTGATTAGTTTCATGCTAGCATGACCTAATCTCCTATGCCAAAGCCAAGCATCCTCATTCAAAATCGAGAAACACATTTTATTGCAAAGATTATTGATGTCAATGGTGTATACGTTATTATGTTTTAATGCAATCATATATGTGTTTTTGTGTGGTTTTTCAATAATGCAAGCATTATATTCGAATTTGACGATATATTCTTTATCACATAATTGACTAATGCTCAAGAGGTTATGTTTTAAACCATCAACTAACAAAACATCTTCAATAAAGAAGTTGGATTTGTTACATATGATTCCTTTGCCAATGATTTTACCCTTGTTATTATCTCCGAAGGTGACATAGCTTTCGTCTATGCTAGTGAGCTTAGAGAATTAAGATGGATCTTTGGTCATATGCCTTGAGCATCCACTATCAAGGTACCATCTCTTGCTTCTAGCTTGTGATGGTGTATGTCTCTACAAGAAAGGATAATTTTTAGGTACCAATTTGCTTTTGGGTGCCTCAAAAACTGATCTACATTATTTATCATGTTGCATAGAGTTTATCATGGTTCCTTTAGGAACCGAAATTAATTTGTTCGGACTAATTTTCTTGAATGAAAACACTAATGTGTTTTGTGTCCATATTTGAAACAAAAGTTGTATTTGCTTTGGTGTCGAACATGTAAGATTGTGCCTTTTATGAAGGTGGTTGGATTTTGGTGAGGACTTCTCACAAATCCGATTCCACTTCTTTTGGGAACGTGACCCTTATTTGCAAGGATCATGTTGAAAGACTTGCTACCAACCTCGAATTTCTTCAAGGTGTCCTTAAGTAGCAAGTTTTCCTTTTGGAGAGTTTTTAGATCATGGCATTTTTCACGTTGTGCTAAACTATCATGATATTCAGTTTTTAATTTTATAAAATTGCTAGTAAGACTATCATGCTTATTTTTTAATAATTTATATTTCTTACTAATTGTTTTGCATTCATCAAATAAGTCATGGAAGATATTTAATAATTCATCAAATGATAAATCTGCATCAATTAAATTTGTTACCTCTTCTTCGATGGCCATTAAGGCGTAATGAGCAACTTGCTCAGTGTTGGACTCCTCTTCTTTGGACGCACTTGAGTCATCCCATGTTGCTTTGAGCTCCTTCTTCTTTGATGTTCTCTTCTTGGCTTGGGGACAATCACTTTTGTAGTGTCCTGGCTTTTTACACTCGTAGCAAATAACTTGGTCCTTTTTAGGTTCAAGTTTATTTTTTGTGTCAATTTTAAACTTGTTTCTCTTAATGAATTTTTTGAATTTCCTTGTTAGAAATGCCAAGTCATCGTCATAGTCCTCATCACTTGAGTTTTCTCTTAACTGGTCATCTAAAGTTCTAAGTGTCATATCCTTCCTATTCTTTAGAAGGATGTCTTCTTGCTCTTTATGAGTCTTGCAAGTCATTTCATAGGTCATTAGTGACCCGATTAGTTCTTCAAGAGGGAAGTTGTTTGAATCTTTAGCCTCTTGAATAGAACTGACTTTAGGGTCCCAACGCTTAGGAATAGATCTTAGAATCTTATTTACGAGCTCAAAATCCGAAAAGCTTTTACCGAGTCCTTTTAGACCATTGACGACATCCATGAAACGGGTGTACATGTCGCCAATAGTCTCGCTCGGTTTCATTCGGTAAAGTTCAAAAGAATGTATCAAAAGATTGATTTTTTACTCTTTCACTCTACTTGTGCCTTCATGAGTCACTTCGAGTGTATGCCAAATATGAAACGCGGTTTCACAAACCAAAACACGATTGAACTCATTTTTATTAAGCGCACAAAATGAGGCATTCATAGCCTTTGCATTAAGAGCAAAAGTCTTCTTCTCCAATTCATTCCAATCGATCATTGGAAGAGAAGACTTCGAAATTCCATTTTCAACAAGATTCCAAAGTTCAAAATCTATTGAAATAAGGAAGATCTTCATTCGGGTCTTCCAATAGGTGTATTCCGTCCCATTGAACATGGGTGGACGTGTAATAGAGTGGCCCTCTTGGTTTCCGACATATGCCATCTCCCTTGGGTTTTAATCCATTTGAGAGTGAACCGAGCTCTGATACCAATTATTAGGATCAAGAGCACTAAGAGGGGGGGGGGTGAATTAGTGCAGCGAAAAACTTTCTTCGATTAAAATTGCGTTCGTACGTTGAAATCCAATTTCGACGTAAAAGTCATTTCTTGCAAATAATAACTTTGAAAGCTTACGAAAACGTATTTGAAGTAAAGTAAGGAAGGTAGTTTCCAGTTAAGATAGAAATCAGAATGTAAGCGCAAAACTGAAATATGATGTTCGTACGATAAAATTGATTTCCTTCTTAATGCCGATTCGGAAAATACTTAACTAAGAAACACGTTTGTAAATGAGCAAAAGGCAGTAAGCTACTGAGGAGGTTTGTAGTAAAGATAAGATGCTCAAAGTAAATATAAACCGAGATTTAGAGTGGTTCGGTCAATCTTGACCTACATCTACTTTTGGCTTCCTCCACCAACGAGGTCACCGACGTCCACTAGAGGCCTTCCTTCAATAGGCGAAGGCCAACCACCCTTTTACAGTTTCACTCCTTTTGACGGGCTTAGGAGACAACCCTTACAAACTTTTCTCTCCTCTCTTGAAAGATAAAAACTTGGAAGAAAAGAGGGAGGAGAACTTCTAGACTTTACAACACTTTTGAGCTCTAAAATCACAGAGTAAGATCAAGCTTTCGGTGCCCTTTCATGCAGGAAAGTGTGGGGTATTTATAGGCCCCAAACCAGTTTGAATTCCGAGCTCAAAACTATCATCTCCCGGAATTCCGGGGTCTAGCGGTTGCACCGCCTAACTAGGGCGGTTGCACCGCCTTGCAGAGCTCGGAGACTGAGCCTCTAGGCGGTGCCACCTCTTCTCAGGGGCGGTTGCACTGCTTGGCAGAGCTCAGAGATTGAGCCTCTGGGTGGTGCCACCGCTTGACAAGGACGGTTGCACCGCCCAGTCTCGCTCGGAGATTGAGCCCAGGCGGTGCCACCCCCTGACTGGGGCAGTTGCACCGCTTGGCAGAGCTTGGAGACCGAGCTCAAGTGGTTCCACTACCTATCAAGGGCGGTTGCATAGCCCAGTCTTGCTCGGAGACTGAGCTCTGGGCGGTGCTACCGCCGACCCAAGCAGTGCCATCGCTGGCTAAGAAATCTGTGTCTGAATGAGCTGATCCATTCGGCCCAATTTGGGTCTGTCAAGGGACCAATTGCTCCAAGATTAAGTTAATGGGATCACCTCTCATTTCTAACTTAATCATAGTGCTAACTATGATATTTCTTAAGACATTTACTGTAACTTGCTCTGGTGTGTCAATCGCTTCTTCCGGCGAGCTTCTAGCGAACTTCCGTCGATCATCCGATGAACCCTCGATGATGCTCCTGCAGACTTTCGACAAACTCCTGGACTTGTGACGATCCACTTGGCGAGTTCCGACGAGCTTCTTTTGGCAAGCTCCGATGACCGTTGGCAAGCTCCGATCCACTTGGACTTCTCGGATTTGTTTCCGCAGAACCTCCGATGACCGTTCGGACTTCCGTCGAACTCTCGAACTCCCAACGTGATCATAGTCTTGATTCCAGCGCAACTCCTGCTGCATGTCTTACTTTTATCATAGTTAATCCTACACACTTATCTCAACATATGGATTAGATAACAAATGACAATTGACTTCATCATCAAAATCCAAGATTCAACAAAATTGAGCAGCCAATTCAGCCCTTGAAAACATGGCCGACGGTGACACTATTTAGAAAGCAATGCCCTAGGATTTCTGGGCGGTGGTACCGCCCAGATTGGGCGATGGTACTGTTGGCAGTTAATGCTGCCAGTAGTGGTATCGCCCCTGTTAAGCGATGGTACATTCCAGTGTTTAGTGTCAGGCGGTGGTATTGCCAGTATCCCGAAAATCTGAGATGAGACACTTTTTTGCTCCATTTTTGAAAGCCATTGGGGCCTATAAAAACCCCACCCTTTTTTGCATGAAAGGGCACGAAAGCTATTGACAGAATCTTGAGTTCTTGAGTCTTAAAGTGTTGTAAAAGTGAAGAGTTCTCCTCCTTCATCTCTTAGCCTTATAACCATCTAAGAAAGAGGAGTAAGACTTGTAAGGGTTGTCTCCTAAACCCGACAAAAGGAGAAAAAGTTGTAAAAGGTGGTTGGCTTTCGCCTATTAAAGGAAGGCTTATAGTGGATGTCGGAGACCTCGTTAGAGGAGGAATCCAAAAGTGGATGTAGGTCACATTGACCGAACCATTCTAAATTATGGTTTGCTTTTCATTTGTGCAATTTACATTATTATAAATCTCCTTAATCCTCTCTTGCACTTTTACAAAAGCTTTCAAGTTCATATTCTCTCCAAAATGGATTAAATCGAAACCATTTTCGTCGATTTCAATTTTAATCGAAACAAACATTTTTATGAAATCGGGAAAGTTTTTCACTACACTAATTCACCCCCCCTCTTAGTGCTACTCTTGATCCTAACAATTAGTGTCAGAGCCAAGTTCACTCTCATTTGGTTTTAAACCCAAGAGAGATAGCATTTGTTGGCAACCTAAAGGGCCATTCAATTACATGTCCACCCATGCTCAATGGGATGGATTACACATATTGGAAGACTAGAATGAGGATCTTCCTAATTTCAATGGATTTTGAATTATGGAATATTATAGAAAATGACTTTCAAATGTCTTCTCTTCCAATGAACGATTGGAATGAGTTGGAGAAGAAGACTTTCGCCTTAAACGCAAAGGCTATGAATGCCTTATTTTGTGCCTTGGATAAAAACAAGTTTAATTGTGTGTCCATTTGTGAAATTACTTTTGACATTTGGCACACACTCGAAGTGACTCATGAAGGTACTAGTAGAGTGAAGGAGTCAAAAATTAATCTTTTAGTACATACTTTGAGTTGTTTTAAATGAAACCAAGCGAGACCATTGGAGACATGTATACCCGATTTATGAATGTCATTAATGGTTTAAAAAGACTTGGTAAAGATTTCTCGGATTTTGAACTTGTTAATAAAATTTTAAGATCCCTTCCAAAGAGTTCGGACCCTAAAGTCATGGCCATTCAAGAGGCTAAAAAACTAAATAATTTTCCTCTCAGAGAATTAATTGGGTCACTAATGACTTATGAGATGACTTGTAAAGCTCATGAAGAGCTTAGGGATACCCTTCCAAAGAATAGGAAGGATATGATACTAAAAACCTAAGAAGACCACTTGAAAGAAAACTCAAGTGATGAGGACTTTGATGAAGACTTGACACTCTTAACAAGGAAATTCAAAAAATTCATAAAAAAAAATAAATTTAAAAATGATATTAAAAATAAATTTGAACCTATGAAAGATAAAGTAATATGCTACGAATGTAAGATGTCGGGACATTACAAGAGCAAATGTCCCCTAGCCAAGAAGAGGCAATCAAAGAAAAAGGCTCTTAAAGAAACCTGGGATGACTCAAGTGCATCCGAAGAAGAGGAGCCTACCATCACTGAGCAAGTTGCTCACTATGCACTAATGTCCATTGGAGATGAGGCAACAAGTTCATTTGATGCAAATTTATCCTTTGATTAACTATTAAATGCTTTTCATGATTTATTTGATGAATGCAAATCAATTAGTAGAAAATATAAATTATTAAAAAATGAGCATGATTCTCTTGTTAGTGATTATAATAGATTAAAAGTTGAGCACAATAATAGTTTAGCTCAATGTATGAAATGTGATGAACTAGAAGTACTTAGAAAGGAAAACTTGCTACTCAAAGAAATCTTAGAAAAATTTGAGGTTAGTAGCAAATCCTTGAACATGATCCTTGCCAACAAGGGTCACGTTTATAGAAAAGGCAGAATCGGATTTGTGAGTAGCTCTCACCAAAATCTAACCACCTTTGTTAAAGGCCCTACTTTGTATGTTTCATCCCGAAACATTATTGTAAATTTGGGCATGTAGTTTATCATTGTCTATTCAAAAAATGTAGTCCACATAAATTGATTTGGGTTCCTAAAAGAACCTCAAATGACTCAATCCAACATGATAAGCTATGTAGATCGATTTTTGAGGCACCCAAGGTCAAATGGGTATCTAAAATCATCCTTTTTTTTAAGAAAAATGTACCATCACAAGCTAACAGCAAGAGATGGTACCATAATAGTGGATGCTCAAGGCATATGACCGGAGACCCATCTCAATTCTCTAAGCTCACTAGTATAGACGAAGGATATATCACCTTCGGAAATAACAACAAAGGTAAAATCATTGGCAAAGGAACTATAGGTAACAAATCTAACTTCTTTATTGAAGATGTATTATTGGTTGATGGCTTAAAGCATAATCTTTTAAGCATTAGTCAATTGTGTGATAAAGGATACATCATTAAATTTGAATCAAATGCTTGCATTATTGAAAAACTATACAAAAACACATATATGATTGGCTTAAAACAAAATAATGTATACATTATCGCATTAATGATCTTTGTGATGAAATATGTTTTTCGGTTTTGAATGACGATGCTTGGCTTTGGCATAGGAGATTAGGTCATGCTAGCATGAAACTAATCTCTCAAATTTCATCTAAAGAACTTGTAAGAGGAATTCCTCATATCAAGTTTGTCAAAGATAATGTGTGTGATGCATGTCAACTAGGAAAACAAATAAAATATAGCTTTAAACCTAAGAACCAAATAAGCACATCTAGACTTTTGCAATTGATCCATATGGACTTGTTCGGACCAATTACTACATCAAACCTAGGAGGTAGCAAATACGCATTCGTTATTATAGATGATTTTAGTAGATACACATAGACTTACTTTTTGGCACATAAAAGTGATTGCTTTAGGTATTTCTCTATGTTTTGTAAACTAGTTCAAAATGAAAAGGGCATTATGATTTCGTCAATACGAAGTGATCACGGTGATGAATTTCAAAACCGTGATTTCCAAGAATTTTGTGAATCTTGGATACAACCACAACTTCTCTACTCCAAGAAATCCTCAACAAAATGGAGTAATAGAAAGAAAGAATAGGAACTTACAAGAAATGGCTAGAACCATGTTAAATGAATATAGCCTACCCAAATATTTTTGGGCCGAAGCCATAAATATGACATGCTATGTCATGAATATGGTTCTAATAAAACCGTTACTTTTCAAAACTCCTTATGAGTTGTAGAATAATAAAAAACCCAATGTTTCATATTTTAAAGTTTTTGGATGTAAATGCTTTATATTAAATGAAAAATATACCTTAGGAAAGTTTAATGCAAAATCTGATGAAGGAAATTTTCTTGGTTATTTTTTCATTTCTAAAGCTTTTCGTATCTTTAACAAAAAGAACTTTAGTTATAGAAAAATCAATTCATGTGGTTTTTAATAAAGTTTCTGAAGTTAAGAAAAATGATTTTGATGATGATCTTAATTTTGATACTTTGAATTTAAATAAATCCCCTTCTCCACCTAGCAACTTGGATGCATCTTCTTCCGAAACATCCTTACATAAGGAATAGAAGTATGTAGATGCTTATCCCAAAAAGCTAATCATAGGAGACACATATAAAGGGATTCAAATTCATTCCTCTCTTAAAATTTTTTGTGCAAACGCCGCTTTTCTCTATCAAATTGAACCTAAATGCATTGATGAGACCTTAAAAGATGATTTATGGGTCATCGCAATGCAAGATGAGTTAAATCAATTTGAGAGAAATGAGGTGTGGAAGTTTATTCCGAGACCAAATGACCATTTAGTTATTGGTACTAAATGGGTCTTTAGAAACAAGCAAGATGAACTTGATATCATGGTTAGAAACAAAGCTAGATTAGTGACCAAAGGTTTCAACCAAGAAGAAGGGATTGATTATGAAGAGACCTTCACTCTTGTGGCACGATTAGAAGCCATAAGGATGCTCCTTGCCTATGCTAGTAGTAATAATTTGAAGTTGTTTCAAATAGATGTTAAAAGTGCTTTTCTTAATGGCTTTATTTTCGAAGAAGTTTATGTTGAACAACCTCCTGGATTTGAGAATGATAATCTTCCTAATCATGTGTTTAAATTGACTAAAGCTCTCTATGGTTTAAAACAAGCCCCAAGGGCTTGGTATGAGAGACTTAGCTCTTTTCTTATTCTAAATAATTTCTTTAAAGGTAAGGTTGATACTACATTATTTATCAAAAATTTTGAAAGTAATTTTCTTATTGTTGAAATTTATGTTGATGATATTATTTTTGGTTCCACGAATGAATATCTTTGTGAATCATGTGCTAAAAGTATGAGTCTTGAATTTGAAATGAGCTTGATGGGGGAATTAACTTTCTTTTTAGACTTACAAATCAAAAAACTAAGTAATGATATATTTCTTAGTCAAACAAAATATGCTTTAGATTTGCTAAAAATGTTTAATATGGATAGCTCAAAGGCTATCAATACTCCCATGAGTACCTCCACTAAATTAGACATTGATGAAAGTGGAGAAAGCTTTGATAAAAAACCTTATAGGTATATGATAGGAAGTTTACTATACCTTACCGCAACTAGACCAGATATCATGTTTAGTGTAGGACTTTGTGCTAGGTTTCAATCTAATCATAGGATATCTCATCTTAAAGCAGTTAAGAGAATTCTTAGATATCTTAAAGGTACTACCAATCTAGGATTATGGTATCCAAAATCTGAGAACTTTGAACTAATTGCTTATGCTGATGTGGATTTTTCTAGATGTATATTAGATAGAAAAAGCACATCCAAAACATGTCAATTTTTAGGACACACTTTTTTCTTGGTTTTCCAAAAAACAAAACTAGGTTGCACTATCTACAACCGAAGCTGAGTACATTGTAGCTAGTGTATATTGTGCACAAGTTGTGTGGATGAAAAATACTTTAGAGGATTGTAAGATTTATCTTAAAAACATTCACATAAAATGTGATAACACAAGTGCAATATATTTAATAAAAAATCTCGTTCAACACTCTAGAACTAAACATATTGATATTAGGCATCACTTTATAGGAGATCATGTTAATAATCATGATGTAATCTTAGAGTTTATTGATATGAAGTATTAATTAGTCGATATTTTTACAAAGCCTTTAAGTGTAGAATAATTTGATTTTATTAGAAGAGAATTAGGAATGTTAATTTGTCCGAATGCATGAATTTGTTAAATTTCGTTTTCGGACTTTCTTGATTCTTTGGATCACTCACTTAAATCTTCTCCTCTTATGATGCGAATTTTACATGATGATGTAAATAAGGTTGTGTGCTTCACGGTAATAAAATATGTACTTTGATGTTGAAAATTGTTTACCTTATTGTTGTAAACTTAAAATGTTGTTTACTTTGATATTGGAATTATGTGCTTTGATACTGAAAATTCCTATGATGTTGTGATCTCTTTAAATGATAGCATGTTATCATACAATGATGCAATATCGTGTTTACTTTGATGTTGAAAAATTCTTATGATGTTGTGATCTCTTTAAATGATGATCATGTTATCATACAATGATGCAACATTGTGTTTACTTTGATGCAAAAAAATTTTATGATGATTATGATCTCTATTGAATATTGAGAAGTTTTAATCATACATGATGCAATATCAGATTCTTAACTTTTGAGTGCTACAAAAACTTTCGACGATTTAAAACGATGTTCATATAATAAAGACGATTTCGGTAAGAAAGCCGATTCGGAAATCACTTTTACTTGTGATCAAGCGAGATGCAGTTAAAGTAAAGATATAGAGACAGTTTGCAGTTAAGATAGAGAACATAATGTAATTGCAAGCCGAAATACGACGTTCGTACGATAAAAGTGATTTCTATATGAAAGCTGATTCAGAAGTTGCTTTAACTTAGACTAGGCGAAGTGCAGTTAAAGTAAAGCTATGGAGGCAGTTTGCTGTTAAGATAGAGAACAAAAAGTAAATGCAAACCGAGAGTTAGAGTGGTTCAGTCAATCTTGACCTATATCCACTTATGGCTTCCTCATCCGATGAGGTCACCGACGTCCACTAGTGGCCTTCCTTCAATAGGCGATGGCCAATCACCCTTTTACAGTTTCACTCCTTTTAACGAGCTTAGGAGACAACCCTTACAGAATTTCTCTCCTCTCTTGAAAGCTCAAAGCTTGGAAGAAAAGAGGGAGGAGAACTTCAAGCCATTACAATACTTTAGAGCTCTAAAAATCACAGAGTAAGATTGGATTTTCAATGCCCTTTCATGCAGGAAAGGGTGGGGTATATATAGGCCCCAAACTGGTTTGAATTTGAAGCTAAAAAATGTCACCTCCCGGATTTCTGGGGTCCTCGTGGTACTACCGCCAAACTGGGTGGTACGACCGCCAGATAGAGCTCGGAGACCGAGCTCTTGCGGTGCCACCGCCTGACAGAGGTGGTTGCACCGCCCAGTCTTGCTCGGAGACTGAGCTCAGGCGGTGCCACCGCTTGACTAGGGCAGTTGCACCGCCCAGTCTTGCTCGGAGACTGAGCCTAAGCGGTGCCACCGCCTAACCTGGGCGGTTGCACCGCCCAGCTTTTTTGGGAGACCATCTCCTAGGCAGTGCCACCGTCGACCCTAGCGGTGCCACCGCCTAGCAGGAATTCTGGTCCGAATAGGTTGATCCATTCGGCCTAATTTGGGTCTATCAAGGGCCCAAATGCCCATAGATTAAGTTAATGGGATGACCTCCCATTCTTATTTTAATCTACATGCTAACTACGATATTTCTTAAGACATTTATTGCAACTTGCTTTGGTGCGTCAATCGCTTCTTCCGGCGAGCTTCCGACGAACTTCCGGCAAACATCCGACGAACCTTCGGCGATGCTCTGGCGGACTTCTGGCAAACTCCTGGACTTGCGACGATCCACTTGGCGAGTTTCAACGAGCTTTTTTGGCAAGCTCCTGGACTTCTCGGATTTGTTCTTGCAGAACCTTCGACGACCGTCCGGACTTTCGTCGAACTCTTGAACTCCCATCGTGATCATAGTCTTGACTCTGGTGTAACTCCTGCTGCATGTTTTACTTCCATCGTAGTTAATCATGCACATGTAAAATAAAACTTCGATCGAGACAATTAATCCTAAGCAATTAACCAAGTTGTCCGGCATGTCATTGGTCCCTCGATGCTTCGTCCGATTATTCGGCGCATCATCCTCTTCTACGGCCTATGGCCCAATCGGCCAATTGACTCCGCAACTCCGATATCCTTGGCAAAATACCGGCTCTTCTTGGCTCAATGCCCGAGTCTACGGCCCGAAGCCTTCTGTCGATACATCGATCGATCCACCTGTTGAATCTCGTATTTTGATGATGAAACCACTTGATATGTGTTTATAATTTAAACTGCATTTTGAGTGATGCAGGTCTACTCGATCAGGATTAGACAGTTAACGTAGGAGGAATTGACGTTGCCCCGGAGGAGATCACGTCAGGATATTGGACGGCAGAAGGCTTCGGACGTTGGGCATCGGGCCAAAGGAGAGCAAAATTGTGCCAAAGATATCGGGGTTGCGGAGGTCAACTACCGATTGGGCAACAAGCCGCAAGAGAGGATGATCTTATTTGAAGAATCGGACGGCGCCAACCAATGACGCGCCGGGCAAATGAAACGTCAATTAGCGTAATAATAACTGTCTAGTTCGGAGTAGAGTTTTGGCTTGCATGTGCAGGATTAACTACGATAACGATGAAGACATAAAGCGAAACAAAGTGCGGAGTCAAGCACGAAGGATTCGTTGGGAGTTTAAGAGTTCGACGGAAGTCCGAAGGATCGTTGGGAACGCTGCCGGAACTAGCCGAGAATGAGTAGGGAGCTTGTCGAAGGGTTTTTTGGAAGCTCGCCGGAAGGTTCGTGGGAAGTTCGCAGAGTTCGCCGAGAAAGATCGGAGCTTGCCGAAGAAGCTCATTGGAACTCGCCAAGATCAAATCATGAAGTTTAAGAGCTTGCTGGGAGTCCGCATAATGGTTTACGAGAGTTTATCGGAAGATCGCCGAAAGTTCGCCGGAAGCTCGCCGGAACAAGTCTTAACTTATGAACTTTGTAATAGCTTATAAAATGTCTTTAAATTTGTAGTTAGCATATTAATTAGGGTTAGGATTAGGTATTAATCCTATAACCCAAGTAGGGGCCAAATGAGCCCGAGTTCGAACTAGTTTGGGCTAAGATTGAAGCCCAACTAGTGGGCTGAAAACACTGTAGGCGGTGGCACGCCTAGTGCCCGAGAGCTGGGTTGTAGCACCGCTTGGGCTGGGCGGTGGCACCGCCCAGCATTGTCAGGGTCAAAAACTGACAGGCGGTGGCACCGCCACTGACAGGCGGTGGCACCGCCACTGACAGGCGGTGGCACCGCCAACATCTGGAACTCCACGAGAATTCAAGTTTGGAGCCCAAATTTGAATCCTCTTGAGGCCTATAAATACCCCTCAAATCTCAGCTGAGATTACAACTTTTTGAGCAGCAATTGATTGAGAGAAAAGTCTTAGAAAGTCTTAGCAGGTCTAGTTTTCAATTTGCTAGAAAAGTTCTCCTCCTTTCTTGTTGAAAATTTGTAAGAGGTTGAACTGTTTGTAAAAGGTTGTAAGAGGGGTATTTGCCCTTCCATTTCAAGAGATTTGCTAGTGGAAGGTGGGAGCCTCATCGAAGAGGGGCCTCGCAAGTGGATGTAGGTCATTTGACCGAACCACTCTAAAATCGGCGTAATCTCCGGTTTGCGTTTATGTTTATGCATTTATCTTTCTGCAAACCTTTACTTTGCTAAGTTCACTGCCCTCATCTTATTACGTACGCTTTCAACGATACCAAAGGCTTCGGACGTTGGGCATCGGGCCAAAGGAGAGCGAAATTATGCCAAGGATATCGGGGTTGCGGAGGTCAACTGCCGATTGGGCAACAAGCCGCAAGAGAGGATGATGCGCTGAAGAATAGGATGAAGCGCCAACCAATGACGTGCCAGGCAATAGAATGTCAATTCGCGTTGTAATAACTGTCTAGATCGGAGTAGAGTTTTGGCTTTCATGTGCAGGATTAACTACGATAATGATGAAGACATAAAGTGAAACAAAGTGCGGAGTCACGCACGAAGGATTCGTTGGGAGTTCAAGAGTTCGACGGAAGTCCGAAGGATCGTTGGGAACGCTGCCGGAACTAGCCGAGAATGAGTAGGGAGCTTGTCGACGGGTTTTTTGAAGCTTCGCCCGGAAGGTTCGTGGGAAGTTGGCGGAGTTCGCCGAGAAAGATCTGAGCTTGTCAAGAAGCTCATTGGAACTCGCCAAGATCAAATCATGAAGTTTAAGAGCTTGCCGGAGTCCTGAGAATGGTTTCAGAGTTTATCTGAAGACGCCGAAAAGTTCGTTGAAGCTTCGCGGAACAAGTCTTGACTTATGGACTTTGTAATAGCTTATAAAATGTCTTTAAATTTGTAGTTAGCATGTTAATTAGGGTTAGGATTAGGTATTAATCCTATAACCCAAGTAGGGGCCAAATGGGCCCGAAGTTCAACTAGTTTGGGCTAAGATTGAAGCCCAACTAGTGGGTGAAAACACTATAGGCGGTGGCACCCGCCTGGGCTAAGCGGTGGCACGCCCGATGCCGAGAGCTGGGTGGTAGCACCGCTGGCTGGGCGGTGGCACCGCCAAAGACCGTCGTGGTCAAAACCGACAAAGCAGGTAGCATCACATCGACAAAGTGTGGCACCGCCAAAGATCGGAACTCCACGAGAATTCAAATTTGGAGCCCAAATTTGAATCCTCTTGAGGCCAATAAATACCCCTCAAATCTCAGCTGAGATTACAACTTTTTGAGCAGCAATTGATTGAGAGAAAAGTCTTAGAAAGTCTTAGCAAGTCTTGTTTTCAATTTGCTAGAAAAGTTCTCCTCCTTTCTTGCTGAAAATTTGTAAGAGGTTGAACTGTTTGTAAAAGGTTGTAAGAGGGGTATTTGCCCTTCCATTTCAAGAGATTTGCTAGTGGAAGGTGGGAGCCTCATCGAAGAGGGGCCTCGCAAGTGGATGTAGGTCATTTGACTGAACCACTCTAAAATCAGCGTAATCTCCGGTTTGCGTTTATGTTTATGCATTTATCTTTCTGCAAACCTTTACTTTGCTAAGTTCACTGCCCTCATCTTATTACGTATGCTTTCAAACGAAACATTATTCTTATCGTACGAAAGATTTATTAAAACCGAAGTTTTAATCCGCTGCACTAATTCACCCCCCCCTCTTAGTGCCGCTCGGATCCTAACACTACCGGCCCGACGTCCAATCTTCTGACATGTTCCTCCGGCACAACTTGATTTTTCCTACTTTAATTATCTCATTCTGATCGAAGTATCCTACGTCACTCAAAACATAGATTAAAACATAAACGCAATTATCAATTAGTTTCATCATCAAAATACGAGATTCAACAATCTCCCCCTTTTGAGATAGCAACTTCTACATCATGCAAGCTAGCAAATTACAAATGTTCAAGAAGGCAACTCTTGCTTATTGAAATATGTAAATTTTGTCAACTTTGCTAGATGCGCATGTTAGCATGTTTTGCTTCTTAAGATAGACAAGATAGCACTTTTGTAATTTTTGTTTCTTAAGATGTTCAAGATAGCAAGCTCTACATCTTGCAAGCTAGCAATGTTATAACATTTTAGAACATACAAGCTAGCAATTTAAAGATGTTCAAGAAAGCAACTCTTGCCTCTTGAAATATGCAAGTTTGCTAGATGTGCACGTTAGCATGTTTTGCTTCTTCTTGAGATTTCAAACTAGCAATTATCGGTAATGTTCAAGATAGCAATTTCTTCTCTTTTGAGAAGTGTAATTTTTGCTTTCGTCTTTAATTATACAAGCTAGCTAGTTTGCCTCTTTTCATGATGTCCACGCTAGAAATTCTTGCTCCCCCTTTGTCATTGTCAAAAAGAAGGGAAGACCCTTATATCAATTTTCAGATTATGACAAAGGTAAGTATCAATCTTATTTGTACATCATTATATATTCAAATTAAAACATACACAATTTTAAAAACCTTATTTCTCATGCACGATACCGAAAAATAAATCAATCATCATTAATGAACATATCATACATGATACTCAAACATTAAAATTTTTAAGCATTTATCAATATGTTGATCATGATACCAAACATTAATCATTTAAAGCATTCATGATACACATCATATGCAATACATCATGTACATCATTGTCATAAGTATTGCATGCATCATTTCAAATTCATGAATATTTCATCATTGCATGCATCATACCAAATCAGAAAATCATTATTAATGTATGATTCCAAATCATCATTTATTTCATATCATGATGGTACTAATTTTGTCAACTTACATCCTACCATTCATGATCGAAACTTCTTATTTGTATACATCAAAACAAATTAATAGATATTTCATGTATTCATATCATCACATAAGGAATATCAAGAAGAATGAGATGTATTTCATTCATTCAAAGAATTTTACATAACAAAATTCAAGTCATAAGCCTTAAAAGATGTCATGAGAGAACATATAAACAATCTTGATTTATAAAATGAATACTCAAGTTATAATTTCGAAAAATCAAGAGAAATTATGATTCATTTTAACAAATCTCCTCTTAAATAAATAACATAAAGAATTCTTAGGAGAACATGAAAAAGATAGAATTCATTTAATCTTGGAAGAGAACAAGATATTAATTCATGCATATAAAATCTTGATTTAAGCATAAGAAATCTCAATTTATAAATTTTAAAAAATCAAGATAAAGCTCATTTAACTCATCAAATCAAGATCAATAAATTTTCAAAAATGAATTGTTAGAATCATGAAAATCCGAAAATAAAATTTAACACTTTCATGCATTCGGACATGGGTTTGCTATAGATTTTCAAACACAATCATGAAGATAAAACATGCTCATGATCATGGAAATTTTTGTATCCAAAACACATAATTTCTAACATGTTATTAAGGCATGTAATAGTGTAAAATTCTCATTATAGCAATTATATCCTACCATGCATGATCAAAATTTCTCCTCATTTTATCATATTTAACATGATTGAAGCATTGAACATAATTCATATTTAAAATGTATCTCATGTTATAAGTATGAATCAAGCATTTGTGATATCCGAAATCATCTTCAAAGTCACATTCAATAAATTCATATATGACAAGCATAGATTTATTAAAAAGTCGATAAGATAGAGGATCGCATTTCATTTTTATAAATTTCTAGTCATGTGATTTACTTCTTATAAGCATGCCTTTACCTTTAATAAAACAAGTGTCAACATTTAAGACGGAAAGGTAAATTTCATAAAACAAATCATCAAGCATGATTCCATGTTAACATCCTTTTAATATCTTGATATTCATCATCAAGTATGATTTCAAAAAGTATGTTCAAGAGAAATCATTAAGACCAAATGCATGATACACTCATTTATTTTCATATTTATTTTCATGAGATTCACAAGATTGGTAAAATAAATTCATTAATCTCAATAGGATAGAAAATTCATTTCCATTTCATTGATTTCATGTGAGGGTATTCAAGTCTTTTGTGAAAACATATATCATCATTTAAAATCAAAACATAAGTTTCGTCATGAAATCGTCAAGACCAAACATATCATGATATTACATCTATCATCAAAAGACTATCAAGAAATTCATGCATAGATGTACATGGACTATGTCATCTTAATATGTCATAAGAATGTCATCTTAATTCGTCATAAAAATGATTAGACCAAAAACATGTTAATCTAAAATGAGAGTTTCAAATCAACATTTACGTCAAAAACTCATGCATGACATAAAATCATCAAGATACACATGCATGGATTAATCTTAAGCATTATCACATATCATATAATTATCATCCATAATGTTGCATAGATCATTCAACATTTCTAAACATAACATGCATGAAACCTTAGCAATAAACTTTTCATGATCAAATTTTTAATTTTTCAAAGATACTAAAAAGAAAAATATGATATAATTTTTGAAAAATATTTTTTTATTTCCTATTCCTACTATCTAAATTAAGCACTCATGAAAAACTTTAAGTAATTTTAAAATAATTTAAGAGAGTTGAGTTACTTACCTTGTAGTCGAAATCAATCAAAGCCCATCAAAGCCCAATTCATCATTTCACTTTTGAAAGTTCTTGTTTCATCCTTGGTTGCCTTCCTCTTCTTTGGCCTCTTCCTCCATTCAAGTTTATTGTTTATTTTAGATTTTGGTTTAATAAACTTATTAAGATTCAGTGTTCGAAGTTCAAGTTCATCATTGTCCTCATCACTTGAGTCATCACTCAAGTGGTATTCATTTGTCCGGAGTTCCAAATCCTTCCTATTCTTTGGAAGGTGGTTCAAGTGCTTATCAGGTTCAAAATGTTTCAAAAGTATCATTTCATAGGTCATTAATGGCCTGATTAATTCTTCTAATGGAAAATCATTTAAATTTTTTATCTCTTGTATTGCGATTATTTTAGGATCCCACCTTTTTACAAGGGATCTTAAGATCTTGCTTACGAGATCAAAATTCGAAAAAGATTTACCAAGAACTCTTAGATTTTTACGACATCTGTGAAACGGGTGTACATGTTGTCTATAGTCTCGCTTGGTTGCATTCGAAAAAGCTCAAAATCATGCAATAAAATATTAACTTTTGAATCTTTGACTCTACTAGTTCCCTCTTGCGTGATTTCAAGTGTTCGCCAATTATCAAAAGCCGTTTCGCACGTAGAAATCCGATTGAACTCATTTTTGTCCAAAGCACAAAATAAGGCATTCATAGCCTTTGCATTTAAAGAAAAATACTTCTTCTCCAAATCCGACTATACGTTCATCAGTTTAGAGGAAAGTTGAAAACCGTTTTCAACAATATTCCATAAATCCAAATTCATAGAAATCAAGAAAAATCTCATTCGAGTTTTCCAATTAGTGTAGTCCAATCTGTTAAACAACGGTGGATGAACAACCGATAAGCCCTCTTGAAAGCCATAAAGAGTCATTTCTCTCGGGTGTAAATCTAAAATGAGAAATACCAGGCTCTAATACTAATTGTTAGGATCAAGAGCACTAAGAGGGGGGGGGGGGGGGGGGTGAATAAGTGTAGTGGAAAACTTTCAACGATTTAAAACGATGTTTGTACAATAAAGACGATTTCGGTAAGAAAGCCGATTCAGAAATCACTTTAACTTGTGATCAAGTGAGATGCAGTTAAATTAAAAATATAGAGATAGTTTGCAATTAAGATAGAGAACATAATGTAATTGAAAACCGAAATACGATGTTCGTACGATAAAAGCGATTTCGGTATGAAAGCCAATTTGGAATTTGCTTTAACTTAAATTAGGCAAAGTGCAGTTAAAGTAAAGCTATGGAGGCAGTTTGTGGTTAAGATAGAGAATAAAAAGTAAATGCATACCGAGATTTAGAGTGGTTCGGTCAATCTTGACCTACATCCACTTTTGGCTTGCTCCTTCGATGAGGTCACCGACATCCACTAGAGGCCTTCCTTGAATAGGCGAAGGCCAACCACCCTTTTACAGTTTCACTCCTTTTGATGGGCTTAGGAGACAACTCTTATAGAATTTTTCTCCTCTCTTGAAAGCTCAAAACTTGGAAGAAACGAGGGAGGAGAACATCTAGCCTTTATAACACTTTTTGAGTTATAAGATTGAATTTTCGGTGCCCTTTCACACAGGAAAGGGTTGGGTATATATAGGCCCCAAACTGGTTTGAATTTGGAGCTCAAAGATGTCACCACCCGGATTTCCGGGGTCCTGGCGGTACTATCGCCAGACTGGGCGGTACGACCGCCTGACAGAGCTCGGAGACCAAGCTCTAGCGGTGCCACCGCTTGACAGGGGCGGTTGCACCGCCCAGTCTCGCTCGGAGACTGTGCTTAGGTGGTGCCACCACCTAACCTGGGCAGTTGCACCGCCTAGCTTTCCTAGGAGACCATCTCTTGGGTGGTGGCACCGCCTAACAGGAATTCTGGTCCGAATGGGTTATTCCATTCGACCTATTTTGGGTCTATCAAGGGCCCAATTGCCCCTAGATTAAGTTAATAGGATCACCTCCCATTCCTAACTTAATCTACATGCTAACTACGATATTTCTTAAGACATTTATTGAACTTGCTCCGGTGTGTCAATCGCTTCTTCCGGCAAACTTCCGGCGAACATCCGACGAACCTTCGGCGATGCTCCGGCGGACTTCCGACAAACTCCAGGACTTGCGACTATCCACTTGGTGAGTTCCAACGAGCTTCTTTGGCAAGCTCTTAGACTTTTCGGATTTGTTCCCATAGAACCTCCGATGACCGTCTGGACTTCTGTCGAACTCTCGAACTCCCAACATGATCATAGTCTTGACTCTAGTGCAACTCCTGTTGCATGTCTTACTTCCATTGTAGTTAATCCTGCACATGTAAAATAAAATTTTGATCGAGACAATTAATCCTAAGCAATTAACCAAGTTGTCCATTATGTCATTGGTCCCTTGACGCTTCGTTCGATTATTCGGTGCATCGTCCTCTCCTGTGGCCTATTGCCCAATCGGCCAGTTGACTCCGCAACTCCGATATTCTTGGCACAATACCCGCTCTTCTTGGCCCGATGCCCGAGTGTGTGGCCCGAAGCCTTCTATCGATACGTCGACCGATCCACCGGCCCGACATCCAATCTTTTGACATGTTTCTCCGGCACAACATGATTTTTTCTGATTTAATTGTCTCATCCTAATCGAAGCATCCCGCGTTACTCAAAATGCAGATTAAAATATAAACATAATTATCAATTGGTTTCATCATCAAAATACGAGATTCAACACATGCAAGTAGTGATGAAACGCTATGACGAAACATTTTATAAATGCATGAAGTGTTTATACATTTCTTGATGTTTGATATATGGAAATCATTGACAAATGCATCTCTCACAGATTTCACTCTTATGAATTCCAATTGATATCTTAATCCTTGAAAGATGAATTTTTGTGTATAATAATTATTTACAAGATTGGGGATTTGATTTCATCTGGATATCTCGATCCTTTTCATGAATCCCTTCTCTTTATCAAAATGAAAGCATGTTTTAATGAAAACTTATTTATCGTTTTTGACTTGATTCAAATCATTTCCCAAATTTAGTTCTTAATGGATTCCCTCCTTACCTTCTTTCTTCTTCTTCCTGCAAAATGTGATGACAAAGGGGGAGAAGTTGATTGAATCTATCGCTTTAATGTTGATAACATTTAATGATGAGAACTTTTGAGTGTGAAACTTGCTTGCATTTTTTTTACCACATTTGCATTGTTGAATTGTTCTCCTTTTTATTGATGACAAAGGGGGAGAAATAATACCAAAATGTGATAAATTGATGACAAATATATGTAATGTATTTCATCATATGTACTTGCAATGTTTGCTTGATAAATTTCTTTCATTATGATAAAATATCTAGAGCTTAGCTTGCTATTTTACAATGAATATCTTGCCATAGAATGATGAATTGCTAGCTTTGTCATATTTTATATTTGAAATATTATACTTGAAACTGGATGTCATGACTTGACATCATACTTGGCATTGTATCTTGAGAATGTTAGATAATGATAGAAATCATGATGTGCATGTTGATAAGTCTAATGAACTTATTTTATTAGTTTATTTCTTGAATTCAAGAATGTCTTTTCTCAAGCATGGCATATAGACAGGGGGAGTTAAGGTTAACTCCGTCATCAATTGATTGTCATCATCAAAAAGGGGGAGATTGTTGAATCTCGGATTTTGATGATGAAGTCAATTATAATTTGTTTGATCTAATCTATATATTGAGAAAAGTGTACAGGATTAACTATGATAGTAGTAAGACATAAAACAAGTGTTGTATTGGAATCAAGATCGAGATCTCATTGGGAGTTCGAGAGTTCGTCAGAAGTCCGAACGTTTATCGGAAGTTCTACCGGAACCAACCGAGAAGTCCAAGAGCTTGCAAAAGAAGCTCGTCGGAACTCGCTAAGAAGATCGTGGTAAAGTCCAGGAGCTTGCCGGGAGTCTGCCGAAACATTACCGAGAGTTCGTCGGATGTTCGCCGGAAGTACGTTGGAAGCTCGCCGGAAGAGCAATTGACGCATCATAACAAGAAGTGCTGTAATTATGTCTTAATTATTATAGTTAGAGTACAAATTAAGTTAGGATTGGGAGGTAATCCCACTACTTAATTAGGGGCCAATTGTCCCCTTAACAGGGCTAAATTGGGCCAAATTGAGCAGCCAATTCAGCCCCTAAAAATATGGCCGGCGGTGGTACCGCTTGGAAAGCAATGTTAGGATTAAGAGCGCACTAAGATGGCGGGGAGGGTGGGTTGAATTAGTGCAGCGGAAAACTTATGCAATTTCAGAAAATATTTCGTATGTTCAAAGGAAATCAATTCGGAAAGATAATTACTTTAAAATGTAAGAGAGCTTAAGTGTAGTGAAAGCAAGATGAGGAGAAGAAGTACTTTGCTATAAAATGATTTGCAGTTAAGGAAGATTGCTCAAAATGAAATGCAAACCATATTTAGAGTGGTTCGGTCAATCGTGACCTACATCCACTTTCGGCTTCCTCCTCCGATAAGGTCACTGGCGTTCACTAGAGGCCTTTCTTCAATAGGTGAAGGCCAACCACCTTTTACAGCTTTTCTCCTTTTGCCGGGTTTAGGAGACAACACTTACAAGTTTCACTCCTCTCTTGAATGATCTCAACACTTAGAAAGGGAGGAGGAGAACTCTAGCACTTTTACAACTCTTTAATACTTCAAAGACTCAAGAATATATCAAGATTTTGGTGCCCTTTCATGTAGAAAAGGGTGGGGTATTTATAGACCCGAATGACTTTAAAAAATGGAGCCAAGAAGCGTCTCATCCCGGATTTCTGAGGTCCTGGCGGTACCACTGACATTACTGGGCAGTACTACCCCTTGACATCTGACACTGGGCGGTACTACTGCTCAGTCTGGGTGGTACCATCGCTTGACAGAGCTCGGAGGCCGAGCTTTGGGGGTACCACTGCTTGACAGGGGTGGTACCACCGTTGGAAGCAATAATTGCCGACGGCGCCACCGCTTGACAAGGGCGGTACCACCACCAAGAATTCTTGGGAGACCGAGTCCACCAACCGAAAATTCTGGGTCTTGGTTGGGCCTTGAATCCAGCCCAAACTAGCCCATCTTAGGGCCCAATTGGCCCCTAATTAAGTTAGTGGGATTACCTTTCAATCCTAACTTAATTAACACTCTGACTATGACAACTAAGACATGATTACTACAATTTATGTTTCGGTGTGTCAATCGCACTTCCGGTGTACTTCTGGCGAACATCCGACGAACTCTCGGCAATGCTTTGGCGGACTTCCAACAAGCTCATGGACTTTGCGACGATCTTCTTGGCGAGTTCTGACGAGCTTCTTTGGCAAGCTTTTGGACTTCTTAGTTGGTTCTCGTAGAACTTCCGACGATCTAACGAACTCTCGAACTCCCAACGTGATCTCGATCTTGACTCCGACACAACACCTGCTTCAAGTCTTACTGCCATCGTAGTTAATCCTGCACACTTTTCTCAACATACAGATTAGATCAAACAAATTATAATTGACTTCATCATCAAAATCCGAGATTCAACAATCTCCTCCTTTTTTATGATGACAATCATTTGATGACGGAGTTAACCTTAACTCCCCCTATCTATATGCCATACTTGAGAAAAGTCATTCTTGAATTCAAGACATTTGAATTCAAAAGACACATTCATAAGTTAAGTTTATTTAAACTTATCATTACTCACATCATGATTCCTATCATTTTCTAACATGATATCAAGGAATGACATCCATTTTTAAGTCTTATATTTCAAATTATGAAGGATGACAAATATAGCAATTCATCATTCTAAGATATCAATTTGTAAACTCATAAGTTAAGCTCTAGATCTTATCATAATGAAGCAAAGTTAACATGCAACCTTTTCAAGTGTAAAATTGCATACATTTATCATCAATAAATTGCATACATATATCATCAATTTACCATATTTTGGTATTATTTCTCCCCCTTTGTCATCAACAAAAAAGTGAACGATTCAACAATAAATGCAAGTGTGGTAAAAGTTCATGTCATATTTCAAATTGTAAAGAAATTCATATAAATCATATTTCAAGCATTCATGACATGATATCATTCAAAAGTTCTCACATTAAAAGTTAGAAATATTTAATGAGATGGCTTCCAACATCTTCTCCCTTTTTATTTTTCATTAAAACTTCGCATGAAGGAGGAAGGTAAGGAGGAAAAACCATTGAGAACCAACTTTGAATGAGGTTAAAAATGATAAAAGAGTGTTTTTAAATCATGCTTCATTTTTCACAAGGATCAAGATATTCATGTGAAATTAAATCCTCATTTTTACAAGTGTTCATAAAAAGAAAATTCTTCCTTCATTAAAAAGGAATTTATGTGAAAGAATCATCATTTCAAATCCATTTCTCAATAAAAATTTACAAGAGAGAAATCCGAGAGATGCATTTGTCAATGAAATCCATGAATCAAACATCAAGATATGTATAAATACTTCATGTATTTATAAAATGTTTTGTCATAGCTTTTCATCACTACTTGCATAAGGTAATATCATTAGTGTTTTGTAGTACTCAAAGATTAAGAATTCGATGTATGATTAAAACATCTCAATATTCAATAGAAATCATAATCATCAAAGTAAACTTCATGCTATTGCATTGTATGATAACATGCTCATAATCATAGAAACTTTTAGCATCAAGGTACAAAATTTCCAACATCAAAGTAAATTTATTGAAGCACACAACCTTATCATCATGTAAGATTTGCATCATAAAATTATCAACACAGAATTTAAATGAGTGATCAAGGAATCAAGAATGTCTGAATATAAAATTTAACAAGTTCATGCATTTGGACATATTAACATTCATAACTCTCTTCTAATAAAATCAAATTGTTCTTCACTTAGAGGCATTGTAAAAATATCGGCTAATTGATGTTTTGTATCAATAAATTCTAGGATTACATCATGATTAGTGACATGATTTCGTATAAAGTGATGCCTAATATCAATATATTTTGTTCTAGAGTGTTGAATAGGATTCTTGGTTAAACATATTACACTAGTATTATCACATTTTATAGGGATATTTTTAAGACGAATCTTATAATCCTCTAAAGTATTTTTCATCAACACAACTTATGCACAGCATGCACTAGCTACAATGTACTCAGCTTTGGTTATAGATAGTACAATCGAGTTTTGTTTCTTGGATGACCAAGAAACAAGTGCTTGTCCTAAAAACTCATGTTCCGGATATGCTTTTACTATCTAATCTACATCCAGCAAAATCTGCATCAGCATATGCAATTAGTTCAAAGTTCTTAGATTTTAGATACCATAATCCTAGATTAGTGATACCTTTAAGATATCTAAGTATTCTTTTAACTGCTTTGAGATAAGATATCATAGGATTAGATTGAAACCTAGTGATAGGGCCTATTTTGGGTCCAAGACATGCCACACCCAGTGTCACATGCTAGGTCAGAATCTATACCAAGCCATTGCTTGGCACGTCTCGGGAATCCTGAGACGGCACCGCCCCCAAGACATGACAAGTCAGAATCCATACCAAGGCACTGTTTGGCATGTCCACCACGCCAACCCACATACGACCTGTTGAATCTTGTATTTTGATGATGAAACCAATTGATAATTACGTTTATGTTTTAATCTGCGTTTTGAGTGATGCAGGATGCTTTGATCAGGATGAGACAATTAAAGCAGGAAAAATCATGTTGTGCCGGAGGAACATGTTAGAAGATTGGACGTCGGGCCGGTGGATCGATCGACATATCGACAGAAGGCTTCGGGCCGCAAACTCGAGCATCGGGCCAAGAAGAGCGGGTATTGTGCCAAGGATATCAGAGTTGCGGAGTCAACTGGCCGATTGGGCAATAGGCCACAGGAGAGGACGATGCGCCGAATAATCGGACGAAGCGTCGAGGGACCAATGACATTTCGGACAACTTGGTTAATTTCTTAGGATTAATTGTCTCGATCAAAGTTTTATTTTACATGTGCAGGATTAACTACGATGGAAGTAAGACATGCAGTAGGAGTTGCACCGGAGTCGAGACTATGATCACGTTGGGAGTTCGAGAGTTTGACAGAAGTTCGGACGGTCATCGGAGGTTCTGTGGGAACAAATTCGAGAAGTCCAGGAGCTTGCCAAAGAAGCTCGTCGGAACTCGCCAAGTGGATCGTCGCAAGTCCAAGAGTTTGCCGGAAGTCCGCCGGAGCATCGCCGAAGGTTCGTCGAATGTTTGCTGAAAATTCACCGAAAGCTCGCCGGAAGATGCGATTAACACACCGGAGCAAGTTACAGCAAATGTTTTAAGAAATATCATAGTTAGCATGTAGATTAAGTTAGGAATGGGAGGTGATCCCGTTAACTTATTCTGGGGGCAATTGGGCCCTTGATAGACCCAATTTGGGCCGAATGGATCAACCCATTCGGACCAGAAGTCTGGTCAGGTGGTGGCACCACTAGGGTCGGCGATGGCACTGCCCAAGAGATTGTCTACTAGGAAAGCTAGGCAGTGTAACCGCCAAGGTCAAGCGGTGGCATCGCTTGGGCTTAGTCTCCGAGCGAGACTGGGCGGTGCAACCGCCCTAGTCAGGCGGTGGCACCGCTTGGGCTCAGTCTCCGAGCGAGACTAGGCGGTGTAACCGCCCCTGTCAATCGATGGCACCGCCCAGAGGCTCAGTCTCCGAGCTGCCAGGCGGTTATACCGCCCTAGTCAGGAGGTAGTACCGCCAGGACCCCAGAAATCTGGAAAATAACATTTTTAAGCTCCAAATTCAAACCAATTTGGGGTCTATATATACCCCACCCTTTCCTGCATGAAAGGGCACCAAAAATCCAATCTTGCTCTCTAATTTTTAGAGCTCAAAAAATGTTGTAAAGGCTAGAAGTACTCCTCCCTCTTTTCTTCCAAGTTTTGAGCTTTCAAGAGAGGAGAGAAATTTTGTAAGGGTTGTCTCCTAAGCCCGTTAAAAGGAGTGAAACTATAAAAGGGTGGTTGGCCTTTGCTTATTGAAGGAATGCCACTAGTGGACGTCGGTGACCTCATCGGAGGAGGAAGCCAAAAGTGCATGTAGGTTAAGATTAACCGAACCACTCTAAATCTCAGTTTGCATTTACTTTATGTTCTCTATCTTAGCTGCAAACTGCCTCCATAGCTTTACTTTAACTGCACTTCGCTAATCTAAGTTAAAGCAACTTCGGAATCGGCTTTCATACTAAAATCGCTTTTATCGTACGAACATCGTATTTCGGTTTGCAATTACATTATGTTCTCTATCTTAAATGCAAACTGTCTCTATATCTTTACTTTAATTGCATCTCACTCGATCACAAGTTAAAGTGATTTCTGAATCGGCTTTCTTATCGAAATCGTCTTTATCATACGAACATCGTTTTAAATCGTCAAAAGTTTTCCACTACACTAATTCACCCCCCCACCCTCATAGTGCTCTTGATCCTAACAATTGGTATCAAAGCCCGGTATTTCTCATTTCGGATTTACACCCGAGAGAAATGGTTCTTCATGGCTTTCAAGAGGGCTTATCGGTTGTTCGTCCACCGTTGTTTAACAGATTGGACTACACTTATTGGAAAATTCGAATGAGAGTTTTCTTGATTTCTATGAATTTGGATTTATGGAATATTGTTGAAAACGATTTTTAACTTACCTCTAAACTAATGAACGAATGGTCGGATTCAGAGAAGTATTTTTCTTTAAATGCAAAGGCTATGAATGCCTTATTTTGTGCTTTGGACAAAAATGCAAAGGCTATGAAGGCTATGAATGCAAAGGCTATGAATGCCTTATTTTCTACATGCGAAACGGCTTTTAATATTTGGCGAACACTTGAAATCATGCACGAGGGAACTAGTAAAGTCAAAGACTCGAAAGTTAGTATTTTATTGTATGATTTTAAGCTTTTTTGAATGCAACCAAGCAAGATTATAGGCGTCAAGTACACTCTTTTCACGGATGTCTTCAATAATCTAAGAGTTCTTGGTAAATTTTTTTTGAATTTTGATCTCGTAAGCAAGACCTTAAGATCCCTTCCAAAAAGGTGAGATCCTAAAATAACCACAATACAAGAGATAAAAAAATTAAATGCTTTTCCATTAGAAGAATTAATCGGGTCATTAATGACCTATGAAATGACACTTTTGGAATATTTTGAACCTGACGAGCACTTGAACCACCTTCCAAAGAATAGGAAGGATTTGTAACTCCGGACAAATGAATACAACTTGAGCAATGACTCAAGTGATGAGGACAATGATGAACTTGAACTTCGAACACTAAATCTTAATAAGTTTATTAAACAAAAATCTAAAATAAACAATGAACATGAACGGAGGAAGAGGCCAAAGAAGAGGAAGGCAACCAAGGATGAATCAAGAACTTCCAAAGGTGAAACGGCGAATTGGGTTTTGACGGGCTTCGACTACAAGGTAAGTAACTCAACTCTCTTGAATTATTTTGAAATTACTTGAAGTTTTTCATGAGTGCTTAATTTAGATAGTAGGAATAGGAAATAAAAAATTATTTTTCAAAAATTATATCATCTTTTTCTTTTTAGCATCTTTGAAAAATTAAAAATTTGATCATGAAAAGTATATTGCTAAGGTTTCATGCATGTTATGTTTTGAAATGTTGAATGATGTATGCAACATTAGGGATGATAATTATATGATATGTGATAATGTTTAGGATTAATCCATGCATGTGTATCTTGATGATTTTATGTCATGCATGAGTTTTTGAAGTAAATGTTGATTTGAAACTCTCATTTTAGATTAACATGTTTTTGGTTTAATCGTTTTTATGATGAATTAAGATGATATTCTTATGACATATTAAGATGACATAGTACATGTATATCTATGTATGAATTTCTTGATAGTCTTTATAGATGTGATATCATGATGTGTTTGGTCTTGACGGTTTCATGATGAAACTTATGTTTCGATTTTAAATGATGATACATGTTTTCACAAAAGACTTGAATACCCTCACATGAAATCAATGAAATGGAAATGAATTTTCTATCCTATTGAGATTAATGAATTTATTTTACTAATCTTATGAATCTCGTGAAAATAAATGAGAGTATCATGCATTTGGTCTTAATGATTTCTCTTGAACATACTTTTTGAAATCATACTTGATGATGAATATCAAGATATTAAAAGGATGTTAACATGGAATCATGCTTGATGATTTGTTTTATGAAATTTACCTTTTCATCTTAAATGTTGACACTTGTTTTATTAAAGGTAAAGGCATGCATATAAGAAGCAAATCACATGAATAGAAATTTATAAAAACGAAATGCGATCCTCTTTCTTATCGACTTTTCAATAAATCTATGCTTGTAATGTATGAATTTATTGAATGTGACTTTGAAGATGATTTTGGATTTCACAAATGCTTGATTCATACTTATGACATGAGACACATTTTAAATATGAATCATGTTCAATGCTTCAATCATGTTAAATATGATAAAATGAGGAGAAATTTTGATCATACATGGTAGGATATAATTGTTATAATGAGAATTTTATACTATTACATGCCTTAATAACTTGTTGGAAATAATATGTTTTGGATACAAAAATTTCCATGATCATGAGCATGTTTTATCTTCATGATTGTGTTTGAAAATCTATAGCAAAACCATGTCCGAATGCATAAAAGTGTTAAATTTCATTTTCGGATTTTCGTGATCCTAACAATTCATTTTTGAAAATCTATTTATCTTGATTTGATGATTTAAATGAGCTTTATCTTGATTTTTTGAAATTTATAAATTGAGATTTCTTATGCTTAAATCAAGATTTTATATGCATGAATTAATATCTTGTTCTCTTACAAGATTGAATGAATTCTATCTTTTTCATGATCTCCTAAGAAATCTTTATGTAATTTATTTAAGAGGAGATTTGTTAAAATGAATCACGGTTTCTCTTGATTTCTCGAAATTATAACTTGAGTATTCATTTTATAAATCAAGATTGTTTATATGTTCTCTCATGACATCTTTTAAGGCTTATGACTTGAATTTTGTTATGTAAAATTCTTTGAATGAATGAAATACCTCTCAACACCTAATAATTCTTCTTGATATTCCTTATGTGATGATATGAATACATGAAATATTCATTAATTTGTTTTGATGTATACAAATAAGAAGTTTCAATCATTAATGGTAGGATATAATTTGACAAAATTGATACCATCATGATGTGAAATAAATGATGATTTGGAATCATGCATTAATGATGATTTTATGATTTGATATGAAGCATGCAATGATGAAATATTCATGAATTTGAAATGATGCATACAATACTTATGACAATGATATACATGATGTATTGCATATGATGTGTATCATGAATGCTTTAAATGATGAATGTTTGGTATCATAATCAACATGTTGATAAATGCTTAAAAATTATAATGTTTGAGTATCATGTATGATATGCTCATTAATGATGATTGATTTTTTTTCGGTATCGTGCATGAAAAATAAGGTTTTTGAAATTGTGTATGTTTTAATTTGAATATATAATGATGCACATATAAGATTGATACTTACCTTTGTCATAATCTGAAAATTGATATAAGGGTCTTCCCTTCTTTTTGACAATGACAAAGGGGGAGCAAGAATTTCTAGCGTGGATATCATGAAAAGAGGCAAACTAGTTAGCTTGCACAACTCAAGACGAAAGCAAAAATTACACTTCTCAAAAGAGAAGAAATTGCTATCTTGAACATTACCGATAATTGTTAGTTTGAAATCTCAAGAAGAAGCAAAACATGCTAACGTGCACATCTAGCAAACTTGTATATTTCAAGAGGCAAGAGTTGCTTTCTTGAACATCTCTAAATTGCTAGCTTGCATGTTCTAAAATGTTGTAACATTGCTAGCTTGCAAGATGTAGAGCTTGCTATCTTGAACATCTTAAGAAACAAAAATTACAAAAGTGCATAAGTTTATACTACAAACACATTAATACTACAAACACATTAAAGTTGGATTTCTCCTTTTTGTTGATGACAAAGGGGGAGAAGTATTATGTTATGCATAAGTTTATGCATATGTTCATGATGACTTGTTGCAAGTATTCATGATGAATATTGCAATGACTTGAATTCAGTTTGAATTCAAGGTTCTATCAATATGACATATTGATAGGGGGAGTTTGTTTAAACTCCGGGAGTTAAGTTTAACTCCATCATCAATTGGTTGTCATCATAAAAAACAGGGAGATTATTGAATCTCATATTTTGATGATGAAACCAATTGATAATTACGTTTATGTTTTAATCTATGTTTTGAGTGACATAGGATGCTTCGATTAGGATGAGACAATTAAAGCAGGAAAAATCATGTTGTGTCGGAGGAACATGTCAGAAGATTGGATGTCAGGCCGGTGGATCGGTCGATGTATCAACAAAAAGCTTCGGGCCGCAGACTTGGGCATCGAGCCAAGAAGAGCGGGTATTGTGCTAAGGATATCGGAGTTGCGGAGTCAACTGGCCGATTGAGCAATAGGCCACATGAGAGGATGATGCACCGAATAATCGGATGAAGCGTCGAGGGACCAATGACATGCCGGACAACTTGGTTAATCGCTTAGGATTAATTGTCTCGATCGAAGTTTTATTTTACATGTGCAGGATTAACTATGATGGAAGTAAGACATGCAGTAGGAGTTGCACTGGAGTCAAGACTATGATCACGTTGGGAGTTCGAGATTTCGACAGAAGTACGGACAGACATCGGAGGTTCTGCGAGAACAAATCCGAGAAGTCCAGGAGCTTGCCAAAGAAGCTCGTCGGAACTCGCCAAGTGGATCGTCGCAAGTCCAAGAGTTTGCCGGAAGTCCGTCGGAGCATCGCCGAAGGTTCGTCGGATGTTGGCCGAAAGTTTGCCGGAAGCTCGCCGAAAGAAGCAATTGATGCACCGGAGCAAGTTGCAGTAAATGCCTTAAGAAATATCGTAGTTGGCATGTAGATTAAGTTAGGAATGGAAGGTGATCCCGTTAACTTAATCTGGGAGCAATTGGGCCCTTGATAGACCCAAATTAGGCTGAATAGATCAACCCATTCAGACCAAAATTCAGGTCAAGCAGTGGCACCGCCAGGGTCGGTGGTGGCACCGCCCATGAGATGGTCTCCCAGGAAAGTTGGGCAGTGCAACCACCCAGGTCAGGCGGTGGCACCGCCTGGGCTCGGTCTTCGAGCGAGACTGGGTGATGCAACCGCCCCAATTAGGCAGTGGCACCGCTTAGGCTCAGTCTCCAAGCGAGACTGGGCGGTGCAACCGCCCTAGTTAGGTGGTGGCACCTCCTAGAGGCTTAGTCTCCGAGCTACCATGCGGTTGTACCACCCCAGTCAGGAGGTAGTAACGCCAAGACCCCGGAAATCTGGGAAATGACATTTTGAGCTCCAAATTCAAACCAGTTTGGGGCCTATATATACCCCACCCTTTCCTATATGAAAGGGCACTGAAAATCCAATCTTACTCTGTGATTTTTATAGCTCAAAAGTGCTGTAAAGGCTAGAAGTTCTCCTCTCTCTTTTCTTTCATGTTTTAAGCTTTCAAGAGAGGAGAGAAATTCTGTAAGGCTTGTCTCCTAAGGGCATCAAAAGGAGTGAAACTGTAAAAGGGTGGTTGGCCTTCGCCTATTGACGGAAGGCCTCTAATGGACGTCGATGACCTCATCGGAGGAGGAAGCCAAAAGTGGATGTAGGTCAAGATTGACCGAACCACTCTAAATCTCAATTTGCATTCACATTCTGTTCTCTATCTTAACAGCAAACTGCCTCCATAGCTTTACTTTAATTACATCTCGCTTGATCACAAGTTAAAGTGATTTTCGAATCGGCTTTCTTACTAAAATCGTCTTTATCATACGAACATCATTTTAAATCGTCGAAAGTTTTTCGCTGCACTAATTCATCCCCCCCTCCTTAGTACTCTTGGTCCTAATACGACCGACCCTCGGACAATAGTATAAAGACCTCTGGCCGGCATCCAGCCCAAGAGGAGAAAAAAGGGGAACCATTCCATAAAACAATTGATTTGCTCGTCGGAGGGGCTACAGTTAGGAATCACCTAACGAAGGCCTTTGTTGCAGGTAGGCGGTCGCCCCGAGCCACAAGTGCCCCGCCTAGGAAATCGCCACCCTATGAGGGAGGTAGAGCTGTCACTTATCTATGGAATGGAGAGACGCAGCTCGACGCTGACGGCGCTCGGACTAACAAACGCTGACCAACACTCCATCACGAAGGCCTGACCTACTTGGGCGTCCAGCTCAGCCAACAGGGAACTCCCGACATCGACCCGTGGACTTAGCCGTGCTAACCCATCAGCCACAGCATCTTTGTTCACCAACATTTTGGCGCTAGAAGAAGGTCCATGTCGTAGGAGCATCCCACCGAGGCTTTTCCCGAGGGAGAACCGATGGCCGGTCACCCCTTTGTTGGGCTCGGAGAGCCATCCCTGCCCGTTCCTAGAGACGAGGGAATCCCAGCCACAATGCCAAATCACTACTGGCATCTATTCAATGACCTAGGGTGGTCGCCTCCCTGACTTCCCGCAAGAACCTCGGTCGTGCCACCCGAGGCGTTCCTCAACTTGACTAAGCAAGTGCAAGCGATGGCTGAGATGATGCAAACCCTCGTACCCCTCATTCCTACGATTGTCCGGCTAGCAGCTCCCTCGATCGAGCCGGCACTCTTAAGGGCCGAGTAAGGAACAAGTCAGGATGGATGAAGCACATGAACACGTGGCGGGCCCAAGAGACCCGCTACTAGTCATAGGTGCCCAGCAAGCCAATCACGTGAGTGATAGCACGTGTGACTTGATACAGAATCTTTTTGCTTATTATATTTTGGCGTATATTACTTTATAGCTATTGCATAAATGCATATATATATTGTGATGTCCTTGGATTTGTGCAATGGGAATCGGATCGTGATGAGATCACGATAATGAGATCGATTCACCTTTAAACACATATCCTAAATAATCCCGATCATAGGTTACTCGAGAGGGACATCGTGGATAAACGGATAGACCGGTGTCTGTCAGATACCCGCATTACATATGATGGATGTAGCTGGTCTCATAGTCGCTCGTGTAGGGACACTAGGGATACTGAAGATGTGCTCATTGGAGAATGAGTTCACTGATTGATCCGCTTACGGAATCTTTGGATGGTTGATGATGCCTTATTGTCGACAACGATTCCAGTAGTCCTAGTGGTGTATCTAGTCCTTAGACTTGAGACACCAAGGATGTCCTGTATGAGTGCTCCACTCTTTGATACCAGACTTATAGGTTTGGCTGTCCCGAGATCTAGTACATTTTGGTCATTGGGAGTGGTAGTCGACCTTACGAGGGCTATTGAGTGTCGATAGAGGATCATCCACTCTCGGCGTCATGAGAGGAATATCCCATGTGTTCTTGCTCGGACAAATCCTGGCCAGGGTCATTCGGGTTGAGAGAGAAAGAGTTCTCTCAGGAGAATCCGATCAGAAAGCGAGACTTGAGTAGAAACCGTATGGGTCCGACAACACCATGCTCGATATAAGGTCTTTGGGATATTAGATGGATGAGGGACTATAGGTACATGGTAATCGGGACGACAGGTCCAATGGATTGGATTGCCCTATATCGATGCCGGGGACTACTGACGTAGTGGCCTAGTACGTCGTCAGAAGTCGATGAGTCGAGTGAATTATTACAGAGATAATAATTCACCTGAGTTAGAAAAGAGTTCGGACGGTATGACTCACGGCCATTTCGATATTGGGCCTAGAGGGTCACACACATATGGTAGGCATTGCGATGAGTAGAGGTTGGATATGAGATATCCGACGGAGCCCTTTGTCTTATTGGATGTAGATCCAATACCCACTAGGGAAGGACCCATTAGGGTTTGACACGGGATCTCTATAAATAGGAGGGATTCACAGCCTCATAGGCTAGAGTCTTTGCTTGCCTTTCCTATTCTCCTCTCCCTCTCCACCTCAGAGGCCTGGAGTTTTGAGGAGGGTCGTCGCAACCCTGTTGTGTGGATCACCGCTAGAGAGGAGGACGCTTAACCTCCTTCACCCTCTCCTAAGGATCTGCAAGGAAACAGGGATATTCGATCTCCCTAGGTAACATAATCTCTATACGCAGTTTTGTGTTTTGCGGATTTTTGCGCACCAATCTTCGCACGACGACGAACATCTTTTTGGGAATCGGGGATTTTTGTTTTCTTGTTCTTTCGCTGCGCATATGATGTCGCCCCCATGATTTCCCAACACCCGCCCGAGCAGGGCACTCCCGCACCTGACCGAATTGCTCCACCTCCCTTCTAGTCAGAATCCATATCGTCCGACTCAGCTGATGACTCGTTCAGGAACCAGCTGTCCCGAGTCAACCACCGCTTGGACGAATTCCAGTGCATGCTCCGGAAGTCGTGGGGCGAGGCGGGTGAAGGCAACTCGGGCGGATCACCTTTCATTCAAGAAATATGGGACAAGCCCGTCCCCCTCAACCTCAGGTTGCCAGCATTGGAGGCGTATGACGGTGGCTCCAACCCCACGGAGCACGTCGCCACGTTCCGAGCTCAGATGGCCCTCTATGGCACGTCTGATGCCCTAATGTGCAGTGCATTTCCGACCACCTTCAGGGGACTAGCCCGAACATGGTTCAGTCGGCTGCACCCCTCCTCGGTCTCATCTTTCGATCAGCTCGCAAGAGAGTTCAGGCATAATTTCCTTGCCAGCATGCGGCCCAGGCCTTCCATGGCTGCTTTACTTGTGTTATCCCAATGCGAAGACGAGTCGCTCTCCCAATTCATGGCACGCTTTGCCACCGAAATCTGGGGATTCCCGGACGCTCACCCCTCTTTAATCACGCAGGCGTTCCTAATGGGCTTGAAACCTTCAAGGCTCTTATGGTCACTAGTCAAGAAGCCGCCTACAACCGTCCTCGAGATGCTTCAGCGTGCCAACCAGTATGTCAACGCCGAAGCTCTAGTGGCGGGAAAACACATGGACGAGAAAAGGCCAAGGGTGGAACAACCCCGTGGGACGACCACGACAGCCCTGATGTGACCACACAGAAGGCCCAACCGACCAGAGCTACCGAGACCACCGCCTCTACCCTTAAACGTGTCTCGTACTGAGATATTTCTCCAAATCAGGGAAAAAGGCCTTTTGCGACCGTCCAACCCCCTGAAAGCTACTCACGAAAATCAGTCTAAATATTGCAGGTTCCATCGAGACTACGGTCATGATACGAAGACCTGCCGTGACCCTCAGAATCAAATTGAGGACCTGATCCGAAGAGGCCACCTCGGTTGCTACCTTAAAGAACCTTGAGAAGCGACCCCGCGGCCAAGGGGGTCCGTCGAGAGACAGATCGATGTCATCTCCGGGGGACTGGCAACCGGCGGCAATAGCTCAACGACGAGGAAAGCCTACGCCCGAAGCATGGTTGAGAAACGCCCTTGAACCAAGCTCAAGCCCAAAATTATTTTCGGGCCAGAAGAGACTGAGCAATCCCATCACGATGATGCTTTGGTGATATTCGTCCGGATAGCCAACGCTCGGGTAAAAAGGGTAACATTAGACACTAGGAGCTCCGCCGACATGCTCTACCTTGACACCTTCAGGAAACTCGGCTTGACCGACGAGGACCTTAAACCCATGGCGTCAATGGTCACCGGGTTCACAAGTGACTCTATTTCCCCGCTCGACATTGCCGCCCTCCTTGTTACCATCGGGGAAGAGCCAAGGGCTAAGACGATAATAACTACCTTCATGGTAATCGATCTGCCCTCGGCCTATAACGTCATCCTCGGCCAACCGACACTCAACAAGCTGAAGGCGGTGGTGTCTACCTATCACCGGGCTATGAAATTCCCAACTCCAATGGGGATCGCGGAGTCCCAGAGCAAACCGGGAGAATCAAGGCGGTGCTATCTTACAACGATGGCTCTCTCGAGAAAGTCATGCCCCTGCCAAGTTACGGACGCCCGAGGAGGAGCCGTAGGGCCGGAGCATCTAGAGCCACCCGAGCTGATCACCAAGGTGCCCTTAAAAAGGAGCCGGCCCGATCAGACCGTGAAGGTTGGGGCGATACTCCCCGAAGCGGAGCAGCTCCAGCTCATCGATTTCTTGAGGGGGAATGCCGATGTATTCGCATGGTCCCTAGAGGAGATACTTGGGATCGACTCGAGCGTGATCCAACACCAGCTTAACATCGACCCAACGGCTCAACCGATAAGGCAAATGCCAAGGAGATTCGCTCCCGACTAACAGAAGGCGATCAGCAACAAGGTCGACCGCCTTAAAAAAGCAGGATTCATCACCAAAGTGAAATATCCTCGGTGGCTATCGAATTTAGTCCTCGTTAAAAAACATAATGGAAGCTAGAGGATGTGCGTTGACCACACCGACCTCAACTGAGCATGCCCCAAAGATTGCTATCCACTCCCGAGAGTCGACCAATTGGTCGATGCCACCACAGGCTATCTGCTAGTCATAGGTGCCCAGCACGTGTGACATGATACAGAATCTTTTTGCTTATTATATTTTTGGCGTATATCACTTTATAACTATTGCATAAATGCATATATATATTGTGATGTCCTTGGATTTGTGCAATGGGAATCGGATCGTGATGAGATCACGATAATGAGATCGATTCACCTTTAAACACATATCCTAAATAATCCCGGTCATAGGTTACTCGAGAGGGACATCGTGATAACCGGATAGACTAGTGTGCTGTATACCCGTCCATATGATGGATGCAACTGGTCTCATAGCTGCTCGTGTAGGGACACTAAGGATCTGATCTGTGTGCTCATTGGAGAATGAGTTCATCGATTGATCCGCTTTTACGGAATCTTTGGATGGTTGATGATGCCTTATTGTCGACACAATGATTCCGTAGTCCTAGTGGTGTATCCGGTCCTTAGACTTGAGACACCAAGGATGTCCCAGATGAGTGCTCCACTCTTTGATACCCAGACTTATAGGTTTGGCTATCCCAAATCTTGTATACTGGTCATTGGGAGTGGTAGTCGACCTTCTGAAAGGCTATTGAGTGTCGATAGAGGATCATCCACTCTCGGCGTCATGAGAGGAATATCCCATGTGTTCTTGCTCAGACAAATCCCCGCCAGGATCATTTGGATTGAGAGAGAAAGAGTTCTCCGGGAGAATCCGATTAGAGCGAGACTTCGAGTAGAAACCGTATGGGTCCGACAACACCATGCTCGATATATACGGTCTCGGGATATTAGATGGATGAGGGACTATATGTACATGGTGGCGAGGATGACAGTCCAATGGATTGGATTCCGTGTATCGTCTCGGGGACTATAGCGTAGTAGCCTAATACGTCCCAGAGTCGATGAGTCGAGTGAATTATTACAGAGATAATAATTTCGAAGTTAGAAGGAGTTCGACAGGTATGACTCACGGCCAGCTCGATATTGGGCCTAGAGGGTCACACACATATGGTAGGCATTGCGATGAGTAGAGGTTCGGATATGAGATATCCGACGGAGCCCTTGTCTTATTGGATGCAGATCCAATACCCACTAGGGAAGGACCCATTAGGGTTTGACACGGGATCTCTATAAATAGGAGGGATTCACAGCCTCATAGGCTAGAGTCTTTGCTTGCCCTTCCTATTCTCCTCTCCCTCTCCACCTCAGAGGCCTGGAGTTTTGAGGAGGGTCGTCGAAACCCTGCTGTGTGGATCACTGCTAGAGAGGAGGACGCTTGACCTCCTTCACCCTCTCCTAAGGATCTGCAAGGAAACAGGGATATACGATCTCCCTAGGTAACACAATCTCTATACGCGGTTTTGTGTTTTACGGATTTTTGCGCACCAATCTTCGCACGACGACGAACATCTTTTTGGGAATCGGGGATTTTTGTTTTCTTGTTCTTCCGCTGCGCATATGATGTCGCCCCCCATGATTTCCCAACACTATCAGTTTCTTACATTCATGGACGCATTTGCAGGCTACAACCAGATCCGGATGGTGCCTCGGTATCAAGAGAATACAGCCTTTGTCATCGACAAAGGTATATATTGCTACAAGGTGATGCCCTTCGGTTTGAAAAATGCCGGGGCAACCTACCAAAGAATGGTCGATGAACTGTTCAAACACCAACTCGGGAGGAACATGGAAGTGTACGTGGATGATATGAATGTGAAGTACAGAACCGCAAGCACGCACCTAGCGTACCTAGCGGAAACATTCCAAACGCTCAAGCGATATGATATCTGCCTAAATCCCATAAAGTGTGTCTTCGGGGTCTCCTCGGGTAAGTTCCTTGGCTTTATCATCCATCAGAGGGGAATAGATGTGAACCCGGAAAAGATCCGGGCCATAACATAGATGCATTCCCCCCGCTTGGTCAAGGACGTGCAGCGCCTCGTCTGGAAGTTAGCAGCTCTCAGTAGGTTCGTACCATGTTCGGGCAATAAGTGCATCCCCTTCTTCTAAGCCTTACGACAGGCCGGCCAATTTACGTGGACCTCGGAATGCGTAGAAGCCTTCGAAAAACTGAAGACATGCCTCGCCCACTTGCCTAGGCTTGTTTCACCCAACCCAGGTGAAACCCTCGGTCTCTACCTAGCAGCATAAACGCAAGCAATCAGCTCAGTGCTTATTCGGGAAATGCCCCCAGCACAATAGCCCATCTACTACGTCAGCCACGTCCTCACCGGACCCGAGGCAAGGTACTCCCCAATCGAAAAGCTGACTTTCGCACTGATAAAGATGGCCTGGAAGTTGTGGCCTTACTTCCAAGCCCACACGATCAAAGTGATTACCGACCAGCCATTGCGGCAGATCCTCTCCGACTTCGATGCCTCAGGGCGGATGCTGCGATGGTCAGTCGAGCTCAGCGAATTCAAAATTCAGTACTCACCTCGGACCGCTATCAAAGCTCAGGTATTGGCTGATTTCATATCCGAGTTAAACCATGAAGATCATACCCATAAACAGGAGAACGACGAGAATGCATGGATCCTGCATGTGGACGGGTCGGCCATCACCGAATCAGCCGAGATCGGGCTCGTTCTCAAAAGTGCGTCCGGGGAGACCTTCGAGAAATTGCTCCGATTACAATTCTGAGCCACAAACAATGAGGCCGAATACGAAGCACTATTCCACGGCCTCCGCCTCACCCTAGAGATGCATGTCGCTAACCTCGAAGTCTATAGTGACTCCCAGTTGGTGACAGGACACGTCAACGGGAGTTATGAAGCCCGAGAGCCAACGATGGTATTGTACCTAACAGAGGCAAAGTGGCTTACCCACCGCTTCAACCACCTCTTGATCACTAGAATACCTTGGGCACGGAACACACGGGCCGATACACTTACCCACCGCTTCAACCACCTCCTGAGCTGGGCGGTTGCACTGCCCAGCTTTCCTGAGCTCTTGGGCAGTTCCACCGCCAACCCAAGCGGTTCCTATTAGGATCAAGAGCACTAAGAGGGGGGGGGGGGGTGGTGAATTAGTGCAGCGAAAAACTTTCGACGATTAAAACTGCGGTCGTACGTTGAAATCTGATTCCGACGTAAAAGTCGTTTCGTGCAGATAATAACTTTGCAAGCTTATGGAAACGTATTTGAAGTAACGTAAGGAAGGTAGTTTGCAGTTAAGATAGAAATCAGAATATAAGCGCAAACTGAAATATGATGTTCGTATAATAAAACTGATTTCCATCTTAACGCTGATTCGAAAAATACTTAATTATGAAATACGTTCGTAAATGAATAGAAGGCAGTAAGCTATTAAGGAGGTTTGCAGTAAAGATAAGATGCTCAAAGTAAATGCGAACCGAGATTTAGAGTGGTTCGGTCAATCTTGACCTACATCCACTTTTGGCTTCCTCCACCAACGAGGTCATCGACATCCACTAGAGGCCTTCCATTAATAGGCGAAGGCCAACCACCCATTTACAGTTTTACTCCTTTTGACGGGCTTATGGGACAACCCTTACAAACTTTTCTCTCCCCTCTTGAAAGATCAAAACTTGGAAAAAGAGGGAGGAGAACTTCTAGCCTGTACAACACTTTTAAGCTCTAAAAATCAGATAGTAAGATTGGATTTTCGGTACCCTTTCATGCAGGAAAGGGTGGGATATATATAGGCCCCAAACTAGTTTGAATTTGGAGCTCAAAAATGTCTTTTTCCGGATTTCCGGGGTCCTAGCGGTACCACCTCCTGACTAGGGTGATACAACCGCCTGGCAGCTCAGAGAGTGAGCCTTTGGGTGGTGCCACTGCCTGACTAGGGCGGTTGTACCGCCTGACAAAGCTCGGAGACCAAGCTCAGGCGGTTCCACCGCTTGTCAGGGGCGTTTGCACTGTCCAGTCTCGCTTGGAGACTAAGCCCAGGCGGTGCCATCGCTTGCCTAGGGCGGTTGCACTGCCCAGCTTTCCTAGGAGACCCTCTCCTGGGCGGTGCCACCACCGACCCTGGCGGTGCCACCGCCTAGCAGGAATTCTGGTCCGAATGGGTTGACCTATTCGGCCCAATTTGGGTCTATCAAGGGCCCAATTGCCCCCAGATTAAGTTAATGGGATCACCTCCCATTGCTAACTTAATCTACATGCTAACTATAACATTTCTTAAGACATTTACTACAACTTGCTCCGGTGCATCAATCGCTTCTTCCAGCGAACTTCCGGCGAACATCCGACGAACCTTCTGTGATGCTCCGACGGACTTCCGGCAAACTCCTGGACTTGTGATGATCCACTTAGCGAGTTCCGACGAGCTTCTTTTGGCAAGCTTCTGTACTTCTTGGATTTGTTCCCATAGAACCTCCAACGACCGTCCGGACTTCCGTCGAACTCTCGAACTCCCAACATGATTATAATCTTGACTCCGGCGTAACTCCTACTGCATGTCTTACTTTCATCGTAATTAATCCTGCACACTTATCTCAACATATGGATTAGATAATAAATGACAATTGACTTCATCATCAAAATCCGAGATTCAACAATCTCCCCCTTTTTTATGATGACAATCAATTGATAACGGAGTTAACCTTAACTCCCCCTATCTATATGCCATACTTGAGATAAGTCATTCTTGAATTCAAGGCTTTTGAATTCAATAGACTTATTGATAAGTTAAGAATTCTTAACCTTATAAATTACTCTCATCATGATTCCTATCATGATGTATCTTATTGAAAATGATGTCAAAACTTGACATCCATTCTCAAGTTTTACGTTTCAAATATGAATGATGGTAGCAGTTCAACATAAGATATCAACATGTAAATTTACAATTTAAGCTTTTGATATCTTAACGTAAAGCAAACATTTCTAGTGTTTAGCAATCATAGCATTTCATCACATGGTAAGATATCAACACGTAAAATTACGATGCAAGTTCTTGATATCTTAACATGATGCAAACATGGCATAATGCAAATATGGCAATCATAGTTATCATCAATTCATATATTTTTGATGATGCAAGCATGGCATAATCATAGGATCAATACTCATAGCATCAATTCATATATCTCTCCCCCTTTGTCATCAACAAAAAGGAGAACGATATAAGCAAATTTTAAGCATAAGTGCGATATTTATTCATGTCATAACTAGGTTCATGTCAATTTCCAACAGTGAGTGATAGGATACCAATTATGCAAACATCTCAAGGAAAACATGACATGGAGATAGCTTTTAATACTTCTTCCTTTTTATTTGTTATTATCTATTTGCATGAAGGAGGAAGGCTATTTGTGATATCAGCTATTTGTGAGTTTACTTTGAATGAAGTTAAAATTGATGAGAGATTAAATCATACTCCATTTTTACAAGGATCAAGATATGTATGTGAAACAAATCCTTACAAGTAAAAACAACATCCATATTTCAAGAAGGAATTTATAAGCAGGAATCATTTTTATCAAATTCATTTCTCAAAAAATATTTTTCACACGATAATTGTATGAGAGATGTTTTTGCTAGTTGATTTCATATGTCAAAAATCAATGATGAGAATCAAACTCGATATAACATATGCTTATTAAGTTTGGAAAAGGATAATGTATCGAGAAAATCCGATTATTAGGATACCACTAGTTAAGAGAATCCGAAAAATGAAATTAACACTTTCATGCATTCGGACAAGACTATACTATAGATTTTCAAATACAATCATGAAGACAAAACATGCTCATTGTTATGGAAATTTTTCTATCCAAAAAACATAATTTCGAACATGTAATTTTAGGCATGTAATGACAATCAAGTGATTTGATCATTCAATCAATAAAGTCCGAAAAATGATTTTAACAAGTTTATGCATTCAGACACATTAACATTCCTAATTCTCTTTTAATGAAATCAAATTATTCTTTGTTTAGAGCTTTTAAAAAAATATCAGCTAGTTGATACTTAGTATCAATGAACTCTATGATTACATCATGATTAGTGACATGATCTCGTATGAAGTGATGTCTAATATCAATATGTTTTGTTCTTGAGTGTTGAATGAGATTCTTTGTTAAACATATTGCACTTGTGTTATCACATTTAATGGGAATGTTTTTAAGATGGACTTTATAATCTTCTAAGGTGTTTTTCATCAACACAACTTGTGCACAGTATGCACTAGCTGCAATATACTCAGCTTCGGTTGTTGATAGTGCAACCGAGTTTTGTTTCTTAGATGACCAGGAAACAAGGGAATGTCCCAAAAATTGACATGATCCTGATGTGCTTTTTCTATCTAATCTACACCCAGCAAAATCCGCATCAGCATACGCAATTAACTTAAAATTCTCAGATTTTGGATACCATAATCCTAGATTTGTGGTACCTTTAAGATATCTAAGTATTCTTTTAACAGCTTTAAAATGAGATATCTTAGGGTTCGATTGAAACCTAGCACAAAGTCTTATACTGAACATGATAGCTGGTCTAGTTGTAGTGAGGTAAAGTAAACTTTCTATCATACCCCTATAAGTTTTTTGATCGAATCTTTCTCCACTTTCATCAAATTCTAACTTAGTGGGGGTGCTCATAGGAGTGTTAATAGCTTTTGAGCTATTCATATTAAATATTTTTAGCAGATCTAAGGCATATTTAGTTTGACTAATAAAGATGCCATTGCTTAGTTGCTTAATTTATAAGCCTAAGAAAAAGATTAATTCTCCCATCAAACTCATTTCAAATTCGAGACTCATGGTTTCAACAAAAGATTCACAAAGAGATTCATTCGTAGAACCAAAGATAATATCATCAACATAAATCTGAACAATGAGAAAATTATTTTCAACATTTTTGATAAACAATGTAGTATCGAACTTGCCTTTTGTGAAATTATTTTTAATAAGAAAAGTACTAAGTCTATCATACCAAGCCCTTGGGGCTTGTTTTAAACCATAGAGAGCTTTAGTTAATTTAAATACATGATTAGAGAGGCTATTATTTTCAAATCCGGGAGGTTGTTCAACATAAACTTCTTCAGAAATAAAGCCATTAAGAAAAGTGCTTTTAACATCCATTTGAAACAACTTAAAATTATTATTACTAGCATAGGCAAGGAGCATCCTTATGGCTTCTAATTTAGCCACAAGAGCGAAGGTTTCTTCGTAATCGATACCTTCTTCTTAGTTGAAACCTTTGGCCAATAATCTAGCCTTGTTTCTAACCACGATACCAGATTCATCTTTCTTGTTTCTAAAGACCCATTTAGTACCAATAACTAAATGGTCATTTGTTCTAGGAACAAGCTTCCACACCTCATTTCTTTCAAATTGATTTAACTCATCTTGCATTGCGATAATCCATAAATCATCTTTCATGGCTTCGTCAATACATTTAGGTTCAATTTGGGAGAGAAAGACGGTGTTGGCACAAAAATTTTTAAGAGAAGAATGTGTTTGAACCCCCTTAGATGTGTCTCCTAGGATTAGCTCCTTAGGATGAGCATCTACATACTTCCAGTCCTTGGGTAAGGGTGTTTTGGAAGTGGATGCTTCCAAGTTGCTAGTTGGAGAAGGGGTTTCATTTAAATTCAAGAAATCAAAATTAACATCATCATCAAAATCATTTTTCTTGATTTCGGAAATCTCATTGAAAACAACATGAATAGATTCTTCAATAATTAAAGTTCTTTTACTGAAGATATGAAAAGCTTTAGAAACCAAAGGATAACCAAGAAAAATTCCTTCATCGGATTTAGCAACAACTTTTCCTAAGGCATCTTTTTCATTCAAGATAAAACATTTACACCCAAAAACTTTAAAATATGAAATATTGGGTTTTTTATTATTCCACAACTCATAGGGAGTTTTGGTGAGTAAGGGTCTTACTAGAACTCTATTCAAAATATGGCATACAGTGTTTACGGCTTTGGCCCAAAAGTATTTGGGTAGGCTATGTTCATTTAACATGGTTCTTGTCATTTCTTGTAAATTTCTATTCTTTCTTTCTACTACTCCATTTTGTTGAGGATTTCTCGAAGTAGAGAAGTTGTGGTTGTATCCATTAGATTCACAAAATTCTTGGAAATCACGGTTTTGAAATTCACCACCGTGATCACTTCGAATTGATGCAATCATAAAACCCTTTTCATTTTGAACAAGTTTACAAAACTTGATGAAATATCTAAAGCATTCATTTTTGTGTTTCAAGAAATAAGTCCATGTGTATCTACTATAGTCATCTACAATGACGAAGGCGTATTTGCCACCTCCTAGGCTTGATGTAGAGATTGGTCCGAACAAGTCCATATGGATTAATTATAATGACCTAGAGGTACTTATTTGATTCTTAGATTTGAAACTACCCTTAATTTATTTTCCTAATTGACAAGCATCACACACATTATCTTTGATGAACTTGATATGAGGAATTCCTCGTACAAGTTCTTTGGATGATATTTGAGTGATTAGTTTCATGCTAGCATGACCTAATCTCCTATGCCAAAGCCAAGCATCCTCATTCAAAACCGAGAAACACATTTCATTGCAAAGATCATTGATGTCAATGGTGTATACGTTATTCTATTTTAATGCAATCATAGATATGTTTTTGTGTGGTTTTTCAATGATGCAAGCATTAGATTCAAATTTGACGATATATCCTTTATCACATAATTGACTAATGCTCAAGAGGTTATGTTTTAAACTATCAACTAACAAAACATCTTCAATAAAGAAGTTGGATTTGTTACCTATGGTTCCTTTGCCAATGATTTTACCCTTCTTGTTGTCTCAGAAGGTGACATAGCCTTCGTCTATGCTAGTGAGCTTAGAGAATTGAGATGGATCTCCGGTCATATGCCTTGAGCATCCACGATCAAGGTACCATCTCTTTCTCCTAACTTGTGATGGTGTATGTCTCTACAAGAAAGGATAATTTTTATGTACCCATTTGTTTTTGGGTGCCTCAAAAACTGATCTACAATGTTTATCTTGTTGCATAGAGTTTATCATGGTTCCTTTAGGAACCCAAATTAATTTGTTCGGACTAATTTTCGTGAATGGACACTAATGCGTTTTGTGTCCATATTTGCAACAAAAGTTGCATTTGCTTTGGTGTCGAACATGTAAGATAGGGCCTTTTATGAAGGTGGTTGGCTTTTGGTGAGGACTTCTCACAAATTCGATTCCACTTCTTTTGGGATCGTGACCCTTATTTGCAAGGATCATGTTTAAAGACTTGCTACCAACCTCGAATTTCTTCAAGGTGTCCTTAAGTAGCAAGTTTTCCATTTGGAGAGTTTCTAGATCATGACATTTTTCACATTGAGCTAAACTATCATGATATTCAGTTTTTAATTTATCGAAATTGCTAACAAAACTATCATGCTTATTTTTCAGTAATTTATATTTTCTACTAATTGTTTTACATTTATCAAATAAGTCATGGAATGTATTTAATAATTCATCAAATGATAAATTTGCATCAATTAAATTTGTTACCTCTTCTCTGATGGTCATTAAGGCATAATGACCAACTTGCTCGGTGTTGGACTCCTCTTCTTTGGATGCGCTCGAGTCATCCCACGTTGCTTTGAGCACCTTCTTCTTTGATATTCTCTTCTTGGCTTGGGGACAATCACTTTTGTAGTGTCTCGGCTTTATGCATTCATAAGAAAAAACTTCTTTTTGGGTTCAAGTTTATTTTTTTTGTCACTTTTAAACTTATTTCTCTTAATGAATTTTTTGAATTTCCTTGTTAGAAGTGCCAAGTCATTGTCACAGTCCTCATCACTTGAGTTTTCTCTCAAGTGGTCATCTAAAGTTCTAAGTGCCATATCCTTCCTATTCTTTGGAAGGATGTCTTCTTGCTCTTCATGAGCCTTGCAAGTCATTTCATAGGTCATTAATGATCCGATTAGTTCTTCAAGAGGGAAGTTGTTTAAATCTTTAGCCTTTTGAATAACAGTAACTTTAGGGTCCCAACTCTTAGGAAGGGATCTTAGAATCTTATTTTTGAGCTCAAAATTCGAAAAACGTTTGCCGAGTCCTTTTAGACCATTGACAACATCCGTTAAACGGGTGTACATGTTGCCACTTGTGCCTTCGTGAGTCACTTCGAGTGTATACCAAATATCAAACGCGGTTTCACAAACCGAAACATGATTGAACTCATTTTTATCAAGCGCACAAAATAAGGCATTCATAGCCTTTGCATTAAGAGCGAAAGTCTTTTTTTCCAATTCATTCCAATCGATCATTGGAAGAGAAGAAATCGAAAATCCATTTTCGATAAGATTCCAAAGTTCAAAATCCATAGAAATAAGGAAGATCCCATTCGGGTCTTCCAATAGGTGTAGTCCGTCCCATTGAACATGGGTGGACGTGTAATAGAGTGGCCCTCTTGGTTTCCGGCGTATGTCATCTCTTTTGGGTTTTAATCCGTTTAAGAGTTAACCCCACTCTGATATTAATTGTTAGGATCAAGAGCACTAAGAGGGGGGGGGGTGAATTAGTGTAGCGGAAAACTTTCGATGATTAAAACTGCGTTTGTACGTTGAAATCCGATTCCGATATAAAAGTCGTTTCGTGTAGATAATAACTTTGAAAGCTTACAGAAACATATTTGAAGTAAAGTAAGGAAGGTAGTTTACAGTTAAGATAGAAATCAGAATGTAAGCACAAACTGAAATATGATGTTCTTATGATAAAATCGATTTTCGTCTTAACGCCGATTCAGAAAATAATTAACTATGAAACACGTTCGTAAATGAGCAGAAGGCAGTAAGCTATTAAGGAGGTTTGTAGTAAAGATAAGATGCTCAAAGTAAATGCAAACCGAGATTTAGAGTGGTTCGGTCAATCTTGACCAACATCCACTTTTGTCTTCCTCCACCAACTAGGTCACCGACGTCTACTAGAGGCCTTCATTCAATAGGTGAAGGCCAACCACCCTTTTACAGTTTCACTCCTTTTTACGAGCTTAGGAGACAACCCTTACAAACTTTTCTCTCCTCTCATGAAAGATCAAAACTTGGAAAAAGAGGGAGGAGAACTTCTAGCCTTTACGACACTTTTGAGCTCTAAAAATTACAGAGTAAGATTGGATTTTCGGTGCCCTTTCATACAGGAAAGGGTGCGGTATATCTAGGCCCCAAACTAGTTTGAATTTGGAGCTCAAAAATATCTTTTCCCGGATTTCCAAGGTCCTAGCGGTACCATCTCCTGACTAGGGCGGTACAACCGCCGAGCAGCTCGAAGATTGAGCCTTTGGGCAGTGCCACCGCCTGACTGGGGCAGTTGCACCGCCTGTCGGGGGCAATTGCACCGCCCAGTCTCGCTCGGAGACTGAGCCCAGGCGGTGCCACTGCCTACCTGGGGCGGTTGCACCGCCTAGCTTTCCTAGGAGATCCTCTCCTGGGCGGTGCTACCACCGACCCTCGCGATGCCACTGCCTAGCAGGAATTCTGGTCCGAATGGGTTGATCCATTCGGCCCAATTTGGGTCTGTCAAGGGCCCAATTGCCCCTAGATTAAGTTAATGGGATCATCTCCCATTCCTAACTTAATCTACATGCTAACTATGACATTTCTTAAGACATTTACTACCACTTGCTCCGTTGCGTCAATCGCTTCTTCCGGCGAGCTTCCGGCAAACTTCCGACGAACATCTAACGAACCTTCGGCGATACTCCGACGGACTTCCGGCAAACTCCTGGACTTGCGACGATCCACTTGGCGAGTTCCGACAAGCTTCTTTTGGCAAGCTCTTGGACTTCTCGAATTTGTTCCCAGAGAACCTCCGATGACTGTCCGGACTTCCGTCGAACTCTCAAATTCCCAACGTGATCATAGTATTGACTCCGACGCAACTCCTGCTACATGTCTTACTTTCATCGTAGTTAATCCTGCACACGTATCTCAACATATGGATTAGATAACAAATGACAATTGACTTCATCATCGAAATCCGAGATTCAACAGTTCCACCGCCGGCCAAGAAATTTGTGTCCGAATGGGTTGATATATTCGGCCCAATTTGGGTCTGTCAAGGGCCCAATTGCCCCCAGATTAAGTTAATAAGACCACCTCCCTTTCCTAGCTTAATCTATATGCTAACTACGATATTTCTTAAGACATTTACTGCAACTTGCTCCGGTACGTCAATCGCTTCTTTCGGCGAGCTTCCGGCGAGCTTCTGGCAAACATCTGACGAACCCTCAGCGATGCTCCGGTGGACTTTCGGCAAACTGCTGGACTTGCGACAATCCACTTGGCAAGTTCCGACAAGCTTCTTTGGCAAACTCTTGGACTTCTCGGATTTGTTTCCGCAGAACCTCTGATGACCGTCCGGACTTCCGTCGAACTCTCGAACCCCCAACGTGATTATGGTCTTGACTCCGATGCAACTCCTACTGTATGTCTTATTGCCATCGTTGTTAGTCCTGCACACTTATCTCAACATATGGATTAGATAACAAATGACAATTGACTTCATCATCAAAATCCGAGATTTAACACAACTATGAACCAACGGGCTCTGCCGAGGTCCTGTGAGCAAACCTGGACCTCCTCGAGGAAAGGAGGGCCAAGGTGTATCTGCGTACCTTGGTGTACAAAAAAGCAGTGGCCTAGATATACAACCGCAAAGTTCGACCACGACTGATCAAAGTTTGAGACCTTGTCCTCCAAGAAGGGACCTACCGACTCGAGTCCATGGAGGGAACCCCTCTGCCGAGGACATGGAATGCGACGAATTTGAAGAAATTCTATCCATAAAGACCGGGGGGCGAGCCTCCCCCAAGGAAGCATCTAAATACACAGTACAAGAAGATGAGAAGTCAGGATTCCAAAATAAAACCTTTAATTGATAAAAGCATATATACATCTGTTAGGATCAAGAGCACTAAAAGGGGGGGGTGAATTAGTGCAGTGGAAAACTTTCTGCTGTTAAAATCGAAAGCTGCGTTCGAACGACAAAAACGATTTCGGTGTAAAATCCGATTCTAAGACTACTTTAGCTTAGGATTAAACGAGATGACATTAAAGTAAATCTACAAAGGCAGTTTGTAGTTTATGATAAAAATCAGAATGCAAGCGCAAACTGAAATCCGATGTTCGTACGATAAAACCGGTTTACGTCTAAACGTCAACTTTGAAGATACTGAACTTTGAAATATGTTTTGTAAATGCGCAGAAGGCAGTTTGCAGTTATAATTGGAGTCAAAATGTAAACGTAAACTGAAATGTAATGATCGTACGAAAACGCTGATTTACATCTAAACGTAGATTCGGAAAGTTCTGAACTTAGAAACTCGTTCGTAAAAGCGCAGAAGGCAGTAGCGATTTAGGAGGTTTGCAGTAATGATAAAATGCTCAAAGTAAATGCAAACCGAGATTTAGAGTGGTTCGGTCAGTCTTGACCTACTCCACTTTTGGCTTCCTCCACCGACTAGGTCACCGACAACAACTAGAGGCCTTCCTTCAATTGGCGAAGGCCAATTGCTCTTTTACAGTTTTACTCCATTTGACGGGCTCAGGAGACAACCCTTACAGAACTTTTCTCTCCTCTCTTTACAACTCAAAACTTTGAAGAACAGAAGGAGGAGAACTTTTGGCCTTTACAACAATTTTGAGCTCTAAGAATCACAGAAAAGATCAAGATTTCGATGTATGTCTATATCTCTTTAGTGCTGAATGGGTGGGGTATTTATAGGCCCCAACCCAGTTCAAATTTGGAGCTCAAAACTATCAAATCCCGAATTCGGGATCGTTGTTTACACCCCCGATTTGGAGCGGGTTGCACCACCACCGCAGAGCTCAAGATCGAGCCAAGCGGTTGCACCTCTCGTCAGGGGTGGTTGCACCCTCGACCGAAGGTTGTAACCGCCGCCAGAGCTCGAAGACCGAGCTCAAGCGGTGCTACCTCTCTCGTCGTGGAGGTTGCACCGCCCGCCTTGTTCAAGATCGAGCCCAGGCGGTGCCACCTCTTGGCTGGGGTGGTTGCACCACTCGGTCTCCCCGGGAGACTTAGCTCAGCGGTGCTACCTCTCCGGCTTGGGCGGTTGCACCTCCCCAAAGAATCGTGGTCCGAATGGTTAGCTCCATTTGGCCCAATTTCGGTTTTTCAGGGGCCCAATTGCCCCAAGATTAAGCTAATGGGATCACCTCCCATTTCCAACTTAATCAATGTGCTAACTACGATAAATCCTAAGACAATCTCTGCAGATTGCTCCGGTGCGTCAATCGCTTCTTCCGACGAGTTTCCGACGAACTTCCGTCGATCATCCGATGAACTCTCGGTGATGCTCCTGCGGACTTCCGGCAAACTCTTGGACTTGCGACGATCCACTTGGCGAGTTCCGACGAGCTTCTTTTGGCAAGCTCCTGGACTTCTCGGATTTGTTCCCGCAGAACCTCCGACGACTGTCCGAACTTCCGTCGAACTCTCAAACTCCCAACATGATAATTGTCTTAACTCCAGCACAACTCCTGTTGCATGTCTTTCTTCCATCGTAGTTAATCCTGCACGCTTAAAATAAAACTTCAATCGAGACAATTAATCCTAAGCAATTAACCAAGTTGTCCGACATGTCATTGGTCCCTCGACGCTTCGTCCGATTCTTCAAGATCGTCTCCTCTCCGCAGTTTATTGTTTAATCGCCGGCCAGTTGACTCCGCAACTCCGATATCCTTGGCTTTAATACCGCTCTTCTTGGCCCGATGCCCGAGTCCACGGCCCGAAGCCTTCTATCGATACGTCGACCGATCCACCGGCCCGACGTCCAATCTTCTGACATGTTCCTTTGGCACAACATGATTTTCCTGCTTTAATTGTCTCATCCTGATCGAAGCATCCTGCGTCACTTAAAGCGCAGATTAAATCATAAACATATATCAAGTAGTTTCATCATCAAAATATGAGATTCAACAACATCAAGGTCTAGTGATACAATTTCAAAATTCGATCCGACCACAACAAAATGAAAAGGAGAAAGTACAGCCCCTATCTCCGAGGGGCGTCTCGGGCCCGTCATCAAAGGGGATGCTCGCCGGCATGTCGACATCTTGGTCCTCTGGCCGATCGGTAAATGGGTCTGGCTCCAGTTATTGATTTGGGTACCTTGCTCGAAAATGAGCATAGGCTATGCGATACTCGAACTCATATGTCACCCGACCTGACCTCACCAGGCCACGCTCGAACCCAGCGAATGACTTGTACTCAGCAAGCGCCTCCTTTATCTTCCCGGGCAGCGCTAGCCGCTCCTCCTTCAAAACTTCTTCGGCGACCTAGGCCGAAGATTGGGTAGTCTCAACGTCATGGGAAAGGGTCAGTAGCTCATCGTCCAATGTCCGGATGCGCAATCGGCTCTCCTCCAGCTCGCCCTTGAGGCATGTCACCTCTTCCTCGAAGGCCGAGGCGCGCTGCTTGGCCGCAGCGATGACTTCTGGACCGCCCCGGTCCCTCAACTCCTGATTCTCCCACTAAAGGGAGGCATTAATCCCCACCTGGCATTCAATCACCCAGCCGGCGTCGAGCACCTGGTTGATCAGCGCTATGGCGTAGTGTTGCCCTTGCACAAAGGTCAACGTTAGGACTCACGAGAAGAGAGGTTTGGACCAGGGTAGGAGCCACCGCTTACCCAGACAAACGACTTGGCCACCCGGTCCGCCAGTGCTTCCGAAGGGGAGCAGTAAAGCTCTTTCGCCATTGCTGGATGAAGAGCCCCGCAGAGAAATTCTCGGGCAATGGAGCTGTTGCCCCAGATATGGCTGTCGGCTTAGAGAGACGTCCATCGAGGGGTGTATGGGGTGCCCGGCTCCCTGGTTGGAATATCGGCCATGGCGAGGGACTCGAACTCCTAGCCGCTGGCCCGAGGGTGGGTGATGGAAATCTTCAACTTAGCAACCATATACCCCGATAACTAAAGAGCTATGATACATATGGAATGCAAATTGACCCCCTCCAATGATTTGAAACAATATGGATCATTCAAGATTGAAGTTAGGAAAACTATTCTAATCATATAATCAATGAAAATTTGATGAAGTAATTAGAATAGTACTTTGATTCCCTTAAAACGCCACAAACTAAGAAGATTGATAAGTTGAAAGGAAAAACAAAGATTTTTCTTGGGTTTTGAACGCACAAACAGAAATGCTCGATAAGTCCAAAGTTCATGCAAGAACCTAAAAACAAAACATTCACCGGTGTTGTAAGTTGAATATACTTCTCAATGTGTCCTTACAAAGAGAGTCAACCTTGTTTATATAGTACAAAGGCCAAGTACAAAAGGAATGAATATATTAAATGATATTCATATTCCTAATACATGAATGTAGATTACTCATGAATCTACATTGAATTGTTTTGAATAATTATTCATGAATAAGCCCACAATTCCTAATATGGTCCAACATGGCTGAATGACCTTTATTCTTCAAAGATGGCTAAAAATTCATCCTTCTCTCAAGGTTGGACTTTCTCTTCATGATGTTTACTTATTTGAATCAGGTTGATTATTTTAGGCTCTTCTTGTATCCATAGAACCTTGACCAAGTTTTGACTAGCTTGCTCCTTCCAAATACCTTCTAATAAACAAGTTAAGGCTTCTTTCATCCTTTTAGTTTTCGCTCTTGTCATTGGTCCTCGATGAATAGTTAAAGGGTCTTTGACAAAATTATAATCAACTTGCTCTTTCATATCATTCCCCCTTTCCTTGAAAGGATTCGTCCTCGAATCAGTGTCTTCATCACTTGCATCAAACAAAGATAAATAAAAAACATTGAAGGTTGCACTAACATTACCATACTCACCCGGTAGTTCCAACTTGTATGCATTGTCATTGATTTTTTTGAGAGACTCAAAATGGACCATCTCCTCTTGGTATTAGTTTATACTTCCTTTGGTTAGGAAATCTTTCCTTCCTCATGTATACCCAAACCCAATCTCTAGGTTCAAATATTACTTGCTTTTGGCCTTTATTGTGTTGTTTCTCATATTGTAGAGTTTTCTTTTCAATTTGTGTTTGGACCCTTTCATGCAATGCTTTGATAAAATCAACTTTTTGCTTACCATCCAAATTGGCCTTTTCCAGAGGTAAAGGTAGCAAATCCATAGGAGTTAATGGATTGAACCCATACACAACTTCAAATGGGGAATGGTTTGTTGTAGCATGCACACTTCTGTTATAAGCAAACTCCACATGTGGCAAACATTCCTCTCAATTTTTCAAATTCTTTTGAATTATGGCCCTCAAAAGTGTTGATAAAGTTCGATTTACCACCTCTGTTTGTCCATTAGTTTGTGGGTGACAAGTGATTGAATACAATAGCCTTGTACCCAACTTGCTCCAAAGTGTTTTCCAAAAGTGGCTAAGGAACTTCTCATTTCTATCACTCACAATTGTCTTTGGAATGCCATGTAATCTTACAATTTCTTTGAAGAACAGCCCCGCAACATGTGTTGCATCATTTGTTTTGTGGCAAGGAATGAAATGTGTCATCTTGCTAAACCTGTCAACAACAACAAAAATAGAATCTCTCCCTCCTTTTGACCTTGGTAAACCCAAGACAAAGTCCATGGATATATCAACCCAAGGCTCACTAGTTATAGGAAGAGGATTATACAATCCATGAGGCATTACTTTAGATTTAGCTTGTTTACAAGTAATGCATTTCTTATATAATCTCTCAACATCACTTTTCATGTGCGACCAAAAGAAATGATCACTTAACACATCTAAAGTTTTTCTAATTCCGAAATGCCCCATTAAACCTCCACTATGTGCCTCTCTCATAAGTAATTCTCTCATTGAACATTGAGGAATATACAACTTATTTTCTTTGAAAAGAAAATCTTCATGCCTGAAGAACTTATCAAAACCCCCTTTCTCACATGCCCCATAAACATTAGCAAAATCATGATCAGAATTATATAAATTTTTAATATACTCAAAACCCAATAATTTTGCATCAAGTTGAGAAATTAGAGCATACCTTCTAGAAAGAGCGTCGATAACCACATTTTCCTTACCTTGTTTATACTTGATGATGTATGAAAAGGATTCAATAAACTCCACCCATTTTGCATGCCTACGGTTTAGTTTTCCTTATCCTTTGAGATATTTCAAGGACTCATGATCGGTGTGTATAATGAATTCCTTATACCAAAGATAGTGCTGCCATGTCTCTAACACTCTTACCAAAGCGTAAAACTCGTTGTCATATGTTGGGTAGTTAAGACTTGCTCCACTTAGCTTCTCACTAAAGAATGCAATAGGTCTACCTTCTTGCATTAAGACTCCTCCAATTCCTATTCCACTTGCATCACACTCAATCTCAAAAGTTTTAGCAAAGTTCAGTAAAGCAAGCAAAGGTGTTGAACTGAGTTTGTCTTTAAGCAAGTTAAAAGCATCATCTTGTTTTTCACCCCATCTAAATCCCATATTCTTTTTTATGGATTCAGTTAATGGTGCAGCAATTGTAGAAAAATCCTTAATGAATCTTCTATAAAGGCTAGCAAGACCATGAAAACTTCTAACATCACTAACACTAGTAGGTTTTGGCCACTCCCTAATTACTTTCACTTTTTCTTGATCAACATGTATTCCTTTATCATTAACAACATATCCAAGAAAAGTAATTTTATTAGTGCAAAAAGTGCATTTCTTTATATTAGCATATAACTTTTCTTTTCTAAGCATGTCAAAAATAGCTTTTAAATGTGTTACATGCTCATCTAAACTTTTGCTATACACAAGTATATCATCAAAATAAACCACTACAAATTTTTCAATGTAAGCACGTAAAATATGATTCATCAATCTCATGAAAGTACTATGTGGATTAGTTAGGCCAAAAGGCATAACCAACCATTCATATAAACCATGTTTAGTTTTGAAAGCTGTTTTCCTTTCATCACCTTCATGCATTCTTATTTGATGATATCAAGAATTTAAATCAATTTTTGAAAACACACAAGAACCATACAATTCATTCAACATATCATCTAGCCTAGGAATAGGATGTCTATACTTTACCATGATTTTGTTGATGGCTCGGCAATCAACACACATTCTCCATGATCCATCCTTTTTAGGCACCAACAGAATAGGAACTGCACATGGACTCATGCTTTCTCACACATACCCTTTTTCATAAGCTCACTTACTTGTTTTTAGATTTCCTTGGTCTCTTCAGGGTTGCATCTATATGCTAGCTTATTTGGTATGCTTGCACCTGGAATGAAATCAATTTGATGCTCAATTCCTCTAATTGGTGGCAAACCATTAGGAACTTCTTCGAGAAAGAGATCCTCATTTTTCTGCAAAAGATCAAGAATAACACTAGGCAAACTCTTGTCGATTTTGTTAGAAGCAATCAGAACATCCTTGTACATAAGTACAAGTAAGGGCTGCCTCATGGTTAAGGCTTTCTTCACATCACTCATTTTGGCATAAACACTCATTTTTCTCACTCAAACTTTCTTTATTTTCTCTCCCCTTGTATTTCCCAATACTCTCATTTTTATCACTCAACTCACCATTTTCTTTTTTCTCTCTTTCTTTTTTGCTCCCCAAAGTTTTGGTTAATGAAAACTCAAGATCCTCATATTATTGTTTTATACGCATTTGGTCCTAAAAAATTATCTTTGGAGGCAAAGGTCCAAGCTGATATTTTTGTCCATCTATGGTCAAAGAATAACGGTTCTTGAATTCATCATGTATTACCCTTCGATCGTATTGCCATGGTCTCCGCAATAACATGTGACTAGTATACATATGTACCACATCACACCAAACTTCATCCTTATATCTACCAATTGAAAAAGAAATTAACACTTGTCAATTTACCTTTACTACACCACTATCATTCAACCATTGTAACTTGTAAGGTTTCGAATGATTGATAGTAGGTAATTTCAGTTTCTCCACGAGCAAGGTGCTTGTCACATTTGTGCAACTTCCACTATCAACAATCACATTACACAACTTGTTAGCAATCAAACAATGAGTATGAAACAGATTTTCACATTGTTCACCATGTTCATCATTTTCATTTGGCAAACTAAGTATGTCTTGAACAACTAGATTTTCACCTTTAGCATACTCTACATCACTAGTATCCTCTAGAATGTCTTCATCATCCTCTTTCTCACTTTCAGATTCTATAATTTTATCCCTTATGATCATAACTCTTTTATTAGGACATTTGCGTGCCACATGTCCATGCCCAAGGCACTTAAAATACTTAATACCTCTAGTTTGATTAGGTAGATTCTCACCTTTACCCTTGCTGCCTAATTCATTTCTACCTTTAGTCTCATCAATTTTAGGCTTAACAATGGGTTTATCATCCTTTTTACTCCAATTCGGTTTCCAAGAAAAAGAAGAACCCGAATAAGGTTTTGAATCATACCTTGTGCCTTTTCTTTTGAGTTGCCTCTCAATCTTCATGGCCACATTCACCATGTCTTCAATCTCCACATAATGTTGCAATTCTACAAGATCAGCAATGTTCTTATTTAATCCACTCAGGAATCGAGTCATGGTGGCCTCACGATCTTCATCCACATTAGCCCTTATCATGGTTATCTCCATCTCCCTGTGATACTCATCAACACTCATGGAACCTTGTGTCAAGGTTTGTAGCCGTTGATGCAAATCCCTATAGTAATAGCTAGGGACAAATCTCCTCCTCATGATTTGTTTCATCTCTAACCAAGTCTCCATGGGCCTTTCACCATTTCTATGCCTGTCTTTACACAATTGATCCCACCAAACAATAGCATAATAAAAAAATTCAACAGCGACTAATTTTACCTTTTTCTCTTCAGAGTAGTTGTAACATTTAAAGATCATCTCTAACTTTCGTTCCCACTCCAAATAGGCATCTGGATTATTCTTCCATTGAAAAGAAGGAATTTTCATTTTGATACTGCCTATGTTTCTGTCCACACCATCAAAACGTCCTCTCCTAGTTTGTCTCCTAGGATTAATATCTTGACCAATTAGAGTAACTTGGTCATCATCCACGTCATTGCCACCATCATATTCATCATTGACAAAGGTTGGTTTTCTCCCACGTCGTGGTTCACCTTGCAATCTATTAATTGCATCATCATGCCTTTCTAGATGATCTCTTACATCTCCCATCACTTTGAACATACGTTCAAATTGTTGCTGCATTGCTTGAACTAAAAGATCATTGGATGAAGAACTCGCTTCTTTATCTTTAGACATGTATATAACCTGAAAAACAAAGTTAGAACAACCTCACCAACACTGCCTCACGTTTTTTTTTTTTTTTTCACTCTAGATTTGATTCACTCAACACGTGTTTCACACAATTTTTTTGGCTTTTCTCTATACTGATCTTACCACTCTTGCCTTTTACCTCTCTTGTTTTGTTATTTAAGTTCTTAGATTAACTAAGGTACCTAAACAAACAATTCAGATTATGGCAATTCAAAAAAAAATAGTGAAATTGGACAGCTTTAAAAACAAACAAAAGATAGGCCAATTTAAAGGTGTGTGTAATGCAATTTAATCATAAGCAAAGACTAGAATTTTTTTTCTTTTTTTTTTTAGGAATGAAGAAAGATTTCCAAATTGAAATAGAAATTCAAATGAACAAATATCAAATTCTATAACTTGCAAGTATTCTTTGAATCCGCAATTTTTTTTTTTCTAATTCTGATCTCTCTTTTTTTTTTTTTTTTGACCTTTGATTTTCCCTCTCATTTTTTTAGCCTTTAATTTTCTCTCTTCTTTTTTTTTTTTTGACTTTTTGATCCTTTTTTTTATACCATAAAGTGCTGAATTACAAATAAGAATAGTAATAATGCAAGAAGTACAACAATGAAGATGAAAGAAGAACAATAATTATAGATATTGGCCAAAAAGAAGAAGAGAAAAGAAAAAAAAATCTAAAAGATAGCAAATAAATCGATACGCAAACCTCAAACTTGAGCCGAGCTCTGATACCAAATGATGGAAATCTTCAACTTAGCAACCATATACCCCGATAGCTAAAGAGCTATGATACATATGGAATGCAAATTGACCCCCGTCAACGATTTGAAACAAGATGGATCATTCAAGATTGAAGTTAGGAAAACTATTCTAATCACATAATCAATTAAAATTTGATGAACTAATTAGAATAGTACTTTGATTCCCTTAAAACGCCACAAACTAAGAAGCTTGATAAGTTGAAAGGAAAAACAAAGATTTTTCTTGGGTTTTGAATGCCATAAACAGAAATGCTTGATAAGTCCATGTTAGGATCGAGAGCACTAAGAGGGGGGGGGGGTGAATTAGTGCAGCGGAAATCTTACAGCGATTAAATCGAAAGGTGCGTTCGTTCGATAAAATCTATTATGATGCAAAAGTCGATTCACAGTTTGTATCTAAGTGCAGTTTACGCAGTTTGCGTCTAAATGCAGTTTTGCATCTAAATGCAGTTTGCGTCTAAATGCAGATTGCGTCTAAGCGCAGTTTGCATCTAAGCGCAGTTTGCGTCTAAGCGCAGATTGCGTCTAAGCGCAGTTTGCGTCTAAACACAGTTTGCGTCTAAACACAGTTTGCGTCTAAACACAATTTGCGTCTAAACACAGTTTGCATCTAAACACAGTTTGCGTCTAAGCGCAGTTTATGTCTAAACACAATTTGCGTCCAAACACAGTTTACGTCAAAGCACAGTTTACGTCTAAACACAGTTTGCGTCTAAGCACAGATGACAGTTCGCAGTTATGAATGGAATCAAAACGTAAACGTAAACTGCAAAGAAACTCATTCGTAAAAGCGTAGAAGACAGTTTGCAGTTATAAATGGAATCAAGACGTAAACGTAAACTGCACAGAAACTCGTTCGTAAAAGCACAAAAGATAGTTTGCAGTTATAAATAGACTCAAGACGTAAATGTAAGCTGCGATGTAAAGATCGTACGAAAACACCGTTTTACGTCTGAATGCATATTCGGAAAGATTAGAACTTAGAAACTTGTTCGTAAAAGCGCAGAGAGCAGTAGCTATGTAGGAGGTTTGCAGTAATGATAAAGTGCTCAAAATAAAAGCAAACCAGAGATTTAGAGTGGTTCGGTCAGTCTTGACCTACTCCACTTTTGGCTTCCTCCACCGATGAGGTCACCGACGTCAACTAGAGGCCTTCCGTCAATAGGCGAAGGCCAACTGCCATTTTACAGTTTCTCTCCTTTTGACGGGCTCAGGAGACAACCCTTACAGATCCTTTCTCTCCACTCTTTACAACTCAAAACTTGAAGAACAGAAAGAGGAGAACTTTTGGACTTTACACAAATTTGAGCTCTTAGAATCACATAAAAGATCAAGAATTCGGTGTGGATCTGTGTCATTTTCTGTGTTGAATGGGTGGGGTATTTATAGGCCCCAACCCAGTTCAAATTTGGAGCTCAAAACGATCAAATCCGGAATTCGGGATCAAAGCGGTTGCACCTCTCGATCGGAGAGGTTGCACCACCGGCAGAGTTTCTGAGATCGAGTCCAAAGCGGTTGCACCTCTATCGGGCGGTTGCACCGCCCGAAGTCCGCTTCGAGATCGAGACCCAAGCGTGTGCCACCTCTTGACTGAGGCGGTTGCACCTCTCTCGCCAGAGCTTCGAAGACCGAGCTCAGGCGGTTGCACCGCCCGACCGGAGAGGTTGCACCGCTGGACGAGCTCGAAACTTGAGCTCTCGGCGCTACCTCTCCGAGAGAGGAGGTTGCACCACCAGATCCGCTTCGCGGGAGATCGAGCCCCGGGCGATTGCACCTCTTGGCGGGGGGTTGCACACCGTCTCTCGCCGGGAGACATAGCACGGGCGGTGCCACCTCCAACCCCGGCGGTGCCACCTCTTTTACTATTTCAGCTCACTTGGTTTGGCTCCAAACTTGGCCCAAACCAGTCGAACTTGAGCCTAATTGGCCCCTACTTGGGTTATAGGATTAACACCTAATCCTAACCCTAATTAACGTGCTAACTATGAATTTAAAGACATTTTCTAAGCTATTACAAAGTCCGCAAGTCAAGACTTCTTCGGCGAAGCTTCGGGCAAACTTCCGGCGGTCTTCCGATGAACTCGGAAACCATTCTCATGGACTCCCGGCAAGCTCCTAGACTTCACGATTTGATCTTAGCGAGTTCCAATGAGCTTCTTCGGCAGCTCCGATCTTTCTCGGCGAGCTCTCGGTAGCATTCCCAACGAACCCCGGATTTTCCGCCGAACTCGAACTTCAACAAATCCCGGCGCTTGACTCCGACACTTTGTTTCGCTTTTTATGTCTTCATCGTTATCATAATTAATCCTGCACAACAAAACTTCGATCGAGACAATTAATACTAAGCAATTTAACCAAGTTGTCCAAGCATGTCATTGGTCCTCGACGACCCGTCCGATTCTTGACGATCGTCCTCCTCCTCGCAGCCTATTGCCCAATCGGCCGATTGACTCTGCAACTCCGATATCCTTGGCACAATACCGCTCTTCTTGGACCGATGCCCGAGTCCATGGCTCAAGCCTTTTGGTCGATCACGTCGCCGATCCACCGCCCGACGCGTCCAATCTTTCGACATGTTCCTTCGGCACAACATGATTTTCCTACTTTAATTGTCTCATCCTCGATCGAAGCATCCTGCGTCACTCAAAACGCAGAGATTAAATCATAAACATATATCAAGTAGTTTCATCATCAAAATACGAGATTCAACAATCTCCCTCTTTTTTGATGATGACAACCACTTGATGACGGAGTTAAACTTAACCCCGGAGTTTAAACAAACTCCCCTATCAATATGCCATATTGATAGAACCTTGAATTCAAACTGAATTCAAGTCATTTGCAATATTCATCATGAATACTTGCAACACGTCAACATGAACATATGCATAAACTTATGCATCACATGTCATGTCATCAACATACTTTCATCAACATACTTCTCCCCCTTTGTCATCAACAAAAAGGAGAAGTATCACAATCAATCGTTTGTGATATTGATTCAACTCATTGCATGAAAAACATAGTATTAAGTTTTATCATCATGCAATATTGGAGCTAGAAGATTTAGCAAGTGTTACATAATGCTTAGAACATTCATACTATCAAGTTTTAGATATGCAAGTTTTATAGCATATAAGATAGCACTTTTGGTAATGTTCAAGATAGCAAGTTCTACATCATGCAAGCTAGCAAATTAGAGATGTTCAAGAAGGCAACTCTTGCTTCTTGAAAATTTTGTTCACTTTGCTAGATGCGCAAGTTAGCATTTCTGCCTCTTGAGATAGGCAAGATAGCACATTTGCTTCTTTTGAGATAGCAACTTTTGCTTCTCTTTAGACCAACAAGCTAGCAATTTTTTATGATATACAAATTTCACAATATATAAGCTAGCAAAAATTTAGAAAAGCAAATGCAAGATAGCTTTCTTGTGTAAGCTCATGATTCTTGCTTCCTATTGCAATGTGCAAATTGCAAGTTTTGCTTCTTGAGATATTCAAGATAGTGATGTTCAAGAAGACAATTTTTCTTCTTGAAATAAAGCAAGTTAGCAATCTTTGCTACTTAAGATAGACAAGCTAGCAATCAAGTTTTTGCATCTTCTTGACTTGTACAAGCTAGCTATCTCCCCTTTGTCATTGTCAAAAAGAAAGGAAGAATACAGTTTTGTAGTTCTTTTTTTTCCTTTTACAATGATTTCAAAATCATAACAAAGGATGAATAATCAAGTCATGAATGTCAAGACAATTTTTCATCATGAATATCATTGCATGCATCGTTATCATAGGTTGAAGTATTACATGCATAATTTCATATCACCATTCATAATTACATTAATGTTTCAATATAGCAATTTTTTCTCAAAGTGTGTAACTTAGCACTCATAGCATTTTAAATCATGATTTACATCATATGCAATACATCACATCATAATTACAAAGCACAAGTATTGCATGCATAATTGCACATTATAAATGTTTCATATCATGATGGTATCAATTTTGTCAAATTATATCCTACCATGCATGATCAAAACTTCTCCCCATTTTATCATTGAAAACAAGAAGAAAGTAGGGGGAAAAGCATAAAAGTTAAATATTTCAATCATTTCAAGGCATTTATATCATGGATCAAGTTATGATTCGTGATTCTTTTTCATCTAAGCATGTCTTAGTCTTTATATGCCAAATTAAGATAAGCATGAAGGTTCAAGACATAAGGCAAAGAAATCTTGTTATTTCTATTTTATGAAATATATGATATCAAGGCTCATGATTCATTTGAAAAGATACAGTACAAAGAGCAACTTGTAACATTCTTATCAAGATCACATTTTAAAATATTCCAAGTTTCAAGATATCAATATGACACTTCATTGAATTCTAAGAAATCAAAAGACAAGTTGCATTTCATTTGAAGAACTCCTTTTTGATAGATGTAGGGAGCATAATGAACGATCTTGATTTATAAAGAGCTTCATGTTATAATTATCAAGATCATGATTTTAATAATTATTCTCTTTAGCAAAAACACTATCATTCATATTTCAAGATGGAATTTATAAGCAGGAATCATTTCATCAAATCCATTTTAGAAAAATATTTTTCATAAGTGTATGAGAAAATCCGATTGTTAGGATACCAATTGTTAAGTGAATCCGAAAATGAAATTAACACTTTCATATATTCAGACATGATTTTTGCTATAGATCTTGAAATTAAATCATGAAGATCAAACAAGCTCATGATCATGGATAACTTAAAATCTCATGCATAAAATTGTTAATCATTGTATCATAACCATTTAATATTACATCTTTATGCATTACTTTAAATCAAACATGATTTCATTCAACATTGTTAATCAAACATGATACACATTATTACTTCTTAACCATGATTTCTCAATCAAAATCATTTTGTTTGTTTATCATAAAATATGCAATATTATCATTTTCGAAATTACCAGTATGATCATAATTTTTGTATTTTTATTTTTAAACATGTAATTTTCAAGAAAATTAATTCTAAACTAAAAAAGAAAATACATCATGAAAGCATCAAGTAATTTCAAAATAAACCAAAGGCATTTTAATTACCTCAACGTCAGAGGGCTGTTAAGGCGTGAGTTTTGCCTTCGCTTTTGTTGACTTTCTGCCTTCTTGGGAGGAGCTCGATTCATCCCAATTTTTGTTCCTCTTCTTGCGTTTAAAGCAAATAGTTCCATTCTTTTTGCTTTTTAATTTTTGTTTCATTTGTAGTTTAAGTTCACCATCACTTGAGCTTATGCTCGAGTGGTCTTCAAATGTTCTATGTCCCAAATCCTTCCTGTTCTTTGGAAGGTTGTTCTAATCACATAATCAATTAAAATTTGATGAACTAATTAGAATAGTACTTTGATTCCCTTAAAACGCCACAAACTAAGAAGCTTGATAAGTTGAAAGGAAAAACAAAGATTTTTCTTGGGTTTTGAATGCCATAAACAGAAATGCTTGATAAGTCCATGTTAGGATCGAGAGCACTAAGAGGGGGGGGGGTGAATTAGTGCAGCGGAAATCTTACAGCGATTAAATCGAAGGTGCGTTCGTTGGTTGATAAAATCTATTATGATGCAAAAGTCGATTCACAGTTTGTATCTAAGTGCAGTTTATTTAGTTTCGTCTAAATGCAGTTTTGCATCTAAATGCAGTTTTGCGTCTAAATGCAGATTGCGTCTAAGCGCTTTAGTTTGCATCTAAGCGCAGTTCGCGTCTAAGTTTAGATTGCGTCTAAAGTTTAGTTTCGCGTCGAAACACAGTTTTCGTCTAAGCGCAATTTGCGTCTAAACACAATTTGCGTCTAAACACAGTTTGCGTCTAAACACAGTTTGCGTCTAAGCGCAATTTACGTCTAAACGCAATTTGCGTCCAAACACAGTTTACGTCTAAGCACAGTTTGCGTCTAAACACAGTTTGCGTCTAAGCACAGATGACAGTTCGCAGTTATGAATGGAATCAAAACGTAAACGAAAACTGCAAAGAAACTCATTCGTAAAAGCACAGAAGATAGTTTGCAGTTATAAATGGAATCAAGACGTAAACGTAAACTGCACAGAAACTCATTCGTAAAATCGCAAAAGACAATTTCAGTTATAAACAGACTCAAGACGTAAATGAAAGCTGCGATGTAAAGATCGTACGAAAACACCGTTTTACGTCTGAATGCAGAATCGGAAAGATTAGAACTTAGAAACTCGTTCGTAAAAGTGCAGAGAGCAGTAGCTATGTAGGAGGTTTGCAGTAATAATAAAGTGCTCAAAATAAAAGCAAACCAAAGATTTAGAGTGGTTCGGTCAGTCTTGACCTACTCCACTTTTGGCTTCCTCCACCGATGAGGTCACCGACGTCAACTAGAGGCCTTCCTTCAATAGGCGAAGGCCAACTGCCCTTTTACAGTTTCTCTCCTTTTGACGGGCTCAGGAGACAACCCTTACAAATCCTTTCTCTCCTCTCTTTACAACTCAAGACTTGAAGAACAGAAAGAGGAGAACTTTTGGACTTTACACAAATTTGAGCTCTTAGAATCACAGAAAAGATCAAGAATTCGGTGTGGATCTGTGTCATTTTCTGTGCTGAATGGGTGGGGTATTTATAGGCCCCAACCCAGTTCAAATTTGGAGCTCAAAACGATCAAATCCCGGAATTCCAGGATCAGGCGGTTGCACCTCCTAACTGGAGAGGTTGCACCGCCTGGCGAGCTTTCGGAGACTAAGCCCAGGCGGTTGCACCTCTCTCTGCTGGGGGCGGTTGCACCGCCTCGAAGTCCGCTCGAGATCGAGCCCCGTGTGGTGCCACCTCTTGACCTGAGGCGGTTTGCACCTCTCTACCGAGCTTCGAAGACCGAGCTCAAGCGGTTTGCACCGCTGTTGGAGAGGTTGCACCGCCCGGGCAGAGCTCGAAACTTGAGCTCTGGCGGTGCTACTTCCCTCGACAGAGGAGGTTGCACCGCCAGTCTCTTCGGAGATCGAGCCTGGGTGGTTAAAACCGCCCAGTCTCGCTGGGAGACATAGCCGGGCGGTGCCACCTCCAACCCTGGCGGTGCCACCTCTTTTACTATTTCAGCTCACTTGGTTTGGCTCCAAACTTGGCCCTAACCAGTCGAACTTGAGCCTAATTGGCCCCTATTTGGGTTATAGGATTAACACCTAATCCTAACCCTAATTAACGTGCTAACTATGAATTTAAAGAAATTTTCTAAGCTATTACAAAGTCCGCAAGTCAAGACTTCTTTCCGAAGAAGCTTAGGCAAACTTCCGGCGGTCTTCCGATGAACTCTCTGAAACCATTCTGCGGACTCCCGGCAAGATCCTAGACTTCACGATTTGATCTTAGCGAGTTCCAATGAGCTTCTTCGGCAAGCTCCGATCTTTCTCGGCGAGCTCTGGTAGCATTCCCGACGAACCTTCGGATTTCCGTCGAACTCTTGAACTCGCAACAAATCCTTCGTGCTTGACTCCGACACTTTGTTTCGCTTTATGTCTTCATCGTTATCATAGTTAATCCTGCATAACAAAACTTCGATCGAGACAATTAATCCTTAGCAATTTAACCAAGTTGTTCGGCATGTCATTGGTCCCTCGACACTTCGTCCGATTCTTCGGCGCATCGTCCTCTCCTGCAGCCTATTGCCCAATCGGCCAGTTGACTCTGCAACTCCGATATCCTTGGCACAATACCCACTCTTCTTGGCCCAATGCCCGAGTCCACGGCCCGAAGCCTTCTGTCGATACGTCGACCGATCCACCGGCCCGACGTCCAATCTTCTGACATGTTCCTTCGGCACAACATGATTTTCCTGCTTTAATTGTCTCATCCTGATCGAAGCATCCTGCATCACTCAAAACGCAGATTAAATCATAAACATATATCAAGTAGTTTCATCATCAAAATATGAGATTCAACAGTCCAAAGTTCATGCAAGAACTTAAAAACAAAATACTCACCGGTGTTGTAAGTTGAATATACTTCTCAATGTGCCCTTACAAAGAGAGTTAGCCTTGTTTATATAGTACAAAGGCCAAGTACAAAGGGAATGAATATATTAAATGACATTCATATTCCTAATGCATGAATGTAGATTACTCATGAATCTACATTGAATTGTTTTGAATAATCTTCATGAATAAGCCCACAATTCCTAATATGGTTTAATATAGTTGAATGACCTTTATTCTTCAAAGATGGCTAAAAATTCATCCTTCTCTCAAGGTTGGACTTTCTCTTAATGATGTTGACTTATTTGAATCAGGTTAATTATTTTAGGCTCTTTATGTATCCATAGAACCTTGACCAAGTTTTGACTAACTTGCTCCTTCCAAATACCTTATAATAAACAAGTTAAAGCTTCTTTCATCCTTTTAGTTTTCGCTCTTGTCATTGGTCCTCGATGAATAATTAAAGGGTCTTTGGCAGAATTATAATCAACTTGCTCATTCGTATCAGTGGGCGTGACACAGATGTCGTATGGATGTCAAGCACAGAGGCGCTCTCCTGGGGGGGTCACTACCGGATGACCCAGCCACTACCTTTGCGCTCCCCATGCCCCCGACCCGGGGAGCAGCCTTGGGCTATCCCAAGATGGTACTCTCGCGAGCGGCCGGACCCGCGGGCTTCTTTCGAACAGTGGTCTTCATCTTCTTCCGAGGGTGGCTCGCCTTGGGCAATCCCGTTCTGTTCGGCGTGCCCCACCGCGGGGTACTCTCGGTTCGGGTAACATCGCCACCTCGGGACGAAGGTGTGGCAACCCCGCCGTGCGACGATCCCTTCACTCACTGAGGTTCACCATTTCTGCAACAAGAAGCCCGATTGGTCATGTGCCTCGAGATGAGCATGCGGCCGATAATATGTTAATAACCATACCCCTGGTGGTAGGGCTCAGCCCTGCTTTTACCAGCCACTCCTCACTCATCACCCTAACTGCCCGAGAGGAGGACAAGAGGCCTCTCAACCGATTCACGTCTGCTATTTCTCCAACAAAAAGCAATGGGGGGGTGTTGTCGACGGTTCGGGAGGTCCATCTGGTGCTAAAGCCCCACCCCCGACTACAACTGATGAAAAAGAAGCTGCTCTTCCAACCTTTGTTGTCAGAAGGAGCGTCGTTGATCTTAAACCCACTATGGGTGGTAAGGTAGTACCCCCCTTGACCCCTACACAAATGGAAGCAGGCCAAGAAGAGAGTCTTGGTCAGCTTGATTCCGGCTCCCCTACTCTCCCTGAGAAACGCCATAAATAATGCTAAGAGTTCAACGCCATTTGGGACGACGATATGCCCCACTTACGAAGACATTTCTCAATAACAGGATGCAGCGGGAACCGCAGCCCCGCCTTGAGGGCCCCTACGGTCAACCCAAACCCATTGGGAAACTGATCGGCTAGGTCGAGGGATGTAAACCTTATAGCACTCTAGGATACGGTAACGATCCCGAAGTACCCCTAAAAGACCCTCGGTCACCACCGAGTCCATGTCATACCACGATTTGAGGCTTTCAAGTGCAGAAGAACCCCCTACGGCCCCCGAGCAGGCACCATAAGAGGACAAACTGACGACCTCGCCCCGGAGTTCCCTAAAGGAAGAAGTCGAAGAAGAAGACGAAAGTGAGGACGCAGAAGAAGAAGACAAAGGGGAGGATGGAGACATCCCGACCTCAGGGATAAAAGGATGAAGTCAAGCACAGGATGAAGGACTGGGCAAAAGTAGCAACGACTGCTTCAGGAGAAGCTTATAAAGGGTAGGCTGCCCCGCTGCCAGGGCGACGGTTACACTCCCCGAGGAGAGCGATGGACGCCACATTTAAAACCCTTCGTGACTCCTCAAAAACGCCAGATTCGCCACCCTCGAGAATCCCGCCAAAGGCACCTCGTCACTAGAAATCTCCTGCCAGAAATCATTCAACTTCCCGCTTGGTCCTATGTCCCTTCGGGCCCCACCGCCATGTGGCACACAGTTTTGGGTGAACTCTGACATGTCGCCCGGCAAGGCCCCAACTTGCGGCTCGTCGGTCCATTTCCTGCCCGGGTCACTCCAGATCGACTCCCAACTTGCGACCCATTGGCATAGCTCCTGCCCGGGTCACTCCAGATCGGTTCCTGACTTGCTACTCGCCGGTCCATTTCCTACCCGGGTCGCTCCAGATCGGCTCCCGACTTGCGACCCGTTGGCATAGCTCTCGCACGAGCCACTCCAAATCGATTCCTAACTTACGGCTCGCCGGTCCATTTCCTGCCCGGGTTGCTCCATATCGACTCCCGACTTGCGACCCGTCCACACAGCTCTTACACGAGCCGCTCCGGATCGGTTCCCGACTTGCGGCTCGCCGGTCCATTTCCTACCTGGGTCGCTCCAAATCGGCTCCCGACTTGCGACCCATCGATACAACTCTCGCACAAGCTGCTCCAGATCGGTTTCCAACTTATGGCTCGCTGGTCCATTTCCTACCCGGGTCACCCCAGATTGGCTCCCGACTTGTGACTCGTCGGCACAACTCTCGCATGAGCTGCTCTAGATCAGTTCCCGACTTGCGGCTCACCGATCCATTTCCTGCCCGGGTCACTCCAGATCAGCTCCCGACTTGCAACCCATTGGCACAACTCTCATACGAGCCACTCCAGATCGATTCCCGACTTGTGGCTTGCCGATCCATTTCCTACCCGAGTCACTCCAGATCGGCTCCCGACTTGCGACCTGTCGGCACAACTCTCGCACAAGTCGCTCCAGATCGGCTCTCGACTTGTGACCCGTCGGCACACCTCTCACACGAGCCACTCCAAATCGATTCCCGACTTGTGGCTCCTTGGTCCATTTCCTGCCCGGGTCGCTCCAGATCGGCTCTCGACATGCAACCCGTTGGCACAGCTCTCACACGAGCCGCTCCAGATCGGCCTTGACTAGTGACCCGTCGGCATCGAAACCTGAGCCCAGACTTGGTCATCCGGACCGCAGGACCAACCTTCAAACCGAGTCACGTCTTGCAGCCAATTCAATGTCCGAGCCACGCCTCACGGCCAATTCAATGCCCTAGCCACACCTCGCGGCCAATTCAACGCCCGAGTCGCATCTCGGTCGATCCAACTTTTGAGCCACACCTTGCTGGCCTAGTCCATTGCCAGAGCCGCTCCATGATGATCCTTGACTTACGACTTGTGACTCGCTCCGTCACAATCCACGACTTTCGACTCGTCTGCCCACACCCCATTCACGAGCAACCGATGTGGTCACACCACTCTGACCCCGGCACCCCTCTTAGCCCTTGCAAGACCCCCTGGCACACCGTGTTAGGGGGGGGAGAAGTGATAGGGCCTATTTTGGGTCCAAAACATGCCACACCCAATGTCACATGCCAGGTCAGAATCCGTACCAAGTCGTTGCTTGGCATGTCTCGGGAATCCCGAGACGGCACCGCCCCCAAGACACGACAAGTCAGAATCCATACCAAGGCACTGTTTGGCACGCCCTCTATGCTAACCTGCATACGACCGACTCTCAGACAATAGTATAAAGACCTATGGCCGACATCCGGCCCAAGAGGAGAAAAAAGGGGAACAATTCCACAAAACAACTGATTTGCTCGTCAGAGAGGCCACAGTCGGGAATCACCCGACGAAGGCCTTTTTTCCAGGTAGGTGATTGCCCCGAGCCACGAGTGCCCCACCCAGGAAATTGCCACCCCATGAGGGAGGTCGAGCTATCACTTATCTTTGGAACGGAGAGATGCAGCTCGACGTTGACGGCGCTCAGACCAACAGACATTGACCAACACCCCATCGCGAAGGCTCAACCTACCTGAGCATCCAACTTAGCCAATAGGGAACTCCCGACATTGACCCATGGACCTAGCCGTGTTGACCCATCAGCCACGGCATCTTTGTTCACCAACACCTAGCACAAAGTCCTACACTAAACATGATATCCGGTCTAGTTGCAGTGAGGTAAAATAAACTTCCTATCATACCCCTATAAGCTTTTTTATCATAACTTTCTCCACTTTCATCAATTTCTAACTTAGTGGAGGTGCTTATAGGAGTGTTGATAGCTTTTGAGCTATCCATATTGAACCTTTTTAGCAAATCTAAAGCGTATTTAGTTTAACTAAGAAAGATATCATTACTTAGTTGTTTGATTTGCAAGCCTAAAAAGAAGGTTAATTCTCCCATCAAACTCATTTCAAATTCAAGACCCATACTTTTGACAAATGATTCACCAAGAGATTCATTCGTGGAATCAAAAATAATATCATCAACATAAATTTGAATAATAAGAAAATTATTTTCAAATTTTTTGATAAATAATGTAGTATCGACCTTGCCTTTAGAGAAATTATTTTCAATAAGAAATGAATTAAGTCTCTCATACTAAGCCCTTGGTGCTTGTTTTAAACCATAGAGAGCTTTAGTCAATTTAAACATGTGATTGGGAAGACTATCATTCTCAAATCTGAGAGGTTGTTTAACATAAACTTCTTCGAAAATAAAGCCATTAAGAAAAGCACTTTGATAAGACCCTAAAGTCTTATCGTAAAAAAGAAGAAGAGAAAGGGATGATCACTTCGAGGTGATCGGCCTCCTTGATCACTTCGAGGGGATCGACCCTCCTTGATCGCTTCGAGGGGATCGGTCTCCTAGGGTTTGTCAAAAGACAGAATAATATTTTTCATAGATAACTGAAAAGAAGTAGTTACATCCCTATTTATAGAGTTCCACCGATAGTTTATCAGGACTTAAACTCTAATAATAAATAAATATTAAATAAACCTGTACTTGACTCTAACTGAACTAAATTGACTCAATAAACAATTGGACTAAACAAACTCAATAAATATTATTCAAAAGTTCAGAAAAAGGGTCATAACAGTTCATCCCTCTTCAAATCAGCCTTGTCCTCAAGGCTGAGCAACATCAATCTCGGGGAGCTTCTCTTTCAGCACTTTAGCCATAGACTATCTACAAGGCATCACAACCCGTTGATCAAGTAAGTATGGTCTCCACTTTTTTATAATGTAAGCAACAGGTCGGTCTTTCAGTGTAGTAATCATTTTATGAAACTTCTGGCCCTATATAATCAATTTTATCTTTGAACCTTTGCTATCACAAGTGAAAATCCGTCCATCAGCGATCTTTACTTCGAATATGTCATAGTCTTCAATGTGGTGGGCCAATCAGTCAATAGTCTCACTCTCCATAAAATTGTTAGTTCTACTAGTATCAATCAAAACTATAATAGGCTGATGCTCTAGAGTTCCGGCAACTTCCATAGTTTGCGGTTAGAGTAGTCGGCTAATGTATGCATTGTATGTATGGTAGGTTCAACGTCTTCGTTAGAATTTATACCTTCATGATCGGAGTCCAACTCTTCTGCTTTCGGTTCCTCTCCAATTGGCTCAATCACCATATGTTGCCCTTGTTTACATTGGTGCTCCATACTCCACTTTTCATCATAGTACAAACCCTTTGCTGAATTTTTCTTGAGTTCTTCTTGGGTTAGTCCTCGGGTATCAAGGCTTTGGTTGGGAATAGATATGGTGGGTTGCTTACTGATCATCTGGTGGTTGTCACTTCTATTTCCATGATTTTCCCTGTTGATTTTTTTCTCATATAGATATACGAATGAGATCGCAGCTATCATAGTGCGGGGTTGACGAGCCTTAACTTCACACCAGATCTCTGGAATAAGCCCTTCAATAAATATATCCAGAATTTGTCGTTCCTACCAATCTCTAGCTTGATTTGATAATCTTTCAAACCTACTCTGATATTCCAACACTATAGAAGTCTGACAAATTTTGGCGAGCTGTCCATCCACCTCCATGTATGAGCAGATTGTGTCACAATCTTAGGGCCCTTTTCCAATATTTTCATATCTGTGCAACATAGAACTTGAGCTCCCATCTTGTTGAAATTTGCTGAGGCACTCCAGTAGGCTTTTTTTGCAATCATTAAGTGTTTCTTGCAGTCAGTTCTGAATTTTGATTTCCAATGCTTCTATTTGTGCTTTCGTTGAGTTATCGGTGGCCATTTTGTAAGACTACAAATCTGTAATCTCAACTCTTGTTTCTGGTGTCAAGACTAGGGCATAAATCATTGCCCTACTCGGTGCTATTGTTGTGATGCAATCAGTGGTAGCACTATTGGAATGAAGGGTTGCTGCGAGGATGTGGGGATGTAGCTGCGTTCACTGCGTGGGAGGCAACGATGCTTGTTGTGGTCGCTGCGTGGAGGGATTGCTACTACTGAGGGCTGGAAGGCATTGATGGTGGTGCGGTTGGGGCAGCACCGCCAAGGGCTCACTAATACAGTGGCTGCGACAGAGGAAGAGTTGCTGCCCTGTGTTTTTGTCAGTGCGTGAGACAAGAGTGCCAAGGCTGAAAGGCGACGGTTGCGACTGTTGTGACCCAAGGAAGCAATCGCCAAGCAATCGGGTTGAGGTTGTAGTGATGGCAACCAACAACTGCAGCAACGGAGGCAGAACAAGAGGGAGGTGGCGTTGAAGCGACTGGGGTTGAGGCTGCAGTGGTGGCAACCAGCGGGTGCGGCAACGATGCAGAGCAAGGGGGCTACAGCAATGGTGTAGAGCAAGGGGGTTGAGGTGAAGGCTGCGGTGGCTGGCAGCAGTGGTGGTTGCTGGCCGAAGCGCAGCGGCGATGGTGGAGAAGGAGGCAGCGAGGGTCGTGGCTCTGTTTCTGCAACTGTTGCAACGAGGGGCTGCGGCTGCGACCCAAGGGGGGGAGGGGCACGGCTAGGGTTGTGGCTGGGAGGCAGGTAGTGGTGATCGAGCGACCGGGAAGCAGCGGGCGATGGTGATCGAGCGGCCGGGAAGCAGCGGCAGCGGTGGAGAAGGAGTTGCCTTGCAGCGGCAATGAGGAAGAAGGGAAGCAGGGGCTGCGGCAACCGGCGGCTGCGGTTGTGCCGCAAGGGGGGGGCACGGCTAGGGTTGCGACTGAGAGGCAAGCGGCGGTAATCGATCGGCCGGGAAGCAACGGCGGTGGTGGAGAAGGAGTTGCCCTGCAGCGACGGTAGAGAAGAGGAGCAGGGCTACGGCGGAGTGGGACGCTGGCAGCGTCGTCACCTAGTAACGGTGGTGGTCGGGTGGGAGGCGACGGTGGACTCTGGCTGGAAGTGGGGCAAAGTCGGTTACTGGCCGGAGAGCAACGATGGGCGACGGGTGGGCTGGCTGGTAGTAGGGGTGTGTGGCTGCGGTTGTTGCTTCTTCTTCTCTCTTTCTTTCTTTTTTTTTTTTTTTTTTTTTTGAATAGCTACAGCAGCGAGAACGCTAAGGATCACCACTCTGATACCAAATGATAAGACCCTAAAGTCTTATCGTAAAAAAGAAGAAGAGAAAGGGATGATCACTTCGAAGGGATTGGCCTCCTTGATCACTTCGAGGGGATCGGCCCTCTTTGATCGCTTCGAGAGGATCGGCCTCCTAGGATTTGTCAAAAGATAGAATAGTATTTTTCATAGATAACTAAAAAGAAGTAGTTACATCCCTATTTATAGAGTTCCACCTAGAGTCCATCAGGACTTGAACTCTAATAATAAACAAATATTAAATAAACCTCTACTTGACTCTAACTGAACCAAACTAACTCAATAAACAACTGGACTAAACAGACTCAATAAATATTATTCAAAAGCTCAGAAAAAGGGTCATAACACACTTTTAACATCTATTTGAAACAACTTAAAATTATTACTACTAGCATAGGCAAGGAGCATCCTTATGGCTTCTAATCGAGCCATAGGAGCATAGGTTTCTTCGTAATCGATACATTCTTCTTGGTTCAAACCTTTGGCCACTAATCTAGCCTTGTTTCTAACCACGATACTAGATTCATCTTGCTTGTTTCTAAAAACCCATTTAGTACCAATAACTAAATGGTCATTTGGCCTAGGAACAAACTTTCACACCTCATTTCTCTCAAATTGATTTAACTCATCTTGCATAGCAATAATCCATGAATCATCTTTCATAGCTTCGTCAATACATTTAGGTTCAATTTGGGAGAGAAAAGCAGTGTTGGCACAAAAATTCTTAAGAGAAGAACGAGTTTGAACCCCTTTAGATATGTCTCGTATGATTAGCTCCTTATGATGAGCATCTACATACTTCCAATCCTTGGGTAAGGATGTTTCAGAAGTAGATGCATCCAAGTTGCTAGATGGAGAATGGTTTCATTTAAATTCAAAGCATCAAAATTAACATCATCATCAAAATTATTTTTCTTAATTTCGGAAACCTAATTGAAAATAACATGAATGGATTCTTCTATAATTAAAGTTCTTTTATTAAATATATGAAATGCTTTAGAAATAGAAGAATAACCAAGAAAAATTTCTTCATCGGATTTAGCATCAAATTTTCCTAAGGCATCTTTTTCATTCAAGATAAAACACTTACACTCAAAAACTTTAAAATATGAAATATTGGGTTTTTTGTTGTTCGACAACTCATAAGGAGTTTTGGTGAGTAAGGGTCTTACTAGAGCTCTATTCATGATATAGCTTATCGTGTTTATGGCTTCGACCTAAAAATATTTGGGTAGGCTATGTTCATTCAACATGGTTCTTGCCATTTCTTGTAAATTTATATTCTTTCTTTCTACTACTCCATTTTGTTGAGGATTTCTTTGAGTAGAGAAGTTGTGGTTATATCCATTATATTCATAAAATTCTTTAAAATCATGGTTTTGAAATTCACCACTGTGAGCATTTCAAATTAATGAAATCATAAAACCCTTTTTATTTTGAGCAAGTTTACAAAACTTAGAGAATTACCTAAAGCATTCACTTTTGTGTGCCAAAAAATAAGTCCATGTGTATCTACTAAAATCATCCATGATGACAAATGCATATTTGCTACCTCATAGGCTTAATGTAGAAATTAGTCCGAACAAGTCCATATGGATTAATTACAAAGGTCTAGAGGTCCTTATTTGGTTCTTAAGTTTGAAGCTACATTTCATTGTTATTTAAAATCGAAAAACACATTTCATTGCAAAGATCATTGATATCAATGGTGTATATGTTATTTTGTTTTAATGCAATCATAGATGTGTTTTTGTGTGTTTTTTCAATAATGCAAGCATTAGATTCAAATTTAACAATATATCCTTTATCACACAATTGACTAATGCTCAAGAGGTTATGTTTTAAGCTATCAACTAATAATACATCTTCAATAAAGAAGTTGGATTTGTTACCTATGGTTCTTTTGTTAATAATTTTACCCTTGTTGTTGTCTCCGAAGGTGACATATCCTTCGTCTATGCTAACGAGCTTAGAGAATTGAGATGGATCTCCGGTCATATGCCTTGAGCATCCACTATCAAGGTACCATCTCTTGCTCATAGCTTGTGATGGTATATGTTTCTACAAAAGATGATGATTTTTAGGTATCCATTTGACCTTGGATGCCTCAAAAACCGATCGACATAACTTATCATTTTGCATGAAGTTCTTTATGGTTCCTTTAGGAACCTAAATCAATTTGTGTGGACTATACTTTTTAAATAAACAATGATAAGCTATATATCTAAGTTTGCAACAAAAGTTGCATTTCTTTTGGGGTGAAACATGCAAGGTAGGACCTTTAACAAAGGTGGTTGGATTATGGTGAGGGCTACTCACAAATCTGATTCCACCTTTTCTATGAACGTGACCCTTGTTGGCAAGGATCATGTTCAAGGATTTGCTACCAACCTCAAATTTCTCTAAGGTTTTCTTAAGTAGCATATTTTCCTTTTGAAGTATTGTTAAGTCATGGCATTTCGTACATGGAGCTAAACTATCATTATGCTCAATTTTTAATTTATCAAAATTACTAACAAGAGAATCATGCTCCTTTTTTAACAATTTATATTTTTTACTAATTGATTTGCATTCATCAAATAAATCATGAAAAACATCTAATAGTTCATCAAATGATAAATTTGCATCAATTGATCTTGTTACCTTATCTCCAATGGCCATCAGTGCATAGTGAGCAACTTGCTTGGTGTTGGTTGGCTCCTCTTCTTCGGATGCGCTTGAGTCGTCCCATATTACTTTGAGCGCCTTCTTCTTTGGTATCCTCTTCTTGGCTTAAGGACATTCACTCTTGTAGTGTCCCGGTTTCTAACATTCGTAGCAAATTACTTGATCTTTCTTCGGTTCAAATTTATTTTTAGTGTCATTTTTAAATTTATTTTCTTTAATGAATTTTTTGAATTTCCTTATTAAAAGTGCCAAGTCATCATCAAAGTCCTCATCACTTGAGTTTTCTCTCAAGTAGTCTTCTTGTTTTCTTAGTGTCATATCCTTCCTGTTCTTTGAAGGGTGTCCTCAAGCTCTTCATGAGCTTTACATGTCATTTCATATGTCATTAGTGATCCAATTAGTTCTTCAAGAGGAAAATTATTTAAATCTTTAGTCTCTTGAATAGTCGTGACTTTAGGGTCCCAACTCTTTGGAAGGGAACTTAAGACTTTATTAACAAGCTCAAAATCCGAGAAACCTTTACCAAATCCCTTTAGACCATTGACGACATCCGTAAATCAGGTGTACATATCTCTAATGGTATTACTTAGTTTTATTTGAAATAATTTATAAGAATGTACTAAACGGTTAATTTTTTACTCTTTCACTCTACTAGTGCCTTCATGAGTCACTTCGAGTGTGTGCCAAATATCAAAAGTCGTTTCATAAATCAACACTCGATTAAATTCATTTTTATTTAATGCACAAAACAAGACAATCATAGCCTTTGTGTTTAAAGTGAAAGTCATCTTCTCTAACTCAGTCCAATCGTTCATTGGAAGAGAAGACTTTTGAAATCCATTTTCTACAATATTCCAAAGCTCAAAATCCATTGAAATCAGGAAGATCCTCATTCTTGTTTTTCAATATGTGTAATCTGTCTCATTGAACATGGGTGGACGTGTAATTGAATGACCCTCTTGGTTGCCGGCAAATGTCATCTCACTTGGGTTTAAAATCAACTGAGAGTGAACCTTGTTCTAATACCAATTGTTATGATCAAGAGCACACTAAGGGGGGGGTGAATTAGTGCAGCGGAAAACTTATGCAATTTCAGAAAATATTTCGTACATTCAAAGGAAATCGATTCAAAAACATAATTACTTTAAAACATAAGAGAGCATAAGTGTAGTGAAAGCAAGATGAGGAGAATAAGTACTTTGCTATAAAATGATTTGCAGTTAAGGAAGATTGCTCAAAACAAAATGCAAACCAGATTCATAGTGGTTTAGTCAATCGTGACCTATATCCACTTTCAGCTTCCTCCTGCGATGAGGTCACCGGCATCTACTAGAGGCCTTCCTTCAATAGGCAAAGGCCAACCACCTTTTACAGCGTTTCACCTTTTACCGGGTTTAGGAGACAACCCTTACAAGTTTCACTCCTCTCTTGAATGATCTCTACACTTAAAAAGAGAGGAGGAGAACTCTAGCACATTTATAACTCTTTAACACTTCAAAGAATCAAGAATACATCGAATTTTGGTGCCCTTTAATGCAGAAAAGGGTGGGATATTTATAGACTCCAATGGCTTTAAAAAATGGAGCCAAGAAGTGTCTCATCCCGGATTTCCGGGGTCTTGGCGGTACCACCACCATTACTGGGCTGTACCACCGCCATTATTGGGTGGTACTACCACTTGACATCTGACACTGGGCGGTACTACCGCTCAATCTGGGTGGTACCACCGCTTGACAGAGCTCGAAGACCGAGCTCTGGCGATACCACCGCTTGACAAGGGCGGTACCACCGCTGGCAACAATAACTGCTGGCGGTGCCACTGCCTGATAGGGGCGATACCATAGCCCAGAATTCATGGGAGACGAAGTCTCCCAAGCGGTGCCACCATCGGCCCTAGTGGTGCCACTATCAGCTAGAAAATCTGGGTCCAGGTTGGGCCTTGAATTCGACCCAAACCAACCCATCTTATGGCCCAATTGGCCCCTAATTAAGTTAGTGAGATTATCTCTCAATCCTAACTTAATTAACACTCTAACTATGACAACTAAGACATGATTACTATAATTTATGTTTCAGTGCATCAATCGCACTTCCGGCGAGCTTTCAGCGCACTTCTGGCGAACATCTGACGAACTCTCGGCAATGCTATGACGGACACCCGACAAGCTCCTAGACTTTGCAACGATCTTCTTGGTGAGTTCTAACGAGCTTCTATGGTAAGCTTTTAGACTTCTCAGTTGGTTCCCGCAGAACTTCCGACGAACTCTTGAACACCCAACGTGATCTCGATCTTGATTCTAGCACAACACCTACTTCATGTCTTACTTCCATTGTAGTTAATCCTACACGCTTTTCTCAACATACAGATTAGATCAAATAAATTACAATTGACTTCATCATCAAAATCCAAGATTCAACAAGCAGTGCTCTAGGATTTTGGGCGGTGGTACCGTTGGCAGTTAATGCTACCAATGATGGTACTGCCCCTATCAAGCGGTGGTACCGCTAGAGCTCGGTCTCCGAGTTCTGTCAGGCGGTGGTCCTGCCCAGACTGAGTGGGTGGTACCACCCAGTATTAGGTGGTGGTACCACATAATAATGGTTGTGGTACCACTAGTACCCCGGAAATCTAGGATGAGACACTTTTTTGGCTCCATTTTTTAAAGTCATAGGGGCATATAAAAATCCCACCCTTTTCTGTGTGAAAGGGCACGAAAGTTATTAGCATAATCTTGAGTTTTTGAGTCTTAAAGCTATTAGGATCAGAGCGGCACTAAGAAGAGGGGTGGGGGGGAGGAGGGGGGGTGAATTAGTGCAGCGGATTAAAACTCGTAAGTTTGAAAACAATTTCGTTAATGCATATAGATTTCGATTCGTTAATGAATGACTTGGTGAAAGTAGCTCGAGTAAAGTGAGAAGATAAAAACCGAAAGCTTGCTGCTATGTAAATAATGGATTAAGAAAGGTAAATACTCACACATTCAAGGAATGCACTAATTTAAAGTGGTTCGATCAAAATGACCTACATCCACTTGCGAAGCTTTCTTCGATGAGGCTCCCAGCTTCCACTAGCAAATCACTTTTAAGGGGAAGGACAAATACCACTCTTACAACCTTTTACAAGTGGTTCATACTCTTATAGATTTTCAAAGGGAAAGAGGGAGGTGAACACTTAAGCTATTGAAAATAAGACTTGCTAAAGACTTTATCTCAATCTCTAATTTCTCAAAGGTTGTATTCTCTACTGAGAATTGACGGGTATTTATAGACCCCAAGAGGATTCAAATTTGGGCTCCAAATTTTGAATTCCTCTTAGATTCCAAGAGCTGGCAGTGCCACCGCCTGTCAGTGGCGGTGCCACAACCTATCAATATCATATTGACTGTTAACTGGCGATGCCACTGCCTATCGGTGGCAGTGCCACCGCTCGATCCTTCAGGTTCTAGGCGGTACCACTGCCTGATCGTTTGGGCTCTGGGCGGTGTCATCGCCTAGTCTAGCGATGCCACCGCCTAGACTATTTCAGCTCACTAGTTGGGCTCCAAATTTAGCCGAAACCAGTCCAGGGCCCAATTGGCCTCAACCGGGTTATAGGATTAACCCTTAATCCTAACCCTAATTACATGCAAACTACGAAATTAAGACATAGTCCTAAGCAAGTTTTTAAACGGCAACATTAAGTTTCCTTCCGGTGAGCTTTCCGGCGATCTTCCGACGTACTTCCGATACACCCTCGGATTTCTTCCGGTGGACTCCCAGTAGGCTCCCGATCATATGGCGAGTTTAGTGAGTCTTTGGCAATTAGCCGAACCTTCTCAATGGTCTCCACGAACCTTTGATGATCTCTTTGGCGGACTTCCAAAAACTTCGGCAAGTCCCCGATTTCTTTTCGGTTGGTTCCAGAAGCACTTCCGATGAATCTTCGGACTCTCGGTGGACTCTCGAACACCCATCGAACTTGACTCTGGTAGACTTGCGTTATGTCTTCAAGCTATCATAGTTAATCCTGCAAATGTAAAACAAAACTTCGATCTAGACAATTACTCTTAAGCAATCAAGTTGTCCGGCATGCCATTGGTCCCTTGACGCTTCGTCCGATTCTTCGGCGCATCGTCCTCTCTTGCGGCCTATTGCCCAATCGGCTAGTTGACTCCGTAATTCCGATATCCTTGGTGCAATACCTGCACTTCTTGGCTCGATGCCCGAATCCATGGCCTTTGGCCTTCTGTCGATACATCGACCAATCCACTAGCCCGACGTCCAATCTTCTAACGTGTTCCTCCAGCCCAACATGATTTTCCTACTTTAATTGTCTCATCCTGATCAAAGTATCTTGCATCACTCAAAACGTAAATTAAATCATAAACACATATCAAGTGGTTTCATCATCAAAATACGAGATTCAACAATCTCCCCTTTTTTGATAATGACAACCACTTGATGACGGAGTTAACCTTAAGTCCCAGAGTTTAAACAAACTCCCCCTATCAATATACCATATTGATAGAACCTAAAATTCAAGCCGAATTCAAGTCATTGCAAATATCCATCATGAATATTTGCAACACGTCATCATGCATAACATGATCATACTTCTCCCCCTTTGTTGTCAACAAAAAAGAGAAGTGTCACTTTCTATGTGTTTGAGAGATATGAATTCTACTTATTGCATGAAAAATATAATATCAAGTATTTTGATATTATCACATTAGAATTCAACTTATCATAACGCAATTTGTTAGCTTGAAAATTTAGCAAATGCTACATCATGCAAGCTAGCAAAAATTTAGCAAGTGCTATATCACATTAGAATATGCAAGCTATCAAGTTTTAGATATGCAAGATAGTAAGATAGCAAGTTCTACTTCACAAAATTTTACAACATTTTAGAACATGCAAGCTAGCAGTTTTGAGATGTTCAAAAAGTAATTCTTGCTTCTTGAAATATACAAGTTGCAAGCTATCAACTTTTGCTTCCTTTGCAATGTTTGAGTTTGCAATTTTGCTTCCATTGCAAAGTGCAAGTTTAGTACGTTTAGCATCTTGAGATAGGCAAGATTGTACTTTTGGTATGTAAATTTATAGTATGCAAGATATCAACTTTTACACATAAAAAGTTAGCAAAAAGATGTACAAGATAGACTATTTTGCCTCTTTTCGAAATGTGTAACATGGCACATATTGCTTCTTTTGAGATTTGCAAGATAGCACTTTTGCTTCCTCTCGAAGTATGCAAGCTAGCTAGCAAGTTAGCAAAATTTGCTCCCCCTATGTCATTGCCAAATAGAAGGGAATAACAATACAATCAAATAATTCATTTCCCTTTACTATAATCTTCAAATCATGACAAGAGTAAATAACAAAGATGAAAAATGAATATCAAAAGACATATATCATTTTTGACAAATTTATTCTTTTGTAAATAAAAAGCATGATAGGAAACAATCTTGATTCAAAGAGAAAACTCAAGTTATAAATTATCAAGATGTCAAGTAGCATATCATGGTTTACAAGAACAAGTTTCTTGTTAGTTAATAGCAAAAAGAATTATAGGAGAACATAATCTCAATTTATATATATAATCTTATAATTCACATAGAAGATCTCATCTTTTATAAAACGAGAGAATCATGACGAAAAATCTTGATTTACATAAAGTTTCAAAACATAATTATCAAGATCATGAATACTAAAGACTATGAAACATTTCGACAAATCTCCTTTTAAATAGAAAACAATCTTGATTCACTCAATAGAAAACTCAAATTATAACTACGAGAAATCAAGATCATGATTTTAATAAAACCCATTAAATTCAAATCATTTTCATAATCCTTGAGATTCATAAAAATAATACAAATGGATTCATCAAAATCAATAAGATAGAGAAAAATAATTTTCAAGAAAAATGTTCTTCTCTTTTAGTTATTTCAATTCATGTGATTTATTTCATTCAAGCATGCCCTTTTTATTTATGTCAAATAAAAACATGTATTATGTTTAAAGTCGAAAGTGCGAGATTTATTACGATAAGGATCAATAAGGCACTTTCATTATGGTAAAAATCGATAATCCGTAAATCACAAGATTCATCATGCATAATTTTGAAAATCTCATGCATAGAACAAAATCATCAATCATGATATCAAAACATTTATCATTTAAAGTATTCATGATACACATCATATGCAATACATCATATACATTATCATAATAAAAAGTATAAGTATTGCATGCATCATTCCAAATCATAAATATTTCAAATCATGATGGTATTAATTTGTCAAATTACATCCTACCATGCATGATCATAACTTTTCATTTGTATGCATGAAAATAATATCAAGTGTATTTCATGCATAATTTTATATCATCACATAAGGAATATCAAGAAGAAAATAATTGGGTGATAAGATAAACATTTCATGAATACAAGGAATTGCATAAAAATCATATCATGAAATATTAGAACATGTGAATACCAAAAGGCATGATTTCTTTTTGAAAAACCTACTCATAAATAATCAAAAGAAAATCTTAGGAGATCGATTAATGAAAAAATCTTGATTCAAAATAAATCTTAATTTATAAATATCACGGAATCAAGATCATGATTTTGGATAAAACTCATTCAAATTCAAATCATCCAAATCATCAAAATCTCAACATTTCTTTCAAGAGATTCAAAATGGCATAAATAATTTTATTGGTCTCTTAGGTAGAAATCAATAAGATAGAGAAAAAGAAAATTTTTAATAAAATATTCTTTCCTCCTTTTGTTTCAACTTATTGATTGATTCCATACATGCATATCCTTTTCTTTCAAATCCATGCATCATCGTTTAAAACGGAAAGATAAAAAATCATCAAGATAAAAAAAGTGTAACACATAATTCAAAAAATAATTTCAACTCATTACTTCAAGTCAAACATGATTTCATTTAATCAAAATCGAATAACTTTAAGACCAATAAATCATCATGTATAATAATCATCAAGTATGATACAAACTTTTCAAAACATTTACCATGATAAGGCATATAAGCCAAAAAAACTATTAAACATAAAGCATATTCATCAATGATTTCATTGGGCATAAGGTATTTTCAACCAAAATCATTTTGTTATTTGTTGTAGTCATGCATTTTTCTTTTTAGATTAATCTATCTTTTTATGCTTAGTTTTCCATACAAAAGCCATGCATTATCATTAAGCATGATGTTAAATTTCTAAATATTTTCATTAAGATATCAAGCATGGTTTCAATCAAAATTGAAAATCATCAAGATGCACATTTTTTCTTCTTAAGAAAAACATACATATGATCATTAGATTTAAATCTAACATTTTATTCCATTAACATAAAACATGTAATTTTCAAGAAAAATAATTATTCAAAAAAAATAAAATGCATCATGGAAAACATCAAGTAATTTCAAAATAAATTAAGGGGGTTTCGATTACCTCATCATTAAATGTTGTTGAGGTGTAGTTTGCCACCTCGCCTTTCTTGATTTTCTCCTCACCTTCGGAGGAGCTTGATTCATCCCAATTTTTATTCTTCTTGCATTCAAAGCAAGTAGTTTTGTTCTTTTTGTTCTTTAATTTTTGTTTCATTTGTAGTTTATGTTCACCATCACTTGAGCTTATGAATGAGTGGTCTTCATGTGTTCTATGTCCCAAATCCTTCCTGTCCTTTGGAAGGTTGTTCTCGAGTTCCCTTTTTGTCATATTGTTCATTTTATAGGTCATTAAAGACCCAATGAGTTCTTCGAGTGGAAATGTTTTAAGATCCTTGGCCTCTTGAATGGCCGTAACTTTTGGATCCCAACTCTTTGGAATGGATCTTAGAATTTTAGTTACTAATTCAAAGTTAGAAAAATCTTTACCAAGAGCTTTGAGTCCATTGATGACATCCATGAAACGGGTGTACATGTCTCTGATGGACTCACTTGGTTTCATCCAGAAAAGTTCATAAGAATGCACAAGAATGTTGATTTTGGACTCTTTCACTCGGCTAGTGCCTTCATAAGTGACCTCAAGTGTTCTCCAAATATCAAAAGCCGAATCATAATTTGAAACACGATTAAATTTAAAACGGATTTCCGAGGTCCTAGTAGTACCACCGCCATTACTAGGTGGTACTACCGCCTGATATCTGACATTGGGTGGTACTATCGCTTAGTCTGGGTAGTACCACCGCTTTATAGAGATCGAAGACTGAGCTCTGGTGGTACCACCACTAGCAGCAATAACTACCGGTGGTGCCACCGCCTGATAGGGGCGGTACCACCGCCTAGAATTCATGGGAGACTGAGTCTCCCAAGCGGTGCCACCACCGGCCCTAGTAGTGCCACCGTCAACCAAAAATTCTAGGTCCTGGTTGGGCCTTGAATCCGGCCCAAACCAGCCCATCTTAGGGCCCAATTGGCCCCTAATTAAGTTAGTGAGATTATCTCTCAATCCTAACTTAATTAACACTCTAACTATGACAACTAAGATATGATTACTATAATTTATGTTCCAGTGCGTCAATCGCATTTTCTCCGAGCTTTCGGTGTACTTCTGGCGAACTCTCAACAATACTCCGGCGGACTCCTAGCAAGCTCCTAGACTTTGCGACGATCTTCTTGGCGAGTTCTGACGAACTTCTATGGCAAGCTTCTGGACTTCTCGGTTGATTCCTGTAGAACTTCCAACGAACGTCCGGACTTCCGACGAACTCTCGAACTCCCAACGTGATCTCAATCTTGACTCTGGCACAACACCTGCTTCAAGTCTTACTGCCATTGTAGTTAATCCTACACACTTTTCTCAACATATAGATTAGATCAAACAAATTACAATTGACTTCATCATCAAAATCCAAGATTCAACAAGCAGTGCCCTAGGATTTTGGGTGGTGGTACCGTTGGCAGTTAATGCTACCAGTGATGGTACCGCCCTTGTCAAACGGTGGTATCGCTAGAGTTCGGTCTCCAAGCTCTGTCAGGTGATGGTACCGCCTAGACTAGGCGAGTGGTACCGCCTAGTGTCAGGTGGTGGTACCTAACAGTAATGGCGGTGGTACCACTAGTACCCCGAAAATCCAGGATGAGACACTTTTTGTCTCCATTTTTTAAAGTCATTGAGGCCTATAAAAATCCCACCCTTTTCAGCATGAAAAGGCACGAAAGTTATTAGCATAATCTTGAGTTTTTGAGTCTTAAAGTTGTTAGGATTGGAGCAGGACTAAGAGGGGGGTGGTGAATTAGTGCAGCGGTTTAAAACTCATAAGTTTGAAAACGATTTCGTAAATGTGTAGAGATATCGATTCGACAATGAATGACTTGGTGAAAGTAGCTCGAGTAAAGTGAGAAGATAAAAACTGAAAGCTTGCTGCTATGTAAATAATAGTTTAAGAAAGGTAAACACTCACGCATTCAAGGAACACTCAAATTTAAAGTGGTTCGGTCAAAATGACCTACATCCACTTGCGAAGCTTTCTTCGATGAGGCTCCCAACTTCCACTAGCAAATCACTTTGAAGGGGAAGGACAAATACTCCTCTTACAACCTTTTACAAGTGGTTCACACTCTTACATATTTTCAAAGAGAAAGTGGGAGGTGAACACTTAAGCTATTGAAAACAAGACTTGCTAAAGACTTTGCGAAGGCTTTATCTCAATCTCTAAATTCACAAAGGTTGTATTCTCTGCGAAGAATTGAGGGGTATTTATAGACCCCAAGAGGATTCAAATTTGGGCTCCAAATTTTGAATTCCTCTTAGATTCCCGGAGCTGGCGGTGCCACCACTTGTCGGTGGCGGTGCCACCGCCTGTCAATATCATATTGACTGTTAACTGGCAGTGCCACGGCCTGTCGGTGGTAGTGCCACCGCCTGACCTTTCGGGTGCTAGGCGGTGCCATTGCCCAGTCCAGTAGTACCACCGCCCGATCCTTCGGGTTTTGGGCGGTGCCACCACCCAGTCCGATGGTACCACCACCTGATCGTTCGGGCTTTGGGCGGTGCCACTGCCTAGTCTGACAGTGCCACCGCCCAGACTATTTCAGCTCACTGGTTGAGCTCCAAACTTGGACCAAACCAGTCCAAACTCAGGCCCAATTGGCCCCTAACTAGGTTATAGGATTAACTCTTAATCCTAACCCTAATTATATGCAAACTACGAAATTAAGACATAGTCCTAAGCAAGTTTTTAACCGGCATCATCAAGTTTCCTTCCAGCAAGCTTTCCGGCGATCTTCCAGCGGACTTCCGATACACCCTCGGATTTCTTTTGGCGGACTCCCAACAGGCTCCTGATCTTGTGGTGAGTTCAGCAAGTCTTTGGCAAGTAGCCGAACCTTCTCGGTGATCTCCGTGAACCTCCAACGATCGCTTCGGTGGACTTCCGAAAACTTCGGCAAGTCCCCGATTTCTTCTCGGTTGGTTCCGACAACACTTCCGACGAATCTTCGGACTCTCGGCGGATTCTCGAACACCGATCGAACTTGACTCCAGTAGACTTGCTTTATGTCTTCAAGCTATCATAGTTAATCCTGCACATGTAAAACAAAACTTCAATCTAGACAATTACTCCTAAGCAATCAAGTTGTCCAGCATGTCATTGGTCCCTCGACACTTCGTCTGATTCTTCGGCGCATCATCCTCTCTTGTGGCCTATTGCCTAATCAGCCAATTGACTCCATAACTCTAATATCCTTGGCACAATACTCGCTCTTCTTGGCCCGATGCTCGAATCCACGACCTTCGGCCTTCTGTCGTTACATCGACCGATCTATTGGCCTAACGTCCAATCTTCTGATATGTTCCTCCGGCCCAACATAATTTTCCTACTTTAATTGTCTCATCCTGATCGAAGTATCTTGCATCACTCAAAATGCAAATTAAATCATAAATATATATCCAGTGGTTTCATTATCAAAATACGAGATTCAACAAAAGTGTTGTAAAAGTGAAGAGTTCTAGTCCTTCATCTCTTAACCTTGTAACCATCCAAGAAAGAGGAGTGAGACTTATAAGGGTTGTCTCCTAAACCCAACAAAAGGAGAAAGTGCTATAAAAGATGGTTGGCCTTCGCCTATTGAAGGATAGCTTATAGTGGACGCCGAAGACCTCATCAGAGGAGGAATCCAAAAGTGGATGTAGGTCACATTGACCGAACCACTCAAAATTTTGGTTTGCTTTTCATTTGTGCAATTTACATTACTACAAATCTCCTTAATCCTCTCTTGCACTTTTACAAAAGCTTTCAAGTTTATATTCTTTCTGAAATGGATTGAATTGAAACCATTTTTGTCAGAATCAGTTTTAATTGAAACGAACATTTTTATGAAATCAGAAAAGTTTTCTGCTACACTAATTCACCCCCCCTATTAGTGCCGCTCTTGATCCTAACATTTTCTGTTTTCCTTTTCTTTCTGGTCTCACGAGTATAGATATCTGGCTTCTCTTTCTTAATAGTGCTCTCTCTCTCCCTCAACATATTAGGGAGCTCAAGGAGAGTCGCTTCAAGTTTGTTCATATTAAAATTCATTATAAACTATGAAAAGGAATCTGGTAGGGACTGAAATACAAGATCCACACATAGGTTATCCTCTAGGACCATTCCTAAACTTGTGAGTTTCTTTATCCACTCAATCATCTTTATGATATGGTTCTGAATCGGTGTCCCCACAGTCATCCTAGCACGGAAGAGGCTCTTAGATATCATATATTGCTAAGTCCTTCCATGTTCCTCAGACAATTTGTGGACATATAGGATAATAGATCTGACATCCATCTTTTCATACTATCTCTGTAACTCAGGAGTCATGGAGCCCAACATGTAACATTGAGCAAGAGTGGAGTCATCCATATACTTTACGTAGCAAGCAATCTCATCCTCGCTTACCCCTTCCTCGGGCGTAGGCAATATTGTATCAAGGACATATACGATTTTCTCTACCGTGAGAACAATTCTCAAGTTACGCAGCCAATCCGTATAATTTGGACCAGTGAGGCGGTTGACATCAAGTATACCATGTAAAAGATTTGAAAGTGATATTTTTTGAAAATAAAGATACAATAGAAATAAATAACATGCAAATTTTATAAAAAAAATAAATAATCAAGATATGGTTTTCTATCTTAATATACTCCCACTAATTTACTAGCAAGTCACGCGACACCCTCAACACGTGAAACAAAAGTCTCCGATAGACTTCTAGTGGGGATCGGGATCCAATTAGCATCTTAGTCTAACCTTGAGGGACTGGACCAATCATAGTAAGCCCAAAAGGTAGGTAACTTTTGCCAATCACAACTCCTTATGATTCCTGACCTGTTTGGCCTCCGAACCACCATAGTCTCGAGGGACTCAACCAACCATAATGTGCAGTTAAGTCAACACCATCATTATAAGATGAGTCTGATTTGATGATATACCCTCGAGGGACTCAACCAAGCATATCATGTCCTTAGGTCACCAAAGACATTTCTATGTTGTAGGCAAGATAGTGAATCGTGATATAGGTGAACCTCGAGGGACTCAACCAACTCAACCTACATCGAGAATCAATCCTTACCTATAACAATGGAAGGCCATGTGGGTCAATCTAATTGCCTCACATTTATTGACTTAATATTATCGAGAGAGGGTATTTTGATTTGGTCTCCTAATATGACATGTCACACACATATATATATTTAATACATATCTACATCGCATGCAAATATATATATATATATATATATATATATATGTATATATATATATATATATATATATATATATATATATATATATATATATATATATATATATATATATATATATGTATATATATATATATATATATATATATATATATATATATATATATATATATATATATATATATATATATATATATATATATATATATATATATATATATATATATATATATATATATATATATATATATATATATATATATATATATATATATATATATATATATATATATATATATATATATATATATATATATATATATATATATATATATATATATATATATATATATATATATATATATATATATATATATATATATATATATATATATATATATATATATATATATATATGTATATGTATATATATATATATATATATATACATATATACATATATATATATATATACATATATATATAGTACATGTATAAGCAATCACAAATCATATGAGCAATCACATCAAATGATCATGGACCACAGCCTAATGTGATCAGGCCCGAGCCAGTGGGCCTAATCACTCACATCAAGATCTATGTATGCAGTAGTGCATCTCTATACCCTGAGATCATCAATCTCGTCTTTGTCGGTTCTGTCGGCATCTCGACGCATCTCCATGCATCGTGATTGTACATCTCGTGGGTCCCGCTGTCGCTTCCACGCTCCTACTACGCCTCCTCGTGTAGGATTTGATCTGCATTTTAAGTGATGCAAGAAGCTTCGATCAGGGAGAGACAATTAAAGCAGAAAGAATCATGTTGAGCCGGAGTAGAACATGTCAAAAGATTGGATGTCACACCGAAGGATCGGTCAACGTATTGATAGAAGGCTTTGGGCCATGGGTTCGGGCATCGGGCCAAGAAGAGTGAAAATTGTGCTAAGAAAATCAGAGTTACGAAGGTCAACTAGCCGATTGGGTAATAAGCCGCAAGATAGGATGATGCGCCGAAGAATCTGATGAAGTGTCGATGAACCAATGATATGCCGGACAACATTTGATTCAAGCTTTATAATAATTGTCTAGATTGAAGTAGGTTTTAAGTGTGCAGGATTAACTACGATAGCGATCAAGGCATAAAGGAAAATGAAGTCCTAGAGTTAAGAACGAGATTTCACTAGGAGTTTAAGAGTTAGTCGAAAGTCCGAAGGTCTGTCGGAAGTTTTGTCTGAATTGATCGAGAAGTCCAGGAGCTTGCCAAAGAAGCTCATCAGAACTCGCCAAGAAGATTGTCATGAAGTTCAGGAGCTTGCTGGAAGTTCGCTGGAACATTACCGAGAGATCGTCGGAAGTTCACTAGAAGATCGCCGGAAGAAACCTAGACTTACCGGACTTATTTAGCTTAGTGTATACCTTAAACTTCATAGTTAGCACATAATTGGGTTGGAATTGGGTCAACTCAACTAGGGGCCAATTAAGCCCAAGTTTGGGCTGTGTTAGGCCAAGTGAAAAGGCCCAAATAGTGACCCAACAAGTGAAACCTATTGAATCTCGGATTTTGATGATGAAGTCAATTGTCATTTGTTATCTAATCCATATGTTCAGATAAGTGTGCAGGATTAACTACGATGGAAGTAAGACGTGCAGCAGGAGTTACGCCGGAGACAAGACCATGATCACGTTGGGGGTTCGAGAGTTCAACGGAAGTCCAGACGGTCGTCGGAGGTTCTACGGGAACAAATCCGATAAGTCCATGAGCTTGTCAAAGAAGCTCATCGGAACTCGCCAAGTGGATCGTCGCAACTCCAAGAGTTTGCCGGAAGTCCGTCGGAACATCGCCGAGGGTTCGTCAAATGTTCACCGGAAGTTCGTCGGAAGCTCGTTGAAAGAAGCGATTGATGCACCGGAGCAAGTTACAGTATTAATGTCCTAAATATCGTAGTTAGCATGTAGATTAAGTTAGGAATGGGAGGTGATCCCATTAACTTAATCTGACGGCAATTGGGCCCTTGACAGACCCAAATTGGGCCAAATGAATCAGCCCATTCAGACCCAAAATTCCTGGTCGGCGGTGGCACCGCCCAGGAGCTTAGTCTCCCAGGAATGCCAGACGATGGTACCGCCCATATTAAGTGGTGGTACCACCTGAGCTCGGTCTCCGAGCGAAGCTGAGCGGTGGTACCGCCCCTGTCAAATGGTGGTACTGCTTGAGCTCGGTCTCCGAGTAATGCCAGGTGGTAGTACCGCCCAATTATGGAGGTAGTACCGCCAGGACCCTGAAAATCCGGGAGATGACATTTTTAAGCTCCAAATTCGAACTAGTTGGGGCCTATATAAACCCCACCCTTTCCTGCATGAAAGGGCACCGAAAGCTTGCATTTATTCTGAGAATTTGAGAGCTTAAAAGTGTTATAAAAGGCTAGAAGTTCTTCTCCCTCTTTTCTTCTAAGTTTTGATCATTCAAAATATGAGTGAAAATCTGTAAGGGTTGTCTCCTAAGCCCATCAAAAGGAATAACGCTATAAAAGGGTGGTTGGCCTTCGCCTATTGAAGGAAGGCCTCTAGTGGACGTCAGTGACCTCATCGGAGGAAGCCAAAAGTGGATGTAGGTCAAGATTGACCGAACCACTCTAAATCTCGGTTTGCATTTATATTCTACTCTCTATATTAACTGCAAATTGCCTCCGTTGCTTTACTTCAACTATACTTTTATTTGATCTTAAGTTGAAGAACTTTCCGAAATGGTTTTCATCAAAAACACTTTTATCGTACAAATGTCATTTTAAACCAACGAAAGTTTTCCACTACACTAATTCACCCCCCCCCCCCCTCCTCTTAATGCTTTTGATCCTAACAAATTCATCCCCTATCTGAGCTGTCATAAATTCATCGACAATTTGACTCCTTATTTAGGTATTTTAATTTTCCACCTCCTGAATGAGCTTGTATATGTAAATGTGGTCACAATTTCTTCTTGTCTTGTTGTAACAATTATGTTGTTGTACACTCTTTATGCTACTCACCTTGATCACTATGCCTCTTGCCTTGATAACTACTAATCCTTGATATGTTTTACTTAATGTATTATTTGGTGAGCATATGCAGAGTTAGGAATATTAATGTAGATTGAACATAGTTTTCGGATTTTCCTTGAATCTCTTTACGCTACTCGTTTTCAAATTTTTCTTGATCACTTAAGTTTCACATTGAGATTGAATGCTTCTATAACATGCTTACTTTATAAGTTAAAAATCTTGTGCCTTGGTTTCCATGATGATCATGTTATACTCTCATTGTGATTTGAGAAGATTCATACATCGAATTCTTAATCCTTGAGCACTACAAAATTGTGTTCAAATGCATGAACTTATTAAAATTATTTTTTGGACTTTCTTGATTCAATGATCAATCACTTAATGCTATGATGAGAACTTTACATGATTACATGTCTTAATAACATGTTGGAAATTATGTGTTTTGGATACAAAAATTTCCATGATGATAAGCATGTGTTATTTTCATGAGTGTATTTGAAAAACATATGGCAAAAATGTGTCCGAATGCATGAACTTATTAAAATTATTTTTTGGACATTCTTAATTCATTCATTTAATTATTATAATGAGAATTTTACACTATTACATACCTTAATAACATATTGGAAATTATGTGTTTTGGATACAAAAATTTTCATAATCATGAGCATGTTTTATCTTCATAATTGTGTTTGAAAATCTATAGCAAAACCATGTAGTCAATTGTCATTTGTTATCTATAGCAAAACCATGTAGGCTTTGAATTCAAGAATTACTTATCTCAAGTATGACATATTGATAGGGGGAGTTAAGGTTAACTCTGTTATCAATTTATTGTCATCATCAAAAAGGGGGAGATTGTTGAATCTCGAATTTTGATGATGAAGTTAATTGTCATTTGTTATCTAATCTATATATTGAGATAAGTATGCAGGATTAACTACAATGGAATTAAGACATGCAATAGGAGTTGCACCGGAGTCAAGACCATAATCACGTTGCGAGTTCGAGAGTTCGACGGAAGTCTGGACGGTCGTCGGAGGTTCTGCGAGAACAAATCCGAGAAGTCCAGGAGCTTGCCAAAGAAGCTCGTCGAAACTCGCCAAGTGGATCGTTGCAAGTCCAGGAGTTTGCTAGAAGTCTGTCGAAGCATCGCCGAGGGTTCGTCGGATGTTCGCTGAAAGTTCGTCGGAAGCTCGCCGGAAGAAGCGATTGATGCACCGAAGCAAGTTGCAGTATTAATATCTTAAATATCGTAGTTAGCATGTAGATTAAGTTAGGAATGGGAGGTGATCCCATTAACTTAATCTAGGGGCAATTGGGCCCTTGACAGACCCAAATTAGGCCAAATAGATCAGCCCATTCGGACCCAGAATTCCTGGCTGACTGTGGTACTACTTGGGCTAGTAGTGGCACTGCCCAGGAGCTCAGTCTCCTAAGAATTCCAAGCAGTGGTACTGCCCTTGTCAGGCGGTGGTACCACTTGAGCTCGATCTCTAAGCGAAGCTAAGCGGTGGTACCGCCCTTGTCAGGTGGTGGTACCGCCTGAGCTGGGTCTCCGAGCAATGCTAAGCAATAGTACCGCCCAGTTATGGCGGTAGTACCGCTAGGACCTCAGAAATCCAGGAGATGACATTTTTTAGCTCCAAATTCGAACCAGTTGGGGCCTATATAAACCCCACCCTTTCCTACATGAAAGGGCACCAAAAGCTTACATTTATTCTGAGAATTTGAGAGCTTAAAAGTGTTGTAAAAGCCTAGAAGTTCTTCTCCCTCTTTTCTTCTAAGTTTTGATCATTCAAGAGAGGAGTGGAAATCTGTAAGGGTTGTCTCCTAAGCTCGTTAAAAGGAGTAAAGCTGTAAAAGTGTGGTTGGCCTTCGCCTATTGAAGTGAAGCCTCTAGTGGACATCAATGACCTCATCAGAGGAGGAAGCCAAAAGTAGATGTAGGTCAAGATTGACCGAACCTCTCTAAATCTCAGTTTGCATTTACATTCTGCTCTCTATTTTAATTGCAAACTGCCTCTATTGCTTTACTTCAACTATATTTTTGTTTGATCTTATGTTGAAGAACTTTCCGAAATGGTATTCATCGAAAACACTTTCATCATACAAATGTCGTTTTAAATTAACGAAAGTTTTCCACTACACTAATTCACCCCCCCCCCCTCTTAGTGCTTATGTTCCCAACAAAACCATCATGGCACAATCTTTGAGACTATGTCAAGTGGTGGCACCGCTAGACTGGGTGGTGGTACCACCCAATGGTAGGGTGTTAAGTGGTGGTACCGCCCAATGTCAGTGCTGTAAGCGGTGGTACCGCCCAACACAAGCGATGGTACCGCCAGGACCCGGGAAACCCGGGATGAGACTCTTTTATCTCTAAGTTTGAATCCACTTAACACCTATAAATACCCCTCTCATCCTTGGTTAAAAAAACACAAGAATTGAGAGCAAAAAAAAACAAAAACGCTATTGTAATATTGTGAAAACTCCTTTCAAGCTCTAAGTGTTAGTCTTGTTTAAGAGAGGAGTGAAGGGGGTTGTAAAGGTTCTCTCCTGAACCTGTCAAAAGGAGAATCGAGTTATAAGGGTAGTTAATCTTCGCCCATTGAAGGAAGATCATTAGTGGATGCTGGTGGCCTCGACGGAAGGGGAATCGGTAGAGTGGATGTAGGTCATAATGACTGAACCACTGTAAATCAATTTACATTTCTGCTTTACTCTTTATTTTTATTACAATCTACTTTACATTGCAAACTAATTTCTTACTCTCACTATGCTCTCATACGCTTTCAAGTTAACATCTTCCGAGATCGGTTTTAATCGAAATGAAATTTTAAATCGACATGATTTTTTTCCGCTGCACGAATTCACCCCCCCCCCCCTCTTAGTGCCAACTCGTTCCTAACAGTTGGCATCAGAGCCACGTTATTTCTCGATTGGTTTAACATCCAAGAGAAATGGCTCTTTTCGACTTTCAATAGGGCTTTTCTATCATTCGTTCACCCATGTTCAATGGGATGGACTACATATATTGGAAAACTCGAATGAGAGTTTTCTTGATTTCTTTATATTTCAACATTTGGAATATCATTGAAAATAGATTTCAAAGGTCTTCTCTTCCAACAAACAATTAAAATGATTTGGAGAAGAAGACTTTTTCTTTAAATGCTAGAGCTATGAATGCTCTATTTTGCGCCTTAGAAAAAAATGAATTCAATCGGGTTTCTACTTGCAAAATGGCTTTTGACATTTGGGACACACTCAAAATCACACACAAAGGCACTAGTAGAGTTAAAGACTCTAAAATAAATATTTTGATGTTTGATTTTGAATTATTTCATATGGAACCAAGCAAGACTATTCAATACATGTACACCCGTTTTACGGATGTTATCAATAGTTTAAAAGGACTTGGTAAAAAATTTTCTAATTTTAAATTTATTAATAAAATATTGAGATCCCTTCCAAAGAGTTGGGACCCTAAAGTAACGACCATTTGCCAAGGATTTGAACTACTTTTTACTTGAATAACTTATCGGGTCTTTAATGACCTATGAAATTAGTTGTATGGCATAAAGAGAACATAAGAACAACCTTCCAAAGAATATGAAGAATTTGGTACTTCGAACAATAGAATACCACTTGAGTGATAACTCAAGCGATGATGATGATAATTTTGAATTTCTCACTATAAAATTTAAAAAGTTCATGAAATAAGAATTAAAGAATAAAAATGAACTTAAAAAAGAGTTGGACAAAAAAGAAGAACTCAAGGTGACTTTGGACGAAATGAGTGCATCCGAAGATGAGGAGAAAACCGATGAAGACGAAGTGACAAACTTCTCCTTGATGACTCTTAAAAAAGAGGTAAACAACTCAAACGAAACTCGTTTACTTTATTTTGAAATTACTTGATACTTTTTCATGAGTTATTTTTAAATTAGTTAGTAAAATAAAAAATAAAAGGAAAATGTAAAAAAAATATCATGCTTCTCTTTCTAAGTGATTTTGAAAAAATTAAAATTTGAGTATGACAATTGCATGTTAATTCCAAGCACTAAGCATGAAAAATTAGATTTACTTAAAAGAAAAATATATTACTACAACAAACAAAATGATTTTGATTGAAAATGTCTTATGTTCAATGAAATCATGCTTGATGTTTTAATGACAGTGATGTAAGACGTAATGAAAGTGTTAAAAGATTTTTTTATCATGCTTGATGATTTTATATTATGCATGAGGATTTGAAGTAATGATTTGAAATCATATGTTTTGGAATTATGTGTTATACATTTTTATCTTGATGATTTTTGTGATAAATCTTGCTCTTTCCATTTTAAACGATGATGTATGTTTTGATTTAGCATAAAAAACTTGTGCATACTTGTAAGAAATCAAACCACATAAATTGAAACAACTAAAAAGGGAATGCATTTTGAAAATTTCTCTATCTCTATCTTATCGGTTTTTTAATAAAAAATTAATGAATCTATTTATGTTATGAATCTTGTGAACCATGAAAGTGATTTTGATGATTTAAATTTAATGGGTTTTATCGAAATCATGATATTGACTTATCGAGATTTATAACTTGAAATCATTTATGAATCAAGATCTCTAATGTGTTCTTGTATCATTCCTTCTTATTGAGATTTATCTAAATAAATCATTCACGAATTGATCTTTCTTGATCTTTCATCTTTCATGTCATGAGTTTCTTATGATTACCTTTATATTTATATGATGCTTAGAGCATTGATGTAAGAAGGAAATGAATTGCACCATTAAAAAATTCCCCTCTTCTTCTTTCTTGTTTACAATGAAAAAGGGGAGAAAGAATATCGTTAGCATCTCAATTGATTGATAAATCAATTATATCATTTTGAATCTCTTGAAAATGATTTTGATGATTTGATGATTTGAATTGAAATGAGGTTTTTTTTCCAATCGAATCATGAATCTTCTCTTGATTTCTTAACTTGAGATTTTCTTTTATGAATCAAGATATCTTACTCTTTATTCTCATATGATTCTTGCATTTTGTTTATGAGAAAATTTTCTATATGAATCATGTCTTTTGGTATTCAAATAATCTTTACTATTATATCTTTCATGCCATGATTTATTTATGATACTCTCTTATATTCATAAATTATATACCTCATCACATTTGATTTAAATTTATCTTTGTCATGATGTGAAAATTGATGTAAAGAGAAAAGAATTATAAAATTGTATTCTTCCCCTCTTTTTGACAATGATAAAGGGGGAGATAAAATGTGCTTACTTGCAAAATTCAAGAAGAAGCAAATTACACTAGCTTGCACATCGCAAAGAGAGGAAAAACTTGCTAGCTTACTCATCTCTAAAGATGCAAAAATTTTGCCAACCTTCATATATGAAAAACTTGCTAGCTTGCATGTTCTAAACTTGCTATTTACTATCTCACTTTTTTTTTTCAAAAACTTGCTAGTTTGAACATCGTAAAGAAAAGCAAACATGCTAACTTACACATCTAGCAAAATTTATAAATATGCAAAACTCAAAATCATTGCTAGCTTGCATGTTATAAAATGATGTAAAATTTTAGTAGTTTGCGCTTTGCAAATGAAGCAAAAATGTCTAGCTTGAACATTGCAAAGGAAGCAAAAAATTGCTAGCTTGCACTTCTCAAAAGAGAAGAAAGAACTCACTAGCTTGCATGTTCTAAAGTGATGAAAAATTTGCTAAATTGCTAAGCTTTCATATATCTAAAACTTGATAGTTGTACTTCTCCTTTTTGTTGATGACAAAGGGAGAGAAGTCAAGATGACAATCATGCATGGCATGTAATATACTTTGATATTTTAATACCATGATGATTTGAATGATGCATGCAAAACTTATGATAATGATGCATGCAATGCAATGATATGCATATAATGTGTTGCAAATATTCATGATTATTATTTTTTTTTAAATTCAAGGTTCTATCAATATGACATATTGATGGGGTGAGTTATGTTAGTTTGGCAAGTCCCACATCAGGAAAATCACGTTTGGTATCTCCTGTTTAAACTATAAATAAGGGCTCGGGCTTTAAAGTCAGATGCACTATAAGAAAACCTAATTGTTTGCTTTTGGCTTTTCTTGTTTAGTAGTTTCAGGTGTTTTATGGCCTAGGAACATCTTCCTAAGGCATTTGTAATAGTCCCTCTTTTATAGTAGTGATTTGCTCCTCCTTCGTGTGGATGTAGGTCAATAGACCGAACCACATAAATCTGGTATTCTTGTCACTTTTATTTTTTCTGCTTTATTATCTTCTTTGGGTTGCCAAATTATCCTTTGGTAAATTTCATGAGGCTAGCTCTAACAAACTAGTATCAGAGCCTGGTTTCGGGATTTTTTTGTAACGATGACAATAACAAAGATCGTTGTGGAGGAATTCAATAAAAATGTCAACTTCGGCATGTGGCAACTCAAGATGGAGGCCATTCTAGTTCAAGACGGAGTTGATTTGGCACTATAGGGAGCTGAGATCATTCCATATGGTATGTCAAAGGAAGATCTTGCGAGTATGGATAAGAAGGCTCGATTAAGCATTATTCTAAATCTCTCTAACGAGGTTTTACGGGAGGTAGCTACAAAGACTACGACTAAGAGCATGTGGGACAAACTTAAAGTCTTGTATATGAAGAGGATAGTAGAGAATCATCTCTACTTGAAGTAGAGTTTGTATATGCTTCGGATGACTGACGGTACATCTATACTCTCACATCTTGATAAATTTGATTCCTTAGTTATGGATTTGGAGAATATAGATGTAAAAATTGATGACGAGGATAAGGCCCTATTAAATTTGTGTTCTCTTCCCCAATCCTTCAAGTATTTTCGTGATACTATGATTTATGGAAAAGAAATAATTTCGTATCAGGAAATTAAATCTATACTAAAATCTAAGGAGCAGATAGACAGGGATATCACTGGGGAAAGTAGAGGGAATCAGGCTGAGGGTCTGGTTGTTAGGGGGAGAACAGATAAAAGGGAATTTGATAGTAGTAGATCTAAATCTAGATCTAAATCCAGACATAGAAATTTGGAGTGCAGATATTGTCATAAAATGGGTCACATTAAGACTGATTACTTTAAATTAAAAAATAAATTAAAGCAAAAGGAAAAAATTATTAAGAAAACTACTAAGTCCGCTGAAGCTAATGTAGCAGCTGATGAGAATGTTGGAAATATTTTCTTTGCTACTGATGATAGGACGAGGTCTAAAAATAAATGGATTTTAGATTCGGATTATTCTTATCACATGTGTCCTAATAGAGATTTGTTTTCCACATATGAATATTATAATGGTGGAATTGTTTTGATGAGTAATAATGCCTCGTGTGATGTTATTGGTAGAGGCATAATCCGAATTAAAATGTATGATGTTATTGTGAGGACGCTCACTAATGTTAGACATGTTCCTGATTTAAAAAAGAATCTCATCTCTTTAGACACCCTAGAGGCTCTTTGAGTGTAAATACGCAGCTGAAGGTGGAGTTATGAAAGTTACTAGAAGTGCTCTTGTTGTTATGAAAGCTTGTAGGTCTGGTAGCTTGTATATTTTGCAGGGAACTATTGTCACAAGCTTAGTTGCAGTCTTGTCATCATTATTGTCTGATTATGATATCACCAAATTATGACATATACGTTTGGGTCATATGAGTGAAAAAGGTTTGAGCATATTGAGCAAAAGGGGTCTTCTTTGCGGACAAAGTACTAGGCCACTAGATTTTTGTGAACACTAAATTTTTGGAAAGTAGAAAAGAGGCAACTTCAATTCTCCGGCAGTTCACAAAACAAAAGGTACTCTTGACTATATTCATTCAGACCTTTGGGGTCCAACTCGTATTTAGTCTAAGGGTGGTGCCAGGTATATATTGACCTTCATTGACGATTATTCCAGGAAAGTTTGAGTTTATTTTCTAAAGCATAAAAATGATGTTTTTCTAACCTTTAAACAATGGAAGGCTTTGATTAAGAAGCAAACAGGTAAACAGATTAAGCGGCTTCGAACAGATAATGGAATGGAATTTTATGAAGGTGACTTTGATGAATTATGCAAAAATAAAGGAATTGTTCGACATTGTACTGTTAGGATGATGCCTCAACAAAATGGTGTGGCTGAACGTATGAACAGAACACTCTTGGAGAGAGCAATATATATGATCTCAAATGCAGGGTTGACTAAGGACTTTTAGGCAGAGGCGATTAATATGGCCTGTTACGTTGTCAACCATGCTCCTTCTATAGCACTTAACTTTAAAACTCCGAAGAAAATTTGGTCAGGTACTCCTGCTGATTACTCTAATTTAAAATTTTTTGGGTGTCCAGCATACATGCATGTAAATAAAGGAAAATTAGAGCCTCGAGCTAAAAAGTATATTTTCTTTGGGTATGCTTCTAGGGTGAAATGATACAGATTATGGTATTATGATCCCAAATCCCCAAAATATATAATCAGTAGAGATGTTACTTTTGATGAATTATCTATGTTATCTTCCAAAGAGGAATCTACTAGTTGTACAAATGATAGTGCGCAGAAGCAAGTAAAGCTTGAGATTGGTAGTTTAGATTATTTTAAGTTGAACTCATCTACTCAAAGAATGCTAGTAGATGACCCCGAATCTACTGACAAAGATGATATAGAGGAAGAGCAATATTCCATAGCCAAGAATAGACCATGGAGAGATATTCAACCACCACAAAGATATACAAATTTAGTTGCATATGCTTTGTCTATTGCAGAAGAAACAAGTGAAGTTGGTGAGCCAACTATCTACTCAAATGCAGTTTCTTGTGATAATTCTGCTAAGTGGTTGATTGCGATGAATGAAGAAATTAAATCTCTTGATCGGAATAGAACTTGGGATCTTATGAAGCCGCCTTCGGGTAAGAAAATTCATACGAAGGACAATCTAGCTGATATACTTACGAAGCCTCTTTTGGTTTACAAGTTCAAGCAGTGCTTGGACTTGGTTAGTGTTCATTGTTGGTGATTGCCCGTTAGGGCTTTTGTAAAGAAGATGAAGCAAGTTTTGTTAATTGTTAATGTTGGGACATGCCAAGGTGAAGATTTGTTAGTTTGGCAAGTCCCACATAGTCCCACATTAGGAAAATCACGTTTGGTATCTCCTGTTTAAACTATAAATTAGGGCCTAGGCTTTGAAGTCAGATGCACCACAAGAAAACCTAATTGTTTACTTTAGGCTTTTCTTGTTTAGTAGTTTCAGGTGTTTTATGGCGTAGGAACATCTTCCTATGGCGTTTGTAACAGTCCCTCTTTTATAGTAGTGATTTTCTCCTCCTTCGTTTGTGGATGTAGGTCAATTGACTGAACCATATAAATCTGGTGTTCTTATCACTTTTATTTTTTCTACTTTATTATCTTTTTTGGGTTACCAAATTACCCTTTGGTAAATTTCTTGGGGCTAGCTCTAACAGGTTAAGGTTAACTCCGTTATTAATTGGTTGTCATCATAAAAAAAGGGAAGATTATTGAATCTCGAATTTTGATGATGAAACCAATTGATAGTATTTATGATTTGATCTGCGTTTTGAGTGACGCAGGAAGCTTCGATCAGGGAGAGACAATTAAAGTAGGAAGAATTATATTGGGCCAGAGTATAACATGTCAGAAGATTGTATGTCATACCAAAGGATTGATCGGCATATCGACAGAAGGCTTCGGGCTATGGGTTCGGGCATCGGGCCAAGAAGAGTGAAAATTACGCTAAGAAAATCAGAGTTGCGGAGGTCAGCTGGGTAATTGGGTAATAGGCCGCAAGAGAGGATGATGCGCCAAAGAATCGAACGAAGCGTCGATGAACCAATGACATGTCGAACAATATTTGATTCAAGCTTTGTAATAATTATCTAGATCGAAGTAGGTATTAAGTGTACAGGATTAATACGATAGCGATCAAGGCATAAAGCAAAAAACTGATGACGTTTTTATCCGCTGTACTAATTTACCCTCCCTTTTAGTGCCGACATGTTCCTAACAGTTGGTATAAGAGCCACATTATTTCTCACTTGGTTTAACACCCAAGAGAAATGACTTTTTTCGGCTTTCAAGAGGGCTTTTCTATCGTTCGTCCTCCCATATTCAATAGGATGGACTACACTTATTGAAAAACTCGAATGAGAGTTTTCTTGCTTTCAAAAGTCTTCTACTCTAATGAACAAATGAAATGATTTAGAGAAGAAAATTTTTTCTTTGAATACTAGAGCTATGAATGCTCTATTTTGTGCTTTGAGTAAAAGTGAGTTTAATCGTGTTTCTATATGTGAAATGGCATTCGATATTTGGTATATATTTGAAATCACACACGAAGGCACTAGTAAAATTAAAGATTCAAAAATTAATGTTTTGATGCATGATTTTGAATTATTTCGGATGGAACCAAGTGAGACAATTGGAGACATATACACTCGGTTTACGAATGTCATCAATAGTCTAAAAATACTTGCTAAAAGTTTTTCCAACTTTGAACTCGTTAACAAAATATTGAGACCCTAAACTAACGGTCATTCAAGAGGCCAAGGATTTGAATAATTTTCCTCTCGAAAAACTTATCGGGTCGCTAATGACCTACGAGATGACTTGCAATGCTCATGAAGAGCTTGAGAACAACCTTCCAAAGAATAGGAAGGATTTGGCACTTAGAACAAATGAAGACCACTCGAGCGAAAGCTCAAGTGATAATAAACTCGAACTTCTCACTATAAAATTTAAAATTTCATTAAATAAAAATTAAAGAATAAAAATAAACTTAAAAAGAAGTTGCTAAAGAAGAAGAGAGCACTCAAGACGGCTTGGAACGAATCGAGTTCAACAAAGGCGAGATGACAAACTACGCCTTAACGAATTTTGACGACGAGATAACCAAAACCCCTTTACTTTATTTCAAAATTACATAATGCATGTCATGAGTTTTTTTAAATTAGTTTAGAAAAATTATATATAATTTTTTTAAAAAAATTAAATGATGTAATAAAAAATAAATTTTTTTTTGGGATCATATTAGTAATTTTGAAAATAATCATGACAACTGCATGTTTTATGATAAAGGAATAAAAATGTTAAAAATGTAATGCTTGTACACCTAATAAGATTAATTTTATGTATGTTTTAAGAAGCAAAAATATGTATCTTGATGATTTTCGTATTGCTCCTTGATAATGATTTTGATTGAAATTGCATTATGTTCAATGAAATCATGCTTGATATTTTAATGATGTAATAAAAATGTTAAAAGGTTTAGTACAATGCTTGATGATTTTATTCTATGCAAGAGATTTTGAAGTTATACATGATGACTTTTGTGATTTATTAATCTTGATGATTTTTATGATAAATCTTGTACTTTCATTTTAAACATTTATGCATGTTTTCATTTGGCATAAAAAAACTTTGGCATGCTTGTATGAAACAAACAACTTAAAATGAAACATCTCTATCTTATTGATTTTTCGATAAAAGATTTATGACTCTAAGTATATTATGCTTTTATGAATCTCTTGAAAAGTGATTTTGATGATTTGACGAATTAAAATTGAATAAGGAACAGTTTGATTTAATTAGAAGAGAATTAGAAATGCTAAATCTTCCAAATGTATGAATTCCTTTTTTGGATTTCTCAGACCTTCATAACTTGGATTTTCTTTTTAAATCGAGATCATCTTTCTATTTGAAAAAAAAATAGAAGCTTGATTCATGGATTTTTGGATTAATGACTTAATTAATTATTTTGAGTCCTTCTTCTTTCAATTTACAAGAAAATGAATTTGATTTATGAAGTTTTATTCATGGATTTTTGATCTTTCATTTAATGATCATTTCCCATGAATTTTTCCTCACGCTTCTTACGAAAGAAGAATTTTTATTCATGGATTTTTAGTATGTGAGATCATTTGCAAGAATAGGGATTTGATTTTGTATGGACATCTTGATCATTTTAATAAATCCTTTCTGTTTACTAAAATAGAAGCTTGATTCAATGCAACTCATTTATTATGGATTTGAATTGGTTCAAATCTTTTTATGAATTTGGTTCCTGGTTTTTCTTTTTTTTCAATGAATTTCTCCCTTACTATTCTTCCTCTTCTTATCTTTTTATGATAAAGGAAGAAAGAAACTTGCTAAGAAGAACCAAAAAAACTCTTAAGCAAAAAATGCCAGCTTCTCATTTTTTATGCAAAGTTTTTGCTTAACTTCTCATTTTTGCTAGCTTGGATAAATTGGTGTAAAACTTACTTGATATGCTTTCAAACACTTGCATTGTTGAATGATTCTCCTTTTTATAAATGACAAAGAGAGAGAAAATAAATGATGAATGTTTGGTATCATGATCAAATTGTTGATTTAATGCATGAAGTGATAAATGCTTAAAAATTTTAATGTCTTAGTATTATATATGATATGCCTATAGTGATGATTGATTTATTTGTAACATGCATGATAGGATGTAATGTAATTTTACATTTTGATGCTATCATGATTTGAAATATTTATGATTTGTATATCACATGATATGATTGAATCATTGTTGTAAAAGAAAAAGGAAATTTTTAGCTTGTAGAGAACAAAAAATATGCTAGCTTGAATGATAAAACTTGAGATTATGTTTATAATGCAAATTTATTGTTTATCTTTGTCATGATGTGAAAATAGATGTAAAGGGAAAAGAATTATAAAATTGTATTCTTCCCTTCTTTTTGACAATGACAAAGGGGAAGATAAAATTTGCTAGCTTGCATGATGATATTTGGAAGAAGATGCTAAAACTTATTAGCTTGCACACCGTAAAGAGATCAAAACTTGCTAGCTTGCTTATATCAAAAGTGAAGAAAAAAGTGCTGTCTTGCTTATTTCAAGAAGCAAAACATGCTAACTTGCATATCTAACAAAATTTACAAACTTGAAAAACTCAAAATTATTGCTAGCTTATATGTTCTAAAATGTTGTAAAGCTTATATCTCAAACACTTGATAGTTGCACTTCTCCTTTTTGTTAATGACAAAGGGGGAGAAGTATGATGATGTTATGCTTAATTTTATCATAACATGTTACTTGGATTTTTGAATCCAAGAGTTCTATCAATACGGCATATTGATAGGGGGAGTTAAGGTTAACTCCGTAATCAATTGGTTGTTATCATCAAAAAGGGGGAGATTGTTGAATCTTGGATTTTGATGATGAAATCAATTTATAGTGTTTATGATTTAATATGTGTTTAAGGGACATAGTGTTAGGATCAAAAGCACTAAGAGGGGGTGAATTAGTGCAGTGGAAAACTTTCGACGATTAAAACTGCATTTGTACGATAATAACGATTTTGGTAGAAAAGCCGATTCGTAAATCACTTTAACTTGTGATCAAGCAAGATGCAGTTAAAGCGAATCTATAAGGGCAGTTTGCAGTTATGATGGAAATCAGAATGTAAGCGCAAACTGAAATATGATGTTCGTACGATAAAACTGATTTACGTCTAAACACCGATTCGGAAAATACTGAACTTTGAAACACGATCGTAAATTCGCAGAAGGCAGTAAGCTATTGAGGAGGTTTGCAGTAAAGATAATATGCTCAAAGTAAATGCAAACCAGAGAGCACCGTGATTTTAGAGTGGTTCGGTCAATCTTGACCTACATCCACTTCTGGCTTCCTCCACCGACGAGGTCACCGACGTCCACTAGAGGCCTTCCTTCAATAGGCGAAGGCCAACCACCCTTTTACAGTTTCACTCCTTTTGACGGGCTTAGGAGACAACCCTTACAGAATTTTCTCTCCTCTCTTGAAAGATCAGAACTTGGAAGAAAAGAGGGAGAAGAACTTTTAATTCATACAACACTTTTGAGCTCTAAAAATCAAAGAGTAAGATCAGGATTTCGGTGGTTTTTGGTTGCTCTTTCATTGCTGAAAGAGTGGGATATTTATAGGCCCCAAACTAGTTTGAATTCCGAGCTCAAAACTGTCAATTCTCAGAATTCTGGGGTCTGGCGATTGCACCGCCTGGCAGAGCTTGGAGATTGAGCCTCTGGGCGGTGCCACCGCTTGTTAGGGGCGATTGCACCTCCCGCCAGAGCTCGGAGATCGAGCTTAGGCGGTGCCACCGCTTAACTGGGGCCGTTGCACCTTTGTTAAAGGCAGTTACACCACCCAGCCAGAGCTCAGAGATTGAGCCCTGGGCGGTGCCACCGCCGACCCAAGCGGTGCCACCTCTGGCCAAGTAATCTGGGTCCGAATGGGCTTATCCATTTGGCCCAATTTGGGTCTTTCAAGGGCCCAATTACCCCAAGATTAAGTTAATGGGATCACTCTCATTTCTAACTTAATTATCGTGCTAATTACGAATTTCTTAAGACATTTACTGTAACTTGCTCCGGTGCGTCAATCGCTTCTTCCGGCGAACTTCCGGTGAATATCTGACGAACCTCCGGCGATGCTCCGACGGACTTCCGCCAAACTCCTGGACTTGCGACAATCCACTTGGCGAGTTCCAACGAGCTTCTTTTGGCAAGCTCATGGACTTCTCGGATTTGTTCCCGTAGAACCTCCGACGACCGTCCGAACTTCCGTCGAGCTCTCGAACTCCCAACGTGATCATAGTCTTGACTCCGGTGTAACTCCTTCTGCATGTCTTACTTTCATCGTAGTTAATCCTGAACACTTATCTCAACATATGGATTAGATAATAAATGACAATTGACATCATCATCAAAATCCGAGATTCAACAATCTCCCCCTTTTTTATGATGACAATTAATTGATAACGGAGTTAACCTTAACTCCCCCTATCTATGTGCCATAATTGAGATAAGTCATTCTTGAATTCAAAGCCTTTGAATTCAAGAGACATATTGATAAGTTAAAATCATTTAACCTTATCAATACTCCCATCATGATGTATCTCTCTGAAAATGATGTATGATGTCAAGGCTTGACATCCATTTTCAAATTTCAAATGTGAATGATAGTCATGGTAGCAATTCATCGTATGGTAAGATATCAACATATAAAATTTTGAAGTAAGATTTTGATATCTTAACATGATGCACACATTTCAAGTGTTTTAGTAATCATAGCATTTCATCACATGGTAAGATATCAATACGTAAAATTACGATGCAAGTTCTTGATATCTTAACATGATACAAATATGGCAATCATAGCAAACATGGCATAATGCAAATATGGCAATCATAGTTATCATCAATTCATATATTTTTGATGATGTAGTCATAGTATAATCATAGCATCAATAATCATATATCTGCTTCTTTCAACATAATATGACATTTATAGCATCAATTCATATACTTCTCCCCCTTTGTCATCAACAAAAAGGAGAACGATATAAATAATTTTTAAATATACGTGTGATGCCATAAGTAGGTTCATGTCATTTATAGGATACAAACATCTCAAGAAAAACATGACATGGAGATTATTTACATAGAGTGAAAACTTCTTTCTTTTTATTTGTTATTATCTTTTTTGCATGAAGGAGGAAAGCCATTTGTGTAGTTCCAATCGATAGGATATTAAGGCATGCTTTACAAGGATTAGAATATTTATGTGAATCAAATTCTTGCAAAAAAATATCTTCCTTTTATAAGAAGGAATCATCAAATCTATTTCTCAAAGGGAATATTTTTCACATGATAAGTCTAAAAGATATGCATTTGCTAGATGATTCTATTTGTCAAAAATCAATGATGTGAATCAAAGTCCGAAAGAGAATAATGTATTCATGAAATCCGATTGGAACTGAAAATTTAATTTAACACTTTCATGCAATCGAACAAGACTATACAATCATGAAGACATGCTCATTGTTATGGAAACTTTTGTATTAATTTCCAACATGTTATTTTAGGCATGTAATGGCAATTAAGTGATTTGATCATTCGATCAATAAAGTCCGAATAATTTTAACAAATTTATGCATTCGGACACATCAACATCATGGCAATATATCAACATCATGGTAATACATCAACATAATATTATGTCACATTAACATCATGGAAATGACACATCAATTTCATGGCTATATTACTTTCACATTTATCATGAAACCAAGACACAAGGTTTTCAACATTGGCATTATAGAAACATTTAATTTCAACATGAAATCCGATAATGAGTGATGAGATTGAGCAACGTAACCCTGCATATTCTCACCAATTAATACATCAAGTAACCATATCAAAGATTAGTAGTCATCAAGGCATTGTGATCAAGGTGAGTAATATAAAGAGTTTACAACAACGTAATTGTTACAACAAGAGGTTATTGTGTTCATATATATAAGCTTATTTAGGAGGTAGAAAATTAAAGTGCCTAAATAAAGAGTCAAATTGTCGATGAATTTGCTGCAGTTCAGATAGGATTTGATTTTACTAGTGTTTAAGCTTATATTGTCTTTGTTCAAATCGGTCCATCCGAATTCCAATGTCTTCGATAGATGATGCGTGAGCTTACTCAAATGAATGTGTTTCCTCAAAGGGACAGATCGGAGGAGATTGAGTGCCCCTAAAGACTGGTGTTTCGGGTTCTGGTTCAGGTTGAGGGTGATCGGTTCTTCTAGGCATTCTAACCCAATTACCATTTCTATAAACACATCTCAATCGATGAAGTAGATTTTTGTTTATTATGCTAAACCTATCTACTTTCATCACTTCTTCATCGGGTGGGATTGGAATATCATAAGCTTTAAGTATTCTAGTGATTATACTACCATATGGAAGCATCATGTCTCTCTTGGATAGTTCTATCATGTTTTGTTGGATAAGGTATCCAAAACAGATGTTATATTCTTTCATTATCCAATACATGGTTCCTAATTCCATTTGACTTACTTCATCACGATGGTATTGTTTAGGGAGAATGATGCTAGTTAGGATATGATGAAGTACTTTAGTGTTTAGTGGTAGTAGATGTTCACAGCTTTTAGGAACTATCACTAAATTGGGATTACCGAAAATTGTTCATAAGGCTTCAACATATGTTGTCCCAACTGTTTCATTGTCCCACGATCCTCTAAAATAAAGTCCTCTATTTTTTACGGGAATGCCTATCATGTCGCAAATGAATTTATCCGTAATGAAAATGTGTTGTCCTAAGAGATAGGTAGATATTCTTTCTTCTTCATCTACTTGTAGATTGTTGTAAAATAGTCTAACAAGTCTTGGATAGATGGGTTCACTAATTTGTAAAATAGGGAGTAGATCTAGGTTTGCAAACTATTGGATTGTCTCTAAGTCTCTTAGTTCATCTAAATCTACATGTTTTCCCTTATTGACACTTCTAAATTCGAAAAAGGAAAATTTTTCAGCATGATATTTTGAATCGAAAAGGGTAAGATCAAAGTCTTCCACTAGTCTCCTCTTCTCTTTGTCCCTTAAGGATCTTCTAAGCCCATAACTACTGTTATTTAAGAGGATAGTAATGAGCAAGAGTAAATGAATCAAAAACAGAATTTAGAGGCTTCTTAGAGAATACCTTAAGTGAGATCTTCAAGAGAACGAGAGATTGTTGATCTTTTGCTTCGAAATGAGGAGTATTTAGGATGCTAAGAGGGGAGAAATAGAAGTGGAGAAGCTTTGGAAGAGTAAAGAGGGGAAGGGAGTGAGTTGGGGTCGGTTACACTACCGGCCCTAGCATGATTTAAAAGGGGGCAGGATTGCGGGTGGTTGCACCGCTGGCTGGGGCGGTGTAACCGCTTGCAACCTGTGACAGCCAACGGTGCTACCGCCAGTTGGGGCGGTGCCACTGCCTACAGGCAGTGAGCATTCGTTTTGACTGCTGTGTGGTCTGATTTGAATGTTTTTGACTTGAGAAGAATTTTTATTTGTGGAGCAGTCAACTTTACTTACGTAATTGCATAAGAATTTTCATTTTGAGAAATTTTGCACGATCAAGATAAATCTAGTGACGTGCATACTCTACTTCAAATGTCATACATATGTTTATGACAGATTATCCAAGTTGGTAAGCTTTGAAGTCCATGACAAACTTTGCTTACAAGACGTAAGTTTATGATCTAGTTGGATTTGAAAGTAACGAACAAGTCAATTTGATGGGTTCGGAAATTCAGAGGATATGTGAAGATAGAATCATGGGTTTCCAATTCTGAGGGATCAAATATTGCTCTTGTAATTTTAATTTTCTAATCCTCTTTTTGTTATTTAGGCTAGGGAGCATCGCGTGTTCATTTTGGATCTCGGGTTATGAATATCGAGAATCCAAAGAGCAGGATATTATTTCTTGCTCCCAGCTTGGGATGGTTTACGTTTCTCCAAGACAGGATAATTTTTAGGTACCCATTTACTTTTGGGTGCCTCAAAAACTAATCTACATTGTTTATCATGTTGCATAGAGTTTATCATGGTTCTTTTAGGAACCCAAATTAATTTATTCGAACTTATTTTCTTGAATGGACAATAATGTGTTTTGTGTCCATGTTTGCAATAAAAGTTGCAATTGCTTTGGTGTTGAACAAGTAGGATGAGGCCTTTTATGAAGGTGGTTGGATTTTGGTGAGGATTTCTCACAAATCCGATTCCACTTCTTTTGGGAATGTGACCCTCGTTTGTAAGGATCATGTTCAAAGACTTGCTACCAACCTCGAATTTCTTCAAGGTGTCCTTAGTAGCAAGTTTTCCTTTTGGATAGTTTCTAGATCATGACATTTTATACAAGAACCTAAACTATAATGATATTGAGTTTTTAACTTATCGAAATTACAAGTAAGACTATCATGCTCCTTTTTTAGCAATTTGTATTTTCTACTAATAATCTTGCATTCATCAAATAAGTCATGGAAGGCATTTAATAACTCATCAAATGATAAATCTGCTTCAATTAAATTTGTTACCTCCTCTCCGATGGCCATTAAGGCATAATGAGCAACTTGCTCGGTATTGGACTCCTCTTCTTCGGATGCGCTCGAGTCATCCCATGTTGCTTTGAGTGCCTTCTTCTTTGATGTTCTCTTCTTGGCCTGGGGATAATCACTTTTGTAGTGTCCCGGCTTTTTGCACTCATAGCAAATAACTTGGTCCTTTTTGGGTTCAAGTTTATTTTTTGTGTCATTTTTAAACTTGTTTCTCTTAATGAATTTTTTAAATTTCCATGTTAGAAGAGCCAAGTCATCATCACAGTCCTCATCACTTAAGTTTTCTCTCAAGTGGTCATCTAAAGTTCTAAGTGCCATATCCTTCTTGTTCTTTGGAAGGATGTCTTCTTGCTCTTCATGAGTCTTGCATGTCATTTCATAGGTCATTAATGACCCGATTAGTTCTTCAAGAGGGAAGTTGTTTAAATCTTTAGCCTCTTGAATAGCAGTGACTTTAGGTTCCCAACTCTTAGGAAGGGATCTTAGAATCTTATTCACGAGCTCAAAATCTGAAAAACTTTTGCTAAGTCCTTTTAGACCATTGACGACATCCGTGAAACGGGTGTACATGTCGCCAATAGTCTCGCTCGGTTTCATTCGAAAAAGTTCGAAAGAGTGTATCAAAAGATTGATTTTTGACTCTTTCACTCTACTTGTGCCTTCGTGAGTCACTTCGAGTTTATGCCAAATATCAAACGCGGTTTCACAAACCGAAACACAATTAAACTCATTTTTATCAAGCGCACAAAATAAGGCATTCATAGCCTTTGCATTAAGAGCGAAAGTCTTCTTCTCCAATTCATTCCAATCGATCATTGGAAGAGAAGACTTAGAAAATCCATTTTCGATAAGATTCCAAAGTTCAAAATCCATTGAAATAAAGAAGATCCTCATTCGGGTCTTCCAATAGGTGTAGTCCGTCCCAATGAACATGGGTGGATGTATAATAGAATGGCCCTCTTGGTTTCCGACGTATGTCATCTCTCTTGGGTTTTAATCCGTTTGAGAGTTAACCCCCCTCTGATACCAATTGTTAGGATCAAGGGCACTAAGAGGAGGGGGGTGAATTAGTGCAGCGGAAAACTTTCGACGATTAAAACTACGTTCGTACGATAAGAGCGATTTCGGTAGAAAAGCCGATTCGTAAATCACTTTAACTTATGATCAAGCAAGATGCAGTTAAAGCGAATCTATAAGGGCAGTTTGTAGTTATGATGGAAATCAGAATGTAAGCGCAAACTGAAATATGATGTTTGTACGATAAAACTGATTTACGTCTAAACACCGATTCGGAAAATACTGAACTTTGAAACACGATCGTAAATTCGCAGAAGGCAGTAAGCTATTGGGGAGGTTTGTAGTAAAGATAATATGCTTAAAGTAAATGCAAACCAGAGAGCACCGTGATTTTAGAGTGGTTCGGTCAATCTTGACCTACATCCACTTCTGGCTTCCTCCACCGACGAGGTCATCGATATCCACTAGAGGCCTTCCTTCAATAGGGGAAGGCCAACCACCCTTTTACAGTTTCACTCCTTTTGATGGGCTTAGGAGACAACCCTTACAGAATTTTCTCTCCTCTCTTGAAAGATCAGAACTTGGAAGAAAAGAGGGAGAAGAATTTTTAACTCATACAACACTTTTGAGCTCTAAAAAACACAGAGTAAGATCAGGGTTTCGGTGGTTTTTGGTTGCTCTTTCATTGCTGAAAGAGTAGGGTATTTATAGGCCCCAAACCAGTTTGAATTCCGAGCTAAAAACTGTCAATTCCTGAAATTTCGGGGTTTGGCGATTGTACCGTCTAACTGGGGCGGTTGCACCTCTATCAGAGGTGGTTGCACCGCCTAGCCAGAGCTCGGAGACTGAGCCCTAGGTGGTGCCACCGCCGACCCAGGCGGTGCCACCTCTGGTCAAGTAATCTGGGTCCGAATGGGCTGATCCATTCGGCCCAATTTGGGTCTTTCAAGGGCCCAATTGCCCCAAGATTAAGTTAATGGGATCACCTCTCATTTCTAACTTAATTATCGTGCTAACTACGAATTTCTTAAGACATTTACTACAACTTGCTCCGGTGCGTCAATCGCTTCTTCCGGCAAGCTTCCGGCGAACTTCCAACGAACCTCCGGTGATGCTCCGACGGACTTCCGGCAAACTCCTGGAATTGCGACGATCCACTTGGCGAGTTCCGATGAGCTTCTTTTGGTAAGCTCCTGGACTTCTCGGATTTGTTCCCGCAGAACCTCCGACGACCGTCCGAACTTCCGTCGAGCTCTCGAACTCCTAACGTGATCATAGTCTTGACTCCGGCGTAACTCCTGCTGCATGTCTTATTTTAATCGTAGTTAATCCTACACACTTATCTCAATATATAGATTAGATAATAAATGACAATTGACGTCATCATCAAAATTCGAGATTCAACACATAGGACTAGCTTCAATCAGAAAAGACAGATCGATTAAAGCAGGAGGAATCAGATGTTGGGCTGGAGTAAACATGTTAAAAGATTGGACGTTGGGCTGGAGGATCGATCGATGTGTCGGTAGAAGGCTTCCGTCTGTGAATTCGGGCATCGGCCTAGAAGATCGGACATTGCACCAAGGAGATCAGATGTTGCAAGAAGACAACATGTTGATTAGGCAATACGCCGAAGGAGAGTACGATGCGCTAAAAGATTTGACAAAGCACTGGAAGAACTAATGACATGCCGAACAACATAAGATTTGCTTGTAATCAATCATGTCTAGATCGAGTTAATTTAGAGTCTAATTGAGTCAATTTAGAATGTAATTAGGCCAACTCAATTAGGGGCTAACTAGGCCCAAGTTTGGACTGTATTAGGCCAACTGAAAGGCCCAAATAGTAACCCAACAACCAGCTATTCCTGCATAGAGTAGCAAGAATTGAGCATAAAATTGAGTTGAAAAAGGAGGAAAGAAAAATTAGAAACTCTCTTAGGATTTAGAGTCCCTTCTTCCTAGTATTTAGAAAGTTCTTCTAAAGGGAGAAGTGAGGTCTAAGAAAGAGAGGTTGTAAGGGTTGTCTCCTAAACCTATGAAAAGGAGAAACAGTGTAAAAGGGTAGTTGATCTTCGTCCATTGAAGGAAAATCATTAGTGGATACCGGTGGCCTCAACGGAAGAGGAATTGATGGAGTGGATGTAGGTCACGATGACCGAACCACTATAAAAATCTGGTTTGCATTTCTATTTGTGCAATTTACCTTACTGCAAACTTCCTTACTTGCTTTACTTTCTCATTACACTCTTACGAATGCTTTCAAGTTTAATATCTTTCCAAAACAAGTTTAATTGAAACGAAGATTTTTGAACCAACGATGTTTTTATCCGCTACACTAATTTCCCCCCCCCCCCCCTCCTATTAGTACCGACTCATTCCTAACAAGTTGATCTTTGCCCATTTTGAAGAAAGATCGTTAGTGGATGCCGGTGTCTCGACAGAAGTGAAATCGGTGGAGTGGATGTAGGTCACGATGACCGAGCCACTATAAATCGGTTTGTATTTCTGTTTTGCTATTTATATTTATTGCAATCTACTTTACATTGCAAACTGATTTCTTACTCTCACTATGCTCTCATACGCTTTCAAATTAATATCTTCCAAGATCGATTTTAATCGAAATGAAATTTTGAACCGACGTGATTTTTATTCACTACACTAATTCACCCATCTCTTAGTGCCAACTCATCCTAAACAATTACAACTTAATCATAGGTATGCAGGTCCCACAATAAATGAGAAATAAAATGGAGACTCGTAGGCCCCAATAATAATAATCACAAGTACACACACATCATATAGTCTATGATCATACGTCCACATATCATACATCATATGTACACATCATCATCATGTAGGACTACTAGATAATAATAAAAATAATAATAATCAATTAAATTTTTAATTAAAAAATATTTTTTGAAACTTGGGACATGTAAGAAATTGTTTAAATTCTAAAGGGTATTTTAGTAATTCAAATAAAAAGGATAGACTCAAAATTTCTAAAATTCTAAGGGGCAGAATAATCTTTTGCCAAAAACCCTAATCCCCTTCTCTTCTCCCTCGCTATGTTGTTGTCACCCACAGGCACTATGCTTGCAGGCGGCTCTGCTCGCGGGCACAGCGCCCGCCGGCGCCTCTACCCGCAAGCATCATTGACCCATCGGGCTAGCACCCCTATGGGCCCTACCACCCCTGTTAGCGGTTTTGCCCATGAGCATGGTGCCCGCAGGTGCTGCCCTACCGGGGCAGTGCCCGTAGGTGCCACCCCTACGGGCACCATTATTGGCGGCCTACTACAGGCAAGCCATGTAACACCTCTCATTTTTGAAAATTTTATAAGGTCTTATTAGTAATATAGGAACCTAGATGTAAATATTAGAAATTGGATATGATTTGTGAAAGATTCATATTAAGTTTTAACAAAAAAAAATTGGTGGACATATGTCACTAGCTAATATAAGGAGGGTGCCACCTATGTTTGTTCTAAAAATGACACATGGGCTTTTTTCATGCATACTTACCACCTAGCAAATTCTTATGTTCGCTAAACCTAAGTAAATAAAGGAGAAACTAAATGAAAACTCAAGAGCTGCAGCATAAGTTTGAGAAGAGAAGGAAGAGGAATTGAAGCAGAGGAAGAAAAAGCTTTGCCTTGGCTTGAAATTTTGCATCAATTCCACATCTTTGAGACTCAAATTTAAGGAAAGTATTCTAACTCCTTCCTACAAATCTCTTGATCTCTGATTTCATATTAATCCTAAAAATTTTGGAAGATTTTGGCTTCATACATGATATTTCTTTCATTTGGGAACAAAATTATGAATCTAAAATTTTTTGAAGATTTGACCTTTCTATATTGTTCGACCGATAACTTATTACACCAATTTTAGATTCAGGAAAAACTAAATTTATCCAAAATTAGACTCCTAGCTCTTTTGTTCGACACCTAGAATGGTAAATTTAGAGTCTATTTGCCTATCCAAACTATTATTTTAATCGACCCTATGAAATCTGTAAGACAGAGACAGTTGATTTTGACATTTTAGTACTTTGTTGCTTATAACACTTAGTTGAGAACTCTGATTTATAGAAAATATGATTTATTAGAAAATAGACTCATAGATCTTTCTGTGCATATATGATTTGAATGATTTGGAGCATAAATGCCTATTGAATCATCTATTCAAATCAACTCTATGAATTCTACAAACCAGAGATAATGTTCTCTAACCTTTGGTTACTATACTGTTGATAACTCAATGTTGAAATCTCCAATTCATACAAAACTTAATTTATCTAAATCTAGACTGATACATATTTTGAATTATCCCTATTTTGGGTAAATTGGACCATAATTGGTTATCCAAATAATTCATGCAATGTGCCTCTCAAATTCTGTCATAATCGAGCTTTGATCGATTCCACCTATTCTTATTTCATCTCTTTGGAAATTGATTTCAACCAACATCTTTACTACAGTTGAGCTTTACATTATTGTTTTGAATCCATGTATACTCGTCCTTCAATTATTTATATACCTGAATCTATTATGTAAAGTTTATATTTGTATCGTAATATTTCGTATAAATACATGTATTTCATTATTCCGCATGTGTTTCTGATATGTCCCAATTTATTATTCATAATACCCTTTTGTAATCAGGTGTTTATAGGATAATATGAAACTTTGCTAGAAATGGTAAAGAGATTATTTGGACCTTTGTCAGAAATGATAAAAGGTATATGCTTAGAGCTTACAATGCTCTAGATAATGTTTGGTGGTCATTTAGAAATGAATGGACCATATTATATTATGATCCCACTTCACCTTCTATCTATTTGATATGATATCTAGAGCTTTGTTTATGTGCTTCTATATATGCTTTGGATAAGAATGAAAATGCTTCCTATGTCATTGATATACTCCGAAATGTTTCATTTGTTATTAATATGCTCCGAAACATTTCATATGTCATTGATATGTTCCGAAATATTTCATATGTCATTAATATGCTCCAAAATGCTTCATATGCCATTGATATGTTCTAAAGTATTTCATTCGTCATTGATGTTAGGATCAGAGCGGCACTAAGAGGGGGGGGTGAATTAGTGCAACGGATAAAACTTGAATTTTAATCAATCTTTCGTTCGATAAGAGCGGAACTTGAAAAGCTTAACTTAAAGGTGTATTCTTAAATATGCGCAGCAAAAGTAATAAGGAACTAAAACATATAAGAAGATTTGCAGTAATGTAAATAGCAATAATGAAATGCAAACCAAAGGATCACGCTGATTTTAGAGTGATTCGGTCAAATGACCTACATCCACTTGCGAGGCCCCTCTTCGATGAGGCTCCCACCTTCCACTAGCAAATCTCTTGAAATGGAAGGGCAAATACCCCTCTTACAACATTTTGCAAACAGCTCAACCTCTTACAAATTTTCAGCAAGAAAGGAGAACTTTCTAGCAAATTGAAATCTAGACTTGCTAATACTTTCTAAGATTTTTCTCTCAATCAATTGCTACTCAAAAAGCTGTAATCTCAACTGAGATTTGAGGGGTATTTATAGGCCTCAAGAGGATTCAAATTTGGGCTCCAAATTTGAATTCTCGTGGAGTTCGAGATTTTGCCATGCCACCCGCCTATCATGTCGAAGTCGACATCTTTGGCGGTGCCACCACTGGCTCTCGCACCTGGAGGTGCCACTGCCCACTCTCGGTGTTTGGTGTAATCCTTGATCTAGCAAAGGCACCGCCAGACTCTTGGTTGACTGGTTGGGCTTCAACCTTAGCCCAAACTAAGTCTAATTTTGGGCCCGTTGGCCCCTAACCAGATATAGGATTATTTCTTAATCCTAATCCTAATTACATGTTAACTACTTAACAAAAACACATCCTAAGCAAATTTTCAATCGCTGAACGTCGAGTCTTGTTCCCATGAGCTTTCCCATTTAACTTCTTCCGACGGGCTCCCAAAGAAGCTCCCGAACTTGTGATGACTTTAATGAGTAGCCGAGCCTTTTCGGTGATCTCTGTGAACCTCCGACGATCTCTTTGGCTGAACTTCCTAAAAATCCGACGGGTTTTTTTTTTTTTCGGTTGGTTCCGACAGCATCTCCAATGATTCTTCGAACTCTTAAACGTCCATCGAACTTGACTCCGGTATCCTTGCTTTGTGTTTTCTGGTTATCGTAGTTAATCCTGCACACTTAACTCAATAATATGGATTAGATCAAATAACCCATCAATTGATTTTATCATCAAAATCCGAGATTCAACAATTGATATGTCCCAAAATGTTTCATTTGTTATTGATATACTCCGAAACATTTCATACATCCTTGATATGCTCCAAAATACTTCATATGCCATTGATATGCTCAGTAACATTTCATATGCCATTGATATGCCCCGAAATGCTTCTTATGCCATTAAATACTCTGAAATGCTTCATATGCCATTGATATGTTCCGAAGCATTTCATCCATCATTAATATGTTCTGAAATATTTCATTTATTATTGATATACTCCAAAACATTTCATACATCCTTGATATACTCCGAAATACTTCATATGCCATTGATATGCTCCGTAACATTTCATATGCCATTGATATGCCCCGAAATGCTTCTTATGCTATTGATATACTCTGAAATGCTTCATATGCCATTGATATGTTCCGAAGCATTTCATCCATCATTGATATATTCTGAAATATTTCATTTGTTATTGATATACTCCGAAACATTTCATATGTCCTTGATATGCTCCGAAATGCTTTATATGCTATTGATATTCTCTTTAACATTTCATATGCTATTGATATGCTCCAAAATGCTTCCTATGATATTAATATACTCCAAAATGTTTCATATGCCATTGATATATTCTGAAGCACTTCATCTGTCATTGATATGTTCCGAAATATTTTATTTGTTATTGATATACTTCGAAACATTTCATATGTCCTTGATATGCTCCGAAATACTTCATATGCCATTGATATGCTTCGTAACATTTCATATGCCATTGATATGCTCCAAAATGCTTCCTATGCCATTGATATACTCTAAAATACTTCATATGCCATTGATACGTTCCGAAGCATTTCATCTGCCATTAATATGTCCTGAAATGTTTCATTACTTATGATTTGCTCTAATTAATCTTTCCTCCCTTGTTATAAACATAACATGCTTCGAATGAAATGGTATTGTAGTTCTGCATTCGTTGAGTGGCTATATATAAACTCTTGCATCCTTGCCTTGTATTTGGTACATTATTTGCTTGGAAACTATCTATTTTTGCCATTGATATGTTAGTCACTTGCTGAGCTCTATGTGCTCACCCCGTTGCTATATAAATTTTTCAGGATAGTTTATCGCTCGCAAAAATATTTAAATTGAGCCACGACAATGGAAAGCTAGAAGACTTTGGGTAAACCTTTAGTGGATGATATGTTTTTGTTATATAAGTACACTTGGTGTCTAATGGAATGTTGATAGTAAATATGAACTTATGAGTTTTGTAAAAGTTTAAAGGACCTATCATGTTAGGATTTTGGAGTGTTAAGTTAATTTATGTAATGATATGAACATATGGTAAATATTGGTTTTTTATGATTGTATAAAATCCCAAACTTGTAAATTTATAAGGTGGTTCTTGTCTTGGTGAGTTGGTTTCAGATTTTATGATTCATCGAGTAATGTGGTATATGAATTTAAATTGCACAGGTTTTAGGAATTATGGAATTATGGATATGAATGACTTAAATGTTTTCTCAAAATCCTCAAATATGTGATTGGATCCTAGAATGCATTGTTGATCTATAATAAATTCGGGGGGCATGAAAGGCCAACGGCCGCCGGCAGCAGCCTGATGGCTGCTAGCACCTTGCACACAGATGGCAACAAGGGCAGCAATAGTTGTTACCATTTCTCGCTTTTGCGTCAACGATTTTGACATCAATAGCTTCTCCAAAACACAACACACACAATTCAAAACTAATCTTATACACAAATAACCTGGCTCTTATACCATTGTTGGGAAATCTTAGGGGCGACATCACATGCGTAGTGGAAGAACATAAAAAATAAAATTCCCAATTTCCCAAAGGATGTGTTCGTCGTTATGCAAAGATTGGTGCGTAAAAACTGCGAAACTTAAAACTATATATATGAAAGATTATGTTACCTAGGGAGATCATATATATCTCTGAATCCCTATAGATCTCTAGGAGAGGGTAAAGGAGGTCAAGCGTCCTCCTCTCTAGTTGTGATCCACACAACAACACTATGACGATACTCCTCAAAACTCCAAGCCTACTATTTAAGGAGGAGAATGGGAGAATAATAGGAGAGGCAATATAAAAAGGCTCTAGCCTATGAATCATTGGTTCTCTCCTATTTATAGAGGTCCCCTATCAACTTAACCCTGATGAATCCTGCCCTATTGGGTATTGGATCTTCATCCAACTACCTAAGCCTATTAGATTAGTGGATCTCTATCCAATAATCTCTCATTAGCTCTTATTGGATCATATCCATAGGATCCAATAATTCATAGGCTTATTGAATATCCAATAAGATAAGAGCTCCGACGGATATCTCATATTCGAACCTTTACTCATCGCAACGCCTACCATATATGTATGACCCTTTAGGCCTAATATTGAGGTGGTCATGAGTCATACCTATTAGAACTCCTTCTAGCTCAGTGAATTATTATCTCCATAATAATTCACTCGACTCATCGACTGCGGATGTACTAGGCCACTATGCCGCAGTCCTCAAACGACACAGGGAAATCTAATCTATTAGACTTGTCTATCCTCAGTTACTGTATACCTATAGTCCCTCATCCATCTAATATCCCAAAGACCATATACCGAGCATAGTGTTGTCAAACCCATACGATTTTTGCTCGAGTCTCGCTCTAATCGGATTCTCTCGGAGAACTCTTTCTCTCTCAATTCGAATGACCTTGGCTAGGGATTTGTCTGAGCAAGAACACATGGGATATTTTCCCATGATACCGAGAGTGGATAATCCTCTATCAACACTCAATAATCCTTATAAGGTTGGCTATCACTCTCGATGACCAACTGTACTAGATCTGGAACCTCCAGACCTATAAGTCCAGTATCAAAGAATAAAGTACTCATACAGGACATCTTAAGTCTAAGGACCAGATACACCATTGGGATTACGGAATCGTTGTCTAACAATAAGATATTATCAACCATCTGACATTCCATAAGTGGATCAATCAATAAACTCATTCTCTAATGAGCATATGTATTGTATCCCTAGTATCCCCATATGAGCAGCTATGAGATAAACTGTATCTATCATATGAACGGGTATCCAACACACTAGTTTGTCAAGTTATCTCGATGTCCCTCTCGAGTAACTTATAAACATGATTATTTATGATATGTGTTTAAAAGCGAATCGGTCTCATTATCGTAATCTCATCACGATCCAATTCCCATTGCACATATATATGAACATCACAATATATTCAAGCGATAGGTAATATAAAGTGAAAAAATATTAAATAATAATAATAAATAAAAAGATTGCGTATCAAATCACATATATTATTACTCACGCTTGTAGAATACATATGACTAGTAAATCTATCTTGTTTTCTATTTTATTAATATTTATATAATATTTCGTATTTGAATCATAAAATTAGATTCACTTTTACATTTCAAATTTAATTCGGCTCATAGGACTGGTTTTGGTATAAGATGCTGACGGCCAATTCCATCAACTGAGCAAGTCTGGACTATAATATCCATCCGTCCGATACGATGCCCCTTTTATCGGACGGTCGTAAGCTGCCTAAAAAACGTTATCCGCTCCGGTTCTATCGCCCTCCCGTCTTGTCTCGCATCCTCTGTTCCGAACGAACCGGAAAGATGGCTCCTACGTCTCCTTCGTCCGGCGCCGAGGCTCGGCAGGCCGCTGCCGGACCATCCACCGGCCTCCTCTCCTCCGCCTTCCGTCACCTCCCCTTCTTCTTTCCTCTGTCCCCATCGAAGCCCTCCGCTCTGGATCACACGGCCACGGACCACGTCGAGGGTCCCCATTCCTCCCTCCTCTCCGCCGCCGAGCGCTGCGTCAAGGCGTTGACCGCCGCCCTCTCCCAACAACCCTTTCTCAAGCCCCTCTTGTCTGCCCACTCCGACCTCCAGAGCTTCTGCCAGGTTAGGGGACAACAAAAGTCCCTCTATGCTTCAGTCATTTGATGAATCTGAGAAGCGGTAGTGTCATCGACATCAATCTTTGTGATTCCTGAGGTTTGCGTGAGATCATGACAAGAGGATAACAGTAGCATTTGTTATTCAATTTATCATTTCCTTAACCTGAGTGCTTTTTGATTAGTTTAAGTGAAATAGAAGAATCTGAGAAAACAGCGAACTTTGTGACTACATTATCCTGATATTGCTTGCAGATGCGTCGAAAGGCCCTAGGATTGCGACTTTGCCATCTGCACATAGTTTTGCAGCTATTTTGCCAGGGGACTCGGTAGCTGGGCTGGTGGTGGCCAATGGCATCACCAACTTCTTGAACATATACAGTACTCTGCTGATAGCAAGGCTTGTGCTAACGTGGTTCCCCAACTCACCTCCGGCCATTGTCAGCCCTCTCAGGTAAAATGCTGCTGAAAGGCTAATCTCTCTTGGACTTTGGATGGATAGTTTAGTATTGTGACTCACAGATTAGGCTAGACTTGTGTAAATGGTCACCTGACAACAATTGTTAGGTTAGTTGAATCAAGTGCGATGCAATATTTTAAATTTGACTTACTTATATTGAAGTAATTCTCTGCACAATTATAGGTTTTGGTTAAACGTTCTAATTATTACACAAATGAACTTTGATGGTAACTTTTTGTAATGTATCAGGTATGCATGATTTTTGGTTGGGTACTGAAGTATTAAGAATTATTGGGTCAATGGAATTCAATGTTATATAAACATATATATTTCTTGGAATGAGATAAGTAACCGGATTTTAGCTGCTCTCCAATGTTTTAGCTGCATTTAGTCTATTCTGACTCAAAGAATAAATGCCAATTTTATGAGCATAAGCAAGTATTTTTTAATCAATTTAAATTGGTTATGATAAGTTTATACTGTATTGTAATATGTACACATATTAGTAATCTTTGGAGCATGCAAGGTGTCTCCATTACTCCTTTGCCACTCTTCCATATTTTCTTTTGCATCACTGGAATCTGCTAACCAACATTAGGCACTCCTTTTAAATGATCAAAATCAGATGATGAATCATCTGTCTTTGATTCTGAATCAAGTGCGTACTCAATTGTGCAAGTCACACTTTTTCTACCTTGTAAACACCATCATTTTAGTGTGAGTGTTAAATAGCCTCTTATATGATTCTCATGAAATTCATGCAACCTATTTTGATCAAGTTATCAACCAGAAACTTGTTGGAGTCATTTTATTGACTGGGACATTATGCAAAGGAAAGTGTTGCTAAAAACAATGGAACTTTCTCCAATCTTTGTTTCTCAAGAGTACTTCATATAATAAGTAATTCTGTTCAAACTTTAAGCCCACGACTATCTATGAGTCTCAAATGTTTAAGAGGAGGATAAATACTGGAGAACAGTCTACATTCTGTAAAGAGTTTAAAATCGCACCAGAAAGTATGAGAGCATCAGCACAGGCCGAAGCAAGTATGCTTTGTGGATGTAACCAAGCAAAGTTTGAACCTAGTCCTAGAGTGTCCTTGTTTGAACCTCAGATATATGTTTACTGTCCTTCAAGCCAAGTTTTTGTGTCATAGTTGAATAACTTTGGTATTTTTAGTCTTGGTGTTTAGAAATCTTGTTCATGGAAAACTTAAATTTTAGTTCAAGAAAATAAACCAAGAGCCGTCTTCACTAAAAGTCGGTCTATAAAACTTCAATTTTGTTCATGGAAAACTTAAATTTCATGGAAAACTTAAATTTTGTTCACTAAAACTTAAATCTTGTTCATGGAAAACTTAAATTTCATGTTTGTGCTATAAACATGAAATGCTTTTCCTATCTTATAATAACTATATAGTTGTTAATTGTTCATTTCTATACCTCAAACACATAAAAAAGACATAAGATTGATAACAAAGGAAGCAAGTTGGTGTCGGTCTGGGTTGGTAGGTAGCTATATAAGTGCCTCTCTCGGCAGTTGGCATGTAATTATGGTTTTAGTATGTTCAATTAAGATAATTTATATGGTATTAGTCTTAATACTGCTTAAGGGAAATTTATATTTGTGTTGTTGCTTAGGATAACTTCATGAACTTTGGCTTCCATTTCTAAGGTTTCTTTGTATGGTTTTCTTATCATGGTTTTCTGTTTAACTTCAGCACTTTATGTGACCCCTATCTCAATATATTCCGTGGGATTATCCCACCACTTGGTGGAACGCTTGATCTTTCGCCCATCCTGGCCTTCCTTGTTCTCGACACCTTTACTAGCACTGCTGCTGCTCTTCCAGCTGAACTTCCAGCCACTCAAACAGCTCGGCGGAATGCTTCCTCCACTCAACGCCTGTCTTTTAGTCTTACTACTACAGAGGAAAAGTGGGTGAGAAGGGTAAATAGCAGAAGATCCAAGAACCTGGATGATGCTTGTTAGGCCATGATCTAGGGTTCAATGTTCTCGCAAGAGTATTGGTTGGGTATCCATTCTTTGCATACATTCTTTATTAGTTACATTGTATCACTTGGTTTGGCTGTATCGTGTCATATTACCTTCCCTTTTAGATACTTAAGTCTTACATTTTTGCTTGGTCTTGAAGCTGAAGAACCAACTTCAAAGTGAGATACGGGTGTCAGGAACTCGACCCAAATCATAGGATCAAAACTGGTGGCACTTATGGTGTGATCCGATGATCCAATCCGATTACACTCCACGATTGTTTTCTTGCTTGCTTTTGCAATGGTTGTGATCGAGTATCAACTTCACTTTTACTGATGTCTTTGGTTATTTGATAATCATACAATTGTTTTCTTTCTTGCTTGCTTTTGCAATGGCTGCGATCGAGTGTGGACTTCTCTTTTACTGATGTCTTTGGTTATTTGGTAGTCATACAACGTGAAATTTGTATAACAACTAGATATCATTGGAACAAAACCTCAAATGTATATTCCAACAATTATGTGCTGACAACGAACAAACAACGCCTTTCACCTTGGGAGAGACTAGCAGTATATTGACTGCGTGCTAACTCGTCTTTCTTCATTGGAAGTGTAGAGTTGTAAGCTACTACTGCCTTCGGAAGTGCTCATAGTTCACACCAGTCAGACACCGACACATGAACATGTTCACTGCCCGGTATCGGTAGATCAGCTTCAACGTGAAGAAAGCTTCTTCCGTACGAGAAACGAGACAAATGTGCCTCGTGGCCTCTTTTTATCGGTGGAGTACGAGAATAAAGATAAAAAAAATATAAAAGATTAAATTAAATCAAATAAATCCTTTTTCTTTTTTTTTTTATTGTGTTTCGTGAAGAACATAACGTTTCAGATTTCACTTGAAAATTTTTCATAATGGAAGTCTTCCCTCTTTGTAGATAAATTTTCTTATGATTTTTTTATTATTCAGGAGCATGTGAAGATAAATCAAGTTAAACTCAGAGCAGTCGATGTTTTCATTAAATCATTTAGAGTTTTTTTTTCTATTTATCAACCTCTGGAATGACGGATGAAAATAAATTAAATTTAAAAGAAAATGTTGAACATAAATTTAATTTGGTTAAAACTGGTCTTGCATAACCACCTTGGATAAAAGAAATTTTGGAAAAAGATAAAATCTCTCTTAAAGATATCATAATTCCTCAAAATTTAATAAAATTGTTAATATGAAAAAAAATAACATCTAGAAAATTGAGGGAATCATAGTTTTTCATTTACCCATATACTTTTTATCTAGGCTAACTACATATTACCCTTTGTAGTTAAATCTCTTTAGCATTTCAATCCTTATATTTAAAAAAAATCTATTTGAATATATATAATTATAAAAATAAAATAATTAACTCTATTTATTATAACGTTGTCAGTTTTATTGACAGAATATGCAACACGTGACAACATATGTAGGAATAACCTGAAAGCGATAGGCAAAAAGATAATTTTAATATTTCAGTTTTTTTTTTCTTCTGTGGGGACAGCAAATGGTAATGTTATTGGGGCCGTGGGTGATATTGTAGTTATGATATATGAGAATGATGTAGTGATCGATGAGAACAATACAGGGTTGTCCTTAGAGATGAGTCAAGTGGAGTCCTCAAGGTAGAGTAAGAGACTTCTACTTCTTATAGGGAGAAGAGAAGAGGGAATAACGATAAGAGATGAGACAAAAAGAGAAGAAAGAAGATGATGAAGATGTCGATGGTCTATTTCTACATCGTCTTCTTTACACACACACAATTAATTCATGATGAATTAAGCACTTGGTTGAAGTGTTATTCACTCTCTATGAAAACTTTCATTTTCTATTTGATTGCTCCTTGTAGATTAGACCATAAAATATTGTATGTCGCAGTTTGCGTCCAAATATATTCTCCACGTAAGTAGTCTTTTTATGTTGTTTGGATTTATAATAATTCATTAATTTTTATCATGGCTTAAAATATCAATCAGATCGAGATGGCTTAAAATACCAAATCGTTATTTAGCCAAAATTCAAGTGATCTAATTAAAGTAAAGTTATTTGGCTAAGGGACATAATTATTATGAAAATTAATTATGTGGATACTATAAGTGATATTTCTAACTTAATGACGAGATAAGTTAGGAATATGAAACTCTTGAGGCATAATTATAGATTCATCAATTATGAATATAATCATAATTGTAAATTCATCAGTTATAACTATAAATAAGGTTATGGTCCCCAGTTGCAGTATATAATGAAGTTTCTCTTCACCCGTCAAAGAGAAATATAAAGTTCTTAAGGATACTCTGCAATTGAAAGACTAAATCACTGATTAATTTCGAAAATACTCTAATGGATTCATCACGTATGCTTCCATATTAATATGTTTCTTAATTGTTGTAGGATTTAATAAGTTTTATAGAAATATTCTAAAATCTTTTTTTGGATCTATAAAGCATGTTTGAACCAAAATTCGATTTTGATTCTATAAAACAATTGTTTAATCCATATTCGATATGTTAAAAGATCCAATAGTTGGTATCACAGTCCTACCATGATTGCTGAACATGCTTATTTTTATATATTTTAATGATGTTTTCATCGGTACTTTGAAGTGATTTGGTTCTATTATCATTGGGAAAGATGATGATTTTATGTAATGATGCTATAGCATATTTCACATTCAGTTCAGTGTCTGATATTACATCACTTTAATTTTGAGATATCTTTTTCTCTTCGTGTCTTTTCCTATTCATCAGTATGCAAATTCGTTTTTCTACAAGGCATAAATTTTCCAAATTTCTTTTGGATTTTATCTAAAGTTTTATATTATGTTGGTTTAATTATGTTGTTGCAATATACAAATTTAATATTATTGTAATATTATGTTGGTTTAATTATGATGTTGCAATATGCAAATTTAATATTGTTGCAATATTATATTAGTTTAAATATAATATTGGTTTTATAAAATTGTTTGTTGACATAAATTAAATAGTTTACATGCATTAAATATTTTAGTTAATAAATTAAGATCAAGCCAATTTGACTAATATGATTCAAATTCAATTAATGATAGTTTAATATTAGATTAAGTAATTTAATATATAAAGTTACCAAAGTGACCTCGCATATATAACATTTCTTATGAAAATATTAAATATAGTGTGTATTTATATCCATACAGTAATTACCCGGCCCAAAGGAAGGTTAATGATTAGTAGGATTTTATACATATCTGTAATGGTAAACATATGACAATTATAAGGTTATACATGAAAATGATAAATCAATCCAAAGATGGGTTTCTCATTTGGCATGTCTTATTATCAGTGTTTGATCATTACAACAAGACTACCACTAGTAATTAACATTGAAGTCCAAAGACAAGATATTAATGCTGCACTTAGTATCTTTAGATGGGTTGTATCATTATTTGAATTTACTTAAGTTTAAGGTAATAAATATGAGCATAATTTCTGGTTGTCTATTATTCTCTTATTTAGGTTTTCTTGTAAAAATATCTGCTAACCTTAATTCAGTACCGATTCTAAATGAAACAACTTTAAGGGCAAGAAAAGAAAATATAAATATAGAAAGAATGAAGTTGATAAAGGTCGAGTATGAAAGAAACAAAATAAAGATGATACTTGTTTCTTCTGTAAAAAATCTGGGCATTTAAAAAAGGATTGTGTCAAATATCATGCTTGGCGTGCTAAAAAAGGGAACATTCCTTACTTTGGTTTATTCAGAAGTCAATTTAACTTCAGTACCTAGAAACACTTGGTAGTTAGACTCCAGTGCAACAACTAACATTAGTGTATCAATGCAAGGTTGCTTAAGCTACCGAAGGCCCAACAATGCTGAGAGATACATTTATGTGGGGGACAAAAAATCGGTAGATGTGGAAGCTATAGGCATATTTAGATTATTATTGTGTACTGGATATTATTTGGATTTAAAAGACATTTTGGTTATACTGTCATTTAGACGAAACTTAATTTCTGTTTCTTATTTGGACAAATCTGGTTATTCTTATTTATTTGGAAACAATCAGTTTACTTTTGTTAGGATCAAGAGCACTAAGAGGGGGGGTGAGAGGTGAATTAGTGCAGCGGAAAACTTTCGACGATTAAAACTGCATTCGTACGATAAAAGCGATTTTGGTAAGAAAGCCGATTTGTAAATCACTTTAACTTGTGATCAAGCGAGATGTAGTTAAAGCAAAGATAAAAAGGCAGTTTGCAGTTATGATGGAAATAAGAATGTAAGCGCAAACTGAAATATGATGTTCGTATGATAAAATAGATTTCTGTCTTAACGTAGATTCAGAAAATACTTAACTATGAAACACGCTCGTAAATGAGCAGAAGGTAGTAAGCTACTGAGAAGGTTTGCAGTAAAGATAAGATGCTCAAAGTAAATGCAAACCGAGATTTAGAGTGGTTCGGTCAATCTTGACCTACATCCACTTTTGACTTCCTCCTCTGATGAGGTCACCGACGTCCACTAGAGGCCTTCATTCAATAGGCGAAGGCTAACCACCCTTTTACAATTTCACTCTTTTTGACGGGCTTAGGAGACAACCCTTACAGAATTTTCTCTCCTCTCTTGAAAGCTCAAAACTTGGAAGAAAAAAAGGAGAAGAACTTCTAGCCTTTACAATACTTTTGAGCTCTAAAAATCACAGAATAAGATTGGATTTTCAGTGCCTTTAGTTGCCCTTTCATTGCTGAAAGGGTGGGGAATTTATATGCCCCAAACCAGTTTGAATTCCGAGCTCAAAGTTATCATCTCTCGGAATTCCAGGGTCTGGCGGTTGCACCGCCTGATTGGGGCGGTTGCACCGCCTAGCAGAGCTCGGAGACTGAGCCTCTGGGCGGTGCCACCTCTTGTCAGGGGTGATTGCACCTCTTGGCAGAGCTCGGAGACTGAGCCTCTGGGCGGTGCCACCTCCTGTCTGGGGCGGTTGCACCGTTAGGCAGAGCTCGAAGACCGAGCTCAAGCGGTTCCACCGCTTGTTATGGGCGGTTGCACCACCCAGTCTCGCTCAGAGACTGAGCCCAGGCGATGCCACCTCCTGACTGGGGCAGTTGCACCGCCCAGCTTTCCTAGGAGACCATCTCCTGGGCGATGCCACCGCCGGGGTCGGCGGTGGCACCGCCCAGCAGGAATTCTGGTCCGAATGGGTTGATCCATTCGGCCCAATTTGAGTCTGTCAAGGGCCCAATTTCCCCCATATTAAGTTAATGGGATCACCTCCCATTCCTAACTTAATCTACATGCTAACTACGATATTTCTAAAGACATTTACTGCAACTTGCTCCGGTGCGTCAAACACTTCTTCCGGCGAGCTTCTGGCGAACTTTCTGTGAACATCCGACGAACCTTCGGCGATGCTCCGGCGAACTTCTGACAAACTCCTGGACTTGCGACGATCCACTTGGCGAGTTCCGATGAGCTTCTTTGGCAAGCTCCCGAACTTCTCAGATTTGTTCCCACAGAACTTCCGACGACCATCCGGACTTCCGTCGAACTCTCGAACTCCCAACGTGATCATAGTCTTGAGTCCGGCGCAACTCCTGCTACATGTCTTTCTTTCATCATAGTTAATCCTGCACATGTAAAACAAAACTTCAATCAAGACAATTAATCCTAGGCAATTAACCAAGTTGTCCGGCATGTCATTGGTCCCTCGACGCTTCGTCTGATTCTTCAATGCATCGTCCTCTCCTATGGCCTATTGCCCAATCGGTCAGTTGACTCCGCAACTCCGATATCCTTGGCGCAATACCCGCTCTTCCTGACCTGATGCCCAAGTCCACAGCTCGAAGCCTTCTGTCGATACGTCGACCGATCCTTGGCGCAATACGTTGACAAGCATCACATACATTATCTTTAATGAACTTGATATAAGGAATTCCTCTTACAAGTTCTTTGGAAGATATTTGAGTAATTAGTTTCATGCTAGCATGACCTAATCTTCTATGCCATAGCCAAGCATCCTCATTTAAAACCGAGAAACACATTTCATTAAACAGATCATTGATGTCAATGGTGTATACGTTATTTTATTTAAATGCAATCATAGATGTGTTGTTATGTGGTTTTTCAATGATGCAAACATTAGATTCGAATTTGATAATATATCATTTATCACATAATTGACTAATGCTCAAGAGGTTATGTTTTAAACTATCAACTAACAAAACATCTTCAATAGAGAAGTTGGATTTGTTATCTATGGTTCCTTTGCCAATGATTTTACCCTTGATGTTGTCTCCGAAGGTGACATAGCCTTCGTCTATGCTAGTGAGCTTTGAGAATTGAGATGGATCTCCGGTCATATGCCTTGAGCATCCACTATCAAGGTACCATCTTTTGCTCCTAGCTTGTGATGGTATATGTCTATACAAGAACGGATAATTTTTAGGTACCCATTTACTTTTGGGTGCCTCAAAAACTGATCTACATTATTTATCATGTTGCATAGAGTTTATCATGGTTCCATTAGGAACCCAAATTAATTTGTTCGGACTAATTTTCTTGAATGGACAATAATGCGTTTTGTGTCCATGTTTGCAACAAAAGTTGCATTTGCTTTGGTGTCGAACATGTAGAAAGGGGCCTTTTATGAAGGTGGTTGGATTTTGGTGAGGATTTCTCACAAATCTGATTCCACTTCTTTTGGGAACGTGACCCTTATTTGTAAGGATCATGTTCAAAGACTTGCTACTGACCTCGAATTTCTTCAAGGTGTCCTTAAGTAGCAAGTTATCCTTTTGGATAGTTTCTAGATCATGACATTTTATACAAGAACCTAAACTATCATGATATTCAATTTTTAACTTATCCAAATTACAAGTAAGACTATCATGCTCCTTTTTTAGCAATTTATATTTTCTACTAATAATCTTGCATTCATCAAATAAGTCATGGAAGGCATTTAATAACTCATCAAATGATAAATCTGCATCAATTAAATTTGTTACCTCCTCTCCGATGGCCATTAAGGCGTAATGAGCAACTTGCTCGGTGTTGGACTCCTCTTCTTCGGACGCGCTCGAGTCATCCCACGTTGCTTTGAGCACCTTCTTCTTTGATGTTCTCTTCTTGGCTTGGGGACATTCACTTTTGTAGTATCCCGGCATTTTGCACTCGTAGCAAATAACTTAGTCCTTTTTGGGTTCAAGTTTATTTTTTATGTTATTTTTAAACTTGTTTCTCTTAATGAATTTTTTGAATTTCCTTGTTAGAAGTGCCAAGTCATCGTCACAGTCCTCATCACTTGAGTTTTCTCTCAAGTGGTCATCTAAAGTTCTAAGTGTCATATCCTTCTTGTTCTTTGGAAGGATGTCTTCTTGCTCTTCATGAGTCTTGCATGTCATTTCATAGGTCATTAATGACCCGATTAGTTCTTCAAGAGGGAAGTTGTTTAAATCTTTAGCCTCTTGAATAGTAGTGACTTTAGGGTCCCAACTCTTAGGAAGGGATCTTAGAATCTTATTCACGAGCCCAAAATCCGAAAAACTTTTGCCGAGTCCTTTTAGACTATTGACGACATCCGTGAAACGGGTGTGCATGTCGCCAATAGTCTCGCTCGGTTTCATTCAGAAAAGTTCGAAAGAGTATATCAAAAGATTGATTTTTTACTCTTTCACTCTACTTGTGCCTTCGTGAGCCACATCGAGTGTATACCAAATATCAAACACGATTTCACAAACTGAAACACGATTAAACTCATTTTTATCAAGCGCACAAAATAAGGCATTCATAGCCTTTGCATTAAGAGCGAAAGTCTTCTTCTCCAATTCATTCCAATCAATCATTGGAAGAGAAGACTTCAAAAATCCATTTTTGACGAGATTCCAAAGTTCAAAATCCATTGAAATAAGGAAGATCCTCATTCGGGTCTTCCAACAGGTGTAGTCCGTTCCATTGAACATGAGTGGACATGTAATAGAATGGCTCTCTTGGTTTCCGGCATATGTCATCTTCTCTTGGGTTTTAATCCTTTTAAGAGTTAACCCCGCTCTGATACCAAATGTTAGGATCAAGAGCACTAAGAGGGGGGGGGGGAGGGGTGAATTAGTGTAGCGGAAAATTTTCGACGATTAAAACTGTGTTCGTACGATAAGAGTGATTTCGGTAGAAAAGCCGATTCGTAAATCACTTTAACTTTTGATCAAGCAAGATGCAATTAAAGCAAGTCTATGAAGGCAGTTTGCAGTTATGATGGAACTTAGAATGTAAGCGTAAACTGAAATATGATGTTCGTACGATAAAACTAATTTACATCTAAACGCCAATTCGGAAAATACTGAACTTTGAAACACGATCGTAAATGCGCAGAATGCAGTAAGCTATTGAGGAGGTTTGCAGTAAAGATAATATGCATAAAGTAAATGCAAACTGAGATTTAGAGTGGTTCGGTCAATCTTGACCTACATCCACTTTTGGCTTCCTCCACCGATGAGGTCACTGACGTCCACTAGAGGCCTTCCTTCAATAAGCGAAGGTCAACCACCTTTTTACACTTTCACTCCTTTTGACGGGCTTAAGAGACAACCCTTATAGAATTTTCTTTCCTCTCTTGACAGATCAAAACTTGGAAGAAAAGAGGAAGGAGGACTTTTAACTCATACAACACCTTTGAGCTCTAACAATCACAGAGTAAGATCAGGATTTCGTTGGTTTTTGGTTCCTCTTTCATTGCTGAAAGAGTGGGGTATTTATAGGCCCCAACCCAGTTTGAATTCCAAGCTCAAAACTGTCATCTCCCGGAATTCCGGGGTCTGGCGGTTGCACCACCTAACTGGGGCGGTTGCACCGCCTGGTAAAGCTCGGAGACTGAGCCTTTGGGCGGTGCCACCGCTTGTCAGGGGTGGTTGGTCCTCCTGCCAGAGCTCAGAGACCGAGCTCAGGCGGTTGCACCTCTGTCAGAGGCGGTTGCATCGCCCAGCCAGAGCTCGAAGATTGAGCCCTGGGTGGTGCCACCGTCGACCCAGGCGGTGCCACCTCTGGCCAAGTAATTTTGGTCCGAATGGGCTGATCCATTCGGCCCAATTTGGGTCTGTCAAGAGCCTAATTGCCCCAAAATTAAGTTAATGGGATCACCTTCCATTTCTAACTTAATCATCGTGCTAACTACGAATTTCTTAAGACATTTACTGTAACTTTCTCCAGTGCATCAATCGTTTCTTCCAGCGAGCTTCTGTCGATCATTCGATGAACCCTCGGTGATACTCCTGCGGACTTCTAGCAAACTCCTGGACTTGTGACGATCCATTTGGCAAGTTCGGACGAGCTTCTTTGGCAAGCTCTTGGACTTCTCGGATTTGTTCCCGTAGAACCTCCGATGACCGTTCGGACTTCCGTCGAGCTCTCGAACTCCCAACGTGATCATAGTCTTGACTCCGGCGCAACTCCTGCTGCATGTCTTATTTTCATCATAGTTAATCCTGCATACTTATCTCAATATATGGATTAGATAATAAATGACAATTGATATTATCATCAAAATCCGAGATTCAACATTTTCATATTGTAGTTTTGAAGCTAGAAAATTTAGCAAATGTTACATCATGCTTAGAACATTTAAGCTATCAAGTTTTAGATATACAAGTTTTACAACATACAAGATAACACTTTTGCTTCTTTTAAGATAGCAACTTCTACATCATGCAAGCTAGCAAATTAGAGATGTTCAAGACGGCAACTCTTGCTTCTTGAAATATGTAAATTTTGTCAATTTGCTAGATGCTCAAGTTAGCATGTTTTGCTTCTTGAGATAGGCAAGATAGCACTTTTGTAATTTTTGTTTCTTAAGATGTTCGAGATAGCAAGCTCTACATCTTGCAAGCTAGCAATGTTACAACATTTTAGAACATGCAAGCTAGCAATTTAGAGATGTTCAAGAAAGCAACTCTTGCTTCTTGAAATATGCAAGTTTGCTAGATGTGCACGTTAGCAAGTTTTGCTTCCTCTTGAGATTTCAAACTAGCAATTATCGGTAATGTTCAAGATAGCAATTTCTTCTCTTTTGAGAAGTACAATTTTTACTTTCATCTTGAATTGTGCAAGCTAGCTAGTTTGCCTGATGTCCACACTAGAAATTCTTGCTCCCCCTTTATCATTGTAAAAAAAAAGGGAAGACCCTTATATCAATTTTCAGATTATGACAAAGGTAAGTATCAATCTTATTTATGCATTATTATATATTCAAATTAAAATATACACAATTTCAAAAACCTTATTTTTCATGCACGATACCGAAAAATAAATCAATCATCATTAATGAGCATATCATATATGATACTCAAACATTAAAATTTTTAAGCATTTATCAACATGTTGATCATGAAACCAAATATTCATCATTTAAAGCATTCATGATACACATCATATGCAATACATCATGTACATCATTGTCATAAGTATTGCATGCATCATTTCAAATTCATGAATATTTCATCATTGCATGCATCAGACCAAATCATAAATTATAAAATCATCATTAATGCATGATTCCAAATCATAATTTATTTCACTTCATGATGGTAACAATTTTGTCAAATTACATCCTACCATGCATGATCGAAACTTCTTATTTGTATACATCAAAATAAATTAATGAATATTTCATGTATTTGTATCATCACATAAGGAATATCAAGAAGAATTATTAGGTGATGAGATGTATTTCATTTATTCAAAGAATTTTTCATAAAAAAATTCAAGTCATAAGCCTTAAAAGATGTCATGAGAGAACATATAAACAATCTTGATTTATAAAATGAATACTCAAATTATAATTTTGAAAAATCAAGAGAAATCGTGATTCATTTTAACAAATCTCCTCTTAAATAAATAACATAAAGAATTCTTAGGAGATCATGAAAAAGATATAATTCATTCAATCTTGCAAGAGAATAAGATATTAATTCATGCATATAAAATCTTGATTTAAGCATAAAAAATATCAATTTATAAATTTCGAAAAATCAAGATAAAGCTCATTTAAATCATTAAATCAAAATCAATAGATTTTCAAAAATAAATTGTTAGGATCAAGAAAATTCGAAAATAAAATTTAACACTTTAATGCATTCGGACATAGTTTTGCTATAGATTTTCAAACACAATCATGAAGATAAAACATGCTCATGATCATGAAAATTTTTGTATCCAAAACACATAGTTTCTAACATATTATTAAGGCATGTAATAGTCTAAAATTCTCATTATAGCAATTATATCCTACCATGCATGATCAAAATTTCTCCTCATTTTATCATATTTAATATGATTGAAGCATTGAACATGATTCATATTTAAAATGTGTCTCATGTCATAAGTATGAATCAAGCATTTGTGAAATCCGAAATCATCCTCAAAGTCACATTTCGTTTTTATAAATTTCTATTCATATGATTTGCTTCTTATAAGCATGCCTTTACCTTTAATAAAACAAGTGTCAACATTTAAGATGGAAAGGTAAATTTTATAAAACAAATCATCAAGCATGATTCCATGATAACATCATTTTAATATCTTGATATTCATCATCAAGTATGATTTCAAAAAGTATGTTCAAGAGAAATCATTAAGACAAAATGCTTGATACACTCATTTATTTTCAAAATATTCATCATGTTTATTTTCATGAGATTCACAAGATTGGTAAAATAATTCATTAATTTTCTTTTTGAAAAATCAATAAAGTTGGAAAAATAAAACTTTCAAAAAGAAACCTTTCCACTTTTTAGTTGTTTTAATTCATATGATTTATTTCATACATGCATGTTCTTTTCTTTTATGCCAAATAAAAACATGCATCAACATTTAGGATCGAAAAATGAATTTCGTCATAAAAACCATCAAGACCAAATCATTATGTATAACTTTTAAAATCTCATGCATTAAATCGTCAATCATGGTATCAAAAATATTTAATATTTTCATAACATCATTATGCATTACTTCAAATCAAACATGATTTCATTTAATCAAAATTGAGAAATTAGTTAATCAAACATGATACCATTCAACAATGTTAATCAAACATGATACACATTATTACTTTTTAACCAAATATAGCATGATTTCATAAGGAATTTTTAATCATTTTGTTTATCATAAACATATAATTTTCATGATTATTTTCAAAATTACTAGAATGATAAGCATGATTCCTAATTTTTGTATTTTCATTATAAAACATGTAATTTTGAAGAAAATTAATTCTAAACAAAAAAAAGGAAAATGCATCATGAAAAATATCAAGTAATTTTAAAATAAATTAAGTGGGTTTCGATTACCTCATCGTTGAATGTGGTTAAGGCATAGTTTGCCACCTCGACTTTGTTGATTTTCTCCTCGTCTTTGGAGGAGCTCGATTCATCCCACTTTGTGTTCTTCTTTTTGCGTTCAAAGTAAGTAGTTCCATTCTTTTTGTTCTTAAATTTTTGTTTCTTTGATTTTTTAAATTTCATTTGTAGTTCTTGTTCACCATCACTTGAGTTTATGCTCGAGTGGTCTTCAAATGTTCTATGTCCCAAATCTTTCTTGTTCTTTGGAAGATTGTTTTGTTCATCATGTGCATTGTGCACCATTTCATATGTCATCAACGAACCAATTAGTTCTTCAAGTGAAAAAATATTTAAATCTTTTATTCCTTGTATTGTGGTTATTTTAGGATCCCACCTTTTTAGAAGGGATCTTAAGATCTTGCTTACGAGATCAAAATTCGAAAAAGATTTACTAAGAACTCTTACATTATTGACGACATCCGTGAAACGGGTGTACATGTCGCCTATAGTCTCACTTGGTTGCATTCGAAAAAGCTCAAAATCATGCAATAAAATATTAACCTTCGAGTCTTTAACTCTACTAGTTCCCTCGTGCATGATTTCAAGTGTTCGCCAAATATCAAAAGCCGTTTCGCACGTAAAAATCTGATTGAACTCGTTTTTATCCAAAGCACAAAATAAGGCATTCATAGCCTTTGTGTTTAAAGAAAAATACTTCTTCTCTAAATTCGACCATTCGTTTATCGGTTTAGAGGGAAGTTGAAAACCGTTTTCAACAATATTCCATAAATCCAAATTTATAGAAATCAAGAAAACTCTCATTCGAGTTTTCCAATAAGTGTAGTCCAATCCGTTAAACAACGGTGGATGAACAACCGATAAGCCCTCTTGAAAGCCATGAAGAGTCATTTCTCTCAGGTGTAAATCCAAAATGAGAAATACCGAGCTCTGATACTAATTGTTAGGATCAAGAGCACTAAGAGAGGGGGGGGGGTGAATTAGTGCAGCGGAAAACTTTCGACGATTAAAACTGCATTCGTACGATAAAAGCGATTTTGGTAAGAAAGTCGATTCATAAATCACTTTAACTTGTGATCAAGTGAGATGCAGTTAAAGCAAAGATATAAAGGCAGTTTGCAGTTATGATGGAAATCAGAATGTAAGCGCAAACTGAAATATGATGTTCGTACGATAAAATCGATTTCCGTCTTAACGCCGATATAGAAAGGCAGTGTCAGTGTGCCTGTTAGTGTCAGAAGCTGACAGTGCTTGGCGGTGCCACCGCCTGGCTCTCGGGCACTGGGCGGTGCCACCACCCAGCTCTCGGGTGCTGGGCGGTGCAACCGCCCAGTCTGGCAGTGCCACCGCTAGACTCTTCGGCTGACTGGTTGGGCTTCAAACTTAGCCCAAACCAAGTCTAATTTTGGGCCTAGTTGACCCCTAACCAGGATATAGGATTATTTCTTAATCCTAATCTTAATTACACGTTAACTACTTAACAAAAACACATCCTAAGCAAATTTTCAACCGCGAACGTCGAGTCTTGTTCCGGTGAGCTTTCCGACGAACTTCTTCCGACGGGTTCCCAGCAAGCTCTCGAACTTGTGATGACTTTAATGAGTAGCCGAGCCTTCTCGGTGATCTCCGTGAACCTCCGACGATCTCTTCAGCGAACTTCCGAAAATTCCGACAGGTTCCCGATTTTTTTCTCGGTTGGTTCCGGCAGCATCTCCGACGATTCTTCGAACTCTTAAACGTCCATCGAACTTGACTCCGGTATCCTTGCTTTGTGTTTTCTGGTTATCGTAGTTAATCCTGCACACTTAACTCAATAATATGGATTAGATCAAATAACCCATCAATTGATTTTATCATCAAAATCCGAGATTCAACAGCCACCTCCTGTCAGGGGCAGTTGCACTGCTTGGCAGAGCTCGGAGACTGAGCCTCTTGGCGGTGCCACCTCTTGTCAGGGGCGGTTGCACCGCTTGGCAGAGCTCAAAGACCGAGCTCAGGCAGTTCCACCGCTTGTTAGGGGCGGTTGCACCACCCAGTCTCGCTCGGAGACTGAGCCCAGGCGGTGCCACCTCCTGACTAGGGCAGTTGCACTGCCCAGCTTTCCTAGGAGACCATCTCCTGGGTGGTGCCACCTCCGACCCTAGCGGTGCCACCGCCTAGCAGGAATTCTAGTCCGAATGGGTTGATTCATTCAGCCCAATTTGGGTCTGTCAAGGGCCCAATTGCCCCCAGATTAAGTTAATGGGATCACCTCCCATTCCTAACTTAATTTATATGCTAACTACAATATTTCTTAAGACATTTACTGCAACTTGCTCCGGTGCATCAATCGCTTCTTCCAGCTAGCTTCTGGCGAACTTCCAGCGAACATCCGACGAACCTTTGGCGATGCTCCGGCGGACTTCCGGCAAACTCCTGGACATATGACGATCCACTTAGCGAGTTCCAACGAGCTTCTTTGGCAAGCTCCTGGACTTCTCGGATTTGTTCCCGCAGAACCTCCTACGATCGTTCGGACTTACGTCAAACTCTCGAACGTGATCATAGTCTTTACTCCGGCGCAACTCCTACTGCATGTCTTTCTTTCATCGTAGTTAATCCTGCACATGTAAAACAAAACTTCGATCGAGATAATTAATCCTAAGCAATTAACTAAGTTGTCCGACATGTCATTGGTCCCTCGACACTTCGTCCGATTCTTCAGCGCATCGTCCTCTCCTGCGGCCTATTGCCCAATCAGCCAATTGATTCTGCAACTCTGATATCCTTGGCGTAATACCCACTCTTCTTGGCCCGATGCCCGAGTCCACGGCCTGAAGCTTTCTGTCGATACGTCGACCGATCCACACCCCGACGTCCAATCTTCTGACATGTTCCTCCGGCACAACATGATTTTTCCTGCTTTAATTGTCTCATCCTGATCGAAGCATCCTGCGTCACTCAAGACACAGATTAAAACATAAACATAATTATCAATTGGTTTCATCATCAAAATATGAGATTCAACAACTTTGTCTTTAAATTCAAATGTTATTGGAATTGGTTCACTTATAGCTTATGACAATCTATATTTACTTGATACTTTATCATCCTATCATGAATCCCTGAATGTGGAATTGCAAGGTACTAAACATAAAATTGATAATTCTGGTGTATTACCACCCTATCAAGCAGTGGTACCGCTAAAGCCCAATCTCTGAGCTCTGTCAAGCGGTCATATCGTCTTGTAACATCCCATTAGCCCCACATTGGAAGTGAGGAATGTGTATGATTAGCTTATAAGAGCCTAATGAGTGTACTACGTAAACTCCCGCTTAAGCATTTTGGTCCGTGGTTGAAGGACCAAAATGGAGTTATTGGCTTGTTGGCTCATCAGACTCGGGTCGTGACATTTGGTATCAGAGCCGACCTAGCATTTGGGCAGGGTGAGAGGGCTCAAGTAGGAAAGGGCTACCCGTGGATGGAGTCAGAGAACTCATCACGGCGTGGAGCCACCACTGAGTTAATCCTTGTTGAATCTCGGATTTTGATGATGAAGTCAATTATCATTTGTTGTCTAATCTATATGTTGAGATAAGTGTGCAGGATTAACTACAATGAAAGTTAGACATGCAGCAGGAGTTGCGCCGGACTCAAGATAATGATCACGTTGGGAGTTCGAGAGTTCGACGGAAGTTCGGACAGTCGTCGGAGGTTCTGCGGGAACAAATCCGAGAAGTCCATAAGCTTGCCAAAAGAAGCTCATCGGAACTCGCCAAGTGGATCGTCGCAAGTCCAGGAGTTTGCCGGAAGTCCGCAGGAGCATCACCGAGGGTTCATCGGATGATCGACGGAAGTTCGCCAGAAACTCGCCGGAAGAAGCGATTGACGCACCGGAGCAAGCTGCAGAAATTATCTTAGGATTTATCGTAGTTAGCACAATGATTAAGTTGGAAATGGGAGGTGATCCCATTAGCTTAATCTTGGGGCAATTGGGCCCCTGAAAAACCCAAATTGGGTCAAATGGATCTACCCATTCGGACCCTGATTGCTGTGGGAGGTGCAACCGCCCAAGCCAGGAGGTAGCACCGCCGGGGCTAAGTCTCCCAGGGAGACTGGGTGGTGCAACCGCCCCAGCCAGGAGGTAGCACCGCCTGGGCTCAGTCTCCGAGCGAGACTGGGCGGTGCAACCTCCCCTGACAAGAGGTAGCACCGCTTGAGCTCGGTCTTCGAGCTCTGGCAGGCGGTGCAACCGCCCCAGTCAAGAGGTGCAACCGCCTAAGCTCGGTCTTCGAGCTCTGGCAGGCGGTGCAACCGCCCCTGACAAAGGTGGCACCGCCCAGAGGCTCAGTCTTCGAGCTCTGCCAGGCGGTGCAACCGCTCCAGTCAGGAGGTGCAACCGCCTGATCCCGGAATTTCGGGAATTGATAGTTTTGAGCTCCAAATTTGAACTGGGTTGGGGCCTATAAATACCCCACCCATTCAGCACTAAATCAACAGAACTCACACTCGAAATCTTGATCTCTTTCTGTGATTCTTAGAGCTCAAAATTGTTGTAAAGGCCAAAAGTTCTCCTCCCTCTATTCTTCAAAGTTTTGAGTTGTAAAGAGAGGAGAGAAAATTTCTATAAGGGTTGTCTCCTAAGCCCGTTAAAAGGAGTGAAACTGTAAAAGGGTGGTTGGCCTTCGCCTATTGAAGGAAGGCCTCTAGTTGACGTCGGTGACCTCGTCGGTGGAGGAAGCCAAAAGTGGAGTAGGTCAAGATCGACCGAACCACTCTAAATCTCGGTTTGTATTTACTTTGAGCATATTATCTTTACTACAAACCTCCTCTGAAGCTTACTACTTTCTGCGCATATACGATCGGGTTTCAAGCTTTGCACTTTCCGAATCAGCGTTTAGACGTAAATCTGCTTTTTCGTACGATCATCATATTTCATATTATGTTTACGTTTTGATTTTTACCATAATAGGAAACTGCCTTTATACCTTTGCTTAAACAGCATCTCGCCTAATCAAGTGATTTACGAATCAGCATTTAGACGTAAATCAGTTTCTTCGTACGAACGTCGTATTTCAGTTTGCGCTTATATTCTGGTTTTCATCATAACTGCAAACTGCCTTCATAGATTGACTTTAACATCATCTTGCTTGATCTTAAGTTAAAGTAATCTTAGAATCGGCTTTCAAACATAAATCGTTTTTATCGTTCGAACGCAGTTTCGTTTTAATCGCAGAAAGTTTTCCGCTGCACTAATTCACCCCCCCCCCCTCTTAGAGCTCTTGATCCTAACAATTGGTATCAGAGCGGGGTTAACTCTCTAACGGATTAAAACCTAAGAGAGATGACATACGCCGGAAACCAAGAGGGCCATTCTATTACACGTCCACCCATGTTCAGTGGGACGGACTACACCTATTGGAAGACCTGAATAAAGATCTTTCTTATTTCTATGGATTTTGAACTTTGGAATCTTGTCGAAAACGGATTTTCGAAGTCTTCTCTTCCAATGATCGATTGGAATGAATTGGAGAAGAAGGCTTTCGCTCTTAATGCAAAGGCTATGAATGCCTTATTTTGTGCACTTGATAAAAACGAGTTTAACCGTGTTTCAACTTGTGAAACCGCATTTAATATTTGGCACACACTCGAAGTGACTCACGAAGGCACAAGTAGAGTGAAAGAGTCAAAAATCAATCTTCTGTTACATTCTTTCGAACTTTTCCAGATGAAACCGAGTGAAACCATTGGCGACATGTTTACCTGTTTCACGGATGTCATCAACGGTCTAAAAGGACTCGGAAAAAGTTTTTCGGATTTTGAGCTCGTAAATAAGATTCTAAGATCCCTTCCTAAGAGTTGGGATCCTAAAGTCACTGCTATTCAAGAGGCAAAAGATCTATGCAACTTCTCTCTTGAAGAACTAATCGGGTCATTAATGACCTACGAGATGACTTGTAAAGCTCATGAAGAGCAAGAAGACATCCTTCCAAAGAACAGGAAGTATATGGCACTTAAAACTTCAGAAGGCCACTTGAGAGAAAACTCAAGTGATTAGGACTGTGATGATGACTTGGCACTTCTAACAAGAAAATTTAAAAAATTCTTTAAAAGAAACAAGTTTAAGAATGACGCAAAAAATAAACTTGAACCCAAGAAGGACCAAGTTATTTGCTATGAGTGCAAAAAGCTGGGACACTACAAGAGTGATTGTCCCCAAGCCAAGAAGAGAACATCAAAGAAGAAGGCGCTCAAAGCAACATGGGATGATTCGAGCGCATCTGAAGAAGAGGAGTCCAACACCGAGCAAGTTGCTCATTACGCCTTAATGGCCATTGGAGATGAGGTAACAAATTTAATTGATGCAGATTTACCTTATCATGAATTATTAAATGCTTTCCATGAATTATTTGATGAATGTAAGACAATTAGTAGAAAATATAAATTGCTAAAAAAGGAGCATGATAGTCTTATTTGTAATTTCGATAAGTTAAAAGATGAACATCATGATAGTTTAAGCTCATGCATAAAATGCCATGATCTAGAAACTCTCCAAAAGGAAAACTTGCTACTTAAGGACACATTGAAGAAATTTGAGGTTGGTAGCAAGTCATTAAACATGATCCTTGCAAACAAGTGTCACGTTCCCAAAAGAAGTGGAATTGGATTTGTGAGAAGTCCTCACCAAAATCCAACCACCTTCATAAAAGGCCCCATCTTACATGTTCGGCATCAAAACAAATGCAACTTTTGTTGCAAATTTGGACACAAGACGCATTATTGTCCATTCAAGAAAATTAGTCCAAACAAATTGATCTGGGTTCCTAAAGGAACCATGATAAATTCTATGCAACATGATAGACAATGTAGATCTATTTGTGAGGCACCCAAAAGCAAATAGGATACCTAAAAATCATCCTTTCTTGTAGAAAACTAAACCATCGCAAGCTAGGAGCAAGAGATTGTACCTTAATAGTGGATGCTCAAGGCATATGACCGGAGATCCATCTCAATTCTCTAAGCTCACTAGCATAGACGAAGGCTATGTCACCTTCGGAGACAACAACAAGGGTAAAATCATTGGCAAAGGAACCATAGGTAACAAATCCTTCTTTATTAAAGATGTTTTGTTAGTTGATGGTTTAAAACATAACCTCTTGAGCATTATTAGTCAATTATGTGATAAAGGATATATTGTCAGATTTGAATCTAATGCTTGCATCATTGAAAAATCACACAAAAACATATCTATGATTGCATTGAAACAAAATAACGTATACACTATTGACATCAATGATTTGTGTAATGAAATGTGTTTTTCTATTTTGAATGAGGATGCTTGGATATGGCATAGAAGATTAGGTCATGCTAGCATGAAACTAATCACTCAAATATCATCTAAAGAACTTGTAAGAGGAATTCCTCATATCAAGTTCATCAAAGATAATGTATGGTAAACAAATTAAGGGTAGTTTCAAATCTAAGAATCAAATAAGCACCTCTAGGCCCTTACAATTGATCCATATGGACTTGTTCGGACCAATCTCCACATCAAGCCTAGGAGGTAGCAAATACGCTTTCGTCATTGTGGATGACTATAGTAGATACACATGGACTTACTTCTTAAAACAGAAAAGTGAATACCTTAGATATTTTACCAAGTTTTGTAAACTTGTTCAGAATGAGAAAGGTTCTATGATTTCGTCAATTAGAAGTGATCATGGTGGTGAACTTCAAAACCATGATTTCCAGGAATTTTGTGAACTCAATGGATACAACCATAATTTCTCTACTCCTAGAAATCCTCAACAAAATGGAGTAGTAGAAAGAAAAAATTGAAATTTACAAGAAATGGCAAGAACCATATTGAATGAACACAACCTACCCAAATATTTTTGGGCCAAAGCCGTAAATACTGCATGCTACATTTTGAATAGAGTTCTAGTAAGACCCCTACTAACCAAAACTCCCTATGAGTTATGGAATAACAAAAAACCCATTGTTTCATATTTTAAAGTCTTTGGGTGTAAGTGTTTTATCTTGAATGAAAAGGATAACTTAGGAAAATTTGATGCTAAATCCGATGAAGGAATCTTTCTTGGTTATTCTTCAGTTTCTAAAGCCTTTCGTATCTTCAATAAAAGAACTTTAATTATCGAAGAATCTTGTTTTCAATGAGATTTCCGAAATCAGGAAAAATGATTTCGATGATGTTGTTAATTTTGATTCCTTGAATTTAAATGAAACCCCTTCTCCAACTAGCAACTTGGATGCATCCACTCCCGAAACATCCTTACCCAAGGATTGGAAGTATGTAGATGCTTATCCCAAGGAGCTAATCTTAGGAGACACGTCAAAGGGGGTTCAAACACGATCTTCTCTTAAAAATTTTGTGCGAACGCCGCCTTTCTCTCCCAAATTGAACCCAAATGTGTTGACGAAGCCATGAAAGATGATTCATGGATTATCGCAATGTAAGATGAATTGAATCAATTTGAGAGAAATGAGGTGTGGAAGCTTGTTCCTAGGCCAAATGACCATTTAGTTATTGGTACTAAATGGGTCTTCAGAAACAAGCAAGATGAAAATGGTATCGTGGTTAGAAACAAGGCTAGATTAGTGGCCAAAGGTTTCAACCAAGAAGTAGGTATCGATTACGAAGAAACCTTCGCTCCTGTGGCTCGATTGGAAGCCATAAGGATGCTCCTTACCTACGCTAGTAGTAATAATTTTAAGTTGTTTCAAATGGATGTTAAAAACGCTTTTCTAAATGGCTTTATTTCCGAAGAAGTTTATGTTGAACAACTTCCTGGATTTGAAAATAATAGCCTCCCTAATCATGTGTTTAGATTAACTAAAGCTCTCTATGGCTTAAAACAAGCCCCAAGGGCTTGGTATGAGAGACTTAGTTCTTTTCTTATCGAAAATAATTTCACAAAAGGCAAGATTGATACTACATTGTTCATTAAGAATTTTGAAAATAATTTTCTCATTGTTCATATTTATGTTGATGATATTATCTTTGGCTCTACGAATGAATCTCTTTGTGAATCTTTTGTTAAAACTATGAGTCTTGAATTCGAAATGAGCTTAATGGGAGAATTAGCATTCTTCTTAGGCTTACAAATCAAACAACTAAGCAATGGCATCTTTATTAGTCAAACTAAATATGCTATGAATTTATTAAAAAGGTTTAATATAAACAACTCAAAGGCTATTAACACTCCTATGAGCACTTCCACTAAGTTAGAAATTGATGAAAGTGGAGAAAGCTTCAATCAAAAAACTTATAGGGGTATGATAGGAAGTTTACTTTACCTCACTGCAACCAGACCAGACATCATGTTCAGTGTAGGACTTTGTGCTAGATTTCAATCAAACCCTAAGATATCTCATCTCAAAGCAGTTAAAAGAATACTTAGATATCTTAATGGTACCATAAATCTAGGATTATGGTACCCAAAATCAAAGAATTTTGAGTTAATTGCTTATGCTGATGCGGACTTTGCTAGCTGTAGACTAGATAGAAAAAGCACATCAGGATCATGTCAATTTTTAGGACATGCCCTTGTTTCCTAGTCATCTAAGAAACAAAACTCGATTGCACTATCAACAACCGAAGCTGAATATATTGCAGCAAGTGCATGTTGTGCACAAGTTGTATGGATGAAAAACACCTTAGAAGATTACAAAGTTAATCTTAAAAATATTCCCATTAAATGTGATAACACAAGTGCAATATGCTTAACTAAGAATCCTATACAACACTCAAGAACAAAACATATTGATATTAGACATCACTTTATACGAGATCATGTTACTAATCATGACGTAACCATAGAGTTCATTGATACTAAATATCAACTAGCTGACATTTTTACAAAACCTCTAAGTGAAGAACAATTTGATTTCATAAGAAGAGAATTAGGAATGTTGATGTATCTGAATAGATAAACTAGTTAAAATTATTTTTCAGACTTTATTAAATGATCAAATCACTGATTGCCATTACATAACATGTGTTGAAATGTTTTATCTTCATGATTGTATTTGAAAATCTGTAGCATAGTCTTGTCTGAATGCATGAAAGAGTTCATCTCATTTTCATATTCGCTTAACAGTTGGAATGCTAAAAATCAAATTTTCTCATACACTCTTATGAAAAATATTTTTTTCTGAAATTGATTTGATAAAATGATTCCTGAATTCTATCTTGAAATATGGATGATAGTATTTTTACTTGCAAAAAGCTGTTTCAAACACATATCTTGACTCAAAGTAAACTCACAAATAGCTGGAATCACAAATGGCTTTCCTCCTTCATGCACAAAGGATTATAACAAAAAAAAGAAGGAAAAAGTATTCAAAGCAATCTACGTATCATGCCTTCCTTTATATGCTTGATAACTTGCTTATATTGTTTTCCTGGTATCACAACTACCATGCTTTTTGTTGATGACAAAGGGGGAGAAATATATGAATTGATGCTATAAACACTGATGCTATGATTATGCCATGCTTGCATCACCAAGAGATATATGAACAGATGCTATAATTTGCATTATGTCTTGAGTTGATATCTTACCATGTGAAGAAATGCAACACTTGCTAAAATATTTGAAATGTGTACATCATGTAATGATATCAAAATCTTATTTCACAGCTTTACATGTTGATATCTTACAATATGATGAATTGTTACTATTACCATCATTCAAACTTGTAATGTAAAATCTGAAAATGAATGTCAAGCCTTGACATCATCTTCAGAGAGATACATCATGATGGGAATCATGATGGGAGTATTGATAAGTTCAAATTAATTAACTTATCAATATATCACTTGAATTCTTAGGTCTTGAATTCAAGAATGACTTATCTCAAGTATGGAATATAGACAAGGGGAGTTAAGGTTAACTCAATTATCAAATAATTGTCATCATCAAAAAGGGGGAGATTGTTGAATCTCGGATTTTGATGATGAAGTCAATTGTCATTTGTTGTCTAATCTATATGTTGAGATAAGTGTGCAGGATTAACTACGATGAAAGTTAGACATGTAGGAGGAGTTGCGCTGGAGTAGAGACAATGATCACGTTGGGAGTTCAAGAGTTCGACGGAAGTTCGGACAGTCGTCGGAGGTTCTGCGAGAACAAATCCGAGAAGTCCATAAGCTTGCCAAAAGAAGCTCGTCGGAACTCGCCAAGTGGATCGTCGCAAGTCCAGGAGTTTGCCAGAAGTCCGCAGGAGCATCACCGAGGGTTCATCGGATGATCGACGGAAGTTCGCCAGAAACTCGCCGGAAGAAGCGATTGACGCACCGGAGCAAGCTGCAGAAATTGTCTTAGGATTTATCATAGTTAGCACAATGATTAAGTTGAAAATGGGAGGTGATCCCATTAGCTTAATCTTGGGGCAATTGGGCCCCTGAAAAACCCAAATTGGGCCGAATGGATCTACCCATTCGGACCCTGATTGCTGTGGGAGGTGCAACCGCCCAAGCCAGGAGGTAGCACCGCCTGGGCTAAGTCTCCCGGGGAGATTGGGCGGTGCAACCACCCCAGCCAGGAGGTAGCACCGCCTGGGCTCAGTCTCCGAGCGAGACTAGGCGGTGCAACCTCCCCTGACAGGAGGTAGCACCGCCTGAGCTCGGTCTTCGAGCTCTGGCAGGCGGTGTAACCGCCCCAGTTAGGAGGTGCAACCGCCTGAGCTCGGTCTTCGAGCTCTGGCAGGCAGTGCAATCGCCCCTGACAGAGGTGGCACCGCCTAGAGGCTCAGTCTTCGAGCTCTGCCAAGCGGTGCAACCGCTCCAGTCAGGAGGTGCAACCGCCTGATCCCGGAATTCCGGGAATTGATAGTTTTGAGCTCCAAATTTGAACTGGGTTGGGGCCTATAAATACCCCACCCATTCAGCATTGAATCAATAGAACTCACACTCGAAATCTTGATCTCTTTCTGTGATTCTTAGAGCTCAAAATTGTTGTAAAGGCCAAAAGTCCTCCTCCCTCTGTTCTTCAAAGTTTTGAGTTGTAAAGAGAGGAGAGAAAATTTCTGTAAGGGTTGTCTCCTAAGCCCGTCAAAAGGAGTGAAACTGTAAAAGGGTGGTTGGCCTTCGCCTATTGAAGGAAGGCCTCTAGTTGACGTTGGTGACCTCGTCGGTGGAGGAAGCCAAAAGTGGAGTGGGTCAAGATCGACCGAACCACTCTAAATCTCGGTTTGCATTTACTTTGAGTATATTATCTTTACTGCAAACCTCCTCTGAAGCTTACTGCTTTCTGCGTATATACGATCGGGTTTCAAGCTTTGCACTTTCTGAATCAGCGTTTAGACGTAAATCTGCTTTTTCGTACGATCATCATATTTCATATTACGTTTACGTTTTGATTTTTACCATAACTGCAAGCTGCCTTTATACCCATGCTTAAACAGCATCTCGCCTAATCAAGTGATTTACGAATCAGCATTTAGACGTAAATCAGTTTCTTCGTACGAACGTCGTATTTTAGTTTGCGCTTATATTCTGGTTTTCATCATAACTGCAAACTGCCTTCATAAATTGACTTTAACATCATCTTGCTTGATCTTAAGTTAAAGCAATCTTAGAATCGGCTTTCAAATATAAATCGTTTTTATCGTTCGAACGCAGTTTCGTTTTAATCGTAGAATGTTTTCCGCTACACTAATTCCCCCCCCTCTCTTAGTGCTCTTGATCATAACAATCCTCACATGCACTATGCTAGGGTTCGATCTGGGTTATGTCAGGCCTTGATGAGGATGTCAAGCTAATTGAGTTGGGGATAATGTAACATCCCATTAGTCCCACATCGGAAGTGGGGAATGTGTATGATTAGCTTATAAGGGCCTGATGAGTATACTACGTAAACTCCCGCTTAAGCATTTTGGTCCGTGGTTGAATGACCAAAATGGAGTTATTGGCCAGTTGGCTCATCAAACTCGGGTCGTGACACGCCTAGACTGAGCGGTGGTACTGTTGGAAAATCTATGGGTGACACATCACTTGCGCATCGGAAGAACAAAAAAATAAAATTCTTAAATATCCCAAAAGGTGTTCTTCGTCATGCGAAGATTGGTGCATAAAATTGGCAAAACTCAAAACCATGTGTGAGATAGTTGTGTTACCTAGGGAGATCGTATATCCCTGAATCCCTATAGATCTGTAGGAGTGGATGAAGGAGGTCAAGCATACTCCTCTCTAATGGTGATCCACATAACAGGGCTACAACGATACTCCTCAAATCTCCAGGTCATCGTATATCCCTAAATCCCTATAGATCTGTAGGAGTGGATGAAGGAGGTTAAGCGTACTCCTCTCTAAAGGTGATCCACATAACAGGGCTACAACGACACTCCAGGCCTCCTATCTAGGAGGAGAAGGGGAAAGGAGAATAGGAGATGGCTAGTAAGGAGAATAGGAGATGGCTAGTAAGAAGCCCCTAACCTATGGGCCTTTAGTTCCCTCTGTTAGGATCAAGAGCACTAAGAGCGATGATTTAAAACGATGTTCGTATGATAAAAGTGATTTAAGTATGAAAGCCGATTCGGAAGTTGCTTTAACTTAGATTAGGTGAAGTGCAGTTAAAGTAAAGCTATGGAGGCAGTTTGCAATTAAGATAGAGAACAGAAAGTAAATGCAAACTGAGATTTAGAGTGGTTCCGTCAATCTTGACCTACATCCACTTTTGGCTTCCTCCTCTGATGAGGTCACCGACGTCCACTAGAGGCCTTCCTTCAATAGGCGAAGGCCAACCACCCTTTTATAGTTTCACTCCTTTTGACGGGCTTAGGAGAGTTGATTAGGTGAAGTGCAATTAAAGTAAAGCTATGGAGGCAGTTTGCAATTAAGATAGAGAACAGAAAGTAAATGCAAACTGAGATTCAGAGTGGTTCAGTCAATCTTGACCTACATCCACTTTTGGCTTCCTCCTCCGATGAGGTCACCGACGTCCACTAGAGGCCTTCCTTCAATAGGCGAAGGCCAACCACCCTTTTATAGTTTCACTCCTTTTGACGGGCTTAGGAGATAACTCTTACAAACTTTTCTCTCCTCTCTTGAAAGATCAAAACTTGGAAGAAAAGAGGGAGGAGAACTTCTATCCTTTACAATACTTTTGAGCTCTAAAAATCACAGAGTAAGATTGGATTTTCGATGCCCTTTCATGCAGGAAAGGGTGGGGTATATATAGGCCCCAAACTAGTTTGAATTTGGAGCTCAAAAATGTCATTTCCCAGATTTTCGGGGTCCTGGTGGTACTACCTCCTGACTAGGGTGGTACAACCGCCTGGCAGCTCGGAGACTAAGCCTCTGGGCGGTGGCACCGCCTGATAGGGGCAGTTGCACTGCCCAGTCTCGCTCGGAGACTAAGCCCAGGCGGTGCCACCGCTTGACCTGGGCGGTTGCACCGCCCAGCTTTCCTGGGAAACCATCTCCTGGGTGGTGCCACCGCCTGGCAGAAATTCTGGTCCGAATGGGTTGATCTATTCGGCCCAACTTGGGTCTATCAAGGGCCCAATTGCCCCCATATTAAGTTAATGGGATCACCTTCCATTCCTAACTTAATCTACATGCTAACTAAAATATTTCTTAAGACATTTACTGCAACTTGCTCCGGTGCGTCAGTCGCTTCTTCCGACGAGCTTCCGGCGAACATCCGACGAACCTTCGGCGATGCTCCGGCAGACTTCGGACAAACTTCTGGACTTGCGACGATCCACTTGGCGAGTTCCGACGAGCTTCTTTGGCAAGCTCCTAGACTTCTCGGATTTGTTCCCGCAGAACCTCCGACAACCATCCGGACTTCCGTCGAACTCTCTAACTCCCAACGTGATCATAGTCTTGACTCTGGTGCAACTCCTACTGCATGTCTTACTTTAATCGTAGTTAATCCTGCACACTTATGTCAACATATGGATTAGATAACAAATGACAATTGACTTCATCATCAAAATCTGAGATTTCAACAATCTCCCCCTTTTTTATGATGACAATCAATTGATAATGGAGTTAACCTTAACTCCCCCAATCTATATGTCATACTTGAGATAAGTCATTCTTGAATTCAAAGCCTTTGAATTCAAGAGAACATATTGATAAGTTAAGATCGTTTAACCTTATCAATACTCCCATCATAATTCCTATCATGATGTATTTCTCTGAAAATGATGTCAAGACTTGACACCCATTTTCAGGTTTTACATTTCAAATGTGAAAGATAGCAATCGTAGCAATTCATCATATGGTAAGATATCAACATGTAAGACTACGATGTAACTTCTTGATATCTTAACATAATACAAATATTTCAAGTGTTTAGCAATCATAGCATTTCATCACATATCAATTTGTAGAATTGCAATGTATGCTCTAGATATCTTAACATAGTGTAAATATGGCAATAACATAATGCAAATATGGCATAGTGTAAATATGACAATCATAGCAATTCTATCACCAATTTATCATATATTTCAATGCAAGATTTTGATACCTTAACATAATTCAAATTCAAATATGGCATTCATAGCATCAATTTATATAGCATTAAATTCAAATATGGCACTTATCAATTCATATATTTCTTATTCAAATATGACACTCATAGTATCAATTCATATATTTCTCCCCCTATATCATCAACAAAAAGGAGAACGATGTTAGCAAATTTTAACCAGGTTTATATCATTTTTCAATAATGAGTGATAGGATACCAATTATACAAACATCTCAAGGAAAACATGATACGGAGATAGCTTTCATTACTTTTTCCTTTTTATTTGTTATTATCTTTTTGCATGAAGGAGGAAAGCCATTTGTGAGCTTACTCGACTGAAGTTAAAATTGATAATATATTAAAGCATGCTTCATTCTTGCAAGGATTAAGATATGTAGGTGAATCAAATCTGTGTATATAAAATTATTTCTCAAAAGATATAAGAAGGAATCATCAAATTTATTTCTCGAAAGATATTTTTTACATGATAAGTCTATGAGAGATGCATTTGCTAGTTGATTCCATATGTCAAATATCATTAATGTGAATCCAAAACTCGATATGACATATTAAGTCCGAAAGAGAATAATGTATTGAGAAAATCTGATTGTTAGGATCAAGAAGATCTGAAAATGAAATTTAACACTTTCATACATTCGGACGAGATTTTGCTATAGATTTTTAAATTCAATCATGAAGATAAAACATGCTTATTATCATGGAAATTTTTGTATCAAAAACACATAATTTCCAACATGTGTTTAAGGCATGTAATTGTGTAAAATCATCATGGTAATTAAGTGATTTGAAAAAAAAATTGAAAAATAATCTCAACAAGTTCTTGCATTTGGACATATTAACATTCCTAATTCTCTTCTAATGAAATCAAATTATTCTTCACTTAGTGGTTTTGTAAAAAGATCAACTAGTTGATGCTTGGTATCTATGAACTCTATGATTACATCATGATTAGTGACATGATCTCGTATAAAGTGATATCTAATATCAATATGTTTTGTTCTTGAGTGTTGAATGGGATTCTTTGTTAAACATATTGCACTTATGTTATCACATTTAATGGGAATGTTTTTAAGATAGACTTTATAATCTTCTAAGGTGTTTTTCATCTACACAACTTGTGCACAGCATGCACTAGCTGCAATATACTCAGCTTCGGTTGTTGATAGTACAACCGAGTTTTGTTTCTTAGATGACCAGGAAACAAGGGAATGTCCCAAAAATTGACATGTTCCTAATGTGCTTTTTCAATCTAGTCTACACCTAGCAAAATTCGCATCAACATAAGCAATTAACTCAAAATTCTCGGATTTTGGATATCATAATCCTAGATTTGTGGTACCTTTAAGATATCTAAATATTATTTTAACCACTTTGAGATGAGATATCTTAGGATTCGATTGAAACCTAGCACAAAGTCCTACACTGAACATGATGTCTGGTCTAGTTGCAGTGAGGTAAAGTAAACTTCCTATCATACCCCTATAAGTTTTTTGATCGAAGCTTTCTTCACTTTCATCAACTTCTAACTTAGTGGAGGTGCTCATAGGAGTGTTAATAGCTTTTGAGCTATCCATATTAAATCTTTTCAGCAGATCTAAAGCATATTTAGTTTGACTAATAAAGATGTCATTGCTTAGTTGCTTAATTTGTAAGCCTAAGAAAAAGGTTAATTCTCTCATCAAACTCATTTCCAATTCAAGACTCATAGTTTTAGCAAAAGATTCACAAAGGGATTCATTCGTAGAACCGAAGATAATATCATCAACATAAATATGAACAATAAGAAAATTATTTTCAAAATTCTTGATAAACAATGTAGTATCGACCTTACCTTTTGTGAAATTATTTTCAATAAGAAAAGTACTTAGTCTATCATACCAAGCCCTTGGGGCTTGTTTTAAACCATAGAGAGCTTTGGTTAATTTAAATATATGATTATGGATGCTATTATTTTCAAATCCGGGAGGTTTGTTTAACATAAACTTCTTCAAAAATAAAGCCATTAAGAAAAGCACTATTAACATTCATTTGAAACAACTTAAAATTATTATTACTAGCATAGGCAAGGAGCATCCTTATGGCTTCTAATCTAGCCACAGGAGCGAAGGTTTCTTCGTAATCGATACCTTCTTCTTGGTTAAAACCTTTGGCCACTAATCTAGCCTTGTTTCTAACCACGATATTATATTCATCTTGCTTGTTTCTAAAGACCCATTAGTACCAATAACTAAATGGTCATTTGGCCTAGGAACAAGCTTCCACACCTCATTTCTCTCAAATTGATTTAACTCATCTTGCATTGCGATAATCCATTAATCATCTTTCATGGCTTCGTCAATACATTTAGGTTCAATTTGGGAGAGAAAAGCGGCGTTGGCTCAAAAATTTTTAAGAGAAGAACGTGTTTGAACCCCCTTAGATGTGTCAAGTCTATGCAACATGATAAACAAGTTAGATTAGTTTTTGAGGCACCCAAAAGCAAATGGGTACCTAAAAATAATTCCTTCTTGTAGAAACATACACCATCACATGCTAGGAGCAAGAGATGGTATCTTGATAGTGGATGCTCAAGGCATATGACCGGAGATCCATCCCAATTCACCAAGCTCACTAGCATGGACGAAGGCTATGTCACCTTCGGAGACAACAACAAAGGCAAAATCATTAACAAGGGAACCATAGGTAACAAATCAAGTTTTTCCATTGATGATGTGTTACTAGTTGATGGATTAAAACATAATCTATTGAGCATTAGTCAATTATGCGATAAAGGTTATATCGTTAGATTTGAATCAAATATGTGCATTATTGAAAAACCAAATCATAACATGACTATGATTGCTTTAAAACAAAATAATGTCTATACCATCAATCTTGATGAACTAAGTAATGAAATGTGTTTCTCCGCCATAAATGATGATGCTTGGCTTTGGCATAGGAGATTAGGCCATGCAAGCATGAAAACAATATCTAAAATCTCATCTCAAGAATTAGTATGAGGGATTCGAATATGAAGTTTATTAAAGATAAGGTATGCGATGCATGTCAACTAGGGAAACAAATAAAAAACAAGCTTCAAAACAAAAAATCAAATTTGCACCACTAGACCGTTACAATTGATCCATTTGGACTTATTTGGACCAATTGATACAACTAGTCTAGGTGGAAGCAAATATGCTTTTGTGATTGTGGATGACTACTCTAGATACACTTGGACCTATTTCTTAGCTCACAAAAGTGATTGTCTCAAGTGTTTCTCTAAATTTTGTAAACTCACTCAATACGAAAAAGGGTTCATGATTTCATCAATTCGGAGTGATCATGGTGGCGAATTTCAAAACCATGACTTTCAAAATTTTTGTGAAGTTAATGGATACAACCATAACTTCTCCACTCCGAGAAATCCCCAAAAAAATGGAGTAGTTGAAAGAAAAAATAGAAACCAACAAGAAATGGCAAGAACTATGTTAAATGAACATAGTTTACCTAAGTATTTTTGGGCCGAAGCCGTAAATACGGCTTGCTACATCATGAATAGAGTCCTAATAAGACCTTCCTTATCAAAAACTCCCTATGAATTATGGAATAACAAAAAACCAAATATTTCCTATTTTAAAGTTTTCGGTTGTAAATGCTTTATTTTAAATAAAAGGGATGCCTTAGGAAAATTTGATGCAAAATCCGATGAAGGCATCTTTCTTGGTTACTCTTCCGTTTGAAAGCCTTTCGATTTTTTAATAAAAGAACCTTAGTAATTGAAGAGTCTATTCATGTAGTTTTTAATCTAAGTCTCAAATTTTAAGAAAAAATGATTTTAATGATGATCTTGGTTTTGATAATTTGAATTTAAATGAACCCTCTCCTCAAAATAGCAACTTGGATGCACCTTCTTCCGAAATTTCCTTACCTAAGGAATGGAAGTATATAGATGCTCATCCAAAGGAGCTAATTATAGGGGATACATCTAAAGGGGTTCAAACTCGTTCCTCTTTCAAGATTTTTTTTTGTGCTAATGCCTTCCTTCCTCTCAAATCGAACCTAAGTGCATTGACGAGGCCATAAAAGATGATTTTTGGATTATTGCAATGCAAGAGGAACTGAATCAATTTGAGAGAAACAAGGTGTGGGAGCTTGTTCCTAGACCTAGTGACCATTTAGTCATTGGTACTAAGTGAGTCTTTAGAAACAAGCAAAGACGAAAATGGTATCGTGGTTAGAAACAAGGCTAGATTAGTGGCCAAAGGTTTCAACCAAGAAGAAGGTATCGATTTGAAGAAACCTTCGGCTCCCCGTGGCTCGATTAGAAGCCATAAGGATGCTCCTTGCCTATGCTAGTAGTTATAATTTTAAACTATTTCAAATGGATGTCAAAAGTGCCTTCTTGAATGGTTTTATTTCGAAGAAGTATATATGAGAACAACCTCCGGATTTGAAAATTCTCTTCTTCCTAATCATGTATTCAAATTGACTAAGGCTCTCTATGGCTTGAAACAAGCTCCTAGAGCTTGGTATGAAAGGCTTAGTTCCTTTCTTATTTTAAATAATTTTACCAAAGACAAGGTTGATACTACATTGTTTATTAAACATTTTGAAAATAATTTTCTTATTGTGCAAATTTATGTTGACGATATTATTTTTGGCTCTTCGGATGAGTCATTATGTGAATCATTTGCCAAATCTATGAGCCATGAATTTGAAATGAGTTTAATGGGGGAATTAACTTTCTTTTTAGGATTACAAATCAAACAACTTAAGGATGGTATATTTATTAACCAATCTAAATACACATTAGAATTGTTAAAACAATTTAACATAGATAATTCAAAAGCAATAAACACCCCTATGAGTACTGCGACTAAGTTAGATATGGATGAAAATAGTGAAAATTTCGATTAAAAAACATATAGGGGAATAATAGGTAGTCTACTCTACCTTACCACGACTAGACCGGATATTATGTTTAGTGTAGGACTTTGTGCTAGGTTTCAATCAAATCCTAAATTATCTCATCTTAAAAGTTTTAAAAGAATATTTAGGTATCTTAAAGGAACTCCAAATTTAGGATTATGGTATCCAAAATCTGAAAATTTTGATTTAATAGCCTATGCGGATGCTGATTTTGGCGGATGCAGAATAGATAGAAAAAGTACATCCGGAACATACCAATTTTTAGGACATGCACTTGTTTCTTGGACTTCCAAGAAACAAAATTCAGTTGCACTATCTACGGCGGAAGCCGAATACATTGCTGCAAGTGCATGCTGTGCACAAGTTGTTTGGATGAAAAATACATTAGAAGACTATGGAATTCACTTTAAAAATATTCCCATAAAATGTGATAATACAAGTGCTATATGTCTTACTAAAAATCCAATTCAGCATTCTAGAACTAAGCACATCGACGTTAGGCATCATTTCATACGTGATCATGTCCTTAACAATAATGTTGTTCTAGAATTCATTGACACAAAGCATCAATTAGCAGATATATTCACAAAAGCCTTGAATGAAGACCAATTTGAATTCATTAGAAGGGAATTAGGTATATTAAATTGTCCCTAAACAATAAACTTGTTTGATTGGATTTTCCGTAAAGTCTTTCATCTTCTTTCCATCCCTCGGTGAATCTAATCATTCTCCTTCAAATTCCATATGACATGTTGTGAAATCTCGAAATCGATTTTGATGACTTGATTATGAATTTCAAGTTACCGATTTGATTTAAATAAGTTTTATCTAAATCATAATCTTGATCTTGCAAAATTGGAATCACAAATAATATCTTTTGGCATTCATGAATTGATACTTACAAATATGAAAGTATTGGCATTCATGACTTGAAACATTGTATGCTTAAATTAATCATTCTCCTATGTTTCAAAATTCTTTAAATGCCTTATATGATGATTGAAAAGTAATGTTGAGATTTTAATGAATTTAACGATTTGAATGAGTTTGTATTCGAATTATGATCTTGACTTTGTGAAATTACTACTTGAATTTTTTTTTATCCCAATCTCTCTCTTGTACATCTACAATTTCTATTATTTATAGAAAGAAGAGATTAGATAATATGAATGCATGCTGAATTTTCCTCTAAAATGAACTCTGCGTAAATATTTTTGCATACTTAATTTTCAATGATAAAATCGTTGTATGACAAAATATGTGCTTCAAGTCTCATTTCCCATTTTGTTGATGACAAAGGGGGAGAAAAGTGATGACTTATATCATTCTTAATAGCATGACAAAATATGAATTGCAAAATCTTTAAGAAAAGTGATTGATATGAATGACTTATATGCCTTACAAAATCTTTGAAAATATCACAAGATTGATTGATCATATTGAAAGCATGCCTTACATCTAAATCATAAAATTTATATTGAAAATCTTTATCTTCTGTTGTAGTAAAATTCGTCCCTTTTCATTTAACTTATGATTTTCTTAGAAGTTTTGTACTCACTATTGTTTAATGAGGATCACGATAAGCTCTACGGTTAGAACTTATCAGGTTATGCTTGAATCCAATGGGATGGAATTCAAGTGTTTTTTATCTTCTCATAATATGGCATATAGATAGGGGGAGTTATGTTTAACTCCGTCATCAATTGATTGCCATCATCAAAAAGGGGGAGATTGTTGAATCTCAGATTTTGATGATAAAATCAATTGATGGGTTATTTGATCTAATCCATATTATTGAGTTAAGTGTGCAGGATTAACTACGATAAACAAAAAACACAAAGCAAGTATACCGGAGTCGAGTTCGATGAATGTTTAAGAGTCTGAAGAATGTCCCGGAGATCTTTGTCGGAACCAACCGAGAAGAAATGGGGAAACTGTTGGAAGTTAAGCGAAGAGATCGTCGGAGGTTCACAGAGATCACCGAGAAGTCTCAGCTACTCATTAAAGTCATCACAAGTTCGGGAGCGTGCTTGGACCCCGTCGAAGGAAGTTCGTCGGAAAGCTCGCCGGAACAAGACTTGACGTTCGCGGTTAATAAATTGCTTAGGATGTGTTTTGTTATGTAGTTCACTTGTAATTAGGATTAGGATTAAGAAGATAATCCTATATCCTGGTTAGGGGCCAACTAGGGCCAAAGTCAGATTTGGTTTGGGCTAAAAAGTAAGCCAAACCAAGTGAACTGGAAGAAAAGGTGGTGGCACCGCTTGGTTTGAAGGGTGGTGGCACCAGCTAGCATCGGGAACCCAAAGAGAATTTGAATTTTGGAGCCCAAATTTTGGAGCCCAAATTTGAATCCTCTTGAGGCCTATAAATACCCCTCAAATCTCATTTGAGAACACAACTTTTTTTTGAGCAGCAAGAGTTTGAGAGAAAGGTCTTAGAAATGTGTTAGCTTGTCTTCTTTTCAATTTGCTAGTGTTCACCTCATCTCTTCTCGAAAATCTGTAAGAGAGTGAACCGCTTGTAAAGAGTTATAAGAGGGTATTTACCCTTCCATTTCAAGAGACTTGCTAGTGGAAGGTGGGAGCCTCATCGAAGAGGGGCCTCAAGTGGAGTGGAGTAGGTCATTTTGAGAACCACTCTAAAATCGGCGTGATCCTTGGTTTGCATTTCATTATTGCTATTTACATTATTGCAAACCTTCTTATATGCTTTAGTTCCTTATTACTTTTTTGCTGCATATTTAAGAATACGCTTTCAAGATTAAGCTTGTCAAGTTCCGCTCTTATCATCTGAAAGATTTTTTTAAAAACCGAAGTTTTAATCCGGCTGCACTAATTCCCCCCCCTCTTAGTGCTGCTCGATCCTAACAACTCTCATTCGTCCTCCCTTGTTCAATGGGGTAGACTACACATATTGGAAAACTCGAATGAGAATTTTCTTACTTTCTTTGGATTTAAATTTATGAAATATTGTTGTAAATGGTTTTTGAAGATCTTATCTTCCAATAAACCATTGGAATGATTTGGAGAAGAAGACTTTTTCCTCAAATGCTAGAGCTATGAATGCTCTATTTTACGCTTTGGATAAAACTGATTTTAATCAATTTTTTACTTGTGAAACGATTTTTGAAATATGGCATACTCTTAAAATCACATAGGAAGGCACTAATAGAGTAAAAGATTCTAAAATAAATCTTTTAATGCATGATTTTGAACTTTTTCGAATGAAGCCAAACGAAATCGTTGTTGACATGTACACCCGTTTTACGGATGTCGTCAATAGTTTAAAAACTCGTCAATAGTTTAAAAACTCTTGGCAAATGCTTTTCTAATTTTGAACTCATTAACAAGATTTTATGATCGCTTTCTAAGAATTGGGATTCGAAAATAACGGCTATTCAAGAATCAAAAATTTTGAATATTTTTTTGACCGAAGAACTTATCGAGTCTCTAATGACCTATAAAATGATGTGCAATGCACATGAAGAACTTGAGAACCACCTTCCAAACGAATATGAAGGATTTTGGACTAAAAATAATTGAAGATCACTCGAGTATAACTTCAAGTGATGGTGAACTTGAACTCATCACTATGAAATTTAAAAAGTTTATGAAACAAAAATTAAAGAACAAAAAGAATGCAACTACTTATTATGAATGCAAGAAGAGGGAAGAACTTTGGGATGAATCGAGCTCCTCCAAAGACGAGGAGAAAATCAATAAAGGCAAAGTGACAAACTACGCCTTAACAGCTTTCTACAACGAGATAAACAACTCAAACGAAACTCCCTTAGTTTACTTTGAAATTACTTGATGTTCTTCATGAGTTGTTTTTAATTTAGTTTAAAAAAATTATATAATTTTTTTTTTGAAGATTACATGTTTAATAATGTAATAAAAATACAAAAAATTAGGATCATGCTAGTAATTTTAGAAATGATAATGAAAATTATATATTTTATGTTAAAGGAATAAAATGTTATATTTAAATCTAAGAATAATCCTATGTATGTTTTTCAAGAAGAAATAATGTGTATTTCCAATTTTGATTAAAATCATGCTTGATGTTTTAATAATATAATAATGTAATAAAATATTAAATATAAATCTAATGCTTGTACACTTAACAAGATTAATCATATTGTTTCTCAATTTTAATTAAAGATGCTCTATGATTAATGAAATCAAGTTTCATTTGAAATAATGATTTGATATCATGCTCAATAAGTTTATGTTTCGAATTTATGCACGATGATTCTTGAGATTTATGGATTATCGATTTTTACGATAATGAACGTGGCCTTTTCAGTTTTAAACTATGATGTAATGAAAAACATAACCATGCTTATATGAAATCAATCACTTAAAATGAAACACATAAAAAGGAAAATATATTATTATTGGAATTAAAATGATGAATCAAATCTCTTGTTTAAAGAACCCTTACATTTAATGTGTTATACTTTTTTGGTGTTGATGGTTTTTATGAAATCTACTTTTCGATTTTAAACGATAATGCATGCTTTAGCTTGGCATAAAAACTTGGGCATGCTTGTGTGAAATAAATCAAATAAAAAAGGGGAAGGAAAATATTTTTCTTAAAGAATTTCTCAATCTCTACTTTATTGATCTTTCAAAAAAAATGGATATCAATGAATGTATGTTTGTTATTTTTTTTTAATCTCTTGAAAATGATTTTGAGTTGATGAATTGAATTTGAATTAGCTTTATCTTGATTTTTTGAGATTTATAACTTGAGATTTCTTGTGCATGAATCAAGATATTGTATCATTTGATTTCTTATGTTTTTTTTTGCTATTTATAAAAAAAAAATTTTGAAATAAATCATGTCTTATGATATTCATGAAAAATTGAGACATTATGCATGAATCGAGTTCTCCTGAGAATCTATTTGCATTATCTTCATTCAGTTTTCTTGAAAAGATGTTGATAATTTTGATGATCTGAATTTGAATAAATTTTATCAAAATCATGATCTTGGTTTATTGGAATTACTTGAGATATTTTTTTTAATCAAGATCTTTTCTTTGTACTCCTACGATTTTTCTTGGTATTTTAATAAAGAAGAGATTTTCTATGTGAATCATAATATTTTATATGCATAAATTCAAGTCTTGTTCTCCTACAAGATTAAATGAATTTTATCTATATCATGATTTCCTAATAGTTCTTTTCGTTAATTATTTAAGAGGAGATTTGTTAAAATGGATCATGGTTTCTCTTGATTTCTCAAATTTTAGACTTGATCTTTCATTTTTTATAATTGAAATAATGATTGAAACATTGATGATATGAATACATGAAATACTCATGATATTGTTTTGATACTCTAAAATGATATAAATTTACTAGCTTATGAGTATCATGTATGATATGATGATTGATTTATTTTTTATATCATGCATAAAGTAAGGATGATATGTAAAGTTTTAAAATTGTGCATGTTGTAAATTGAAACTATAATGATGCACTAACATATTGAAATAATGATTGAAACATTAATGTAATTATGAATGATGATTTGATATTATGCATGTAATACTTCAACTTATGATAATGATGCATGCAATGATAAAATATTCATGATGAAAAATTATTTTGACATTCATAACATGATTTTTCATCTTTGATTATTCATCCTTTGTCATGATTTGAAAATTATTGTAAAGGAAAAAAGAGATACAAAATTGTATTCTTCCCTTTTTTTTGACAATGACAAAGGGGGAGATAGCTAGCTTGCACAAGTCAAGAAGATGCAAAAACTTGTTTACTTGCACATTGAAAGAGAAGATGCAAACGTACTTCATGTAGCTTGCTTCATGTAAAACATTGTATCTTGCTAGCTTGTTATCTTGCATTATTTTTCAAAAACTTGCTAGCCTTCGTACTTCAAAGAGAAGTAACACTTGCCAAATTGCTAGCTTGATTGTTGTAAAATAATGTAAAATTTTGCTAGCTTGCACTTTACAAAGGAAGCAAAAGTGGCACTTCTCAAAAGAGAAGAAAAAGCTTGCTATCTTGAACATCACTATATTGCCTATCTCAAGAAGCAAAACTTGCAACTTATACATTGCAATAGGAAACAAGAATCACTAGCTTACACACTTCAACAAGAAAACTATCTTGCATTTGCTTTTGAATTTTTTGCTAATTTGTATGTTGTAAACTTGCTATCTTACTACCTTGCATATCTACAACTTGATAGCTTACATGATATAGCACTTGCTAAATTTTCTAGCTTACATATTTCATGATGATAAATGCAATGTTTGACATTATATTTCAAACACTTGATAGTTGGAACTTCTCTTTTTTGTTGATGACAAAGGGGCAGAAGTATGATCATGTTATGCATGATGACGTGTTGCAAATATTCATGATAAAATTTGTAATGACTTGAATTCAGCATGAATTCAAGGTTCTATCAATATGACATATTGATAGGAAGAGTTTGTTTAAACTTTGGGAGTTAAGGTTAACTTCATCATCAATTAGTTGTCATCATCAAAAAGGGGGAGATTGTTGAATCTCATATTTTGATGATGAAACCAATTGATAGTATTTATTATTTGATCTATGTTTTGAGTGATGCGGGATGCTTCGATCAGGGAGAGATAATTAAAGTAGGCAGAATCATATTGGGCTAGAGGAAAACATGTCAGAAGATTGGACGTTAGGCCGGAGGATCGGTCGACGTATCGACAAAGGGCTTGGGCCATGGATTCGGGCATCGGGTCAAGAAGAGCAGATGTTGTGCCAAGGATATCAGAGTTGTGGAGGTCAACTGACCGATTGGGCAATAGGCCATAAGAGAGGACGATGCGCCGAAGAATCGGACGAAGCGTCGATGGACCAATGACATGCCGGACGACATGATTCATGCTTAGTAATAATTGTCTAGATCAAAGTATGTTTTTATGTGTGCAAGATTAACTATGATAGCAAGGCATAAAGCAAAATGAAGTTCCGGAGTCGATAACGCGATTTCGTTGGGAGTTCGAGAGTTCGTCAGAAGTCCGAACGTTCGTCGGAAGTTCTGCCGGAACCAACCAAGAAGTCCAGGAGCTTGCCAAAGAAGCTCATTGGAACTCACAAAGAAGATCGTCGTGAAGTCTAGGAGCTTGCTGAAAGTCCGCTGGAACATTGCCGAGAGATCGTCGAAAATTCGCTAGAAGAAATTGGACTTATCTTGCTTAGAATATGTCTTAGGAACCATAGTTAGCACATAATTAGAGTTGGGATTGGGAGATAATTCCATTAACTCTATTAGGGGCCAACTAGGCCCGAACTTGGGCTGGTTTGGGCCGGATTCAAGGCCCAACCAGGGTACTGAAAGCCTGGCTAGTAGTGGCACCACCAAGGGCCGGGGGTGGCACCTCCTAGGGAACATCACCCCAGGAATTTTGGGTGGTGGTACCGCCGGCAGTAATGCTGCAGTAGTGGTACCGCCCAGTGACAAATCCTACGACAATAGTACTACCCAAGAACGACGGTGGTACCGCCAATACCCAAAAAACCTAGGATAATACCTTTTTAGGCTCCGAGTTTGAATCAACTTGAAGCCTACAAATAGGTTAACTTACACAAGCATAAAGAGTTTAAAAGTGAGAAAATGCTGTAGAAATCCTCTCCTCTAGCTTAAACTTAGAATTATGTTTAAAGAGGAGTGTGTGCTTATAAAGGTTGTATCCTAAATCTGTTAAAAGGAGAAGAGGGGTATAAGAAGGAATTTGCTCTTCGCCTATTAAAGGAATATCGATAGTGGATGCTGGTGGCCTCGACGGAAGAGGAGTTAGCAGAGTGGATGTAGGTCATGACGATCGAACCACTATAAAAATCTGGTTTGCCTTTTCTTTTGTACAATTTATCTTACTGCAAACCTCCTTACTTGCTTACTACTTTCAATACATTTACGAATATGCTTTCAAGTCAACATCTTCCGAAATCGGTTTTATCGTACGAAACGAAGAATTTTCAAAACCGTGATTTTTACCACTGTACTAATTCACCCCCCCCCCCCTCCTCTTAGTGTCGACTCGTTCCTAATATAAATAAGCTTAATGGGTGAATTAACATTTTTCTTAGGATTACAAATTAAGCAATTAAGTGATAAAATTTTTGTTAGTCAAATTAAGTATGATTTACATCTATTAAAACGATTTAGTATGGTTAGTGCTAAGGCTATTAACACACCAATGAGCACTTCTACAAAATTAGTTATGGACCATAATGGAGAATATTTTGATCAAATGACTTATTGGGGCATGATAGGTAGTTTACTATATCTTTTGATATTATGTTTAGTGCTAGATTTTGCATTAGATTTTAATCTAATCCTAAATAATCTCATTATAAAATAGTTAAAAAGATTTTTAGATATTTAAAAGGAACTCATAATATAGGATTATGATATCCAAAATTTAGAAATTTTGAATGACTTTACTAGATGTAGAATAGATAGAAAAGGCACATCTAGAACATATCAACTCCTATGTCATTGACTTATTTCATGATCTTCCAAGAAACAAAATTCTGTTGCATTATCTACAATTGAAGTTAAATAGCAGCAGGTGCATGTTAGCAGCAGGTGCATGTTGTGCACGAAAAATACTTTAGAAAACTATGGACTTTACTTGAAAAATATCTTTATAAAACGTGATAACACTAGTGCTATTTGTTTAACAAAGAATCTCATTCAATACTCTAGAACTAAACACATTGATATTAGACATCATTTTATTAGGGATCATGTTAATAATCATGATATATCTTCAGATTTTATTAGCACAAAATATCAATTAGCAAATATTTTTACTAAACCTTTTAATGAGGAACAATTCGATTTTATTCGAAGAGAATTAAGCATGTTAAATCTTCCAAATGTATAAATTCTTCTTTTTGGATCGTTATCTGGATTTCTCGATTTTCATGACTTGAGTTTTTCTTTTGAATCATGATCGTTTATTATGATTTTTCCTTTTGCTTTTCATTAAAGAGGAGAATTTTTTTCAAACGGATCATGATCCTTCTCTTGATTTCTCGATATTCTTGTCTTAAATTTTTTTTTGATCCTCTATGTACAAAAATTACCATTTTATACATCTCAAGATAAGCAAAATTATAAACTTGCACATTGCAAAAACTTGTTATCTTGCACATCTATGGAGAAACAAAACTTGCTAAGCTTGCATATTTCAATAACTTGCTAGATGCATTTTTCTCCTTTTTGTTGATGACAAAAGGGGAGAAGTAATGATGATTTTAAAAATTTTCATGTTTTAGTATCATGTTATGCCCAGGTAATGATGATTTGAAATTTTAATATTTTAGTATCGTGCATGCCCAAAATCATAAAGATTAAAATTTTTATGATGTATCTTGATTTGAAATTATGATACATAATGTATGCAATTTTGATATGATATGTTGCATGTATCACTATGATAAAAATTATTTGACTTGAATTCAAATGTTATCATTATTTTTGAATTCAAGTTTGCTTTATTTTGATATAACAAATAGATAGGATGAGTTTAGTTTAACTCCGTCATCAATTGGTTGTCATCATCAAAAAAGATATTGTTGAATCTTAAATTTTGATGATGAAATCAATTGATGACTTTACGATCTAATCTATGTTTTGGGAAAAATGATGCATGACTAACAACGATCATGAAAAGACAAAACAATTGAAGCAGAAGAATCAGATGTTGCCTCGAAGTCAAAGATCGAGTATCGAGCGGGAAGAATCAGACATTGCATCAAGATCGGTCATTGCTAGGAGTCAACATACATATGGATCGAGCAATACACTAAAGGAGAGCATGATGTGTCGAGAGTTCGGATGAACCAATAATATGCCAGACAACATAAGATTCTATGTTTTATAATCATTTATGTCATGATCATCATAGTTTTAAGTCTTAATGGAGTTAGATTCAAGTATAACAATGCTAACTCAATTAAAGGCCCATTAGGCTTGAATTGTGACTCATTTGGGCTCATTTGGAAGCTCATTTAGTGACACATAGATTGGGTTAGTATGGTACCATCAGCATTAATGTTGGTAGGTGGTGGTACCATCTAAGCTGGCAATAGTACTGCCAGAGCCTCGTCTCCGAGGCTCTGCTAGGCAATAGTACTGCCCAGCACAAGTGATGGTACAACCCATAACCGAAAGATCTAGAAATTTAATTTTTTGTCTCATTTTTTAAGTCATTTAGGGCCTATAAATACCCCACTCCTCCCTACCGGTTAGACATAAGAAAAAGTGAACTACAATGCTGATGAATCAAAGTTATAATCTTGAAAAGTGTTGAGAGTTCCTCTCCTCTTCTTCAAAAGTTTAGAATTTTGTCTAAGAGAGGTGTGAGACTTTTAAAAGTTTTCTCCTAAACCTGTGAAAAGGAGAAAGAGTTATGAAGAGGGTAGTTAGTCTTTGTCCATTGAAAGAAGACCATTAGTGAACGCTGGTGGCATCAACGGAAGAAGAATCGGGAGTAAACGTAGGTTACAACGACCGAACCACTATAAACTCGGTGTGCACTTTCTTTCTGCTTTTCATTATCATTAATTATTGATTCAATTGTCTACTACTCTCACTTGCTTTCTAAGTTTAAATGTATTTTCGATACGGTTTCATAGTTTAAATTTTTCAAATCGATATTTTTATGAAAGTACTAATTTACCCCCTTAGTGCGGTCCTAATAGGAGAAAACTGCGCACAAAAGCTAGACCATCGAACCTACCTATTGATGATAGAGGAAGCATCGATCCTATGCATTGACAATAGAAGAAATAGTAGAGGATGTTAAATCTCAAATTTTGATAATAAAATCAATTGATGAATTTACAATCTAATCTATGTTTTGAGTGATGTAGGACTAACTTCGATCAGAAAAGGTAAATCGATTAAAGTAGGAAGAATTGGACGTTGGGCTAGAGTGAACATGTCAAAATATTGGATGTCAGCTAAATGATCGATCGATGTGCTTGCAAAAGGACTTTGTGTCGTGAGTTTGGGCATCGGGCCGAAGGATCAGACATTGTGCCAAGGAGATTGGAAGTTACGGAAGGTCAACATGTCGATTGAGAAATACACCGAAGGAGAGGACGATGCACACCGAAGGATCGGATGAAGTGCATGTTATTGGTCGTAGTTGAGTTAGTTTTTTGTGTAACCATGCTAATTCAATTAGAGCCCCATTGGACCTGAGTTGGGATTGTTTTGGGCCAAGTAGAAGGCTCATTTGGTGACCCAAGGTTAGGTGGAACCACCTATGAGCTGGAAAAGTCAAGAGCACACTTTTCCATGCTATCAGGTGATGGTACCACTAGACTGGGCAATGGTACTACCCAATGTCAATGTGTCAAGTGGTGGTACCGCCCAGTGTCAATGCTGTAAGCGATGGTACCGCCAGGACCCGGGAAATCCGGGATGAGACTTTTTTTTTACTCTATTTTTTAAGCCATTTGGGGTCTATAAATACCCCAGTTATTTTTGCTTGGAAGAGCATGAAATTGAGTAGAAAATGAAGAAAATATACTTAAGAAAAAAGTGTTGTAATCTCTCTAAAGTTAGTGAGTCTCTTCCTCCTAGAGTTAGAAGGTTTTTAAGGGAGGAGTGGGGCTAAAAGAGAGGCGAAAATGTTCTCTCCTGAGCCTATGAAAAGGAGAAAGAGTTGTAAGAGTAGTTGATCTTCACCCGTTAGAAGGAAGATCGGTAGTGAAAGTCAATGGCCTCGAGAGTGAAGAGGAATCGGGAGTGGATGTAGTTCGGGACAATCAAACCATTATAAAATCTGGTTTGCATTTACTTTATATTTTTTAATTATATTGTAAACCGATTTCTTACTCTCACTATGCTCATTACGCATTCATATATTTTTTAAATTAAATATTTTTTTGATACTAATAGTTGGTATCAGAGCCAAGGTTTTTCTCAATTAGTTTAACACCCAAGAGAATGGCTTTTACCTACAATCTAGAGGTTCACTTTATCATTCGTCCTCCTATGTTCAATGTGACGGACTACAAAAACTCGAATGAGAGTTTTCTTGCTTTTTATAAATTTCGGTTTATGAAATATTGTTGAAAGCGGTTTTCAAAAGTCTTCCAAACTAATGAATAAATGGAATGATTTGGAGAAGAAGATTTTTTCTTTAAATGTTAGAGCTGTGAACGCTTATTTTGTGCTTTGAACAAATATACGTTTAATCGTATTTCTTTATACGAAACTATATATGACATTTGGCACACTCTTGAAATTATACATGAAGGCACAAGTAGAGTTAAAGAGTCTAAAATAAATCTTTTGATGCATGATTTTGAATTATTTCGAATGAAACCAAATAAAACTATTTTTAACATATACACTCATTTGATGGATGTCATCAATAGTTTAAAAACTCTTTGCAAATGTTCTTCAAATCTTGAACTTGTTAATAAAGTTTTACGATCTATTTCTAAAAATTGGGATTTGAAAGTAACTATAATACAAGAGGCAAAAGATTTAAATAATTTTCTATAGAAAGAACTCATTGGTTCAGTAATTATATGAAATGACTTGTATGACACATGACGAACTTAAGAATAACTTTCTAAAGAACATGAAGGATTTGGTACTTAGAACAAAAGAAGACCACTCGAGCGAAAACTCAAGTGATGATGACTTTGAACTCCTCACAAGTAAATTTAAAAGGTTCATAAAACAAGAATCAAAAAATAAAAATGAACTTAAAAAGAAGCTATAAAAAAAAAAGAAAGTATTCAATGCGACTTGGGACGAATCGAGTACATCCAAATATGATAAACAAACCAACAAAGATAAAGTGACAAATTACACCTTAATGGCTTTCAACGAATCTCATTTATCTTACAATGAATTGCTTGATGCTTTCCATGATTTATTTGATGAATTTAAATTAGTTGATAAAAAATATAAATTATTAAAAAATAATTATACTTCTCTTTTTAGTAAATTTAAAAAATTAAAAATAAGCATGATAATTGCATGTTAACCTTTTGCACTCAATGTAAAGAATTAGATTCATGCAAAAAGAAAATTTTATTACTAAAATAAATATTAAAAAAATTTAAAATTGGTAATAAATATTTAAACATGAATCTTGCCAATAAATGTCATATTCGTAGAAAAGAAGGAATCAACTTTATGAGTAGTAACAGTCAACAAAAGCTAACCACATTTGCTAAAGGACCCATACTGAATATTACCCCTAAGGTTAAGTGTAATTTTTGTAGTACACATGGTCATTTTACATATAAATATTCATTCGAAAGGTATAATCCACATAAATTAGTTTGGGTTGGAACCATAAATGATCTTATGCCAAAAATCAAGATAGATAGATCCAACCATGAGGGACCCAAAGTCAAATAGGTATATAAAGGAAACCCACCTTTCTTATAGATCCAACACACTTCACAAAGTTCACCAGCCGAAACAAAATGATTTTGATTGAAAATGTTTTATGTTTAATGAAACCATACTTGATGATTTAATGATTTAATTATTCATAATGATTTGAAGTCTTGATGATTTTTTTGATAAATCTTGTTTTTCAATTTTAAACATGATGCATGGTTTTGACATTAAAAAAAAATTTGGGCTTGCTTGTATGAAATCAATCGCATGAATTGAAACAGCTAAAAAGAGGAAAGCATTTTTCTTGAAAATTTCTCAATCTCTATCTTATCGAGTTTTTCAATAAGAGATCGATGAATTTATGTTATTTTATGAATCTCTTAACCTATGAAAGTGATTTTGATTATTTAAATTTGAATGACTTTTTTTAAAATCTTTCACTTGATATTTGATATTTATTCCAAATGAATTAAGATCTTTTATCTCCTATGTTTCTTTTTCACTATTTACAAAAGGAGAAGTATCTAAATGAATTTTTTTTTTAATTCTAGGAATTATAACGTGAAATTTTTAATATATAAATCATGATCTTGATAACTTGAGATTTCTTATACATAAATCAAGATATTTTATTCTCCTATGTTGCTTTTTGTTATTTACCAAAGAGAATCTCTTTTTCGAAATTCATGACTTAAGATTTCTCTTACTATTCAGTCTCCTAAGATTTATTTTCATTTTTTTTTTTAAGAGATCAAAATGAATCATGTCTTTTGGTATTCACATGATCTTTTTTAGCCTAATTTCCATTATATACAATTCTTTTGTATTTATGGTTGTATAGTGATGCTTAGAGAATTGATGTAAAGGGAAATGAATTGCATCGTTATATTATTCTCTTCTTCTTCTTTCTTACAATGATAAAGGGAAGAAAGAAACTTGCTAGCAAGAAACTCAACTAGCTTGCATATCTCAAGAAAAACCAAAAGTGCTTGCTCATCTAAAGAGAAGTGCTAGCTTGCATATTTCAAAAAGATGCAAAAACATGCTATCTTGCACATCTGCAAAAATTTTGCTAACTTTCATATCTAAAAAAGTTTGCTAGCTTTCATGATGATAAATACAATGATTTGAAATTATATCTCAAAAACTTGCTAGTTACACTTTTCATTTTTGTTGATAACAAAGGGGGAGAAGGTATGATAATGATCATGGTATAATGAAATTTTATTATGTATAATGGTTTGGATGAAATACTTGAACTTATGATGTAAGTAATGATATGATGTATTATATATAATTCATGATTGAAATTATGGCATATTGATATGGGAAGTTTAGTTTAAACTCCGTCATCAATTGGTTGTCATCATCAAAAAGGGAAATAAAATTGAATCTTAGATTTTGATGATGAAATCAATTGATGAGTTTATGATCTAATCTGCATTTGAAGTGACCCATAATTAACTTCGATAAAAAAAAAAGTAACTCGATTAAAGCAGGAAGAATCGGATGTTGGGCTGGAGTGAATATGTCAGAAGATTAGACGTCGACCAGAGGATCGATCGACGTGCCGACAGAAGGACTTTGTGTCGTGAGTTCGAGCGTCGAAGGATTGGACATTGCGTCAAGGAGATCGAAAGTTGCAGGAGGTCAACATGTCAATTGAGCAATACGTCGAAGGAGAGGACGATATATCGAGTGTCAGATAAACCAATGACATGCCGGACAACATAGAATTCTAGTCTTGTAATCGGTTGTGTTTTAATTGGCCATAGTTAGGTCATAATTGAGTTAGTTTTTGGTGTAACCATACTAACTCAATTAGGGGCCCATTGGGCCTGAGTTGGGATTGTTTTGGGCCAAGTGGAAGGCTCATTCGGTGAGTAATGTGTCAGGCAATGGTACCGCCCAATGTTAGTGCTGCATATGGTGGTATCGCCAAGACCCGAGAAACCCTGGATGAAATCTTTTTTTACTCTATTTTTTAAGTCATTTGGGGTCTATAAATACCCTAGTTATTTCTGCTTGGAAAAGTATAAATTTGAGTAGAAAATGGGGAAAATATACTTAAGGAAAAAGTATTGTAATCTCTTTAAAGTTAGTCTCTTCCTCCTAGAGCTAGAAGTTTTTTAAGGGATGAATGAGGTCTAAAGGAGAGAGGTGTAAAGGTTCTCTCGTGAGCTTGTGAAAAGGAGAAAGAGTTATAAGGGTAATTGATCTTCGCCCGTTGGAAAGAAGATCGGTAGTGAAAGCTAATGGCCTCGAGTAAAGAGGAATCGAGAGTGGACATAGGTTGAGACGATCGAACCACTATAAAATCTGGTTTGTATTTATTTTATACTTTTTATTTACATTGCAAACTGATTTCTTACTCTTATTGCGCTCATTACGATTTCGTACATTTTTTAAGTTAAACATCTTTCCAATATAATTTTATTAAATAAAATTTTACGAAAACACTAATTCCCCCCTCCCCCCCAACTCTTAGTACCAATTTCGGTCCTAACAAAGGAAGCATCAACAAAGGAAGCATCAATGATGAAGGCAATAGCTACACTAGGGTTTATGGAATGAGGTCACACATGATGTTACTTTGTTTGAACCAAGCGCTCAACCGAGGTATCCGGTGCTTGGGTTCAAACAAGCGCTTATGCGATGCTTCACTAAAGCGCATCGCTTGGTCAGGCCTGAGGCGCTCGAGCCTCTCCTTGCCTCACCCGAGCACCTAGGCGAGTACTCGAACACCTATTTAAACCCCTAGCAAGAACAACAAACAATCATCTTCTTCCAATTACAAAATTCATATGTTGAATCCAAAAGAAAAACTTATACTTTCCGATGATTGTGTTCAAAAATACCAGTATAATGTTTGTCTCGGCAAAAATCAAAATTTCAGCACCATTTTATGTAACAATATGTGTCAATATTGTGAAGGTTTAAGAGACAAGATCAGAGACAAAATTCGGCACCTTCTGTGCAATTACAGGAAGAATTAGTTAAATTGCCGGGGTGAACTGAATAATGAACCTGATTGATGGTCCCATTAGAGAATAAAATTGCTGGAGCATCAGGGACACTATTCGAGTGTTTGACGAGCTTTTCAACAGCAAACATGGCCCATCATCCTGCTGCATCACCATCTATGAGGGCATGGAACCATATGTCATGAAGAAGCAAGAGAAGAGTACTTCAAGACAAAATCTAACGATACAAAAGCAACAATATAACAAAACATCTTTCAGTCATATAAATTCCTGCTTGTGTGGGATTAACCACTCTGGAAACCTTACCTTGTTTCCCTTTTCACATCGACCAAAGACAGCGAGGGAGCTACCATGATATATTTGTTAGTTTATAAATTTAATAGATACCAACGGCAAAGTTCGTGTCATGCTCGCAAATCTAGTTCCATGCCCTTTGCGCAATAATTTTCAGTAATCACCAAGAGTCAACCACTATGCAGAGGACCAATGTGACGGAACATGCATGTATATACTTCAAAAGCATTATCTACATGATATCAAAGTTCATCAAATTTGTCAGCTTCAGATCACACAGCTGTAAAAGATCTAATCAGATGGATTACCGTTGTCATCATCAACTTGGCAGTTCAAGTTGCCCTCCTTTATCTCAGGAACATACTGATCCAAAAACAACTGGATTGTTCTCCAGTATCTATCTCCACCAGAGAACCATGTATCCATATGCATGCCATTTGGAAATTCTACAAATCTGCAATCCCAATTATTTTCTACAGTTTTAGAATACAGCATCTGCATGTGTGAAGGGGGAACCAACTCATCTTGCAAACCAGATAGAAATAGAATCGGCCGCTTAATCTGCATCACAGAACAGAACAAGTAAGTAAATTCTGCAAGAGCCATGTATTAAAACAAGCACCTAGGTAAAAAATGGAAGTCCAATTTTTAAACATGAAAATATATGATCCAAAGACGAAGCTCTTTCTTGAAGGTGATGGAAACTATGGAGAGCTCTGGAATTGTTATAGATGATCACCAGGTTCCTGATTGAGAAGGATGGTTCATGTTCAGGAGGTCCCATAAATTTGATCTGAGAGATGTTGAACACTGGTGTCATGATGCAGGACAACTCGCAGCCAAGTCTTGCCAGTTCAGTCTGTTAAGTCTAAGATTATATCAAATTGTGTTCAGCTCAATTTTTCCTTTACTCAGGTAGATATTCATCCAATTATTGAGTTGTCATAAATATGTTGAGATTCATTGTCCGGGACAATCTCGCGAAGGTGTCTTATTGTGCAGTTTTTTAATTAGGACAATTTCTATTGAGAGTTCTTTATTAAGATTAGTCCTTAGGCTATGATTCTTACCTATTTGTAATACGTTTTGGATTAGATTAGAATTTGATTTTTTCTTTAAGTTAGCTTAGGCCTTAAGTAACCTCTGTAAGCATCAGTCTGAAGTCTTGTATGCATGTTAATAAGATTATCCTTCAAATGATGAGTTTTGTTTAGGTTAGTTATTTCTTCCTGTATTTCTGTTCTCATCTCTTCCCTAACACCTTCCTATTCATCTGCTCGCTGAGATGCTGATCAGGGTCTTATATAGAAAAATAAAGCCTCGATTGCTGATCATGACTGGATTTACCAATCCAACAGTCAAATGGGACGTGGATCAGAAGATTTCATCTGGTTCAGTTTGATATGTGTTGTACTATTCAGTAAGCTCACCAGGCCAGGTTTACTAGACAGGTACCATACTGTACCAGATGATAAGATCACCATCCACTGCCAGTACCTTTTTCCTAATGTCCAACAGTTGTCACAACTTTCTTCATTTTTTCCCCTTTTTTTTCCTTATTCTCTCGTCACAACTTTCTTTTTTTTTTTTTTTTTTCCTTTTTTCCCTTGTTCTCTCTCTCTCTCTCTCTCTCTCTCTCTCTCTCTCTTTATCTTGAGCATTTTCGCTCTCCTCCTCCTCCTCATCCTCCAACCTGTGGCATCATGGCAGCCGCCTCCTTCCTACTGTGTTTCCAACTACTTCAATGCCTCCTACTGTTCTTCCCCTTCTTTTCCACCGCCTCCTATTTTTTCACTCCTTCCCAACCTCTCTCTAGAATTGACACCGCCCATATCAAAGGTTGAAATGTGAACCATACTAGCTAGTACCATATAGGTCTGGCCGCTAGCAAGTATTCGTACGAGATTGAGATTTGAATCAATGATTGTTTTATTAAGAGTCATAAAAAGCTCATATTACTCTTTCTAATGGCAAAAGAAAATTTTTGCTAATATTAACAAAGTTCAACAAAGACTAGTTTGTTATGGCTCTGTTCTTAATCTAGTGTCCTTGGAGCTGCATGCTGTTGCAGATCATGTGAACTCAAATGGTAACTTATTACAAATAACCAGTAAAATACAAATCATGAGATAATGGCAGTGTTATATCCAACACAGATAATCTCAATCCTTTCCAATTGATTACATCTTATTAACACATGAACATGTCGATATGGATATCAATAAAGCCAAACTTCACAGGTTCATATCTCGCAATAAGTAATATAAACTACACTTCTAAACTGTATGATATCATGGCTGTCAAATAGTGATTAAAAGAGTTGCATTGAAAGACTGGTCCACTTGAGTTTAGATTTAATATTACTCCATTAGAAACATACAATTATTTCACAACATAGCTCCCAAATTATGGTCGGCACAAGATGAAGCAGTTTCTATCAGCTAATTGATTCCACATAAGGAGATAATGTGGTGAATATACCAAATAGAAATGGGTAAATTAGTGTATCAAGACCCTTCCAATATTACTTGCATTGCATCTGAAGGGTTACAAGAAGTAACACTTGGTTCTTATCTTCCAAATGGTACTTTTTCTTTTATGAAAAATGTGTTAGGACCCTTTTTCTGAGCTTTTGAATAATGTTTATTGAGTCTGTTTAGTCTAGTTGTTTATTGAGTCGGTTTGGTTCAAGTAAAGTCAAGTAGAGGTTTATTTAATATTTATTTATTATTAGAGTTCAACTCCTAATGGACTTTGGGTGGAACTCTATAAATAGGTATGTAACTGCTTCTTTTCAGTAATCTATGAAAAATACTATTCTGTCTTTTGACAAACCCTAGGAGGTTGATCCCCTCGAAGCAATCAAGGAGGGTCGATCCCCACGAAGCGATCAAGGAGGCTGATCCCCTCGAAGCGATCATTATCATCCTCATTTCTCCAATTTCTTCAACGATAAAACCATAGGGACTTATCATTTGGTATCAAAGCGACGATAAGACTTTAGGGTCATATCATTTGGTATCAGAGCGACGATCCTTGGCGTTCTCGCTGCAACAAAACTATAAAAAAAAAAAAAGAAACAAAAGAAAGAAAGAAAGAAAGAGAGAAGAAGAAGCAACAACCGCACCACGCACCCCTGTTTCCCCTGCTTCCGGCCAGCCCACCCGTCGCCCATCGCTGCTCTCCGGCCAAAGAACCGACAGGCTCTCGCCCCACTTCAGGCCAGAGTCCACCGCCGCCCTCCCCCCCGAGCCACCACCATTTGCCGGAGATGATGCCGCCGCGGCGTCCCCTCTCCGCTGACCACGCTCCTCTCTTCTACCACCATTGCAGGGCAACTCCTCCTCCGCCGCCATCGCTTCCCGGTCGATCGATCCGCCGCCCAGCCTCCCGGGCCATAGCGCTAGGTGCCCCCCCTTGGTCGCGGTCGCGTTGGCTGGCGCGGCCGCCGGCCATTGGTTGTCGCATGACCCCTCGTTCCAGCGGTTGCGAAACATAGTTCCTCTGTTGCCGCCTTGACCCCTCGTCGATCGCGGTCGTGCCTCCACCACCCAGCACCGCCTCCAAAGACTACTCTTCCCCTCCGTGCCGTGCCGTAGCCGGTAGACCATCACCATTGCGGCCCCGCGGTCGCGACGACCGCGCGACGCCTCCCAACGGTGATCCTCCTTGCTCTCGCATCCATAGTGCGAAGCAGGGGCAACTCACCGGTTGCCCTTATTCCCAACCGTGACACCGTCGACTCCTCCTCCATTGCCGCCGTTGCTACCCGACGACGATCACCGCCACACCGTCGTTGCCAACATCGCCCGACTCTGACTTTGGCGTGGTGCGATAGAAACGAGCACCCTGTTTCCCATCTCAACATCGTAACTTCCGCCAACGACGACTTTCGCTGCTTTTTTTTTCTCCACCGCTAACGCTGGCGCTCCGACCGGCGACCACCATTTCGCCGCCGACCACCGTAGCCTTCTCCTCAACCTTTCGTGATCCTTCCGGCCAACCCGGTGGTGCGACAAAAACAGAGCACGCAGCGAACAAAAAACAGTGGCACCCTCTGGCGTCGTGGCGCCGATTGTAACCACCATCGCCGCTTCGACCCAGCGACCAACCCCTCGTTTCTGCAGTGACCACCCTCCAACAAATAACGCAGCAACAACCACAGCAACGGCTGCCTTGCCTCAACCCCAGCAGCCATGCAACACCGATTCCTCTTCTCAACCTCGGCCGCATCAACGCCGCCTCCCCCTTGCTTAGCATATTCTACCACAACCACAGGTTGCCATCACCACAGGTTGCCATCACCGCAGCCTCAACCCCATTGCTCGGCGATTGCCCCTTAGGTCATAGCAGTTGCAGCCACATCAACGCAGTCACCTTCCAACCCCAACGCTCTCACCTCACGCAGCGATAGAAACAGGGCAGCTACTCTTCCTCCAACACAGCGACCGCAGCACTGCCCTTGCCATCCACCTCCTCAGCAACTTCGCATCGACAGTGTTGATGCCCTTGACCGACACCAAAAACAGTAGTTGAGATTACAGATTTACAATCTTACGCAATGGCCACTGATAACTTGGTGAACGCACAAATGGAAGTATTGGAAATCAGAATTGAGAACCGACTGCAAAAAACACTTAATGATTTCAAAAAGAGCCTACTGGAGAGCCTCAGCAAATTTCAACAAAATGGGGGCTCAAGTTCTACGTTGCACAGATCTAAAAATACAGGAAAAAGGCCCCAAGATTATGACACAAACTACTTACACATGAAGGTAAAATTTCCGAGATGGAAAGATGGGGATCCGACCAGTTGGATCTCTAAGGCAGAAAATTTTTTCCATTTTCACAGAACCCCAGAAGAATCCAAGGTAGAAGTGGCCTCAATCCAGCTCGAGGGAGATGCACTCCAGTGGTACGATTGGTATGAAACTTTTCACGGAGTTCCTTCGTGGGAGCAGTTCAAAAGAGGATTTCTTGTTCGCTTTGGCCCATCCGAATATGAGAATGTTGATTGCCAGCTCGCCAAAATTCGTCAGACTTCTACAGTGTTAGAATATCAGAGTAGGTTTGAAAGATTGTCAAATCAAGCTAGAGATTGGTCGAACCGACAACTTCTGGATACATTTATTGAAGGGCTTATTCCAGAGATCCGGTGTGAAGTTAAGGCTCGTCAACCCAGCACTATGATAGCTGCGATCTCATTCGCACATCTACATGAGAAAAAAATCAACAGGGAAAATCATGGAAACAGAAGTGACAACAACCAGATGATTAGTAAGCCACTGGCTCCATCTATTCCCAACCAAAGCCTTGACACCCGAAGACTAACCCAAGAAGAACTCAATGAAAGATCAGCAAAGGGTTTGCACTATGACGAAAAGTGGAGTATGGAGCACCAATGTAAACAAGGGCAACATATGATGATTGAGCCAATTGGAGAGGAACCGAAAGCAGAAGAGTTGGACTCCGATTATGAAGGTATAAATTCTAATGAAGACGTTGAACCTACCGTACATACAATGCATACATTAGCCGACTACTCTAACCCGCAAACTATGGAAGTTGTTGAGACTCTAGAGCATCAGCCTATTATAGTTTTGATTGATACTGGTAGCACTAACAATTTTATGGACAGTGAGATTGTTGACCGATTGGCCCACCACATTGAAGACTATGACAAATTCGAAGTAAAAATCGTTGATGGACGAATTTTCACTTGTGATAGCAAAGGTTCAAAGATAAAATTGATTATACAAGGCCAGAAGTTTCATGCAACGATTACTACACTTAAAGACCGACCTGTTGCTTACACTATCAAAAAGTGGAGACCATACTTACTTGATCAACGGGTTGTGATGCGTTGAAGATAGTCTATAGCTAAAGTGCTGAAAGAGAAGCTCCCCGAGATTGATGCTGCTCAGCCTTAAGGACAAGGCTGATTTGAAGAGGGAGGAACTGTTAGGACCCTTTTTCTGAGCTTTTAAATAATGTTTATTGAGTCTGTTTAGTCCAGTTGTTTATTGAGTCGGTTCGGTTCAATTAGAGTCAAGTAGAGGTTTATTTAATATTTATTTATTATTAGAGTTCAAGTCCTGATGGACTCTGGGTGGAACTCTATAAATAGGGATGTAACTGTTTCTTTTCAGTAATCTATGAAAAATACTATTCTGTCTTTTGATAAACCCTAGAAGGCCGATCCCCTCGAAGTGATCAAGGAGGGTCGATCCCCTCGAAGCGATCAAGGAGGGTCGATCCCCTCGAAGCGATCAAGGAGGCCGATCCCCTCGAAGCGATCATTATCATCCTCATTTCTCTCATTTCTTCAACGATAAAACCGTAGGGTCTTATCATTTGGTATCAGAGCGACGATAAGACTTTAGGGTCTTATCAAAATGAAATGGATATAATTCTTTCATATGACTGCTTTCCTGTTGCTAAAATCTGCACTTTCTCAGCTTCTTTATCTGCTTCAATCTAAACCGGTTTTGAAGAATGAAACATTATATTCTAACATATTGATAAACTATAATTTTAAATAAACAAAAGAAAAAATCTGTTATGATCAACTAAGACATCACAAAAAGCGAGTTATATTCAAACTAAATTAACATTCCAGGTAAAATTATGATTACTAACTCTAAGGACATATCACAAAAAGCAAGTTACATATAAATTAAATTAACATCCCAGATATTAAGAAAAACTCTTATTGCTGTTTTTAGGCATAAAGCAATTTACATTTTCATATGGAAAGAAAAGTTAATCAGTTCAAGCTGATATAAGATGTTAACTAGTCTGCAATATGAATGGAATTTCTGAATGCTTAATCTAACTATAAACACTCCCAGAGAAAGTGACAGTTTAAAACAAGATCCATGACCTAGCTCAGCAGAGTTTCCCATGGATATGGATACTTACCTTGCCGATGATATCAATGGTTCTCCATGGTGAGCGTACAATACAATTGAGAATCTTTGGACCTTTTGACCCACTGCCGCCAATAAACCATCTTAGGAAAGGAAACATAATGCCAGCCATGTCCAAGATAGACGTGAAAGTATTCTCCAATAGAAGAGAAGAAACCTGGAACGAGCATTAAATATTCAGACCATTATAGTCGAAAGCATACAATTTGCAAAACTACCAATAAATTCCATCAGAATATGTTCACAAAAAAAAAACATTTACAGACCATGTGCAGGCAATGAAGAGCTAAAAGGCATCTTAATGTGGTATTAAGGCATACATTTAGTGTAAAACCACTCTAAACTTTACAGAAACGATAACAAAAACAAATGTTGAATAAGTCATCAATCTAGTCAAATACTACAGGATACACCATTAATAATCTTCTTTTTTTTTCTCAATGAACAACAAAAGTTGGTCTTGCAAATCCTTTGTTATTAGATAAAGGTTCAAAAGAAAAACAGGACTATTAGTGTTAAAATTCGCCCGCGTATTATCACGGACAAAACTGTAAACGGGGTGTTTAATGTAATGCTAATGTATGTCTGTGTCTCTTGGTTTGTTCATGCTCGACATAGCATGTAGAGGGACAATCGAAGGCTTAACAGCCCCATTTTAGTTGGGTTTGGTGGTCGTCCTAGGCTTACAAACAAAAGTTATGTCATGTGAGCACTTATGGGGATTTCGATCTGTAGTGGACCATTTTGGATTATTTGTTATGCAACCGTTCAGAGCTTGTGAAGTCTGTTTATAATTTGAATTGGTTATAAAGTGTTTCCTGAAATAATTACTTATGGATCCTAAGTGAGGTACTTTCTCTAATCTGTTTTCTCTTTTGTAGGTCCTAAGGGACAATACGAGATTTCGGGGATGTTGACCTTTGCGGACGGACATGCAAGGGTGTCGCACAGCTTAGGCAAAACCAGCTAAGTCCGTGACAGATGGTATCAGAGCGAGACAAGCACTCATAAAAACACTTAGCATACAAACGTAGGGGACCTAGCAGGGCTATGTTGATGGCAGCTAGCACGGGCCACCGTTTAGGGGAAAGTGGGCATAGAGATATAGGGAAAAGGAGTCGCTCAGAAAAGCGGGCATCTGAGATTGGCATTTAGAGGAATGGTCAACACGTCGCACAAGAGGCATCACGAGGACAAGTAAGCTGGGAAGAATGTATAACGCACAAAGGTTGGGATGGCTGAGTTTGAGCTACAGCTCAACGTTGACAACCATACTTAATGGTGCTCAAGGCAAGCTAGGCGCTTGGTAAAGGATGAAACCATGTAAGGTGGCATAGGTTGTTCAGCGATTGAAAGAGTTGTGCAAAGCTCATAGAGGTGAGGGGAATTGCTAACTCGAAGAATTCAATACTCATGCAAAGGCTTGTATGCGAACGATGGAGTGTTTGTGGCCATCCCAAGGCGACCGAAACTCGACGCCATGGAACATTGAAACTTTCTCTTTAGCATTAGAAGGATACGTCCGTAGGAGGCTGAAGTGTGCAGCGAGTTCAACATGTTGCTAGGCCTTGAGGGGTGCAGCATGGGCTATATTGACATGGAGTCACAATCTAGCAAGTACGTTTACGGGAGGCAGAATAATACACAATTTGTTCAGCAAGGCGGAGTAGTCCAAGGGGATGGTGGTCTCCGAAACTTTCAGAGAGAAGGAAGCGGAGAGAAAAGTTGCTCCAATGAGACAGATATCCAGGAGGGATAAGTCCCGACTCTCCAGAGGGAGAACCATGTGCAACGGACCGCACATGTTGAGGAGTACCTCAAAATAACTTCACAAAGATCAACGGACCGAACGAGAGACGAGAAGTCGCATGATCTCGCTTGAGATAATGCATTAGGGAATGCATTGCGAGATCAAATGGGGGAGCGACCCAAGGCAACACAAGATGAAGGTACACTCAGAGTCGATATAGAGATCGGACTCAACGAAGGACTGACCCGTGGAATGGTGGGCACGAGGGCCACCATCAACCCAATGCAAATCGAGGAGCAGAGCAACTTGGGTGTAACTTGGCGAAGTACCTAAGCCGCATAAAGGGAGCCGGCATAGAAGATGGAACACAGAGCGGAGGCACAGAGCTTTCCTTGGATATAGGTCAAGGACATGAACTCTTGCAGAGGCAAGAGCAGGATCATGTTGTTTCATGAGTCCCTCATTCTGATGGAACGGGCTCATCCTGCATGGTGCTAAAGACGAAGTGAGCTTCGAGGCACATGTACCTTTCCTCGAAGAAACAATTTGACGGAGGAACTAAGGCGACTCAACTTGCGAAGGCGAAGTTGGGTTCAAAAGGCCTTGGCACGGGGCAAGAGGACACGGAGGTGGGTACTCTTGAAGAATATGCCACGGTGCTGCCAATCAAGTTGCTATGAAGGAAATGGTGCGCAATAAAGATTATGCTGGTAGGGGCAAGGGCCTAGGATCCAGACATTGGTGCACCAATTTCAACAAAGTCGGTAGACTTCGAGAGTTACCATGCGACGAACTGTCCTAGAGCTGTGCTTCATCTGAGCATGACCCGAGAGCGGATGGACGAAGGTCGATTGCCAAAGGAGCGAACACAATCGAAGATGGAAGAGACCCTGCGATATGTTGGCAGAGGCCACACATTGAGGGATCACAATCCAAATTCATCCCACAAGTATCAGAATGTAATGGAGATGTCACCAGGAAGTGACATGGTGCAGCAAATCATGGTGGAACAATTTATGGCAATGTGATACACACAAATCTAGTCCCGTGAGGGACTATATCATACGAAGGTATAATCGGGAGTTACTAGGAGCTCTACTTCGGTGAACAATACGACGGCAAGAAGGGCTATGAATTCAATGAGTGAAAGCCATGGTACCACAAAGGCGGGTCTTCCGTGTGTGCATCGGATGAAAGCCTTGGTCATCAGCATATAGGGGTTGTGTACCACTGAGGGAAAAGTTCGAATGGAAGTACCAGTGAGTCCTATGGGAGGGACTTGATCATGCAAAGGTATGATCGAGCGGCTGGAGAGTTGGACTGCTCCAAAGCCCATATTCGCTTAAGGGAGCTAGCCAAGTCAGAGGACAAAGCCAAGTAAGCGAACGTTGCTACCAAGGAAGCTAAGGAGAACAGAATCGATACGAACCCTGCAACATGATGGTAGAGGCCATGCATGGGAGTTGCAGTCAATCTTACCATCGACCAAGGGGAACTGCTTGGAGAACACAGAGGTATTAAAGCAGGGGGTTAAAAGGGGCGAAGAAATGACGACGAGTCCAGAGGAACTTAGCTACCCAAAACCAAGCATCGGTTAGAATGGAGGTGGACTCGAAGGAGTGCCACAAAGACAGATCTATTGATCGCGAAGAAAGGGATGCAGATGTGAGGCGATGGATAGTAGGGCCATGGGCATGACAGTGCCATGGTACCATAGAGACGGGATTTCTGTGAAGTCATCGACCCCTTGCTCTCATGAGAGGAAAGGCTTAGTCATGAAAGAGGCCGAGGAAGTGGAGAATGCAAAGGCAAACTCCAAGTACCAAGATAAGGCTGAAGGGCTAAGGCCAGGGAACTTCGTAAGACCGATGTCAACGAGCTTCTCGTCAAGATAGCTAAAAGTGGAGAACTTCGGGTCGATGCAAGAGTATACGACCAAGGAACGAAGTAGGCAGTACACGGTGTTATACCTTTAATACTTAGTAGAGTAGGCGACTGGGTTGACGGAGAAGACATTATAATCTCAGAGGCGACCAAAGCTATCAGAGACTTACTCTAAGTTGCGGTGAAAACTTCTTGCATTTCAAAAGTTCGATGGTATTGGAGAAGGTGAATCACAGTAACTAACTAAACGCAACGAGTGCAAACACTTCAAGTACTTCAGAAATGTGAGCAAAGAGTAGGCGAAGGCCAGTACAACCCTCGAGGAGGCGGGCGAAGTCAAGTAACCATTGTCTTCTTAACTCTTAAGAGAATGGGTGAAACTGAGTACCCCAATTCTCTTATCTATCCAGTAGAGGGGCTTTACACATGTTCAAAGACCCTTCGAAGAAATCAAATTGAAGACAATAGTTGTCAAATCCTCACCAATTGTGATCAGTGCTACTGAGAGTAGATTATTCGCTTCATTTCTAAATAGAATGTCAATCAAAAGTGAAAGTGATGCGAACCTACTTGAAAGTGACAACTAAGTGAAAGAAGAGTCGATGGGCAAATTTTATAGAAAAATGACCCAAAAACTTCAAAAATTTGCGAGACGATGCTCGTTAAAGCTCCAACAAGCATCCACTCAGTTCAAGCAGCATGAGGCATTTGAGAGACTGGCACATAGTAAGGATGGTCTTTTCCTTCATCTAAATGATCCGTAGGAACCAACAAGGATCAACACAACTCAGCCAACCCCATACTAGAGTCAGAGTCATTGGCGAGTTGAAGTAGTACGACGGATCAAAAGCTCGACCACTCAACAACAACGGCGGAGAACAGCTAGGAGCCAGGAGGTGCATTGTAGCTAGAGCAGAAGATTGAAGATTCAGCAAAAGTGAGGAGTTACAACGTCGGCAAAGGCTTCGACAAGGACGTTGAAAGAATAAGTGAAGGAGAATGTCACGGACAAAACTGTAAACGAGGTGTTTAATGTAATGCTCATTTATGTCCGTGTCTCTTGGTTTGTTCATGCTCGGTACAGCATGTAGAGGGACGGTCGAAGGCTTAACAACCCCATTTTAGTTGGGTTTGGTGGTCGTCCTAAGCTTACAAACAAAGGTTGTGTTATGTAGGCACTTGTGGAGATTTTGGTCTGTAGTGGACTATTTTGGATCCTTTGTTGTGCGACCGTTCAGAACTTGTGAAGTCTATTTGTAATTTGCATTGGTTATAAAGTGTTTCCTGAAATGATTTCTTGTGGATCCCGAGTGAGGCGCTTTCTCTAACCTGTTTTCTCTTTTGTAGGTCCTAAGGGACCATAGGAGGTTTCGAGGAGCCTAACCTTTGCGGACGGACACGCAAGGGTGGCGCACGACTTAGGCAAAACCAGCTAAGTCTGTGACAGTATGTCAGAATCCAGATGCTATATGAGCAATACAACCAAGGCAAGGACATATTTCCAAGTAAGGAAACTTACCTTATATTCTATGCATTTAAAACTCATACAAGCAAAAAAAGCAAACTAGACATCAAAAAAGAAAAAGGAGAAGATTTCAGGCATAACAGACAACAAATGGTAATTGTTGAACAATCATTCAAGAAGAACAATGACTTGATACTACAGTTCAATATTACAACTATAGCATCTAAAGCAACAACTACATAGCTTGCAGAAACAAATAGCTGGTTTTAAATATATACCTTATCAGGATTATTTTTTACAATCACTGCTCCAACTGCACCTCCTAAAGATCTCCCAAAGACAACTATTCTTGATGTGTCAATATCTTTTCTCTGTGTTAGATGATTTAATGCTGCCTAATAAGAAATAGAACCCCAATTATCATAAATAATCCAATAACATGAGAAAACAAAACACACATCAACAAACCTGAGCATCCATGATAATGCCATGCTGTGATGGGTGACCATCACTTTCTCCATACCTGTTGTATCATGCATACATTTTTCATGGTTACACAAACACAAACATAAATGGCATACACTGTATTAATTGCCAAAATTCAGATAGCAACAATCAAGACACTAGTAAATCATGGGGCAAAAGAATACCCTCTGTATGAAAGCATGAATACATTGCATTGCAGCCTCTGCATCATTATCCGGACAAATTCAAGACGGTGAGCAATATCTAAGCAACTGGGTTTAAGGCCTCCAATATTGCAAAATCCAACAACAACTAAATTACAAGATACATCCTCCTAGAGATAAAAATTTTCAGGATACTGCCAGCATTTTCTTGGAAGAAGAGTATCGTTGGACCTGCAGAACAAGGATATGATAATCACAAAAGGGGAAGAGGTAATTGAAGTGCCAAAAGAATATATATGTCTTCTTGTTACACTGACTGAACTGCTGAGGGAAAAAAATTCAACAGGTTATTAACCTATTCATGAAGCCAAAACAAAAACCTATACTGAATAGGGCTCGAGCACAAGTTACTGCAGTGCCTCCACCATAGCAGGCGAAGTTTACACAGTGAGGATCCAACTAAGCTTATGCCAAAAAAGCAGCAATCTTATCCATCATTCTAGGTAGGTCATAGATACTATCCCAGTAATCATTACCGGGGAAAAGTCAAAATTGCAATCAAATGAAACTTGTTTGTATCATAAGTCATAACTCATAAAAATTAATATTTCACTCTTGAACTATGAGGCCAGTTAGTCAGAATAAAGAAAGACCGTAATTTCATGCATATAACTATCCCATGCAGCTTCACCTATAACACCTAATTTCTCAACCACTGCATAAGATGGCAGAGTCTCTAATGGATTAATCTTTCAATATCTACATCTCTGATATCTAATTAGTTGTTCTTTATATTTTGTTGTCTTCTTGATGCATATCAGGTCTTTCTCCAGCCATTTCAAGTAAAATTCTTCAATCAAGTGCTGATGCACAATGCTCAAGATAAATTTCATTCAGGCTTCCTGACATACTTCCTGAGGCGATCTCCACACCATTCCGCTCCTTTGTTCTTCATTTTCATCCACTATCAAACTTTTTTCTCTTAAACCAATACCTGTATTAAGTTGTTGTGATTGCACAAACCATTTTAATTTATCATAAAACAATATATGGTACAACAATTGATGTTCTTACAGCAGGCAATTATTAATGAAATCCTACATATCTATGCTACTCCAGTTGCATAACTAACATGTTAACTCTTTATCAGGTTACATGTTAAAATGAAACCATATTAATTGTTTATCATGGTACAACAACTGATGTTCTCCTTCATCATGTTAACTGTTTTAACACCAACAAACAAAAATTAAGTTTTTGATAAGATAATTCAACCATTGTTACGAAAAATCAACATAGCTGCAACGGTAATGTGAAAGAAAGTCATTCATTGCATTTCAAGATAATGGAAGTGATGGGACACAATTCAAATATATAGCAAAAAGTATTGTGGAAATTTGAAGAAGGCAATAAGCTTCATGCCCTCGTCAACAATAGTTGGACACTGGAATGGAGAGAAAGAACGGCGGTTCGTCACCAGATTCGGATATTAGTTAACAGAAAGCATAAACTATACGAATAATTACAACCTAAATATAGGTTAAACCCGAGAACATCATGTATGATACCCTGATCTTAACTTGCAAGACGCTGAACTACAAAAGAAAATTACCCAAGACATACAAGAAAGCAAGGGACTAATACTAATAAAAATTCTTCTCTTTTTTCCTCCTCGTTAAGATCAAGCACACAAGGAGACTCGGCGATCACAAGGAAACATAGAAATGAAGCAGGCACTTCCAAGGAACCTTACTAAATCTAGATCCGTCCGCCGAACAGTAGAAAACCCTTTTTATTTTTTCGTTTCCTCGAAGATAAAAATTAAATTTCAGCATTGTTGAAGAGAAATCGTGCAATTCAAAAGGGGATCCACCGGTGTCCCAAGAAAAGAACAGCAAGAATCCTGATAGAGATCTGTAGAGAGATCAAGAAGGTTCCGGCACCCACCTGGCTTCGGAGGGGAGTGCTTGATGAACCAGGCGTGGAGGCGGACGCCGTCCGAGGCCCGGAGAAAGACGTCCTCGTAGTCAAGCCGGAGTCGGGCCGGGGTGAAGGGGTAGGCGCGGGCGAGTCCGGGGACCACCGGGACGTACACCAGTCGCTCCTGGAACGCCACCAGCGCCACCATCCCCACCACCGCCACGCCCCCCGCCCCGTAAACCAGCGCCTTCAGGAACGAAACCATCGTTGCTTCCGGGGAATTCCGTCGAACGGGTGGCCGGCAACAAGGAACGAGGTCCCAGGTCCGGAGACGCCGTCCTTGGGGATAGCGAAAGCGAGTTTAACTCGCACGTGCGGGGCGTCCAGTTTGACGGGAAAGATGCTCTGTCGCAAGTACATGCGAGCCTCTCTTTTGACCTCTCACCTTGCGCCACGAAACGGTTCGACTACTCCTGTCTAAGGCGAAGCAGGGAACAGGGTCATTCTTCGATAGCAAATGGTGGGCTCATGCATCGACCCAACGGCACGGTTCGACCACTCCTGTCTCCTGTTTTTGGACTCGTTCAGGACAAGTGAGGTCCGCCTGTCTCTCCTTACCAGTAATCTTTCGCCACGTCAGTGAAAGAGGTGTCATGCCCTCTCGTTTTCCTAAGGAGCTTACCTGTCTGGGACGATGCAGGAAACAGGGTCCTCCTTCGGTTCACGAAAGAAACCGACGGGGCCCACGAATTGACCCACCGGAAAGGTCGAGTCTCTCCAATTGGATGTTGAATTGAACGACAAATTCTGCGTCGAGTAAGACAGGTGATCCGCACCCGTTCCTACTGAAAGTCTTGACGGTGGAGGGTCATGGCCTCTAAAACATCTGCTCCATCTAGATTGGTTTAGAAACTGTCATGGTGCAGGATTCTGAAGATGTACATTTCTGGTCTCAGACGACTTAATCCAATTGTCTTCGATCTTCTCACGTGGAAGTTAAAATGAATTATTACAAGTAATATATATATATATATATATATATATATATATATATATATATATATATATATTAAAAGATTAATGATAAATTTAAAATTTAAAATTTAATGATAAATTGTCAAGATGTTTATCAATTGCACTACCTAACACTTTCTTACTAGTAATCTTTCTCATATAAGTTAAAATGAATTATTATAAGTAAACCATCATTACATCATCATTTTCTTTTATTCTTTTTGAGAGTAATAGTAGGTGTGATTTTGACAAAGAAAATTAAAATTTATTTAAGATAAATAATATTAAATTTTAAAAAATAATAAAGGCACATAAATATTGTTTTAAAACAAGATCTCATAGGAATTGATCAAAATTTTAGCCTCAAAATTCAACCGGTATCAACCATCTTGTCTTGTGAATAGTGATTCAATATAAATCCTTTTTAGTGAACCGAATGGCAAGATAAAATTATATATGATTTTTATAAATTAAAAAAAAAAAAAAAAAGTGGAATTTATACTCATATTTAAATATTTGAACTGAGAATGTCTAGGAAAAATGATCAAAAGGTGCTTTGGAAGTGTATTGTTGCAAAGAATATATCCTTTTATTAAGGGTGGTCATTATAACTATCCTAATTAATTAATTAAAATTTTCTGAGATTGAAAAGAACTCCAACAAAGACTGTGACAGCAATCTAATTAGATGAAGATTCAACATCAACAGAATGAATGATGGTTGGTGCAGAGTTCTACTTCCTTTGAGGTAGGTCTAGAACATGATGGACCTGGGAAAGGGCTTTGTGGGATAACTTTTTCTGCAGGTGGTACTGAATCCTACAATCTCAAGCTATCTGCGGACAGAAGAACATGGGTCTCTGTCGTCTCTCTCTAATTGTTTGAGGTTGAAACATTGTAGCAGAGCTTTTTTTTGCAGTTGGTACCGAGTTCCACCATCCTCCGGTAGCTGCTAGCTGTGGATAGAACTTGGATCTCAGTTGTCTCTATTTGGTTGTATGAGATTAGACTTTGTAACAGAGCTTTTTCTGTCGTTGGTACTGAGTTCTACATTCTTAGGAAGGTGTAGATATGTTTGTCTTTGAAAAGAACCCGGATCTCAGCAACTCTCTCTCTCTCTCTCTCTCTCTCTCTCTCTCGTCCTTTGAGATCGAGTGACACTGTAAGTGAGCTCCTTTACAACTTGCCGTGGAGAGTGACTGTCACATGCAATGCAGAAGAGTGGCCACCACATGTACCGAAGCAACCTTGTTCTTTCTTCTGCTTATCAAGATCTTGGTTGCTTACCCATTAATGAAGCAATCGTCAGCTTAATACTATGGAGTCGGTCCGACTGTTTATCCTAACATCTTCACGCTTGAAGTTAAGATGAAATTTTGCTTTAGGGTGAATTTTAGGCCGAAGCCATAAGATAGATGCTACTATCTATATTGAGTAAAACGATGAACTTGTACAAGTAGTTCCTATAGATGTCCTCCTTTTATAAAAATATACAAATAGTTTGAGAGTTCTAAATATAAAATATGCCTATAGATGTCCTCCTTTTATAGTACTCATTATATAATTATCAAAGGATATAGAATATTATATATATATATATATATATATATATATATATATATATATAACCTTAGTTGAATTTATGTTATTCGAAGAATAGGTACTTGGAGAATAAGATGAAAATATTTGTGATAGAAGGAAAGAAATTATTAAAAACTGAAGATTGATCATTCTATAAACATCTTATTTTCCTAAATGTTTTTGTATAAATTTGGAAGAAAATTACTATGTGTGTTCCTAAAATTTTCTCTGGTATATTTTTAATAATTTAATTTGTTTAGATTTTATGTAAGAAAATATAAAACGAGTTTTGAACTCAATTTGGATTAACTAAAGTGAATTCTCTTTCCTAAAATTTATTATTCTATTGTAGTAAGTAATTTTTTTGTGGACGTAGGCAAAAGAAATTAAACTATATAAATCTTTTTGTCAATTATTTATTAATTTATATTTTAGTACTAATTTTTTATTTTAATTTTATCATCAAATAAATTAATATATATATATATATACATTTATATAGTCATGAATTTTTAGTTTCGGAATCGATAGTTTCAGTTTTTTTAAATCAGGAATTGATGATTCTAGTTCGATTTTGGTCATATTTTTTATATTTCTAATTAATTTTTTTTAAATATAAAAAATTAAAGTTATTTTAAAAATAATAATAATAAAATTATGGAAGCGACGATTTTGATTTTTAAAACCTAGGTTCTAGAATCGAAATTTTTAGGGCCAATTCCGATTCAGTTCTAGTTTGATTCTGAATCGAAAAGAATTATATATATATATATATATATATATATATATATATATATATATATATATATATATGGACGAGAAATATATATATATACATATATACATACATATATACATATATACATACATATATACATATATATACATACATATATATATATATATATATATATATATATATATATATATATATATATATATATATATATATATATATATATATATATATATATATATATATATATGTGATAAAAGGATTGGTTGTCAAGAACATAGAGGAGGTAAGATGGGCAGTTGGTCAGATCTAGTATGGATCGTACATGGACGATAATTGGAGTCAGCGGCTCTCCTAGGGTTTCCTCATCTGGGATCCCTAAGAGAATCAAGTTGACCCTTACGAATAGCTTGATGCACTATCTCCCTTCAATTCTTTAAGCGAAATGTGGTAAAAAGAAAGAAAATCCATGGACCAACCCAATCGTCTCTATCCCGTAGGAGCTACAAGATCATCGTAAGGATGCCTTCGGCATCCAGGGGTCACGGACTGACCATAGACCCTGTTCAATAATCAATAAGTGGAACGCATTAGCTGTCCGCTCTCCGGTTGGGCGGTAATATATATATATATATATATATATATATATATATATATATATATATATATATATATATATGAGCTAAGCTTACTTTGATTCTTACAAGTTGTTGTGTTGTAACAAGAATTTGAAACCTATATGCATCACCAATTTTTACTTGATCTAATCATGAAAAATACGCAAGTGGATGGCCTGAAATTACTTATGCTCAATCTAGAAATTGATTTAATAGCCATGATTTGTTTTGAATTTAAAAGGAGAATGTATTGATCGTTTAACTGCACATATAATGCAATAATTACTGAAATATGTACATAAAGTCCTTTTTATGTTGATATTATGCATATATAAGGAAGGAAATAAATGTCACAACCTTTAGAATTATGTACATGTAATGGGAACAGTTAAAGATGAATTATGATACCAGTTGACTCGCTCAAAGGCATACATACAAATTGAATCATTCGTGGCGCTTGTTCAACTACTGTTCATGATTCATCCAAGTTGATGTGGTACACATATCTTATTAGTTAACTTGTCTCCATCAGCACCTACACAACTTCATCAAGCCACGTCCGATGGACCAGTTAGGTCTTGAGAACATGATACAACCCATTAACATATTAAATGTATAGATTAGGGTTGCACCTCATGTTATAGAATTTACTGCACCGACAAAGTTTTCAAGTGATGGGAAATTTTTAATTGGTTTCTTATCTTATTTTGTACAAATGACATCCACATATGAAGAAGAGTTTACTTGAATTGTGGTCGTTAAGGGGGGAAAAAAGAAGGATTGACTTGTAAGATGAATAGAGTTGATATGAGAAGATTCTTGATTTTATAGGAAAAAAAAAAGAAGATATAACCAAACGATTGTACTATATTATTATTATTATTATTATTAATTGATCATTCAATTCGAGATATAAGGAGAAATCATATCGAATCCATCATCGTATATATATATATATATTTTTCATGTTATCATTCTTTTGTAACACTCTGATGAGTAATATATTGTCATTTGAATTCGAACAAAAAAAAAAATCATAATGAAGGAATTTAGTTTTAAAAGTCATTAATGTATATTCTAATATGCCAAAGCCATCATCATCTCTGCGGAGTTCTACGAGAATAAACTATTCCCATGGTATGGAAGATGGCGTGGAGTGATCTTGTGTAGATAGAGCACAGGAACCCTACAAGGGACCATGGAGCTAGCCTGTATTGTGTGTACCTTTGTCCCCTTGCATGTCTCATCAAAAGCAATTCCACTCGAAATTAGTCATTCTTTCCTTCTTCTTTATCGTCATCTTCACCCATACAATTTAGTCATGATCTCATGAGTGTGGTGCAGAAAATTAACTTCAGCCTTTTCCTACGCCCCACCACCATGTAAGGGTAAACACTCAACTTGTATCCTTTTTTCCCCTTTTTCTTTTTCTTGCTTCCTTTATCTTAAGGGGTCGTAATTACTGACCAAAATTTGATGATTATAAGCAAAATATACACATGTTGTTAAAGTCCCTCCCTAGCTATGTTCTTAACCATCGAATATACAAGGAAGGAGATTCGATTGAATAATTGGATGGCTAATCATGCTCGAAATGATAAAAAAAAATAAAAATAATAATAATAATAATAATAATAGTATTTTGGAAACAGAATTTCTTAGCTTTATAAATGTATTTTACTTGTTCATTCCGATACAAGGGGTGATTTTTGTATTCATTTATATTAGCAATGCTTATTTATTTATTTATTTATGCCTTAGTGTGTATATTTTAATAAATATTTATTTTAATAAAGAAAAAAAAATGAGTTGGACGGAGATTTTATAGTGTAACACAATTTACTGGATTGAATATATATTAAGAGTATTATGATGGTATACGCAACTCAATGTGTACGAAGCACATGTCAAAGGAGCTGTTCCTGTACATGCGCGGTTAGCACATGAAGTTGTTGTTTCTGTATATGTGCGGTTCGCATGTGATGAGGTATACTTTGAGTAAAGAACATGTCACGATCAATATCACGTCGCACTATAGTCGGGTCAGTAAAGGGAGCACCCCAACACGATAAGTCAGAATCCGTACCGAGACACTGTTTGGCATGTCTCATCCCGGAAGCTCGGGGAGGCATCGTCTGACATCGTCCCGTGCGTCCTGGAACAACAACCACACAGTACTGTCTCATCCCTCGAGGATCAGTCGTTACGTCGAACCCGTGTGTGACCAACTCTCGTACAATAATATAAAAGCCCCTAGCCAACATCCGACCAGAGGAGGAGGAAAAAAAGGGAAGAGAAACACAACTACTGACTTGTTCGTCGGAGGGGCCAAAATCGGGAATCACTCGACGAAGGCTATTTTTGCAGGCAAACGACCACCCCCGAGCCACAAGCGTCTCTACTTGGGAATCACCATTCGTTGAACGAAGACGAGCTGCCAACCAGCCCGAGAACGGAGAGACGCTGCTCAACGCAGACAGTGCCCGGATCGAGAAACGCTGATGAACATCCCGTCGCGAGGGTCCAACCTACCTCGACATCCAACTCAGTCAACATAAGACTCCCGATATCGACCCGTGGACCGAGCCTGACTCACCAGCCACGGTACATTTGTTCACCGACACCATGACACGTGACAAGCATACAAAATCTTAAGGAGATAATAGAGAGAATCTAAGTCACCGACCGCTGTGATCGACCAATTAAACTATGGGATGAATCCTTGGATCCAATTAGTTTACTTGTCGGGTGGAACATGAAACCAAGGGCCGTTTGTAGGTGGGGGTTCTCGAGGATGCAAGCCAGGCGAGCAGTGGGCATGAGTCATCGGCGAAATGCTTCGTGTGGTTGCTCTGGGGCAAGACGTTCGAGTGAGAGTGATACCGATGATATAGCACCAGTCTTGGGTAATTAGCCAAGGGCAAGATGACATTGGGTAGTCTTGGAAAGGAAGGGGCAGAGAAAGAGAGAGAGAGAGAGAGAGAGAGAGAGAGAGAGGGAGGCGGCTAAGTGTCTGGCGTTGGAAGTGGAGAAAGATTTGTTTATATCTTTACTGTTTTGAAGGATAAAGAAAGGTTGATAACGAGGCAGATGCTTTTGTATATTTGGCAAGTGAAAGCTTTACAGCATCCATAGGGGGTGAGAGAGAGAGAGAGAGAGAGAGGAGAGGGAGGGGAGGCAGAAGGAGGAACGGGCATCAGGAAAGGGGACATGTTCCCTTCCTGAAGGTTACGCTCTTGACCCGATGACTTTGTTGTGACTTTTTTTCTTCTTTTGATCATTCAGCCTCGACTCAGATGCCTTCATGACTGGAGGTGTCGCTTGTCAGCTGAAATTGTTTGATATCTAAGGGCCTGTTCTTGATTCTGTTTGTGTACTGCTTTTTGGCGTTGGGATGTTTTGGAGAAGAGGTTTGTTTTGTAGCGGATATTTCAAAAGACTTTAGTTTTTATATGTATTTTTGTTTCATTGTAGAAAGAAGGAGATTGGTTTTCTGAAACCTGTTGGATTTGGGGTTGCATGTTCTTAGTAGGTGATTGTGGTGGGTGTATTTTGGTCTTATGGTGTTTGTTCTTTGGGAATCATTCATTACTTGGATTCTTGTTCTTTTCTTGTCAGAAGGAGATTATTTTTCTGAGACCTGTTGGGTTTAGGGGTGCATGCTATTAGGTTGTGGGTTCTTGGATGAGAGGTGATGTGGTTGGTATTTTTTGGTCTTCTGATGGTGTTTGTTCATTTGGAGTAGTTGACTTGGTTTCTTGTTCTTCTCTTGTTAGATGAAGACTATTCCTTCTGAAACCTGAAACCTGTTGGGTTTGAGAGTGCATGCAATTTGGTTGTTCCTGCTTGGATGAGAGGTGATGTGGTTAGTATTTTCTGGTCTTCTGATAGTGTTTGTTCATTTGGAAATTTTGATTAGTAGGTTTCTTGTTCTTCTCTTGTTAGATGGAGAAGATTTCTTCTGAAACATGTTAGGTTTAGGAGTACATGCCATTAGGTTGTGGGTTCTTGGACGAGAGGTGATTCGTGGGAAATCTTTTTGGTCTTCTTATGGTGTTTGTTCTTTCAGAAGTGTCGATTGCTGAATTTCTTTTTCTTTCTTGTCAGAAGGAGATTATTTTTCTGAAGCCTGTTGGGTTTGAGAGTGCATTCCATTAGGTTGTGGATTCTTGAATGGTAGGTGATGTGGTTGGTATCCTTTTCGGTCCGATGGCGATGTTTTTTCTTCTTAAATTGTTGATAACTCGGTTTCTTGTTCCTCTCTTTTCAAAATGAGTTTATCCCTTCTGAAACCTGTTTATTTTGGGGGTACACGCCATTTATTCGTGGGTTCGTGGTTGAGAGGTGATATATTGGTGTTTTTTTGGTCTTCTTATGGTGTTTGTCCATTTGGGGGTGTTGGTTGCTTGGTTTCTTGTTCTTTTCTTGTTGGAAGGAGATTCATTTTGTGAAACATGTTGGGTTTGGAGCTGCATACGATTAGTTCGCTGGTTCTTGGATGAGAGGTGATGTGGTTGGTATTCTTGTGGTCATATGATGATGTTTGTTGTTTTAGGATCATTGATTGCATCGTTTCTTGTTCATTTCATGTCGAGAGGAGAATATTTCTTCTGAAACCTGTTGGTTTTGAGATGCATGCCATTAAATTATGGGTTCTTGGAAGAGGGGTGATAAGTTAGTATTCTTTTGGTCTTGTTATGGTGTTTGTTATTTGAAATCATTGATTACTTGGTTTCTTCTTCTTTTCTTGGTGAAAGTGAATATTTCTTCTGAAACCTGTTAGGTTTTGGGAGTGCATGCCATTAGGTTGTAGGTTCTTGGATGAGAAGTGGTGTTAGAAATCTTTTGATCTTTTGATGGTGTTTGTTCTTTATGGAGTTGTTGATTACTTGTTTACTTGGCATTACTTTTGTGATCTATTGATGAGGAAAATTATACAATTTTGTTATATGGAATGACATGATATTTTCTTTTCTTTGTCTCAAAAACCGGTCTAAGTAGTATTTTCTTCAATGATCCATTGTTGAAACGTTTAGTTTTGTGCTCTGGCTTGCATACTTTGAAGGCACACTTTTTCAGATGCTTGAATTGCATATATAGACAGATTATCCATTTTATTATAGCTGATTGGTACTGTAGAGGTTGAACTCATGATTACGATCACCTTTTTAGTGATCAAGACCCTTCCACCTATGAAGAACAAATTGTCTGTAAATGGAAATAGGCATGCCAAATTCTTGGGCAAAGTGGGAGAAATAGATGCATTTAGTACTCATTCCCTCTTTTTGGGTGGACAAAATGTTCACCAAGATCTGAGTAAACTACACTATATTGATTTTCCAAATACTTATGGCTCTAAAACTCATCCTTTTGAATACTGTTGAATCTGGAGAACAGCAAGCCTTTCTTCCTACTAAGAGAATCTTGTCTATGTTAAATGCTTGCTCTTCTTCTGTTTATTCCTTTTATGTTATGACTGACATGAAGAGATTTGGGGGCTTGCTTCTGAATCTCGATGAATGAATATTCTTTAGAATGAACAAGTGAAGTTGATTGTAGTGGCAGATCAGTTGATTTTTGCACATTTATTGCTTTGCCAAAAATGAGAATCTCTGGCTTTCATGTAATTGTGAAGTGAAAAATTAGGGATCTAAAAGTTCTTTATTCTCAGTTTTTTTTTTTTTTGACAGTTTTGTTTGTGTTTGAGTGACCTCAGATTGATTAAGAAATGCATATATTTTTTGTTTGCTGCAAGTGAAAGGAGGTAGTATAGATAAATGCATCTATCTTCATCTCGAAATGGCATGGAACCATTTTGACCAATGATGGAAGAACACCTCACTTCATACTGCATTTTGATGAATCTTAAGGTGAAAAATAAAGCTGAAGAAGATTTTGATCTTTATAGTTTTATTATAAAGCTGAACACCACATTTTATAGTTTTATTTTGTTACTAGATGGACTTTTCTAATCTTTTGTAAAAAGTATAAGGAGAAATCTGTGGAGTGGGGTGACTTTGAGTCTAGAAGATTGTGCAACATATTTAGTTGATATTCAAATAAGTTCTTTTTTCAATCCTTCTTTTTGTTTTTTGAATGTGGGATGGGGTTGGGAAAGTTGTTTAAGCAACCATAGATTTATCAAATAATGAACAAATATCTTGTATGACTAATGTGCAGCAAATGACGGACATTGTTTCCATCTTAGAATCATTATAATCATTGTTCAGATGTCATCATAAAATAGTGTGCCCTTGGAACTTGAGTTTCTATTTTTACAATGGTCCTAAATGCACACTTGTCACTTTTCTGGTAGATGATCATGTATGGTGCCAGGTCCCTGCATGAAGTGTATGTCATTAAAATTCATAACTATTTGCTATGGAGGCTGTGATTTTGATTGATCGAGGGCTATGCTGGAGAATATTACACCTTTTTTTTTTCTGGAAGATGATGTTTGCTGCTAGATAATCTGAGAAAACTAATCAAGATGCATGGATATGTCAAAAGATACTTGTTCTTGGAAATTATAATGGACTTATTTGACATCCTCTGGTGATTGTTATGAGATGCTTAATGCTTTTCTAATTCGAACATGTTAAAGATCCTTGCTGTTGGTGCTTTATTTTAATGGAGATATGTACATTTTACTTAGCAATAATATTGTAGAAATGGATTAATGTGTAATTTACCTTGCTAGATCATCAACTAACCAGATTATAGTATTTCTTTAAACAGAATGCACATAAATGTAGGAATGGGTTTTCTACCTTCTAATCTGATGCTATTTAGGGTACGTTTTGAAACATATTTGAAATGTACATTGATAGCCCAATGCACATTTTAAATGTGAATTGGTGTTTGATAATTTTTTTAAATCGTATTTGGCCTGAGTGCTACATTATAAATGCTCAAATGTTGATTCTACGTTAGGGTAGCATTATCATTTCAACATTTGTGGGATGTTAATATTTTTTTCAAATTTTCCAAAGTACCCTATGACATTCTTAAAACTACAAGATTATCTCTCTATAATAGAAACCCCAACCCTCATTTTCCTCTCCCCTTCTCTCGATTTCTATCGTCGTTTACTCCTCTCACTTATTCGTCGTACCACTTGCTTCGTTGGGCGCTTGCTCTGCCAAGTCCAAGATTTACATCCAAACGTTGATTACAAAAGATCTAGCAATTTTATTTATTTATTTTAATTTTTTTTACATTTATTTATTTATTATATATTTGGGCCATCAATTTTTTTTGTAAGATTACATAAATTTATTTATTTATATATTTATTAATTTAAATAAGATATATTCACTTTTGAATAAATATTAAAAATGTTAGAAGAGTAAATTTGTCACATAATATTCAATGGACTTTTGAAATATAATCTTACCAAACAACACTCACATCAATGCACATTTAAAAAACAACGTTAATCTATTGTTTATCAAGCACTCAAAACATTCCATAACTGCACATTCACTCATACATTTTTCTCCAAATGCACATTAAGATGCAAATATGTTCCCAAACCTATCCTTATTTGTCACCTATTTATTTAATAACTTGGTAACTAGAAAACTTGCATATGTGCTGCATATTTTTTATAAGTTTTTTTCTATTGGTATCTACTGCTGCTTATGCGAAGATGTAAAGACTTGTTCCCTAGGTGTAAGAATGTCGGCAATAAGTACATTTAGTTAATTGTATAAAGCTACCTCAATATGACTAGGTGAATGAGCTTTTAATGTTAATTAGAAAGAAGTTGGTAAGAGCTTGATGACATTTACCAAAGGGTACACACTAAATTTAGATACTACTACAAAACATGCACATGTTGGAATTAGAATTTACCACCACAAACTAGGAGGAAACTATTATAATATTTCACATGGTATGTAGTTCAAGAACACATTTCAAGGTTCTTCATAAGAGTTTGTGCTGGACATGGAAGCTGACCTCTGTCCTTAAGAGGAAGCATTCTATGGAATTGTATAAAGGCGTTTGGTGCTTGATCCATCTCTTAGTAAATTTAGATTGATATATGGGAATGCAAGTTTTTTTCTCATGTATTGTGAAGTTGCTTTCTCCAGAAGTTTGATGCACATGATGAATGGCATGAAGGCATGTCTTTTCATAGTTTCTAGTAGATATTAAAATGTGAGAACCAAATATAGAATTAGATGAATCATGTCCTTTTGAACATTCAACTTGGTAGAAAGAAAATGCTATCTGTGACCATTGAGATTTCTCATATTTGAGATGCTTGTAGTCACTAAAGTATTTTAAGAGCTCCTAAATAAATATAAGATGCTTTGCTCTAGTCATTGGACATTCTTATGCTTGGGATATTCTTGAAGCTATAGATTCCGAATCTATTAAAGAATATTGTAATTGAAGTAAAATTCTTAATTGTGCTTATTCATGGGATTGTTAGGTATGGACAACCTAAAATGCTTCATTTTTTAAGAGTTCGGAATAAACTTAAAATACCAAAGGTCCATAAAGGTTTCAACTTTCAAGAAAAGCAACTCTTCTATATTACAAAACTATCTTTCTCAACCTGCTTCAAAAATTTTTCGTAACACTTGTAAAATGAAGGTTTTGGAAATCTATGTAGTGGTGATTAATGAAGTGCTGATCATATCCACATCAGCTATTATCATATTATGACGATGGGTATAATTGAGGAAGTCAACTACGATTAGAATGACTTGATATCTGGGGTATATCGCTCAATTTGGTGGAAAATATGATATGCTTTTCATCCAAAATCTGATAGAAGCAAATTATTGGCATGGATTCAGTGTTGATCCTTTTGGATGCTTACCAGGGTAGCCAACACGTAATATGAATAAAATTATTGAAGGTTTCTGTAGATACTAACATCTCACTGCCTGTATGCTACTGTATGATCTGGCTTAGCTTTTGGGCTTAGATTGCCACCTACAGCCTTGTATCAGATATTCACAAATTGCTAGTGGTTTTTTTTATTATTATTTTTATGTTCTCAGATTGTAGAATTAGCTCAACTTCAATCCTTTTGCCGTGTTAAACTTAATTTACACTTCAACCTATAAATATCAACCTTTTTTCTGACATGTGCAGCTATGCCAAGATGCGATGAAGTGCATGGTGATCATGTTCATGCAATCTACCATAAATACAGATTTGATGGAAAACATGACTTTATGTGAACTTAAAGTCAATTTTAAAAAGCTGGGTGCATTACATGGTTTTCGATGTGTACATAATGGTTATAGTTGTTTAAATATAATGTATACAGTGCATTATGGATGCTTGTCAATGACATGATAATGGAGTACAATAACTCCACAAGTCATGTATAAACTTTATGCAACAAATTATTATTGTTACAACCAGTAATATCTCATTGTTATGCTTTCTTCTTTTATCCTTAAAATTGCTATGAGATAATTTTGAGAATTATTTACATGGTATATGCTTTGCTTTCAGGTGCTCCCATCTCTCTTTCAGCTCATCGATAGTGATTATTGTTATTAGTGAATGTTAGCTAGGTCTTATAACTAGAAAGAGATTGTACTTGCTCCAGACTTGGTTATCTATGGAATTGAGATATGCATCTTGATGCAAATTCATCTGAAATGCAAGAATTGGCATTAAAAGTTCACAGAATAGTTCACTCTATTCAACATCTACTTGTGAGTTCGATCCTACTAAGAAATTGAATATGAACATGGGTTTCTTGGCGAAAGATGGCAACCAAGTAAAGCAATTAAGCCATCCAATATCTGACCATGATTCATCAACTCAGTCCACTGGTCAATCCCGTCAAGAAGCATCAGGAACGAGTGAAGACAATGTTCATGAGCAACATATTTCAGTAAACTCTGGTATAAATTAACATAATTTGAAGTCATTTTTTTACCATTAAAACATGCTATTTTGGGTAGTGTGAAAATCATATTATCAACATCAATTTAAGTTTGCTTTCCTTTGAGTAAATATTTTTATTTTGTTGCTGCATTATGTTACTTTAGAAAATCTTATTCGTTATGCCTTTCAAGGGATTCTCTTAAATGACCATATTGTTCTATAATTTATATTGAGCATTGGATTTGATGATTTTCTAATTTGTCAAAATAATCTAGAGGAAAAAAAACCCTTTTTGAAATGAGCTTGACCTTCTATGTTGCCAATGATTCATATGCTTATTCTGCCAGATTGAGTAGTTGCCTGATGGGTTCACTTTCATCTCTTTCCTGATGCAAATGTTTGACTCAGTTGCTAATGGTTCCTCTAGTCCACTATGGACATTCAGAGTCTAGATAGGGAGCTTGATAGTTGCCATTGACAGAGGTCTACTTGAGCTCTATAATGTTTTTGTGATTCAAAAGTGCTTCCCAACAGGTTTAACTGATCATAACTTTTACAAAATTTTAATATTGTTTTAATTATTGAATGTCTTATTTTCTTACTATAAGATTCTCTTCTACAGTTGGTATGTGTCTGTTTTATACACTTGAAAGAAATCAAAATGCTAACTGTAAACAGCTGAAAATTCCTGTGAAGTCAAAAATATCAAATGCAATATGATGCAGTATAATTCTTGGAAAACTGGTGTAGGAGGCATGTATATTATTACTATTTTCTTATAAGTTCGTTCTTGAATTTTGGTTGATTTTGTTATTAATTCGTTTCTTCTTTTTATCAAAGTGGCAGAACTTTATGGGATAAAGTCTGGATTTCCAATTGAATGAAATTGTTACTACTTTTTCTTTATTATCATAAAAGAATTAGACAAGGTGAAGTCCATGAATATCCTACACATACTTTTGCATACTTATAGATGCCACATAAACTTCGGTTGTGCCACACTAGAGGTTGCTGCTGGACGCAAAAATAAAAAAACTATTTTCTAGTTATTGACAATGATTTTTATTGTGTCAGGATGGAAATGAACAACCTTCCTGTTTCTCATTTTGAATGCATGTGTATATAACTATAAAAATAGATATATTTGCAATCTTAATGAGAGGGTTCTTTTTTCTTGATATGAATGCTTTTCAAATAGACACGTTACTATTTAACCTTCTAACATAGTTGTCCTTCATTAGGTGTTGGTAATACATACAAGAATTTGGTTGATGGTCATATGAAGCCCATTTTATCTCTGGGAACTTCAGAAACTGCATTTTCATTTCCAAAACTGGATTATAGCCAGTCTTTTGTAAGTTCCTATTCATAGTCTCGGAGCTCATAGTGCAATATGCTACTTCAAACACTTTGTAATTGCATGTTTATTTGATCAATATGCTTCTGAGAAGTCCTCTTTCATGTGCAGGCTCATGTGCCTTACCCTTGTGCTGACCCATACTTTGGTGGTATCCTTGCGTTGTGCGGACCACATGCTATGGTAAATTCACCAATGGTATTTTTAGTTACATATTTGTTAATGTCTTGTTACCTTTATCTGCATTGCAGTTGAACATTCATGTGATTGCTCAACCATTTTGAACCTCAACTGTTTGGTTCATACCTGTTTCTGTATGCATTCAAAAGGGACTGTTTCTGTTTTAGCTAAAGTATTGGAATTTTGATAAAGAAATAAAATAAAGTGAAAGAAAAACAAGAGATAAATTAAAAACTATTGCACATTTTTTGTGGAGAATTTGTACCTATGTAGTAGAAATTTAGTAGTTACAAGTTGAGAGTCTTGAGATTATTATTGTGCATAGAAATCCTACATCATCCTGTGATCTATATTAAAATGTTTTTTGTATTCCTAGTTATTTCTCATAATTATATCATGTTTGGTTGCTGATTGAGGTTTTTTGTGGCATGGATTACACAAGTTTAATCCTGAAATGAAGGAATTATTGAAGTTGATTTCTGCCCTCCATTACAATATATATATTGTCTTGGTATGCTTAATTGTGGTTAGTTTTTTATTTATTTTCTTTTATTTTTTATTTTTTCTAGTAATTGTTTATCTTTTTTTTTCTATTATACAATGGTTATGTTAACTGGATTATATATTTGATAAAAGGTCTTATGTAGTTCAATATTCCTACAAATTTCTGAAATTTTTTTTCTTCTAAATTGTCCTGCATTGACTATATGATCTTGCAATTTTATTTTTTTTGTTTTACTGTTAATTTTAGAAAGTCTATATTTCTTTATTATCTCCATGTTTCATTTACTTAAAAGGAATTTTTTTTTTCTTTTGACTGTTTTAAATAGTATATCCAAATGTTACTTATATGCTTTTTTGTTATCTGAAAAGATTAAAATGTTATCAATGTAAAAAACAAATAAAGTTTCTGAACTTATTAAATATTTTATACTTGCTAGAATATTTTTAATTTAAAAAATATGATTGTCCATTCATATAGTGCTAAAAGTATATACTGAATGATTGTCCATTCATGCATTCTTATTTGCCTACATTCACTTTTTAAATCAAAATCTTAAAATATTTTAGCTCCACTTGTCATGTTTAATAGGTATTAGGTATATATCATTTTTTGCATTGTCATTCAACATTTTTATAATTTATTATCATTTTAACTTTTTAACATTTTATTTCTAAGTGATTTCTTGCTATAGAGGTTATAAATTATTATCATTTTAACTTTTCCACATTTTATTTCTGAGTGATTTCTCACCATAAAAAATTGCTGATCTATGTCAACCTTTTATGGTGAGAAATCACTCAGAAATAAAAGATGAAAAAAGAGAATGATAATAAATTATGAAAAGTTAAATATAAAATATTTAGCAAAGCTACTATAATGCAAAGGTACTGATTATACATACATAATGCCTATTATACATACCTGATACCTAACAAAGATACTATGATGATACATACAAGGCTGATTGATACATACCTAAAACATGACAAGATACTATGATCCAAAGGACAAATAAGGCTGAAATATTTCGTAAATTTGATTTGGCAAGTAGAAATGGAAGATGGTACAGAATCAACGACATTTTGTACACTTTTACGACTATATGAATGAATAGTCATGCTTTTTATTAAAAAATATACCTGCAGAATTTTTATGAAAAGATGGATAAAATATTTAATAAATTCATAAATATTATTTGTGTTTAAATGTTCATTTAAATGTCAAAGACATTTAAATATTTAGAAGTACTAGATTATATAGTCAAAAAGATAATAGAAACGTTGGACAATTTAGAAAGAAATAGAAAACTTGTAGAAGTCAGTCAACATAAGCCTTATATAAAAATTTTAAAAAAATCAAGATAAAAGTATTTTAATTTAGAAGATAAAAAATTAATAAAATGTAAAAAAAAATCTTACCACAATTAAGCATATCAAGACAAGAATATATAAAAATTATAGAAACATACACTTTTGAAACTAAATAAAGAGCAATATTACTAAAAATAGAATATAGCGAAGAAATTTGTAGATGTAGCAGTAGGAAATAAAATACTAAAAATAGTAAAATACTAACTTCAATAGATGCTGAAATCAGAGTCATACTAATTGAAATAAATATGTTTAAATATACTTATGAACTTTATAATAAGAACTGAATGTCATAAAATAGTGACATATTATAGTAAGAGTTGACTGTCATAACATTGATGGAGATAAGTGAAGGATAAAGATATACATGTGATATTATAATAAGAATTGACTGCCATATCATAATGACATATTATAGTAAGAGTTGATTGTCATAACATTGATGGAGATAAGTGAAGGATAAAGATATACATGTGAAAGTCAATAAATTTGGAATCCAAATATACAAACTAAAAGGAATAAGTTTTTTCTATTTTATATTAGAAATAACAAGTGAAAACATATTTTATGAGAGTCAAGAGAATGAAGAATAATATTTATATATAATGGACCTAGACATCAAAAAGAAAATAACCTTCAAATATGACAGAACAGAGAACAAAATACAAAATAATATAAATAATCAATATTATGCTTGTAGCAAAGAAGTCAGGGAGATAAAAGTACATATATGACTAAAAACAAAAAAAATTAAAGACAAAAGATCTTCAACGATAATGAAAATGGTATTTTGCAATAATAACAAATTAATAGCATCATATCAATGAAAAAACAATGAATTTTGCTATAATTATATCTTTCAGGAAATCATAATTATAGATGAAATTTAAGCGGTTCAAACTATTTAATCTCGAGAGTTTATAATCAAGATTAAGTTGTTTATTCATAAAGAAATTCCAAATAGATAATACTTTTTCAATTAGGAATCCTGGTCTCATCATCTCTAGTTCCAAGGTTATTGAACCAGTTCCTTTTTGCATTTTTTTTAATCCTGGGTTTAGGGTTTAGGTTTTTACAAGTTTAGTTAGTTAGGTCTAGGTTTTTAGGGTTTAGATTTTTACAAGTTTAGTTAGTTAGGTCTAGGTTTGGGGTTTAGGGTTTAGGTTTTTACAGGTTTAGTTAGTTAGGTCAAGGTTTTTAGGGTCTAGACTCTAGCTCCACACCTTGATGTGTCCCTGAGTAATCCTTTCCTACTCAAACTTTTCACCATACCCAATATTAGGTCCGATATCAATTGTCATGACCTAACCTAATGTGATAACTAATCTACTAACTTTATTGAGTCTGATCCATTGACCCAAAATGCTTAAGCCAAATGTAACAGTAGTGCACCTATCAACCTCTTATAAGCCAATCTAATTCTTAATTTAGTTTTGATTTGAGACCAAATTAGGGTGTTACACTTCTTATATCTCATCCTTGCCACTAGAAATGGCAGCCTCACCAAGTTTACTAGTGTGAAGATAGAATTTTGTATGTTATTTATACTTTATTAAGTCTTTGGGAACCTTTTCATACAAAAAAATCAATTTTGTAGTTCAAGCTTACTAAGTAGATATTGGTTTCAAACCTCAGAATTTTCTCTCTTCTATTGTGCTGATTTTGTTTTTCTTTCTATTAACATATACTTCATACCTCCAGTAATTTCTTTAATGTAAGATATGAATTCATAGTGTATTGTGTTACTCTAACTGCAGATTCATCCACAAATGGTGGGAATAGCGTCCTCTGGTAGAGTTCCACTGCCTCTTCAACCTGCAGCAGAAGAGCCACTTTATGTCAATGCGAAACAATATAATGCAATACTTCGAAGGAGGCAACTGCGAGCAAAGTTGGAGGCTCAAAATAAACTCATAAAGGCTAGAAAGGTATGCAGCTCTGTAATGAACATATCTTATAATTTCTTGTCCTTTTGGATTCAGATGGTGTGGTCTATTTGAAAATATCGTCGTTTTTGTTACACAAATAAGAAAATTTATATTGCACAAACAAGTTGATAGAAAGCTTAACTCTACATGGTTATATGACTAACAACCCTCACTAGCTATCAACAGGAACAATTTGGAAGCTTTCCACTCCACAGAAATGGAGCACTATATATTGAACTCTTAAATGCAAGCTATATCCTAGTCCAAACTTTCTCAGCATAATTGTAGGAAGGCACCGAGAACCAAAAATCCTTGTTGAACTTGGTGTCATCATCAACATACTGTCTTCAAAGTAAATATAGATTGCATCTATGTCATTCGACACTATGCTTTCACCAGCTACTTGCTAATCCCTGGCACCTCTAATTTCTTTTGGTCCGGAAAATGTATGCTACAGCTGCTGAAACCAATTGAACAGTTTGACAGTGTAGTGCTCTACATTTATCATTAAATCGATGCAAATTTTGTTCATGATTGTAGTTTTTCTGTGTTTTACAAACTTGTAATCATTCCAAACCTTGTGTTTGAAGCAAGGTTCATTGCACGGTCCGGCGGGACACCGGTACACGGACGCATCTGCATGCATCGATGATCAGAGAGTAATCAGAAGATTGATACGTTTTACACCTAGGTGTACCGAAGCGGTATCTGCATCGCAAAAATCGGGTACCGAGCCCGGTCGAAATGCCGATCTGCATTTGGATGCGGCGATCTTCTGCAAAAATCAAGGTTCGCCATACTAATCGTCGGGCGATGCGTCACCGGTCCGAGAGAGGCGGCCGATGCAGCGGACCGCCCCTCTACCGGGCGGCACACCAAAAAAAATACATATCGGGCGATAACGGTGAAATTTCGACCGTTACCGCGGCATTCATCGGGTAACGGTCGATTTCGACCGCGTTCACCGATACCATTTCGGTAACGGTCGAAATCGACCGGTACCACTTTAAGTAATGGTCGAAATCGACCATTACCACTAATCAGATCTGAAGAAGATGTATAGGTCTCCAATCAAATCAAATTGACCGTTGGAGCCATTTCTCCTCCTATTTAAACTAATCTTCTCTCCTCTATTTCATTATACTCTCTTAAACTCTTTCTCAAACATTTCTTTTCTCTCATAAATTCTATAAAACAACGATTTGTGAATTCAATCAAGGTAAATTTGGGAAGATTAAGAGGAAGAACTTTCTAATCAAGAGGTATGTATTCGTTTTCTTTAATTAGAGAGTAATTAAGTTATTTAATGCTGCGATTAGTTATTTTAATGATGATTTAATCGAAATTTGTTTGATTTTATATCAATTTAATGTCTTTAATACCTATTAGGGTATTTGTCATGTTTATAGTGGTGAAAGAGAAGTAATTAGTAAAAAAATTAACTATATTAATCATATAATTAGTGTAGATAAATGATAATTTTATCATAATTTGAATTTTGAATCATATTGGATTAAAATTACATATTTAATGTTTCTTTTATGTGTTTAACATATATATGATGGTAAAATAAGTTTAATTATGTTTTATTAAAGTTATTTAATACTGTAATTAGTTATTTTAACGATGATTTAATCAAAATTTGTTCGATTTTATGTGAATCCAATATCTTTAATATCTATTAGAGTATTTGCCATGTTTATAATGTTGAAAGAGAAATAATTAGTGAAAAATTAACTATATTAATCATGTAATTAGTGTATCTAATGATTTTAATACTTCTTTTATGCACGTAACATATGTATGATAATAAAATATGATTAGTTATGTTTTAATAAAATAACTTAATATTGTGATTAGTGATTTATGATCGATATTTAGTCAATTTAATATGTTTATACTTTATAGTTTATTTAATTTAAATTTGATAAGATCATGGCACCAAAGGAACAGATCTGCGATGATGTGAGTTCATGCAAAAGCTAGATGGAAGATCATCATTGGCAATGTATTTATTGTGACTACATTGGTAAAGGTGAAGGAATAACTTTCAGTAAAAATGCATTTGGTGGTGGATATCCCGGCGTTGCAAAATGCAAAGAAGGTATCATGGAACTTCGACAAGGTACCGGTCAAGTTTATCGCGGAGGGAAATGAAAGGGGAAGGGGAAGGCAGTGGATGAATATGAACAAATGCGACGAAAGCATACATGATATAAACACGAGAAAGAGACTCATCGATTATTCACGACCATCGTATTATGAAGAATCATATGGGCAACAACAAGATGGTGATAGTTGGTCATCCTTCTCGAAAATGCGACATGATACTGAGAACAACACCAATATATGCCTCAAGAGGCGCTTCGGACAAATATGATTTATGACGATCAATCTACGATCAGTACCACATTGATGCATCAATGGCATACGGTGTATCAATACACTATGTCATGGGATCAATTTCATGATTGGGTCCAACAAACGTATCATATTGATATGTATCGGATCGAGGACCCCGATCCACCACCCGTGGAGGCCCATCGTTCGTTTTGGTGGTAGAATTAACAATCAGGTATATCTAGATATATGATTATTTAATTTATTTGAATTTTAGAGTTTATATTGTAACAAAATAGTCTAACAATTCAACTGATTTTTCTATAGATATTTCAATCTATAACGAGTTGAAATATGAACCTCGAACAAGACTACCTCAAAGTCCGAAAAAGATATGTGATGCTATTTTTACCTAATTTACATTGATTTTGCTAAACTTATACTATTACTATATTTATTTGTAACTTGAAAACTCTATCCTAACTTTTTTTTTAATTTTCAGGTATTTTCGAAGGGATAAATCGGTGAAATCAAGTGTACCGAGCGGTACACCTCGGTATACCGCTCGGTACGCCGTACCGTACCGAGCCAGCGTCGAAACGCCGGTACGGTACGGTTCGGCGAACCTTGCTGCAAATACATGCCCTGTAGTTTGAAGCTTGCCTTCATTTCAATTTTATGACTCAGTGAAGGCAGAAGAGAAGAGTAGTGAGAAGATGACGTCTACTCTGTTCCGAGGGAAGAAAGTCAACATGATTGCATGTCTAGGAATTCTTATATTGAACTGCTTTACCTTAATCCATCAAGCCATAGATTCTCTATATCCTAATTTCAGTTGCCTCATTAATGCTGAATCCTTTAGCTTAATTTGGTATACAGAACTCCTGATCAGTGGTGTAATGTCCAATATTTCTTATCTCATCCTACAATGGTTCAGTAGCCACTGTATAGTTGGCAAGAACCATCTTTTGCTTGTAATGGAATCAGCAGCTTTAGAATGTACAGGAATATAATTTTCCACTATATGTTCCGCATCTCTGAGTATTAATGGGCCACCTGGATAACCGGTTACCAACCAGATCACACATAGCTTTGCATGTTTAAGAATACATTCTCTTATTTGCCTGATTTAGTGGTAATGGACGATAGAAACACAAGGTTGTTTTACTTCCAAGCAGCAGTTTTATATTTCTTCTCTTCAAATGCTGTGTTGCTTGTCATTAGTGACTTAAGTTTTTTATCTGGCTTTCAGAATACAAGCTGTAATCGTTATTCGCTTAACTAAGCCAAAAAATGTTTTGCTACTTGCTTATGGCTTGCCCAAATCACCCATCTGCCTGGTGATTAAAAGGGCCATGTGAGACCCACATGTGGTACAATTGCTTTCTCTCGTCACCGGGTTGGTATGTGGGATGGGTAAGCCATAAATCAGTATGAAAATTGTTGTTGTTCCAATCGGTAAATTTACAGTACAACAATTTTCAAGATATGAAATCTTTATCAAGATTCTTCATGAATTTTTACATTCATTGTTCTTGTAATTCATGATCTAGGTCAAGCATGGTTTGTTTGTATGCAAACATTTGAATTAAATGTCGTCACTTTCATGATTGTATATCTGGATAATTGTACGTGCTTGGATGGCAAAATTTTTTTCTTAAAGAATAAACAAAATCTGTTTTATTTGATGTACATCTGAGTAAATTGATGGTTGTTGACTTCGCTGAAATTTCAATTTTTTTCTATCTAGTGTTCTCTTTTTTACGCCAACTTTCTCTCAAGTGTTTGCTCTCTTTGACTCCAAACTTGTGTCTAATCTTATCTGTATCTTTCCAGCCATATCTTCATGAGTCTCGCCACCTTCATGCAATGAAGAGGGCAAGAGGATCTGGCGGACGGTTCCTCAACACAAAGCAGCTCCAGCAGCAGAAGCAGACCCAGACTTCGGCAATATCAGGTTGCCAGGATCACTCTGGCTCAAAGCTCTGCTCAGGAAGCGGCTCGATTGGTTCATCTGCCCCTTCGATCAACTCCAACATCAGAACTGCTTCTACGAACGGAAGCATGTTAACACAGCAGGATCACTTGAGCTTTCCATTTCCCGATTTCCATTCAAACGTCGGAGTGGGCACACAAGGCGGACATACCATGATGGGCGGTGTGGTTCAGAGCTTCAAGTCTTAGCGATGAGATAAAACTTGGGGCATGAACTGGCAATTCATCATGGTGGTTCCCTGGCAATTCATCCTTGGCTTTTGGTACGTCATCTCATTCGATACGGAATCGAACTTTAGTAGGAGTGTATCAGATCTTTGTTTAAATTGCATGAGTGGAAGAGATAACGGTGTGCATCAGATCATGTTCTCAGCTGCTCAAACAAATGCATGGATCCTACCCTCGTTGTAACTTTATGGAGTGTTGACAATTTATTGGAAATCTTGTTCTTATCTTGACAGTTGAAAACATATCAGATTGCCATCAGAATGCATGTGTATATGTATCATAGGCGTTTATTTTCCATGTGTTGTGATAATCTTGCTAGAAATGGTGCAAGATGATTTGCTATTTCAACAGTTGTAGTGACGCAAACAGACGGAGATGAGTTTTGTTCGGCAGGATTATTTGTGGGCACTGCCCATCTCCACGGTAGAGTTTGATGCACTCAGGCACGTAGAAGGCGGCAGTTGCCTTGGCCGCCATCTCATCTGCAAGATTTGCCAGTCACCTGTATCGGATGACAGTGTTGTAAGTTGGCAGGCGATACTCGTCTTAGCTCCTTGTGTTATGAAGGCAAAGATGAGAGGGGAGAGAGAGAGAGGGAAGGAGATTGCACTACCAGAGAAGAGGAGGAGGAGGAGGAGGAGCAAGACAAAGCAGGAAAACTTGGTCATTGTGTCCACTGTCTTCCTCAGTTTCAGTTCTCTATTGCCTCTTGGCTCAGTTGATCTCGAGGTTCTATGTTTTATACATGGATTAGAAGGGGCGTGAACACAGGCTTTTATGGTGGTTTGGGTTCTCCATGAGGCAAATGATGGTGCAAAATTACTGTATATCCCGTGATATCATGACGAATCATGAGCTTGTCTCTTTATTATTATTATTATTATTATTATTATTATTATTATTATTATTATTATTATTATTATTATTATTATTATTATATATTCAAATCGATCGAGTTGAATTCGAGTTTGATGAGCTACAAGCTTATGTAAATTATGAATTTTCACGAGCTAATTTTCAATTTTTTATTATTATTGCACTAGACATTGACGAGAGAGAGAGAGAGAGAGAGAGAGAGAGAGTCGGTCACCTGGAATAACAGGTGATTTTGGACATGTCAAATCACCCATAGTATGTTTGAGACAAAAGTATTTATTAGCTACTTTTTACTTTCTATATGCCTCAAATTTGGTAATGTTTCGACTTTTTAGATTGGATGAATGCTTTATCTTAAGTTGTTGTCTTATTAATTAAAAATTTATCGATAATTAAGGAATTACCGGTCATCAGAAAATACATGCAGACATTTTTTTTTTATCTTAGAAAATTGGTGAAAAAATCTTGAAATTGATTCTTAAGATAGGGCAGTACTATAGAGTTCATTCTTTTAGTTACAATTTAAAAGGGCTGTAAATAAGAAAATAATGACTATTTAATATTAAAATAAAGAAATATCATCTATTCATTTAGATATATAAGATAAATAATATCTAAACAATTCTTTGAATGATCGATGACAAGGGATGATTTGATTTGAGTATCACTAGGTTTCAATTTATTACGTATTAAGTATAGATGAAAATTTGATATAAGTTTTTATTCTCATTTAAAGAATAAGATATTTAATTATTAATAAAATATGTATAGAAACATAAAATATATTTATTAAAATATTTATGAACATAAAATATAATTTTTCTCAAATATAAAATTTGGGGGTAATTATATATTATCCCATATAGTTAACTATGATTAGTATTCTGATCCCTATATTTTAAAAATTAGTATTGGGGTCCATATATTTATTGTTACGGTAAGTAACTTTTTAAGCCGTGGCCTTTGGGGGGTTGACCGGGTGGTTCGGGGTCCAGGATGTCGAGGGGATCTCAGGCGGCGTCCCTCGGGATCTCTGCATGGTGGTGGTTGAGGATCGGTCGTTGAATCGGCCGGCAGGTCGGCGGTTCGGGTCGGCAGACGGGCGGTTCTGGTCGGGGAAGTTCAGGAAGAGGGCGACAATCTCTTCACTTTTAGACACGGTCGGGTCGGTGGTTTCGACCCGACCCCTCCAAACGATCAAGTTAGAGAAAGATGTGGAGGGGGTTTGGAGGAAGAGAAGAGGAAGTCCTTTCTAGTGTATGTGTCCCCATTTTGTTTGGGACTTGGGGGGGTATTTATAGACGAGCTTTCGGGTGTTACTGATGATGTGCCCGTTTGCGAGGCAGGATCTGTACCTTTGGTGGCGTCGACATTGCCCTTTGGGGCTGCATGGGAGGCCAGCGGTGCTGCAGGGTATGGCGAGCCTCTCGGTCGGTGTGCTCTCGTGCCTCGACCAGCGCTTGACGAGGTCAAAGTCGGTGGTTGGTCGAGGGTCGGTGGCGTCGGCAAATGTCGAAGTCTTCATCGGTGCTTGCCTCCTCAGGCGAGTGTGTCTACCGGCGTCTTGGCGTGGCGTTGCCATTTTACCCCTATCATATGCCCCCCCCCCCGAAAGGAGCTATCGTCGGTTTTTTGCATCGGGGGGAGACGATGCATGGCTTCTTACTTCAGTGGGCTGATCGCTTAACGTGTCTCGAAAGGCTGTGGCCGGTAGGCGCATAACTTAGTCGGGAGGCCGAGCAAGGTTGGACTTCGGGGCAATGGGACCGACGAGGGCAGAGGAGGCAGCGCAGCGGGCCGGCCGTATGGGTGCAGGTCGCGTCTCAGGTGAAGTCAAGGGTCGAGAACACAACGGGCGGGGTGACCGCGCAGGTGTCTCGGGAGGGCGAGTCGAGGGCCGAGGAACACAATGGGCGGGGTGACCGCAGGTGTCTCGGGATGGCGTGAGCCGAGGGTCGAGGAAAACTCGGCGGGGGGTGACCCGCAGTGTCTCGGGATGGCGAGAGCCGAGGGTCGAGGAACACAACCGGGCGGGTGACCGCCAGTGGTGTCTCGGGATGGCGAGAGCCGAGGGCGAGAACACAACCGGGGGGTGACCGCGCAAGTGTGTCTCGGGATGGCGTGAGCCGAGGGCCGAGGAACACAACTGGTGGGGTGACCGCTTGGTGTCTCGGGATGGCGTGAGCCGAGGGCGAAGGGAACACAACCGGTGGGGTGACCGCCAGCAGTGTCTCGGGATGGCGTAGTGCTTGGTGATTGGTCTGCGCCGGGGATCGGGTTTTGTTTTAACGACGCGATGGTGGGGAGGCGGGTCGCCTTTCTTCCGGGGAAGTAAAGGGTTTCCCCCTTTGGGGCTGCCGGTTTTCGAGGTTGACATGATTGGCCCCGACCGCAGCCTTCTTCTGCCGGCAGCCACGTTATACTTCATTTAAGGCGAGGTGATGCTTTTCTGTTTTCGAGGCGTGTTTCGGGAGACGAGGGGTTGCGTTTCGACGGGATGCGGCCCTGCTTATAAGCAGCCTGAGGTTTAGCCGTTGGGGTCTCTTTCATCTGTCTTCATCACGCTGCTCCGTGCACCTACTCTCGTCTTGCATCAGTCGTTCCCTCTTTCCCTACTAAAGGTCAGTGAGAAATGGCGTCTTCCTCCTCCCTTTCGTCCCCTTCGAAAACCGTGGAGACGGCGATTTCACCGAATCCCGCCTCGTCGTCCGATGAGAGGGCGGCCCGCCCTTGAGGCCCCTGATGTGGTCGCACGACCATGACTCCATCGTGGGTGAGTCGTCGCCGAAGCTTCCTCCGGGATCGTTATGGTATCCCGGCGGAGTTAAATCGCCCTTGCTCTCGAGCCCGGTCAAGCGGGCATATGATTTAATCCCTAGGGGCTTCGCCCTTACTATAGACGCTTTTGAGGCGGGCTGCGCCTTCCCTTCCACCCCGTCATAACCTCGTGTGTTTTTCGGTGGCGTATCTCCCGTCTCGGATGGCGCCGAACTTCGTGGCGCACCTGGCGGCGTTTACAGGAGAGTGTGTCACTATGCCGATAACCTTGACCCGTGACCTCTTCCTTTCTTGCTTTCGTCTTACTAAAGGGGGGGGGTTACTACCTGTCCCGAGGCGGGCTTTCGGTGAGCGGGCCCCTTCCAAAGAACAAGGGGTGGAAGGAGCGTTTCTTCTTCGTCGATCACCCAGGGAGATTGGGGTTTTGGGGTTGGTTGGGGGGCGTGTAATAGATAACACCGTCCCAGTTTTGGACGACGAGGGGCCGAGGACTCAGAGGCTTAGAGAGATCCTCCCGGCCTCCCGAGCCATTCAAACATGTCCGGCGGTGGTTGGCGGAGGCGTGTCTCAGCCGGTGTCTCTAGGTATACCCCTTGGGGCGATTTTAGGAGTTCTTTTTTTAGCTCATGGGTGGCCCGCTTAGGCTGATTGTCGTTTTGGCTTTTTTCTTGCAGAGATGGTGCGTCTTGAGGCCCTTCGAGGGGGTAGAGGTCTCTGGGTTGTTTGGACCGCTTCCGGTCATCACGGCGAGCAAGAGAGGCCCCGTGGGACGCCGAGGCGGTCGGCCTAGGAAGAAAGCGGGTGCTTTGGCGACGTCCCGGAGGTGGTGACGGCCTCGGGAGGAGGTGTCATGGTGCGGGGGGTGAGGGAGGGTGGTGGCGCCGGACGGATCATGCCGCCGAGGAGTCGACAGAGGGCGAGGCTGGTCCGAAGTGGACATGCGGCAACAGAGCGCCGCCAGACCCTCCATTCGCGAAGCTCCTTTGTCTTCCTTTCGGGAGGCGGGCGAAGCTTTACTTGGCGCTGGAGGTGGGCTCTCTTTGGCCGCAAGACCGCATTGACCCGCTTAGTCGGCGGTGGGGACGGTCTCACCGGGGGGTAGCCGGGTGTGGGCCGATGGTGATTAGCGCCAAGTTCGTCCTCGCGGAGGGCTGCATCCCGACATAGCTCGGGATTTATATACTCTATCCTCCGAGACTCGCTTAGCAAGTCCGCCAAGTCATTGTTGTGGGTAAGTGTTGTCTTGCCCTTCGCCAGCGCGTTTTAGGGCGCTGATTTTGACCCTTTGCTTCTCCGGGGTAACCATTACGCCGCTGCGCTGATGGATCGCGTCCGTGATGCTGGGGACGGGTCATCGCTGCCCCGAAAATCGCGAATGCCGAAGCCGGAAGCGGCGGAGGGACGAGGCTCGTGGCTGGAGCGAGCCCCCGAGGTCTATGGCTGGCGGCCGACGCGGTTGGATTTTGAGGCGGAGGCGGTGCGCCTTGGTCGAGCTCTCAAGCATCTACGGAGCGAACCGGCGGAGCTCCAGATGCGGCTAGAGACGTCCGAGGGGCGAAATACGGAGCTCCAGATGAGCCTGAGAGCGTCGGTGGCCGAGGCTCGCTCGGCAAGGGCGGACTCCCTCGAGGTGCTCCGGCGCCTTGAGGAGTCGCGGGCGAGGCACGGGAGTTTGGGGAGGCTCTTGATGTCGAGATCCGCCAGAGGCCGGGGAGGGACAAGAAGTCGATCGAGGATTATAAAGGCTCCCGGGATTCCAGCTTCGGCCTTTATTCGGACCGGCGGTTTTTCCGAGTATGGGTATCGGGTCGCCCTTGCTCGTTTGAGGTGCGTACTCGGCTCGAAGGTTGTGGAGGATCCCTTCGGTTCCTTCCCCGAGGACACGGATGTCGGCATGCCATCCGATGTTCCCTTTGATGACAGCCCGGATGCCCCGAGAGGGGTGATGATCTTTTGTACTCTTTGTAACCCGCTTTTGAATGAACATGTTTTTCCCTTCAAGTAGGTTGTCGTGTCTTGGCCCGGCTCCATCTTTAGCCGGATTTTTCTTCACGGGAAGTATTTTTTTGAGATTTTGGCGTTCCAAGTCCTTGGCGGGGGGGATGACCTACCATTGTGGTGAGTCGAATGTTCGATTCTAATGACTTCGTCACCCGGTATGGGCCTTCCCGGTTTGGGGCTAACTTGCCTCGTGCCTTGGTCGGTTGCTGACCTCGGTCCTTCGCAGACCGGTCGCCCTAGTTTGATGGGTCGGGGTCGCACCCTTGGTTTAAATCTTCAAACGCCCCTTTTGTCTGAAAGGGCTCTCACATGTCGCGTTGGCGCCGTTCTTCCAGCCAGATCGAGGGCTACTCGAAGTCCCTTCGTCCAAGCCTTCTCGTCATAGCTTTGTTTTTGGAGGGTGGTGATGGCTACTTTGGCGGCGGGACAGCCTCCGTTCGAACGCTGCTGTAAGGGGATTCTCGGTTCGCCGGTTTTGGGGGGTGGCGGCACCACAACTGGGGAGTTCGCCCGTCTGTGTCGATCGGGCGCGGTCACTCTTCTTTTGAGTCCGTCCGGGGATGGTGGGTTGGTCACCTCCGCTAGTCCGTTGGTTCGAGGGTGGGCCACCGAACTGAATCTCAAATTTGGATGCCATGATCGACACAGAATTCTTGGAATCTTCTGTTGGAGAACCGAGGTCCATTGTATGCGTGATGATGGCCCTGGGCAACCGAACCGAAGTCACAAGGTTCTTCCCACGAATTTCTCTATTTGATATTCGTGGTTGTAGCTAGCGGTTCGGCCTCGACCCACTTCGCGTGAAATAGTCTACCCCACAATTATGTACTTCCATTGTCCCGGAGGTGGTGGGAAGGGTCCGACAAGTCCAACCCCCCTGTGGCGAATGGCCATGCGCGTCGAAATTTGGAAGGGGCCGCGGGCTGTCGGGGTGTCGCGGGCGTCTTCTTGCGCCCAACGCACCGCCGGGACGTAGGCTTTGGCGTCTTGGGACATGGTCGGCCCAATAGTAGCCTTGACGGAGTACCTTGTGTGCCGGGGTTCGCCCGTACCGATATGCTCTCCGATATCCCTCGTGGGTTTGTTAGGGACCATCTGGCTTCGTCGGCTCTAAGCATCGCAGAGGGGTAGGTGAAGGATCGTTTATAGAGGCGCCCACACTCCACGGTGCCCACGATCGCGATGCGACGCGGAAGCGCCGAGCCGCGACTTTCGTCGAGGGGGAGGGTTCCATCTTGCTTGAAGCGCAGCAACTCTTGTACCCATGTGGCCGGGGCGCCGCCTGGGGCTGTAGTTGTCATTTCGACGGCGCGGGTTGGGAGCTCCTCGATCTCTGGTCGTGTTTCGGCGACTGGTTTCGACGCCAGCTTAGCTAGTGCGTCGGCCCCTCGTTCTCTTCCCTCGGAACGCTGGACAATGTGAAATAGCGAAACTTGGCAGTTAGGTCCCTTACCCGTGCCAGGTATTTCGCCATGGTCGTGTCCCGAAGCCAGATCCGCCGTTGAGCTGCTTTCGGCCACAAGTTGTGAGTCGGTGAGGACGCCAGATCGCGCGACCTGCATCTCGAGGGCGGTTGCCCGACCTGCCGAGGCGCCTCGTACTCGCCTCGTTGTTGGTGGCTTTGAATCAAACGGAAGGGATCGCCGAAACGGCGCCCATCGGGGCGAGGAGGACCAGCCCGCGCCGGCGCCCTTTGGGTTGGCCGAGCCGTCAACGTGCGAGGGTCCAAGCGGGAGCTTGCTCGGGGGCCTGCGTTCTCTAGTTGTCGACTCCCAGAATGAAGTCGCCGCCACACGGCCTTGATGGCGGTCCTGGGCAGGTAGCTTATGTCATGTTCGCCGAGCTCCACCGCCCATTTGAGGAGCCGTCCTGCGACATCAAATTTTGTTAAGACCTGCCGAAGGGGTTGGTCGGTGATGACTTCCAGGGTGTGCCACGGAAGTAGGGTAGCAGCTTCCGAGCCGAGAGCACCGTATGAAGCGAAGTTTCTCTATTGAGGGTAGCTCCTCGGGCCTCGCTTAGGATGTGGTGGCGTGAGTAAATCGGGGAGTTGTTGGCGGAGCTTTCCTTGACCAAGACGGAGCTTACCGCATCTTTGGGAGGCCGCCTGTAGAGGCGCAGACTTCTCACCCGGGGAGACGGAGGTGAGCCAGGGGAGGCTGGCCATGTGCTGTTTTTATTTGTTCGAAAAGCCTCCTCATTTCGGTGTCCTTTCGAAGCTTCGGCGGGCTCTTGGCGTTTGAAGAATGGGAGGCAGCGATTTGATCGGGCGAGGAAGCGAGACGAGCGACGAAGTCTTCCGTTAAGTCGCTGCAGGTCTTTGACCGTCCGAGGAGACAGATATTGATTATAGCTTGAACCTTCTCCGGGTTAGCGTCGATTCTCTCTCGTGCACGATGAACCCGAGGAACTTCCGGGAGGTGGCGCTGGGCACTTTGTGGGTTGAGTCGCATGCACTCGCGTGGCGTGGCATGGCGCCTCGGCTAGGTCGAAGCAAGGTGTGTTATGGCCTCCGGCTTTTCACGATCATATCGTCTCGTGAACCTCCATGTTTCTCCCTATTTGATGGGAGAACATCTTGTTTATTGTCCTCCGATATGTGGCCCGGATTTTTTCAGCCCGAAACGACATGACTTTGTAGAAGTATCGCCTTGATGGTAAGGAAGGCCGTGTGCTCTCTGGCCCCGGGTGCCATCCTAATCTGGTTGTACCACGGTAGGCGTCCATAAAAAGAGAGTCGTGACGTTGGGTTGTCGCGTCGATCGCCGGTCGATCCTCGGGAGGGGATAGCGAGTCTTTAGGGCATCGTCGTTGAGATCGGTGTAGTCAACACATCCTCCGACTTCCATTGTGTTTCTTCACGAGGACTACATTGGACGAGCCACCGGGGATACTTTGTTTTCTTCTATGAAGCCCGCGCCGAGAGTCGGTCCACCTCCTCTTCTTGTATTCGCTGGCGTCGATTGGGAGCTGGGATCGAAGCCTTTTGCTTTAAAGGCGTCAAGGTCAGGATGATGTTGGCGGTGTTCGCGACCTCGGGTCGGACTTTGTCATGTCCGTGGGACCAGGCGAAGACGTCGGCATTTTTCCGTAGGAGACCGACGAGTTGTTCCGTTCTTGCTTGCTCGGGGAGTTGGATCCGACCTTCCGCGGTCCGGGCAGTGGGCTTCTACAAGGGAATGTCGACGGTGGATCCCGTCTACCGAGGATGAGGAGTCAGTCTTTTTTGTTTCCAGCGGATCTGCCGGGGTGACTTGGTCCTGGTTTTCTTGCCCAATGATCTGGCGGTAAGGGTAGCACCCAAGGATTCTTGGGGGGCTTCCTGGCTTCTCCGACTCCATCGTGAGTCGGGAATTTGATGGTGCGGTAGTAGGTCGAGACGACCGCTCGACTTTGTTGAGGGTTGGCCTGACCGAGAGTATGGCATTGTAAGCGGTAGGGAGGTCGACTACCGGGGAAAGTGGTCATCACCGTCTTCGACCTCGGGCGGGGTCCCCTGGGTCAAGGGCAAGGAAATGGACCCCAAGGGCGATATTGAATCTCCCAAAAACCGGTGTGAGCCGAGCACATCGGGCTTAGGTTTCTCCTGGCCAAGCCTAGCTTCTGAAAGGCGTCGAGGTAGAGTATGTCGGCCGAGCTCCCTGTGTCGACCATGATCCTCCTCATATGTGCGTTGGCTACCTTGGCGGATATTACCAGGGCGTCGTCGTGGTCGGGTTGCTCGGTAGCTCCAGTTGGAAAGGTAATCTCGGGCTCCGGCTCGTGCCCCGAGGCTTCGGGGGTGGCTCGAGCATACGCTCTTTCCCGACGACGAGAAACCTCCTCGATGCAGGACCCCGCTATCACGCCGATGTGCTTGCTTTCGATGGGGCCCCCGGGCGAGGAGACCGTTCTTTATTCGACGCAGTAATCGGGCCGAGGTGTCCCCCGAGGATGAGCTCCTCGATTTGTCTCTTCAATTCGTAGCACCGCTCGGTGTCGCGTGCCGTCTTTGCCGATGGAATCGGCAATATCTTGATCGGTCCCATGAGCTCCCGCTGGGTTCCCTCATCGGCGAGGGTCTTTGAGCAGTCCTTTTCTCCTTCGTGTAGGAATATTTCAGTCCGAGAAGAATTCAAGGCGGAAGAGGGGGCCTTGGGTCAGTCCGGTCCAACTTTCGCCGAGAGGCGGCGGGGTTCTTTGTTGGGGTGGCTCGACTTAACCTTTTTGTGTTCCTCTCGCCTTCCGGCCATCCAAGTCTCCATTGCGATGAACTGACTAAGCACGCTGGAGCATCTAAGGGAACTGTAGGTGGGGGGTCGCTCCACGAAAGCGACCGAAAGAATCTGGAGGGTGGGAGGCCCTGTCATAAATGCCCGCATCAAGAAAGAGGGGTGGCGTCCGACGGTCCATGGATTTGGGTAAATGAATCGGTCAGTTAAATGGGAGAGGGGCTCGTCCTCCTCCTTCCGATTGAGCCCGAGAGCAACGCCATGGATGGTTTGGGCCCGCACACGCCGTGAAGTTGTTTGAAAATCTTTGGTGAGTTGGTCGAAGGAGGCGACGGTCCCCGGCTTCAAGCCTGTACCATGTCTTGGGCGGCCCCGGAGAGTCGTGGGGAATGTCCTACACATCGGGGCATCGGAAGTTCGAATAATGCCATCCGGGCGAAAGGCGGTGTCTGGTCCGGGGTGGCGCCGCCGTAAGCGCCCGAGGAGGGAAGGCGGAAGCGCGACGGATCGCCTTTTGCTCTTGTATCTCGGGGTGAACGGGGATGCTTGACGTCCGTCCACCGGGCTCTCCTTTTGACTGGCGGACTTCTGCTGTACCTCGCCGAGCCTTTTGACCGACGAGGGCACCCCTGAATGAGCCATGGCATTAGTCGAAGTCACGGCCGGGCGCCGGGCTCGGGTCGACTCGGCATGTTCTCCGCTTCGGCTCCTCGGCCGAAGTGCGGGGGGTTCCCGAGGTGAGACGGGAGCTCGTGGAGGTGCGTGAGTCCGGACAGGGTCTCCTGTTGTGGCGAGGGCCGAAGTGGTCGTGAGGGGGGGCCCATTGGGAGACGACGGGATGATGGTCCGGATCATGCCGGTTAGGGTCCGGACTGATGGGCGAGGTCATGGAAAGCCTCGGGTGATACCGATGGCGAGCCGCCAGGGGGCCGTCGGAGGCGTCAAGCCCGGGTCATTGAACATTGCGATGGCGTTACGCTGCCGCTGAGGGCGTTCGTCGCGGGCTCCGTCGTCGGCGGGGGTGTTCCCCGGCGGGGAACCTAGCGGTGAGGACTTCGCCGGGTGGATTCGGCTGGTCACTTGACATCCGGGGCCCTCCTTCTAGCGCCAATCTGTTACGGTAAAGTAACTTTTTTTAAGCCGTGGCTTTGGGGGGGCCGACGGCTGGTTCCGGGGTCCGTGATGTCGGGATCTCAGCGCGACGCCCCGGGATCTCTCTCGATACGGCCGCCGTGGTTGGATCGGTCGTTGGTCGGCAGGTCGGCGGCTCGGCCGGGTCAGACGATCGGTTGGTTCGGGCCGTGGGGAAGCTCGGGAAGAGGCGACACCGTCTTCGCGACTGCGACACAGATCGGGTCGGGGTGTTTCGACCGACCCTCCCAACGATCAAGTTAGAGAAAGATGTGGAGGGGGTTTTGGAGGAAGAGAAGAGGAAGTCCTTTCTAGTGTATGTCCCCATTTTGTTTTGGGACTTGGGGTATTTATAGACGAGCTTCGGGTGTTACGATGTGCCCGTTTGCGGGGGCAGGATCGCACCTTTGGTGGCGTCGACATTGCCACCGGGCTGCATGGGGAGGTCGAGCGGCTGCAGGGTATGGCGAGCCTCGGTCGGTGTGCTCCTGTGCCTCGACCGAGCGCACGAGGTCAAAGCTGAAGTGGTTGGCTGAGGGCTGGTGACGTCGGCAAATGTCGAGTCTGCATCAGTGCTTGCCTCCTCGGGTAGTGTGTCTACCTGGCGTGCTGACGTGGCGCGTTGCCATTTTTACCCCTATCACTTATGAAGGTGAAACACTTAATTCAAATTCTCCTTACATCATTAACTTTGTCGATGGAAAAAATCACACGTGTTGTCATGTGCAAAAAAAAAAGTATGAATGGAAAGAATAAAAATATAATTTTTATTTTTTTTTTAAATTATTAATTTTATATAAATTTTACTAATTTTTTAGTCTCCTCATTCGAAAATGCTCGTCCGTAGCCTACTTGTTGCACCTTCCTGCGCGCCCGTTGCACTTGTCGATCGTCGGTCGTCGTTCACCCATCGCACCTGCTCACCCGCTTAATAATAGTATAGCATACAAGTAAAGTAGGTGCGACGAGTGAGCAAGTGTGACGGGAGCAATAGGTGTGATGAGCGAGTAGAAAGGTGTGACAGGTTACGGGCGAACAGTTTGGAAAGAGGAGGAGAAGAGGAAATAGGTAAAGTTTCTATAACATTAATAATTTAAAATATAATAAAATTAAATTATTATACGCTTAATAATTTTTTTTCATCAACGAAATTAACAACGTAAGAAGAATTATGATTAAATATTTTACCTTCGTAAGAATAAGGATCCAATGCTACTTTTTAAAGTATAAAAACGAAGATACTAATCATAATTAACTATATGGGGTAATCTATAATTTATCCCTCGAATTTGATGCACGATAAAAGCATCTATTATTTACGTGCAGATTAAATTCCAGCTCAAGCTTTATTTTGCTAGATTTCCTACATCGAGAGTTGGATTATGATTAGAAAATTGTTGAGGACAAATCAAAGATTCACCTACCTAACCGTGTACAGGATTTTGCAATATCGATGAGGGCATTTCAAACTTTCACCTACCAAACTGTACATAGAACATTTCACCTACTAAATCAAACACTGGAGAGGACAAAACACCATATACATGCCTTTCATTTCACTGTTCTGAGATATGGAAATGTCTACTATCAATTAAGGTTGCTTTCTTTCTTTCTTTCTTTCTTTTCCTACAAGTTAAAATAGTCGTTCGATAGCAAGGTTTCTTTTCAACCTTATGGACATAATATTTAAATCTCAATTGTTAAGATTTGGTTTGATCGAATAATTATCCATTAAATTGATAAGCTTGACCGTTGATATTAATAATAGTACAAATCTACGTAGGGTAGGATGCGTGTGAGGAGGTTCTCTCAATAAGTAGCTCTATCCCTATTATCCTTTTTCTGAGACCTAACTCAATAGTACGATTGATATATTTACTTGATATATGTGAATCGATGCTTAAGCCAGGAGGGCTAATGATGATAGTACAATTAATTTGATCTACTAAACTTAACTCAATTAATCTTACATATTTAATATGAGACTAAAAATGAGTGCCGTATTATAATCTCGATTCTGATTTACACAGAGTCCAGATATGGTGGTAAACAACAACACAAGAGTAAAAGTCAGATTCTGATTTAAACAAGCAATCTATACATGTAGGTGCATCTTTCACGGTGGTATCGGAGGCTGTCCAAAGTCAGATCATAACTCAGGTGTCAGGTCATGTCAATATATATATATATATATATATATATATATATTGGGTGCTTGGAGGAGTATTATATGATTTGTATAGATTGTGAAAAAAGAAAAAATAATAATAATAAATTTTGTTACCATATCAGTCAGTCATTTGGATATGTTATTTGGATTTATTGTGGTGAAACACATGGGAGACATACAAGTACATTCCATTAAGTGGACCTCCAAACTACAAAAGCAGATGTTGATGCAGTGAGATGAACTTATTTGGGTTAGATTCAAGTTTCCAAGCTGGTAGATGACAACACAAGCTAAGCTACAGGGAACAATAAAGACGGTGACTGTGGGGTGGTACTATAGCAAAATGGCTCAGGCATTCATGGAGAAAGAAACAGAGGTTGACATAAGTTTAGGCCAGCAAAAAAAACCTTTTAACTTTGGCTGTTTAAAATGTGGCAGGAGCCCTCTGTTCATAATTAATTAACTTACTCTTATATATATATATATATATATATATATATTTATATATGGATATAATTTAATGATCTCATCCACAAAGATAAATGACATATTAATATGATTGGTTTGAAATACCTACGCATTCTAAAATCACCTGTTATGATATGATCCCTATCTATTAATTGAATATGTCTGAACCATTCATTATTCGAAGATATATAAACTCGAATTAATAGTAGTACACCCTCTTACATGTTGGATGAGACTAAACATAAGGTGTCATACGTTAAAATTCCAATAACAATATATCATTATACACACAATCCTCTCATATCTAGTTTCAATCATTTAAGAATGGTAATATCCTTAACTAAATTAAGAGCCTTCATGTTTTCATTTTTAGTTTTTACTAATTTCTTTTTTTTTTTTTTTTTTATCTTTCTATGTGTCTCCTCATACTATAAGTAATAATTATTTAATATCTATAAATCTTCTTAGCATTAATTCATATTATCTTAAATTTTTTTTTTTCGTCTTATCCTCTATCTACATCCAAGTTATTATACACCCTAAAAAGAAAGAATAGAGAACATCCTCGTCGAATGATACTTATATCAACCTTACTATATAGGAGTATCAATTTAATTTAATTTATTTTTTTAGGGTTCGTGACATGCAAGAAAGACAGCATTTGGAAAACAATAATCCACGAAGAGATGGGTTTGCAAGGAACAACAGCTAGAAAATGACAAGGGGGTCCTTTTTTTGGTAGCTACATATTATTGTCAGAAATGACAAATATTGCTATCGATGGGGGGAGGAGGTACATCGAACACCAGAGTCCACATGAATTAGTAGCACCTGTTACTATATGAAGCATGAATCACTGATGTCACAGGGACAATGACATGTTGCTGATAGAAGAAACTGAGGAAAATAATAGAAAATAAGAACAATTATTGTAGAAGCTTTATTGAGGAAGAAGTGAAGAAGCTTTATTGAAATAACAGCTTTAGCTTGAATATATTAACATGTCCCTCTTCTATTTATACATATTAAGAGAGAGGATTTTCCTCAACAGAATAGAAGATTTCTCTCAACAGAATAGAGGATTTTCTCATATAGTTGGAAAAATCTTATCTTCTATCGTGCCCCCGCATGGTGCTCCTGTCAAGGATACCAATCTTAGATCGACGCAAATAATAATTTACGAGCCAGAGGCAATCTTAGATCGACGTAAATAATAATTTACGAGCCAGAGGCATCGTGAGTAGGGCAAGAGCAGATCGCTGCTGCTATTGTTACTGTTGCTGTTGTTGCGGCTGCGACGGCAAGGCTGCAGTAGAGGAGCAATAGAGGTACAACAGAGGAGGAAGCTGCAACGATGCTATAATAGAGAAGAAAGCTACAGCAAAGGAGAAAAGGTGGGGCAATGCTGGTGAGCGTAACACTAGAGACGTCACTGCGGAAGGGAACGGACGTTGGTGCAGAATGGCAGTGAAGAAGATAGTTGTCGTTTGCCAAGGAGGAAAGATTTATCGTACCGATGACTTGACGATGGAAAAGCAATAGTAAAAAGCTTTTTCTTTTGCCGTCGGATGTGGAGAAGCAACAGATGAATCGACAATGAGAAGAGAGCTTGCTCTAGGTAAGTGACTCTGATACCATGAGGAAATAATAGAAAATAAGAATAATTATTGTAGAAGCTTTATTGAATAAGAAGTGAAGAAGCTTTATTGAATATATTAACATGTCTTATTCAACTTTAATATATTGAATATATTAAGAAGTGAAGAAGCTTTATTCAACTTTAACTTGAATATATTAACATGTCCTTCTCCTATTTATACATATTAAGAGAGAGGATTTTCCTTAACAGAATAGAAGATTTCTCTTAACATAATAGAGGATTTTCTCGTATAGTTGAAAAAATCTTATATTCTATCATAAACAAGTGAGCAATTGCACAAACACAAACATGAGGGTTAGGAATTAGTTGTTGTCTTCTCTTCACCTAACATGATGCTGCATCTCATAAAGACCACCTCCTCAACTATCATTACAAAGTGAAGCGGCTGTGGAGTTTCTCCAAGACATTTGTCATACGAGTCTCTCGATTCAGAAATATGTCAAGAATTCAATGTCAATTTCTTGCATCATCAGATCATGAGTTGTTGTTAGCTTTTCAATCAGAAAATTTTAGTATTAATGGTTAAGATCATTACCGGCTAAACTGGTCGACATCTTAAAGGAAAAATAACCTAAGTTTTATGCAAAGATAACAAACTTAATCTTCCAAGCATAAAGTTTGGCTAGGGTTTCTAACTAAACATGCATGAAGTTGGAGAGGGAAAGTAGCTTAGCTCAAAATCTCATGACGTATGAGAGGATCTACCACTATTAAATCAATCACCTAACATGTTTTAGGACTTATAGACACTGGCTGATACGTACATAGAAACCAACAGCTAAAGCAAACAGTACCAAGGAGAGATGCACACTTTATACGATAAGACTCACCATCACAAACATCAAGCTTGTCGAGTTCCCTTCTCTCATTTTGACTCTTGATGCATGAAAGCGAGAGAGAGAGACCATAATATACAGCAGAATTAAATGGAAGCACAATCAAACAAAACACTAAGATATACGTGGAAAACCCCTCCAATATGAAGGGTAAAAACCACGGAACCCTAGTAATAATCACAAGAGAAAAAACTGGGATACAAGGATTACGTCACTATCCACGATATCTAAAACCTCCCCAAGTAATCACAGCAAGAGTCTACTGTAGATTTGATCTAACCTGAGATGAGAACACTGCTAGATGATTGAGAACAACCTCTCTGCGTTGTCCTTGTCTTCTTCCCTTTCTTTCTCTTCCTTTTTTGCCTTGTTTTCTCCATTTTCTTTGGAATCCCGTGGCTCTATTCTTCTCCCATGTTGCTGCCCTATTTAAGCTTTTTTCTGCCTCCAAAACGCAGCCACCACACCCCTCTAATGTTAATTAAAGTTAGGTTAAGAGGGTGTGGGCTGCCCAAGCCCACTATGGGCTGAATCTATGGGCTGCAAGCCCAACAACCTCCCCCTTCAACCCATAAGGGAGGCTGTTCCATGACTCCTCAATGTGAAGCTATGCCGACTAGTTGTCGGCATATCTCCTGCCTTTCTTTTGGTAAGGTCTTCATTCCATTTGGTAGCAGTACCAAATCATATGCATGGTTCTTCTGAAGAGCATCCATCTCTTCCTACATAGCAACTAACCACTTCTCTTTCTGCTCACTTTCAATTGCTTCCTGGTAACTCTCTGGTTCACCTGCATCAGCAAGCATCACATACTCGTCTGTAGAGTATCTTCTGGAAGATTGATGTTGTCTAGAAGATCTTCTCAATTGATGTTCTGCTAGAACTTGCTCTCCTACTTCTTCTTGCTCAACATGTCCTGCAGGTAGATCAACATCAAGCTCTACACCATCTTTATGCACATCTCCCCCATCACCCTGATATACTCGAGGAATAACTAGGTCACAATCTGCTAATCCTTCTGCAGAAGTATTGGCTGGTGCCTTCTTCTTTAAATCTTCAAAAGTTTGATCCTCAAAGAAGACTACATCTCTGCTTCTAAACACCTTTTGCTTTTCTAAATCCCAAAGCCTGTAACCAAAATGATCATGTGAGTAACCAAGAAAAATACATTCTTTAGTCTTACCATCCAACTTGGACATCTTATTATATGGAACATGTGCAAATGCACAACAACCAAACACTCTCAAATGCTTGTAGGAAATATCTTTCCCTGACCATACATGCTCTGCAACATCACCATCTAGGGTTGTACATGGTGATAAGTTGATCACATCAACTGCAGTCCTTAAAGCCTCATCCCAAAACCTTTTGGGTAGCTTGGCCTGTGAAAGCATACATCTGATCTTTTCCACGATGGTGCGATTCATCCTCTCTACAATTGCATTATGCTAAGGTGTACCAGGAACTGTCATCTCATGTTAGATCTCATGTGACCTGCAATAGTCATTAAACAATCCTGTATACTCACCACCATTATATGATCTTATGCATTTCAATTTCCTTTCTGTCTCCCTTTCAACCCTGGCATGAAACTCTTTAAAGAAATTAATCACCTAATCTTTAGTCTTCAAAGCATAGGCCCAAACTTTTCTGGAAAAATCATCTATAAAAGTGACAAAATAAAGTGCACCACTTATACCAAGAACATCAACAGATCCACCAGGAGTTTTTGTCTTCAAAGGACCACATACATCTGTATAAACACGGTCTAAGGCATGTATTTTTCTAGACAAAACAGGACTAGCAAATGAAACTCTATGTTGTTTACCTGCCAAACAATCAATACAAGGGTTCATATGTATACCTCTGAGGTCTGGTAATACCTCTCTCTTGGAAAGAGCTTGCAGCCCCTTCTCGCTCATCTATCCCAGTCGCCTATGCCACAACTCCATGTTGAAGTCTTTTTCTATAGCATTTAACTGCTCACCATAAGCTTTAGCCTACAACCTGTACAAAGTATGACATTTCTTTCCATTAGCTATAACAAGAGGACCCTTACTGAGCTTCCATTGTCCTTTATGAAATCTGCTTTCATAGTCTTCATCATCTAGCCTTCCAACTGAAATTAGATTCGACCTCAAGTCAACCACATGCCTCACATCCTTAAGCACCAACTTGCAGCCAAGGTTAGTCTTTAAATGGATATCACCCATGCCTATGATGTCTGCTGTGCCATAGTTGCCCATCTTGACAACACCAAAATTTTCAGACCTGTATGTAGCAAAAAACTCCCTTCGTGGTGTAGCATGATAAGAAACACCTGTGTCAATCACCCACTCAAGATCCTGACACACACAAGAAAAAATATTATCAGAAGGAGACAAAATCAAATAATCACCACCCTGCATTGTAGCTGTAGTATTATCCTTTGACTCTATAGACTCCACTTCTTTCATTGGTTCTTGTAATGTCCTTTCTCACCACAATTATAGCAAACAATATCTTTTCTTGATCTTGACTTACTTCTACCCATGCGTGAACTGCTTTTAGACTTTGACCTTCCTCTATTCTCTGCGATAAGTGCCTGTGAATCATTCTGAGATGTTGTCGAACTTTTTCTTCTCAACTCCTCATTCAACAAACTGCTTGTTACTTGACTCATAGTAACAACACCATCTGGCGCAGAATTACTGAGGGAAACCACTAGTGTCTCCTAACTTTCTGGTAATGAACTGAGAAGTAACAATGCCTATAACTCATCATCAAGAGACATTTTTATAGAGGATAACTGGTTAGTAATACTTTGCATTTCATTCAAATGTTCACCCTCTTTATATTTTAGGTTCACAAGTTTTCTTTCATCAAATGTTCTCCCAGCTTTGTTGCTAGTTGTTTTTCTTTCATAGAGACTTTCTAACTTTTTCCAAAGAGAATATGCAGAAATATCAATAGAAACATGATGAAAGACAATATCATCAAGCCACTGTCGAATAAACCCAATTGTTTTTCGATCTAACCTCTTACACTCATTATCTGTCATAGTTGTGGGTTTTGCACTATCCCCCTGCAAAGGTCCATACAAATCTTTACAATACAAGAGATCTTCCGTTCTCGGTTTTCATACCATCCAATTGTTTTCATTTAAACTAATCATGTGAGAAATATTATTAGCCTCCACGTTCAAATACAAAAATTTAAATCACCAAAACTCTTTTTGCTCTGATACCAGTTGATGGGGATATAAACCAGGAATAACCTTTATATATAAACAAATACTAGAAGACCATAATATGCAGCGAAATTAAATGGAAGCACAATAAAAAAGAACACCAAGATATACGTGGAAAATCCCTTCAATGTGAAGGGTATAAAACCACGGGACAAACTAGAGATAATCCACTATGAGAATAATGAATGTACAAATCTCAATCTCTTGCCCTAAACCCTAGCAACAATCACAAGAGAAAAAACTAGGATACAAGGATCACGTCACTGTCCATGATATCTAAAATCTCCCCAAGTAATCACAGCAAGAGTATACTGTAGATTTGATCTAACCTGAGATGAAAACACTGCTAGATGATTGAGAACAACCTCTTTGTGTTGTCATTGTCTTCTTCCCTTTTTTTCTCTTCCTTTTCTGCCTTATTTTCTTCCTTTTTTTTGGAATCCCGTGACTCTATTCTTCTCCCACGTTGCTGTCCTATTTAAGCCTTTTTCTACTTCCAAAACACAGCCATCACACCCCTCTAATATTAATTAGAATTAGATTAAAAGAGAATGTAGACTGTGAGCTGTCTAAACCTGAGCTGTCAGCCCTACAGAGATGTGATGCGTTGTTTACTGACTTGTTAAAAGCACATAAGATGAATAAGATAGATGATCCTAGTAGTGCTTCCCTCTTATTCTGCTCTCTAAAATAATATCTGAAAAGAAGAAGAAAAATCCTTTCTCCAGCAATAAGAGTAGAGAGAGAGAGAGAGAGAGGTCTGTGCACCAACTGTTCTTGGTATACGACGCCAAAGGCCACGTCCACAACTCCAGGAGAGAGTTCTCCCAACAGGAGAGACATTTAACGAAAAAGACAAGATCTCAGTCCAAGTTTTCCTAAGCCTATCACACACCTCCGACCAAGATGGATGAGCTCGCGACCTATGATCTTGCCGCCTGCAAGAAGCCTTCCTCCGCCGTCTCCGGCATCCGCCTCTTCGGCATCGACGTCTCCCGCGATCGCGGCGGCGACGGCGGCAGGAGCAAGAGCGGCCGCCGCTTCGGGTGCCACTACTGCTGCCGCCACTTCCCCACCTCTCAAGCCCTCGGCGGGCACCAGAACGCGCACAAGCGCGAGCGTCTGCGGACGAGGCATGCTCAGTTCGGTCCGGCCATGGAGACCGGTGGCCACAGTGTGTGCGGCCTCAGTGACTGCCTTCGTTTGCCTCACCACCCTTCATGGCGCGCTAGTGTCAGCGCCGGAGCTGGTTTCTTCGGTAGGGACGGTCCGGGGACGCAGCCGATGACCGGTAGGCCATTGCTATGGGGAGTTCCTGCAGTGGTGCGTGGTGGCACGGGCGTCGGCTTGATTTATTGTGATCGAATGATGCCATTACCTCTGACGCAAGGAGACGTGTGGAAAGCGGGTGGAGCCGGTAATGATGCAGTTGCTTGTGCTACTACTGCCACAAGTAACGAGTATGTATGTGAATCAATGTTGAGTGTCAGTGAGACCGTGAATTTGGATTTGCACTTATAATATATTTAAATCAAACTACTGTTTTATAATATATTTTAGATCAAACTATATAATGGATGGTGTGTAGTGAGTCACCTCTCCAATTGCCTATCTTATTACAGGTTGGAAAACTTGAGGACATTACAATGCAAGGCCACCTTAATCTCCTCTCCTAAAATTGCATGATTGCATTGGATATCATATCAGGTGGAACTAGAAATCTTTTTGGGGGAAGAGAAATCACAGTGTATAGCAGCTCAGCCTAAATATATAATTATTTCTGACCAATAATGGAAATGAGTACAAATGTCTTTCCGAAAATAACAAGAGTCCAACAAAGTAACTCAATAACAATCTGATAACATATACATCATTGGATCTTATAACAATATTATCACATATATACGTCATCAGATATGTAGTACAACAATAGCAGAGATAAGTCATTGATATTTAAAATACAATAAATAAATAAAAAGAAGAAAAAAAAAAAAAGGTAACAGAAGTACCAATAAAAATCTCAAGCTTTCAATCATACAAGTCGAGTACAATAATAACAAACCATCCAACTATTTTGGTTCAACTAATGTTTATGAACAATAAGTTGATACATGAATACAATCTCTCACATATGAATGAAAATACATCAATAATTTCATTAGCAAATTGGATAGAATTTTTAATTGGTATCAGAAGAGAACATTAACCATGAACTCTAATCAAAAAGTGATTTATTGCTTGCTATATAATTGGAGTGATTACTTCATACAAAATAAGACATAAATTTGATTCATGAGACTCCGCAACATACCTCATTTTTTCCCTAGATCACTTTTGGAGGATGTCATGTCCTCCAAGACTTTGTTCTAACAAATTGTGTTGTTCTTTGGCGACAAGCGTCAACAGATTGTGTTGCTCTCCGGGACTAGGCTCCAATGAGTTGATATGACAGTTTTCCGGTCTTGGTTCTTGCAGTGGCAATTGTTGACAGCAGCATGGAGTGGTTTGCAGAATTGGCTCCTGGAGGCTAGAATGCAGATTTAGTTCTTCAAAATTGAGTTGTGGAATTTGCATGTCTCATTTTCTTCAATCTTGTAAGATTTTGAGGCATAAAAAAGAGAATGATGCGAGTTCACAATGAGAATGGTTTCCCTCATCATGAAATGTAAATATTTTACTCAAATACGTATAAATATGTTGCCATACCTACATGGATGTGGATTAAACTATTAAGCATGCATTTAATACCCTGTTGTACAAAAAGATAATTTCATTGATATGAGAACATGCATGCATCAATATCTACTCATTATTTGTGTTTATTTAAAATTGAATAAGCCAAAGAAAGTTCAAATGCAAATTGAAAATATAATACTATGAAGTATATTAAAATACATTAGACTCTATTGTTTAGGGTGAATGAATCACCCATGAGATTCTTTAGGAGTGATGTAGCTTCTCTTACCCTGATGACTGGGGCTCATGTGTGTCCTCCACATCAGATCAATTAAGGCCATGTCCCTTGTAAAAGGTTTCAAGAATGTTTACTTCTGCCCAAAAAACATTAACTGGCTAGTGGCCAGAGTGACTCCACCCTTTTGTGTGCATGGTATAGCAAACAATTTTGTACCCATACAACAATGGATAAATTATGAGAATAAGCAGAGACCAAGAGACAAGCAAGCCAGGTGGGATTTCGAAATTGAGTACCTGTGAAAGAGCAGGATGTGTTATGCCATTGGGCCAGCTTAAGACTTCAATGGTCTTCGTACCATCAATTTGGTTTTTACCCAAGACTTTTGGAATGTGTTCCACACTGCTTCTCCGATCTCCCTGGATCATGTGGTAGAAGTCATTGCACTCTTTAAAGTACAGTTTCCGAAGGAAAGTTAGGAACTCAATAACTTTGGGGAAAATCATCAATTTCAGCAAGCCTTCCATTATTAGAACTCGCAGGTTGGCGATGGAACCTTTCTCTATTATGATCCTTTTGAGACATAAATGAAGTAGACGAAGCTCTTGAAGTTTAGGGAACCAGTCTGTGCTGAAGCATAGCTGCTCACCGTCGTATGCCTTGTGAACATAGTGCACTGAAAAATTGTGAAGGTGGTAGAGAGCTGGAAGTGGATCTTCCTTCAGTCCACTCCAGCCTAAGCGCAGCTCCTGAAGATTTACTCCGAGAGCAGCAAAAGCCCAGGACTGCAATACAGAGCCATGGACATGGTGCCCATCCAAAATTGTACTGCCATTGACCCAACCCCCTCTTCCCCTCCAGATGCATGCCATATCCCTGATTTGTGATTTCAGTCAGGCGATGATTAGTGATACAACAACCACACATGCCTTAAGCTGCCCGATGAGTCATCATGCATGGAGTTGCTCCTTTACGATTGGTTCCACGAGTCTTCCCATGAAGATGGAGCTTTTCAAGATTCTTGAGGATGGGGCTGATATCTTGCAACCAGAGAACCCTCATACTCATTGTAAGCAGTGATGCACAACTTGTAAAGGCATTTGCGATGTTGAGGCACTCAATTCTGGGCAGTCGATTCCTCAAACTTCAGATACGTTTAGCAATCTGAGATGGGTCAAGTTCCCAAGTCACTCCACTGACTCCTCATCTGCAGCAATGTCAATGTGTTTTAAGCTCGTAAGATTTGCAGGCCATTTGGAACTTTTACATAGGCCAAGAAATGAAAAACTTGACGGCTTTCCTCTTTCAAACTAAGAGCGAGCAGGTGCCATAGTTTCTATAATTGGGTAATTCCTTTTGGTAGCTTCTGTATTTGAGTGTAACAGAGATCCAAGGTTTGAAGATAAAGAAGCTGCCCTATGTAGTCTGGAACCTGTTTAACCTTTGTCTTCCTCAAACCCAAATAGTGCAGGTTAAATAGATCCATAAACACATCAGGAATTCTGTCAATATCTGCATTCTCTGAATCTATAACTCTCAGATATCTAGCATGACATGATATAGAGTATATCAAGCTGGTTAGAGATGAGTCACGCTGAATACGAACAAAGACCGAATGCGAGAAAAATCCATCGGGATCAAGATGCTGTTAGTGGCACAGTTGTGAACTGACAATCGCTGAGATTCATCGCCCAGATGTGCTTATTCTGAATCTTTCCACGTGGTACTAAATTTTCTTTTGTGGCTGTTGATAGAGTTAAATCACACACAAGATCATGCATTCAACATCGCCTCACCCTTGCAAAGCTATTCCTCTCTACGATGTGTAGCATGGACTGATGGATGAGTTCATTGAGAAATTCTTCTGCAACTTCTTCCAAAGTCTGTGTTGCTCTGTCTCGGACAAAACTTTCAGCTCCAAAGCCTGATCAACTTCTTTCTCTTGAGTTTATAATCCAGAAAGATGCTACAATGTAAGATGCAATTCTTAAAATGACTTGGTAGATCACCATAGCTCACGTTCAGAACTTGCTATACACTGTCCAAGCTTGGGATGTTAGTGAACTCCCAACTTAGTTTCTCATAAACATGTTTCCATTCTGTCTGTGTTTTCCTTTTGAGTGACATGATTCTGGCTATGGCCACAACAGCTAGTGGTAGGCCTTGACACTTCTCAACAATCTTACCCTCATTCCTCTATATCATGCGGACAACTTTCGTCTTCTTTCCAAGATGCCTTTTGGCAGAATAGCTTCCATGCTTCACTTTGATAAAGTTTGCGAAGCACCATACAGCGCGCCTGATCTGCTACTGAAGCCACCTCATTCAAACGTGTAGTGATCACTATTCTGCTTCCATGATTGTTATCATGAAGAGCACTTTTCAAATCTAAAAATGCACCTGGATTCCATACATCATCAAGAATGCACAAGTACCTTCTCATGGTACTCTATCTCAAATTCTTTGCATCTTTGCAACATTTTCTGTGAAACATTTGTTCAGAATAGAAACTAGATCATTCTTTATTTAGCTTTTCCAGTATATTAAATCTTATATGAATCACTATCCATCTCCCAAGAATTTTTTCCCCACTCACTTAAGTTCCTATGTGTAAATTATGTTAATTTTCCTTCAATAGTATGTTAATTTTCCTTAAACCCATTCAAGTGTCACTATATTTCAAAATCCTAAAATAATCCTATGATCTGTGCTAACTCCTTTAGTGATAGAAGTCAAATAAATTATGGCATGTAATAAATATAAAATTAACTTTCAACCTTTAAAAGGATGATGTATAAACATTTGACCCTAAAAATGTAAATCTAAACTACAGACTTCTGCTTTAACTAGAATGCTAGTGCAATCAGGAAATGTATTTTTTCCTAACTATATGTGCAGAATTTATATCAATGTATATTAATCACCTAACTTTCATGAGGATGAGGTTTTACACATAAACACAATTTGTGTAAACAAAGCACATGTAACCTATACTTTTTTTTCATAAATACATAAATGTTTTGTAGGTACCTAGGAACAAAGTCAAGACAAAACTAAGTACTCTTGTAATTAATGTGAATTTCTAGCTTTCCACATAATATATTATCCTTGATTCTCAATTAATATAAAAATATTAGAAATGTAATGAACAAAGAACCCATTGTTTAATTTAATAAACAAATTTGCTTTTGGAAAGAAAAGGAAATTATCCCTTTATCTGAAATGAACAGCAATTCATTCTTGGATAGTTGGATTATAATCTCCTGCATAGATAATCTAACAAGAATCACTTTATTCTTCAAAGTAGCTGGGAAAACATAATGAAATAGAATTACTTGATACCCAAAGAGTGATTAGGAAAACAAAGGATAATGACACAAAGAGGGCATTCTTCGCATCTGATCTTTTATGCAATTATGAACTGAACCTATTTCCCAAGACCATCCCTCTGTGTATTTCGTGCTTTTTGAACAAAGGCAAGATGATGTAGAACTGGATGAGAGATAGAGAGAGAGCAAGAGAGGAGTGAGATTAAAGAGGAGAATAAGAGACTAGGAGAGAGAAGATGCAAGTTTATTTCATCAAAATCTGAAGTGTTTATGAAAAAAATATTAGGAAGTTTTCAAAAATTGCTAGGCATCGAGAGCCAAGTGATCCACCAATTCCATAGGGACAGTTCCCAAAATCCAACTCCACATGCAAGGGGTTGATGTTGAAGGTGCACGTATCTGTGAGTTTTTGCTGCTTGAAAGGCTCTGAAACCAACTGAAATAGAACAGGAAGAGAAATAGAGAGAAAACAAGAGAGGAGTGAGATTAAAGAGGAGAGTAAGAGACTAGGAGCGAGAAGATGCAATTTTTTTCATCTAAATATGAAGTGTTTTATCCATTGATATAGGGGTTTAGGAGCCTTAGTAGTTAGTATAGATAATCAAATGAAGACAATGATTCCCAAGAGTAACCTTATAGATTTTATCTTTTGGCTTTTAAGGAACTTGTATATGTTTTGGTCCTTCGGAAACCTAAAATGTGACTTCTAGGAGACCTAAGTAGCTTTAAAAAAACTTATCATAACTGAAAAGTAAAAAGTGCAGTTAATATAAAAGTAGAGTCCCAAGGTTAACTCCTTAAAAGACCAAAAGACTTTTCATCTTTCCACAACTCTTAAAGCTTCTAGGCCAACTAAGTAATGATTTTTGCTTATTTTTTTACCTAGAATAAACTCTTCTAAAATTCTTTATAAACCAAAATGGTTCTCCAGCTCACATTTCCACTTTCCCACCGACTCAATCAATCAAAGGAAACTCAATTCCTATACTTTGGAGTGGCAAGCAGTAGAAAGAGAGGTGTTTGCAACATGGCAATGAAAATTGTTCACGTTGCAAATGTTGTTTAGGTTAAACTAATAGCAACCATTTTTAATTCGCATAAAATTGTAAATTATAATACCCAGTTCTATACAATTCAATCTATATGTGTCTCAAAAACGCTGCATTATTTGTTAGAAAATTCAATGTTTAGTGAACGAAAATAGTCTTATAAATGTATCTGATTTCATAATACGGAGAATGTTACAAAACAGAACTTTTATTGTGTTTTAGATCTTAAATTACCCTTAAATTTTAGTTCACATTGGATACTATTTATGATGTCAAATGTCAATAGCACAAAAGTCACTATATTTGACATGATTCTCTTTATAGTTCATATAACTATTGAAATCTTAGTACAGTTTCTACCCATAAAGGAAGAGCGTCATGCCAATGGCCGACTTCACAACAGTCTTTCTGGTGGGACAAATTAAATTTGGATGACTTCTTTATTAAGAGAAATGATCTTTGAATGGCTAATCATTAGATGTTCTAATGCTTGTACTTATCATACAATGGACCGGGCAATCCTGGCCAAACCTTGATCACTGGATCACTAGTTGGATTGATGGGTCAATTGGTCAGACTGCATATTCAAGAATAAAGATATAAAATCATTAAGCTAATATATACGAAGAATATTTAAAACATATAGAAAGATTTTGTGAGTGTCAACCTGTTTGACCATATGATCAACTAAAAAAATCAGAAAATATAAAATTATATAAAAATAAAAAAAGAACAACATTAAAGAAAAAAAATAAAATATCATATTTTACAAAAAATTGAAAAAAGAGAAAATTATTAAGCACAAAAAGGTATGCATCTAGCAATACATAAGATATCAACAATCAAAATTGTAAATGTCTGTGTCATTAGGGCTAATTACATATTACCACATGTAGTTATACCTCTTTAACATCTTGATCCCTAGACAAAAAATTTACATTGGATTCCCTATAGTTACAAAAATGAAACATCTAGCTTTATTTTTCCTAATACCATCGATTTTACTGATGGAAGCACGAAAACAATGGGCAAAAAGATAATTTCAACATCCCAGTTACGTTTTCGATGGTGGTGGAGGACAGCGCCATTGGGGTCACGAGTGGCTATTGGTGATAAGGAGAGTGGTGATGAGAGGTGACGCGCCAACGAAGATGCTGACGCTCTGCATCTGCATCGACGTCGCTCGACGATTGCATCAGCGCCGACGCAATGTCACGGACTTAGCTGGTTTTGCCTAAATCGTGCGGCACCCTTGCATGTCCGTCCGCAAAGGCCAGCCTCCCCGAAACCTCCCATGGTCCCTTAGGACCTACAAAAAAGAAAACGGGTTAGAGAAAACGCCTCACTCGGGATCCACAAGCAAACATTTCCGAAAATACTTCATAGCCAATGCAAATTACAAACACACTTTACAAGATCTGAATGGTTACACAACAAAAGGTTAAAATGGTCCACTACAAACTGAATATCTCTCACAAGTGTTCACATTACACAACCTTTATTTACAAGTCTAAAAAGGCCACCAAACCCAACTAAAATAGGGTTGTTAAGCCTTCGACCGTCCCTCTATATACTGTACAAAGCATGAACAAACCAAAAGAAACGGACATACATAAGCATTACATCAAACATCCTGTTTAGAATTTTGTCTGCGACATTCTCCCCCATTTTATTCCTTCGACGTCCTCGTTGAAGCCTTTGTCGACACTGCAACTCCTCGCCTTTGCTGAGTCTTCAATCTTCCGCTTCAGCTGCAATGCGCCTCTTAGCTCCTAGCTGCTCTCTGCTGTTGTTGTTAAGTAGTCAAACTTTTGATCCACCATGCTACTTCAACTCGCCAATGACTCCGACTCTAGTATGGGGTTGTTTGAGTTGCATTGATCCCAATTAGTTCCTGCGGATCCTTCAGATGAAGGAAAAGACCATCCTTACTATACGCTAGTCTCCCAAATGTCTCATTCTGCTTGAATTGGGTGGATGCTTGTTGGAGCTTTAACGAGCGTCGCCTCGTAAACTTTTGAAGTTTTGGGTCCTTCCTTCACCAAATTTGCCCATCGACTCTTTTTTCACTTAGTTGTCACTTCCAAGTAGATTCACATCACTTCCGCTTTCGATTGTCATTCTGTTGGGAAATAAAACGGATAATCTACTCTCAGTAGCACTAATCACCACCGGTGAAGATTTGACAACTATTGTCTTCCATTATCTTCGAAGGGTCTTTGAACTTGTGCAGAGCTCCTCTGTTGGATAGATAAGAGAATTGGGGTACTCGGTTTCACCCATTCTCTTAAGAATTGAGAAGGCAAAGGTTACTTGACTTTGCCCGCCGCCTCGAGGGTTGTACTTCATGCATCGAGCTGGTTACTAGCCTTCGTCTGCTCTTTGCGCACATTTCTGAAGCACTTGAAGTGTTTGCACTCCTTGCGTTGAGTTAGCAACTGTGATTCACCTTCTCAATGTCATCGAACTTCTGGAATGCAGGAAGTTTTCACCCAAACTTGGAGTAAGTCTCTAATAGTTTTGGTCGCCTTTAGGATTGTACCGTCTTCTCTATCAACCCTGTCGCCTACTCCACTGAGTAGCAAAGGTACAGCACCGCGTACTGCCTGCTTTGTTTCTTGGTCGTGCACTCTTGCACAACCTGAAGTCCTTCACTTTCGACTATTTTGATAAGAAGCTCATTGACACCGATCTTACAAAGTTCCTTGGCCTCTACCCTTCAGCCTTATCTTGGTACTTGGAGTTTGCCTCTGCATGCTCCACCTTCTCGGCCCCTTTCATGACCAAACGTTCTCCCTCCATGAGAACAAGGGATCGATGACTTCACGGAAGTCCCGCCTCTGTGGTACCATGGCGTTGTCATACCCATGGCCCTACTATCCGTCGTCTCACATCTGCATCTCTTTCTTCACGATTGATAGATCTATCTATATGGCACTATGGCACTCCTCCGAGTCCACCTCCATTCTAACCGATGCTTGATTTTTGGGTAGCTAAGTCCCTCTGGACTCATCGTCGCTTCCTCGCCCTTTTCGACCCTCTGCTTCAACACCTTTGTGCTCTCCAAGCAGTTCCCCTTAGTCGATGGAAAGACAGACTGCAACTCTCATGCGTGGTCTCTACCATCATGTTGCAGGGTTCACACCGATTCTGTTCTCCTTAGCTTCCTTGGTAGCAAAGTTCGCTTACTCAACCTTGTCCTCTGACTTGTCGAGCTCCCTTAAACGAATATGGACTCTGGAGTAGTCTAACTCTCCAACTTCTTCGATCATATCTCTGCATGATCAAGTCCCTCCCATGGGACTCACTGGTACTTGCATTTGAACTTTTCCCTTGGTAGTACACAGCCCCCATATGCTGATGATCAAGGCTTTCATTCAATGCAAAATTCGATGCACACACGGAAGACCCGCCTCTGCAGTACCATGGCCTTCACTCCTTAAATCCATAGCCCTTCTTGTCGTCGTGTTATTCATCGAAGTGGAGCTCCCAGTAGCTTTCGATCATACCTCCGTATGATATAGTCCCTCACGAGACTGCAATCTGTGTGTATCGTATTGTCACGAACTATTCCACCACGATCCGCTACACCATGTCGCCTCCTGGTGACATCTCCATTGCATTCTGATCATTGTGGGATGAACTCGGATTGCGATCCCTCCATATGTGACCTCTGCCAACACATTCTCTTCCACCTTTGATTGTGTTCGCTTCTTTGGCAATTGATCTCCATCCACCCGCTCTTGGGTCACACCTAGATGAAGCACCACTCTAGGACAACATGTGCAGTTCGTTGATCTTTGTAAAGTTGTTTTGAGGTACTCCTCAACATGTGCGGTCCGTTGCACATGGTTCTCTCTCTGGAGAGCCGGGACTTATCCCTTCTAGGTATCTATCCTGTTAGAGCAACATCTCTCTTCGTTTCCTTCCCTCTGAAAGTTTCGAAGATCACCATTCCCTTGGGCTACTCCGACTTGCTGAACAAACTGTGCATTATTCTGCCTCCTGCAAACGCACTTGCTAGATTGCGACTCTACGTCAATACAACCCCCGCTGCACCACTCAAGGCCTAGCAACATGCTAAACTCGTTGCACACTTCAGCCTCCTACGGACGTATCCTTCTTATGCCGAAGAGAAAGTTTCAATGCTCCATGGTGCCGAGTTTCGGTCGCCTTGGGATGGTCGCGAGCATTCCATCATCCGCATACAAGCCCTTGCATGAGTACCGAATTCTTCGAATTAGCAATTCCCCTCACCTCTGTGAGCTTTACACAACTCTTTTGGTCGCTGAACAACTCATTCCACCTTGCATGGTCTCATCCTTTACCAAGCGCTTTGCTTGCCTTGAGCACCATCAAGTATAGTTGTCAACATCGAGCCGTAGCTCGAACTCAGCCATCCCAACCTTTGTGAGCTACGTATTCTTCTAAGCTTGCTTGTTCTCGTGGTGCCTCTTGAGCGAAGGATTGGCCATATCTCTGAATGTCAATCTCAGATGTCCGCTCCTCCGAGCGACTCCTTTTCCCTACATCTTCATGCCCATTTTCTCCCAAACGATCGCGCGTGCTGACTGCCCTCAACGCAGCCTAGTTAGGTCCCCACGTTTGCATGCCAAGTGTTTCTATAAGTGCTTGTCCTGCTTTGATATCATCTGTCACAGATTTAACTGGTTTTGCCTAAGTCGTGCGACACCTTTGCGTGTCCGTCCGCAAAAGTCAGCCTCCTCAAAACCTCTCATGGTCCCTTAGGACCTACAAAAGAGAAAACAAGTTAGAGAAAGCATCTCACTCGGGATCCACAAGCAAACATTTCCGAAAACACTTCATAGCCAATGCAAATTACAAACACACTTTACAAGCTCTGAATGGTCGCACAACAAAGGGTCAAAATAGTCCACTACAGACCGAATATCTCTCACAAGTGTTCACATGACACAACCTTTATTTACAAGCCAAAAAATGCCACCAAACCCAACTAAAATGGGGTTGTTAAGCCTTCAATCGTCCCTCTACATGTTGTGCAAAGCATGAACAAACCAAAAGACACGGACATACATAAGCATTACATCAAACATTCTATTTAGAATTTTGTCCGTGATAGCGAATGCAGAGCAGAGCTCTGCGTCGTCACCTCATCTCTTGTCGTTGCTCTCCCTCCTTATTTCAACAAGCACTTGCAACCCCAATGGTGTCGCCATCTTGTCACGAACGGTTGTCGTGCACCCGTAACAACTTCGTTCAACGAACCATTTGTCGCTTTTGCATGCTTGTACAGAGACATGGCAACATGATTTGCCTTGGTTTTATATGTTTTTGTTTGGAAGATGTAAACAACGACAGTTTACAGCGCTACAGTGCGATCGCTCGTCGCGTCGGGCCAAATTGCCCCAAAATGGCTCCGTTTTCGCGTGTCACGGCTTGTTTTTTGCAAACAACAATTGCACACGAAACGTCAACCATCTCAACACCCTGGAACCCCCCCGATGGCACAGGGCTGGATGAGGCTTCGATTTATTATCAGGTGTTGAACAATCTTCACAAGTTCGCATGTTAACTTGACGGGAACTTGCCTTTGCGCCTAGCACCCAGTAAGCAGTTGTTTGTGGACTTGCAACTGTTCGTTCTACCTTCTAAAGTCCTTGTTTTCTCCTTCATCTCTTTTCTCTCTTGTACTCAAGGTGCTCGTTGAATTACTTGTAAAGCTTTCCTCTTCGCGAGACGTTGGGACTTATCCGTCGTTTGTTTTCAATCTAATTAACTTTTTATTTTACAGATCCTTCGGAACCTGTACGAGGTTGCAACTAGACTGCTCCTTTGTAGACGCATATGTTGCAAGGGCACCTCATGACTTAGGCAATCCTAGCTAAGTCTGAAGAGTTGGCGTCACGACTTAAACAACTCCAGCTAAGTCCGTGACTTTACTGCAAGGGTACCTCACTACTTATGCTTCTATTAAAAACATAACTAAGATATTAAAATTATATTTTTACAAATCATTTTTATGCTTCTATATGTAAAATCGACGGCATCAGATCAAATAAAACTAGTTATTTCACTTTCCTAGGGATTCTAATATAAATTATTTAAGTTGAGGGATCGGAGAGCTACAGAGGCGGGATAATCTATAATTAGCCCATGCCATTATACCTCTGAGGCTGAAAAAAGTTGTTGAACGGGGTTGATGGAACATAAACGAGTGGGGGTGGATGTTACGAGCATATCTAGCATCTTTATGTGCGTAGATGTTGGTCTTTGTATCACTAGTCGGCCAAAGATTACTCACTCATGCGCTAAAACTCACCGGTGCCGCCGTCGCTCGCCGCTCTCCTTGTGGTGCGCCCCTCGCTGCTGTCTCCGCCTCCATCGGCTCGACTTCGGTTCCGACCCCGTCGCCGCTGCCTTCATCGCCTCCCATGCCCGCCCTCCACCTCGTCAAGAACGCCATCGCCACCGGGCACGGAGGCGGAGTGCGGAGGGCGGAGGACGGCGTAAGGTGGAGAGGAGGAGCCGTGGGAGATAGCTCGGATTTGGGGCCGAAGATTTAATTTGTTTTATTATTCCCTTATCCTCAAAGGGATGGAAGCACTCGACAGCAAATAAATACATTTGAAGGCGAGGGTTACAAAACCGGACGGTGCACGCCCCTGCAAACCCGAACGTGTCATTCGGTTTAATCTGGTTTTTGAGAGATCCATTTAGACGGGTCGGATTTGCTTCCGCTTTGCTTGGTCCGATGCAGTTTGTTTACATATAACTATGCTTCTTGCACGATCCATGTATTAACTCTGCACCTCACGGACTTCTTATTCTCTTATGGTCATCTTCTAAGTTGAGTCGAGAGAATGGATAATTGAAAAACTTTATATTATAAAATTATGTTATTAACGTCATGATTAGCCCAATATGATCCAGACCTGGTATGCATAGGGTTTGACTATGAAGTGAAAATGTCAAACTCTTAATATATCATTTGCATAAAGATCGAGATCAAGAGACGTTTTTTTATTTATCTTCAAGTTAGTAACTCGAAATAGATGAATATGAACATGATCGATCAAAATATATTTTTTTTTTATTTTTTTATATTAAAGATGATTTTTTATATCTAATTATAAAAAAATAGAATATTTGATAAAATATTATATGATGAGGTAGTTGTCTCTAACGATCTTTCTTTGATCTACTATTCACACGATAGAAAGGGGGAGACAATCTACGATCAAACATTTGTCCATGTGAACAGACAAATGGAGAGTGACTTTTATATTTTTCTTTTAATCTGGATACTATATAGAAACCATGTATCATATAACAATTGATATTCTTCCAATCACTCTACACCTTATTATCCCAAACTTATATGACATTTATGTTCTCTCATCAATTTAACAACACTCGGGAAGCATTAAATATCGAGGCCTATCCTCTCTCTCTCCGTTAGGATTAGAAAATGAAATATGAAAATTATGATGTCATAATAGGACATTGTCGAAAGGCTTAAACCACCTAAATTCAAAAGAGAAAGAATATATTCAATTAATCGATCCAAATGCTTAAGCCATCCTAAATTTGTTGAAAACGCTGAGACTTGATTTAAATGAATTTTGGATTTGCTAAGATAATCGTGCAAACATATACTTCAAAATATGATTATTTGAAGCTTTGCAAATTTTGCCAATATAAAACAAGAGAATAGTGTGTTTATATTTATGAACCGAAAATTAAAAACAAGAAATGTATATCTTATTGATCTTAACTCGGAAATATTTGTACCCGAAGAAATCTGCCTTGTGCTCTTGGACCTCCAATTACTAGTTGACTCCATCGCATCATCCTTAGGTCTCTTATATAGGAGGTGAGAGGCATCATGAGATGCAACTAGTGATTATATTTAGTGAAACTTGTGTTGCTACATCTTATTTATCGGTTAAGCTTCATCTGCTTAAATTTGCACAAATCTCAAATCATCATTCGGTGACACCACATCAATTACTAGAGATGACGAAGCATTTGTAGGATATTCCACGTCAACAAAGCATAAAAAGGAAATATTTCTTCATTAAACTGATAGATCGGTAAAAAAAAAATTTTGATTGTGTTTGAAAGAATATTTATATTTTTTACATGTATTTTGAGAAAAGGATTTGAATGAATACTCAAAAATGAAAAGCTACTATTTGATAAACATTAGATGAAGACTATATTTTAAATGTGCAGTAATATAAGTATTATTTGGTAAAATTATATTTCAAAAGTCTAATTTATATTTTCAAATATTTTTAATATTTATTCAAAATAAAATTAATGTTTTTATTTAAATAAATAAATAAAATAAAATAAAATAAATGTATGTATGTATGTATGAATGTTATCTTATTTTAAAAAAATTATATATAATATTACATATTATATTAGTCTCTCTCTCTCTCTCTCTCGACTTTAAATTAGTCTCACGAGGGGGCTCTCAGTGACGAGGGCTTAGCCCAATACAGTTTAAATATAATATTACATATTTAATTCTTGCGATATCCAAATGGCAAATGGCGAATAAATATATGAACATAACATTCTTGCTTGATCGTCATGTTTGTCATCATTTTTAATCTCAAATTTATTCCCTTTTTTCAGGAAGTATCTGATCAGATAATAATGAATTATGTATTTCATATTCCTTCTCACGAGAACCTCATGAATATTCGTCTATTACGTACGTATGCTTGAACAACGCTATACTTCAACATACTTCATTTGCGAGTATAGTATCATATAAGTTTACTTAACTCACCATAACCTTTCAAATAAAAAAAAGAAGTAAATATAGATAGATAGTGATTTCATTATTATTATTTTTTCCATAAAAGTGATTTTAGGAGTTTGTTGTGTTTTCATATTAATTAAGCATAACACAATTCATTTATAAGTGTAACATAATAGGGTCTATCCAACTCACCTAAATATTTTTCAATATAGCAGGAAAATATGATATAAAAAGTGATTCAATCAGTTAATATGTTTTTAGATGATGTTAGGAAGTTTGAAGTTGAATTTGGGTGGATTCACTTTCAAACCTCGTAATAATCCTTTTACTGTCTTTATGGGCGCCTACCAGTAAATTCTGAAAGGAGGATCACTCTTTGATTGAAAACTAATTGTGAATAATATATATATCATTTATTTATGCATGAAGAAATGATGAAAAGGCTCTTTTAATGCAATGTGATATGACTGCAGTGTGTCTTCCTCAATGCTCTAAAAGAACAAAAGTGTCTTTGCCGTGCAATTATTGCATGTAGTGATTTCAGTATCTACTTCTCCTAACTACAATTCTTTCATCTTTAGCTGCATGACTTGGGTTGATGCAGCTGCGTCATATGACCATAGCTTCAGATCACGTGACTGACAAGCATCTCGTGGCTTCTCCCTTTTGTTCTTCCATCATACCTCTCTCACATTCCTTCCTTCGAACGACACTGTCATCATGTCCTTTTCTCTCTCTCTCTCTCTCTCTCGATCTCGATCTCCATGGCTGAAGAATTAATTGTTGACAATTTCATGTGATCAAATATGCATGCCACATGCCATTCACCTGTTTCTCTTCTCCTCCTCATTTTCGGATGAGTGAAAGGTGTATATCATCCACTTTCCTCTCTCTTTCTCTTGCTCTCATTCTCTTCTCATCTCCATGCATGGCAGTAGAAATGTCGATAATGTCATGTGACCAAATGTGCATACCATATACCATCCACCTCTCTCTTCTCTCTATCTTGTTCTCTCACATCCATGTCTGGAAAAGTGTCAATTCCTGATACTATCCACATATCTCTCTCTCTCTCTCTCTCTCTCTCTCTCTCTCTCTCTCATCTCCATGCATGGTCGTAGAAGTGTCAATAATGTCATGTGATTAAATACGCATACCATGCATATACCAACCACCTCTCTCTGTCTCTGTCTCTCTCTCTCTCTCAAAAATCCAAGCTAACTCTCTCTTGTTTTTCCAAGCAACAGGCAAGAGCAGGACTTTTGCATGTGGGGGCAAGAACCTAAGAGGACATAAAGGGTGAGGTTCCACCAAGCTTTTCCTGCTGCTGCTTGGGCAAGTTTTGTGGACCTTCACCTAAAGCAACAAAGGCACATGTGTGTGACAACAATGGGGTTCCTTCCCCACCACACAGCAATGCAGATCCTTGGGCCACTGCTTGTTCCTCCTCCTTTGTGACTTTTAGGAACAAAGACCATTAGTTGAGACAATTATCTTCCACATGAATAATATTTCTTGGCTCTATCATTGCTCAACAAGAAGAAAGCAGCAGAAATGTCAATCAACACGATATATTCAAACACTGTAATGGTTTTGATATGTAAATTGCATACGATTTATGACTAAAGGTTCAGAAAGGATTACCAAAGGCTTCATTAGTCAAATGTTATTGATGCAGAAAATAAATAAACATATTATTTTCTATATAAAAAATAATAATAAAACAACTTATTGTTTAAATTCATTAATATATTTTTTGTGAAGAATATATATGAAGTAGGAAAAAACAAAAACAAGGAACAGTATGAACTTCGATCTTTAATACCAAAGTATACTATCTGATGGGACAGTTTGCTGTCTGCAAAAGCTGTGTTCTTAGCATCCTTGACAAAGATTTGACCCAAGCACATACCTATCGAGTGCAATATCTTCATGTTCTTGTTCAGAACCGACAGGAGAAGTAATTTTGGTGCTACAATTATATGTACTTCCAGGCTCGTAGCTTGTTCCTGCAAAAGTCCACCTCCAACCTCACAAAAATTGGAGGAAAAATTCCACCAACACCATTGGACATAACCCAAATCCCTAAATTATCTACAAACAACTATTATTCTTTTCCATCATATTATTTTCATGCATCATTTTAGTGGTAGGCTCAAACTTAATGATAGATTTTTTTGTTATTTTCATGCATCTCTAAATTTTTGGTCTCTTTACATAATGCTCATTACCTAGATGCTAGTATCTCTAAAAACATGAAATGTGTGTGTGTGTGTGTATATATTTGTTAAGCATAGTCTCGTGATCGATGGCTTTGAAGCGTGCATGGTTTTTTTTGGCATATAAATAGTGAAGCTTTCTAATATGTGCATCGAGAAAGATAAACAACACATACCCAAAGCTTTTATTTCAAATGAACCAAAAATAGAGGGGCATTGAACAAGATAAGACTGTGTCCAAACATCTAGTAATGTTCAGAACATATTTAAGGGCTTGGATCACTAAATGAAATGATCATTGTTAATATGCACAAATATTATTCGCACCATTAATCTTTTATTGCATCGCCGATAAAGTTGAATATGTTCAGATTACATAAATTTTGATTCTTGAAGCACCATCAATGATGATCAAAATAGCTGATCTTGATTTCAGAAACATTAATCAAGTTTGAGTTGCTCGGGCCAAAACCTAATTATGTGAACTACTGGTCCTACTTTTCTTCTTCACAGGGAGAATCCCATACAATGACCTCCCAAAAGGCAGCATTTGTCACATCCACTTTGATCCAGGAGGTGTGGGTGTGAATTGTGTGAAGGGAAATACTTAAAAGATGTTTTTGAGTGCCATAAGATTCCTTGCTTCCATTGATAGATGTGACAATTTGGACAACAAGATGCCTACAGTTCATCTCTCTTATACTAACCGGGTCTGGAGGCATATGTTCCCTCTCTTTTTCCTCTTTCTCTTCAGACAGTGAAACCAGGAAAAGGGCACTAAATAAGTTGTAGTTCCCCTTCAAATTCAAATTGCTAAGATGGCAGGTGTGCTGTCTTAGCTTTGCAACTTGCTATGTGGTGACAACGAAGTCCCTTTATTCTTCTTATTTATTCTTTCTTTATATTTCTTTTCTCGAAGAACCTAATCAAAATGCAGCATCTACTGCTCAAGTTTTAGTACAGGATATAGTGACCTGGTCCGTCACATCTCCATTGTCTGCTGGTCTTATGAGTCAGATAGACCACAATTTTATGTCATTATCATATGTTCATACGATCATGTTTAGGTGCAACCTTGAGACTTTAATCCTGCTGCTAAACCCCAAAGTATACTTCTTATTCATGTCCTCAATAGCCTCTAATTAAAGGTTTATTATCCCCTATAACTCAGTAAACGCAGCCGCTACTTAATTAATTCTTCTACCTGGAAAGCGTGCAGCTTATTTCTATTTTGCATGAGACATCTTTAGATACATGCTCTGAGAGAAGGACAACATGAAGTGTCAAATCCAAGTTTAGGGACCACATTACAATCTGGCATTGATTAGCAGAATTTAGGAACACTTGTGATCTAAATTAGCATTCATCTTTTGTTAGACATCATAAAACGAATGAAACCAGTGATGCATAATCCATGTCATTGAGTTCAAAGCAGGCATTGATGTACTCCTTATGCACCCCATAAATACTCTTTGCACAGAGTTAAGATGTCGAAGAGGAGGTAGCAGCATTGTTTAGCAGTCCAGAGTTGTATCAAATTGAACTTTAAGAATCTCTATATATGTTTGTAAATGTGGGTTTTGGAGGAACCTTTGATCAGTCATCCACTTCCAATAAAAAAAAAAAACATTACATGTACTATGTATGTTAGTTTGACCTCGATACAATCTAGGGTTTGGGAAATTTATTGTACAGTCAGTCATATGGACATGAATTGGTCCAAGATTACAAAGGAATACTTGAGGGATTAGAACTAGAAGGTTTGGAGTAAAGTGCTTTGATCATGGAATTGAATATTTTGATATCGGAAGGCAGGCGAAAAAGGCTCCAAAATCTTTGAACAGCTCCATTGTCTAGACCTAACCGAGGGTCTTAATCTCTCTGATGTTGATATCAGTGGATTTAGTCAGAAGAAGAAAAAGCCTGTGCAAGCCAAGATCCAATGGCATCAAATTAATGTGTAGTTTTCTGGCATGAAGAACCTTGATTATTGGTGAAATGACATCATTCAAGGAATGAAGCAAAACATTAGTTTTAGATAAAGCTTGTTTTAAAATGACCTCTTAGGAGGTTTACATCAGGCAAACTTCCAGGTTAAGTTACTTTTGAGAGAGGATGAATTGAAGTCATCAGATGTGGGTTGTTTTAGGCATCCTCGCTGTTGCAGTACTATAATAGAGAAGAAGAATTAGGAGCAGTGTGAGACTAAAAGGAGCCTATAAAACAGCCTTGTGCAACTATATATCTCTCTCTCTCTAACTTTCCTTTATTCTTTTGAGCTTATAGAAATGAGTCAGTGTACGCTTGGTAGGAAGGTGATGAGGTAACTTCTCAGGGTAAGGAGCCTCAAAGCCATGCATTACTTAAACCTGTTTTGACCATATATTCCTTTATATCTCTCTTTATTAAGAAAGCAGGAGAGAAGAGATCCCATTTGCCTTCCATTCCACTTCCTTTCCCTTGTCTATCTTCCATATGTCCATTTGTGCTTCGTAGATAACAGCACGAGGATGGAAGAAGACAGAGTCTTGTAAGCAGTGGAGCTTCTTCTTCCCACTTTTGGAACAAAACACCATTTCCCAGCTTCAACTATAAGCTGTGAGTGGCAAAGGCCGTGATCATAGGATGTCACTGCAAGAGATAGTCTCTGAGACCAAGCCTACAGCCTCGCCCGATCTATCTTTACACATCGGGCCTCCATGCGTCGTCCCTTCTTCGCCCTCCAACGCAGACAGCGTCTCCCGAGTCTCTTCGGAGGCCAACATCCATCAGAGGTTTCGAGGACCGCCACCACAGGTTAACGACGATCGCAATCCTAAGTCTGGACTCGTTCAGCAAGGGTTTTCCTCCTTCCTTTCATCATCATCATCTTCTTCTAATGGCTATTCGAACAATGTATACCTGATGGGTTCCTACTTGCACCCACCCAACGGGAGCCAACCTTCAGTCTCGTCTTACCAGTGGACGTCTCAGCTACCACCACCGACATGGATTGCAGGGTTATACCGCCACCTCCCTTGTGGTGTAGGATCTTTGTCGAGATCAGGGTTTATGCCGAGATATCCGACGAAGCGGAGCACGAGGGCGCCAAGGATGCGGTGGACCAGCAGCCTGCATGCTCGCTTTGTCCATGCCGTCGAGCTCCTCGGCGGCCACGAGAGTATGCCTCCTGATCTTGCACCCACTATTACCACCTTTGTGTAGTGTGATCTTACATTTTTTGTGCTTATGACTGTTTGATCTGTGCATATATGTTGCTTTTGTGGTGGTTTGGCACCAGGAGCTACGCCAAAGTCGATTCTGGAGCTCATGGACGTGAAAGATCTTACTCTCGCCCATGTCAAGAGCCACTTGCAGGTATTCTTTTTGAACTACCTTTCATCTCTCTCTCGTTGTGCAGAGTAGCCAATTGATGCAGTGAACGAGTAAATGAATGAGTGAACGCGTCGTGAGTTGGTTTCTCCACAGACAGGAAGACTGAGACAAAAATAAGCTATCATTCCACAATAATAAGAAGAAGATATAAACAATTCTCAACGGAAGCATCAACCTCGTTGGTAATCTAATAAACAAAGGAAAACAAAGGACGAGAAGCTCTAATTGTTTCATGCGTATATGGATTTTAGCTGAGTTCACCTGGATCATTTCCATTCTCTCTCTCTCTCTCTCTCTCTCTTTTTCTCTCTCTCTCTCTCTACTGTAGTAGCATCACTTCACTGCCATCTTCCACTAATTTTCCTCGCGCTCTCGGTCTCTCTTTAATGGCCTTGGTGAACCTTTCCTCTTCTTTCTTTTTGTCCTTGCAGATGTACAGAACTATTAAGTCGACTGACAAGCCTGCAGCTTCCTCAGGTAAACTATGTTGTTCACTAGATCTCTGTACTGATCTGATGGCTACAAGTAATCTGTTCCATCTTTTCTCAAGGCCAATCTGATGGCTCTGGTGAAGAAGATTTGGTACCTGGTGAAGGTCATCTACCGATAATGGATCACAAGGTCTCCGATGCACCAAAGCAAGTCCATCCTTTGGACTCTGACATCGGATGGATCAACTCATCCAGGTAAAGACGTACACAGACAATCCTTCTCTCAGGGCGTACAGGTTTTTTCTTCATCAGCAGAATAGATTTCTTTGTTTCACTGATGCTTTTAAGCTTAATTAGGTTAGAAACATCGGCTCCACCTCCATTGAAATTCTATCATGGCAGCTTTTACTTTTATGTCTCCTTTTATGCTCTGTGATATCTTGCAGGCTGATTTAAAGCAAAAGACTGATGAAAAACACCGAATCCGCTAGCTAGTCGAAAAGTCGATCAGAGCCCATACTTTGTGAATTAGGATATCATGTTCTTTTTACAGTGATGTTTATGATAAAAAGAAGAATAAAAAAGCTGACATCCTCTCACTAAGCGCTACTAAGTTGTTAAAAGCATGTCATGTTTTTTGGGATTTGGTTTGGCTATTTGCTACACTACTCCTGGAATGTTTTTTTTGGCTTCATTCATTTGCTTCTTATGCAGCATTTGAATTGGGTTACGGATGATTAATTTGTTGATTAGTGGTTTACCAATATTGTGTTAGAAAGTACCTTGTTCCTCCTGACCATATCATGGGACTGACGCTGACACAAGGTCACATAAGCTTCAACACACTGCATGTTAGAGCCAACTCCTGTTCCATTATTCATCGTCAGGGATACCTAACATAGGTTGTATCTCGATTACATTAATGCTCAAAATCCTTGCTCTTAACTCTTTACACTACTTATCATACTTCATCTGGTGCCTTCTATACCCTCATTAAGACTGGCTAAAGAAGAAAGAGAGAAAGAGACACAGCAAATAAGATACAACAGTTGTAGGGTTTCGCTATATTGGAATAAGACTACTACAACCTAAAAGGCAACTACAACAAACTTCTCTCCTCATGATAGCAACCTTTTACATATTTTTATAACTATTTTCGATTAAATGACCCACCAAAATGTGTCGAGAAACAAAAATAAATTGACTTGGACTACTTTAAATAACAATCAGAATCTCAAACAACTACTTGTTCCTTCAAGAACAATGGAGACCTTCCAAACAGTGATATTAATTTAGGGCTAAAATTTGTGTGCCACTTTGACCTATTATTATTATTATTATTATTATTATTATTTCTTTCTTTCTTGAAATACATAGTCCGTTTCGACAAAAAATTTTCTTGTTAAGTTGAGCACTTTGAACTCTTATGACTGCAACTCTTTTCCAGCTTGCATTTAGCAGCAAAGTAGATTTGCTGGCATTCTTCTTCATACGTAGTTGCATAACATGCCTTGCAACTTCATGTAACAATATTGTCTCATTTTCCTTGATATTATTCATCTTAAAAATCCTAAAATCTGATTCAATGAAACTCATTCCACCGACTTCTATTAAATTTCAGCAGACAAGAATGGATGCAAATCAACTCAAATGGCATCAACTCTGCTGTGCTTCGATCGACTTCTCTCTCATCACAAATTGAGGTACTTGTAACATTTCATTCTTAATCGATTCCATTCAAATGCATGCATGTGTCTCTAACTCTATATATATTGCACTTCTCATTACGATTTTTATCCGATGCATGTACATCAAATTTAGAAGATGTGGGGATGACATTGTCGTATTCTTACCTTGAACAGGATGGTTATTGTAGATCAAGTAGCACAGATGATTCTTGTCAAGAACACCAAATCCCTAGCTTGGAGTTCACCTTGGGGAGATCAGATTGGCATTCAAAGTAGCATGCATGAGTTGCATGCTTAAAGCCCCTGCAACAGCTGTTTAAATTCTTTGAGACATCTGATTCAACAGGGATGGTGCATATGAACAATGAGAAGCTGATCGAGCTACTTGCTTATATATTGAGCATTTGTTTTGGTTCTTCCTTTTCTACCTTGTTTGTACACGTTGTAATATTTTGTTAATTCGTGTAGATATATTATTATTCTTCTTCCAGTACCTATAGATGGATTATGCAACCAAGATGGAATTAGATGTGATGTAAGAAATTAAATAAAGTGTGACCATTATGGAGAATGGCTATGGTCCATGTCTCTTATTTTCTTTCGTTTTTCTTTTCGATTTCATAGTTTTTCCCCCAACAATATTTCAGTATTTCCTCTTTATAATATTTTCCTTTTGTTGTGATATTTTTATTCGTAGGTTTCAGGAAATGACGTAGATAAGAGATGAAACTATTTGGATAGCTCATTTAAGTGTAGCAAAATGTAGAACTCAATTGTATATGTATCCTAAACACTTTTGGGGCTTCTTTGTTAACCACGTCGCCCATATAAGTTGATTAATCAACAGTACAGTATTTGATACTATGTGGTGGAGTTCAAGAAAAAAAAATTAAATGAATTTTTTAACACTAATAGTGCGAGAAATAGAAGAGATTTCACCACTTTTTTTTTTTTTTTAAAGCTTTTGTTAGATTACCCTCCTACAATGTTAGATCTCCTAAAAAATCACTTTGGATAAATTTAAATAAAAAAATAAAAAAATTGAAAAGTAATTATCACTAGTAAATTATATAACCTTTTGTATTCAACTAAGAATATTATATAAAAAGTTAATTGACATAATAATATTCAGGGAGTACCATGAAGAATTGGGATATTAAGATTTGTTAATATTCATTGTCAAATGATATCGAAAGAATTGTTTTTTACTCTCTCTCTCTCTCTCTCTCTTGTTACTAATGATGAGAGGCCCATAAAGTCTTGGCACAAGACATAATAAATATGATACAAAAGTGCCTTGTCTAGAAAAAAGAAAAAAAGAAAAACAAAGGGAAGAAAGAAAGAAAGCATACAAACATATAACTAATGTAATATTTGTAGTCTCTATAAATTACAAATATAAAAACATAAAGATTCGAGCAGGAGGATTCATTAAGAATGATTCACTTTGGTAAGTACCATACAAATTTAGTCTTTTGGTGGATCAAAATGACATTTTTCATATTAGAAATGACTAGGTTTTATAATGTGATGTTAAATATGCTTATTATCGTTTCTTATTTCATTAAAAAGTGATCTCCGTCGCCGCTTCTCTAACCTGCTCCCATTCTAAATGACAAACACGCACCGCCCGCTCATTCGGCCTCCTTGCTGAATAGTTTAAGGAACACCACGTCGACGAGGCAGCTGACCAGGCACGTTAAACAGCTACCTACCCCGTCATTCACACGGCGTTCTTACCTTACTTCTGGTATGTCGTTTCTGTGGGTCCCCCACGTAACAGTTCCACGTCACGGGATTAGCTGCTGGTGGCCGCCAAGTTTCGTATTCTTACCCTTCGGGAGTTACGCGAACCAACTTCCGCGGCTTGGTCGGCTGATGTGTTGCGTGGGACCCAGTAGAGCACCTGCTTCTGGCAACAACGTATCCTTTTCTTACCCTTCGAGAGTTACCTAAACGGGATTTGTTGTTTTCTGTGGGACCCATTAGATCATCAAGGAGTCCGCAAACGGAAGTACGCCCACCCCGATTTTACCTTGTTTGTGATTCGTGCTCCACGCGGGACACACATGTACCAGCTCCACGTCTCGCGATCACCCGGCGTTGATCGCCAAATATGCTTTTCTTACCCTTCGCGACTCCTCCAGACGACTTTCCCAGCCCGTGGTTTGGTACGTCCATGGGTTGGTAAACCCCCATCCCTCCACCATCGCATGATAACTCTACGGGTCGACCGGTAACCTTTTGATTGGATAACATTCTCGTTGCCTACGGGTCGGTCCTTCCCCCCTGCCTTCGTCCCACCGCTCTCGTGTCTCCCGCCTGCACGCCACTTCCCTCCTATAAAACCTGGCCGACCCCATCGACCAGCCCCACATTCTCCACCGAATCAGTACTTCCTTCCATTGCCCTTGTCTCTCTTCTCTCGATTTGTCAGAGCCATGGCCGGCGTCGCGCTCGAGACCACGGCTCTGTCCCTCGTCCTCCTTGCCGTAGCGACGGTGATGCTAGCCCTCCTCCCTTGCTCCGCGGAGCTGCCGCGGTTTGAGCGCCCGGCCAAGGCCGACGGGTCCCTCAGCCTCTTGGTCGTCGGAGATTGGGGAAGGAAAGGGCAATTCAATCAATCGCAAGTCGCAGCTCAGGCAAACCTCGTCTTCTCAGCTTTTTTTTTTTGTTCGTCTCCAATATCTTAAAAAATGCCATTCTCTTCATAGTTCGATCGCCCCTTTCACAAAACAAACCAAAAGATCCCTTTTCGCCCCCTACCTTCCCTCAAAGAATCTACTTTTCAGAGTAGTTTATTTCTATTTTGCCTTCCAAGTGAAGAAAGATGAGATGGAAAGGTCTCATTATGTTGAACAAGGTAATGGCAATTGGGGAGGATCGAAATTTTAGCTGGTGGAAGTCCATTTTGTTGATTGTTCATGGAATGTGCCCTTCTAGTTCAGTAATGGATCATTTCAAGCTTAACTTGTTCGCATGGTAAAAGATGTTGCAGGTTATAATTCATTTGTTTACAAGGCCATTTTATGTGTATGTATATGTACGTAGATGGGAAAGATCGGAGAGGAGATGGATATAGATTTGGTTATATCCACCGGAGATAATTTCTATGATAATGGCCTCAAAGATGTCCGAGATAAGGCATTTGAGGAGTCATTCACCAACGTATACACTGCAAAGAGCCTGCAAAAGCAATGGTACAGCGGTAAGCCAATCAGATGGATGACAATGTGTTCATTCTGCTTTACCTATTTGATCAATCTATTCTGGTGTGTGTTTCTAGTTTTGGGCAATCATGACTACAGAGGTGATGTGTTAGCAGAGTTGAGCCCTCTTCTCCAAAAGATCGATAGCCGATGGCTTTGCTTGAGATCCTTCATCCTTAATGCAGGTGAAATTTGTTCGGCCTCACGACTATTTGATCCTAGTATCTTTCTCATGGTTGTTTCTGTGTGGCCAGAAATTGTGGACTTCTTCTTTGTGGACACCACTCCCTTTGTGGAATCTTATTGGACCAACCCAGAGAATGATCACTATGACTGGAGAGATGTGGCACCTCGTGAAACATACATCTCAGATCTCTTAAAGGTGTATTTGCATGCATCTTCAAGCATCCTATTTAGTCAAATATATGAGGAAGTTTAATGGCGAAGAACACAAGACTAAACAATCTTATTGTCATTAGGATTTGGATGCTGCACTGGAAGCATCTTCGGCACCGTGGAAGATTGTTGTTGGACACCATACGATGAGAAGTGCCAGTCATCATGGAGACACAGCTGAGCTTCTCAGTTTGCTTCTGCCGATTCTTAAGGTAATCCAATTCCTAGACCTTGTGCAAAGGACAACTTCTTGGTTATCCAGATCTTGATCCTGATAAAGCCACAGGCAAATGGTGTTGATCTATACATCAATGGACATGATCATTGCCTTCAGCACATCAGCAGCAATGACAGGTGAAGTATCTGCTGGATTTTCGATACTGATTGTTTTTGGAGATTCCATCAATCTGAAAATAATTCTTCATTGGCAGTAAAATCCAGTATCTGACAAGCGGCGGCGGTTCGATGGCATGGAGAGGAGTCTTCACTCCAACCTCCGACAAGCTTCGATTCTTCTACGATGGTCAAGGTTTCATGTCGCTGCAGCTAACAAGGACAGCTGCTGACATTGTGTTCTACGATGTGTTTGGCCATGTTCTTCATGAATGGAGTGCGAGCAAACACCTCCACCCTGCAGTGTAGGACATGACAAGATTTGCGTGGGTCACTCGTGGATATGTTGCCATTGAAGAAGTTAGGATTGGGATGCCTCTGCCCTTGGAATTGGGTACCTTAAGCGTCTGCTAGTTAAGATGATACTGTGGCACTGTACAAGAGAGAATTCAAGGATCATTCATACAGTTATACTCAAAGTTACATGATAATGAAAATTATATTGCCTATGATTGATCTTCTGTGACTGTTTCCACTACATTTGCCTTCAATTTTGGTGTCCAATCTTTCCTTTCCTTTTCCTTGAACAGAAGATGCTAGTTATGCTTCTTGACTCTGAGGCACAATGTGAGTCTTACATAGGGACAATAAGAGAAGAGATTTCACTTGTAAGGTTGGTTTTTTCGCACAGTCTCTTGCACATCTAAGAGACCATGAAGATGAAGACAAAAATGAGTCGATAGCACATTGGATTTAAAGTCAAGCAGAGCAGCCAAATAAAAGGGCACATACATGAAAGAAAGCTTATGCAAGTATATGACAGCCGATGTAGGCTGATGAAATTGTGAAAGAAAATGCCCTGAGATATACTTGTATTCGTCTCAATTGAAAAGACTAGCAACTCCATCGGTGACTTCCTATAATGTGTTAGGATAGGAGCGGCACTAAGTGGATTAAAACTAGTAAGTTTAAAAACGATTTTGTAAATGCATAGAGATTTTGATTCGACAATGAATGACTCGGTGAAAGTAGCTCGAGTAAAGTGAGAAGATAAAAATCGAAAGATTGCTGCTATATAAATAACGGTTTAAGGAAGGTAAACACTTACACATTCGAGGAACATATCAATTTAAAGTTGTTCGGTCAAAATAACCTACATCCACTTACGAAACCTTCTTCGATGAGGCTCCCAACTTTCACTAGCAAATCACTTTGAAGGGGAAGGACAAATACCTCTCTTACAACCTTTTACAAGTGGTTCACACTTTTACAGATTTAAAAAAGAGAAAGAGGGAGGTGAACACTTAAGCTATTGACAACAAGACTTGCTAAAGACTTTGCTAAGGTTTTATCTCAATCTCTAACTTCTCAAAGGTTTTATTCTCTGTTGAGAATTGAGGGGGTATTTATAGACCCTAAGAGGATTCAAATTTGGGTTCCAAATTTTGAATTCTCTTGGGTTCCCGATGTTGGTGGTGTCACTGCTTGTTAGTGGCGATGCCACCGCCTGTTAGTTTCTGACAGATAGTGTACTGGCGGTGCCATCGCCCAGTCTAGCGGTGCCACCACTGGACCTCTCGGATCCTGGGTGGTGCCACCGGCCAGCCCAACGGTACCACCGCCCGATCCTCGGGTTTTGGGCGGTGCCACCGTCCGACCCTACGGGTCACTAGATGGGCTTCAAATCTGGCCCAAACTAGGTAATATCGGGCTCAGTTGGCCCCTAACCAGGATATAAGATTATCCCTTAATCCTAACCATAATTATATACAAACTACGCGACTGAATATATAATTCTAAGCAAGTTTTCAACCGGCAAACGTCAAGTCTCCTTCTAGCGATCTTCCGGCGGACTTTCGATACACCCTCGGATTTCTTCCGGTGGACTCCCAAGAGGCTCCCGATCTTATGGCGAGTTCAGCGAGTAGCCAAGCCTTCTCGGTGATCTCCGCGAACCTCCGATGATCTCTTCGGTGGACTTCTGAAAACTCTAACAAGTCCCCGATTTCTTCTCGGTTGGTTTCGGCAGCATCTCCGACGAATCGTCGGACTCTCGAACACCCATCGAACTTGACTCCAGTAGACTTGCTTTATGTCTTCAAGCTATCGTAGTTAATCCTGCACATGTAAATAAAAGTTCGATGTAGACAATTACTCCTAAGCAATTAATTAAGTTGTTCGACATGTCATTGGTCCTTCGACGCTTTGTCCGATTCTTCGGTGCATCGTCCTCTCTTGCGGCCTATTACCCAATCGGCCAATTGACTCCGCAACTCCGATATCCTTGGCACAATACCCACTCTTCTTGGCCTGATGCCCAAATCCACGGCTCGAAGCCTTCTATCGATACGTCGACAGATCCACCGGCCCTACATCCAATCTTCTGACATGTTCCTCTGGCACAACATGATTTTTCTGCTTTAATTGTCTCATCCTGATCGAAGCATCCTGCGTCACTCAAAACGCATATTAAATCATAAACACATAGCAAGTGGTTTCATCATCAAAATACGAGATTCAACAATCTCCCCCTTTTCGATGATGACAACCACTTGATGACGGAGTTAACCTTAATTCCCGGAGTTTAAACAAACTCCCCATATCAATATGCCATATTGATAGAATCTTGAATTCAAGCCGAATTCAAGTCATTGCAAATATTCATTATGAATATTTACAACACGTTATCATGCATAACATGATCATACTTCTCCCCCTTTGTCATCGATAAAAAGGAGAAGTGTCGCTTTCTATGTGTTTGAGATATAAAGTTCAATACATTGCATGAAAAGATATAGTATTAAATTTGATCATCATGCAATCGAGCAATTAAAGATGTGCAAGTTTAGCATGTTTGCTTTTCTTGAGATAGCAACTGTTTACTTCTCTTTAGACTACAATCTAGCAAATTTTATGATATGTAAGTTTTGCTACATGCAAGCTAGCAAAAAAATTCGAAAGCAAATGCAAGATAGCTTTCTTGTGTAAGCTCATGATTCTTGCTTCCTATTGCAATGTGCAAGTTTTTGAAATATCTAAGTTCAACACATTATATAATTAATATAATCTCCTAGTTTTATCATCATGTAATTATGCTATTATCATCGATATGTAAGGTAGTATGATAGCAGTTACTACAACATACAAGCTAGCAAATTTGGTATGTTTAAGAAAGCATCCATTGCTTCTTGAAATACACAAGTTTGCTAGATGTGCAAGTTAGCATATTTTGCTTCTTGAGATAGGCAAGATTGCACATTTGGTATGCAAATTTATAGTATGCAAGTTATCAACTTTTACACATAAAAAGTTAGCAAAAAGATGTGCAAGATGGATTATTTTGCCTCTTTTCAAAATATGTAACTTGACACATATTGCTTCTTTGAGATTTGCAAATAGCACTTTTGCTTAAGACTATAAGATAGCATTTCTTGCTTTTGAGTTGAGCAAACTAATAAGTTTTGTTCCTTTTTGCGATATGTACATTTGTAATTTTTGCTTGTCTTGTGCAAGCTAGCTAGCTATCTCTCCCTTTGTCATTGTCAAAAAGAAAGGAAAACCCTTTACATCAATTTCTAAATCATGACAAAGGTAAGTATCAATCTTATTTGTTCATCATTATGTTTTCAAATTAAAATATGCACAATTTCAAAACTTTATATTTATATCCTTACTTCATGCATTATACAAATATATTAATCACTATGGGCATATCATATATGATACATCATTTTGGTAATAAATCATAGTATTTATTAATATTTTAATCATGATATCAAGCATTCATCATTTAGAGCATTCATGATGCACATTATATGCATATATCATCACAATAAAAAGTAATTGCATGCATAATTTCAAATCATAAATATTTCAAATCATGATGATATTAATTTATTAAATTGCATCCTACCATACATGATCAAAACTTCTCCCCATTTGTATTTCATGCGTAATTTCATTTCATCACATTAGGAGTATCAAGAGGAATTAATTGGGTGATGAGATAAATATTTCATGAATACATAGAATTGTATAAAAAATTATATCATAAGTGTTTCATACATTCATATATCATATGAAGGAATATAAACAAAAATTGGTGATGAAACATTACTTCATGAATGCAATAAAATTCATATAGCATATCATGATTTATTAGAACTAGTCTTCTTTTTGGTGAATAGAAAAAATAGTAGGAGAGTAAGATCTCAATTCATGCATATCAAATATTCAATCATCAAAATCATGATTCATCTAGAAAATGCTCCTCTTTAAATATTCAAAGAGAGATCTTACGAGATCAAATAATAAGAGATTTTCAAATAAAATTTTAAGTTAAGAATTAAAAAAAAAGATATTCTCTTTAGTAAATCACAAAAGAAAACGTAGGAGAAAAAAATTTCAATTTATACATAAGAACTCTTATGATTCATATTGAAAATTTTCTCAAAATGTAAGAGAATAAAGAGTAAGAAATCTTGATTCATAAAGGATTTCATGTTATAAATTTCAAGAGATCAGGATCATAATTTCGATAAAAAATTATTTAAATTTAAATAATCAAAATCATTATCAAAATCCAAGATATTCACAAAATGATACAAATGGATTCATCAAAATCAATAAGATAGAGCAAAATAATTTTCAAGAAGAATGTTTTCCTCTTTTTGGTTGTTTCAAAACATATGATTTTGTTTCATTTATGCCAAATAAAAATATGAATCATGTTTAAAATCGAAAGTGTAAGATTTATTACAACAAAGATGAATAAGGTACTTTCATTATGGTAAAGATCAATAATCCGTAAATCGTAAGATTCATCGTGCATAATTTCAAAATTTATTAAGCATGATCATTATGCATGACACTAAAACATGGTTTCAAAATGTTTAATATTTTCATTACACAATTTCATCATTATGTATCATCATATTTTCAAATTCGAACATGCGCAATTTCAAAACTATATCTTTCATTTTTCATGCATGATACAAATAACTCAATCATCATTATGAGCATATTATGTATGATATTCAAGCATTCATGATACATCATTTTGGTAACATGATCATAGCTTTTCAAATGATGGTATCTAAATGTCAAAGTTCATTACATCCTATCATGCATAATCATTAACTTCTCATTTGTATTTCATATATTATTCAAAATATGAAGAGAATTTTGGTGATGAAATATACATTTCATGAATGCAAGAAATTTTACATAATAAAATTCAAGTCATAAATTAGCAAGATGTCGAGTAGCATAGGTTAATTTGAATAAATCATTTTTAGTGAATACCAAGAAGAATCACATCATGAAAGAATTTTGATTCATGGAAAAATTTCATGTATCGAGAAATTAAGATGATAATTTATAAAAAAATATTACAAGTTATATTTAAGAGAAAAATCATCATTCGTTTTCAACTCATTCAATTTGTCAAATCAATTTCATGATTTTGATATAACTCATTTCAAATTCAAATCATTAAATCAAAATCATTTTCAAGAGATTCATATAAATCAATAAGATAGAGAAAAACAATTTTCAAGAACATTGCTTTTCTCTTTCTAGTTATTTAAATTCATGTCATTTATTTCATTTATGCTAGATAAATATGTGCATCAATATTTAGGATCGAAAAATGAATTTTGTCATAAAAACCATCAATATCAATAAACCGCAAAAATTATTATGTATAACTTTACAATCTCATGCATAAAATCATCAAATCATAGTATCAAAATTTCAATATTTTCATTCCATCATTTTTCATTGGTTTCATTGAACATAATTTTGAATGATTCTTACGGATAACTAAAATTTCTTTAGTTTTAATTTATGTGATTGACTTTATATTAGCATTCTCAAATTTTGTTCTTAAGTCAAAACCATATATCATGTTAGACAACCAAAGACAAAGTTTGAAAAAAAGATCATCATAAAGTCTTCTATTCAAAAGCTATGCATCATTATTAAGCATAATATTAAACTTCTCAATATTTTCATTAAGACATCAAGCATAGTATCAATCAAAATCGCAAATCATCAAAATACACATTCTTACTTCTCAAACACATACATAAGATTTATATTTAAATTTTTATTATATTTTTATTTTTAAATATTAAATTATTAAACATGTAATTTTCAAGAAAATTAATCCTAAACTAAATTAAAAATAACTCATGAAAAGTATTATGTAATTTCAAAATAAATTAGGGGGATTTCGATTACCTCTTCGTTGAAAGCGGTTAAGGCGTAGTTTGCCACCTCGCCTTTCTTGCGTTCAAAGCAAGTAGTTCCATTCTTTTTGCTTTTTAATTTTTGTTTCATTTGTAGTTTAAGTTCACCATCACTTGAGCTTATGCACGAGTGGTCTCATGTGTTCTATGTCCCAAATCCTTCATGTATTTTGGAAGATTGTTCTCGAGTTCTCTTTTTATCATATTGTTCATTTCGTAAGTCATTAAAGACCCAATTAGTTCTTCGAGAGGAAATGTCTTAAGGTCCTTGGCCTCTTGAATGACCGTAACTTTTGGATCCCAACTTTTTAGAAGAGATCTTAAGATTTTAGTTACTAGTTCAAAGTTAGAAAAACTTTTACTAAGAGTTTTGAGTTCATTGATGACATCCGTGAAACGTGCACATGTCTCCGATGGATTCACTATTTGGAAAAGTTCGTAAGAGTGCACAAGAATGTTAATTTTGGACTCTTTCACTCGACTAGTGCCTTCATGAGTGACCTTAAGAGTTCTCCAAATATCAAAAGCTGAATCACAAATCGAAATACGATTAAATTTATTTTTGTCAGGTGCACAATATAAGGCATTCATAGCCTTTGCATTTAAAGCAGAAACTTTCTTCTCCGATTCATCCCATTCACTCATTGGAAGAGAAGATTTTTGAAATCCATTTTCAATAATATTCCAAAGCTCGAGATTCAACGAAAGTAAGAAAACTCTCATTCAAGTTTTCCAATAAGTGTAGTCCGTCCCATTGAAAAAGGAAGGACGAATGAGAGAGTGACCCTCTTGAAAGCCATAAAGAGTCATTTCTATTTAGGTGTTAGGACGAATGAGAGAGTGACCCTCTTGAGAGCCATAAAGAGTTATTTCTATTTGGGTGTTAAACCAAAGTAGAAAATCGTGGCTCTAAAACAAATTGTTAGGATTGGAGCAAAGCACTAAGAGGGGAGGGGGTGAATTAGTGCAGCGGATTAAAACTCGTAAGTTTGAAAACGATTTCATAAATACGTAGAGATTTTGATTCGATAATGAATGACTTGGTGAAAGTAGCTCGAACTCGAATAAAGTGAGAAATAAAAACTGAAAGCTTGCTGCTATGTAAATAATGGTTTAAGAAAGGTAAACACTCACACATTCAAAGAACACACCAATTTAAAGTGGTTCAGTCAAAATGACCTACATCCACTTGCGAAGCTTTCTTCGATGAGGCTCCTGTTGAATCTCGTATTTTGATGATGAAACTACTTGATATATGTTTATAATTTAATCTGCGTTTTGAGTGACGCAGGATGCTTCGATCAGGATGAGACAATTAAAGCAGGAAAATCATATTGTGCCGAAGGAACATGTCAGAAGATTGGACGTCGGGTCGGTGGATCGGTCGACGATATATCGAAAGGCTTCGGGCCGTGGACTCGAACATCGAGGCCAAGAAGAGCGGGTATTGTGCCAAGGATATCGGAGTTGCAGAGTCAACTGGCCGATTGGGCAATAGGGCTGCAGGAGAGGACGATCTTGTAGAAGAATCGGACGGAAGCGTCGAGAGACCAATGACATGCCTGGGACAACTTGGTTAATTGCTTAGGATTAATTGTCTCGATCGAAGTTTTGTTTTGTTGTGCAGGATTAGCTACGATGAAAGTTAGACAAGCAGCAGGGAGTTGCGCCGGAGTCAAGATCATGATCACGTTGGGAGTTCGAGAGTTCGACGGAAGTTTGGACGGTCGTCCGGAGGTTCCGTGAGAACAGATCCCAGAAGTCCAAGCTTGCTGCTTGGCTTCGTCGGAACTTCGCCAAGTGGATCGTCGCAAAGTCCAGGAGTATGCGGAAGTCCCAGAAGAATCACCGAGGGTTCATCGGATGATCGACGGAAGTTCGCCGGAAACTCGCCGGAAGAAGCGATTGACACATTGGAGCAAAGCTGCAGAAATTGTCTTAGATTTAATCATAGTTAGCACATTGATTAAGTTGGAAAATGGGAGGTGATCCCATTAGCTTAATCTTGGGGCAATTGGGCCCCTGAAAAGATTGAAATTGGGTCGAATGGAGCTTACCATTTGGACCCTGATTGCACCAGGAGGTGCAACCGCCTAGGCTAGGAGGTGGCACCGCCTGGGCTATGTCTCCCAGCGAGATCGGCGGTGCAACCGCCTGAGCAAGAGGTGCAACCGCCTGGGCTCGATCTCGAAGCTTTGCCGGGCGGTGCAACCTCTCGGTCAAAGGCGGTGCAACCGCCGAGCTCGATCTTCGAGCTCTAGCAAAGAGGTGCAACGCCTCGACAGAGGTGGCACCGCCCGAGGCTCGATCTTCGAGCTCGCCGGCGGTGCAACCTCTCCAATCGAGAGGTGTAATCACTGATCCGGAATTCGGGATTTGATCGATTTTGAGCTCTAAATTTGAACTGGGTTGGGGCCTATAAATACCCCACCCATTCGGCCACAGAAAGAGCAAAGAGATCCACACCGAATTCTTGATCTTTTCTATGATTCTAAGAGCTCAAATCTGTGTAAAGTCCAAAAGTTCTCCTCTTCTGTTCTTCAAGTCTTGAGTTGTAAAGAGAGGAGAGAAAGGATCTGTAAGGGTTGTCTCCCCGAGCCCGTCAAAAGGAGAGAAACTGTAAAGGGAAGTTGGCCTTCGCCCATTGAAGGAAGGCAGCTAGTTGACGTCGGTGACCTCGTGGGAGGAGGAAGCCAAAAGTGGAGTAGGTCAAGACCGACCGAACCACTCTAAATCTCTGGTTTGCTTTTACTTTGAGCACTTTATCATTACTGCAAACCTCCTACATAGCTACTGCCCTCTGCGCTTTTACGAACGAGTCTCTAAATTCTGATCTTTCCGAATTTGCATTCAGACGTAAATCGGTGTCTTCGTATGATTTTTACGCTGCTGTTTACGCTTACGTTTTGATTCCATTTATAACTGCAAATTGCTTTCTGCGTATTCATAAAACACTTTTCAAAGTTCAAAACTGCATTTAGACATAAAATTACGCTTTGACATAAAATTGCGTTTAGACGTAAAACAGCGTTTAGACGCAAAACTGCGTTTAGACGTAAAACTGCGTTTAGACGCAAAACTACGTTTAGACGCAAAACTGCGTTTAGACGTAAAACTGCATTTAGACGTAAATCGGCTTTCCTCGTACAATCATCAGATTTCAGTTTACGTTTATATCTTGATTTCAACTACATACTGCCTTCTGCGATTTTACAAACGAGTTTCAAAGTTTAGACGTAAATCTGTGTTTAGACGTAAATCTGCGTTTAGACGTAAATCTGCGTTTAGACGTAAATCTGCTTTTTGCAGATTACTTTTTGAGCTGTACAATAGCAGCACACTGTCTTTATACTTCTACTTGAACTGCGTGTTATCTAAACAAGTGATTTACTAATCGACACTTAGACGTAAATCTGTTTCTTCGCATTTAACGCCGGATTTCAGTTTTGCCGATATTCTCGGTTTTCATCATTGCTGCAAACTGCCTGCATAGATAGACTGTAACCTTGCTTAGTATCAACTCTCATACAGAGTTGTCCTTATCATTCAAACGTAGCTTTCGGTTTTAATCGCAGAAAGTTTTCCGCTGCACTAATTCACCCCCCCCCCTCTTAGTGCTCTCGATCCTAACAATTGGTATCAGAGCGGGGTATTTCTCATTTCGGATTTACACCCGAGAGAAATGGCTCTTCAAGAGGGCTTTTCGGTCTTTCGTCCACCGTTCTTCAATGGATTGGACTACACTTATTGGAAAACTCGAATGAGAGTTTTCTTGATTTTCTAAATCTGGATTTATGGAATATCGTTGAAAAAGTTTTTTCAACTTCCCTCTAAACCGATGAACGAATGGTCGGATTTAGAGAAGAAGTATTTTTCTTTAAACATAAAGGCTATGAATGCCTTATTTTTTGCTTTGGACAAAAATGAGTTCAATCGGGTTTCTTTGTGTAAACGGCTTTTGATATCTCGGCGACTCTTGAAATCACGACGAGGGAATTAGTAGAGTCAAAGACTCGAAAGTTAATATTTTACTGCATGATTTCGAAGCTTTTCATATGAAACCAAGTTTAAACCGTTGTTGACATGTACACCCGTTTTACTGGATGTCGTCAATGGTTTAAAATCACTTGGTAAAAGCTTTTCGGATTTTGAACTTGTTAACAAAGTTTTGCGCTCACTTTCTAAAACTTGGGATTCAAAAGTAACTGCTATTCAAGAATCGAAAAACTTGAACCAATTTCCACTTGAAGAACTAATTGGTTCATTGATGACATATGAAATGGTGCACAATGCACATGATGAACGTGTTGAACACAATCACCTTCCAAAGAACATGAAGGATTTGGAACATAGAACATTTGAAGACCACTCGAGCATAAGCTCAAGTGATGGTGAACTTAAACTACAAATGAAACGAAAATTAAAAAGCAAAAAGAATGGAACTACTTGCTTTGAACGCAAGAAGAAGAACAAAAATTGGGATGAATCGAGCTCCTCCGAAGACGAGGAGAAAATCAACAAAGGCTAGGTGGCAAACCACGCCTTTTACGCTTTTAAATGATTTGAGGTAATCAAAATGCCTTTAATTTACTTTGAAATTACATGATGCTTTTTTCATAAAGCATTTTTTTAATTTTCTTGAAAATTGCATGTTTAATAATCTTATAATGAAAATACAAACAATTAGGAATCATGCTTATCATTCTAGTAATTTTGAAAATAATCATGAAAATTGCATGTTTATGATAAACAAAATGATTTTGATTAAAAAATACCTTATGAAATCATGCTATATGTGGTTGAGAAGTAATAATGTGTATCATGTTAATTTCCATTGTTATTTTCGATGAAATCATGAATCTATTTATAAATTTTGTGAGCCATAAAAATGATTTTGATAATTTAAAATTGAAATAAGTTTTATCAAAATCATGATCTTGATTTATCAAATTGAATGAATTGAAAATGAATAATGAATTTTCTCTTGAATGATTGTGACTTGTATTCCTTGTATTCATGATATGATTTTTATGCAATTCTTTGTACTCATGAAATATTTATCTCATCACCCAATTATTCCTTTTCAATACTCCTCAAGTGATGATATGAATGCACGAGATATTCATGAATTTATTTTGATGTTTGCAAATGAGAAGTTTCGATCATGCATAGTAGGATGCAATGTCACAAATTAATATCATGATGATTTAAAATATTTATGATTTGGAATGATGCACATGTTTTTTTTATGTGTATCATGAATGCTTTAAATGATAAATGTTTGGAATCATGATTAAAATGAAGTGATAAATACTGATTCAATGTTCGGTATCATGAATACTTCATTATCATACATTAAAATAGTGATAAATATTTTGAAAATAAATGATTGTATCATGTTAGATGATTTTATATATTGTGCATGATAAGCTATAAGTGGTGATTGAAACAATGATTGAAATAATATGAATGATGATTTGGAATCATGCATATAATAATGAGTTTATTTGTTTTGAAAATGTGCATGTTTTAATTTGAAAATATAATGATGCACAAATAAGATTGATACTAACCTTTGTCATGATTTAAAAAATTGATGTAAAGGGTTTTTCCCTTCTTTTTGACAATGACAAAAGGAGAGATAGCTAGCTTGCACAATTCAAGAAGAAAGCAAAAATTGCACTTCTCAAAAGAGAAGAAATTGCTAACTTGAACATCTCAAAATTGCTAGCTTGCGGGCCTTAAAATGTAGAAATTTTTTGCTAGCCTGTATATGGTAAACTTGCTATCATACCACCATGATAATGAGCATGCCTTATCTTCATAATTATATTTGAAAAACTATGACAAAAATATGTCCGAATGATTAAACGTGTTAAAAATATTTTTTCGGACTTTTTTGATTGAATGATCAAATCACCTGATTGCCATAATAATTTTACACAATTACTTGCCATGATTACATGTTGGAAATTAAGTGCTTAAATACAAAATTTTTATGATAATAAGCATGTTTTACCTTCATGATTGTAATTGAATATCTCTAGTAAAACTCTGTCCGAATGTATGAAAGTGTCAAATTTCATTTTCGGATTTTCCTGATCCTAACAATTGGATTTTCTTGATATATTATCCTCTTCCGAATTTAACAAGCATATGTCATATCAAGTTTAATTCACATCATTGATTTTTGACATATGGAATCATCTAGCAAATGCACTTATCATGTGAAAAATATTTTTCGAAAAACATATTTGATGATTCCCTCTTACCAAAGGAAGATATTTTTACATACAAGGATTTGACTCACTTACATATCTTAATCCTTGCAAAAATGAAGTGTGCTTTAATATCTTATCGATTTGAACTTCACATATGACTTTCCTCCTTCATGTAAAAAGATAACAAATAAAAAGGAAGAAGCAATAAAAGCTATCTCCATGTCATGTTTTCCTCGAGATGTTTGCATTACTGGTATCCTATCACTCTGGAAAATGACATGAACCAACTTATGGCATCGCACTTATATTTAAAATTTGTTTATATCGTTCTTCTTGTTGTTGATGACAAAGGGGGAGAAATATATGAATTGATATGTTTGCTATCACTAATGGTTGCTATCACTAATGCTGATATGTTTGCTATCACTAATGATGATATGGTTGCTATTACTGATGTTGATATGCTTGCTATCACTAATGATGAAATGGTTGCTATTACTGATGTTGATATGTTTGCTATCACTGATGTTGATATGGTTGCTATCACTGATGCTATGATTAGGCCATACTTGCATCACCAAGTAATATATGATTGCTATCATTGCTATATGCCCTGTATCAAGATATCAAACAAAAATTTGCATTGCACGAGCTGATATCTTACCATGTGATGAAATGCTACAATTGATAAACACTTGAAATAGTTGCATTACGATATCAAAAGCTAACACTACAAAGGAAGCAAAAATTTACTAGCTTGCAACTTGCATGTTTCAAGAAGCAAGAGTTGCCTTCTTGAATATCTCTAAACTGCTAGCTTGCAAGCTCTAAAATATTGTAACATTGCTAGCTTGCATGTGCTATCTTATATGCCGTAAAACTTGCATATCTAAAACTTGATAGCTTGAATGTTCTAAGCATGAGGTAACATTTGCTAAATTTTCTGGCTTCAAAATTGCATGATGATAAAACTTGATATTATGATTTTCATGCAATAAGTTAAACTTATATCACAAACACTTGATTGTGGTACTTCTCCTTTTTGTTGATGACAAAGGGGGAGAAGTATGTTGATGACATGACATGTGATGCATAAGTTTATGCATATGTTCATGTTGACGTGTTGCAAGTATTCATGATGAATATTGCAATGACTTGAATTCAGTTTGAATTCAAGGTTCTATCAATATGGCATATTGATAGGGAGAGTTTGTTTAAACTCTGGGGGTTAAGTTTAACTCCGTCATCAAGTGGTTGTCATCATCAAAAAGGGGGAGATTGTTGAATCTCGTATTTTGATGATGAAACTACTTGATATATGTTTATGATTTAATCTGCGTTTTGAGTGACGCAGGATGCTTCGATCAGGATGAGACAATTAAAGCAGGAAAATCATATTAGCCGCCAAGGAACATGTCGAAGATTGGACGTCGGGTCGGTGGATCGGTCGACGATTACGAAGGCTTCGGGCCGTGGACTCGCATCGGGCCAAGAAGAGTGGGTATTGTGCCAAGGATATCGGAGTTGCAGAGAGTCAATCGGCCGATTGGGCAATAGGCTGCAGGAGAGGACGATCTTGCCAAGAATCGGACGGCCGAGGGACCAATGACATGCCGGACAACTTAGTTAATTGCTTAGGATTAATTGTCTCGATCGAAGTTTTGTTTTGTTGTGCAGGATTAACTACGATGAAAGTTAGACAAGCAACAAATGGGAGTTGCGCCGAGTCAAGATCATGATCACGTTGGGAGTTCGAGAGTTCGACGGAAGTTGGACGGTGCGTCGGAGGTCTCGGCGAGAACAGATCCGAGAAGTCCAGAAGCTTGTTTAAGCTTCGCCGGAACTTCGCCAAGTGGATCGTCATGAAAGTCCAGAGTATGCCGGAAGTCCGCATGAGAAGAATCACCGAGGGTTCATGGGATGATCGATGGAAGTTCGCGGAAACTTCATGGGAAGAAGCGATTGACACATCGAGCAAAGCTGCAGAAATTGTCTTAGATTTAATCGTAGTTAGCACATTGATTAAGTTGGAAAATGGGAGGTGATCCCATTAGCTTAATCTTGGGGCAATTGGCCCCGAAAAGATTGAAATTGGGCCGAATGGAGCTTACCATTCGGACCACGATTGCACTAGGAGGTGCAACCGCTTAGGCCAGGAGGTGGCACCTTTGGGCTATGTCTCTGGGGCGAGACCGGCGGTGCAACCACCCGTGCAAGAGGTGCAACCGCCTGGGCTCGATCTCCGAAGCTCGCCAGCGGTGCAACCTCTCCGGCAAGCGATGCAACAACCGAGCTTCGGTCTTCGAGCTCTGGCAGAGAGGTGAAACCGCCTCGGCGAGAGGTGGCACCGCCTGAGAGGCTCGATCTTCCGAGCTCGCCGAGGCGGTGCAACCTCTCCATCGAGGGAGGTGCAATCTTTGATCCCGGAATTCCGGGATTTGATCGTTTTGAGCTCAAATTTGAACGGGTTGGGGCCTATAAATACCCCACCCATTCAAAGATTGAAAGAGCAAGAGATCCACACCAATTCTTGATCTTTTCTCGTGATTCTAAGAGCTCAAATCTGTGTAAAGTCCAAAAGTTCTCCTCTTCTGTTCTTCAAGTCTTGAGTTGTAAAGAGAGGAGAGAAAGGATCTGTAAGGGTTGTCTCCCGAGCCCGTTAAAAGGAGAGAAACCGTAAAAGGGAAGTTGGCCTTCGCCCATTGAAGGAAGGCAGCTAGTTGACGGTGACCCTCGCTTGAGGAGGAAGCCAAAAGTGGAGTAGGTCAAGACCGACCGAACCACTCTAAATCTCTGGTTTGCTTTTACTTTGAGCACTTTATCATTACTGCAAACCTTCTACATAGCTACTGCCTCTGGCGCTTTTACTTTAACGAAGTCTCTAAATTCTGATCTTTTCGAATTTGCATTCGACGTAAATCGGTGTCTTCGCACGATCTTTACGTTTGCGGTTTACGCTTACGTTTTGATTCCATTTATAATTGCAAATTGCTTTCTGCGTATTCATAAAACGCTTTTCAAAGTTCAAAACTGCGTTTAGACATAAAATTACGCTTTGACGTAAAACTGCGTTTAGACGTAAAACAGCGTTTAGACGCAAAATTGCGTTTAGACGTAAAACTGCGTTTAGACGCAAAACTGCGTTTAGACGCAAAACTACGTTTAGACGCAAAACTGCGTTTAGACGTAAAACTGCATTTAGACGCAAATCGGCTTTCCTCGTACAATCATCAGATTTCAGTTTACGTTTATATCTTGATTTCAATTGCATACTGCCTTCTGCGATTTTACAAACGAGTTTCAAAGTTTAGACGTAAATCTGTGTTTAGACGTAAATCTTTATTTAGACGTAAATCTGCGTTTAGACGTAAATCTGCTTTTTGCAGATTACTTTTTGAGCTGTACAATAGCAGCACACTGTCTTTATACTTCTGCTTGAACTGCGTGTTATCTAAACAAGTGATTTACTAATCGACACTTAGACGTAAATCTGTTTCTTCAGATTAACGCGTCGGATTTCGGTTCATGCCGATATTCTGGTTTTCATCATTGCTGCAAAACTGCCTGCATAGATAGACTGTAACCTTTTTTTAGTATCAACTCTCATACAGAGTTGTCCTTATCGTTCAAACGCAGCTTTCGGTTTTAATCGCAGAAAGTTTTCCGCTGCACTAATTCACCCCCCCCCCCCCCTCTTAGTGCTCTCGATCCTAACAGCTCCCAACTTTCACTAGTAAATCACTTTGAAGGGGAAGGACAAATACCCCTCTTACAACCGTTTACAAGTAGTTCACACTCTTATAGATTTTCAAAGAGAAAGAGGGAAGTGAACACTTAAGCTATTGAAAACAAGACTTGCTAAAGACTTTGCTAAGGCTTTATCTTAATCTCTAACTTCTCAAAGGTTGTATTCTCTGTTGAGAATTGAGGGGTATTTATAGACCCTAAGAGGATTCAAATTTGGGCTCTAAATTTTAAATTCTCTTGGGTTCCCGATGCTGGCGATGCTACCGCCTATTAGTTTCTGACAGACAATGTACTGGCGATGCCACCGCCTAGTCCGACGGTGCCACCGTTAGACCTCTCGGATCCTGGGCTGTGCCACCGCCTAGCCCGGCGGTACCACCACCCGATCCTCGGGTTCTGAGCGATGCCACCGCTAGGTCCAACGGTTCCACCGCCCGACCCTACGGGTCACTAGATAGGCTTCAAATCTGGCCCAAACTAGGTAATATTGGGCCCAATTGGCCCCTAACCAGGATATAAGATTATCCCTTAATCCTAACCTTAATTACATGCAAACAATGCAACTGAAAACATAGTCCTAAGTAAGTTTTCAACTGGTAAACGTCGAGTCTCCTTCCGACGAGCTTTCTGGCGATCTTCCGGTGGACTTCCGATACACCCTCGGATTTTTTCTGGCGGGCTCCTAGCAGGCTCTTGATCTTGTGGCGAGTTCAGTAAATAGCCGAGCCTTTTCAGTGATCTCCGCGAACCTCTGATGATCTCTTTGGCGGACATCCAAAAACTCCGACAAGTCCTCGATTTCTTCTTGGTTGGTTCCGGCAGCATCTTCGACGAATCTTCGGACTCTCGAACACCCATCAAACTTTACTCCAGTAGACTTGCTTTATGTCTTCAAGCTATCATAGTTAATCCTGCACATGTAAAACAAAAGTTCGATCTAGACAATTACTCCTAAGCAATTAATCAAGTTGTCTGGTATGTTATTGGTCCCTCGACGCTTCGTCTGATTCTTCGGCACATTGTCCTTTCTTGCAGACTATTACCCAATCGGCCAGTTGACTCCGCAACTTCGATATCCTTGGCGCAATACCCGCTTTTCTTGGTCTGATGCCTGAATCCATGGCCCGAAGCCTTCTGTCGATACGTCGACCGATCCATCGGCCCGATGTCCATTCTTCTAACATGTTCCTTCAGCACAACATGATTTTTCTGCTTTAATTGTCTCATCCTGATCGAAGTATCCTACGTCACTCGAAATATAGATTAAATCATAAACTCATAGTAAGTGATTTTATCATCAAAATATAAGATTTACCTTCAATACTTAATGTAACCAATCCTGTCTCTATCGCATACTACTTTTAAGTAATTATAATGATTTTAGAGGGTCATAAAGTATTCATCATTCCTCCACACTAGAATAGTGCCTCAGGTACCACCGACAAATGATGGAATGGAAAGGTGAAGCTTGTTTGTTACATATGTTGGAATGGAAAACAAGGAACTGTTTGAAAATAAAAAAAATTGCATTAGGAGATCATCAGGATTTACATATAATATAATTTATAATTTACTCGGTAAAGAATATTATTCTATCCTTCGAGGCTAATAGAAGTTTCCGGAACGAGGCACGAAGTATTGGGCTGGATTTGGGCTGTTAGGGCGTTCGAATGTGAACCAACTCGGTGATGCAAGCGAGCATCGACCTGCGTCGCGACGCCTTCACACTGAGAGCGGCCGCACTCTTTTGTCCTTCTCTCGCACGTCACCTTATCTCGGCCTTCTTGCTTTCCGCCCAAACCCAGAGCGAAAGAAATCACCTCCGCTTCGGATCGCCTCCCCGTCCCCTCCCCTGCTTCGGGGTTTCGGGTCGGTTGGTACCTGATCTCCAGTGGTAAGCCCTTACCTTCCTCTCTTCTCTTCTACAGGCAATTTCATCCCCAAATATCTGATTGTTTGTAATTACTTCCAATTTCTTGAGGGTTTGTTGTTAGTGCTAGTGCTATGGCCTGTTTTGTGGATGTCCTGGAATTAGTGTTTTCCTTCTTCTATTTGACTCTTAGTCTTTTTCTTCATCGAAGTCGTAACCCCTTTTTACCAATGTCGTCATTGAGTAGGCTGAGACGATATGACGGCGCAAGTGACTCGTGAATGGACTGGAATCCAGCAGTTTCCTGCTGCTACGCAGAACAAATTGCATGAATTGTTAGGGAAATTGAAGCAAGAGGTCTGCTTTATTTTCTTTTGTTTGGATACTTAGGAGTCCATTTCAATTAATTTTGGTATAATACTTCTTTCTTTAGAATGTGAGCACATTGACAATTCTGGTGATGGGAAAGGGTGGAGTCGGGAAGTCATCCACAGTCAACTCCATTTTAGGGGAGAGGGTGGCTTCTGTCAGTGCTTTTCAGGTTTTCTACCCCAGATTAGTGAATTATGAGCATTAAATTTTCTGGCCAAAAAAAAGTATATTTATGATGTGTTGTTAGTTGATCATTGCTTGTTGCAGTCGGAGGGGTTGAGACCCATAATGTGCTCCCGGACTCGAGCAGGATTTACATTGAACATCATAGACACTCCAGGGCTTGTGGAAGGTGGATATGTCAATGAGCAGGCTATTGAAATTATAAAAAGGTATTTACGTCTATTAAAATTATTTACTTGAAGATCTAGTTGGTGTTTTAATTATGGTTTGTGTTTTGAACTGTTTATTGAAAGGCACACTTTAATGTTGATTTGAGAAGAAGAGATCTCATGAAATTATTGGAATGCTCCTAAGTTGCGATGACATTTTACATTGCATAGGTGCCAAAGGCAGATGAAGTTGAAGGTCATGAAATAGTGTTCAATTGATATGACATAAGAATCATAGCATAGCATGTGACATGCTTATGTCTTAAATAGTGATTTAAAAAGACGCTCGGGCGCTTGCCTAGGCACTCAAGGGAGGTGAGGCTCGACCACCTTGCGCAGAAGCCATGCGACGTGCTTCATTGAAGCATCGCTTGGGGTGTCACCTGAACCCAGGCGTCGGGCACCTCGGGTGAGCGCCCGGTTGAAGGTGAGCAATCGAACTAGATGATCAAATCTGGTTCGATTAAACAATACCTAGTTGGTTTGATTGAACCAATTAAACATCACAGTAAACCCTTTTGCACGAAACCCCCAAACTCTACTTTGTCACCCCAACTCACCTTTGGTTCGTCGCCGATGCCTGTGCTCAATCCACCATCGCTGCTGTCGTCGTCCGAAGGTTCCTCCATCATCGTCGGCCTCTTCTGGTCCTACATTTTACCGTTGATGACTACTTCCTTACTACTGTTATGACTACATCTCAAGTGTTAGAGAATTACAGACATACAAGACAAATGATGAAGGCAAAAATAAATGCAAAAGTCTCAAGTTCATCTCCTGCCATTGTTGAAGAGGAGGAAACTTATTTTGATGAAAATAGACGAGAGGAAGAGAAATATGATAATAAGTTTGAGAATGACGATGTTGATTATAATGATGATTGAATTTGATGTAAAGTTCTATTGTTTTAAGTCTTTTAACATTTTTGTTATTAGAAGATGGATAATGTGACTTGGTACTTTAGATCTTTTCAATTTAATATCATATTTTTATTTATATAATTATATTTATCAATTATATAATATATATTTATATTTTAATATTTTAGATTGTTTTGCTTCACTTGAGCGAGCACCTAGCGTCTCGAGCGTTTTGGGATCTTAGCGCCTTTTAGTGCCTAACGCTTTTAAAAACACTGGTCTTAAAGAAGTCTGCTGTTAGCATTGGTGCTTGTAATTGCGAAAATGTCTTACCAAAGTATAGATAATAAAGTAAATATTTGGGTTCCATAATTTAGTTGTGCATCTACCAACATGTTAGATTTTTCCACTAGCTATTTGTTAATATTGGCAAACCATGACATGTAGATTCTAATACCTTGAAGGACCCGTTAGCAGTACAAGTATTATTTAAATGCATATATATAGTTCCATTGTCTAGAATCCTGATTGCCCAACAACAGATGATGAAGTTAGCTACTTGGGTTCCATAATTTAGTTGATCTTGTTAAAAGATTTGATAAGATTGTTGGAAGGTTCTTCCTGCTAGGTTATTGGCTTTTTGCATGTTCATTTTGCTTATTAGCATGTTTAGTCACTGGCTAGGTATTACCATCTCTAACAAAAAATTCATTTATCCTATGATAAGACTATAGATGTTCTTCTATATGTGGACCCATTGGATGCGGATATGTTGAATGTTCTGGAAAGGCAGGTCATCAAAGTCTTCACTGGCACATTTAGCAAAAGAATATGGCACAAATCTTTGGTTGTTTTAACTCATCACAAATAGGACCACCAAAATCATGATTAAATGTGGACTTGAAAAAAGAGAAGTCTCAGGAAGTGATTAAAATTCTTGTAAGTTGTGATGACATTTTAGAATGTCTAGGTGACAAAGGCAGATGGAAATCAAGGGTCATGAAACAGTGCTGAAATAATATGGCATTAGAACCATAGCATGTGACATGCTAATATCTTGGAGATGCCTGTTATCAACATAAGTATTAATCAAATACATATGCATCATTATATTGTAATTTTTCGTAAGTGCTGACGAATATATCATTTAATTGTGTTTATGTTTAATATTTTGATAGCACATATTGTTAAATTGTCTTATATTATTGCTAGCTATTTGTTAATTTGTCAACGGAACCATAACATGTGGCTTTCTAATATCTTGAAAAATCTGTTAACAGTATAAATATATTTTAAATGCATATATGTATATGAATAGTTGCCACAGAAAATGATGTTATTTGTGTCTAATGATTTAGTTGTTTATTTTGTCAAAAATATTGATATGATCATTGGAAGGCCCTTCCTGCATGGTTGTTGGCTTTTTGCATGTCCATTTTGGTTGTTAGCATGTTTAATCTCACTGGCTGGATACTATCATCTCTAACAAAAATTCCAGGTTTCTTCTGAACAAGACTATAGATGTTCTTCTATATGTGGACCGCTTGGATGCATATAGGATGGATAGTTTGGATAGGCAGGTCATCAAAGCCATCACTGACACATTCAGCAAAAGAATATGGCAGAGATCTTTGGTTGTTTTGACTCATGCTCAGTTATCTCCACCAGATGGATTGAACTATGATGATTTCTTTGCCAAACGGTCAGAAGCACTTATGAGATATGTTCGCTTGGGTGCTCGAATCAGGAAACAGGATTTTGAGGTATGAAGTTCATTCTCTTATGTATGAGATTGTTGTTTTTCTTTTATGTATTTCCTGTTTACCTTTTCCTCCATACTTTCTGCTGTATGCTACCTTGATAGTTAGTTTTACAAAATTTTGCCTTCCCGAGGAATATTAATGGAAATGAGGCTTGTACATGATTTATGGATTTATTCCTTCTTTGCATTGTAAAGATAACAGGCACAGTAAAGATCACATGCATGGTAAACTAGGTGCAATTTCTTTACTTTCTAATTGTGCTTGACTTGAAAGTATTTTACAGCTCTTTAGTCTCATTTGAGAAAACTTTTGATGTATTGGTCATTTTATATGGATCCTTGGGCCAAGTGTACAAAAATCAATCATTTGTTATCTTAAATTTATATTTTTCTGGAGAATTATGTATTCAACATTTGTTAACTATTACATTTATAATTATTATATTCTTTAGCTTATAATCTAGCAAATGTGATATATTTGGTTATTTAGTTATTGTAGATTGTTTTTTATGTTTTCCAATGTGAGCAGCCGTATTGTCATGAACTTAGCTGGTTTTGCTTAAGTCGTGCGGCACCCTGGCGTGTCCGTCCGCAAAGGTCAGCCTCCCCGAAGCCTCCCATGTCCCTTAGGACCCACAAAAGAGAGAACATGTTAGAGAAAACGTCTCATTCGGGATCCACAAACAAACATTTCCGAAAATACTTCATATACAATGCAAATTATAAACAAACTTTACAAGCTCTGAACAGTTGCATAACAAAGGGTAAAATGGTCTATTATAGATCGAAAATCTCTCGCACGTGTTCACATTGCACAACTTTTATTTTACAAGCCTAAAGCGGCCACCAACCTAACTAAAATGGGACTATTAAGCTTTCGGTCGTCCCTCTATATGCTGTGTAGAGCATGAACATACCAAAAGACACAGACATACATAAGCATTACATCAAACATCCTGTTTAGAAGTTTGTCCGTGACATTCTCCCCCACTTATTCCTTCGACGTTCTCGTCGAAGCCTTTGTCGACACTGCAACTCCTCGCCTTTGCTGAGTTTTCAATATTTTGCTCCAGCTGCAATGTGTCTCTTGGCTCCCAGCTACTCTCCGCTGTTGTTTTTGAGTAGTCGAACCTTTGATCTGCCATTCTGCTTCAACTTGCCAATGACTCTGACTCTAGTGTGGGGTTGGCTGAGTTGTGTTGATCCTTGTTGGTTCCTGTGGATCCTCCAGATGAAGGAAAAGACCATCCTTACTACGCCAGTCTCTCAAATGCCTCATGCTGCTTGAACTGGGTGGATGCTTGTTGGAGATTTAACGAGCATCGTCTCGTAAACTTCTGAAGTTTTGAGTTTTTCCTTCACAAAATTTGCTCATTGACTTTTCTTTCACTTAGTTGTCACATCCAAGTAGGTTTGCATCACTTCCGCTTTCGATTGGCATTTCGTTGGGAAATGAAGCGGACAATTTACTCTCACTAACACTGATCACCGTTGGTGAGGATTTGACAACTATTTTCTTCCATTATCTTCGAAGGGTCTTTGAACATATGCAGAGCTCCTCTGCTGGATAGATAAGAGAATTGGGGTACTCGGTTTCGCCCATTCTTTTAAGAGTTGAGAAGGCAAAGGTTACTTGATTTCGCCCGCCTTCTCGAGGTTATACTCCATGCATCGAGTTGGTTACTGGCCTTCGCCTGCTCTTTGCTCACACTTCTGAAGCACTTGAAGTGTTTGCAGTCCTTGCGTTGAGTTAGCTACTATGATTCATCTTCTCAATGCCATCGAACTTCTGGAATGCAGTAAGTTTTCACCCCAATTTGGAGTAATTCTCTAATAGATTTGGTCGCCTGTGGGATTGTACTGTCTTCTCCATCAACCCTGCCGCCTACTCCCCTAAGTAGCAAAGGTACAACACCGTGTACTGCCTGCTTCGTTCCTTGGTCGTGCACTCTTGCATGACCCGAAGTCCTTCACTTTCGGCTATCTTGATGAGAAGCTTGTTGACATCGGTCTTACGAAGTTCCTTGGCCTCTGCCTTTCAGCCTTGTCTCGGTACTTGGAGTTTGCCTCTGCATGCTCCACCTCCTCGGCCCCTTTCACGACCAAGCGCTCTCCCTCCATGAGAGCAAGGGATCAATGACTTTCAACGGAAGTCCCGCCTCTGCGGTACCATGGCGCTGCACATGGTGATGTTTGACATTTATAATGAGAAAGAACATGAAAAACATTTAAAAATTTATTTGAAATAGCCAAAAGAGAAGAATTCGTCTTGAAGGAGAAAAAAATAGAAATAAATAAAAGAAATATAGATTTTTAGAACTCACAATAGAGCCAAGAAGACTAAAAGTACAAGAACACAGTAAAAAAAATGGTAGAAACACATAACTTAGAAGAAACAAAGAACTTACAGAAAATCTTAGGAATACTGAATTATGTGAAACCCTTTATTAAAAATATGAGCCAATTAACACTACCATTATATAATAAACTAAAAAAGTCGGGACAAAAGCACTTTAATATGGAAGATAAAAAATTAGTAAAAAAATAAAATAAAAAATAAAAAGCTTACCACAATTAGGAGCTGTATTATAAAATTAGAAGACAAAGAAGAAATTTGTAGATACAGTGGTGGAAAATATGATAAAAAGATATTAACTTCAACATATGCTGAGATAGAGACACTAATAAATGCAATTAATACTTTTAGAATGTACCTAGGTAAAGAGTTTTATAATAAGAACAGATTTTCATAGAATGGTAGTTTGTTATAATAAAACTCACAAAAATACTAGTGCAAAGGAGATGGTATAGATTTGTAAATTACATTACTGGAAATGGATATAAGCCACAATTCCAACATATCAATGGAAAAGATATCACTGACTATTTAAGCAGATAATTAATAAGGCCAATTAGAGATGATATTTACTATCTAGAATCAATACAAAAATTCATATGACATAATCTTTAGATATAATGCATATTTATTCGAAGAAACTGAAGAAGCAAGTTTTACTATTTACAATTTTGGACAATAATAACTTGGTGCAAAATGAAAGAAAAAGAAAGATTTATATGCCAAGCATGGTGTACTGATTATGATTATGAATGTAACATAAATAATATACCATATGCATGTAGTAAAGAGGCAATAAAAATAAAAGAAGTACTTGTGGGATTAGAATAATTAGCTCTAAAAAGAAAGTTAAAAAACTGAGTGTGCCCAACAATGATAGATATATCATAAAGAAAATAGTAGATTATTCCTACGAAAAAGATAGGGACAGAGATTTTGAAGAAAATTATGTTTTCCAGGAAGATGTCCTCCCAAGGTTTCAAACCATTTAGAACTGTGTTCTTCCTTCCATTTGAAGATCAGACCATAATAAATGACATTTTCAACTACTCATACTTCAGTCAACATAGATTAGTTATCAGATGTCTGCATAGATTAGCTGCAAGAATAAATGGGTATAACAACAGTTTGGTAGAAGCACAGAACAGGATAAGTAATAGTCTTGTAGAATTCCAGAAGTATATGAATGTAGATATCGACCAGAATCGGTTATTATTAAAAAGGATTAGTGAATTAGAAGTCAAAAACAAAAAAGTAAAAAAATTATCTAGAGGAGCATCAAGAGTTAGAAGAGACAGTGTGGCATAGAAAAAGGTATGAAAAAGAAGAAGAGCTATGTGTTAATCATGTTGCTCGACAATTTGTGAAAGAGTTCAGAATGAAGAAATTACCACCAGAGATTCAAATTTATATATGGGAAATTGCTAAAACCAAAGATATGAAGGAGCTTACGCAATTCCAAGATGAGCTTCATGAACTATTCTTCTTACAAGTTCAAGTACCAGAATCTCCACCTAGAGGACCTGGTGTACCTTGTTCATGAACAATTACTCCAGTGATTCAAAAGGAATATTATGAAAGTAATTATGTTAACCCTGAATATGAGAACATGATTATATTAGACTACTTTGGTTAAGAAGTTAAAAATTAAATACTCAGAATGGTATAATGAACAATGGAGCAAGCTCAAACAAGGTAGAGACCTATCATATTTTCTAGAAAGAGGATTGGTTGGAGGAATCATTTTCTGTTGTTTACACTAAAAAAACATCGAAAAGGACATCCCATACAAGCTCAAAATGGTTGTACTTTCAATACTAAATAGACATAACTTTGATAATGTTAAAGTCCACTCCTGCCTTGCTGAATAGACGTTCAATGACCAGATGATTCCAGGATATTTTCAGTTTCTGATCCATTCTTCAAACTATTATATAATGACCTTTAATCTGATATAATCAATAAGAAAACCAACTGAAGATTCTCTCAGAAAGTATCAAGCTAAATATATTATGGACAATGGATATCAAAGTGGAACTAGACTTATTGCTCAAGGTCTTTGGTACGAAGTATATTTTGATCAATTTATGCCTTTGATGCAATTTATACATAGAACCGAGGAAGTTAATCAAGAAATTATGTTTGAAACTGAGAATGCATCATGAAGGATAGACACCTAGGTACACTACCCCTTGGGAATGGGGAAGTGATGTAAATAACGAAGAAAATAATGAAGACTGAGGAAGGCGATTTGGATGAAGAAGACAATCTAGCAAATGAAAATAAGGAAGATTTTTTTAAAAATCTTGATCAATACCATGATGAGTTACAAGCTCTAGATGATCGTCACTGAGATGACGGATAAAAGCCACATGTAACTACAGAAACCACCACATGTATAGTCTTGCTGACGCAAAATGACAAAACTCAATCGGATTGACGTTCAAAGGTAAGATCTCAGATTCGTCGATGCAAACAAACAACCAACTCATCAAAGTAAGGATGATAGCTATCTAGTACAAAAAATGTGTAACCATCTTGAGTCTTTTGTAAACTCTATAAATATCCCACAACCTTGAGTTATAAGGGCATTGACAAGCAACAACCATACTTTGGTTATTAATAGCTCGTTGGTGCTCTTAAGAGTCTTTGTCTAAGAAGTCCGTGTCTAAGTCTTAGTCACCGTAAGTCTTACTTTAGTCTAAAAACTTAGTAATCTTGTTTGTAAAGTTCTTTTTTGATACACGTTTTAGTACCTGCGTCTTCTATGTAAGACCATTGGTCTATTTTGCATGAATTTTGAATGGATCAGGCAGTAGTATTGCTTTATAGCATATTAGAAAAATTATTTATTACATATCCAAGTTTGCTTAGTTCTTCCATACTATAGTAAGATCTTTTAGAAACGAAAAGCTTAGAAGCAGAACTTACGAAAATGAAAAAGCTTCGAAATAAAAATGGAAAAGCTTAGAAATAGAAACGAAAAATGTTTAGAAACAAAAGCGAAAAAGCTTAGAAACAAAAGAAAAAAAAAACTTAGAAACTTAAACGAAAACGTTTAAAAACAAAAAAAGTTTAGAAACAAAAGGCTTAGAAACATTAGAAACCCCTAGCTCCATTGCCCATATTTATCACATTTCTTAGAAACAGAACTTACGGAAATGAAAAAGCTTCGAAATAAAAATGGAAAAGCTTAGAAACATAAACGAAAAAAGTTTAGAAACAAAAATGAAAAAGTTTAGAGATAAAAACGAAAATGCTTAGAAACAAAAGCAAAAAAAGATAGAAACAAAAACAAAAACATTTAAAAACAAAAAAGTTTAGCAAAAGGTTTAGAAACATCAGAAATCTCTGGTTCAATTGCCTAGATTTATCACATTTCTTTCTAATTTTCGTAAGTTTTTCTAGATTCGAGGGTTTAGGGTATAAAAGGGTCCTTTTTAGGGTTTAGATGACCACGAATGACAAGTTCGTGGTCATCTATCTATACGGTATTATTATATGCAACCAAACTATGTAGGAGCATGTTAAGCACATTCCAACAATATTTAAGATTCTCATGTAGAATACTTTGTTCATGAAAAGGGAGAAATATCACTTGAATAGACAAATTTTATTCTTGGGGCACTGAGTCGGTGAAGAGTTGATTTGGATGGACAAGTGAAAAGTGCACGTTGTGGTGGAATGACAAACACTAAAGAAGGTGCCTAAGCTGAGATCCTTTGTCAACTATTATTGATGCTTCATCCCGGGGTATTCAAAGCACAGTTCTATCAACAGAGTTGCCGAAGAAGGAACAACCTCGGTAATGGTTAGAAAAAAGTGAAGCAACGTTTTAAGACTTAGAGGCTATTGTGTTAGAAGAACCATTGCTCTTATGAATGGACTATAATAAACCTTTTGAAGTTTGCACGGATGCTTCGGATTTCGTTATTGGAGTTCTTATGCAAGAAGGTCACTCGGTGGCCTACGAGAGCCTCAAGCTCAATAAGATCGAGCGATGGTACCCTGTGCTTGAGAAGGAGATAGCAACAATGGTTCATTGTCTATGAGTGCGAAGGCACCCCCTTCTTGAAACATGATTTGTGCTAAGGACGGACTATCGCATTGAGTTTCTTCCAGACTTAGATGAAAGCTCCCTCCAAGATAAGCACGATGGTAGGACTTTATAGCTAAATTTGACAAGGTAATATAGTACAAAGCCAAACGAGCAAACGTCATGGTTGATGCCTTGAGCAGAAAGGTGGAGTTGGTGAATGCAATGCAATTGGACAACGGAGGCCAAGGGAGTCAATTACAATCCAACTTTGTTTCCAGGATTAGGGATGGATTATATAATGATCCCTAAGTAGCAATCCTAATGCAACTGATGAAAGAAAGCAAATGATTTTAGTTCTCAGAAGGATTTGTCTATACCAACGGGAATATAGTTTATGTTTCACGAGCAAACAATTGAAGGCGTGAACTCTTAAAACTGTGATAATTCTCTTTGGGTCGGGCATCAACTTTGCCTCTCATGGTGAGGGTATTCTATTGGCCAACGATGGGGATTGATGTCGAGGAATATGTTCGAACGTGCTTCATATGCCAATAAGACAATGTGGAGTAATGAAAGTTTGTGGATCTTTTAGTGCTCTTGCTTGGACCAAAGAGGTCGTGAGAGAGCATTTCCTTGGACTTCATATTGAGCTTGTTGACGGTAAGAGAACTTGTGTCGATAATGGTGGTAGTTGATCAATTCTTGAAGTCGACGGAGGAGGTGACGAAGCTAGTAATGAAGAATGTAGTGAAGTATTAGAGAGTTTTACACAATATTATCAACGATCGAGATGTGCGATTCTTGGGATGGTTTTGGACCGAGTTGTTTAAGTTATTGGGATCCAAACTATACTTCTCCATAAGTCTCCACCTTGGACAGATGACCAAATTAAACGATTAAGCTTGGGAGCAATATCTCGTGCACTACGTGGGTGTAAACCAACGAGATTGGGTGATGCTCATAGACATATAACCCAATTCTCTTACAACTTGTAGCGGAGCTTTGAGTCAAACAAGTGCCCCTTCAAGATCACTACCGGACATGCCAACTCTCCACACTTTGATGATCTATATTTGAAATAGCTTGACAGTATATCGCTTTGCAAATGAATGACACTGAAATGTAAGTATTGCATGGGCATACCTGGAGAAAGCGATCAAAACAATGAAGAAGTTAGTAAATTTGGGAAGGCGACCAGATGAATTCAAGGTCGACGACTTGGGATGGTGAAGCTCTAACCAACATCTCAGTTCTTTAGGCAAATAGTGCACAAGGGACTGGTATATGCCAATACGAAGGGCCCTTCCCAATCATTTGCAGGGTAGGCAATGCCTCCTATAAGTAACAACTTTCGACATGGTTCAAAATTTACAATATTTTCCAACTTAAAAAGCATACCACTCAAATAGACAAGATGCTTCTAGAAATATTTCAACTTGTCCACCCCCCACCCGTGCGTCTTATGAAAAGCAAGTTGAAGTCATTCTAGCTGATCACAAGACAAAACCAGTCGGGAGTTAGAAGACGCCTTGCGACATGAAGAATCAAGCACCAAAGCCTACCAGCGAGCATCCACGAGGGCAACCTACCGGTCATTCAATGGCATTGATTGTCACTTCCTATCTCACAGCCCATAGGTATGGTTCCTTTCTCTCCTCCCCTCTCTTCCCATCTTGTCAACTCTCTTCTTTTTTATCTTCTCCCATCTCCTCTCCTCTCCTTACTATCTCGCAGAAGCATGACCGCATGAGGTTTTAAGTATTTTCAGAAAAAATACTTGACAGTATAAATCTTTTCTTCTTTCTCTTTTCTGTTTCTAAAAAGCAACTTATCTTTCTACTGTGGCACTGCCCTTGTATAATTTAGACTAAAAAGTCTTATTAATTTGGTAAAGAGTAAAGTTCAAGTACTGCCTGCTTCAGCAGATTAATTTTTCTACTTGCCTTGTATCATTTAGCATTAAAAATCACATTAATTTGATAAAAGTAAGGTTCAAGTACTGTAATGCATGGTTGTCTAGCAAACTTGTAATGGCTCTAGTGTAGATTGTAGATCTCTCCTTTTTTCTTCTTTATGTTCTATAATAAATGTTTATCATTATGCTCTTTTGGTAGCCAATATCAAAATTTGCTGTAGTGCACAGGATTTATTTATTTATTTATATTTAGTTTGTAGGATCTTACGATCCTACTATCCTATTCTATGAACCAAGTTTATGGACCCTCTTCTGATCCAAGGTAGGAAAGCGAGTTTGAAAACATTGATCCTGATGGCCATCTGATTAATCTTCTTGTGATTGTGCCATGCCAAATGATGGTAACTTTAACACACTGGGTAGCTTTCCCTTTCCACCCAATTTAATAAGCCTTTTCACACTCTTATTCCTTGGCAAACTATATCCTGTGTGATTAGAACAATCTTGGTGTTGTTTCTTGACTAGGAATTACTAACGATGTCATTTTTGTTATTGTTGACATTGTAACTGCATTGAACATCAATTCTTGTCATCCTTCAATCTAGGTTATACTTTAAATACTTTTATGTCCTAGTTTCATGTCAAATGGCAGAGTTCTTCAAGTGTTCTAACTAGTAAGTCCATATGAGTTATAGGATGATGCAGTTTAAGATTTTGTCAACTCGATTCCTGTTTGAGTTCTAAATTTTAAGTAGGACAAGATTTGATTTATTGTGGGTCTGTTTGAGCCTTTGAGGTACATTTATTGATAACAATCTCTGTGTTGTTTTTTTTAATCCCTTCTTTTAGGACTGATTATTCCTTTCAGTAAGCCAATGAAATAACCCATATTAAAGTTTTATTTTTAGCTGAATTAAGTTTGATCATGACAAGCTTGCAAGGTTCCCTACTCTACTATCAGTGCTCCTAATTATTTTAGGCATAGAACTTGGATCTTATTTTAATTTTCTACATAGACAAAAGAGAGTGGGTCATGATTAGCTTGAGTTATCTTTTGTTGGTTCCAAGCAGTGTTCCACCTGTGACAAATTTTTTTTTTCTCTTTTTGCTTCCTAGTATTAATTTTGGGAAAATAGAACCAGTGACTATTGCTTCTGTATGATCCTAAATTAATCTCATGCCAGTTAGATTACTGCTTCTTTTGGTGTATGTTTAAATTATGAAGGATGAATATGGAAATGGCAATAATACAGACTTGACAATATGGCAAATCACTTCAATTCACATAAAATAATTGTTTAAATGTCCAAAATTACAAGCATGTTTCCAGCTTTTACCTGTCTTGAAGCCTTGTATACTGGAGTGTCATACATATGTGCACTAACATAATAGCAGATATTTTTAAAGTACTAGTGTTTTTTGAAGTACTTGACATGTATCAGGAAGTATCCAACAAGTGTTGGTGTTTAATACTGATACAAAGCAAGCTTGACGAGTTTTTGAGATGTCCTTTTGTTATAGCCTCTGGATATCTAGTTGACGTTTATATATTTATATCAAAACAAATTAAAACTAATCCATAACACAGTCCTGGGCAATTTGGGTGGAAGTACTGTATATTGGAATCAGGAAAATGTTCTTGATGGAATATATGTTCAGATGTTGTTTCCATTGAATTTAATTTCTATTATCAAGGTTTGTTGAGAGACACATGTTATATATTATTCTCTCGGGAAGTGAAGAGATTCTCACATTTGAAGCATGACTAGAAAATGTTGAGAGATAAATTTAGATGTTGAGAATGCTCAATTGCTATGGAACTATGATCAAAGAAAGTTGCTGCCCATGAAATGTGTTAACATAGGTGGAAATATGTTGTCTCCTATTTCTGGTAGCATAGTGTAGTGTCCTAGATCTAATTTTTCATGCACTATTATTAGAAATTGCAAAAAATGTTCCTCTTATTATTTCTCAAACCTAGACCTAAACTAGAACTAAAATATATCCAATTTGAACTAGGATTACATTACGTTGGAACGTCCTTTATGCTATGGAGCTCTAGGAACCAAAATATTTGAACATCAAGAGCATGGTGCTTGCATGTGCAATAATTCTAGTGGTGTTAATTATCAATGAGCTAGATGAAATTATGCTTCTAAGTTGCAAAGTGATGTAGAATTTTGTGCCTTTGAAATTTAGTCTTTTAGTATGCATCAGTTTTTACCGGAATTCACAACTAATTATTGTGAAAAACCATATGATATCTTAAGCATTACTCACATATCTACACTGGATGTGGGTAATTTGCTTTAACTTATGCTCTAACATGGACTTAGTGCTTGTTCTCAGAACCAAGGTTCTTAATTTCGTTGTGTATCGTCCGGAACGGGCGGTACGTACTAGTCCGAGAAGATATTGGTACGTGGATCGTCCTCTACGAGGCGGTACCAGTGTTTGATCGGTATCGACGCATATCGACTGGTACCACTCTCGATTTCGATCATTACCAAGGCATACCGGTTGGTATGTCCTAGCATAATAGATGGAGGTATTTTTAAGATTTTAGGGTGTACCATCAGTATACCCTGACATACTGATGGTACGTATCGTATTGAGCTGAGCTCGGTATGTCGGTATGGACCGGTATTCAAAACCTTGTTCAGAATTATGGTTCTTTTGTTGAACGAGATATCTTTGTTTCCTGGAACTGTCATTGCAATGCTGATTATATTGTACCTTTTAATGAGGTTTTGTAATATGATATTTATTGATATGGGACTAGAGTATTCCTATGACATTCGTTAATATTTTTTATCATCTTAGGAATCTTCCATTCCTGTGGTCCTGGTTGAAAACAGTGGGAGATGCAAGACCAACAGTGGTGGGGAAAAGGTATGTTAAGTTTTCTTTCTCGTCTCTTGCTGCTCTTTTATCAGAAGTGTCGCCTCTCAAGAAATTAACTAGGTATGATTTCTAAGAGCAGATTCTTCCTGATGGTACGCCATGGATTCCAAATTTGGTGGAAGTAATCACAACAGTTATCGCTAATGGGAGCAAGCCTATTACAGTGGACCAGAAGTTGATCGAGGGCCCCAATCCAAATGACAGGGGAAAGTTCTTCATACCCCTTATCCTGGCATTCCAGGTCAGTTTTGTATATTATGCCATTTTGAACTTGATGGACGGAATTTATTCTGGAAATTTGAAACAATCTATTTGTGCTTTGTACTTCAGTATTTTTTTGTGGTTAAGGGGATTCAACGTGCGATTAAGCAAGACATTAAACAGGAACGTAAGCCGCTCTGGGAGCTTCGCGACATGGGCTTGGCAAATCGCAAATTCTAACATTTCCAGTATCGATGATGCTTGTTCTGGTTTTTGTTTTCGATGCATCAAACTATCCTTGATTATCTTTTTGTTACTTACTGAATCAGATGATAGAACTCATTTTTCTATCAGAGAATGAGTTCTTAAGTTCTTCCAGCAGCATTTTTTAACATAATTCGCATTTTGGAAATGATGTTGCTTTGCAATGGATTCTCTTTATTAGTTGAATAGCAAACTGATTCTTATGGTATTTCCTTTTGTTTATAACTATTACTCATAACAACCTTGGGTTACAAGCGAGCAAACACCATTTAGTAATTAAGTTCGATGTCATTTGAAGTAGGGAAAAAAAGCTTTAATCAGAAGCCATCATTAGGTAAACTAAAAGTTCATTGCCTTGTTTTATGAAACTGTCCTTTAACATGTGTCATGCTTTATTCTCTTTATGGGTACCATGCAAGATTTGGGGAATGAGTTGAATCCATAAATATTATGACTACACGCTCATATTAAGAAATACATACACTCTTTAATAGCATGGACGCATATACTTATGATCTGGCCAAAAAGGAAAAGAAAAGATATAATAGGAAACTACAATCGATTAAATGTTGAAAGGTAGCAGCAGTACTTGGAAGATATAATGCAACAAAGCTATCAAAATTATAAGCAAGCTTACTCTCCTTTTTTACTATTGATAATATCTTGTTATTGATAATTATTCTAAAAATAATAAAATAATATTTTTTATTATTTAAAAGTTTAATGTTATTGATTTTATTATTATTATTATTATTATTATTATTATTATTATTTTCTCTTCATCCCATCGATGTTGTTGTGGTTTGTTGCTATTAAAATAATATTTTTGTTGCTATTTTAAAATAATATTTTCTCTTCATCTCTATTATTATTATTATTAATATCTTGTTATCGCTTGTCATCCTTTTCAATGCCTCTCAATTTGTTGTGGATGTTGTTTGATGTTATCAAATTTTGACGTTGTCCTTCCGAGAGACAGAAGAAGAGTATGAAGAATTTAAAATATGAAGAAGGAAGAGAAAAAAAAGAAAAGAAAAAAGAGAGGAGGATATTTTTAAGTCTATTTACCAAAGAGTAATTTAAAAATATTTAAAAAATAAAATAAATTTAATTGAGCAAATAATAGTAATCTACATAATAAGGCCCTAATTAAGCACAACTAAAGTAACAAAAAAAACAAAAAAATCACTATAAATTTAACTGAAGATATAGTGGAGCCTTATATCATAGAAAACTGTCAAAAAGAGTATTCTAGAAAACATAATTATAATGTTGAATGGACTACGAGAAGAAGAAAGAAAAATCGTAAACGTGCCATGTCAACTTAGTTTTTTTTATGTGATACATGCCATTAAGCCACACGTAAATTATAATATCGTCTATCGACTTGACATGTTAAATTAATTCTAATCAAGCACCGATGAACCATAAATCAAGACCTCTCTCCTCCGCTCTGAATGCCTTGTGATGCGGGAAGCCTCCTTCCGTACGACCAACGAAGGCTTCAACAAGCTCTGAAGTAAAAAATCATACTCTGGCAACTCATTTATCCCATCCCGAGGTCGATATCGAACATTTTGACTATTAAGTGTCGAACGTGTCAGAATTATTATATAAATTAATTAATCATCTCAGACATGTGAGAACTCAAAACAAACTTACTTATGACACTCAGTGAATACTTAAACGTCGAGAGATTTTTATCGAACAACAAACCTCTAATATAATCTTTTGCAACAAGTGGGAGCACAATATACAATTATCTTCTGCACTCCAACTAAAGAGGAGAAGGGTAAGAGACACAAGAGACAGACATCTCATGCTTTCATAAGAAAAGATCGAATCTCTTCTTTCGAACGTGATAGTATCTAAAACATGAGATAGGTCGAATCGATTTTGTCGAAGTCAAATTGACGACCAAATTTTACCTCATCAAACTAGTGCTAGAACGAGAGGCCTCAAGACAATATCATAAAAAACTCGAATTACAAATGTACCATAAGAATAAGTTAGTGAAAAGACTCCCCTTTTAGACTTTAGTTGCAACTATTCGCATCATGCAAAAGACCTTTACCTCCGCCTTCACAACTCAATCCTAGAATCACATTACCAATAACGAGTATCAGATTACATTCGAAAGTATGAATTAGCTTAGTTGGTAAGGACTTTGATAGTATATCGTAAGGTCCTAATAGGATTGTATCCCACCTTCGCCTTATACCATTTGCACAAGAAAAAAAAAATAAAAAAACTATCATAGATTTATTTCCTAATTGAAAATCTAGTTTAAGTTATCATTCCTACTAAGACCTCACCCAAAATAAGTTGAAGCCTCGATCGGAATGGCGCAACGCAGATGCAGACTATCGTACCTCTTCTCTCATAATTGGCATAACTAGAAGCAACGTACAATCCAATTATTCATCAACCGCACCAAGTTCCAACTCCCACAAGGAACTCTAGATCGGTCATCTCATCAATCGAACTAATGCCTGAAGCCCCTTCTCAAGCGTCGTAATCACTTGCTAAGATGCAAATCCAACATAGCCCTAACTATTTCAACTTCAATCTAAAGCACAGTCCACTGACAAGACAAGTCTTATTATGCGTCAACAATTGCAAGAAAGACAAGCACCTCAATGGCATTACGTACAAAATTTGACAAGGGAAAGAGCCCGGCCAAGTGGGGCTGCACAACTAACCTCCTTTCACTCATTAGATTCAAGACAAACTCCTCATAGAATAATGCTGTGTTTCGAATGCAAATGACCTTTTACACCATCTGTTGGGTTGGTGAACTGATGCGTTGGGTTGGTGAACTGATGCGTCGTGGCTAATGAGTCAGCATGGCCCAGTCCATGGGTCAATGTCAGGAGTCTTCGGTCGGTTGAGCTAGTTGCCAAGGTCGGTCAAGCCCTTGAGATAGGGTGTTGGCGTCGGAATGTTGATTGACGTCTCTCGGTCCGGACGCCAATTAGTGGCTCGTCGTCGGGATGCTAGGTGAGAACTCCAAGGTCGGAATGCTCGTAGCTCGAGGTTGGCTGCTTTCTTGCAAGGATGACCCTCGTCAGGTGATTATCGACTTTGGTCCCTCCGATGAGCAAGTAAGTGGTAGGTTAATTTATTTTGCCTTCCCCTGGGCCGGATGCCAACCAGGGGCTTTTATACTACTATATGAGGGTCGGTCGTACGCAGGTTTTGCATGGTGACCGATCATCGAGGGGTGAGATGGTACCTTCGTGCAGTTGATGTCCCAGGACGCGCGGAACGGTGCTATGCGGCACCGTCCCGAACTTTCCGGGATAGGATGTACCGAGCAACGCCTTGGTATGGATTCTAGCTCAGCACGTGGGGGTGCTCCTCTTGCTGACTTGGATGTAGCATGGCGTGGCATTGATCATGACGTGACCTGGACCCAAAATATACCTTATCACTTCTGTCCCTCCATCGAGGCGTGCTGTGGGGTCCTTGCGAGAGGGCAAGGGCGCGCTTGGGTCGGAGTGCCATAGATGTGTTGATTGCTTGCGAGGGAAAGTTGGATTGGCTCATTGTGAGGCAGTTCGAGAGGTGGCGCCATGTGCTTTGGGAAGGGTTGGCACCGTTGGTCGGGTGGCTGGGCCCAAGTATGATGATATTGGTGAGTTGTTGGTCAGGAGACCAAGCTGTGTGACTCGGGAAGAGATTAGACCTGCTGGCCAAGTAACTGATCTCGGGCTCAGGTTTGAGACTAGCGAGTCGTAAGTCGGGGGACCAATCTAGAGCAACTCGGATAAAGACTAGCGAGTCATAAGTCGGGGGACCGATCTGACGTGACTCGGATAAAGACTAGGCCTGTGGGCCGAGGGACTATACTCGGGCTCAAGCAGGACTGACGAGCCGCAAGTTGGGGACTGATATAGTATGACTTGGGAAAAGACTAGGCCTATGGGCCGAGGAACTATACTCGGGCTTAGGCAGGACTAACGAGTCGCAAGTCGGGGACCGATCTGGCGTGACTCGGGAAAAGACTGACGAGTCGCAAGTCGAGGGACCGATCTGGTGCGACTAAGGAAAGGACTAAGCCTGTGGGCAGAGGGACTATACTCAGGCTGAGGCAGGACTGGCGAGTCGCAAGTCGGGGGACCGATCTGGTGTGACTCGGATGAAGACTGGGCTTGTGGGCCGAGGGTCTGCACTCGGGCTCAGGCATGAGATTGGCAAATCGCAAGTCGAGGACCAATCTGGCATGACTTGGATGAAGACTAAGCCTATGGGCTGAGGGTTTGCACTCGGGCTCAGGCATGAAGACTGACGAGTCGCAAGTCAGGAGATTGATCTGGCGCAACTCGGATGAAGACTGGGCCTGTGGGCCGAGGGTCTGTACTCGGGTTCAGGCATGAGGACTGATGACTCACAAGTTAGGGACTGATCTAGCATGACTAGGATGAAGACTGGGCTTGTGAGCCGAGGGTTTGCACTCGAGTTCATGCATGAGGACTGACGAGTCACAAGTCAGGGACCAATCTGGCGTGACTTAGATGAAGAATAGGCTTGTGGGCAAGTATGAGGATTGACAAGTTGCAAGTGGGGGACTATCTGGCATGACTTGGATGAAGACTAGGCTTGTGGGCAAGCATAAGGACTGACGAGTCATAAGTGGGAGACCGATCTGGCACGACTAGGATGAAGACTAGCGAGTCGCAAGTCGGGGGATCGATCTGGCGCGACTCGGATGAAGACTGGGCTTGTGGGCCAAGGGTCTGCACTCGAGCTCAAGCATGAAGACTGACGAGTCACAAGTCGGGGGACCGACCTGGCGCGACTCGGATGAAGACTAGGCCTGTGGGTCGAGGGTCTGCACTCGAGTTCAAGCATGAGGACTAACGAGTCACAAGTCAGGGACCGATCTGGCGTGACTAGGATGAAGACTAGGCCTATGGGCCGATGGTCTACACTCGGGTTCAAGCATGAGGACTGACGAGTCGCAAGTCGGGGACGGATCTGGTGCGACTTGGATGAAGACTAGGCCTGTGGGTCGAGGGTCTGCACTTGAGCTCAGTTATGAGGACCGACGAGTCGCAAGTCGGGGACCGATCTGGCGCAACTAGGATGAAGACTGAGCTTGTTGGCCGAGGGTCTGCACTTGGGTTCAGACATGAAGACTGACGAGTTGTAAGTTGGGGGACCGATCTGGCGTGACTCGAATGAAGGCTGGAGGGTGTCATTGGGTGGCACGTTGGGGTTTGCTCGGGTGCCACCGCACCACATGACGTGCCTAGTGGAGCTGCGTAGGGCCTAATGGGAAACTTCCTGTCACGGATGGCTTATAGCGGGAAATTTTTGGTGGTGAGGCGCCTCTGGTGGGAGCTTCGAGACCGGCGAATATGGAGAATTCGAGGAGTTATGATGGGTTTTAAATGCTACAACCATCTCTCTCCTCGGGAAGCCCAATCGTCGCCTCGCGGTGGATTAGCCTACTCTTTATAAGCTTCTTCCAGAATAGTTTCCATCACTTTGCTCAGTCCTTCGTCCTGCGCACTGGCTCCTTCCTTCCAACCTTGAGGTCAGGATGTCTCTGTCTTCCTCTTCGTCTTCTTCTTCCTCATCTTCTTCTTCTTTGTCTTCCTCTTCTTTGTCTTCTTCTTCTTTGTCTTCTTCTTCTGGGGGCCCACGGGCCGAGGTTGTCAGTGTATCCTCGGGTGGCGTGCCTTTGGAGGCCACAGGGTGTTCTGTTGTGCTTGAAAACCTCAAGTCGTGGCATGATATAGACTCGGTGGTGACCAAGGAACTTTTGGGGGTACTTCGGGATCTCTATCGCATCTCGAAGTGCTATGGTGTTCACACCCCTCGGCTTGGTCAGCGGTTGTATGATCAGTTTCCTGATGGGTTCGGGCTGATCATAGGTGCCCTCAAGGCAGGACTTCGGTTCCTTTTTGCTAGTCATAGGTGCCCAGCAAGCCAATCACGTGAGTGATGGCACGTGTGACTTAATATAGAATCTTTTTGCTTATTATATTTTGACATATATCACTTTATAACTATTGCATAAATGCATACATATATTGTGATGTCCTTGGATTTGTGCAATGGGAATCAGATCGTGATGAGATCACGATAGTGAGATCGATTCACCTTTAAACACATATCCTAAATAATCCCGGTCATAGGTTACTCGAGAGGGATATCGTGATAACCGGACAGACTGGTGTGCTGTATACCCGTCCATATGATGGATGCAAATTTGGTCTCATAGTCGCTTGTGTAGGGACACTAGGGATACTGAAGACAGTGCTTATTGGAGAATGAGTTCTTTGATTGATCCGCTTACGGAATTTGGATGGTTGATGATGCCTTATTGTCGACAACGATTCCAGAGTCCTAGTGGTGTATCTGGTCCATAGACTTGAGACACCAAGGATGTCCTGTATAAGTGCTCCACTCTTTGATACTAGACTTATAGGTTTGGCTGTCCTAGATCTAGTACAACTGGTCATTGGGAGTGGTAGTCGACCTTACGAGGGCTATTGAGTGTCAATAGAGGATCATCCACTCTCGGCGTCATGAGAGGAATATCCATGTATTCTTGCTCAGACAAATCCATGGCCAGGGTCATTCGGGTTAAGAGAGAAAGAGTTCTCCGGGAGAATCCGATTAGAGAGAGACTCGAGAAGAAACCATGTGGGTCTGAGAACACCATGCTCGATATACGGTCTCTGGTATATTAGATAGATGAGGGACTATAGGTACACGGTGGCGAGGAATGACGGGTCCAATGGATTGGATTTTCAGATCGTCGGGGACTACGGCGTAGTGGCCTAGAAACGCGTCAGTAGTCGATGAGTCGAAAGTGAATTATTACAGAGATAATAATTCATTGAGTTAGAAGGAGTTCGAGGTATGACTCACGGCCATTTCGATATTGGGCCTAGAGGGTCACACACATATGGTAGGCATTTGCGATGAATAGAGGTTCTGGATATGAGATATCCGCGGAGCCCCTTGTTGTTGAATCTCGATTTTGATGATGAAGTCAATTGTCATTTGTTGTCTAATCTATGTGTTGAGATAAGTGTGCAGGATTAACTTCGATGAAAGTTAGACAAGCAGCAGGAGTTCTTGCTGAAGTCAAGATCATGATCACGTTGGGAGTTCGAGAGTTCGATGGAAGATCGGACGGCCGCCGGAGGTTCTACGAGAACAGATCCGAGAAGTCCGTAAGCTTGTTGTTTAAGCTCGCCGGAACTTCGCCAAGTGGATCTTATGAAAGTCCAGGAGTTTGCCGGAAGTCCGAGAAGAATCACCGAGGGTTCATCGGATGATCGACGGAAGTTAAGCGGGCTTCGCGGAAGAAGCGATTGACGACGGAAAAAAAGCTCGTAGAAATTGTCTTAGATTTAATACTAGTTAGCACGTTGATTAAGTTGGAAAATGGGAGGTGATCCCATTAACTTAATCTTGGGGCAATTGGGCCCCTGAAAAGATTGAAATTGGGCGAATGGAGCTAACCATTGGGACCCCGATTGCACCAGGCGGTGCAACCGCCTAAGGCCAGGGAGGTGCAACCGCCAGGCTATGTCTCCCGGCCGAGACTTGGCGGTGCAACCGCCCTACCCAAGAGGTGCAACCGCCCATAGCTCGATCTTCGAGCTAGGCGAAGGCTGGTGCAACCTCCTTGACAGAGAGAGGTAGCACCGCTTGAGCTCGGTCTTCGAGCTCAGGCAGAGAGGTGCAACCACCTCGGTCGAGGAGGTGGCACCGCACTGGGGCTCGATCTCGAGCGGACTCAGGCGGTGCAACCGCCCCGACAGCAGTAAACCGCCTGGGCTCGATCTCCGAAGCTCTGCCAGGGCGGTGCAACCTCTCCGGTCGGGAGGTGCAACCGCCGATCCCGGAATTCCGGGATTTGATCGTTTTGAGCTCCAAATTTGAACTGGGTTGGGGCCTATAAATACCCCACCCATTCAGCATAGAAAGAGCAAGAGACCTACACCGAAATCTTGATCTTCTCTGTGATTCTTGAGCTCAAAATTGTTGTAAAGCCTTAAGTCTCCTCCTTCTGTTCTTTAAGTTTCTGAATTGTAAAAGTGAGGAGAGAAAGGTTCTGTAAGGGTTGTCTCCTAAGCCCATCAAAAGGAGTGAAACTGTAAAAGGGCAGTTGGCCTTCGCCCATTAAAGGAAGGCAGCTAGTTGACGTCGGCGACCTCGTCGGAGGAGGAAGCCAAAAGTGGAGTAGGTCAAGACTGACCGAACCACTCTAAATCTCTGGTTTGCTTTTACTTTGAGCACTTTATCATTACTGCAAACCTCCTACATAGCTACTGCCTTCTGCGCTTTTACGAACGAGTCTCTAAGTTCTGATCTTTCCGAATCTGCATTCAGACGTAAATCGGTGTTTTCGTACGATCTTTACACTGCAGTTTACGCTTACTTTTGATTCCATTTATAACTGCAAATTGTTTTCTGCGTATTCATAAAACGCTTTTCAAAACGCAAAACTGCGTTTAGACGCAAAACTACGTTTAGATGTAAAATTACGCTTTGACGTAAAAACTGCGTTTAGACGTAAACTGAGTTTAGACGTAAAACTGCGTTTAAACGTATAACTGCGTTTAGACGTAAAACTGCGTTTAGACGCAAAACTGCGTTTAGACGTAAAACTACGTTTAGACGTAAAACTGCATTTAGACGTAAAACTGCACTTAGACGTAAAACTGCGTTTAGACGCAAACTACGCTCAGACACAAACTGTGTTTAGACGCAAACTGTGTTTAGACGCAAACTGCGCTTAGACGCAAACTGTGTTTAGACGCAAACTGCGCTAAGACGCAATATGCGCTTAGACACAAACTGCTCTTAAATGCAAACTGCGCTTAGACGCAAACTGCTCTTAAATGCAAACTGCGCTTAGACGCAATCTGCATTTAGACGCAAACTGCATTTAGACGCAAACTGCGTAAACTACACTTAGATACAAACTGTGAATCAGCTTTTACATCGAAATCATTTTTATCGGACGAACGCAGCTTTCGCTTTTAATCGCTGAAAGATTTCCGCTGCACTAATTCACCCCCCCCCTCTTAGTGCTCTTGATCCTAACAATTGGTATCAGAGCAAGGTTAACTCTCTAACGGATTAAAACCCAAGAGAGATGGCATACGCCGGAAACCAAGAGGGGCATTCTATTACATGTCCACCCATGTTCAGTGGGACGGACTACACCTACTGGAAGACCCGAATGAGGATCTTTCTTATTTCTATGGATTTTGAACTGTGGAACCTTGTTGAAAACAGATTTTCAAAGTCTTCTCTTCCAATGATCGATTGGAATGAATTGGAAAAGAAGGCTTTCGCTCTTAATGCAAAGGCTATGAATGCCTTATTTTGCGCACTTGATAAAAACGAGTTTAATTGTGTTTCAACTTGCGAAACTACATTTGATATTTGGCACACACTTGAAGTGACCCACGAGGGCACAAGTAGAGTGAAAGAGTCAAAAATCAATCTGTTGTTGCATTCTTTTGAACTTTTTCGAATGAAACCGAGTGAAACCATTGGCGACATGTTTACCCGTTTCACGGATGTCGTCAACGGTCTAAAAGGACTCGGAAAAAGTTTTTCGGATTTTGAACTCGTAAATAAGATACTAAGATCCCTTCCTAAAAGTTGGGATCCTAAAGTCACTGCTATTCAAGAGGCAAAAGATCTGCGCAACTTCCCTCTTGAAGAACTAATCGGGTCATTAATGACCTACGAGATGACTTGCAAAGCTCATGAAGAGCAAGAAGACATCCTTCCAAAGAACAGGAAGGATATGACACTCAAAACTTCTGAATGCCACTTGAGAGAAAACTCGAACCCAAGAAGGACCAAGTGATCTGCTATGAATGCAAAAAGCCTGGACACTACAAGAGTGATTGTCCCCAAGTCAAAAGGAGAACATAAAAAAAGAAGGCTCTTCAAGCAACATGGGATGACTCGAGCGCATATGAAGAAGAGGAGTCCAACACCGAGCAAGTTGCTTATTACGCCTTATTGGCCATCGGAGAGGAGGTAACGAATTTATTAGATGCTGATTTATCTTTCGATGAATTATTAAATGCTTTCCATGAATTATTTGATGAATGCAAGATTATCAATAGAAAATACAAATTGCTAAAAAAGGAGCATGATAGTCTTACTTGTGATTTTAATAAGTTAAAAATTGAATATCATGATAGTTTAAATTCATGTATCAAATGTCATGATCTAGAAACCTTTCAAAAAGAAAACTTGCTACTTAAGGACACCTTGAAGAAATTCGAGGTTGGTAGCAAGTCATTAAACATGATCCTTACAAACAAGGGTCATGTTCCCAAAAGAAGTGGGATTGGATTTGTGAGGAGTCCTCACCAAAATCCAACTACCTTCGTAAAAGGCCCCATCTTACATGTTAGACATCAAAGCAAATGCAACTTTTGTTGCAAGTTCGGACACAGGACGCATTATTGTCCATTCAGGAAATTTAGTCCAAACAAATTGATTTGGGTTCCTAAAGGAACCATGACAAATTCTATGCAACATGATAGAAAATGTAGATCTATTTGTGAGGAACCCAAAAGCAAATGGGTACCTAAACATCATCCTTTCTTGTAGAAAACTAAACCATCGCAAGCTAGGAGCAAGAGATGGTACCTTGATAGTGGATGCTCAAGGCATATGACCGGAGATCCATCCCAATTCTCTAAGCTCACTAGCATAGACGAAGGATATGTCACCTTCGGAGACAACAACAAGGGTAAAATCATTGGCAAAGGAACCATAGGTAACAAATCCAACTTCTCTATTGAAGATGTTTTGCTAGTTGATGGTCTAAAACATAACCTCTTGAGCATTAGTCAATTGTGTGATAAAGGATATATTATCAGATTTGAATCTAATGCTTGCATCATTGAAAAACCACATAAAAACATATCTATGATTGCATTAAAACAAAATAACGTATACACTATTGACATCAATGATTTATGTAATGAAATATGTTTTTCTGCTTTAAATGAGAATGCTTGGATATGGCACAGAAGATTAGGTCATGCTAGCATGAAGCTAATCACTCAAATATCATCCAAAGAACTTGTAAGAGGAATTCCTCATATCAAGTTCATCAAAGATAATGTATGTGATGCCTGCCAATTAGGTAAACAAATTAAGAGTAGCTTCAAATCTAAAAATCAAATAAGCACCTCTAGGCCCTTACAATTGATCCATATGGACTTGTTCGGACCCATCTCCACATCAAGCCTAGGAGGTAGCAAATACGCTTTCGTCATCGTGGATGACTATAGTAGATACACATGGACTTACTTCTTAAAACAGAAAAGTGAATGTCTTAGATCTTTTACCAAGTTTTGCAAACTCGTTCAGAATGAGAAAGGTTCTATGATTTCGTCAATTAGAAGTGATCATGGTGGTGAATTTCAAAACCATGATTTCCAGGAATTTTGTGAACTCAATGGATACAACCATAATTTCTCTACTCCTAGAAACCCTCAACAAAATGGAGTTGTAGAAAGAAAAAATCGAAATTTACAAGAAATGGCAAGAACCATGTTGAATGAACACAACCAACCCAAATATTTTTGGGCCGAAGCCGTAAATACTGCATGCTACATTTTAAATAGAGTTCTAGTGAGACCTCTACTAACCAAAACTCCCTATGAGTTATGGAACAATAAAAAACCCAACGTTTCATATTTTAAAGTCTTTGGGTGTAAGTGTTTTATCTTCAATGAAAAAGACAACTTAGGAAAATTTGATGCTAAATCCGATGAAGGAATCTTTCTTGGTTATTCTACAGTTTCTAAAGCCTTTCGTATCTTCAATAAAAGAACTCTAATTATTGAAGAATCCATTCATGTTGTTTTCAATGAGATTTCTGAAATCATGAAAAATGATCTTGATGAAGATGTTAATTTTGATTCCTTGAATTTAAAGGAAACCCCCTCTCCAACTAACAACCTGGATGCATCCACTTCCGAAATATCCTTACCCAAGGATTGGAAGTATATAGATGCTCACGCTAAGGAGCTAATCCTAGGAGACACATCAAAGGGGGTTCAAACACGATCTTCTCTTAAAACCTTTTGTGCAAATGCCGCCTTTCTCTCCCAAATTGAACCCAAATGCATTGATGAAGCCATGAAAGATGATTCATGGATTATCGCAATGCAAGATGAATTAAATCAATTTGAGAGAAATGAAGTGTGGAAGCTTGTTCCTAGGCCAAATGACCATTTAGTTATTGGTACTAAATGGGTCTTCAGAAACAAGCAAAATGAAAATGGTATCGTGGTTAGAAACAAGGCTAGATTAGTGGCCAAAGGTTTCAACCAAGAAGAAGGTATCGATTACGAAGAAACCTTCTCTCCTGTGGCTCGATTGGAAGCCATAAGGATGCTCCTTGCCTACGCTAGCAGTAATAATTTTAAGTTGTTTCAAATGGATGTTAAAACCGCTTTTCTAAATGGCTTTATCTCCGAAGAAGTTTATGTTGAACAACCTCCTGGTTTTGAAAATGATAGCCACCCTAATCATGTGTTTAGATTAACTAAAGCTCTCTATGGTTTAAAACAAGCCCCAAGGGCTTGGTATGAGAGACTTAGTTCTTTTCTTATCGAAAATAACTTCACAAAAGGCAAGGTTGATACTACATTATTTATCAAGAATTTTAAAAATAATTTTCTCATTGTTCAGATTTATGTTGATGATATTATCTTTGGCTCTACAAATGAATCTCTCTGTGAATCTTTTGCTAGAACCATGAGTCTTGAATTCGAAATGAGCTTAATGGGAGAATTAACATTCTTCTTAGGCTTACAAATCAAACAATTAAGCAACAGCATCTTTATTAGTCAAACAAAATATGCTATGAATTTATTAAAAAAGTTTAATATGAACAACTCAAAGGCCATTAACACCCCTATGAGTACCTCCACTAAGTTAGAAATTGATGAAAGTGAAGAAAGCTTTAATCAAAAGACTTATAGGGGTATGATAGGAAGTTTACTTTACCTCACCGCCACCGGACCTGGACATCATGTTCGGTGTAGGACTTTGTGCTAGATTTCAATCAAACCATAAGATATCTCATCTCAAAGCAGTCAAAAGAATACTTAGATATCTTAATGGAACCACAAATCTAGGATTATGGTACCCAAAATCAAAAATTTTGAGTTAACACTTATCTGCCGATGCAGACTTATTTGGGTGTAGACTAGATAGAAAAAGCACATCAGGATCATGTCAATTTTTAGGACATGCCCTTGTATCCTGGTCATCTAAGAAACAGAGCTCGGTTGCTCTATCAACAACCGAAGCTGAATATATTGCAGCAAGTGCATGCTGTGCACAAGTTGTATAGATGAAAAACACTTTAGAGGATTACAAAGTTAATCTTAAAGATATTCCCATTAAATGTGATAACACGAGTGCAATATGCTTAACTAAAAATCCTATACAACACTTAAGAACAAAACATATTGATATTAGACATCACTTTATACGAGATCATGTCACTAATCATGACATAACCATAGAGTTCATTGATACTAAGCATCAACTAGCTGATATCTTTACAAAACCCCTAAGTGAAGAATAATTTGATTTCATAAGAAAAGAATTAGGAATGTTGATGTGTCCGAATACTTAAACTAGTTAAAATTATTTTTCGGACGTTATTACTATTACATACCTTGACATCACTTGATCAAATAACATGTTGGAAATTATGTGACAAATGTTTTTAAAAAATCAATAGCTTACTCATACCCGAATGCATGTAAGAAGTTCATTTTTCGGTTTGAATGCTAAAAATGGGATTTTCCTGTACACTCTTATGAAAACTTTTTGAAAAATGACTTTCCTCCTTCAAGCAACGAACTATAACAAGAAGAAGAGATATTCAAAGTATTATATGTTTTCATGCCTTCCTTTATGTGCATGATAACCTGCTGGAAACACATCTACCATGCTTTTTGATAATGCTATCATGCTTTTTGTTGATGACAAAGGGGGAAAAACATATGAATTGATAAACACTGCCATAATCATGTCTATGTCATAGTTGCAAATACTTGAGTGATGCTATAAACAATGTTATGGTTATGCCATCCTTGCATCACCAAGAGATATATGAACATGTGCTATAGTTTGCATTATGTCTTGAGTTGATATCCTATCTTGTGAAGTAAATGCAAACTTGCTAGAAAATCTCAAATGTGTGCATCATGTAATAGTCCTTCGCAGCTTTATATGATAATATTCAATTACATGATGAATAGTTACAAACACAATCATACAAACTTGATGATGTATGTCAAGCCTTGACATCATTCTTGAAGAGATACATCATGATGGGTATCATGATGGGAGTATTGATAAGTTTAACTGATCTAACTTATCAATACGTCACTTGAATTCTTAGGTCTTGAATTAAAGGTTGACTTATCTCAACTATGGCATATAGATAGGGGGAGTTAAGGATAACTCCATTATCAATTGATTGTCATCATAAAAAAGGGGGAGATTGTTGAATCTCAGATTTTGATGATGAAGTCAATTGTCATTTGTTGTCTAATCTATGTGTTGAGATAAGTGTGCAGGATTAACTACGATGAAAGTTAGACAAGCAGCAGGAGTTGCGCCGAAGTCAAGATCATGATCACGTTGGGAGTTCGAGAGTTCGACGAAAGATCGGACGGTCGTCGGAGGTTCTACGAGAACAGATCCGAGAAGTCCAGAAGCTTGCCAAGCGAAGCTCGTCGGAACTCGCCAAGTGGATCGTCGCAAAGTCCAGGAGTTTGCCGGAAGTCCGCAGAAGAACACCGAGGGTTCATCGGATGATCGACGGAAGTTCGCCGGAAACTTGCCGGAAGAAGCGATTGACGCATCGGAGCAAAGCTGCAAAAATTGTCTTAGATTTAATCGTAGTTAGCACGTTGATTAAGTTGGAAAATGGGAGGTGATCCCATTAACTTAATCTTGGGGCAATTGGGCCCCTGAAAAGATTGAAATTGGGCCGAATGGAGCTAACCATTCGGACCCTGATTGCACCAGGCGGTGCAACCGCCTAGGCCAAGAGGTGCAACCGCCAGGGCTATGTCTCCCAGCGAGACTGGGCGGTGCAACCGCCCCAGCCAAGAGGTGCAACTGCCCAGAGCTCAGTCTTCGAGCTAGACTAGGCGGTGCAACCTCCCTGACAGAGAGGTAGCACCGCCTGAGCTCGGTCTTCGAGCTCAGGCAGAGAGGTGCAACCGCCTCAGTCAGGAGGTGGCACCGCCTGGGCTCAATCTTCGAGCTCTGCCAGGCGGTGCAACCTCTCCAGTCAGGAGGTGCAACCGCCTGATCCCGGAATTCTGGGATTTGATCGTTTTGAGCTCCAAATTTGAACTGGGTTGGGGCCTATAAATACCCCACCCATTCAGCACAGAAAGAGCAAGAGACCTACACCGAAATCTTGATCTTCTCTGTGATTCTTGAGCTCAAAATTGTTGTAAAGCCTTAAGTCTCCTCCTTCTGTTCTTTAAGTTTCTGAATTGTAAAAGTGAGGAGAGAAAGGTTCGGTAAGGGTTGTCTCCTGAGCCCATCAAAAGGAGTGAAACTGTAAAAGGGCAGTTGGCCTTCGCCCATTGAAGGAAGGCAGCTAGTTGACGTCGGCGACCTCGTCGGAGGAGGAAGCCAAAAGTGGAGTAGGTCAAGACTGACCGAACCACTCTAAATCTCTGGTTTGCTTTTACTTTGAGCACTTTATCATTACTACAAACCTCCTACATAGCTACTGCCCTCTGCGCTTTTACGAACGAGTCTCTAAGTTCTGATCTTTCCGAATCTGCATTCAGACGTAAATCGGTGTTTTCGTACGATCTTTACACTGCAGTTTACACTTACTTTTGATTCCATTTATAACTGCAAATTGTTTTCTGCGTATTCATAAAACGCTTTTCAAAACGCAAAACTGCGTTTAGACGCAAAACTGCGTTTAGACGTAAAATTACGCTTTGACGTAAAAACTACGTTTAGACGTAAACTGAGTTTAGACGTAAAACTGCGTTTAAACGTAAAACTGCGTTTAGACGCAAAACTGCATTTAGACGCAAAACTGCGTTTAGACGTAAAACTGCGTTTAGACGTAAAACTGCATTTAGACATAAAACTGCACTTAGACGTAAAACTGCGTTTAGACGCAAACTGCGCTCAGACGCAAACTGTGTTTAGACGCAAACTGCGCTTAGACGCAAATTGTGTTTAGACGCAAACTGTGTTTAGACGCAAACTGCGCTTAGACGCAATCTGCGCTTAGATGCAAACTGCTCTTAAATGCAAACTGCGCTTAGACGCAATCTGCATTTAGACGCAAACTGCATTTAGACGCAAACTACACTTAGATACAAACTGTGAATCAGCTTTTACATCGAAATCGTTTTTATCGGACGAACGCAACTTTCGCTTTTAATCGCTGAAAGATTTCCGCTGCACTAATTCACCCCCTCCCCTCTTAGTGCTCTTGATCTTAACACTTGTCTTATTGGATATAGATCCAATAGCCATTAGGGGAGGACCCATTAGGGTTTGATAGGGGACCTCTATAAATAGGAGGGATTCAGAGCCCCACGGGCAAGAGAGCTTTTGTTTGCCCTTTCCTATTCTCCTCTCCATCTCCACCTCAGAGTAGGTCTGGAGTTTTGAGGAGCATCGTCGCAACCCTGCTGTGTGGATCACCGCTAGAGAGAAGGACGCTTGACCTCCTTCACCCTCTCCTAAGGATCTGCAAGGAAACAGGGATATACGATCTCCCTAGGTAACACAATCTACTCTATACGCAGTTTCATGTTTCGCGGATTTTTGCGTACCAATCTTCGCACGACGACGAACATCTCTTTGGGAATCGGGGATTTTATTTTTCTTGTTCTTCCGCTGCGCATATGATGTCGCCCCCTAAGATTTCCCAACAAGTGGTATCAGAGCCAGGTTGCTCGTGCGAATGATTGGTTTTGAACTGCGTGTGTTGTGTTTAGGAAGAATTTTGACGTCAAAATTATTGACGCAAAAACAAGGAAGGGAAGCAACAGTTGTTTCCCTCGATCTGCGTGCGTGCAGCGCAGCCAAAAGGGGCGCCCACCCGCAGCGGCAGCCCACGGGCAGAGGTGCCCGTCGCCACTGCTCCCGCAGGCAAAACCCCCCACAAGGGCGGTCGCTTGGTGGGACAGCACCGCCTGTGGAGGCAGCGGCGCCCGAAAGGGGCGCCCACCCGCAGCGACAGCGCTGCCAGCGGGCGTGCCGCCTGAAGGCGAGGGCAGTGCCCTCGCCCCGCCGCATAGGTCGCCATCGGCAGGGTGGCGGCGGCGGCAGCAGCGAAAAGGGGAAAGGGTATTAGGGTTTTCTGGGCAAAAGATAGTTTTGCCCCTCAGAATTTGAGAAATTCCAGTTTCTGTCTTTTGTCCAAATTATGAAAATACCCCTATGAATTCAGAAATTCCCTATAATGTCCTTGATTTCAGAAAATATTAATTAATTAAAAGATTTAGTTGATTATTATTATTATCTAGTAGTCCTACATAATGATGATTATTTATACATGTGATGTATGATGTGTTGACGGATGATCATGGACCGTGTGATGTGTGTACCTATGATTATTATTATTGGGGTCTGCAAACCTCAATTATATTTCTTGTTTATTGTCGGGCCTGCGTGCCTATGATTAAGTTGTAATCACATGAGGAGGCACTGCGGGAGCGTGGATGCGATAGCGGGACCCACGAGACGGACGATCGTGATGCATGAAGATGCATCAAGATGTCGACGGAACCGACAAGGACGAAGTGGACGATCACAGGGCATGGAGATGGACCGTTGCACACATAGATCTTGATGTGAGTGATTAGGCCTACTGGCTCGGGCCTAATCATATTAGGTTGCGGTCCATGATCATCTGGTATAATTGCTTATACACATACTAGATATGTATATATATTTGCATGCGATGTAGATATATAATAAATATGTATATGTGTGACATGTCTTATTAGGAGACCAAATCATAGAAACATCTCTCGATAATATTAAGTCGGTAAACGTGAGGCAATTAGATTGACCCACGTGGCCTTCCATCGTTATAAGTAGGAACCGATTCCCGGTGTAGGTTGAGTTGGTCGAGTCCCTCGAGACTCACCTATATCGCGTTTCGCTATCTTGCTTACGACATAGAGATGTCATCGGTGACCTAAGGGCATGGTATACTTGGTCGAGTCCCTCGAGGGTATATCATCAAATCAGACTCATCTTGTAACAAAGGTGTTGACTTAATCGAGCATCATGGTTGGTCGAGTCCCTCGAGGCCATGGTGATTCGGAGGCCGGACAGGATGGGAATCATAAGGAGTTGTGATCGACAAGAGTTGCCTACCTTTTAGGCTTAGTGTGATTGGTCGAGTCCCTCGAGGTTACACTAAGACACTGATTGGATCCTGATCCCCACTAGAAGTCTGCCGGAGACTTCCGTTTCACGTGCTAAGGGTGTCGCGTGACTCGTTAGTAAAATAGTGAGAGCATATTAAGATAGAAGTCCATATCTTGATAGTTTATTTCTTGCAAAATCTGCATGTTATCCAAATTTGCATCTTTATTTTCAGAAAATGTCGCTTTCAAATCCCTTACGTGGCATACTTGATGTCAACCGCCTCACTGGTCCAAATTATACGGATTGGCTTCGTAACTTGAGAATTGTTCTCACAGTGGAGAAAATCGTGTACGTCCTGGATACAGTGATGCCTGCGCCCGAAGAAGGGGCAAACGAGGATGAGATCGCTCGCTACGTGAAGTACATTGATGACTCCACTCTTGTTCAGTGCTATATGTTGGGCTCTATGACTCCTGAGTTACAGAGACAACATGAAAAGATGGATGCCAGATCCATTCTCCTATATGTCCGCAAATTGTTTGAGGAACAGGGAAGGACTCAGCGATATGAGATATCTAAGAGCCTCTTCCACGCTAGGATGACTGAGGGGACATCGGTTCAGAACCATGTCCTAAAGATGATTGAGTGGATAGAAAAACTCACAGGTCTAGGAATGGTCCTAGAGGATAACTTGTGTGTGGACATTGTGCTTCAGTCCCTACCAGATTCCTTTTCACAGTTCATAATGAATTTTAATATGAACAAGCTTGAAGTGACTCTCCCAGAGCTTCTCAATATGTTGAGGGAGGCAGAGAGTACTATCAAGAAAGAGAAGCCAGTTCTCTACACTGGTGAGACCAAAAGGAAAAGGAATGCAGAAAGGTCCCTTAAGAAGGGAAAGGGCAAGGTCAAACCTGGTAAAGCAAAGGTTGCTAAGAAAGATCCAGCAAAGGACAAAGGCCAGTGCTTCCACTGTGGTAAAGATGGGCACTGGAAGAGAAACTGCAAAGAGTACCTTGTAGAAAGGGCGAAACAAAAGCTTGATGAAGCTTCAGGTACATTCATGATCAGTCTCCATTTGTCAGACTCTTATGATAACATATGGGTATTGGATACCGGTAGTGCTTATCATATATGTAATTCGTTGCAGGTTCTGGCAAGGCCTAGGAGACTAGAGAGAGGTGAGATGGACCTCAAGATTGGTAATGGAGTAAAAGTTGCTGTAGTAGCTGTTGGCGAAGTCGCCCTACATCTGCCTAGTGGAGCTTTTATTGCATTAGATGCATGTTATTTTGTTCCTTCTATTATTAAAAATATTATCTCCATTTCATGTTTAACAGTTAGTGGATATAAATTTATTTTTGAGAACAATGGTTGTTCGATATTATTAGATGATAAGATCGTCATGAAAGGAACATTGCATAATGGTTTATTTATATTAGACACCACTCCACATATCATGAAGGTAAATGTGTCCAAAAGGAAACGAGATGAGTTGAACAGTGCATACCTGTGGCATTGTAGGCTAGGTCACATCCATGAAAAAAGGATTCAAAAGTTGCTAAATGATGGATATCTAGATCTATTTGACTATGTGTCATATGCAACTTGTGAGCCTTGCATTCGTGGAAAACTGACCAACTCTCCATTTAGTGGAACTCGAGAGAGAGCCACTGAGTTGTTGGAACTCATACATAGTGATGTATGTGGACCCATGTCAACTCATGCCATTGGAGGTTACTCCTACTTCATTACATTTACTGATGATTTCTCAAGGTATGGATATATGTACTTAATGAAGTACAAGTCCGAGGCCTTTGAGAAATTCAGAGAGTATAAGAATGAGGTGGAAAACCAGACTGGAAAGAGTATCAAAACTCTTCGATCAGATCGAGGAGATGAGTACTTAAGTACAGAGTTCACTCAGTTCCTCAAGGACCATGGGATATTATCCCAATGGACACCTCCTTATACACCTCAGCTCAATGGTGTCTCTGAAAGGATAAATCGTACATTATTAGATATGGTACGGTCCATGATGAGTTTCGCTGACCTACCCACCTCATTCTGGGGATATGCCCTAGAAACCGCAGCTTACCTTCTGAACAGAGTTCCAACTAAGTCGGTAGTGTCTACACCATATGAGATATGAAAAGGGATGAAGCCTGATCTTAAGGTTGTTAAGATTTGGGGCTGCCCTGCACATGTTAAAAGATACAATCCCGATAAGTTAGAATCAAGGACAGAGCGATGCAAATTTGTGGGATACCCCAAGGAAACTTGTGGGTATTTTTTCTATCATCTCGAGGACCATAAGGTCTTTGTAGCTAAGAGAGCAGTGTTCCTTGAGAAAGAACACATTCTTGGCGGAGATAGTGGGAGAATGATAGAATTGAGCGAGGTTGGAGAACCAAGCTCAAGCACCACTCTACAGCCCGAGTTTGTTCAGGTACCTAATACACAAGTTTCAACTTTACGCAGATCTGATAGAGTATCCCATCCTCCTGAGAGATATATGAGACATATTAGAGGAGAGGATGCAGAGGATATTGATCCTCAGACCTACGAGGAGGCTATTATGAGTATAGACTCCGGGAAGTGGCAAGAAGCCATGAATTCTGAGATGGATTCTATGTACTCCAATAAGGTTTGGAACCTAGTTGATGCGCTCGAAGGTATTGTACCCATCGGTTGCAAGTGGATCTTTAAGAAAAAGATCGGAGTAGATGGAAAGGTAGAGACCTATAAAGCAAGGCTAGTGGCTAAGGGGTATTGTCAAAGGCAAGGTGTTGACTATGACGAAACCTTCTCACCCGTAGCAATGCTAAAATCCATCAGAATTCTATTGGTTATTACAGCACACTATGATTATGAGATCTAGCATATGGATGTGAAAACCGCATTCCTCAATGGGAACCTCGAGGAGGAGGTGTATATAATGCAACCTGTGGGATACGTGTCCAAGAACTGTCCAGATAAGGTGTGTAGGTTGCTTAGATCCATTTATGGATTAAAGCAAGCTTCCCGAAGTTGGAACATAAGATTTGATGAGGCAATCAGATCTTATGACTTCGTTAAGAACGAAGATGAGCCTTGTGTATACAGAAAGGTAAGTGGGAGCGCTATCACCTTTTTGGTGTTGTATGTGGATGACATCCTGATCATTGGGAATGACGTAGGAATGCTATCCACAGTAAAGACTTGGTTATCTAGACACTTCTCCATGAAGGACTTAGGGGAAGCATCCTATATTTTGGGGATAAGAATCTATAGAGATAGATCCAAGAGGATGCTTGGCTTGTCCTAGTCCAGGTACATAGAAACCATTGTCAAAAGGTTTGGCATGGAAAATTCCAAGAGAGGTCTCATATCGATGAGACATGGGATATCACTTTCTACGAGTATGTCCCCAAAGACTCCAGAAGAAAGGGCAAACATGTATATGATACCTTATGCCTCAGCAATAGGGTCTATCATGTATGCCATGCTATGTACTAGGCCTGATATAGCCTATGCTCTGAGTGTCACCAGCAGGTATCAGGCGGATCCAGGCTTGGAGCACTGGAAAGCAGTAAAGTGTATCCTTAAGTACTTGAGAAGGACTAAGGATCTTTTACTAGTATATGGAGGTAATAGCCTTAAGGTTGAAGGCTACACTGACTAAAGTTTTCAGTCTGATGTCAATGATAGCAAGTCGAATTCAGGTTATGTGTACACCTTGAATGGAGGAGCAGTGTGTTGGAAGAGTTCCAAGCAAGATACCACTGCTGACTCGACCACAGAGGCGGAGTACATTGCTGCATCAGATGCAGCAAAGGAGGGAGTTTGGGTGAAGAAGTTCATCACAGATTTGGGAGTCGTGCCGGGTAGCGAAGAGTCGATCTCCCTATATTGCGACAACAACGGGGCAGTTGCTCAAGCAAAGGAACCTAGGTCTCATCAGAAATCTAACCATGTTCTGAGGAGGTTCCACCTTATCAGAGAGATCGTGACCCGAGGAGATGTAGTAGTGGAAAGAGTTCCATCCGAAGATAACATTGCAGATCCACTAACAAAGCCATTGTCTCAGATTTGTTTTGAGCATCACAGGGGTTTGATGGGGATCAGACACATAGGTGATTGGCTTTAGGTCAAGTGGGAGATTGCTAGTCATAGGTGCCCAGCAAGCCAATCACGTGAGTGATAGCACATGTGACTTAATATAGAATCTTTTTGCTTATTATATTTTGGCATATATCACTTTATAACTATTGCATAAATGCATACATATATTGTGATGTCCTTGGATTTGTGCAATGGGAATCGAATCGTGATGAGATCACGATAGTGAGATCGATTCACCTTTAAACACATATCCTAAATAATCCCGGTCATAGGCTACTCGAGAGGGATATTGTGATAACCGGACAGACTGGTGTGCTGTATACCCGTCCATATGATGGATGTAGCTGGTCTCATAGCTGCTTGTGTAGGGACACTAGGGATACAGTACAAGTGCTCATTGGAGAATGAGTTCACTGATTGATCCGCTTACGGAATGCTGGATGGTTGATGATGCCTTATTGTCAGACAGCGATTCCGTAGTCCTAGTGGTGTATCTGGTCCTTAGACTTGAGACACCAAGGATGTCCTGTATGAGTGCTCCACTCTTTGATACTAGACTTATAGGTTTGGCTGTCCCAGATCTAGTACAGCTGGTCATTGGGAGTGGTAGTCGACCTTACGAGGGCTATTGAGTGTCGATAGAGGATCATCCACTCTCGGCATCATGAGAGGAATATCCCATGTGTTCTTGCTCAGACAAATCCCTGGCCAGGGTCATTCGGGTTGAGAGAGAAAGAGTTCTCTGGGAGAATCTGATTAGAGCGAGACTCGAGAAGAAACCGTGTGGGTCTAACAACACCATGCTCGATATACGGTCTCTGTTATATTAGATGGATGAGGGATTATAGGTATACGGTAACTAAGGACAGACAGGTCCAATGGATTGGATTCCCCTGTATCATTTGGGGACTACGGCGTGGTGGCCTAGTACGTCCGTAGTCGATGAGTCAAGTGAATTATTACAGAGATAATAATTCATTGAGTTAGAAGGAGTTCTGATAGGTATGACTCACGGCGAGCTCGATATTGGGCCTAGAGGGTCACACACATATGGTAGGCATTGCGATGAATAGAGGTTCAGATATGAGATATCTGACGGAGCCCTTGTCTTATTGGATGTAGATCCAATACCCACTAGGAGAGGACCCATTAGGGTTTGACAGGGGACCTCTATAAATAGGAGGGATTCAGAGCCCCATGGGCAAGAGAGCTTTTGTTTACCCTTTCCTATTCTCCTATTCATCTCCACCTCAGAGTAGGTCTGGAGTTTTGAGGAGCATCGTCGCAACCCTGTTATGTGGATCACCGCTAGAGAGGAGGACGCTTGACCTCCTTCACCCTCTCCTAAGGATCTGCAAGGAAATAGGAATATACGATCTCCCTAGGTAACACAATCTACTCTATACGCAGTTTCATGTTTCGCGGATTTTTGCGTACCAATCTTCGCACGACGATGAACATCTCTTTGGGAATCGGGGATTTTGTTTTTCTTATTCTTCTGCTGCGCATATGATGTCGCCCTCTAAGATTTCCCAACACTTCGGGATCTCTATCGCATCTCGAAGTGCTATGGTGTTCACACCCCTCGGCTTGGTCAGCGGCTGTATGATCAGTTTGCCGATGGGTTCGGGCTGATCGTAGGTGCCCTCAAGGCAGGACTTCGGTTCCTGCTGCATCCCGTTATCGAGGAGTGCCTCCGTAAGTGGGGAATATTGCCATCCCAGATGGCGCCAAACTCTTGGCGCTATCTAGTGGCTTTTCTTGGGGAGTGTCGGGGAGCAGGGATCGAGCCGACCAGGACCCTCTTCCTGGCCTGCTTCCATATGTGTAGGGGGCGAGGCGGGTATTACCTGACTACCTGCACCAATTTTAAGATCAGTGGTGCTCCTTCCAACAATAAGGTTTGGAAGAGTTGCTTCTGCTTTGTTAGTTGTAGTCAGGGTGGGGTTTCAATACTGGATGGACTTCCTGAACCATCGACAATGTCCCCCCATTTCTTTCTGTCGGAGAAACAGCGGACGTGAATCAACCAAGCATCTTGTCCTCTTCTCGGGCAATCAGGGAGATGACTGAGGAGTGGTTGGTTGAGGCGGGACTGAGCCCAACCACTGGGGGTATGGTCATTCGCATGTTATGGATCATCCTTTCGTCCCGAGCTAGCTGACCGACCGGGCTTTTGCTTGCAGAGATGGTGGACCTCTAGTCGGTGAAGAGAATGCCTCATGCCAAGGTTGCCACACCACCGTCTCAGGGTGGCGAGGGTTCTAGAGCTGGGGGTGCCTCACAGAAGGGCACACTAAGGAGGATGCTGGGTTCTTTGGAGGCAAGTCACCCTTAGAAGAAGGCGAAAACTATGGTTCGGAAGACGTATGCAAGCTCAGTTGCTCGTGAGAGTGCCGTCCTAGAGTCGTCTGGGGCTTCTCCCCAAGGCGAGGGCTCGGGGAGCGCGAGAGGAAAGGGGGTGGCCGGATCATCTAGCAGCGACCCCTCGAGGAGGCCTTTGGTGCGCCCAAAGTCGATGCGGGACTTGTGCCGCATCCTCTCTCGGCCCGAAGGCGAGTAGTACTAGGCCCTGAGCATGGCCGACCTCCATACTGGGGAGCCGAGAACCCCATATACCTCTCGGTGGGTGAACCTCAAGGCCGACAATCGCATTTGGGTCGACGGGCCGAATGCCCAGGAGTTTATTCGGGGGGCGCTCCACCTGGTGATGGCAAAGGAGCTCTATTGTTCCTCCTCGGAGCTACTGATGGATCGGGCGACCAAGTCGTTCATCTGGGTAAGTAGTGCTACTTTTCCCTTGTTCAGTCCTTCCTTCTGTGCATGGATTCTGACTCCGACCTTCGTGTAGGGCCAGCATTATACCATGGCGCTGATTGATCGCGTCCGAGATGCCAGAAGGGTGATCGAGCGCCTCTCAGACTCCAACTCCGCTCTTCGTATGGAGATCTTGGAGCTGAAGGATAGGACAGGCCCGTATGCCGTCGTTGTAGTCGAACAACGTGCCTTGGCTCTGAGCGAGGAGGTGACTCACCTAAAGGCCGAGCTGGAGGAAAGTCGAGCACGTGTTCGGACGCTCGATGGTGAGCTGCAGAACATCTCCTGGGACGTTGAATCCACCAGATCTTCTGCTTGGGCTGCCGAGGAGGTTCTGACGGAGGAGCGGCTGGTGCTGCCTAAGAAGATAAAGGGGGTGATTGTTGAATACGAGTCGTCCTTCGAGTTCGAGCATGACCTGGTGAGGTTGGGGCGAGTGACGTACGAGTTCGGATATCGGGTGGCTTACCCTCGTTTTCGAGCTAGGTACCCGGACCTAGAACTGGAGTCGGACCCGTTTGCCGACCAACCCGAGGATCAAAACATCGATATGCTGGTGAGCATCCCTTTTGACGATGGGCCCAAAACTCCTCCGACGAGCTGAGAGCTGTATTTTCTCTTTTTTTTTTTTGCTTTGGTCGGGTCAAATTTTGAGATTGTATTGCCCGACCACAATGTGTATTCCTTCTCATCAATGAAAAACTATCATTTCGGCAGCCTGAATTCTTGTCTTGCCCACTCGTGGATGTGTATGCTTCTTTTGATCAATGAAACATGTCTTTTCGACATCTTGACCTTTTGTATTTACGGATATAATTTCTTTAAATTCGTTGCATTCCATGTCCTTAGCATAGGGTTTCCCTCCATAGTCTCGAGGTTGTAAGTACCTTTTTGGATCACATCGTAGACCCGATAGGGGCCTTCCCAATTTGGCATGAGTTTTCCCCTTGCTCGGGTTGGGTCGCTCATTTCAGCTTTTCGAAGGATGAGGTCTCGGACCTTGATCGGTCGCGAGCGAACTTTGCGGTTATACATCCGAGCCGTAGCCTTTTTGTATGCCAACATATGGAGATGTGCCTTAATTCTTCTTTCTTCAAGGAGGTCTAGGTTTGCTCGTAGGCTCTCCTTGGAGTTGTCTTGCTCATAGACAATGGTGCACAATGTCGAGAACACCATTTTAGGTGGGAGGATTGCTTCGGTCTCGAATGCTAGGCTGAACAGAGACTCCCTCGAGGCAGTTTTGGGAATTGTTCGCATTTCCCATAGGACGCTAGGGAGCTCATCCACCCATGCTCTGCACGCACCTGAGACCCTCTTCTTAAGGCCTTCCAGGATCGCCCAATTCATTACTTCGGCCTAGCCATTGGTCAAGGGGTGCACGATCGAGTTGAACCTCAATTGTATCCCATACGACTGGCAATAGGCCTTGAACTTAGTGTTGTTGAATTGAGCTCCGTTGTCGGTGATGATAGCCCTCAGGATTCCAAATCGGGTAATAATGTTCTTCCATGTGAAGCTTTGAACTTGCTTCTTGATGATGGAGGCTAAGGGTTTAGCTTCAACCCACTTCGTGAAGTAGTCGACCCCGACTATAAGGAAGCACCGTTGTCCTGAAGCTAGAGGAAAAGGCCCGAGGAGGTCAAGTCCCCATTGGGCAAAGGGCCAGGCCGCATTCATCGGGGTAAGAGGCACCGCCAGTTGTTGTTGCAGCCTGGCGTGCCTTTGACATTGTTGGCACCGTTGCATATATGATATGGCATCCTGGTACATGGTCGACCAGTAGTACCCTTGTCTGAGGGTCTTGAAGGCCAAGGTTCATCCCTCGATGTGCTTCCCATAAATCCCCTTGTGGAGTTCGGCGAGGACTATTTCAGCTTCTGATGGCGTGAGATAATGCAAGAGAGGTTGAGAGAAAGCCCTGCGGTACAGCTTTCCATCAACCACATAGTACCAGGCTTGGGTCCGCCTCAGTCGTCTTGTGACCGTCTAGTTGTCGGACTGCGTCTCATCCTCCTTGAAGTGGAGGATTTCTTCCATCCAGTTCGGCGAGACCTCTATTTTAGCGATGCCATGAGTTGGTATTGTTGGTGCCGTTATGGATACAGTTGCTAGGGTTCTGACCAGGCTACGAGCAGAGGTCGATCTAGCCAATGCATCGGCCTGCGTGTTCTACGCCCGAGGTACTCTAGTGACCAAGAGGCGGTTGAAGCAATGGGTGAGCCATTTCACTTCCGTCAGATATAATGCCATAGTCGAGTCCTGAGCTTCGTATCTCCCATTGACGTGTCCTATCACCAGCTGGGAGTCATTGAAGACCTTGAGGTTGCCCACATTCATTTGTAGGGTGAGGCGCAGGCCATGGAGTAATGCCTCGTACTCGACCTCATTGTTGGTGGCCCAGAATTGTAATCGAAGTGATCTCTTGTCGGTTTCTTCGGATGGGCTTTTAAGGATAAGTCCGACCTCGGTTGCTTCGGCAGTGGCCAACCCATCCACATGCAGGGTCTATGTGCTCTCGTTGTGCCCCTGTCCAATAGCATGATCTTCAGGAGTTAACTCGAAGATGAAGTTAGCTAGTACTTGGGCTTTGATGATGGTTCTGGGGGAGTATTGAATGTCGAATTTGTCGAGCTCGACTGACCACCACCGCATTCGACCCGACGTGACAAATTTGGAAAGGATTTGCCATAATGGTTGGTCGGTTATCACTTTGATCGTGTGAGCTTGGAAATATGGTCACAACTTTCGGGACATCTTCATGAGTGCGAGGGTCAGCTTCTCGATCGAGGAATACCTGTTAGGATCAAGAGTCGGCACTAAGAGGGGGGGGGGTTTGAATTAGTGCAGTGGTAAGATAACGACGATTTAAAAACTATCGTACGATAAAACCGTTTCCACCGTAAAATCGTTTTTGGAAACTTAACTTGAAAGCGAATTCGTAAAAGTATTGAAGGCAGTAGCACTTAAAGAGGTTTGCAATAAAGATAAATTACACAAATGTAAATGCAAACCAGATTTTAGAGTGGTTCGATCAACGTGACCTACATCTACTTTCGGCTTCCTCCTCCGACGAGGTCACCGGCGTCCACTAGAGGCTTTCCTTCAATAGACGAAGGTCAATCACCTTTTACACCCCTATTCTCCTTTTACCGGGTTTAGGAGACAGCCCTTACAAGCACTCACTCTCCTTTCTTGAATAGAATTCTAACACTTAGAGTGGAGGAGGGAATTCTAGAGATTGCAGCAGCGTTTTCTCACTTTTGAATACTCTGTGCTTGTGTGTTTTATTCAGGGATGATTCAAACTTATAGCCTAAAACATTTTCATCCCGGGTTCCTCAAGCACGGGCGGTACCATCGCCTGTGCTGGGAGGTACCACCGCCCAGTGTCAGTCTAACTAACATTGCCCTAGGCGGTACTACCGCCTAGGTCAGGTGGTACCACCGCCTTGTCACGAACGGTCGTCGCGCACCCGCAACAACTCTGTTCAACGAACCGTTCGTCGCTCGCACCTGCATGTACAGCTGCTTGGCAGCATGTTTTCTCTTAGTTTTGGGTCATTTTGCTTGTAAATATGTAAGTTCGAACAAGTTGCAGCGTTGCAAAGCGACCGCTCACCGAACCGAGCAAAACAGCCCCAAAACAGCCCAAATCAGCCTCGTTTTCGCGTGCCGCGGGAGGTGAGCGGAGAACTGCCTCCGCTCACAAAACGTCAGCCAGCTCAGACCCCAGGAACCCCCCGGGTGGCACATGGCTGGATGGGGCTTCCATTATATACCGGGCGTTGAACACTCTTTCGCAAGTTCGCACGTGACCTTTACGGGAACTTGGTTTTGCGCCCGGGACCAGGTGAGCGGCTGTTTGTGGGCTTGCAGCTGTTCGTTCATCCATGAAAGCCTTGTTTTTCTCCCTCTCCCTCTTTTCTCTTGTGCACACAAGGTGTTCGACGAATTGCTTCTAAAGCTTCCCTTTTCGCGAGACTTCGGGACTTGTCCGTTGCTCGTTCTTTCGAACTAACTTCTTTCTCTTTTACAGGTCCTTAGGGACCTGTGAGAGGTTACAAAGTGGGCTGATCCTTGCGGAGCAAGATCGCAAGGGTGAAGCGCGACTTAGGCAACGCAAGCTAAGTTCGCGTCTTTGCCCCAAGGGTGACTCGTGACTTAGGCAACACAAGCTAAGTTCGCGTCGTTGGCCGCAAGGGTGCCTCACGCCTTAGGCAATTCCAGCTAAGGTCGTGACATTGTGGTATCAGAGCGGGCAAGCTCTTCGATCGAACAATGAGCGAACCGCCTTAACCGCCATGGCAAAGCATCGTGGCGAATCAAGCAAGACGGGGCAAGCGGACCTTTGCCCCAAGCAGCCGCAGGTGGGCTGCATGTGCACACTCGCTCTCATGTTGTTGGAGCTGCTCACGAAGATCGTGGCAGCCGAACAGGATGAGCGAGAAGTTGGTAACTCTCCATGGCCGGAGGAAGTTTAATCTGGTGCGCCGGCGGGAAAAGGAGTCACAAGGAGAGACTCACGACGGCGGAAACTTCGCACTGGATGTTCTGGAAGCGAGCATGGAGGAACTCTACCATGGCCAACAAAGACTTGTTGGGGTAGAGAGCTCGCAAGAGGAAGCGGAGTCCAGGATCGACAAGGTCGAGGCCCTAGTCGACCGACTGTCTGATGACACCAAGGACTCCGTGCAACACTTACAGGATGTTGTGGCGGAACTCACGGCAAAGGTGGCTATGCTCACAAGAACGCTAAATGCAGGAGGAGGCAACACCCGCGTTGCACCGCCACAAAACTTGAGGGCACCGGAGCCCCATGGATACGGAGGGGCTAGAGATGCCAAAGAGCTCGAGAACTTTCTGTTCGACATGGAGCAATACTTCCGAAGCCACGAGGCCCGATTACGAAGATACCAAAGTTTCTATAGCAACGATGTATCTGAACGGAGATCTGAAACTTTGGTGGCGAACTCGTTGGGAAGAGATCCAACAAGGTCGGTGTCGAGTCGACACATGGGAGGACTTGAAGGCGGGAGTTGAGAACTCAGTTCCTTCCGGAGAACACAGAGTTCGTCGCAAGAAGGAAGTTGAGACAACTCCGCCAAAGCACCACCATCCGAGACTATGTAAAACAGTTTTTTTGCACTAATGCTGGACATACGGGGACATGTCCGAGAAGGACAAGTTGTTCAACTTCCTCGATGGTTTGAAACCATGGGCTCAGCAGGAGCTAAATCGAAGGAATGTTACCGATGTAGTCGGGGCAATCTGCTGCTGCAGAAAGGCTCACCGACTTTGTTTCCTCGGAAGACCCAGCGAGAAGGAAACAATCTTCAAGCAATCGCCCTCCAAAACATTCTCGAGGGAAGGAGCTCGGGGCGAACAAAAGAAGAAGAGCTCCCATAAAGGGGCGAACCCAAAAGGCAAGGCCTCACAACTGGAGGATGCTTCTTGTGCGGAGGACCGCACATGGTAAGGGAGTGCCCACGTATGGGCACTCAACGCTTTGACGGCTTCCATCCACCCTCCCCGATCGGACAAGGGCAAAGCTGTTGCTCTTAGTTCGAGCAGTTCAGAATCCGGCAGCGACAATGAGGAGTCGCAAGGACCCCGAATGGGAGCAATGCGATTGTTGAACGCTATGCGGGATCAAGTGGGGGAGAATATGAAGACGAAGGCACAAAAAGCAGGAAGCAGCAAGCTGATGTATGTGGACATTAAGCTAAATGGCCAAACGACCCGTGCAATGGTGGATACGGGCGCTACCCACAACTTCATAGCCGATCACGAAGCACAACGACTTGGGTTGACCTTGGAGATGAGCCCAAGCCGAATGAAGGCGGTGAACTCGGAGGCCAAGCGAATCTCTGGGTTAGCGAAGGGTGTTCCTATCAAAATCGGGACTTGGAGCGGAAACACCAACATGATGGCCGTGCCACTAGATGACTTCCAAGTGATTCTTGGAATGGAGTTTATGCATGCGGCGAAGTTGGTGCCGATGCCGTTCTTGAACTCCCTATGTATGATGGGAGGCGATGACCTTCGCGTGGTTCCGTCTCTCGGGAGAGGAACCAAGGAGCCCCAACACATTTCGGCATTACAATTGAAGAAAGGTGTGCGAAAGGGCGAACCGACATTCGTGGCTGCTATGAAGCTAGAGCCACTCAATGAAGAGGCCACTCAAGAACCTGCTGTGGTGGCGAACATCCCTGAAGGAGTTCAAAGACGTTATGCCACCCGAAAGTTGCGAAGACCCTTCCACCACGCAGAGGTGTGGATCATCATATCGAGCTGGAGCCAGGAGTGAAGCCTCCAGCGAGACCACCATACCGCATGCCCCCTCCTGAGTTGGCAGAACTCAGAAAGCAGTTAGATGAACTGCTAAGCGGTGGTCTCATCCCAGCTCAAAAGCACCTTTCGGAGCTCCGGTTCTCTTCGGAAGAAACAAGATGGGAGCCTCCGATTATCGTCGACTATCGAGCCCTCAACAAAGTAACGGTGAAGAACAAGTATCCTATCCCGCTCATTGCGGACTTGTTCGATCAATTAGGTAAGGCAAAGTCTTTTCAAACTCGACCTTCGGGTGGGTATTGGCAGTGCGCATTCTTTGAAGGCGATGAAGCAAAGACTACTGTGTGACCCGGTATGGAGCATTTGAGTTCTTGGTGATGCCTTTCGCTTTAAACAATGCTCCGCCACATTCTGTACTCTCATAAACCAGCTATTCAAGGAGTATTTGGATAAGTTCGTGGTCGTCTATTTGGGACGATATATCGTAAATCTCTGACCAAACGCTTTCGAGGAGCACGTCAAGCACCTGCGAACGATTTTCAAAGTTCTCGGGGGAGAACACTTTGTTCGTAAAAGGAGAAATGCTACTTTGCTCAAACTGAGATTCTATTCTTGGGGCATCGAATCGGTGATGGCTCCATTCGGATGGATAAGTCAAAGGTGCAAGCGATTCTTGGAATGGCGAACTCAAAGAAGGTGCCGAGTTGAGATCCTTCCTTGGTTTTCGTCAATTACTATCGACGCTTCATTGCGGGATATTCGGAAGCGGGCAACCCCCCAAGCGACGGAGTTCTTGAAGAAGGAGCAGCCTTGGAAGTGGTCGGACAAATGTGAGATAGCATTCCGGGATCGAAGGCTGCTGTTCTAGAAGAACCGGTGCTCAAATTGCCAAACTATGGAGAGCCCCTTTGAAGTCCATACGGATGCTTGGACTTCGCTATTGGGGAGTACTCATGCAGGAAGGTCATCGGGTGGCCTCGAGAGCCATAAACTCAACGAGACCAAGAGGCGGTATCCAAGACATGAGAAAGAAATGACAGCAGTGATCCACTGTCTGCGAGTTTGGCGACACTACCTCCTCGGGTCGCGATTTGTCTTTGAGGATGACAACATCGCCCCGAGCTATTTCCAAACTCAGAAGAAGCTCTCCCCAAAGCGGGCATGGTGGCGGGACTTCTGGCTGAATTTGATATGGCGATGGAGTACAAGCACGAAGAAGGTGAATGTCGTGGCCGATCTGTTGAGTCGGAAAGGTGGAATGCGTGAATGCTGCACAACTGGAGGGCGAGAGGCCAAGCAAGTCAGTTGCACTCCAACTTCCTTTCCCGAATCAAGGATGGACTGTATAGTGATCCCCTGTGCAGTTATCCCGATGCAGCTCATCAAAGAAGGCAAAAGGCACGACGGTTTTGGGTCCGGGAGGGACTTGTTCACCACGAAAGGGAATAGGGTCTATGTTCCTCGAGTGGACAATTTAAAGGCGTGAACTCTTAAAAAGAGTGTCACGATTCCCTTTGGGCTGGACACCCGGGCATTCCGCGAACGTTGGCTCTCGTGGAGAGGGCCTTCTACTAGCCAAAGATGGGGATTGATGTGGAGGAGTATGTTCGAACATGCCTTACCAACAAGACAAGACAAGGTGGAGCAATGGGAAGCCGGTGGGACTTTTGGAGCCATTGCCCGCACCGGAAAGGCCATGGGAGAGCATTTCCTTAGACTTCATATCAAGCTTGCCACTGTAGGGGGGACTTGGATCGATACTCGTGGTGGTGGTCGATCGGTTTTCAAAGTATGCAACTTTCATTGCTGCTCCCCTACATTCGTTCAAAATTTGAAGAGGCGCCGGACCCGATGATGAAGGGCGTAGTGAAGTATTGGGGAGTCCCACACAATATCATTAGTGATCGAGACGCTTCGGTTCTTGGGACGATTCGGACCGAGCTATTCAAATTGTTGGGGTCAAAGTTATACTTCTCTACAAGCCTCCACCCCCCCAGACGGATGGTCGACCGAAAGAATAAAATTCGCTCTTGGAGCAAGTATCTCCCAGACTACGTGAGTGCCAATCAACGAGATTGGGTGAAGCTGTTGGACATCGCCCAATTCTCCTACAACTGCGCGCGGAGCTCTGCATCCAACAAGAGCCCCTTCGAAATTATCACGGGACAACAACCGCCGACTCCACACACTATGGCAATTGGGTATCTTGGGAGTAGTCCATCACCTATCATTTCAGAAAAGGAGTGGCATCGAAATGCCGATATTGCATGAAGCTTACTTGGAGAAGGCGGCAAAACGGATGAAGAAGTGAGCATACTTGGGAAGGCGACCACAAGAGTTCAAAGTTGGCGATTTGGTGTTGGTAAAGCTCAACCAAGCATCACTCCAATTCTTGAGGAACAGAGTTCACAAAGGATTGGTGCGTAAGTATGAAGGGCCCTTCCCAATTATTAGCAGAGTAGGCAATGTTTCCTACAAGTTGCAGCTGCCGGCGTGGTTCAAAATTCACAACGTTCTTCACGCCAGCAACTGAAGGCCTACCATTCGGATCCGCAAGATGCTTTCGAAGTGTTCCAACTCGGCTACCTCCCATCACAGACCTCCCACGAAGCGAAAGTGGAAACCATTCGGCGGATCGTGAAGACAAAGCTACCCAATGAGCCGAAACAGACAGAGTACTTGGTGAAGTGGCGAAAGCTTCTCCAAACTGAAGCCAGTTGGGAGCCTGAAGATGCCCTGCGACATGAAGAAGAAGTCATCAACAACTACCAATCAGCGTCGGCGAGGGCGTCGACGGTTTAAGTGGGGAGAATGTCACGAACGGTCGCCGGCAAGACCCGCGAACAACTCGTTCAACGAACCGTTCGTCGCTCGCACCTGCATGTACAGCTGCTTGGCAGCATGTTTTCTCTTAGTTTTGGGTCATTTTGCTTGTAAATATGTAAGTTCGAATAAGCTACAGCGTTGTAAAGCGACCGCTCACCGAACCGAAAGCAAAACAGCCCAAAAAACAGCCCAAATCAGCCTCATTTTCGGCGTGCGCGGGAGGTGAGCGGAGAACTGCCTCCGCTCACAAAACGTCAGCCATCTCAGACCCCAGGAACCCCCCGGGTGGCACATGGCTGGATGGGGCTTTGGTTATATACCGGGCGTTGAACACTCTTTCGCAAGTTCGCACGTGACCTTTACGGGAACTTGGTTTTGCGCCCGGGACCAGGTGAGCGGCTGTTTGTGGGCTTGCAGCTGTTCGTTCATCCTTGAAAGCCTTGTTTTTCTCCCTCTCCCTCTTTTCTCTTGTGCACACAAGGTGTTCGACGAATTGCTTCTAAAGCTTCCCTTTTCGTGAGACTTCGGGACTTGTCCGTTGCTCGTTCTTTCGAACTAACTTCTTTCTCTTTTACAGGTCCTTAGGGACCTGCGAGAGGTTACAAAGTGGGCTGATCCTTGCGGAGCAAGATCGCAAGGGCGAAGCGCGACTTAGGCAACGCAAGCTAAGTTCGCGTCTTTGCCCCAAGGGTGACTCGCGACTTTGGCAACACAAGCTAAGTTCGCGTCGTTGGCCGCAAGGGTGCCTCACGCCTTAGGCAATTCCAGCTAAGGTCGTGACAGCCTGGCACCCTGCTAGGGGTGGTACAACCACCAGATTGGTGGTACCATCGCTTGACATAGTCTCGAAGACTGTGCCATAATGGTGAGACTCCTTGAGGCATTATTTGGCATCTTATTGGGCCTAACACAATCCTTACATGGGCCTACCTGGCCTCTAATTGGGTTGGCCCAAATCCAAGCCCAATTACGTGCTAACTACGAAATCCTAAGACATTTGCTAAGCTAAACAAGTCCCTATGTTATTCTTCTGGTGAACTTTCGGCGATCTTCCTGTTAGGATCAAGAGGTCAGCACTAAGAGGGGGGGTGAATTAGTGCAGCGAAAAGATTGATTTTTTTTTAAAACTTCGTTTGATAAAAATCGTTTCTGACGAAAACCTTTTCGTAAAGATCTTAACTTGAAACCCGTTTGTAAATGTATTGAAAGCAGTAAGGGATTAAAGAGGTTTGCAGTAAAGATAAATTGCACAAAGGAAATGCAAACTAGATTTTAGGGTAGTTTGGTCAATGTGACCTACATCCACTTTTCGCTTCCTCCTCCGACGAGGTCACCGGCGTCCACTAGAGGCCTTCCTTCAATAGGCGAAGGCCAATCACCTTTTACAACCCTCTTTTCCTTTTCATGGGTTTAGGAGATAACCCTTAAAAGCACTCACACTCCTCTTACAGAATTCTAAACTTAGAGTGGAGGAGGGAATTTCTAAAGAGATTGCAGCAACATTTTTCTACTTTTGAACTCTCTGTGCTTATATGCTTTAACCAGGGATGAAAGGGGTATTTATAGGCTTCAAGTTGATTCAAACTTGGAGCCTTAAACTTTCCCATCCCGGGTTCCCCGGGTACAGGCGGTACCACCGCCCAGTGTCAGTTTGACGCTGACACTACCCTGGGTGGTTCCACTGCCCAGGTCTGGCGGTACCACCGCTTGGGGGGGTAGTGCTGGGCAGTACCATCGCCCAGACTGATGGTACCATCTCCTGGCACCCTGCCAGGGGCAGTACAACTGTCCAGACTAGCGGTACCACTGCCTGACATAGTCTCAAAGATTGTACCACGACGGTGAGACTTCTTGGGGTATTGTTTGGGCCTCTTATTGAACCCAACATAGTTTTTACATAGGCCTAGCTAGCCCCTAATTTGGTTGGCCCAAATCCAAGCCCAATTATATGCTAACTATAAAATCCTAAGACATTTGCTAAGCTAAACAAGTCCCTATGTCTATTCTTCCAGCGAGCTTCCGGCGAACTTCTAGCGAACTTCCGATGATCTCTCGACAATGTTCCGACGGACCCCCAGTAAGCTCTTGGACTTCACAACGATCTTCTTGGTGAGTTTCGATGAGCTTCTCTGGCAAGCTTCGAGACTTCTCGGCTGGTTCCGCTAGAACTTTCGACAAACGTCCGGACTTCCAACGAACTCTCGAACTCCCAACGAAATCACGTCCTTGACTCCGGGACTTCATTTTGCTTCATGCCTTGCTATCCAGTTAATCCTCTACATGTAAAAATATACTTCGATCTAGATAATTAATACTAAGCATTAATCAAGTTGTCCGGCATGTCATTGGTCCCTCGACGCTTCGTCCGATTCTTCGGCGCATCGTCCTCTCTTGCGACCTATTGCCCAATCGGCCAGTTGACTCTATAACTCTGATATCTTTGGTGCAATATCTGCTCTTCTTGGCCCAATGCCCGAATCCACGGCCCGAAGCTTTCTGTCGATACGTCGACCTTTCCTCCGGCCCGATGTCCAATCTTCTGACATGTTTTCATCCAGCACAACATGATTTTTCTTGCTTTAATTTCTCATCCCGATCGAAGCATCCTGCGTCACTCAAAACATAGATTAAAACATAAACATATATCAATTGGTTTCATCATCAAAATACGAGATTTAACAATCTCCCCTTTTTTGATGATGACAACCAATTGATGATGGAGTTAACCTTAACTCCTGGAGTTTAAACAAACTCCCCCTATCAATATGCCTTATTGATAGAAATTCTTGGATTCAAAAATCCAAGCATGACATCAACATGCCTTATTGATAGAAACATGTCATGATCAAATCATGCATGACATCAACATACTTCTTCCCCTTTGTCATCAACAAAATGGAGAAGTCCAATTATTCGTGTGTTTGGAAATATAAGTTCAACTCATTGCATGAGAAACATAATATCAAGTTTTATCATCATACAATTTGAAGTTAGAAAATTTAGCAAGTGTTATATCATGCTTAGAACATTCATTCTATCAAGTTTTAGATATGCAAGTTTTACAACAAACAAGCTAGCAAATTTAAAGATGTGCAAAATGGCATATTTGCTTTTCTTTGTGATGTGCAAGATTGCATTTCTTTATAATGTTCAAGATAGCAAGTTCTACATCATGCTAGCTAGCAAATTAGGGATGTTTAAGAAAGCAACTCTTGCTTCTTGAAATATGTAAGTTGCAAGCTAGCAAATTTTTGCTTCCTTTGCAATGTTTGAGCTAGCAATTTTGCTTCCATTGCAAAGTGCAAGTTAACATGTTTTGCATCTTGAGATAGGCAAGATAGCACTTTTGGTATTAGAAATATGCAAGTTAGCAATCTTTGCTTCTCTTTTGAGATGAGCAAGCTAACATATTTTTATATCTTTTTGAATTGTGCAAGCTAATAAGTTTGCCTCTTTTCGTGATGTGCACACTAGAAATTCTTGCTCCCCCTTTGTCATTGTCAAAAAGAAGGGAAAACACTTTACATCAATTTTTAAATTATGACAAAGGTAAGTATCAATCTTATTTGTGCATCATTATATTTTCAAATTAAAACATACACAATTTCAAAACCTTACATTTCATTTTTCATGCACCATACTGAAAAATAAATCAATCATCATTATGAGCATATCATACATTATACTAAAACATTAAAATTTTTAATCATTTATCAACATGTTGATCATAATACCAAACATTCATCATTTAAAGCATTCATGATACACATCATATCCATCACATACATCATCATAAAAAAATAAGTATTGCATGTATCATTCCATCACATGGACAATATCAAGAAGTATCATAGCATGAAGAATCTTGATTCATAGAAAAATATCATGTATCGAATATCGAGAAATCAAGATGAAGACATTCGTATAGCAGAAAGATGTCATGTAAATGATCTCGATTCATGTATAATATCTCTCAATTCTTTATAAATTATAATTCTAAAAAAAAATCATGATTCATTTCGATAAATTTCAATAAGAAGGTACAAGAACATATAGTAGGTGATCTTGCTTCATAAATGATTTCAAGTTATAAATCATGAGAAATCAAGATCATGATTTTGATAAAACTCATTAAATTCAAATCATCAAAATCTCAACGTTACTTTCAAGAGATTCAAAATGGCATAAACAATTTTATTGGTCTCTTAGTGAAAAATCGATAAGATAGAAAAAAAGGAAAATTTTCAAGAAAAATGCTGTCCTCTTTTTGTTTCAACTTATTGATTAATTTCATACATGTATGTTCTTTTCTTTTATGCCAAATCAAGACATGTATCATTTTTAAAACAAAAAAAGTAACATTTCATCATGAAAAAAAATTGATAATCCATAAATTGCAAGAATCATCATGCATAATTTTTAAAATCTAATGCATAGAATAAGATCATCAATCATGGTAACAAAACATCATTATGCATCATTAAGTCATCAAGCATTTTTTCATAAAGTATTTTCAATTAAATACGAAGATCATCAAGATACACATTAATGCTTCAAAATAAAAAAAACATACATAGGATCATTAGATTTAAATCTAACATTTTATTCTATTAACATAAAACATGTAATTTTCATTATCATTTTTAAAATTACTAGCATGATCATATTCTTTTACATTTTCATTTTTCAACATGCAATTTTCAAGAAAAATAATTATTCTAAACTAAATTAAAAATTAAAAATAATTCATGAGCGGCATTATGTAATTTCAAAATAAACTAAAGGCATTTTGATTACCTAAACGTCGAAAGCCGTTAAGGTGTATTTTGCCACCTCGCCTTTGTTGGTTTTCTTCTCATCTTCGGAGGAGCTCAATTCATCCCAATTTGTGTTTTTTTTCTTGCATTCTAAGCAAGTAGTTACGTTCTTTTTTGTTCTTTAACTTTTGTTTCATGAACTTTTTAAATTTCATTTATAGTTTAAGTTCACCATCACTTGAGCTTATGCTCGAATGGTCTTCGATTGTTCTAAGTTCTAAATCTTTCCTATTCTTTGGAAGGCGGTTCTCACATTTTTTATGTGCATTGCACATCATTTCATATGTGATCAATGAACCAATTTGTTCTTCAATCGAAAAATGGTTCAAGTTCTTTGATTCTTGTATCGTCGTTATTTTCAAATCCCAATTTTTAGAAAGCGATCGTAAAATCTTGTTAACGAGTTCAAAATTCAAAAAATATTTGCCAAGAGCATTTAAACCATTGACGACATCCGTAAAATGGGTGTACATGTCAATAATGGTTTCGCTTGGCTTCAATTGAAAAAAGCTCGAAATCATGTATTAAAAAAATAATTTTTGAATCTTTAACTTTGCTAGTTCCTTCATGTGTGATTTCATAAGTGTACCAAATATCGAAAGCTATTTTACAAGTAGAAACATGATTAAACTCATTTCTATCTAAGGTACAAAATAAGGCATTTATAGCCTTTGCATTTAAAGAAAATATCTTCTTCTCCAAATCATTCGAATGGTTTATTAGAAGAGAAAACATTTGAAAATCAGATTTGATTATATGCTATAAATCGAGATTCAATGAAAGCAAGAAAACTCTCATTCGAGTTTTCTAATAAGTGTAGTCCATCCCATTGAAAAAGGAAGGATGAATGAGAGTCTTGAAAGCTGAAATGAGCCATTTCTCTTGGGTGTTAATCCAAATAAGAAATCATGAGGCTCTGATACCAATTGTTAAGATCAAGAGGTTGGCACTAAGAGAGGGGTGAATTAGTGTTACGAAAAGATTACGTCTCGATTTAAAAACTTCGTTCGATAAAAACCGTTTTCGACGAAAACCTTTTCGTAAAGGTCTTAACTTGAAACCCATTTGTAAATATATTGAAAGCAGTAAGGGATTAAAGAGATTTGCAGTAAAGATAAATTGCACAAAGGAAATGCAAACTAGATTTTAGAGTGGTTCGGTCAACGTGACCTACATCCACTTTTGGCTTCCTCCTCCGATGAGGTCACCGGCATCTACTAGAGGCCTTCCTTCAATAGGCGAAGGCCAATCACCTTTTACAACCCTCTTCTCCTTTTCATAGGTTTAGGAGATAATCCTTAAAAGCACTCATACTCCTCTTACATAATTCTAAACTTAGAGTGGAGGAGAAAATTTCTAAAGAGATTGCAGCAGCATTTTTTTTATTTTTAAACTCTCTGTGCTTGTGTGCTTTAACTAGGGATGAGAGGGGTATTTATAGGCTTTAAGTTGATTCAAACTTGAAGCCTAAAACTTTACTATCCTGGGTTCCCCGGGCATGGGCGGTACCATCGCCTAGTGTTAGTCACACTAACACTACCCTGGGCAGTACCACCGCCCAGGTCTGGCGGTACCACTGCTTGGGAGGGCAGTGTTGGGCAGTACCATCGCCTGGCACCCTGCTAGGTGCAGTACAACCGCCCAGACTGGCAGTACCACTGCCTGACATAGTCTCGAAGACTGTGCCATGACGGTGAGACTTCTTGGGGCATTGTTTGAGCCTCTTATTAGGCCCAACACAGTTCTTACATAGGCCTAGCTAGCCCCTAATTGGGTTGGCCCAAATCCAAGCCTAATTATATGCTAACTATGAAATCCTAAGACATTTGCTAAGCTAAACAAGTCCCTATGTCTATTCTTCCAGTGAGCTTCCAGCGAACTTCAGACAATCTCTCGGCAATGTTCCGGCGGACCCCCGGTAAGCTCCTGGACTTCACGATGATCTTCTTGGCAAGTTTCTATGAGCTTCTCTGGCAAGCTCCGAGACTTCTCGGTTGGTTCCGCTAGAACTTTCGACGAACATCCGGACTTCCGACGAACTCTTAAACTCCTAACGAAATCACGTCCTTGACTCCGGGACTTCATTTTGCTTTAAGCCTTGCTATTGTAGTTAATCCTGCGTATGTAAAAACATACTTTGATCTAGACAATTAATACTAAGCATTAATCAAGTTGTCCGGCATGTCATTGGTTCCTTGACGCTTCGTTCAATTCTTCGGCGCATCGTCCTCTCTTGTGGCCTATTGCCCAATCGACCAGTTGACTCTGCAACTCTGATATCCTTGGTGCAATATCCGCTCTTCTTGGCTCGATGCCAAATCCACGGCTCGAAGCCTTCTATCGATACGTCGATCTTTCCTCTGGCCCGACGTCCAATCTTCTGACATATTTTCCTGTGGCACAACATGATTTTTCCTGCTTTAATTGTCTCATCCTGATCGAAGCATCATGCGTCATTCAAAATGTAGATTAAAACATAAACACATATCAATTGGTTTCATAATCAAAATACGAGATTCAACACTTCCGGTGAACTTCCGATGATCTCTCGGCATGTTCCGCGGACTCCCAGCAAGCTCTGCGACTTCTCGATTGGTTCTGCCAGAACTTCCGACGAATGTCCGGACTTTCGACGAACTCTCGAACTCCCAACGTGATCACGTCCTTGACTTCGAGACTTCATATTGCTTCATGTCTTGTTATCGTAGTTAATCCTGCACATGTAAAAACATACTTAGATCTAAAAAATTAATACTAAGTATTAATCAAGTTGTCTGACATGTCATTGGTCTCTCGATGCTTCGTTCGATTCTTCGGCATATCGTCCTCTCTTACGGCCTATTGCTCAATTGGCTAGTTGACTCCGCAACTCCGATATCCTTGGCGCAATATTCGCTCTTCTTGGCCCGATGCCTGAATCCACGACCCGAAGCCTTCTATCGATACGTTGACCGTTTCACTGGCCCGATATCCAATCTTCTGATATGTTTTCCCTGGCACAACATGATTTTTCCTGCTTTAATTGCCTCATCCTGATCGAAGCATCATGTGTCACTCAAAATGCAGATTAATATATAAACACTTATCGATTGGTTTCATCATCAAAATCCGAGATTCAACAATCTTCCCCTCTTTGATGATGATAACCAATCGACGACGGAGTTAACCTTAACTCCCGGAGTTTAAACAAACTCCCCTTATCAATATGCCTTATTGATAGAAACTCTTGGATTCAAAAATCCAAGCAAACATGTCATGAGTAAATTATGACATACAATCAACATACTTCTCCCCTTTTGTCATCAACAAAAAGGAGAAGTTCCAACTATCATTTGTTTAGAAATACAAGTTCAACACATTGCATAATTAACATAATTTTCAGCTTTGTCATCATGCTATTTTGCTATTATCATAGATATGCAAGGTAGTAGGATAGCAATTTCTACAACATACAAGCTAGCAACTTTTACAACATTTTAGAACATGCAAGCTAGCAGTTTTGAGATGTTCAAGAAAGTAACTCTTGCTTCTTGAAATATGCAAGTTGCAAGCTAGCAAATTTTTGCTTCCTTTGCAATGTTTGAGCTTGCAATTTTGCTTCCATTGCAAAGTGTAAGTTTAGCATGTTTAGCATCTTGAAATAGGCAAGATAGCACATTTTTGCATTTTCTTGAGATTTCAAGCTAGCAATTCTCGGTGATGTTCAAGATAGCAATTTCTTCTCTTTTGAGAAGTGTAATTTTTTGCTTTTGTCTTGAATTGTGCAAGCTAGCTATCTCCCCCTTTGTTATTATCAAAAAGAAGGGAAGACCGATTATATTAATTTTTAAATTATGATAAAGGTAAGTAACTGTTCTTATTTGTACATCATTATATTTTCAAATTAGAACATGCACAATTTCAAAACCTTACATTTCATTTTTCATGCATGATGTCGAAAAATAAATCATTCATCATTATGAGCATATCATACATGATATTCAAGCATTTATGTGTTAGGATCAAGAGCACTAAGAGGGGGGGGTTAGTTAGTGCAGTGGAAAACTTTCGACGATTTAAAATGACGTTCGTACGATAAAAATGATTTCGGTAAGAAAGTCGATACGGAAATCACTTTAACTTGTGATCAAGGAGATGCAATTAAAGTAAAGATATAGAGGCAGTTTACAATTAAGATAAAGAACATAATGTAATTGTAAACCGAAATACGACGTTCGTACGATAAAAGCGATTTCGGTATGAAAGCCGATTCAGAAATTGCTTTAACTTAGATTAGGCGAAGTGCAGTTAAAGTAAAGCTATGGAGGTAGTTTGCAGTTAAGAGAGAAAATAGAAAGTAAATGCAAACCGAGATTTAGAGTGGTTCGGTCAATCTTGACCTACATCCACTTTTGGCTTCCTCCTCCAATGAGGTCACCGACGTCCACTAGAGGCCTTCCTTCAATAGGCGAAGGCCAACCACCCTTTTACAGTTTCACTCCTTTTGACAGGCTTAGGAGACAACCCTTATAGAATTTTCTCTCCTCTTTTGAAAGATCAAAACTTGGAAGAAAAGAGGGAGGAGAACTTCTAGCCTTTACAACATTTTTGAGCTTTAAAAATCACAGAGTAAGATTGGATTTTCGGTGCCCTTTCATGCAGGAAAGGGTGGGGTATATATAGACCCCAAATTGGTTTAAATTTGGAGCTAAAAAATGTCATCTCCTGGATTTTCGGGGTCCTGGCGATACTACCGCCAGACTGGGCGATACGACCACATGACAGAGCTCGGAGACCGAGCTCTAGCGGTGCCACCGCCTATCTGGGGCGGTTCCACCTCCTAGTCTTGCTCAGAGACTGAGCCCAAGCAGTGCCACCGCCTGACTGGGGTAGTTCCACCGCCCAATTTTCCTAGGAGACTGAGCTCCTGGGCGGTCCAAGCGGTGCCACCACCGGCTAGGAAATCTGGGTTCGATTGGGCTAATCCATTCGACCCAATTTGGGTTTGTCAAGGGCCCAATTGCCCCCAGATTAAGTTAATGGGATCACCTCCCATTCTTAGCTTAATCTAAATGCTAACTACGATATTTCTTAAGACATTTACTGCAACTTGCTCCGGTGCATCAATTGCTTCTTCCGGCGAGCTTCCGGCGAACATCCGACGAACCCTCGGCGATGCTCCGATGGACTTTCGGCAAATCTCCTGGATTTGCGATGATCCACTTGGCGAGTTCCGACGAGCTTCTTTGGCAAACTCCTGGACTTCTCGGATTTGTTCTCATAGAACCTCCGACGATCATTCGGACTTTCGTCGAACTCTCGAACCCCCAACGTGATCATGGTCTTGACTCTGGCGCAACTCTTGCTACATGTCTTACTACCATCGTAGTTAATCATGCACACTTATCTCAACATATGGATTAGATAACAAATGACAATTGACTTCATCATCAAAATCCGAGATTCAACAATCTCCCCCTTTTTGATGATGACAATCAATTGATAACAGAGTTAACCTTAACTCCCCTTATCTATATGCCATACTTGAGATAAGTCATTCTTGAATTCAAAGCCTTTGAATTCAAGAGATATATTGATACGTTAAGATCATTTATCCTTATCAATACTCCCATCATGATTCCTATTATGATGTATTTCTCTGAAAATGATGTCGAGGCTTGACATCCATTTTCAGGTTTTACATTTCAAATGTAAAAGATAGCAATTGTAGCAATTCATCATATGGCAAGATATCAACATGTAAAATTACGATGTAAGTTCTTGATATCTTAACATAATGTAAATATTTCAAGTGTTTAGCAATCATAGTATTTCATCACCTGACAAGATATCAATTTGTAGAATTGTGATGTAAGTTCTTGATATCTTAACATAATGCAAATATTTTAAGTGTTTAGCAATCATAACATTTCATCACTTGACAAGATATCAATTTGTAGAATTGTGATGTAAGCTCTAGATATCATAACATAGTGCAAATATGGCAATAACATAGTGCAAATATGGCAATCATAGCAATTCTATCACCAATTTATCATATATTTCGATGCAAGCTTTTGATATTTCAACATAATTCAAATTTAACTATGGCACTCATAGCATCAATTCATATAGCATTAAATTCAAATATGGCACTCGTAACATCAATTCATATATTTCTCATTCAAATATGACACTCATAGTATCAATTCATATATTTCTCCCCCTTTATCATCAGCAAAAAGGAGAACGATATAGGTAAATTTTAACTAGGTTTATGTCATTTTTTAATAATGAGTGATAGGATACCGATTATACAAACATCTCAAGGAAAACATGACATGGAGGTAACTTTCATTACTTCTTCCTCTTTATTTGTTATTATCTTTTTGTATGAAGGAGGAAAGCCATTTGTGAGCTTACTCGAATGAAGTTAAAATTAATAAGATATTAAAGCACGCTTCATTTTTATAAGAATCAAGATATGTGTGTGAATCAAATCTTTGCACGTAAAACTATTTCTCAAAAGATATAAGAAGGAATCATCAAATCCATTTCTCGAAAGATATTTTTCACATTATAAGTCTATGAGAGATGCATTTGCTAGTTGATTCTATATGTCAAAAATCAATAATGTGAATCAAACTCGATATGACATATGTTTATTAAGTCCGGAAGAGAATAACGTATCGAGAAAATTCGATTGTTAGGATAAGAAGGTCCGAAAATGAAATTTAATAGTTTTATGTATTCGGATAAAGTTTTGCTATAGATTTTCAAATTCAATCATGAAGATAAAACATGCTTATTATCATGGAAATTTTTGTATCCAAAACACATAATTTCCAACATGTAATTAAGGCATGTAATTGTGTAAAATCATCATGACAATTAAGTGATTTGATCATTAAATCAAAAAAGTCTGAAAAATAATCTTAATAAGTTCATGCATTCGGACATATTAACATTCCTAATTCTTTTCTAATGAAATCAAATTGTTCTTCACTTAGAGGTTTTGTAAAAATATCAACTAGTTGATGCTTAGTATCAATGAACTCTATGATTACATTATGATTAGTGACATAATCTCGTATAAAGTGATGTTTAATATCATTATGTTTTGTTCTTGAGTGTTGAATGAGATTCTTTGTTAAACATATTGCATTTGTGTTATCACATTTAATGAGAATGTTTTTAAGATGGACTTTATAATCTTCTAAGGTGTTTTTCATCCATACAACTTGTGCACAGCATGCACTAACTGCAATATACTCAGCTTCAGTTGTTGATAGTGCAACCGAGTTTTGTTTCTTAGATGACCAGGAAATAAGGGAATGTCCCAAAAATTGACATGTTCTTGATGTGCTTTATCTATCTAGTCTATACCCAGCAAAATCCGCATCAGCATAAGCAATTAACTCAAAATTATCGATTTTTAGATACCATAATCCTAGATTTGTGGTACCTTTAAGATATCTAAGTATTCTTTTAACCGCTTTGAGATGAGATATCTTAGGGTTCGATTGAAACCTAGCACATAGTCCTACACTGAATATGATATCTGTTCTAGTTGCAGTGAGGTAAAATAAACTTCCTATCATACCCCTATAAGTTTTTTGATCGAAGCTTTCTCCACTTTCATCAACTTCTAACTTAGTGGAGGTGCTTATAGGAGTGTTAATAGTTTTTGAGCTATCCATATTAAATCTTTTCAGCAGATCTAAAGCATATTTAGTTTGACTAATAAAGATGTCATTGCTTAGTTACTTAATTTATAAGTCTAAGAAAAAGGTTAATTCTCGCATCAAACTCATTTCAAATTTGAGACTCATAGTTTTAGCAAAAGATTCATAAAGAGATTCATTCATAGAACCGAAGATAATATCATCAACATAAATCTGAACAATGAGAAAATTATTTTTAAAATTCTTAATAAACAATGTAGTATCGACTTTGCCTTTTGTGAAATTATTTTCAATAAGAAAAGTACTAAGTCTCTTATACCAAGCTCTTGGGGCTTGTTTTATACCAAGCTTTAGTTAATTTAAATACATGATTAGGGAGGCTATTATTTTTAAATTCGGGAGGTTGTTCAACATAAACTTCTTCAGAAATAATGCCATTAAGAAAAGCACTTTTAACATCCATTTGAAACAACTTAAAATTATTATTACTAGCATAGGCAAAGAGCATCCTTATGGCTTCTAATCTAGCCATAGGAGCGAAGGTTTCTTCGTAATCGATACTTTCTTCTTGGTTGAAACCTTTGGCCACTAATCTAGCCTTGTTTCTAACCATGATATCATATTCATCTTGCTTGTTTCTAAAGACCCATTTAGTACCAATAACTAAATGGTCATTTGGCCTAGGAACAAGCTTCCACACTTCATTTCTCTCAAATTGATTTAACTCATCTTGCATTGCGATAATCCATGAATCATTTTTCATGGCTTCGTCAATACATTTAGGTTCAATTTGGGAGAGAAAAGCGGCATTGTCACAAAAATTTTTAAGAGAAGAACATGTTTGAAGTCCCTTAGATATGTCTCCTAGAATTAGCTCCTAAGGATGAGCATCTACATACTTCCAATCCTTGGGTAAGGATGTTTCGGAAGTGGATGCATCCAAGTTGCTACTTGGAGAAGGGGTTTCATTTAAATTCAAAGAATCGAAATTAATATGCTTATCAAAATCATTTTTCTTGATTTCAAAAATCTCATTGAAAACAACATGAATGGATTCTTCTATAATTAAAGTTCTTTTATTGAAGATACGAAATGCTTTAGAAACCAAAGAATAATTAAGAAAAAAATCTTCATCGGATTTAGCATCAAATTTTCCTAAGGCATCTTTTTCATTCAAGATAAAACACTTACACCCAAAAACTTTAAAATATGAAACATTAAATTTTTTATTGTTCTATAACTAATAGGGAGTTTTGGTGAGTAAGGGTCTTACTAGAACTCTATTCAATATATAGCATGCAGTGTTTATGGCTTCGGCCCAAAAATATTTGGGTAGACTATGTCTATTTAACATGGTTCTTGCCATTTCTTGTAAGTTTCTATTCTTTCTTTCTACTACTCCATTTTGTTGAGGATTTCTTGGAGTAGAGAAGTTGTGGTTGTATCCATTAGATTCACAAAATTCTTGGAAATCATGATTTTGAAATTCACCACCGTGATCATTTCGAATTAATGAAATCATAAAACCCTTTTCATTTTGAACAAGTTTACAATACTTGGTGAAATATCTAAAGCATTTATTTTTGTGTTTTAAGAAATAAGTCCATGTGTATCTACTATAGTCATCTACAATGATGAAGGCGTATTTGCTACCTCCTAGGCTTGATGTAAAGATTGGTCTGAACAAGTCCATATGGATCAATTGTAAGGGCATAGAGGTGCTTTTTTGATTCTTAGATTTGAAACTACCCTTAATTTGTTTTCCTAATTGACAAGCATCACACATATTATCTTTAATGAACTTGATATGAGGAATTCCTCATACAAGTTCTTTAGATGATATTTGAGTGATTAGCTTCATGCTAGCATGACCTAATCTCCTATGCCAAAGCCAAGCATACTCATTCAAAACCAAGAAACACATTTCATTGCAAAGATCATTGATGTCAATGGTATATATGTTATTCTGTTTTAATGCAATCATAGATGTGTTTTTGTGTGGTTTTTCAATGGATTTTCAAAGTCTTCTCTTCCAATGATTGATTGGAATGAATTAGAGAAGAAGACTTTCGCTCTTAATGCAAAGGCTATGAATGTCTTATTTTGTGCGCTTGATAAAAATGAGTTCAATCGTGTTTCGGTTTGTGAAACCACGTTTGATATTTGGCATACACTCAAAGTGACTCACAAAGGCACAAGTAGAGTGAAAGAGTGAAAAATCAATCTTTTGAGACATTCTTTTGAACTTTTCCGAATGAAACCGAGTGAGACTATTGGCAACATGTACACCCGTTTCACGGATGTCGTCAATGGTCTAAAAGGACTCGGCAAAAGTTTTTCGGATTTTGAGCTCGTAAATAAGATTTTATGATCCATTCCTAAGAGTTGGGACCCTAAAGTCACTGCTATTCAAGAGGCTAAAGATTTAAACAACTTATCTCTTAAAGAACTAATCGGGTCATTAATAACCTATGAAATGACATGCAAGGCTCATAAAGAGCAAGAAGACATCCTTCTAAAGAACAAGAAGGATATGACACTTAAAACTTTAGATGACCACTTGAGAGAAAACTCAAGTGATGAGGACTATGACGATGACTTGGCACTTCTAACAAGGAAATTCAAAAAAATTATTAAGAGAAACAAGCTTAAAAATGACACAAAAAATAAATTTGAATAAAAAAAGGATCAAGTTATTTGCTACGAGTGCAAAAAGCCGGGACACTACAAAAGTAATTATCCCCAAGCCAAGAAGAGAACATCAAAGAAGAAGGCACTCAAAGCAACGTGGAATGACTCGAGCGCGTCCGAAAAAGAGGAGTCCGACACCGAGCAAGTTTCTCATTATGCCCTAATGGCCATCTGAGAGGAAGTAACAAATTTAATTGATGTAGATTTATCATTTGATGAATTATTAAATGTCTTCCATGACTTATTTGATGAATGCAAAATAATTAGTAGAAAATATAAATTATTAAAAAAAGAGCATGATAGTCTTATTTGTAATTTTGATAAATTAAAAACTGAATATCATGATAGTTTAGCCCCATATATAAAATGTCATGATATAGAAACTCTCCAAAAGGAGAACTTGCTACTTATGAACGCCTTGAAGAAATTCGAGGTAGGTAGCAAGTCTTTGAACATGGTTCTTATAAATAAGGGTCACGTTCCCAAAAGAAGTGGAATCGGATTTGTGAGAAGTCCTCACCAAAATCCAACCACCTTCGTAAAAGGCCCTATCTTACATGTTTAGCACCAAAGCAAATGCAACTTTTGTTGCAAATATGAATATAAAACGTATCATTATCCATTCAAGAAAATTAGTCCGAACAAACTGATTTGGGTTCCTAAAGGAACCATGATAAACTTTATGTAACATAATAAACAATGTAGATCAGTTTTTGAGGCACCCAAAAGTAAATGGGTACCTAAAAATTATCCTTTCTTGTAGAGACATTCACCATCACAAGCTAGGAGCAAGAGATGGTACCTTGATAGTGGATGCTCAAGGCATATGACCGGAGATCCATTTCAATTCTCTAAGCTCAATAGCATAGACGAAGGCTATGTCACCTTCGGAGATAACAACAAGGGTAAAATCATTGGCAAAGGAACTATAAGTAACAAATCCAACTTCTTTATTGAAGATGTTTTGTTAGTTGATGGTTGTAAGCGATTGCACCACCCCAGCCAGCGGTGCAATCGCCCGCAATCTTGCCCCCTTTTAAACCGAGCTAGGGCGGCAGTGGAACCGACCCTAACTCACTCCCTTCCCCTCTTTACACCACCAAAGCTTCTCCACCTCCATTTCTCCTATCTTAGCATCCCAAATACTCTTCATTTCAAAGCAAAAAATCAGCAATCTCTCCTTCTCTTAAGGATCTCACTTAAGGTATTCTCTAAGAAGCCTTTAAATTCTGTTTTTGAGTCATTTACTCTTGCTCATTACTATCTTCTTAAATAGCAATAGTTATGGGCTCTAGAAGATCCTCTAGGGACAAAGGGAAGAGGAGATTAGAAGAAGACTTTGATCTTACCCTTTTCGATTCAAAATATCATGTTGAAAAATTTTCTTCCTTCGAATTTAGAAGTGTCAATAAGGGAAAACATGTAGATCTAGATGAACTAAGAGACTTAGAGACAATCCAATGGTTTGTAAACTTAGATCTACTCCCAATTTTACAAATTAGTGAACCCATCTATCCAAGACTTGTTAGATTGTTTTACATCAATCTACAAGTAGATGAAGAAGAAAGAGTGTCTACCTATCTCTTAGGACAAAACATCTCCATTACGGATAGATTCATTTGCGACATGATAGGCATTCCCATAAAAAATAGAGGTCTTTATTTTAGAGGATCGTGGAATAATGAAATAGTTGGGACAATATATGTTGAAACCTTAGGAATAATTTTCGGTAATTCCAACTTAATGATAGTTCCTAAAAGATGTGAACATCTACTATCACTAAATACTAAGGTACTTCATCATATCCTAACTAGCATCATTCTCCCTAAACAATACCATCATGATAAAGTAAGTCAAATAGAATTAGGAACCATGTATTGGATCATGAAAGGACATAACATCTGTTTTGGTTACCTTATCCAACAAAACATGATAGAACTATCTAAGAAAGATATGATGCTTCCATATGGTGGTATAATAACTAGAATACTTAAAGCCTATGATATTCCAATACCACCCGACGAAGAAGTGATGAAAGTAGACAGGTTTAGCATAATAAATAAAAATCTACTTCACCGATTGAGATGTTTTTATAGAAACGGTAATTGGGTTAGAATGCCTAGAAGAACCGATCCCCCTCAACCAGAACTAGAACTTGAAACATCAGTCTTTAGGGGTACTCAATCTCCTCCGATCTGTCCCTTTGAGGAAACACATCTATTTGAGCAAGCTCCTACATCATCTATCGAAGAAATTGGGATTCGGATGGACCAATTTGAACAAAGACAAGATCGGCTTGAACATCAACAAGATCAAATCCTATCTGAGATGCAGCAAATTCATCGACAATTTGACTCATTGTTTAGACATTTTAATTTTTCACCTCCTGAATAAGCTTGTATATGTATATGTGGACACAATCACCTCAAAACAATTACGTTGTTGTAAACTCTTTATATTACTCACCTTGATTACAATGCCTTGATGACTACTAATCTTTGATATGGTTACTTGATGTATTAATTGGTGAGCATATGCAGGGTTACATTGTTTAATCTCGTTACTCATTATCGGATTTCACGTTGAAATTAAATGTTTCTATAATGCCTACTTTGAAAACCTTGTGTCTTAGTTTCCATGATAAATATGATTTGAGAAAGTAATATAGCCATGAAATTGATGTGTCATGATATTACCATGATGTTCATGTATTGCCATGATGTTAATGTGTCATTATATTGTCATAATACTAAACATCAACTAGTTGATATTTTTACAAAACCTCTAAGTGAAAAACAATTTGATTTCATAAGAAGAGAATTAGGAATGTTGATATGTCCGAATGCATGAACTTGTTAAGATTATTTTTTAAACTTTTTTGATTTAATGATTAAATCACTTAATTGCTATGATGATTTTACATAATTATATGCCTAAAATTACATGTTGGAAATTATGTGTTTTGGAAACAAAAATTTCCATAACAATGAGCATGTTTTGTCTTCATGATTGTATTTGAAAATCTATAGTATAGTCTTGTCCGAATACATGAAAGTGTTAATTTTATTTTCGGATTCTCTTAACTAGTGGTATCCTAACAATCGGATTTTCTCGATACATTATTCTCTTCCGAACTTAATAAGTATATGTCATATCAAGTTTGATTCTCATTATTGATTTTTAACATATGAAATCAACTAGCAAATACATCTCTCATACACTTATCATGTGAAAAATATTTTTTTGAGAAATGGATTTGATGAAATGATTCCTGCTTATAAATTCCTTCCTGAAATATGGATGATAGTGTTTTTACTTGCAAGGATTTGTTTCACATGCATATCTTGATCCTTCTAAAAATGAAGTATGATTTAATCTCTCATCGATTTTAACTTCATTCAAAGTAAACTCACAAATAGTTGGTATCGCAAATAGTCTTCCTCCTTAATGCAAAAAGATAATAACAAAGAAAAAGGAAGAAGTATTCAAAGCTATCTCCATGTCATGTTTTCCTTGAGATGCTTGTATAATTGGTATCCTATCACTCACTGTTGGAAAATGACATGAACCTAGTTATGGCATGAATAATTACCTCACTTATGCTTAAAATTTACTTATATCATTCTCTTTTTTGTTGATGACAAAGGGGGAGAAATATATGAATTGATACTATGAGTGCCATATTTGAATGAGAAATATATGAATTGATACTATGAGTGTCATATTTAAATGAGAAATATATGAATTGATGCTACGAGTGCCATATTTGCGCTATGTTATTGTCATATTTGCACTATGTTATTGCCATATCATGATAAAATATCAAGAACTTATATAGCAACTTTACTTGTTGATATCTTGCCATGTGATGCTATGATTGCTAAACACTTAAAATGCTTGCTTTACATTAAGATATCAAAAGCTTAAATTGTAAATTTACATGTTGATATCTTATGTTGAACTGCTACCATCATTCATATTTGAAATGTAAAACTTGAGAATAGATGTCAAGTCTTGACATCATTTTCAGTAAGATACATCGTAATAGGAATCATGATGGGAGTAATTGATAAAGTTAAGAGTTCTTAACTTATCAATAAGTCTATTGAATTCAAAGGCATTGAATTAAAGAATGACATATCTCAAGTATGACATATAGATAGGGGGAGTTAAGGTTAACTCCGTTATCAATTGATTGCCATCATAAAAAAGGGGGAGATTGTTGAATCTCAGATTTTGATGATGAAGTCAATTGTCATTTGTTATCTAATCCATATGTTGAGATAAGTGTTCAGGATTAACTACGATGAAAGTAAGATATGCAGCAGGTGTTGCATCGGAGTCAAGACTATGATCACATTGGGAGTTCGAGAGTTCGATGGAAGTCCGGACAGTCGTCGGAGGTTCTGCGGGAACAAATCCGAGAAGTCTAAGAGCTTGCCAAAAAAAGCTCGTTGGAACTCGCCAAGTGGATCGTCGCAAGTCCAGGAGTTTGTCGGAAGTCCGCAGGAGGATCACCGAGGGTTCATCAGATGATCGATAAAAGTTTGCCGGAAGCTCGCCGGAAGAAGCGATTGACGCATCGGAGCAAATTATAGTAAATGTCTTAAGAAATATCATAGTTAGCACGATGATTAAGTTAGAAATGAGAGGTGATCCCATTAACTTAATCTTGGGGCAATTGGGCCCTTAACAGACCCAAATTGGGCCGAATGGATCGGCCCATTCGGACCTAGATTTCTTGGCCAGCGGTGGCATTGCTTGGGTCGGCGATGGCACCGCCTAGGGTCAGTCTCCGAGCTAGGCTGGGTGGTGCAACCGCCCTTGACAGGTGGTGGAACCGCTTGAGCTCGGTCTCCGAGCTCTGCCAAGCGGTGCAACCGCCCCAGTCAAGCGGTGGCACCGCTTGGGCTCAGTCTCCGAGCAAGACTGGGCAGTGCAACTACCCCTATCAGGTGGTGGCACCGCCCAGAGGCTCAGTCTCTGAGCTGTTAGGCGGTTGTACCGCCCCAGTTAGGAGGTAGTACCGCTAGGACCCCGGAAATCCGGGAAATGACATTTTTGAACTTCAAATTCAAACCAGTTTGGGGCCTATATATACCCCACTCTTTCCTGCATGAAAGGGTACCGAAAATCCAATCTTACTCTATGATTTTTAGAGCTCAAAAGTGTTGTAAAGGCTAGAAGTTCTCCTCCCTCTTTACTTCTAAGTTTTAATCTTTCAAAAGATGAGAGAAAAGTGTTAGTTTGGCAAGTCCCATAGTCCCACATCGGAAAAACCAAGCTTGTTATCTCCTATTGGAACTATAAATAAGGGCCTGGGCTTTGAAGTCAGATGCACCACAAGTGGCACCACAGCACCACAAGAAAAACCTAAGTGTTTGCTTTGGGTTTAAGTCCATACTCAGTTCAATAGTTTGGGCTTATAGTTGAGGTTTTTCTTGTTTAGTATTTTCTGGTGTTTTATGACCTAGGAACATCTTCCTAAGGCATTTGTAATAGTCTCTTTTATAGTAGTGATTTGCTCCTCTTTCTTCCGTGGATGTAGGTCAAAGTCAATTGATCGAACCACGTAAATCTGGTGTTCTTGTTGCTTCTTTTATTCTTCCGCTTTATTGTCTTTGTCGGGTTGCCAAAATTATCCTTTGGTAAATTTCCTAAGGCTAGCTCTAACAAACTGGTATCGGAGCCTAGTTCTGGGATCTTTTGGCAACAATGACAATATCAAAGATCATTGTCGAGAAATTCGACAGAAATGTCAACTTCGGCATGTGGCAACTTAAGATGGAGGCCATTCTGGTTCAAGACGGAGTTGATTTGGCACTACAGGGGGCTGAGAACATTCCAGATGGTACGTCAATGGAAGATCTTGCGGGTATAGATAAGAAGGCCCGATCCAGCATTATTCTAAATCTCTCTGATGAGGTTTTACGGGAGGTAGCTACGGAGACTACGGCTAAGAGCATGTAGGACAAGCTTAAAGCCTTGTACATGAAGAGGACAGTGGAGAATCGTCTCTACTTGAAGCAGAGTTTATATATGCTTCGGATGATTGAAGGTACATCTATACTCTCACATCTTGATAAGTTTGATTCTTTGGTTATGGATTTGGAGAATATAGATACAAAAATTGATGATGAGGATAAGGCTTTGTTACTCTTGTGTTCTCTTCCCCAATCTTTTAAGCATTTCCGTGATACTTTGATTTATGGAAAAGAAACAGTTTTGTATCAAGAAATTAAATCTGCACTGGAATCTAAGGAGTAGATAGACAAGAATATCACTGGGGAAAGTAGAGAGAATCAGGCTGAGGGTCTGGTTGTTAGGGGAAGAATGGATAAAAGAGAATTTGACAGTAGTATATCTAAATCTAGATCTAAATCCAGACATAGAAATTTGGAATGCAGATATTGTCATAAAATGGGGCACATTAAATCTGATTACTTTAAATTGAAAAATAAATTAAAGCAAAAGGAAAAATTTTGTTGAGAAAACTATTGAATCCGCTGAAGTTAGTGTAGCAACTGATGAGAATGTTGGAAATATTTTCTCTACTGTTGATGACAGGACGAGGTCTAAAAATGAATGGATTTTAGATTCAGGTTGTTCTTATCACATGTGTCCCAATAGGGATTTGTTTTCCACGTATGAATCTTGTAATGGTGGAATTGTTTTGATGGGCAATAATGCCGCATGTGATGTTGTTGGTAGAGGCACAATCCGAATTAAAATACATGATGGTATTGTGAGGACGCTCACTAATGTTAGACATGTTCCTGATTTAAAAAAGAATCTCATCTCTTTAGGCACTCTAGAGGCCCTTGGGTGTAAATATACAGCTGAAGGTGGTGTTATGAAAGTTTCTAGAAGTACCCTTATTGTTATGAAAGCTTGTAGGTCTGGTAGCTTGTATATTCTGCAGGGAACTCATGTCCGCAGTTGATTTTGGTTTTCGTCATCATCATTGTCGATTCGACATCACCAAATTATGGCATATCGTTTGGGTCATATGAAAAAAAAGGTTTGAGCATATTGAGCAAAAGGGGTCTACTTTTGTGGACCAATCTTGGGCCACTTGATTTTTTTTGTGAACTTGCATTTTGGAAAGCAGAAAAGAGTCAGCTTCACTTCTCTGGCAGTTCACAAAACGAAAGGTACTCTTGACTATATTCATTCAGACCTTTGGGGCCCAGCTCAAGTTCGGTCTAAGGGTGGTGCCAGGTATATGTTGACTTTCATTGATGATTATTCCAGGAAAGTTTGGGTTTATTTTTTGAAGCATAAAAATGATGTTTTTCTAACATTTAAACAATGGAAGGCTTTGATTGAGAAGCAAACAGGTAAACAGATTAAGCGGCTTCGAACAGATAATGGCATTGAGTTTTGTGAAGGTGACTTTAATGAATTTTGCAAAAATGAAGGAATCGATTTAACATCGCCTTTGTTAGGATGGCCCTCAAAGCAAAATGGTGTGGCCGAATGTATGAACAGAACACTTTTGGAGAGAGCAAGGTGTATGATCTCAAATGCAAGGGTGACAAAGGACTTTTGGGTAGAGGCAATTAATATGGCCGTTACGTTGTCGGCCTCCGTCCTGCAAACACTAAACTTTAAAACTCGGAGGAAGTTTGGTCGTACTACTGGCGATTACTCGATTTAAAATTTTTTGGGTGTCCAGCATACATGCATGTAAATGAAGGAAAATTAGAGCCTCGAGCGAAAAAGTGCATTTTCCTTGGGTATGCTTCTGGGGTGAAAGGATACAGATTATGGTGTTCTGATCCCAAATCCCCAAAATTTGTAATCAGTAGAGATGTTACTTTTGATGAATTATCTATGTTATCTTCTAAAGAGGAATCTACTAGTTGTACAAATGATAGTGCGCAGAAGCAAGTGGAGCTTGAGATTGGTAGTTCAGATTCTTTTCAGTCGAACTCTTCTACTCAAAGAATGCCAGTAGATGGTCCTGAGTTTACTAACGCAGATGATCCAGAAGAAGAGCAATACTCCATAGCCAATGATAGACCATGGAGAGATATTCGACCACCACAAAGATATGCAAATTTGGTTGCATATGCTTTGTCTATTGCAGAAGAAACAAGTGAAGTTGGTGAGCCTACTTCCTACTCAGATGTAGTTTCTTGTGATAATTCCGCTAAGTGGTTGATCGCGATGAATGAAGAAATTGAATCTCTCCATCGGAATAGAACTTGGGATCTTGTGAAGCCGCCTTCGGGTAAGAAAATTGTTGGATGCAAATGGGTCTTCAAAAGGAAGGAAGGTATTCCAGGGGTTGAAGATGCAAGGTACAAAGCACGATTGGTTGCAAAGGGCTATAGTCAGGTACATGGTGTTGATTTTAATGACGTATTTTCACCTGTTGTTAAACATAGCTCTATTCGTTTTTTTGCTTGCTTTAGTTGCCATGTATGATTTGGAATTGGAGCAACTTGATGTTAAGACAACTTTCTTACATGGTGAACTTAAAGAACAAATTTATATGGAGCAACCTCATGGATTTGAAGTTGATGGAAAAGAAGACCATGTTTGCTTATTAAAGAAATCCTTGTATGGATTGAAGTAGTCTCCAAGATAGTGGTATAAGAGGTTTGATTCTTTTATGTTGGGTCATGGTTACATGAGAAGCATGTATGATAGTTGTGTCTACTTTCGGAAGTTAACTGATGGCTCTTTTGTGTATTTGTTGCTTTATGTCGATGATATGCTTATTGCAGCTAAGAATTTATCAGAAATTCACACTTCGAAAATGCAGCTAAGTAGTGAATTTGAAATGAAAGATTTGGGAGCAGCTAAGAAAATTCTTGGCATGGAGATCAAAAGAGATCGAGGAGTTGGAAAATTATTTCTGACTCAAAAAAATTACCTCAAGAAAGTCTTGGAGAGGTTTGGCATGAAAAATGCTAAGCCAGTTAGTACTCCTCTTGCTAGCCATTTTCGGCTATCTGCTGCTCAATCACCACAGTTAGTTGAAGAGAAAGAATATATGGTGAAAGTTCCATATTCTAGTGCCATCAGCAGTATTATGTATGCAATGGTTTGTACTCATCCAGATATTTCACAAGCAGTCTGTGTGGTTAGTAGATATATGTCTTGCCTGGGTAAAATACATTGGCAGACTATGAAGTGGATTCTCAGATACTTGCAAGGGACTTCAGATGCTTGTTTGGAGTTTGGGAAAAATCGTGACACTTTGGTTGGTTTCGTCGACTCTGATTATGCTACGGATTTTGATAAATGAAGATCTTTGACAGGTTATGTTTTTTGCGTTGGCAGTTGTGCAATTAGTTGGAAAGCTTCCTTATAACCTGTCGTGGCTTTATCTACTACAGAGGCAGAATATATGGTAGTGACAGAGGCAATTAAAGAAGTTTTATGGATAAGAGGTTTGTTTAGCGAATTATGTCTGCATCAAGGTGTTACTATAATTTACTGTGATAGTCAAAGTGCTATTCATTTGACTAAAGACTAGATGTATCATGAGAGGACGAAACACATTGATGTGAAGTTTCATTTTATTCGAGATATCATTGCTGAGGGAAAGGTCATTGTTCAGAAAATTCATACAAAGGACAATCCTGCTGATATGCTTACGAAGCCTCTTCCGGTTTACAAGTTCAAGTAGTGCTTAGACTTGGTTGGTGTTAATTGTTGGTGATTGCCCGTTGGGGCTTTTATGAAGAAAGTGGAGCAAGTTTTGTTGGGATATGCCAAGGTGGAGATTTGTTAGTTTGGCTAGTCCCATAGTCCCACATCGGGAAAACCAGGCTTGTTATCTCCTATTGGAACTATAAATAAGGGCCTGGGCTTTGAAGTCAGATGCACCACAAGTGGCACCACAGCACCACAAGAAAAACCTAAGTGTTTGCTTTGGGTTTAAGTCCATACTCAGTTCAATAGTTTGGGCTTATAGTTGAGATTTTTCTTGTTTAGTATTTTCGGGTGTTTTATGGCCTAGGAACATCTTCCTAAGGCATTTGTAATAGTCTTTTTTATAGTAGTGATTTGCTCTTCTTTCGTCCGTGGATGTAGGTCAAAGTCAATTGACCGAACCACGTAAATCTGGTTTTCTTGTTGCTTCTTTTATTCTTCCGCTTTATTGTCTTTGTCGGGTTGCCAAAATTATCCTTTATTAAATTTCCAAGGGCTAGCTCTAACAAAAAGTTTGTAAGGGTTGTCTCCTAAGCTCGTCAAAAGGAGTGAAACTGTAAAAGGGTGGTTTGCCTTCGCCTATTGAAGAAAGGCCTCTAGTGAAAGTCGGTGACCTCGTTAGAGGAGGAAGCCAAAAGTGGATGTAGGTCAAGATTGACCAAACCACTCTAAAATTGCGGTGCTCTCTGGTTTGCATTTCTTTTTGCTGCTTACCTTACTGCAAACCTTCATATGTGCTTTACCTCTTTATTACTTTTGCTGCACTCCTTTACGAACTCGCTTTCAAGTTAAGTTTTCAAAATTAGTTTTACGTCAGAAATAATTTTATTGTACGAACGCAGTTTTAATCGTCGAAAGTTTTTCGATGCACTAATTCACCGCCTCCCCCCCCCTCTTAGTGCTCTTGATCCTAACATATTTCACCTCGGTAATAAATCCTGCATCTTTAAGATAATCGACCTTGTCACCAATTGTCTTCTGTCAGTCGAGAGCGAACTTTTTGGCCTTTGTTTTACCGGCCTAGCCTTGGGGTCGATGTTGAGTTGGTGCTGGGTCACCCCCAAGTCGATCCCGGGCATCTCCTTGGGGGACCATGCAAACACATCGATATTTTCCCTCAGGAAATCGATGAGCTAGAGTTGATTTGCTTCAGGGAGTGTCATTCCAATTTTCACGGTCAAATCGGGGTGGTTCCTATTGTTAGGATCAAGAGCACTAAGAGGGGGGTGTGAATTAGTGCAGCGGAAAACTTTCAACGTTTAAAACTGGATTCGTACGATAAAGGCGATTTCAGTAGAAAAGTCGATTCGTAAATTTATTTAACTTGAGATTAGGTAAGAAGTAATTAAAACAAATCTATAAAGGCAGTTTGTAGTTATGATGGAAATCAGAATGTAAGCGCAAACTGAAATACGATGTTCGTATGGTAAAAGCGATTTTAGTAGAAAAGCCGATTCGTAAATCACTTTAACTTGTGATTAGGCAAGAAACAGTTAAAACGAATCTATTAAGGTAGTTTGCTGTTGTGATAGAAATCAGAATGTAAGCGCAAACTGAAATACGATGTTCGTACGAGAAAAGCGATTTACGTTTAAACACGATTCAGAAAATATTGAGCTTGGAAACGCAATCGTAAAAGCACAGAAGGCAGTAAGCTATGAAGGAGGTTTGAAGTAAGGATAATAAGCTCAAAGTAAATGCAAACTAGAGAGCAGCGTGATTTAGAGTGGTTCGGTCAATCTTGACCTACATCCATTTCTGGCTTCCTCCACCAATGAGGTCACTGACGTCCAATAGAGGCCTTGCTTCAATAGGTGAAGGACAACCACCCTTTTACAGATTCACTCCTTTTCATTGGATTAGGAGACAACCCTTATAAACTTTTCTCTCCTCTCTTGAAAGATCTGAACTTGGAAGAAAAGAGGGAGAAGAACCTTTAGCTTATACAACACTTTTGAGCTCAAAAATCTCAGAGTAAGTTCAGAATTTTGGTGGTTTTTCATTGCTCTTTCATTGCTGAAAGAGTGGGGTATTTATAGGCCCCAAACCAGTTTGAATTCCGAGCTCAAAATTGTCAATTCTCGGAATTCCGGGGTCTGGCGGTTGCACCGCTTGACAGAGCTCGAAGACTGAGCCTTTGGGCGGTGCCACCGCTTGTCAGGGCGGTTGCACTGCCTGGTAGAGCTTGGAGACCGAGCTCAGGCAGTGCCACCGCCTGACTGGGGCGGTTGCACCGCCCAGCCAGAACTCGAAGACCGAGCTCAGGCGGTTGCACCGCTATCAGAGGCGATTGCATCGCCCAGCCAGAACTCGGAGACTAAGCCCTGGACGGTGCCACCGCTAACCCAAGCGGTGCCACCTCTGGGCGAGAGATCTGGGTCCGAATGGGTTGATCCATTCGGCCCAATTTGATTCTTTCAAGGGCCCAATTGCCCCTAGATTAAGTTAATGGGATCACCTCCCATTTCTAACTTAATTATCGTGCTAACTACGACAAATCTTAAGACTTTTACTACAGCTTGCTACGGTGCGTCAATCGCTTCTTCCAGCGAGCTTCTGACGAACTTCCGGCGAACATCCGACGGACCTTCGGCGATGCTCCTGCGGACTTCCGGCAAACTCTTGGACTTGCGACGATCCACTTGGCGAGTTCCGATGAGCTTCTTTTGGCAAGCTCCTGGACTTCTCGGATTTGTTCTCGCAGAACCTCCGACGACCATCTGGACTTCCATCAAGCTCTCGAACTCCTAACGTGATCATAGTCTTGACTCTAGCTCAACTCCTGCTGCATGTCTTACTTTCATCGTAGTTAATCCTGCACACTTATCTCATCATATGGATTAGATAACAAATGACAATTGATGTCATCATCAAAATCCGAGATTCAACAATCTCCCCCTTTTTGATGATGACAATCAATTGATAACGGAGTTAACCTTAACTCTCCCTATCTATATGCCATAATTGAGATAAATCATTCTTGAATTCAAAGCCTTTGAATTCAAGAGACATATTGATAAGTTAAAATCATTTAACATTATCAATACTCCCATCATGATTCCTATCATGATGTATCTCTCTGTATGATGTCAAGACTCGACATCCATTTTCAAATTTCAAATGTGAATTATAGTAATGATAGCAATTCATCATATGGAAAGATATCAACATGTAAAATTGCAATGCAAGTCCTTGATATCTTAATATGATGCAAATATGACAATTATAGCAAACATGGCATAGCATCATATGTCTGCTTCTTTCAACATAATATGACATTTATAGCATCAATTCATATACTTCTCCCCCTTTGCCATCAACAAAAAGAAGAACGATATAAGCATCTTTTGAATATACGTGTGATGCCATAAGTAGGTTCATGTCATTTATAGGATACAAACATCTCAAGAAGACCATGACATGGAGATTATTTACATAGAGTGAAAACTTCTTCCTTTTTATTTGTTATTATCCTTTTTGCATGAAGGAGGAAAGCCATTTGTGTAGTTTAAATCGATAGCATGCTTTACAAGGATCAGGATATTTATGTGAGTAAAGTCCTTGCAAAAAATATCTTCCTTTTATAAGAAGGAATCATCAAATTTATTTCTCAATGGCAATATTTTTCACATGATAAGTCTAAAAGCCATGCATTTGCTAGCTAATTCTTTTTGTCAAGAATTAATGATGTGAATTAAAATCCGAAAGAGAATAATGTATTCATGAAATCCGATTGGAACTGAAAATTTAATTTAACACTTTCATGCAAGTCTATGAAGACATGCTCATCGTTTATGAAATTTTTTGTATTAATTTCCAACATGTTAATTTTGGCATGTAATGGCGATAAAGTAATTTGATCATTCAATCAATAAAGTCCGAATAATAAGTTTAACAAGTTTATGCATTCGGACATATCAACATTCCTAATTCTCTTCTTATGAAATCAAATTGTCCTTCACTTAAAGGTTTTGTAAAAATATCAGCTAGTTGATGCTTAGTATCTATGAACTCTATAATTACATCATGATTAGTAGCATGATCTCGTATAAAGTGATGTCTAATATCAATATGTTTTGTTCTTGAGTGTTGAATGAGATTCTTTGTTAAACATATTGCACTCGTGTTATCACATTTAATGGGAATGTTTTTAAGATAGACTTTATAATCTTCTAAGGTGTTTTTCATCCATACAACTTGTGCACAGCATGCACTAGCTGCAATATATTCAGCTTCAGTTGTTGATAGAGCAATCGAGTTTTATTTCTTAGATGACCAGGAAACAAGGGAATGCCCCAAAAATTGACATGTTCCTGATGTGCTTTTTCTATCTAGTCTACACCCGGCAAAATCCGCATCAGCATAAGCAATTAACTAAAAATTTTTGGATTTTGGATACCATAATCCTAGATTTGTAGTTCCTTTAAGATATCTAAGTATTCTTTTAACCGCTTTGAGATGAGATATCTTAGGGTTCGATTGAAACCTAGCACAAAGTCCTACACTGAACATGATATCTAGTCTGGTTGCAGTGAGGTAAAGTAAACTTCCTATCATACTCCTATAAGTTTTTTAATCAAAGCTTTCTCCACTTTCATCAACTTCCAACTTAGTGGAGGTGCTCATAGGAGTGTTAATAGCTTTTGAGCTATTCATATTGAATCTATTTAGCAGATCTAGGGCATATTTAGTTTGACTAATAAAGATGTTATTGCTTAGTTGCTTAATTTGTAAGCCTAAGAAAAAGGTTAAGTCTCCCATCAAACTCATTTCAAATTTGAGACTTATGGTTTTAGCAAAAGATTCACAAAGAGATTCATTCGTAGAACCGAAGATAATGTCATCAACATAGATCTGAACAATGAGAAAGCTATTTTCAAAATTTTTGATAAATGATGTAGTATCGACCTTGTCTTTTGTGAAATAATTTTCAATAAGAAAAGTAATTAGTCCGTCATACCAAGCCCTTGGGGCTTATTTTAAACCATAGAGAGCTTTGGTTAATTTAAATACATGATTACGGAGGCTGTTATTTTCAAATCTGGGAGGCTGTTCAACATAAACTTCTTCAGAAATAAAGCCATTTAGAAAAGCGCTTTTAACATCCGTTTGAAATAACTTAAAATTATTATTACTAGCATAGGCAAGGAGCATCCTTATGGCTTCTAATCTAGCCACAGGAGCGAAGGTTTCTTCGTAATCGATACCTTCTTCTTGGTTGAAACTTTTGGCCACTAGTCTAGCCTTGTTTCTCACCACGATACCATATTCATCTTGCTTGTTTCTAAAGACCTATTTAGTACCAATAACTAAATGGTCATTTGGCCAGGAACAATCTTCCACACCTTATTTCTCTCAAATTGATTTAACTCATCTTGCATTGCGATAATCCATGAACCATCTTTCATGGCTTCGTCAATACATTTAGGTTCAATTTGGGAGAGAAAAGCGGCGTTGGCACAAGAATTTTTAAGAGATGAACGTGTTTGAACCCCCTTAGATGTGTCTCCTAGGATTAGCTCCTTAGGATGATCATCTACATACTTCCAGTCCTTAGGTAAGGAAGTTTCGGAAGTGGATGCATCCAAGTTGCTAGTTGGAGAAGGGGTTTCATTTAAATTCAAAAAATCAAAATTAACATCATCATCAAAGTCATTTTTCTTGATTTCAGAAATCTCATTAAAAACAACATGAATGGATTCTTCTATTATTAAAGTCATTTTATTGAAGATACGAAAAGCTTTAGAAACCGAAGAATAACAAAAAAAAAATCCTTCATCGGATTTAGCATCAAATTTTCCTAAGGCATCTTTCTCATTCAAGATAAAACACTTACACCCAAAAACTTTAAAATATGAAACCTTGGGTTTTTTATTGTTCCACAACTCATAGGGAGTTTTTGTGAGTAAGGGTCTTACTAAAACTCTATTTAAAATATAGCATGCAGTGTTTACAGCTTCGGCCCAAAAATATTTGGGTAGGCTTTGTTCATTCAACATGGTTCTTCCCATTTCTTGTAAATTTCTATTCTTTCTTTCTACTACTCCATTTTGTTGAGGATTTCTTAGAGTAGAGAAGTTGTGGTTGAATCCATTAGATTCACAGAATTCTTGAAAATCACGGTTTTGAAATTCACCACCGTGATCACTTCGAATTGATGAAATCATAAAACCTTTTTCATTTTGAACAAGTTTGCAAAACTTGGTGAAATATCTAAAGCATTCATTTTTGTGTTTCAAAAAATAAGTCCATGTGTATCTACTATAGTCATCTACAATGACGAGGGCGTATTTGCTACCTCCTAGGCTTGATGTAGAGATTGGTCCGAACAAGTCCATATGGATCAATTGTAAGGGCCTTGATGCGCTTATTTGATTCTTAGATTTGAAACTACTCTTAATCTGTTTTCCTAATTGACAAGCATTACACACATTATCTTTGATGAACTTGATGTGAGGAATTCCTCGTACAAGTTCTTCTGTGCCATAGCCAAGCATCCTCATTTAAAACCGAAAAACACATTTCATTACACAAATAATTGATGTCAATGGTGTATACATTATTTTGTTTTAATGCTATCATAGATGTGTTGTTGTATGATTTTTTAAGGATGCATGCATTAGATTCGAATTTGACAATATATCCTTTATCACATAATTGACTAATGCTCAAGAGATTATGTTTTAAACCATCAACTAACAAAACATCTTCAATAAAGAAGTTGGATTTCTTACCTATGGTTCCTTTGCCAATGATTTTACCCTTGTTGTTGTCTCCGAAGGTGACATAGCCTTCGTCTATGCTAGTGAGCTTAGAGAATTGAGATGGATCTTTGGTCATATGCCATGAGCATCCACTATCAAGGTACCATCTCTTGCTCCTAGCTTGTGATGGTGTATGTCTCTACAAAAAAGGATAATTTTTAGGTACCCATTTACTTTTGGGTGCCTCAAAAGTTGATCTATATTGTTTTTTATGTTGCATAGAGTTTATCATGGTTCCTCTAGGAACCCAAATTAATTTGTTTGGACTAATTTTCTTGAATGGACAATAATGCGTTATGTATCCATGCTTGCAACAAAAGTTGCATTTTCTTTGGTGTCGAACATGTAGGATGGGGCCTTTTATGAAGGTGGTTGGATTTTGGTGAGAATTTCTCACAAATCCGATTCCACTTCTTTTGGGAACGTGACCCTTGTTTGTAAGGATCATGTTCAAAGACTTGCTACCAACCTCAAATTTCTTCAAGGTGTCCATGAGTAGCAAGTTTTACTTTTGGATAGTTTATAGATCATGGTATTTTATACAAGAGCCTAAACTATCATGATATTCAGTCTTTAATTTATCGTAATCACAATTAAGACTATCATGCTCCTTTTTTAGCAATTTATATTTTCTACTAATAATCTTGCATTCATCAAATAAATCATGGAAGGCATTTAATAACTCATCAAATGATAAATTTGCATCAATTAAATTTGTTACCTCCTCTCCGATGGCCATTAAGGCATAATGAGCAACTTGCTCGGTGTTGGGCTCCTCTTCTTCAGATGCGCTCGAATCATCCCATGTTGCTTTGAGCGCCTTCTTCTTTGATGTTCTCTTCTTGGCTTGGGGACAATCACTCTTGTAGTGTCCCAGCTTTTTGCACTCATAGCAAATAACTTGGTCCCTTTTGGGTTCAAGTTTATTTTTTGCGTCATTTTTAAACTTGTTTCTCTTAATGAATTTTTTGAATTTCCTTGTTAGAAGTGCCAAGTCATCGTCACAGTCCTCATCACTTGAGTTTTCTCTCAAGTGGTCATCTAAAGTTCTAAGTGCCATATCCTTCCTGTTCTTTGGAAGAATGTCTTCTTGCTCTTCATGAGCCTTGCATGTCATTTCATAGGTCATTAATGACCCGATTAGTTCTTCAAGAGGGAAGTTGTTTAAATCTTTAGCCTCTTGAATAGCAGTGACTTTAGGGTCCCAACTCTTAAGAAGGGATCTTAGAATCTTATTTACGAGCTCAAAATCCGAAAAGCTTTTGCTGAGTCCTTTTAGACCATTGACGACATCCGTGAAATGGGTGTACATGTCACCAATAGTCTTGCTCGGTTTCATTCAGAAAAGTTCGAAAGAGTGTATCGAAAGATTGATTTTTGACTCTTTTACTCTACTTGTGCCTTCATGAGTCACTTCGAGTGTATGCCAAATATCAAACGCGGTTTCATAAACCGAAACACGATTAAACTCATTTTTATCAAGCGCACAAAATAAGGCATTCATAGCCTTTGCATTAAGAGCGAAAGTCTTCTTCTCCAATTCATTACAATTGATTATTAGAAGAGAAGATTTCGAAAAACCATTTTCGACAAGATTCCAAAGTTTAAAATCCATCGAAAAAAGGAAGATCCTCATTCGGGTCTTCCAATAGGTGTAGTCCGTCCCATTGAACATGGGTGGACGTGTAATAGAATGACCCTCTTGGTTTCCGGCGTATGCCATCTCTCTTGGGTTTTAATCCGTTTGAGAGTGAACCCCACTCTGATACCAATTGTTAGGATCAAGAGCACTAAGAGAGGGGGGGTGGTGAATTAGTGCTGCAGAAAACTTTCAACATTTAAAACTGCGTTCATACGACAAAGGCAATTTCAGTAGAAAAGTCGATTGGTAAATTTCTTTAACTTGAGATCAGGTAAGAAGTAGTTAAAACAAATCTATAAAGGCAGTTTGCAGTTATGATGGAAATCAGAATGTAAGCGCAAAATAAAATACGATGTTCGTAAGGTAAAAGTGATTTCAGTAGAAAAGTCGATTCGTAAATCACTTTAACTTGTGATTAGGCAAGAAGTAGTTAAAACGAATCTGTTAAGGCAGTTTGTTGTTGTGATGGAAATCAGAATGTAAGCGCAAACTGAAATACGTTGTTCGTACGAGAAAAGCGATTTACGTCTAAACACGATTCAGAAAATATTGAGCTTGGAAACACAATCGTAAAAGCGCAGAAGGCAGTAAGCTATGAAGGATGTTTGCAGTAAGGATAATAAGCTCAAAGTAAATGCAAACCAGAGAGCAGCGCGATTTAGAGTGGTTCGGTCAATCTTGACCTACATCCACTTCTAGCTTCCTCCACCGATGAGTTCACCAACATCCACTAGAGGCCTTCCTTCAATAGGCGAAGGCCAACCACCCTTTTACAGATTCACTCCTTTTGACGGGCTTAGGAGACAACCCTTACAAACTTTTCTCTCCTCTCTTGAAAGATCTGAACTTGGAAGAAAAGAGGGAGAAGAGCCTTTAGCTTATACAACACTTTTGAGCTCAAAAATCTCAGAGTAAGATCAAGATTTTGGTGGTTTTTCCTTGCTCTTTCATTGTTGAAAGAGTGGGGTATTTATAGGCCCCAAACCAGTTTGAATTCCGAGCTCAAAACTGTCAATTCCTAGAATTCCGAGGTCTGGCGATTGCACCGCCTGACAGAGCTCGAAGACTCAGCCTCTGGGCGGTGCCACTGCTTGTCAGGGGCGGTTGCACTGCCTGGCAGAGCTCGGAGACTGAGCTCAGGTGGTGCCACCACCTGACTAGGGCGGTTGCACTGCCTAGCCAGAGCTCGGAGACCGAGCTCAAGCGGTTGTACCGCTGTTAGAGGCGGTTGCATCGCCCAGCCAGAACTCGGAGACTGAGCCCTGGGCGATGCCACCGCCAACCCAGGCGGTGCCACCTCTGGGCGAGAGATCTAGGTCCGAATGGGTTGATCCATTTGGCCCAATTTGGTTCTTTCAAGGGCCCAATTGCCTCGAGATTAAGTTAATAGGATCACCTCCCATTTCTAACTTAATCATCATGCTAACTACAATAATTCTTAAGACTTTTACTATAGCTTACTCTGGTGCGTCAATCGCTTCTTCCGGTGAGCTTCCGGCGAACTTCCGGCGAACATCCGACGGACCTCTAGCGATGCTCCTGCGGACTTCTGGCAAACTCTTGGACTTGTGACGATCCACTTGGCGAGTTCCGACGAGCTTCTTTTGGCAAGCTCCTGGACTTCTTGGATTTGTTCTCGCAGAACCTCCGACGACCGTCCAGACTTCCGTCAAGCTCTCGAACTCCTAACGTGATCAAAGTCTTGACTCCGGCGCAACTCCTGCTGCATGTCTTACTTTCATCGTAGTTAATCCTGCACACTTATCTCAACATAGGATTAGATAACATATGACAATTGATGTCATCATCAAAATCCAAGATTCAACACCTTTTCAGGGGTATCTCGGTGAGTTGCTCGGGGGGCTCCAGCTGCATCGGTGCCTTGGCTCCTTCACGGGGATCCGGGACTTGACGGGGGCGTGACTTCTCCTGGAGAGTAACCGTTGTAAGATAGCACCGCCTTGATTCTCCCGGATCGCTTTAGGATTCCCCAACCCCTACCAAAGTTGAAAACTTGATGGCCTAGTGGTAGGTGGAAACCATTGCTTTTAACTTATTGAGCGTCGGTCGACTGAGGATGATGTTGTAGGCCGAGGGTAGATCGTATTTGCTCTCGGCTCATCCTCGGCCGACCGACGCTCAACAAGTTAAAAGCAATGGTTTCCACCTACTACCGGGCCATCAAGTTTTCAACTTTGGTAGGGGTCGGGGAATCCCGAAGGAATTGACCTGACTCCATGGGGGTGAGGTCCTCCTTAGTCAAGCCGAGCTTCTTGAAGGCATCAAGATATAGCACATCGGCAGAGCTCCCGGTGTCAACCATTACTCTTTTAACTCGCGCATTGGTGATCCGATGGAGATCACCAAAGCATCGTCGTGATGGGAGCCCTCGACCTCCTCGGCTTTGAAAGTGATTTCAGGCTCGAGCTCGGGTCAGGGACATTTTTCCACGATGCTCCGGGTGTAGGCCTTCCTCACCGTTGAGCTGCTGCCACCGGCTGTCGGTCCTCCGGAAATGACATCGATCTGCCTTTCGATGGATCCCCTAGGGCATGGAGTTGCTTCCCGGGGTTCCTTGAGGTAGCGCCTGAGGTGACCTCTTCAGATTAGGTCCTCGATTTGATTCTGGAGGTCGCAACAGTCTTTCGTGTCATGGCCGTAGTCTTGGTGGAACCTACAATATTTGGACCGGTCTTTGTGAGTAGCTTTCATGGGGTTGGGCTATCATAAGAGGCCCTTCTCCTTGATTTGGAGAAATATTTCGGTACGAGATGTGTTCAGAGGGAGAGGCGAGGGCCTCAGGAGTAGCAGCTTATGTCGGTCGAGCCTCCGGCAGGGTTATGCCGAGGTTGTTCCTCAGGACTATTCCATCCTTGGCCTTTTTCTGTCCATTCCCTTTCCTGCCACCAGAGCTTCGGCTAGTGCGTTGGAGCATCTTGGGGATGGTCAGTGGTGGCTTGTTGATCAATGACCAGAAGAACCTTGAAGGCTTCAAACCTATTAGAAACACCTGTATGATTAAAGAAGGATGAGCATCCGAAAATCCCCAGATTTTAGTGGCGAAATGTGCCACGAACTGAGAGAGCGACTCGTCTTCGTGCTGGGATAACACGAGCAAGGTGGCCATGGAAGGCCTAGGTCACATGTTGGCGAGGAAATTCTACTCGAACTCTCTTGTGAGCTGGTTGAAAGACGAGACCGAGGACGGGCGTAGCCAGCTAAACCACGCTCGTGTCGGTCCCCTGAAGGTGGTCGAGAATGCCGGACACATCAGGGCATTAGAGGTGCCATAGAGGGCCATCTGAGCCCGAAACGCGACGACGTGCTCTGTGGGGTTGGAGCCGCCATCGTATATTTACAATGCCGATAGCCTAAAGTTGAGGGGTATAGGCTTGTCCTATATTTCCTGAGTAAAAGGGGATCCGCCTGAGCTGCCTTGGCCCGTCTCTATTGAATCTCGGATTTTGATGATGAAATCAATTGATGGGTTAATTAATCTAATCCATATTATTGAAGTTGAGTGTGCAGGATTTACTATGATAGCCTAAAAACATAAAGCAAGGATACCAGAGTCAAGTTCGATGGACATTTGAGAGTCCGAAGATTCGTCGGAGATGTTGTCGGAACCAACCAAGAAAGATCGGAGACTTGTCGGAACTTTCGGAAGTCTGCCGAAGAGATCGTTGGAGGTTCGTAGAGATCACCGAGAAAGCTCGGCTACTCGTTGAACTCGTCACAAGATCGGGAGCCTGTTGGGAGTCCGCCGGAAGAAACCAGAGGGCATATCGGAAGTCCACCGGAAGAATGCGGGAAAGCTCACCGAAACAAAACTTGATGTTGGCCGGTTAAATACTTGCTTAGGATTATGTTTTTAGGTATGTAGTTAACATGTAATTAGGGTTAGGATTATGGGATAATCCTATACCTTGGTTAGGGGCCAACTGGGCCCAAAGAGACTTGGTTTGGGTCGGATGTAAAGCCCAACCAGAAAGTTGTAAGGATGGGTGGTGGCACCGCCCAGAACCCGAAGTGATAGGCGGTGGCACCGCCCAGCACCCGAGACCAAGCGGTGGCACAGCCACCGACAGGCGGTGACACCGCCAGTACGCCTGCCTGACAAGACATTGATAGGCGGTGGCATCGCCAATCTCGGAAACCCAAGAGGAATTCAAATTTGGAGCCCAAATTTGAACCCTCTTGGGGCCTATAAATACCCCTCAATTCTCAGCTGAGAATATACCTTCTTGCAAAGCAATAGTTTGAGATAAGAGCTTTAGAAAAGTCTTAGAAGTCTTGTTTTTCATATTGCTTGAGTGTTCACCTCCTCCCATCTTATTGAAAAGAATTGTAAGAGTGTGAACCACTTATAAAGGTTGTAAGAGGGGTATTAGTCCTTCCCCTACAAAGAAATTTTCTAGTGGAAGTTGGGAGCCTCTTCGAAGAAGGCTTCGCAAGTGGATGTAGGTCATTTTGACCAAACCACTTTAAAACTACTGTGTTATCTGGTTTGCATCCTAATCTTGCCATTTACATACTACAAACTTCTTTACTTAGTCATTACGCTTCCATACACCTCTAAGTTATCAAGCTTCCAAATCGGTTCTCATCGATATTGTTTGTTATCGTGTGAAAGATTTTTACGAAACCAGAGTTTTAATCCACTGCATTAATTCCCCCCCCTCTTAGTGTCGCTTCGATCTTAACAATTGGTATCAGAGCAAGGCTCACTCTCATATTTGCTTCTCCACTCTAAATGATGATGCTTGGCTTTGGCATAGGAGATTAGACCATGCAAACTAGAGAATTAGTTCGAGGGATTCCAAATATGAAGTTTACTAAGGACAAAGTATGTGATACATGTCAACTAGGTAAACAAATAAAAACTAGTTTCAAACCAAAAATTCAAATTAGCACCACTAGACCACTACAATTGATCCATTTGGACTTATTTGGACCAATTGACACAACAAGTATAGGAGGAAGCAAATATGCTTTTATAATTATGGATGACTATACTAGGTACACTTGGACCTATTTCTTAGTCTACAAAAGTAATTGTTTCAAGTGTTTCTCAAAATTTTGTAAACTCACTCAAAATGAAAAGGGCTTCATGATTTCATCAATTCGGAGTGATCACGGTGGTGAATTTCAAAACCGTGATTTCCAAAATCTTTGTGAAGTTAATGGATACAATCACAACTTCTCCACTCCAAAAAATCCTTAACAAAATGGAGTAGTTGAAAGAAAAAATAGAAACCTACAAGAAATGGTAAGAACTATGTTAAATGAACATAGTCTACCCAAGTATTTTTGGGTCGAAGCCGTAAATACGACTTGCTACATCATGAATAGGGTTCTAATAAGAACGTCTTCATCAAAAACTCCTTATGAATTATAGAATAACAAAAAACCAAATATTTCTTATTTTAAAGTTTTCGGTTGCAAATGCTTTATTTTGAAAGAAAAGGATGCCTTAGGAAAATTGTTGAATCTCGGATTTTGATGATGAAACTAATTAATTGTGTTTAGATGTTTAACTGCATTTTGAGTGATGCAAGTCTACTCGATCAGGATTAGACAATTGACGCAGGAGGAATTGACGTTATGCTGGAGGAGATCACGTCAGGATATTGGACGGCAGAAGGCTTCGAACGTCGGGCATCGAGTCAAGGAGAGCGGAATTGCGCCAAGGATATCGGGGTTGCGGAGGTCAACCACTGATTGGGCAACAAGCCATAAGAGAGGATGATGCGTTGAAGAATCGGACGAAGCGGCAACCAATGACGTGCCGGGCAACAGAATATCAATTCGCGTTGTAATTGTCTAGATCGGAGTAGAGTTTTAGTTTGTGTGTGCAGGAATAACTACGATAATGACAAAGACATAAAACGAAACAAGTGTCGGAGTCAAGCGCGAAGGATTCGTTGGGAGTTCGAGAGTTCGACGGAAGTTCGAAGGTTCATCAGGAATGCTGTCGGAACTAGCCAAGAATGAGTAGGGAGATTGCCGAAGGGTTTTTCGGAAGCTCGCCAAAAGGTTCATTGGAAGTTCACGGAGCTCACTGAAAAAGATCGAAGCTTGCTGAAGAAGCTCATTGGAACTCACCAAGATCAAATCGTGAAGTCTAGGAGCTTGCCGGGAGTCCACAGAATGGTTTCCGAGAGTTTATCGGAAGACTGCCGGAAGTTCACCGAAAGCTCGCCGAAAGATGTCTTGACTTGCAGACTTTGTAATAGCTTAGGAAATGTCTTTAAATTCGTAGTTAGCACATTAATTAGGGTTATGATTAGGTGTTAATCCTATAACTCAAGTAGGGGCCAATTGGGCTTGAGTTCGGACTGGTTTGGGCCAAGTTTGGAGCCCAACCAGTGAGCTGAAATAGTGTAGGCGGTGGCACCGCCAGATTAGGCGGTGGCACCGCCTAGAACTCGAGATCTGAGTGGTGGCACCGTTGGACTAAATTCAAATTTTGAATTTTGGAGCCCAAATTTGAATCCTCTTGGGGCCTATAAATACCCCTCAATTCTCAATTGAGATTACAACATTTGAGAAGCAAGAAAGTGAGCCAAAAGTCTTAGCAAAGTCTTTAGTAAGTTTTTGTCTTCAATTGCTTTGAGTGTTCACCTCCTTCTTTCTATTCAAAAATTTGTAAAAGTGTGAACCACTTGTAAAAGGTTGTAAGAGGGGTATTAGTCCTTCCCCTACAAGAGATTTGCTAGTGGAAGTTGGGAGCCTCTTCGAAGAAGGCTTCGCAAGTGGATGTAGGTCATTTTGACCGAACTACTTTAAAACTACTGTGTTATCTGGTTTGCATCCTAATCTTGCCATTTACATACTGCAAATTTCTTTACTTAGTCATTACGCTTTCATACATCTCTAAGTTATCAAGCTTCCAAATTGGTTCTCATTGATATTGTTTGTTATCGTGCGAAAGATTTTTCCGAAACCGAAGTTTTAATCCGCTGCACTAATCCCCCCTCTTAGTGCCACTCCAATCCTAACAAAAATTTGATGCTAAATCCGATGAAGGCATCTTTCTTGGTTACTCTTCCGTTTCTAAGGCTTTTCGTGTTTGTAACAAAAGAACCTTAGTTATAGAAGAGTCTATTCATATAGTTTTTAATGAAATTTCTGATTTAAAGAACAATGATTTTGATGATGATCTTGGTTTTGAAAATTTGAATTTAAATGAACCCCCTCCTCAAAATAGCAACTTGGATGCATCTTCTTCAGAAATTTCCTTACCCAAGGATTGGAAATATGTGGATACTCATCCAAAGGAGCTAATTATAGGAGATACATCAAAAGGGGTTCAAACTCGCTCTTCTTTTAAGAATTTTTGTGCCAACGCTGCCTTCCTTTCTCAAATCGAACTAAAATGCATTGATGAGGCCTTAAAAGATGATTTTTGGGTCATTGTAATACAAGAAGAATTGAACCAATTTGAGAGGAATGAGGTATGGAAGCTTGTTCCTAGACCTAGTGACCATTTAGTCATTGGTATTAAATAGGTCTTTAGAAACAAGCAAGACGAATGCGGTATCGTGGTTAGAAATAAGGCTAGATTAGTGGCTAAAGGTTTCAACCAAGAAGAAGGTTTCGACTACGAAGAAACTTTCGCTCCTATGGCAAGATTAGAAGCCATTAGGATGCTCCTTGCCTATGCTAGTAGTAATAATTTTAAACTATTTCAAATGGATGTCAAAAGTGCTTTCTTAAATGGTTTTATTTTCGAAGAAGTATATGTTGAACAACCTCCCAGATTTGAAAACTCTCTTCTTCCCAATCATGTATTCAAATTGACCAAGGCTCTCTATGGCTTGAAACAATCTCCTACAGCTTGGTATGAAAGGATTAGTTCCTTTCTTATTTTAAATAATTTTACCAAAGGCAAGGTTGATACTACATTGTTTATCAAACACTTTGAAAATAATTTTCTTATTATACAAATTTATGTTGACGATATTATTTTTGGTTCTTCGGATGAATCACTATGTGAATCATTTGCCAAATGTATGAGTCATGAATTTGAAATGAGTTTAATGGGTGAATTAACCTTCTTTCTAGGATTACAAATCAAACAACTTAGTGATGGTATATTTATTAACCAATCTAAATACACATTAGAATTGTTAAAATGATTTAACATGAATAATTCAAAAGCGATAAACACCCCTATGAGTACTTCGACTAAGTTAGATATGGATGAAAATAGTGAAAATTTCGATCAAAAAACATATAGGGGAATGATAGGTAGTCTACTCTACCTTACCGTGACTAGACCGGACATTATGTTTAGTGTAGGACTTTGCACTAGATTTCAATCTAATCCTAAACTATCTGAGTGTTAAAAGAATATTTAGATATCTTAAAGGAACTCCAAATTTAGGATTGTGGTATCCAAAGTCTGATAAATTCAATTTAATAGCTTATGCAGATGCCGATTTTGGCGGATGCAGGATAGATAGAAAAAGTACATCCGGAACATGCCAATTTTTAGGACATGCACTTGTTTCTTGGACTTCCAAGAAATAAAATTCAGTTGTACTATCTACGGCGGAAGCTGAATACATTGCTGCAAGTGCATGCTGTGCACAAGTTGTTTGGATGAAAAATACATTAGAAGACTATGGAATTCACTTGAAAAATATTCCATCTGTTATATAGATATGTGTCATATGTCTTACCAAAAATCCAATTCAGCACTATAGAACTAAGCATATAGATATTAGACATCATTTCATATGCGATCATATTCTTAACAATAATGCCGTTCTAGAATTTATTGACACAAAGCATCAATTAGCAGATATTTTTACAAAAGCCTTAAATGAAGACCAATTTGAATTTATTAGAAGGGAACTAGGCATGTTAAATTGTCCCTTAAAGTAAGTTTGTTTGAATATATTTTTCGAAGAATGTCTCAACCTTGTTCCATTCTTTTGTGGATTTGATTTCATCCTCTTCTTTCGATTCCAAACGATATATTAAAGTACAACTCAATATCTTAACCTTTCTTGAGTCAAACACCTCTGGAAATCAAGAAGGGGAAAGAAAAATTTTCTTTCTTTCTTCCGCGGCAAGCCAGCGGTGGCACCGCCAGAATCGGTGGTAGCACCGCTTGAGCGCTCGGGCGCCAGGCGGTGGCACCGCTTGTTTTGGTGGTGGCACCGCTCGAGAGCCCCTTGATAACCCGAGGGGTTAGGGCCGATGGTGACACCGCCACCCGTGAGGAATCACCTCCACTTCTCCCACAACCTCTCCAAAGCTTCATTCCAGCATTTAGAAGCCTTGGAAAGTGATTCTTGTTGGTCCAAGCTCTCCATCTTCTAAGAGATTCTCAATAAGGTAAAATCTGAAATTTTTCCTCTCTTCTCATTAGTTTATCTACTCCTTACAGTTTCATCTATCATATCTAGATAATGGCTCCTAAAAGATCAAAAGGGAAAAGGGTTAAAGGAGATTCATATGACCAAGACCTTTTTAGATCCAAAGAAGTAGCTCTTAGGTTTCCAAACTTCGAAACTAGATGTATCCATAAGGGTAAAAACGTTGATCTCAATGAACTAGGAAACCTAGAACCTATTAGGTGGTTTGCACATCTAGATGCCCTACCTCGGTTACAAATAAATGAACCAGTCTATCCTAGGTTAGTCAGGCTATTTTATACAAACTTATATGTGGATAATGATCGCCTAAGTACTTACCTACTAGGAATACAAATTAGAATTTTTGATAGTACTATTTGTGAACTAATTAGAATCACTGAAAAAGATAGGGGCTGTTGTTTTAGAGGTAAATGGGATGTCAATACAATCGGAGCAACCTACTTCGAAGCCGTCGAAACTATTTTTGCAAATCCTGACCTCAGCATAATACCCAAGAGTTGTGAGCACCTACTGCCCTTTAACTCTAAAGTCCATCATATCATAACTAGGATACTATTCCCTAAGCAATTTCATCTTGATTAAATGAGTTAAATAGAAATAAGCACCATGTATTGGATTATGACCGGTCAACATAACTGTTTTGGATACTCAATCCGTTAACACATGCAATATATTATAGCTAAAGACACTATGTTGTCATATGGAGGGTTAATCACTCGATTCCTACTTGCCCATAACATTTGTATCCCACCCGATGAAGAAACAATTCAAAGTGATCGGTATAACATCATCAATAGAAATCTGCTGAAAAGACTTAGGTGCACATTTAGCAATAGTATATGGGTTAGGCAACCTAGAAGGACTGATCCAATTCCCCCACCGTTAGAACACCCCGAAACACCAATTCTTAGGGGAAATGAATCTTCTCCTCCTAGTCCCTTTGGCGCGGCACCTTCGGCTCCTATTTCATCCTCCGAAGAACTCATTATGACAGAATTGAATCAGATCAAATCGCAGCAAGAACAAATTCAAATCTAGCAAATTGAAATTTTGAAGGAATTACGACAAATGAATCAAAAAATAGATGTCATATATCAGCACTATGGCTTACCTCCTAAGGAATAATCGATGTAGTTTCTTGTTTTGTTCTGATTAATCTTCATGTGAAATTAGAAGTCCATCATCTTCTGTTGAACAAAAACTGAACCTTTGTTTAAGATGTATTGGTAAATTCTGGATGTTTTGCTGATTTGGTTTTGAATCTGGATAAATATTCCTTGCGACATTAATTTTGAATGATGAATTTCGTATGATTAATCTTTATGCTGACTTCTTTTGATCACAAACTGTATACTTCAAGTCTCATCTCCTTCTCTTCTTTTTTTTGTTGATGACAAAGGGGGAGAAGTGATGACTTGTATGACTTATGCGCATCGATAGCATGACTTATATGAATTGCAAAAGCTTGTCTTATATGCCTTGCTTGTCTTACATATCTTATTCTTTGAGTATATCGCAAGATTGATTGATCATATCATATCATGAAATTCATGTTGAAAATCTTTATCATATTTTTTATCTCTCGTCAAAGTGAAAATTGTCTCTTATCATTTGACTTGAAAATGATTTTCAATAACTGAAAATTATGAGAAATATGAAGGTTCGTATTTGCTCATGCTTAATAAGACAACGATAAGTTCAACGTTAGAACTTATCGATTTATGCTTGAATTCAATGGGATGGAATTCAAGTGGTTTTATCTTCTCATAATATGGCATATAGATAGGGGGAGTTATGTTTAACTCCGTCATCAATTGATTGTCATCATAAAAAAGGGGGAGATTGTTGAATCTCAGATTTTGATGATGAAATCAATTGATGGGTTAATTGATCTAATCCATATTATTGAAGTTGAGTGTGCAGGATTTACTACGACAGCCTAAAAACATAAAGCAAGGATACCAGAGTCAAGTTCGATGGACCTTTGAGAATCCGAAGATTCGTCGGAGATGCTGTCGGAACCAACCAAGAAAGATTGGAGACTTGTCGGAACTTTCAGAAGTCTACCGAAGAGATCGTTGGAGGTTCGCAGAGATCACCGAGAAGGCTCGGCTACTCATTGAACTCGTCACAAGATCAGGAGCCTGCTGGGAGTCTGCTGGAAGAAACCAGAGGGCGTATCGGAAGTCCACCGGAAGAACGCGGGAAAGCTCGCCGAAACAAAACTTGACGTTGGCCGGTTAAATACTTACTTAGGATTATGTTTTTAGGTATGTAGTTAACATGTAATTAGGGTTAGGATTAAGGGATAATCCTATACCTTGGTTAGGGGCTAATTGGGCCTAAAAGAGACTCGGTTTGGGTCGGACGTAAAGCCCAACCAGAAAGTTATAAGGATGGGCGGTGGAACCACCAGACTGAGCGGTGGCACCGCCCAGAACCCGAAGTGACAAGCGGTGGCGATGCCCAGCACCCGAGACCAAGCGGTGGCGATGCCCAGCACCCGAGACCAAGCGGTGGCACTACTAGTACGCCTGCCTGACAAGACATTGACAAGCGGTGGCACTGCCAGTCTCGGAAACCCAAGAGGAATTCAAATTTGGAGCCCAAATTTGAACCCTCTTGGGGCCTATAAATACCCCTCAATTCTCAGCTGAGAATATACCTTCTTGCAAAGCAATAGTTTGAGATAAGATCTTTAGAAAAGTCTTAGAAGTCTTGTTTTTCATATTGCTTGAGTGTTCACCTCCTCCCATCTTGTTGAAAAGAATTGTAAGAGTGAGAACCACTTGTAAAGGTTGTAAGAGGGGTATTAGTCCTTCCCCTACAAAGAGATTTGCTAGTGGAAGTTGGGAGCCTCTTCAAAGAAGGCTTCGCAAGTGGATGTAGGTTATTTTGATCGAACCACTTTAAAACTACTGTGTTATCTGGTTTGCATCCTAATCTTGCCATTTACATACTGCAAACTTCTTTACTTAGTCATTATGCTTCCATACACCTCTAAGTTATCAAGCTTCCAAATCGGTTCTCATCGATATTGTTTGTTATCGTGCGAAAGAATTTTACGAAACCGAAGTTTTAATCCACTACACTAATTCCCCCCCCCTCTTAGTGCCGCTCCGATCCTAACAGTCTCGCCCCGTGACTTCTAGAACTCGCGTTGGAACTCGTCCATGCATTGGTTGACCCAGGACAACTGGATCCTGAACGAGTCATCCGTTGAGTCGAACGATATGGTATTAGGCTCGGAGTGGGCGGAGTGATCCAGTAGGGTGCGGGTATGCTCTGCTCGAGCAGGCCTCTTGGGTTCATCATCTGCTCTCAGGCTTCTCCCTTCTCGACTTACTCCCTGCTCTGCCTTTGCCATGTCGGGTCGGTCAAGGGAGCTTCTAGCTGCACGATTCGGGGAATGAGTGGGACGATCGTCTGCATCATCCCCGTCATTGCTTGTATTTGCTTGGCCAGGCCGAGGAACGTCTCGGGTGAAACAGTCAAGGGTCCTGTGGTAAGTTCGGGGGGTGACAACCCTAGGTTGTTGAACAGGCACCAGTAGCGATCTGGCGTTGAGGCCGGGATCCCCCTGTCTTTGAGGACGGGGAGGGGCTAATCTCCGGGCCCGATAGAGGGGTGACCGGCCGGTGGTTCTCCCTCGGGGAGAGCTCCTGTGGGATACTTCTATGATATGGCCCTTCTTCTAGTGCCAAAAATATTGGTGAACTGATGTGCCATGGCTGATGAGTTAGCATGGCTTGTTCCACGGGTCAGTGTCGGGAGTCTTCGATCGGCTGAGTTGGTTGCCGAGGTCGGTCAAGCCCTCGAGACGGGATGTTAGCGCCGGAATGTTGATTGGCATCTCTCGGTTTATACGTCGGTTAGTGGCTCGCCGTTGGGATGCTGGTTGACAACTCTAAGGTCGGAATGCTCGTGGCTTGAGAGTTGTCGCTTTCCTGCAAGGATGGCCCTCGTCGGGTGATTGCTGACTTTGACTCCTCTAATAAGTAAGTTAGTGGTGGGTTGATTTGTTTTGCCTCCCCCTGGGCTGGATGTCAGTCAGGGGCTTTTATACTATTGTACGAGGGTCGATCGTACGCGGGTTTTGTATGGTGGCCGATCTTCGAGGGGTAGATGGTATCTTCGTGTGACCGTCGTCTCAGGACGCACGGAACGGCACCACGCAGCGTCGTCCTGAGCTTTCTGGGATGGGACGTACCGAGCAATGCCTTGGTATGAATTCTGGCTCGGCGCGTGAGGGTGCACCTATTGCTGACTTGACTATAACGTGGTATGGCATTAATCATGACGTGATCTGAACCCAAAATATACCTTATCTACTGCTCTCATGTGTCCGATTGCCTCGCAAGGAAATGGTACTCTCAACTTTCACTAGCTTGAAGTCTTAGTACTTAGCAGAAGAATTTGTGCTCCACTTTGACGTACGAAGAAGTTTGCAGTGGCTGATCATTCAATAGGATGAGAAAAGTCCCTTGTCGATAACATTACAAGATTTAATAACAAGATACGAAAGTGACTAGTTTTTTTTGGTCGGTTGCCAAGAAACCCCATAAACATTTCCTGAACTACTCTAGAAAACAAGCTAATATATCATTATTAAGGGCCCTTTTACTAGGATCGAAAAGATGATGATCGTACAAAAAAACATCCGAGGGAAGATAGACCTCACCTCAACCATCTCGAGGAGCAAGACAATCTTGGAAGGAGAATGTGCACCCGACTTAACTCTTCTCAATATTTTTCGAATTGAGATTTTTCTTTACTCTTGTAAGAATCTTATCCACTAATGTGTTCTCTAACAAAAAAAGATAAATCTAAATATTATAGATATCATTAGGAACATAGGTAAGACATCCAAAACTATTATTATCTGAAGATGCAAATTGAAGAATTCATAAAATGAGGCCACTTCAAAAAGAATATCCGAAAACAATACAATCCCTCACCCTAGGCTCAAGGTTTAGTTGAAAGATAAATTTATATAATTATCAGGAAACTAGCTTTAAAAGCATATGCCTGAAGTAATATTGATAAAAGACACCAGCTTAACAAAATGCACAAGTAAATTTTGAAGAAGAATAGTTTGAACACTTTAATCTTAGATCATCGATCGTGTCAATTTGAATCCTTTAATGCTACTGTGAAAAGAGTCATGATCAACGCAAGCAACTTGATCGACATTCTCTATCCTTGTTCCTTCCAAAAGATGGGATTAAGACAATAAGGAACTCACTCCTATGGTAGCTAATTTTATTGGTTTTATCGGTGATTCTATCTTTCCGAGCTATGCTAAAAATAGTGAAATAAATTATTTTCATTATTAATGTTCTCTTTGGAAATAACGTAATCATCGCAAACCAATATTAAATTGGTTTCAGATAGTGGGCTCCACCTACCATATGTCTATGAAGTTTCACACAAGTTACGGAGTTAGAAGAACTAAAAAGCAACCTAACCTAAGAGAGTCTGATCGATGCTATTCGATGTCAATATCACTACCAAAGAAACCAACATCAATGACCTCATTAGGACAAACTCGAATTGATCTGAAATAATAAAAAACCTTAATCTTAACCAGTTTAAAGTTGTTCTAGTAAGTCGAGACCCATGGAGAAAAAAAATCTTCATCGGTAGAATGGGCATATCAGCTTTGGAATCATCTACCTCAACACCACTACAGTAGGGAGTTGAAGCATGACCCTAACTCCATGCTCGAAGAGGATGGCCACCATGCAAAGCTCCAGAATCACCCTCAGCCTCAAGATCTATAAATAAGCCTATGAGATATAATTACATGAACTTTAATGAAGCGACAACCAAGTGAAAAGAAGTTGCAACAAGAGAGTATAATTACATAGTTCAAGGATATAACTTTTTTTATAAAAATAGATTCCTAAAAGATCTCTAAAGAGATTAAATCTCATCTCAGGCAGATCTCAGGACTTAATCAGATTCAATATGGAAGAAAGATTAATATGATCCATCATAAGTCCAACTCTTAAAAAATAAATTATTAAAATAATTTAAATATGATCATATGTCATGCAAAATTGATCGACTAACTCAAGTCGAGCAAAGTAGTCGAACCAACTTGGGTGGGGCAAATTGGCCCAACTAGCTCTGGTCGAGCTAAGCCAACTCGACCAATATGACCAACAACTCAAGTTGATCTAATTAGTCTCAAAAGCGTCGGTTGGATCAAACTAGACCTACTAGCTTAGGTCGAACTCATATGGGTTCGACCAACCCAGGTGCATACATCCTTTCTCAAAAAAAAGAAAAAAAAAAAATCTTTTGGTCATGAGTAAATCTTACTATAACATCGATATATTAAGAGAAAATACGTAATTCTACGTAAAGGCTTATTGTGTTTATAATACCCAATATACATCAAAGTGTCTCGTTTGTATGGAATATATCGTTTATGACTAAAAAGCATCCAAAATATCTAATACACCCAAAGACATCGTCCTCTATTATCCATGATGTGTCTGTCAAATATTGAAAAGCATACGAACGATTCAACACTCTCAAACTTTTTCATGATATATCTATATGAGATGAAAAAATATCCGAAGTACTCGATGCATCCGAGAATATCTCCTTTGCATACGATGAGTATACCAAAGATAAGAAAACATCTAAAGTATTTAATATATCTCAAAATATTTTATCTACATATGATGTATTCGCTCATGACAGAAAAATAACGAAGGCATTCAACCCAATACACCCAAAGATATCATCTTATACGTAATAAATACATCTACCCATGACATAAAATATCAGCATCTCTATGTTGTGTCTGCTTAAGGCAATAAAGTATTTGAAACATCTCACACATCCCAAAAGCAAAATCTCCACTTCAAACGAAAAAAAAAAAAAAATCAAAGCATAACAAGATCATTTAGGAGATAATAGTAGAACCCTCAAGTATTGTATTATTGTATCGTAGGGTGAATAAGTCCTTGCTCAAAGTACAATGAAGGCAAATGGTGTTATTATTATTATTGTCTAATTGAAACTCGACAGGTGTAATCGAATCAGTGCCTATGGGATACATCACCATTAACTACAAATAATCCATTGGACAATAATAAAATGAGATAAAAAAAATGAAATATGAGAATAAATATTTAATAAATCTTTTTTTGTTTTTTGGGGATGTGATAGTTCTTGAAGCACAGGCATCGTTGAGTCCAATTTTTGGCCGTTCAAATTGCCGATCGTTTCTTACTATATAATATTTTTTATTTTTATACATTAAAGGCATAAAAATAAAACAGTCCAGAAGGTTCTTTGCTTGGCTAAGTCTCAAATCCGTAACACGAAAGAAAGAAAAAGAGCACAATTCTACACCGAGATCGAGAGAGAGAGAGAGAGAGAGAGAGATGGGGTTGCAGTGGGTGATCTTGGGTGCGGTGGTAGCAGCGGAGGCGGCAGTGGCGGCGCTGCTAATCCTCCCCGCACCGCGGGTCATCAAGTCGCGGATCGTAGCCTTAGCGTCGCTTTTCCTCCAGCCCGGCGCCGGCATCCTTCCTTTCGCCGCCTTCCAGTTATTGGGTAGACCTATGATCTCTCTCTCTCTCTCTCTAGTGTATTCAATTGAGTGTGACAATTTGTGCTCGATTCCTCTTTTAATTGCCCGTAGATTTGCACTGGAAGAACGAGCACCGGCTGATGTGCACCTCCGACGTCTGTACCATCGAAGAGAGGACTCGATACGAGAAATCTGTAAGCCCTTCTTGTGACGCATGAGACTTCTTCAAACTTTTCCTGCCAAACGCTTAGGGTTTTGTATTGATTTTGGCAAATGTTTCTTCTGTGGTTGAATCTAGGGTTTGCTTGTTTCGGTTCGGGTATAATAATAAAACTTTTACGTACAGAGAAGAGAACAAAATGATGATTTTTTTGGGTGGGAATTGTTTGTTCTCTCTATATAGGCTTTTGCAGAACTTATAAGAAGAAAAGATAATAGAATGGTGGACAGGAGCAATTGGACGGGGGAGCAGAATGATTCACATGATATTTTAGAGACTACTCATAATATCATGCTATTTTGTTCTTTGAAATGCTATTTGTGATTAGCATTTCAGGATCATCTTTAGATATTCTTTATCTACTAATTAGTTAGAAAATATAGATGTTTACACCATAATCATTTTCTACAACTTATTGCATAGTGTAAATGACTATCATTGATATGTCTTGGGCACTAATTGTAACCTGTTACACAGTATGTGACCTTGTGTTGATAAAACACCAGATACAGATTGTAGATGATGTTCAGTGTATGCTTCTAATGCTGCCTATTTCTACCTGGGCAATAAGGAATTTTCTGGTTGTCTATGGGAATGGTCAAATTCTGAAACCTGTTCTATGTGAAAGAAGTTTCTGGAATAAATGAGGGATATGTTTTGTCAAAAAAAAAAACCTCGGATTTTGAAATTTCAAGGTCTGTCAGATATCATATAACAGGATTATCCCAGATGGTTTTTACCTTTTGCTTGGGTGAAACTCAACTGTTTGGGTTGCATTCCATACACTTTATATAGCAAAAATAAAGCATGTTCTATCAGACTTACTCCAGCAAGAACTTTTTAATTTGCTTCTATTCTGTTCTCATGTATTTCAAACTAATTAGAAGCTAAATTGGGGTGAATTTTAATGCTCTATCAAATTTCTTTTAATCTTCCAGTTTTTAATTGAAGAACATGCTCTCATGGTTCCTGGTTTAGATATGGTCTTGGACATAACTTGAAGTTCTAGCTGAATTACTTCCATGTCAAGCTAAAATCCAGGTAGAATCTAGAAAATGACCTAGATTTGGTTGGATAGAATAAAAAGGGTATGGGTCTTAATTTGGTTTCACTTTATAATATCGAAATTTCCGATGGTTCCATTCGAGACAAGATTAGGGTGCATTAGACTCCATAATACCTCTTTATACTTTTAAGCTTTCTACATCTTTGCTTTGTTTGGCCTAACAAATATTTATTCGTAGAATTTCATGCAAAATGATTTTGTATAATCCAGAGTGTATGAAAATTTCAATTTTCTATAGTGTTTCTTGATCTTGTATATTACTGAAACTGCTAAAACTTAATTTAGAATGCAAGACCTTTCATTCTAGTCATTGTTTGAATCTAAGGCTCAAAGCTTTGTAAAGTTTGCTTGTGTTTAGTTCCACCGCAGGAGTATTCATTAGACTTGAGCTTGAAAGTAACCAAACTTTTAAAAATCAGATTTTCTTGAATTTGTTTTCCTTCCTCTTATTGGCCTAGATTGCCATAATGCTCAGATTGACCAATTCAAGATGTTCTGATTAGTGTCTTTTTCCCTTTTCTTGGGCATTCAGATAATTTTTTTTTCTAATTATGTTGATATGAATTTCCATGATTGAAAGCCAAGAAACCATGGACTTGAAGTGCTGTCACACCTGAGGTTCCGGAAACATTCTTATTTGTGATCATTTGGCAGTTTTCCTGAAACCCAAAGTGCTGGCCCACATGAAGTTTTACCCTGAACCTACTTGTTTGTAATTTATGATATTTCTTAGATTCAGCTTATTATGTCCATGGATCTTCGAAGATTATATTTATATATATATATACGTATATATATATATGTATATATATGTATGTATGTATATGTATATATATATATATACATATATATGTATATATAAAGTTGCTTACCTAATATTAGTTTATGCACTGTCATCTTGTGATGCAGATATTTAAAGCACAAAGAAACATCATTCTGTGTGTCTTGGCTTGTCTCCTTTATTGGTATGGCAGAGTATTTAATATCTTCACTATCTAGTATGCATGTTCTCTTGGGTTTGTAGTTCTCAATTATAATTTTCATTCGGCAGGTGTATCTTCCGCATTTGCAAATATCACAAAGAGATTAGGGAATTGGAAGAAGTTGAAAAGCGTCTGAAAGATCAGTAGCCAAACCAGGTCAGATGGTGTTTAAATTATACAAAGGCAATTGATTACTATCTTTTGTTGCTTCTGGTTTCTTTAGTTATGCAGTACTATATCAGCTTATCACGTTAGAGTGCATTTAAATGTTAGTTTGGGTAGTATATATTGTTTTAGTAAGATTCTTAAGTACTTTAGAATATGATGATAGTACAGTGTGAAGTGCTTTATGATCATAATATAAATGGATTTCAAGTTCTTATGTACCATAGAATATGAGTATTTTGTCATAATATGAAGTGGGTTATAGTTTTCATGTTTTACGATTTCAATTATCAGGAATTTGCTATCATATCTATAGGCATGTTCACAAGATAATGATGACAGACTATTTGAAACCCAGAAGTTCAATCTGAAGTGTAGATGTATCCAAGTACAAAGCTATGATTTAGTTTATGATATAAATTCTAGTTGAAAATCCTATAGTTTATGATATAAATTCTAGTTGAAAATCCTATAGTTTCTGATATAAATTCTAGTTGAAAATCCTATACATAGCAGAAGATAGAGTAATAATTTAGATAAAATTGGCAGTTAATTGAAAAATGTAACCATGAAAAATTGCATTTTAAATGATTCAGAAACTTTAAAAATTTGCAAATGTACATTTCACAGGTGGTTTGGCTTTTTTATCTCTTAATTTTAGACATCATCCATGACATTTGTTATGAGAGAGATCTTGTTGAGGCTTGTTCCTTCCCTAAATGTTGGCACAATCTTATCATAGGTCAAAAGATTGAGAAAATATATAGGTGAGTAAGATGACTGGATGATAGAGAACAAAAAGGGAAAAGTGAGGGAGAAGTGATTTTGAAATGGACACTTGTATGGCTGATTTTTTAATCAGTTGATTTTTATCGGTGCTTGCCTTTATCAAACTACTATTTTCTTTTTATAAACCACAATGAAGGTAGTTTACATGGGTGCATACTGTAGCTATGCTGACAAAGATGACATTTGTTTCTTGGTTTTACAATAAAAAGTTCGACATGGGAGACAGAAAGTGGATGGAAACTTAAAAGCTTGAACAGACAGGAAAATGTTGGTTTATAGCCATTTTTCATTATCATTTATGAAAGCAAAAGTTCACTTATGAAGGACATAAGATAAATACCTTGAAGATCTGGAAACCTAGCCCGCTCTTTTTTTTGTTCCAGTAGATATATGAAGAGTTAGGTGAGGTAACTTTGCTTGGCATCCACTTTGCTCTTCACCAGGCTCTAGGCATTCTGTTGCGGTCCAGTTTTGTTGGATTCTTTCTACTGCTTTGTTGAACAGAGACCAGTGATGGCTGGGGAACACTGCCCACCTTCTTTCCTGTCACTTCCGTGTAGCTCCTTTGAGTGCCTTCAAGCCTTAGGTGGTGCTAGTATTTCTTAATGAACCCATGGGAGTAATAATAGTGAGCAAAGGAGATTATGAACAAAATATGCTAAAATGAGATTAGCAAAATATCTAAAATAAATCTGGCTGGTTGCAAGGTGAGTTGGAAGGATTTCCCACCTATTTAGGAACAAAACACAAGTTTCTCATTTTTGTTCCCACCTTCATTCTTCTTTTCATTCAAGGACAAGATATCTTCTTGTGTGTTGAATAATCTGATAAATCATTCATTGTTTTCCTTTTCAGTTTATGCTCTTGGCTTTAGTTTTTTTACTTGGAAGTTGGAAGCACAAGTGTAGGATAGGACATGATGAGGGTTTTCTGTGTTTGTTCCACAAGTGGGGAAAGGGTTGTTTCACATGTTCCTAGCACGAGTGTGGGATTTGGGATTTATCTGGACCAAAGTAATTCCATAATTGTTAGTTGGTATTCATTTTCCTTGTCATAAAGGGCAGACATGTCCCCATTATTTATACAACAATATAACATGTTGATTCTTATATAGCTAGGTTTTCATTGATGGGTGCATGGACAGCTTTCTAGTAACAGTATCAGCCCATGCTGATTCTTATAAAGTGCTCTTTGTTCTTGCAACAGGTTAGGTTGGTGGGGTGTCCTTATACAGCTTTTGTTGATCTGGATGCTGTTTCCCAGTCCGAACCTGAAGCTAAGTTGAATGAACTTTCTAAGTTGCAAGAACTATATATGTAGATGAGATACTTAACGTTCTCTGCATTTACTTCCATACATTTGATGTTCCTGGAATTTAGATCAAAGCAGTTGCTGATTTGTCCTGTCCTCTACAGAAGCTTCTGACCTTGTTATAAACTAAGACCGTACAGTTTAATGCCTGTCAGTATTAATATAACTGATATCGCCTGTGCATGTTAGATTTATCTGCAGCCCCCGTCTAACTCAAAATTCCTCTATGGCCTATCGATACCGTTTTAATTTAATTTATCAGGAATGGACTTGTATATTACTTGTTTGTCTGAGGAAGATATTGAGCAGAGCCTCCAATTTGGGGTCATCGCCAATTCCATTAAGCTTAACTATCACAGCTACCATTATCTTCCAAAATATGCAAGGCAAGTAGGTTGTTCTCGGGCCATATAAGCAAACTGGTCTCGATGTCATTGTTAATGAGCGATGAAACATAATGCCAGTATAATACCCTATGAAATAATAAGATATTGCTGAGTCCTGCACTACGAAAAGCAAGAGTCAGTACTGGTTTACAGTGAACTCTTCGGGTTTGCAACGTCAAATCGAGAATCATATCTAAGTACTGGATTACACGAACTCCTTTGGTTTAATTTAATAATTAGATTGTTTGAATTTTAAATTTTGAAATATTTTGATTTTTATTTATTATAAAATATTTAATTTTTTAGAACATTTATTTAAGTAGTAGTAGTTGTGGTTGGCTAATCTTAGATTATGTTATGTAGTTAGATTTTTTTAGTATTTCGGTTCTTATATTTAAAAAAAATTATATTGAAACCTGATCAAAGTGAAATATTTAATTTTATTTATCATAATGTTATTGATTTTATCGATGAAACATGTATGGGTAAGAATGACATGAAAATAATGGATAAAACTGCAAATGACGGTTTCAGCAATTCCATACTACACATGTTACACATTTTCTCTCCACAAAAAGAAAATAAAGATGTGGCGCGAGTCTGGAATCTTTAGGTGCAAACAAAGAAGACCTTAAAACCCTTATACTGCCTATAATCCGTTTTGCAGACTCCTCTTCTATGTATAGGAAATTATTTAAAGTGCGCCATAATGGTGCACCATTATGGTGATAGTTTAGATTATTAGATCTTTTTAAGTGTTGTATTATGTTAGAATAACTGGGAAAAGATTTAAAGACCAAAGATAAAAAGAAGAGAACCAACATTTCTCTTACGTTTTATGACATAATTATGTACCTCCTTTTGTAGGAGAAAGCCACCGGCTAATCGAATAAAAAAAAACCTTGGTACATAATCTCTCATCAAATCAAATCTTAATGTACTTGGAAAAATTATCAATAGGTAAATATTATCTTTCCATATGAGATGATCACAAATCAAATGAAATTATTCTCTCGAAGGTCCTGAGTAACACTCTTCAAACACCTCTTATGTCCCAATTTGAGTGTTATCTTTTAGCAGATTTCTTATAACCACATATTTTATCTAATCATTTCTCTCATCTCAAGTCCATAATTCCAGGAGGATCAATATATATAATCTTATATTGTTTTGGGTGATTTGAACCTTGATTACCTAAAACAACCACAAGGCATAGTCAAGATTAAATATCATATTGCATGAACTGGAAAGGTAAGAGATAAAAGAAAGCAAAAAAAGGACTGCTCAAAGGCAACGACATCTCACAAATTTATTGTGATTTTGGTTTAAGAAAAATAAGTATACTTATTTTTCGAGAAATAAATACAGAAACTTAATCAATATGACCAATATATTACGAGAAATAAAATAAAAGACCAAGTTGGTCTCAATTATTGGAAATTTGTCCCCATTCCCTTGTAAAATAAAAAAAAGGGAAAAAAAAAGAGATAAATAGGATTTGCCTGCTTTTAACCAATTAAAGAAGAATGAGTAAGAACTGACGTCATTCCTGTTAATTTGAGCCAAACGTTGACGGTAATTTATAATAAGCTGATGGCCTTATCGTTAATTTCACCAATATTGAGGGTAATTTCTAATCAAGCTAGAAATGGAACACCTATAAATTCGCAGCCGATCTCGCACAACAACGATGCCTCCCTATTCCTAAACCCTAATCTTAGTCTCCCTCTTTCCTCTTAATTGGTGATTGATACTTTTGATAGGACATATTTTGGTATCGCTCTTGTGGACGTAGTCAACGAACACGTCAGCACGGACGTGGAGCCTCGGGAAGCATCCCGTTGAATGTGCCATCTCGAACTCGGGACAATGATCGTCCCTTCCCGCGTCGTTCGAAATCGCATGAGACAATGTCATACGATTAAAGGCCACTCTAGAAAGCTTGGAATGATGCTACATGACATTGTTCCATGTAGGTCGGTCAGTGATTACCCAAAAGTACAAGTCGATTGCCCGAGGAGTCAGTCATCATCGACAGAACACGTACGGTCAACCCTCGAGCGTAAGCATAAAAATCCCTAACCGACATTAAACAAAAGGGAGGGATTATCTTTCTACAAAAAACTTCACTTGATACTGACTTAACCTTCGGAGGGGCCAAGTTAAGAAACCCCTCCCCTCTTGACCTAGGCTTGTGTGCTCCCTAGCGACGATGAAGCAAACCGCGTGCCGACTGAAGAATTATGTGCGACACCAACCCTGAGCTCAATCTGACCCGATGAAGGCCTTTGTCGTAGGGATGATCCTAAATATCAACAATCGAACTAAGCCATGTTGATACCTTGGCCACGACTAGAGAAGTTCGTTAATATTTTTGGTGCTAGAAGAAGGGTCGATATCGCAAGAACGCCCCGCGACCAACACAAGGGCTTGCCCTATTGAAGAACTGGGAAATCATGGATAGGCATCTCATGCGCATTGAAAAATAAAAACAAAACCAGATTTCTCAAAGTTAAGCACTTGACCATTGTGCGATGATTGATGTGCGAGAAAATTACAAGACCGAAAAACCACATGTATCATGTTAGAAGTATTACCTAAGGAGATAATATATTCTCGTAATTTTTAGATATGATAGAGTGGATGAAGGAGAACTCGTGTACTTCTCTCTAGAAGTGATCCACTCCACACAACGGACACAACAATGATGCTCCTCAGATCGCTGTGGGATCTCCCTCTCCATGCACACCATGAGGCTACCGAAGCCAAGGCGGAGGAGAGGAGGCTGAGGAGAATAGGAGGGGTAACCACTAACAGTTCTAGACTATGAATCATGAGACTCCTCCTATTTATAGAGGTACGAGCAAATTAACCCTTAATGGATCCTATCCTCATTAGATCTCTATCCAATTATCCAATTGGATCTCGTCCACTTATCCAATTGGATCTTATCTAATAGGATCCAAACTGGAGCTGCATGGATATCTCATATCTGTACCTCTACTAGTTTCAACATCTACCATATGTGTGTGACCCTCTAGACCCGATACCGAGCTAGCCATAAGCCGATCATATCAAAACTCCTTTTGATATAGTGAATTATTATCAGAAAAAATAATTTACTCAACTCATCGACTATGGACGTACTAGGCCATTATGCCATAGTCCTCAAATGTTATAGGGGGATATAATCTATCAGACCAATTTGTCCACAGTTACCATATGTCTATACTCCCTCATCCATCTAGTATCCCAGAGACCGTATATTGGGCATGGTAATGTCAAGCCTATATGAAATCCTGTCTGAGTCTTGCTCTAATCGGATTCTCCTAGAGAACTCATTCTCTCTTAATCCAAACGACCCTGGCCAGAAATTTTGTTTGAGCGAGCATATATGAAATATTCTTCTCACAATATCGAGAGTAGATGATCCTTTGTTCATACTCAATTGCCTTCGTATGGTTGGTTGTCATTTCCCGAGAATCGATTGTACCAGATTTGAAACTTTCAAACCTGTAAGTCCGGCGTCAAAGAATGGAGTACTCATATAAGGTATCTTTGGTATCTCAAGTCTAAGGACCAGACACACAAGTAGGACTACGGAATCGTTGTCCGATGTCAAATATCATTAATCATCTAACATTTCGTAAGCGGAGTAATCAGTGAACTCATTCTCCAATGAGTACTTGCACTATATCTCTAGTGTCCCCACACAAGCGACAATGAGACCAACCGCCTCCATCGTATGTATGAGTATGTAGTGCACCGTCTATTTGGTTATTTCAATGTCCTTCTCGAGTAATCTATGATCGGGATGATTTAGGATCTATGTTTAAAGACGAATTAGTTTCATTATCATGATCTCATCATGATCCGATTCCTATTGCATAGATCCAAGGATATCATAATATATATCCAGATAATATATGATTAAATACTAATAATAATAAGCAAAAAGATCATCGTAGCGTGTCAAAAGTGTCATCACTCACGTGATTGGCTTATAGGTCATATATAACTAACAATCTCTCACTTAACGTAAAACCAATCACCTATGTGTCTGATCCCTATCAAACCTCTATGATACTCAAATATAATATGAGTCAATGGCTTCATCAGTAGATCTATAATATTATCTTTGGATGAAACTCTTTCCACTACTATATCTTCACGGGTCACGATTTCTCTAATATGTTGGAACATTCTCAGAACACTTATGATGAGACTTGGGTTTCTTTACTTGAGTAATCACCTCATTATTATCATAATATATGGGAATCGGTTCTGCGCTGCTCGATATAACTCCCAAATTCATGATGAACTTATTTATCCAAACCCTCCCTTTTTGTTGCTTTTGCCATAGCAATGTATTGCACCTTTGTGGTCGAGCCAACAGTTGTGTCTTGCTTGGAACTCTTCAAACTCACTGCTGGCCCATTCAGGGTGAACACATACCCTGAATTCAATTTGTAATCATCGACATCAAACTAAAAACTTGAGTCCGTATAGCCCTCAACCTATAGACTACTTCCTTCGTATACCAATAAAAGATCCTTAGTCCTTCTCAAGTACTTAAGGATATACTTTACTACTTTCTAGTGCTTCAAGCCTAGATCTGCCTGATACCTGCTCATAACACTCAGAGCATGTGTTATATTAGGCCTGGTACATAGCATAGCATACATGATAGACCCTCTCACAGAGGCATAAGGTATCCTATCCATGTTTGCCATTTCTTCAGGAGTTCTTGGGAATATACTCTTAGAAAGTGAAATTCTATGTCTCATCGGTATGAGACCTATATTGAAATTTTTCATGCAAAACATTTTGACAATGATGTCTATGTACCTAGATTAGGATAAGCCAAGCATCCTCTTAAATCTATCTCTATAGATCCGAATCCCCAAAATATAGGATGTTTCCCTTAGGTCCTTCATGGAGAAGTGTCTAGATTGTTAGGATCAAGAGCGACACTAACTAAGGGGTGAATTAGTGCAGTGAAAAAATCATCGATTTTGTAAGATATTCGTTCATTGAAAACCAATTTCAGAAAGTGCTTGACTTTAGAGTAAATGAACTACCAATTAACTTAGAAAGTAATAGAAGTAATAAAAAACAGAATGGAAATGAGCACACTGAAATTTATAGTGGTTCGATCATTGTGACCTACATTCACTTCCGATTCCTCCTCCGTCGAGGTCACTAGTATCCACTAATGGTCTTCCTTTAACGAGCGAAGACCAACCACCCTCTTTACAGCACTATCTCCTTTTCATGGGTTTAGGAGATAACCCTTACAAGTCTCACACCTATCTCGAATGATCTAAGACTTAGAAAGGGAGGAGGAGGATCTTAGCACTTTTACAACACTTAACACCTTAAGACTTCAAGATTTTATTCACACTTTCATATACTTTCATGCATAAAAGGGTAGGGTATTTATAGGCCCCAATGACTTCAAAATTGGAGCCAAAAAGTGTTTCAACCCAGATTTCTAGGGTATTGGCGGTACCACTATCATTATTGGGCGGTACCACCACTTGCAGATTGACACTAGGCGGTACCACCGCTCAATCTGGGCGGTACTATCGCTTGACAGAACTAGGAGATTGAGCTTTGGCGGGAACACCACTTGATAGCATTAACTGTATATGACACCATCGCCTAGACCACTTGGGAGATTGAGTCCCAAGCGATGCCACTATCGGTTGTGACTTTAGGTGTTGAATGTGTTGTTCAACCTGTTAGGATCGGAGCGGCACTAAGGGGGGGGGGTGAATTAGTGCAGCGGTAAAGTGCGATAAACTTTTGACGATTTAAACACTTTTCGAAAACTTTGTACGATAAAAGTAATGTTTTCATTTGAAACCGTTTCGATTGCGTTTTAACTTGAAGGGATAAGTAAAACAGAGACAAAGCAGTATAACATTAAAGTGCAAATGGTTTGCAGTAATGTAAATGACAATAAGTAAATGCAAACCAGAGATCACGCCGATTTTACAGTGGTTCGGTCAAATGACCTACATCCACTTACGAGGCCCCTCTTTGATGAGGCTCCCACCTTCCACTAGCAAATCTCTTGAAAGGGAAGGATAAATACCCCTCTTACAACTTTTACAAGCGGTTCACTCTCTTACAGATTTTCAGCAAGAAAGAAGGAGGTGAACACTAGCAAATTGAAAACAAGACTAGCAAAGACTCTTCTAAGACTTTTCTCTCAATCAATTGCTTCTCTAAAAGTTGTTATCTTAGCTGAGATTTGAGAGGTATTTATAGGCCTCAAGAAGATTGAAATTTGGGCTCCAAAATTTGAATTCTCTTTGGATTCGATCTTTGGGTGGTGCCACCTTTGTCGATTCGACCACGGCGGTCTTTGGGCGGTGCCACCGCCAGCCAGGCAATGCCACCGCCAGCTCTCGGGCATCGCTGGTGCCACCGCTTAGCCCAAAGCGGTGCCATCGCCTCTGATGTTTTCAGCCCATTAGTTGGGCTTCAATCTTGGCCCAAACTAGTTCGAACTCGGGCCCAATTGGCCCCTACTTGGGTTATAGGATTAATACCTAATCCTAACCCTAATTAACATGCTAACTATGAATTTAAAGACATTTTATAAGCTATTACAAAGTCCATAAGTCAAGACTTCTTCCCATGAAGCTCCGTGAACTTTCGGCGGTCTTAGATAAACTCGGAAACCATTCTACGGACTCTAACAAGCTCTTAAACTTCACGATTTGATCTTGGCGAAGTTCCAACGAGCTTCTTGGCAAAGTTCGATCTTTCTCGGCGAACTCTGCGAGCTTCCCCACGAACCTTCCGGGTGAGCTTCCAAAAATCCCTTCCGGCAAGCTCCTACTCATTTCGGCTAGTTCCAAAGAATGCGTTCTCGACGATCCTTCGGACTTCCGTCAACTCTTGAACTCCCAACGAATCCTTCGTGCTTGACTCCGACTTTATTTCGCTTTTATGTCTTCATCGTTATCGTAGTTAATCTTTCACATGCAAGCCAAAAAACTCTACTCCGATCTAGACAATTATTACAACAGCGAATCGACATTCCATTGCCCTAAGACGTCATTGGTTGGCGCCGTCCGATTCTTCAGCAAGATCGTCCTCTCTTGCGGCTTGTTGCCCAATCGACGGTTGACCTCCAACCCCGATATCCTTGGCGCAATTCCGCTCTCCTTACCCGATGCCCGACGTCCAAGCCTTCTGCCGTCCAATATCCCCGGCGTGATCTCCTCCTATAGCGTCAATTCCTCCTGCGTTAATTGTCTAATCCTGATCGAGTAGACCTGCATCACTCTAAATGCAGTTTAAATTATAAACACATATCAAGTGGTTTCATCATTAAAATACGAGATTCAACAATCTCCCCCTTTTTGATGATGACAACCACTTTATGACGGAGTTAACCTTAACTCCCGAAGTTTAAACAAACTCCCCCTATCAATATGCCATATTGATAGAACCTTGAATTCAAGCAGAATTCAAGTCATTGCAATATTCATCATGAATACTTGCAACACATCATCATGAACATATGCATAAACTTATGCATATCATGTCATCAACATACTTCTCCCCCTTTGTCATCAACAAAAAGGAGAAGTACCACAATCAAGTATTTGTTATATGGGTTCAACTCATTGCATGAAAAACATAATGTTAAATTTTTATCATCATGCAATCTAGTAATTTTACAACATTTTAGAACTTGCAAGCTAGCAATTTAGAGATGTTCAAGAAAGCAACTCTTGCTTTTTGAAATATGCAAGTTTTATAAGCTAGCATATTCAAATATATGCAAGTTGGCATATTTGCTTTTCTTGAGATAAGCACGATAGCACATTTTTGTATTTTCTTGATGTTTCAAGCTAGCAATTCTCGGTGATGTTCAAGAAAGCAATTTCTTCTCTTTTGAGAAGTGCAATTTTTTCTTTTTCTTGAATTGTGCTAGCAATCTATCTCGCCCTTTGTTATTGTCAAAAAGGAGGGAAAAAACCTTTACATCAATTTCTAAATCATGACAAAGGTAAGTATCAATATTATTTGTGCATCATTATATTTTCAATTTAAAACATGCACTATTTGACAAACCTTATATTTCATTCATACATGATATTGAATAAATCAATCAACATTATGAGGATATCATACATGATACTAAAATTTTTAACTATTTGTCAACATTTTGATCATGATACCAAACATTCATCATTTAGAGTATTCATGATACAAAATATTAAATCAATATTTATAATACATCATTTTAGCAACAACCCATAGTATTTTAAATCATGATTTACAACATATATAATACATCACATCATAATTAGAAAGCACAAGTATTGCATACATCATTGTGAATCACAAATGTTTCATATCATGATGGTATCAATTTGTCAAATTATATCCTACCATGTATGATCAAAACTTCTCCCCATTTGTATTTCATGCATAATTTTACTTCATCACATTAGGAGTATCAAGAGGAATTAATTGGGTGATGAGATAAATATTTCACGAATACATGGAATTGTATATAAAAAAAATCATATCATAAGTGTTTCATACATTCATATCATCACATGAAGAAATATAAACAAAAATTAGTGATGAGATATTACTTCATGAATACAATAAAATTCATATAGCATATCATGGTTTATTAGAATTAGTCTTCCTTTTGGTGAATAGCAAAACGAATAGTAGGAGAGCAAGATCTCAATTCATGCACATCAAATATTCAATCATCAAAATCATGATTCATCTAGAAAATTCTCCTCTTTAAATATTCAAATCATGATGAACATTCTTGGTTTACATAAAGTTTCAAAACATAATTATCAAGATCATGAATACTAAAAGACTATGAAACATTTCGACAAATCTCCTTTTAAATAGAAAACAATGTTGATTCATAAAGAATTTCATATTATAAATTTCAAGAGATCAAGATCGTGATTTCGATAAAAAATTATTCAAATTTAAATCATCAAAATTATTAACAAAATCCAAGAGATTCACAAAGATGATACAAATGGATTCATCAAAATCAATAAGATTGAGCAAAATAATTTTCAAGAATGTTTTCCTCTTTTCGATTGTTTCAAAACATATGATTTTGTTTCATTTATGCCTAATAAAAACATGTATCATGTTTAAAACCAAAAGAGTAAGATTTATTACAACAAAGATCAATAAGGTACTTTCATTATGATAAAAATCAATAATCCATAAATCGTAAGATTCATCATGCATAATTTCAAAATTTATTAAGCATGATCAATATACATGACACTAAAACATGGTTTCAAAATGTTTAATATTTTTATTACACAATTTCATCATTATTGTTAAATCTCGGATTTTGATGATGAAACTAATTGATTGTGTTTAGATGTTTAACTGCATTTTGAGTGATGTAGGTCTACTCGATCAGAATTAGACAGTTAACGCAAGAGGAATTGACGTTGCACCGAAGGAGATCACGTCAGGATATTGGACGGCAGAAGGCTTCGGACGTCGGGCATCGGGCTAAGGAGAGCGGAATTGCACCAAGGATATCCGGGGTTGCGGAGGTCAACCGCCGATTGGGCAACAAGCCATAAGAGAGGGCGATCTTTGAAGAATCGAACAAACGCCAACCAATGACGTCTTGAGCAACGGAATGTCGATTCGCGTTGTAATAACTGTCTAGATCGGAGTAGAGTTTTGGCTTGCATGTGCAGGATTAACTACGATAACGATGAAGACATAAAGTTTAAACAAAGTGCGGAGTCAAGCACGAAGAATTCGTTGGGAGTTCAAGAGTTGACGGAAGTCCAGAAGGATCGTCGGGAACGCCGCCGGAAATAGCCGAGAATGAGTAGGGAGCTTGCCGAAGGGTTTTTTGGAAGCTTCGCCGGAAGGTTCGTGGGAAGTTCGCAGAGTTTGCCGAGAAAGATCGGACTTGCCGAAGAAGCTCGTTGGAACTTCGCCAAGATCAAATCGTGAAGTTTAAGAGCTTTAGGGAGTCCGGAGAATGGTTTCCAGAGTTTATGGGAAGACCGCCGAAAGTTCGCAGGAAGCTTCATGGGAAGACGTCTTGACTTATGGACTTTGTAATAGCTTATATAATGTCTTTAAAATTCATAGTTAGCATGTTAATTAGGGTTAGGATTAGGTATTAATCCTATAACCAAGTAGGGGCCTATAACACTATAGGTGAAAACATGTGAGGTGGTGGGTTGAAAACACTTGTAGTGGGCTGAAAACATCTTGTAGTGGCACCATGCCAAAGATCGGGAACCCAAAGAGAATTTGAATTTTGGAGCCCAAATTTTGGAGCCCAAATTTGAATCCTCTTGAGGCCTATAAATACCCCTCAAATCTCAATTTTGAGAACACAACAACTTTTTGAGCAGCAAGAGTTTGAGAGAAAGGTCTTAGAAAAGTGTTAGCTTGTCTTCTTTTCAAGTTGCTAGTGTTCACCTCATCTCTTCTCGAAAATCTGTAAGAGAGTGAACTGCTTGTAAAGAGTTGTAAGAGGGGTATTTACCCTTCCATTTCAAGAGACTTGCTAGTGGAAGGTGGGAGCCTCATCGAAGAGGGGCCTCGCAAGTGGAGTAGGTCATTTGACCGAACCACTCTAAAATCGGCGTGATCCTTGGTTTGCATTTCATTATTGCTATTTACATTATTGCAAACCTTCTTATATGCTTTAGTTCCTTATTACTTTTGCTGCGCATATTTATGAATACGCTTTCAAGATTAAACTTGTCAAGTTCCGCTTTTATCATACGAAAGATTTTTTAAAAACCGAAGTTTTAATCCGCTGCATTAATTCACCCCCCCCTCTTAGTGCTGCTCCGATCCTAACAATTATGCATCATTATATATAACTTTACAATGTCATGCATAAAATCATCGAATCATAGTATTAAAATATTAATATTTTCATTACAACTTTATGCATCGTTAAGTATACAATTGTCAAGCATGACACTTCACTATTTCCTATAAGCATGCCTATTTTATTTATGTCAAATCAAAACATACATCATTTTTTAATGCCACTTTTATGTCAAATCAAAAAATACATCATTAAGCATCAACATTAAGCATTACTTCAAATTAAACATGATTTCATTTATTTTTAAAATATTTATCATGATAGAGCATATAAGCCAAAGAAACTATTAAACATAAAGCATATTCATCAATGATGGTTTCATTAAGTATAAAGTATTTTCAATCAAAATCATTTGTTATTTGTTGTAGTCATACAATTTTCTTTTTAGGTGATTCTATTTTTTTTTTTTGTGCTTAGTTTGCATACAAAAGTTGTGCCTCATTTTCGAAAGCAACTTTCATCATGGTATAAATCGATAATTCATAAATCGTAAAAGATCATTATGGAAATCATCAATAATTAATAAACTATAAATTACCCAAAACTCATCATCATCATGCATAGCCTCAAAAAATAAATTTATTAGGCATGATATCATATTTCATAAGGTATTTTTAATCAAAATCATTTTGTTTATCATAAACATACAATTTTCATGAATTTCAAAATTACTAGAATGATAAGCATGATTTCTAATTTTTTTATTTTCATGTAATTTTTAAGAAAATTAATCCTAAACTAAATTAAAAATAACTAATGAAAAGTATTATGTAATTTTAAAATAATTCAAGAGAGTTGAGTTACTTACCTTGTAGTCAAATCTCGTCAAAGTCCAATTCGTCGTTTCACCTTTGGAAGTTCTTGATTCATCATTGGGTGCCTTCCTTTTCTTTGGCCTCTTCCTCCATTCAAGTTTATTATTTATTTTAGATTTTTGTTTAATGAACTTATTAAGATTTAGTGTTCGAAGTTCAAGTTCATCATTGTCCTCATCACTTGAGTCATCGCTCAAGTGGTATTCATTTGTCCGGAGTTCCAAATCCTTCCTGTTCTTTGGAAGGTGATTTTGTTCATCATGTTCATCGTGTGCATTGCGCACCATTTCATATGTCATCAATGAGCCGATAAGTTCTTCAAATGAAAAAATATTTAAATCTTTTGTTTCTTGTATTGCCATTACTTTTGATTCCCAAGCTTTAGAAAGTGATCGTAAAACCTTACTAATAAGTTCAAAATTTGAGAAACATTTGCCAAGAGCTTGTAAACCATTGACGACATCCGTAAAACGGGTGTACTTGACAACAATGGTTTCACTCGGCTTCATTCGAAAAAGCTTGAAATCATGTATTAAAAAGTTGTTTTTCGAATCTTTAACTCTGGAAGTGCCTTCGTGCGTGATTTCAAGAGTGTGCCATATGTCGAAAGTCGTTTCGCACAAAGAAACCCGATTGAACTCATTTTTGTCCAAAGCGCAAAATAAGGCATTCATAGCCTTTGCGTTTAAAGAAAAATACTCCTTCTCCAAATCCGACCATTCGTTCATCGGTTTAGAGGGAAGTTGAAAACCGTTTTCAATGATATTCCATAAATCCAAATTCATAGAAATAAAAAAAACTCTCATTCGAGTTTTCCAATAAGTGTAGTCCAATCCGTTAAACAACGGTGGACGAAAAACCGATAAGCCCTCTTGAAAGCCATGAAGAGCCATTTCTCTCGGGTGTAAATCCGAAATGAGCAATACCGGGCTCTGATACCAATTGTTAGGATCGGAGCAGCACTAAGAGGGGAGGGTGAATTAGTGCAGCGGTAAAGTGCGATAAACTTTTGACGATTTAAACACTTTTCGGAAACTTTGTACGATAAAAGTAATGTTTTCGTTTGAAACCGTTTCGATTGCGTTTTAACATGAAGGGATAAGTAAAATGGAGACAAAGCAGTATAACATTAAAGTGCAAATCGTTTGCGGTAATGTAAATGACAATAAGTAAATGCAAACCAGAGATCACGCCGATTTTACAGTGGTTCGGTCAAATGACCTACATCCACTTGCGAGGCCCCTCTTTGATGAGGCTCCCACCTTCCACTAGCAAATCTCCTGAAAGGGAAGGGTAAATACCCCTCTTACAACTTTTACAAGCGGTTCACTCTCTTACAGATTTTCAGCAAGAAAGAAGGAGGTGAACACTAGCAAATTGAAAACAAGACTAGCAAAGACTCTTCTAAGACTTTTCTCTCAATCAATTGCTTCTCTAAAAGTTGTTATCTCAGCTGAGATTTGAGAGGTATTTATAGGCCTCAAGATGATTCAAATTTGGGCTCCAAAATTTGAATTCTCTTTGGATTCCCGATGCTGGCGGTGCCACCGCCTGTTAGTTTCTGACCCTGACAGTGCTAGGCGGTGCCACCGCCCAGCTCTCGGGCACTAACCCAACTAGCCCCTACTTGGGTAATAGGATTAATACCTAATCCTAACCCTAATTAACATGCTAACTACGAATTTAAAGACATTTTATAAGCTATTACAAAGTCCATAAGTCAAGACTTCTTCCGGCGAGCTTCCGGCGAACTTTCGGCGGTCTTCCGATAAACTCTCGGAAACCATTCTGCGGACTCCCGGCAAGCTTTTAAACTTCACGATTTGATCTTGGCGAGTTCCAACGAGCTTCTTCGGCAAGCTCCGATCTTTCTCGGCGAACTCTGCGAACTTCCCACGAACCTTCCGGCGAGCTTCCGAAAAACCCTTCGGCAAGCTCCCTACTCATTCTCGGCTAGTTTCGGCAGCGTTCCCGACGATCCTTCGGACTTCCGTCGAACTCTTGAACTCCCAACGAATCCTTCGTGCTTGACTCCACACTTTGTTTCGCTTTATGTCTTCATCGTTATCGTAGTTAATCCTACACATGCAAGCCAAAACTCTACTCCGATCTAGACAGTTATTACAACGCGAATCGACATTCCGTTGCCCGGCACGTCATTGGTTGGCGCTTCGTCCGATTCTTCAGCGCATCGTCCTCTCTTGCGGCTTGTTGCCCAATCGGCGGTTGACCTCTGCAACCCCGATATCCTTGACGCAATTCCGCTCTCCTTAGCCCGATGCCCGAAGCCTTCTGCCGTCCAATATCTTGACGTGATCTCCTCCGGCGCAATGTCAATTCCTCCTGCGTTAATTGTCTAATCCTGATCGAGTAGACCTGCATCACTCTAAATGCAGTTTAAATTATAAACACATATCAAGTGGTTTCTGTTGGGAAATCAATGGGGGGCGACATCATATGCGCAGCGGAAGAACAAGAAAACAAAAATCCCTGATTCCCAAAAAGATGTTCGTCGTCGTGCGAAGATTGGTGCGCAAAAATCCGCAAAACACAAAAACTGCGTATAGAGATTGTGTTACCTAGGGAGATTGTATATCCCTGTTTCCTTGCAGATCCTTAGGAGAGGGTGAAGGTGGTCAAGCGTCCTCCTCTCTAGTGGTGATCCACACAACAGGGTTGCGATGACCCTCCTCAAAACTCCAGGCCTCTTAGGTGGAGAGGGAGAGGAGAATAGGGAAGGCAAGCAAAGACTCTAGCCTATGAGGCTGTGAATCCCTCCTATTTATAGAGATCCCATGTCAAACCCTAATGGGTCCTTCCCTAGTGGGTATTGGATCTGCATCCAATAAGACAAGGGGCTCGCCGGATATCTCATATCCCAACCTCTACTCATCATAATGCCTACCATATGTGTGTGACCCTCTAGGCCCAATATCGAGCTGGCCATGAGTCATACCTGCCGGAACTCCTTCTAACTCGGTGAATTATTATCTCTGTAATAATTCACTCGACTCATCGACTACGGACGTATTAGGCCACTACGCCAGTAGTCCCCGTGACGATACAGGGAATCCAATCCATTGGACCTATCCGTCCTCGTTACCATGTACCTATAGTCCCTCATCCATCTAATATCCCATAGACCGTATATCGAGCATAGTGTTGTCGACTCATACAGTTTCTACCGAAGTCTCGCTCTAATCGGATTCTCCGGAGAACTCTTTTCTCTCAACCCGAATGACCCTCGCCGGGGATTTGTCTCGAGCAAGAACACATGGGATATTCCTCTCATGACGAGAGTGGATGATCCTCTATCGACACTCAATAGCCCTCGTAAGGTCGACTACCACTCCCAATGACCAGGTTGTACTAGATCCGGGACAGCTAAACCTATAAGTCTCGGTATCAAAGAGTGGAGCACTCATACAGGACATCCTTGGTGTCTCAAGTCTAAGGACCGAGATACACCACTAGGATATGGAATCGCTGTTCGACAATAAGGCATCATCAACCATCCAAGCATTCCGTAAAGCGGATCAATCAAAGTGAACTCATTCTCCAATGAGCACTGCATCAGTATCCCTAGTGTCCCTACACGAAAGCAGCTTTGAGACCAGCTGCATCCATCATATGGACGGGTATATAAAGACACCCGGTCCTATCCGGTTATCACGATGTCCCTCTCGAGTAACCTATGACCGGGATTATGTAGGATATGTGTTTAAAGGTGAATCAATCTTATTATCGTGATCTCATCACGATCCGATTCCCATTGCACAAATCCAAGGACATCACAATATATATATGCATTTATGCAATAGTTATAAAGTGATATACGCCAAAATATAATAAGCAAAAATATTCTGTATCAAGTCACACGTGCCATCACTCACGTGATTGGCTTGCTGGGCACCTATGACTAGCAGTTTCATCATCAAAATACGAGATTCAACACAACCGACCCAATTCAGCCTTGTTAAGGGCCCAATTGGCCTCGAATTGAGTTAGTAGGATTACCTCCTAATCCTAACTCAACTTATGATCTAACTATGATAATTTTAGATATTAACTAAGCAATCTTGATTCGGTATGTCAATTCTTCTTCTAGCGAACTTCTCGACAAACTCCCAACGAATTTCCAATGAATTTCTCTACGAACTCCTTACGAACTCTTAGTGAACTCCCGACGAACTATTGGATAGCTCCTAACGAACTCTCAGTGAACTTTCGGCGAATCACTAGCACATAGTCCGAATCTTCGACGTATCATCCGATATTTAACTCTGGCCCAACATCTTGCTTTATGCCTTCATTACTATCATAGTTAATCCTGCAATACTTATCTCAACATATAGATTAGATCAATAATTTACTAATTGATTTCATCATCAAAATCCAAGATTCAACAATCTCCCCCTTTTTTGATGATGATAATCAATTGATGATGTAGTTAACCTTAACTCCCCCATCTATATACCATACTTGAGAAGAGACACTCTTGAATTCAAGACCTTTGAATTCAACCATCAAGCCAATAAGTTATATTCATTTAAACTTATCAACATGCACATCATGATACTTATCATAATTTATCAATTCAAAATATGATACCACGTATTTATCAATAAAAATGATGTCAAAGCATGACATCCATTTTTTAAGTCCAATGATGATAGACAATCATTATTTTCAAGTATGATATGAATTTTAAATATTAAACTTAGCAAGATAACAATTCTCGATAAATGATGACAATTCATCATTCTGAGGCATGATATCAATTGTAAATAGCAAGTTAAGCTCATGATACCTTATCATAATGATAGTCGAGTATGATTTTAAGAATAAATAATTTCAAGTATCTATGCTATATTATGATAGAAATCAATCATACATTTTGATATTTTTCATGTTTTTGACAAAACTAGTTATATTTCAAGTATTCACACTATATTCAAGCAATTACGATACGATTCATTTTTTACATTATCATCAATTTACCATATTTCTCCTCCTTTTTCATCAATAAAAAGAAAATCATTCAACAAGGTAAGTGTTAAAAAAAAAAAATTCAAGTAAGTTCAACACTAATTTATCCAAGTTAGCAAAAATGAGAAGTTAAGCAAAAACTTTGCATAATAACTACTTTTGGATAAGCTAACATTTTTACTTTGGATGCGCAAAAGCTTTTTGTTTCTTCTTGAGATGTGCAAGTTTTTTTCTTTCTTTGTCATAAAAATAAGAAGAAGAGGAAGAAGGGTAAGGAAGGAATTCATCAAGAACCAAATTCATGAAAGGATTTGAACCAAGTCAAATGAAAATAAATGAGTTTCATTGAATCAAGCTTCTAGTTTCAACAAGGAGAAGGGATTCATGAAAAGGATCAAGATATCCATACGAAATCAAATCCCCATTCTTGCAAGTGATCATCACATACAAAAAAATCCATAAACATTCTTCTTTCATTAGAAAAGTAAATAAGAATTCAAGGGAAATGAGCATTAAATGAAGGATCAAGAATCCATGAATAAAACTTCATAAATCAAATCCGTTTCTTATTAAAAATTCACAAGAGTGAAATTCGTGAGAGATGTATATGTCAATAAAATCCATGAGTGAAGTGATTAAGTGTATAAAAAATCACTAAGTGATAGAGCAAGGGTATGAAGTAAATTTGATACCAAGTTAAGAGGAAGATAAAAACGAATAAATTCATGAAAGCTCCATTCATGAAATAAATTAAGAGGAAGATAGTCCGGAAAAGAAATACAACAAACTCATACATTCGGATAGTTTAACATGCCTACCTCTCTTCTAATGAAATCAAATTGTTCTTCATTTAAAGGTTTTGTAAAGATATCAGCTAATTGATGTTTCGTATTAATGAACTCTAAGATTACATCATGATTATTAATATTATCTCATATAAAGTGATGCCTAATGTCAATATGTTTAGTTCTGGAGTGTTGAATAGAATTGTTTGTTAAACATATTGCACTTGTGTTAACATATTACAACTTATGCACAACATGCACTAGTCGCTATATATTCGGTTTCGGTCGTAGATAGTGCAATCAAGTTTTATTTATTGGAGGATCAAGAGATAAGTGCATGACCTAAGGATTGATATGTTTCGGATGTGCTTTTTCTATCTATTCTACATCTAGCAAAATTCGCATCAGCATAAGTAATTAATTCAAAGTTTTCAAATTTTGGATACCATAATCCTAGATTAGTGGTTCCTTTAAGATTTCTAAGAATTATTTTAATTACTTTAAGATGAGATAGCTTAGGATTAGATTGAAACCTAGCATAAAGTCCTACACTAAACATGATGTCCGGTCTAGTTGCAGTGAGGTATAGTAAACTACTTATCATACACCTATAAGTTTTTTTATCAAAGCTTTCTCCACTTTCATCAATGTTTAACTTAGTGGAGGTACTCATAGGAGTATTGATAGCCTTTAAACTATCCATATTAAATCATTTTAGCAAGTTTAATGCATATTTTGTTTGACTAAGAAAAATACAATCACTAAGTTGTTTGATTTGTAAGCCTAAAAAGAAAGTTAGTTTACCCATTAAACTCATTTCAAACTCTTGGCTCATATCCTTGGCAAATGATTCGCATAAGGATTCATTTGTAGAACCAAAATAATATCATCAACATAAATTTGAACAATAAGAAAATTATTTTTAAAATTTTTAATAAACAATGTAGTATCGACCTTACCTTTAGAGAAATTATTTTGGATAAGAAAGAAGCTAAGTCTCTCATACAAAGCCCTTAGGGCTTGTTTTAATCCATAGAGAGCTTTAGTCAATTTAAACACATGATTCATAAAATTATCATTCTCAAATCTGGGAGGTTGTTCAACATAAACTTCTTTAGAAATAAAGTCATTAAGAAAAGTGTCTTTGACATCCATTTGAAATAACTTAAAGTTATTATAACTAGTATAGGCAAGGAGCATCCTTATGGCTTCTAATCTTGCCATAGGAGCGAAGGTTTATTCATAATCAATTCTTTCTTCTTGGTTGAAAACCTTGGCCACTAATCTAGCTTTGTTTCTAACCACAATATCAAATTCATCTTGCTTGTTTCTAAAGACCCATTTAATACCTATAGCTAAATGGTCACTAGGTCTCAGAACAAGCTCCCACACCTCATTTTTCTCAAATTGGTTCAACTCTTTCTGCATTGCGATAACCCATGAATCATCTTTCAGGGCTTTGTCAATGCATTTAGGTTCAATTTAATAAAGAAAAGTGGTGTTTGTTAGGAATGAGTCGGTACTAAGAGGGGAGGGGGGTGTGAATTAGTGCAACAGATAAAAGTATCAATTTCGAAAAATATTCGTTCGTTGAAAACCGATCGAAAAGATGTTAACTTAAAAATACTTTCATAAGCGTGTAATAAGGAAGTAGAGCAGTGAGCAAGTAAAATGATTTGCAGCAAAGGTAAATAGCAAAGTAAAAGGCAGCAAATCGATTTTATAGTGGTTCGATCGTCGTGACCTACATCCACTCCCGATTTCCCTTCACTCAAGGCCACCAGCTTCCACTACCGGTCTTCCTTCAATGGGAAAAGACTAACTATCCTTTTACACCCCTCTTCTCCTTTTTATTTTCACAGGTTTAGGAGACAACCTTTTACAAGCACTCACTCCTCTCTAAATAGAATTTTAAACTTAGAATTAGAGGAGGGATATCTCAAGTGATTACTACAACATTTTCTCACTTTTAAATTCTCTGTGCTTGTATGTGTTAACTAGGGATTAGAGGAGTATTTATAGGCCTTAAGTAGATTCAAACTTGGAGCGTAAAAGAGTCTTATCCTGGGTTTCCCAGGTCCTAGCAGTACCACCGCTTGTGTTGGACAGTACCACTGCTTGACAAGGGTGGTACCACCGCTTGGCACCCTGCCATTGGGCAGTACCACCGCCCAGATTGGTGGTACCATTGCCTGACATAGTCTCGGAGACTGTGCCACGATGGTTCCACCTATTGGGTTATTATCTAGGCCTTTCACTTAGCCCAACACAACCTAAACTTGGGCCCAGTTGGTCCCTAATTGAGCTGGCATAATTATATTCTAAACTAACTCAATTAGACTATAAACTAACTTGATCTAGTCATAATCAATTACAAGCAAATTCTATGTTGTCCGACATATCATTGGTTCTTCCAACGCTTATTCCGATCTTCCGAAGCTTCGTCCGATCTTTCGGTGCATCGTCCTCTCCTTTGGCGTATTGCCTAATCAACATGTTGTCTTCTCGCAACATCCGATCTCCTTAGCGTAATGTCCAATCTTCTTGGCCTGATGCCCGAATTCATAGATGAAAGCCTTCTACCAACACGTCGACCGATCTTTCGCCCCGACATCCAATCTTCTAACATGTTTGCTTCGACCCAATGTCCGATTCCTCTTGCTTTAATCAATTTGCCTTTTTTGATCGAAGCTAGTCTCGCATCACTTAAACGCACATTAAATCATAAACACTATCAATTGGTTTCATCATCAAAATCCGAAATTCAACAATCTCTCCTTTTTGATGATAACAACCAATTGATGACGGAATTAACCTTAACTCCCCCTATCAATATGTCGTATTGATAGAATTTTTAGATTAAAAAATTCAACAACATGTCATTATAAAATCATACATAATATAATCATAAAATTATGCATAACATTATCATACTTCTCCCCCTTTGTCATCAACAAAAAGGCAAAGTGCAACTTTCAAGATTTAGAGATATAAGCTTAGGAATTTAGCAAATTTCCCATCACTTTAGAACAAGCAAGCTATTGAGTTCTTTCTTCTCTTTTGAGAAGTATAATTTTTGCTTCCTTTGCAATGTTTAAGCTAGTAATTCTCGCAAGTTTTACATCATGTAAATTAGCAAATTTTATTTTTCTCTATGATGTGCATGCTAGCAAATCTTTCTTTTTTGAGATGTGTACATTAGCAATTCTTTCTCTCCCTTTGCCATTGGTAAAAAGAGAGGAATAATAATACAATGGTGCAATTCATTTCCCTTTACATCAATTTTTAAATTATGATAAAGATAAAGTGTCATTCTTATTTTAATATGTCATAATTGAGATAAAACTTGAATTCAAATTGAATTCAAGTCAAACTAATTTTAATCATGATTCACATCATATGCAATACATCATATAATAAAATCATAAATATTACATGCATCATTCGAAATCATAAATATTTCACATCATGATGGTATTAATTTGTCAAATTATATTACATCCTACCATGCATGATCATAACTTCTCATTTGTATGCATCAATATAATATTATGAGTATTGTATAATTTCATATCATCACATAAAGGATAATAAGAAAAAATTGGTGATGATATATACTTCATGAATACAAGGAATTATAAAAAATTATATCATGAAAGATGATAATATCAAATCATGAATGCCACAAAACATGATTTATTTCAACAAATCTCTTCTTTTATAAATAGCAAAAAGAAACATATGAGATCAAATGATATAATATCTTGATTCTTGTAGAAATCTCAAGTTATAAATCTCAAAAAATCAAGATAAAGCTTATTCAAATTCAAATCATCAAATCAAAATCATTTTCAAGAGATTAAAAAAAACATAGATAGATTCATTAATCTCTCCCTTTTTTTCATCAATGATTCAATTATATTATGAGATATACAAATTATAATTACAAAGGAGTCATATAAAATCATGACATGAAGGATAATAATATGAAAGATCAATTTGTGAATGATTCATCTTGACAAATCTCCTTTTAAATAATCAAGAGAAAATCTTAGGAGATCAAATAATAAAATATTTCGATTCATACATAAGAATTCTCAAGATTCATATAGAAAATCTCCTCTTAAAAAAATATCAAGAGGAATCATAAGAGGACAATTAATGAAAAATCTTAATTCATAATAAATCTCAATTTATAGATATTAAGTGAAAGAACCAAGATTCGTTTGGATGAATATCTTCTTTAGTGAAAAAAAAAATCTTGATTCATAGAAAACTTTCAAGTTGTAGTCAAAAGAACAATTTAGATAATTTTTCTCTCTAGCAAATGGCAAAAAGAGACATAAGAGATCAAATGAGATATCTTGATTCATAAAAGGAAAATCCTAAGTTATAATTTTAAGAAATCAAGATGATATAGACAAAATTCATTCAATTCATAATCATCAAAATCACTTTAATAGTTTAAGAGGTTCATAAAAATGATACAAATAGATTTATCAATATCCCTTTTTGAAAACTCGATAAGGTAGGGATTGAGAAATTTTAAAGAAAAATGCTTTCCTCTTTTTTGTTTCAACTTATGTGATTGATGCCCTTTTCTTTTATGCCAAATCCATTTATCATTGATTAAAATCGAAACACAAATTTTATCATCAAAATCATCATGATCAATCACATTAAACATAAGTCTTCTTTTAAACAAGTGATTTGATTTATCATTTTGATTCCAATGATAATACATTTTCCTTTTCATGAGTTTCATTTTATGCTCAAGAAAACCATCCATCATGTTTAAAACCGAAAAGCAATACAAAATCATCAAGATACATATAATTATTTCATATAAGGAATTAGTCTTATTTGATGTGCAAGTATTATTACAAAAATCATCAAGATCAATAAATCATAAATATCATCATGTATAACTTCAAAATCTCATGCGTAGAATAAAATCATCAAGCATTGTACCAAAACTTTTAATATTTTCATTAAAACATCAAGCATGATTTCATTGACCATAAGACATCTTTAATCAAAATCGAAAAGCAATACGGAAATCAACATGATACTCATTATTGCTTCTTAAACACATACATAAGATTAATCTTACTAGGCCTACAAGCATTAGATTAACATTTTATTGTATTTTCATAAAACATGCAATTGTCATTATAATTTTCAAAATTACTAGTATGATCCTAATTTTTTTATTTACTAACTAATTTAAAAATAACTCATGAAAAAAATACATCATGTAATTTTAAAATAAAGTAAAGGAGTTTCGTTTGAGTTGTTTACCTCATTGTCGAGAGTCATCAAAGCGAAGTTCGCCACTTCGCCTTCATTGCTTTGCTCCTCATCTTCAAATATGCTCGATTCGTCCTTTGACAACTTATTCTTTAGTTTTATGTACTCATCTTTGGAGTGACCCAGCTTCTTGTGTTCATAGCAAGTAGTTGGGTTTTTTTAAAGTTTGTTTATATTTTTTGATTCTTGTTTCATGAACTTTTTAAGCTTTATTATGAGAAGTTCAAGTTCATCATCACTTGAGCTTTCGCTCATGTGATCTTCTATTATTCGAAATGCCAAACCCTTCCTGTTCTTTGGAAGGTTGTTCTCAAGCTCTTCATGAGTATTGCAAGTCATCTCAAAGGTTATTAACGACCCGATAAGTTCTTCGAGAGGGAAATTATTTAAATCATTGACATTTTGAATGACCATTACTTTAGGCTCCCAACTCTTTGGAAGGGATCTCAATATTTTATTAACGAGTTCAAAATTTAAAAAATATTTGCCATGTGCTTTTAGACTATTGACAATATTCATAAAATGGGTGTATATGTCTCCAATAGTTTCACTTGGTTTCATTCGAAACAACTCAAAATCATATGTTAAAATATTTATTTTAGAGTCTTTAACTCGTGTGTGATTTCGAGTGTGTGCCAAATATCAAAAGTCATTTCGCAAGTAGAAACCCAATTGAATTTAGTTTTATCCAAAGCGAAAAATAGAGTGTTCATAGCTCTAGCATTTAAAGAAAATATTTTCTTTTTCAAATCATTCCATTCTTTCATCAGAGTAGAATACTTTTTAAAATTGTTTTCGATAATATTCCATAAATTCAAATCCATAGAAAGTAAGAAAGCTCTCATTCAAATTTTCTATTATGTGTAGTCCGTCCCATTGAACATGAGGGGACGAACGATAGAAAAGCTTTATTGAAAGTCAAAAAGAGCCATTTCTCTTGGGTGTTAAACAAAGTGAGAAATAATGTGGCTCCGATACCAAATGTTACCAACTGGGTGAATTAGTACAGTAGATAAAAGTCATCGATTTCAAAAAATATTCATTCGTTGAAAACCAATCAAAAAGATGTTAACTTAAAAAAACTTTCGTAAGCATGTAATGAGGAAGTAGAGTAGTAAGCAAGTAAAATGATTTGCATCAAAAGTAAATAGTAAAGTGAAAGGTAGCAAACTGATTTTGTAGTGGTTCAATTATCATAACCTACATCCTCCCGATTCCTCTTCACTCGAGGCCACCGGCTTCCACTACTGGTCTTCCTTCAATGGGCAAAGACCTGTTAGGATCAAGAGCACTAAGAGGGGGGGGTGAATTAGTGCAGCGGAAAACTTTCTGCGATTAAAACGAAACTGCGTTCGAACGATAAAAATGATTTCTATTTGAAAGCCGATTCTAAGATTACTTTAACTTAAGATCAAGCAAGATGATGTTAAAGTCAATCTATGAAGGCAGTTTGCAGTTATGATGAAAACCAGAATATAAGCGCAAACTGAAATACGATGTTTGTACGAAGAAAATGATTTACGTCTAAATGCTGATTTGTAAATCACTTGATTAGGCGAGATGCTGTTTAAGCAAGGGTATAAAGGTAGTTTGCAGTTATGGTAAAAATAAAAATGTAAACGTAATCTGAAATATGATGATCGTACGAAAAAGCAGATTTACGTCTAAACGCTGATTCGGAAAGTGCAAAGCTTGAAACCCGATCGTATATGCGCAGAAAGCAGTAAGCTTCAGAGGAGGTTTGCAGTAAAGATAATATGCTCAAAGTAAATACAAACCGAGATTTAGAGTGGTTCGGTCGATCTTGACCTACTCCACTTTTGGCTTCCTCCATCGATAAGGTCACCGACGTCAACTAGAGGCCTTTCTTCAATAGGCGAAGGCCAACCACCCTTTTACAGTTTCACTCCTTTTGACGGGCTTAGGAGACAACCCTTATAGAAATTTTCTCTCCTCTCTTTACAACTCAAAAACTTTGAAGAACAGAGGGAGGAGAACTTTTGGCCTTTACAACAATTTTGAGCTCTAAGAATCACAGAAAGAGATCAAGATTTTGAGTGTGAGTTCTATGCTTTCAGTGAGGAATGGGTGGGGTATTTATAGGCCCCAACCCAGTTCAAATTTGGAGCTCAAAACTGTCAATTCTCGGAATTCCGGGATTAGGCGGTTGCACCTCCTGACTGGGGCGGTTGCACCGCCTGGCAGAGCTCGAAGACTGAGCCTCTGGGCGGTGCCACCTCTGTTAGGGGCTGTTGCACCTCTCTGCCAGAGCTCGAAGACCGAGCTCAGGCAGTTGCACCTCCTGACTGGGGTGGTTGAACCTCTCTGCCAGAGCTCGAAGACCGAGCTCAGGCGGTTGCACCTCCTGACTGGGGCGGTTGCACCGCCTGCCAGAGCTCGAAGACTGAGCTCAGGCGGTGCTAGCTCCTGTCAGGGGAGGTTGCACCGCCCAGTCTCGCTCGGAGACTAAGCCCAGGCGGTGCTACTTCCTGGCTGGGGCGATTGCACCACCCAGTCTCCCTGGGAGACTTAGCCCAGGCGGTGCTACCTCTTGGCTTGGGCGGTTGCACCTCTTACAGCAATCAGGGTCCGAATGGGTAGATCCATTTGGCCCAATTTGGGTTTTCAGGGGCCCAATTGCCCCAAGATTAAGCTAATGGGATCACCTCCCATTTCCAACTTAATCATTGTGCTAACTACGATAAATCTTAAGACAATTTCTACAGCTTGCTCCAATGCGTCAATCGCTTCTTCCGGCGAGTTTCCGGCGAACTTCCGTCGATCATCCGATGAACCCTCGGTGATGCTCCTGCGGACTTCCGGCAAACTCCTGGACTTGCGACGATCCACTTGGCGAGTTCCAACGAGCTTCTTTTGGCAAGCTTATGGACTTCTCGGATTTGTTCCCGCAGAACCTCCGATGACTGTCCGAACTTCCGTCGAACTCTCGAACTCCCAACGTGATCATTGTCTTGACTCAGGTGCAACTCCTGCTGCATGTCTAACTTTCATCGTAGTTAATCCTGCACACGTATCTCAACACTTAAATTAGACAACAAATGACAATTGACTTCATCATCAAAATCCGAGATTCAACAATCTCCCCCTTTTTGATGATGACAATCAATTGATAATGGAGTTAACCTTAACTCCCCCTGTCTATATGCCATACTTGAGATAAGTCATTCTTGAATTCAAGACCTAAGAATTCAAGCGACATATTGATAAGTTAAATCATTTGAACTTATCAATACTCCCATCATGATTCCCATCATGATGTATCTCTCTGAAGATGATGTCAAGGCTTGACATTCATTTTCAGATTTTACATTACAAGTTTGAATGATGGTAATAGTAACAATTCATCATATTGTAAGATATCAACATGTAAAGTTCTGAAGTAAGATTTTGATATCATTACATGATGTACACATTTCAAATATTCTAGCAAGTGTTGCATTTCTTCACATGGTAAGATATCAACTCAAGGTATAATGCAAATTATAGCATCTGTTCATATATCTCTTGGTGATGCAAGCATGGCATAATCATAGCATCAGTGTTTATAGCATCAATTTATATATTTCTCCCCCTTTGTCATCAACAAAAAGCATGGTAGTTGTGATACCAGGAAAACAATATAAGCAAGTTATCAAGCATATAAAGGAAGGCATGATACGTAGATTGCTTTGAATACTTCTTCCTTCTTTTTTTTGTTATAATCCTTTGTGCATGAAGGAGGAAAGTCATTTGTGATTCCAACTATTTGTGAGTTTACTTTGAGTCAAGATATGAGTTTGAAACAGCTTTTTGCAAGTAAAAATACTATCATCCATATTTCAAGATGGAATTCATAAGCAGGAATCATTTCATCAAATCCATTTCAAAAAAAAATATTTTTCATAAGAGTGTATGAGAAAATTTGATTTTTAGCATTCCAACTGTTAGGCGAATCTGAAAATGAGATGAACTCTTTCTTGCATTCGGACAAGACTATGCTACAGATTTTCAAATACAATCATGAAGACAAAACATTTCAACACATGTTATGTAATGCCAATCAAGTGATTTGATCATTCAATAAAGTTCGAAAAATAATTTTAACTAGTTTATCTATTCGGACACATCAACATTCCTAATTCTCTTCTTATGAAATCAATTTGTTCTTCACTTAGAGGTTTTGTAAAAATATCAGCTAGTTGATGTTTAGTATCAATGGTAATGACTTATCAACTGTATTGGTATATCACTTTTTCAAACTATATTTATCATGGAAATCAAAGCACAAGGTTTTCAAAACTTCTAGTTTCAATATAAAATTCGAGATAGCCATTTAGTTTATATTTACCACAAGGCACAAGGCATATATTTACCACGATAGATGTTTACAACTCTACATATGCTTAAAATATATCAGGTAACTATATCAAGGATCAAGGCAAAGCACATCATGGTGAGTAATATAAGGAGTTTACAATAACAACAGATGATTGTGTTCATATAAGCTCATTCATGAGGTGGAAAATTAAAGTGCCTAAATAAGGAGTCAAATTGACGATGAATTTGCTGTAGCTCAGATAGGATTTGATCTTGTCGTTGTTCAAGCCGTTCTTGTCTTTGTTCGAATCGGTCCATCCGAATCCCAATATCTTCGACAGATGATGTATGAGTTTGCTCAAATGGATGTATTTCCTCAAAGGGACAGATCGTAGGAGATTGGGTACCCCTAAATACTGGTGTTTCCGGTTCTGGTTCAGGTTGAGGGGGATCAGTTCTTCTTGGCATTCTAACCCAATTATCGTTTCTATAAAAACATCTTAATCGGTGAAGTAGATTTTTATTTATTATGCTAAATCTATCTATTTTTATTACTTCTTCTTCCGGTGGTATTAGAATATCATAGGCTTTCATTATTCTAGTGATTATACAACCATATGGGAGCATTATGTCTTTCTTAGATAGTTCTAACATATTTTGTTGGATAAGATAACCAAGACAGATGTCATGTCCTTTCATGATCTAATACATAGTTCCTAATTCTAATTGACTTACTTCATCATGATGGTATTGTTTAGGGAGAATGATGCTAGTTAGGATATGATGAAGTACCTTAGTGTTTAGAGGCAGTAGATGTTCATAACTTTTAGGAACAAATGCTAAGTTGGGATTGGCAAAAATTGTTCATAAGGCTTCAACATATGTTTTTCCAACAGTTTCATTATCCCATGATCCTCTAAAGTAAAGTCCTCTACTTTTCATGGGAATGCCTATCATGTCGCAAATGAATCTATCCGTAATTGAGATGTGTTGTCCTAAAAGATAGGTGGACATTCTTTCTTCTTCATCTATTTGTATGTTGTTGTAAAACAATCTAACAAGTCTTGGATAGATGGGTTCGTTAATTTGCAAAATTGGAAGTAGATCTAAGTTTGCAAACCATTGGATTGTCTCTAAGTCTCTTAGTTCATTTAAATCTACGTATTTTCCCTTATTGACACTCCTAAGTTCGAAAGAGGAAAATTTTTCAGCATGGTATTTTGAATCGAAAAGGGTGAGATCAAAATCTTTTACTAATCTCCTATTTCCTTTGTCCTTTGAGGATCTTCTAGATCCCATAACTACTGCCGTTTAGAAGAATAGTGATGAGCAAGAGTAAATGAAAAAAAAAAACAGAGTTTAAGGGCTTCTTAGAGAGTACCTTAGTGAGATCTTCAAGAGAGGGAAGGATTGTTGATGTTTTGCTTCGAAATGAGGGGTATTTGGGATGCTAAGAGGGGTGAAATGGTGATGGAGGAGGCTTAGAAGAGTAGAGGAGGGAAGGGAGTGAGTTGGGGTCGGTTTCACCGCCGGCCCTAGCTTGGGTTAAAAAGGGGTAGAGTTGCGGGCGGTTGCACCTCTGGCTGGAGTGGTGCAACCGCTTGCAACACGTGACAGCTGGAGGTGCTACCTCCAGCTAGGGCGGTGCCACCGCCTGCAGGCGGTGAGCACTTGTTATGATCAGTGTGATCTGATCTGAGAGTTTTTTTTGTCTTGAGAAGAATTTTCATTCAGAGCAATCAACTTTACTTACGTAATTATGTAAGAGTTTTCATTTTATGGCAAGGACTTTTGCACGATCAAGATAGATCTTTTAACGTGCATACTCTCAATGTCGTACACATGTTTGTGATAGTTTGTTCAAGTTGGTAAGCCTTGCAAGTTCATGACGGACTTAGTTACTTCATGATACAGAGTTGGATTCAAAGGTTATGAACGTGTGAAATTGATGGGTTTGAAAATCCAGAGGATATGTGAATTTGGGAATCATACGTTTCTAATTCTGAAAAGTCAAATAAGGTTGTATCTAAATCGCATTTGTGATTTTAAATTCATAATCTCCATCTGTTATTTAGGCTAGAGAGTATTGCGAGTTCCTTTTTGGATCTTGGGTCATGACTATCGAGAATCAAGGAGCAGAATATTATTTCTTGCTCCAGCCTAAAATTTTTATGTTTTTAATGTTTTTACGGGAAGGGATGATTTTTAGGTACCCATTTGCTTTTGGGTGCCTCACAAATAGATCTACATTGTCTATCATGTTGCATAGAATTTATCATGGTTCCTTTAGGAACCCAAATCAATTTGTTTGGACTAATTTTCTTGAATGGACAATAATGCGTCTTGTGTCCAAATTTGCAACAAAAGTTGCATTTGTTTTGATGTCGAACATGTAAGATGGGGCCTTTTATGAAGGTGGTTGGATTTTGGTGAGGACTTCTCACAAATCCAATTCCACTTCTTTTGGGAATGTGACCCTTGTTTGTAAAGATCATGTTTAATGACTTGCTACCAACCTCGAATTTCTTCAAGGTGTCCTTAAGTAGCAAGTTTTCCTTTTGGAGAGTTTCTAGATCATGGCATTTTATGCATGAGCTTAAACTATCATGATGTTCATCTTTTAACTTATCGAAATTACAAATAAGACTATCATGCTCCTTTTTTTAGCAATTTGTATTTTCTACTAATTGTCTTACATTCATCAAATAATTCATGGAAAGCATTTAATAATTCATCATAAGGTAAATCTGCATCAATTAAATTTGTTACCTCATCTCCGATGGCCATTAAGGCGTAATGAGCAACTTGCTCGGTGTTGGACTCCTCTTCTTCGGATGCGCTCGAATCATCCCATGTTGCTTTGAGCGCCTTCTTGTTTGATGTTCTCTTCTTGGCTTGGGGACAATCACTCTTGTAGTATCCCGGCTTTTTGCACTCATAGCAAATAACTTGGTCCTTCTTGGGTTCAAGTTTATTTTTTGCGTCATTCTTAAACTTGTTTCTTTTAAAGAATTTTTTAAATTTTCTTGTTAGAAGTGGCAAGTCATCATCACAGTCCTCATCACTTGAGTTTTCTCTCAAGTGGCCTTCTGAAGTTTTAAGTGCCATATCCTTCCTATTCTTTGGAAGGATGTCTTCTTGCTCTTCATGAGCTTTATAAGTCATCTCGTAGGTCATTAATGACCCGATTAGTTCTTCAAGAGGGAAGATGCGTAGATCTTTTGCCTCTTGAATAACAGTGACTTTAGGATCCTAACTCTTAGGAAGGGATCTTAGAATCTGATTTACGATCTCAAAATCCGAAAAACTTTTTCCGAGTCCTTTTAGACCGTTGACGACATCCGTGAATCGGGTAAACATGTCGCCAATGGTTTCACTCGGTTTCATCCGGAAAAGTTCGAAAGAATGTAACAGAAGATTGATTTTTGACTCTTTCACTCTACTTGTGCCTACGTGAGTCACTTCGAGTGTGTGCCAAATATCAAATGCGGTTTCACAAGTTGAAACACGGTTAAACTCGTTTTTATCAAGTGCACAAAATAAGGCATTCATAGCCTTTGCATTAAGAGCGAAAGCCTTCTTCTCTAATTCATTCCAATCGATCATCGGAAGAGAAGACTTCGAAAATCCGTTTTCGACAAGATTCCAAAGTTCAAAATCCATAGAAATAAGAAAGATCCTCATTCGGGTCTTCCAATAGGTGTAGTCCGTCCCACTGAACATGGGTGGACGTGTAATAGAATGGCCCTCTTGGTTTCCGGCGTATGCCATCTCTCTTGGGTTTTAACTGTTAGAGAGTTAACCACGCCTCGATACCAATTGTTAGGATCAAGAGCACTAAGGGGGGGGGGGGTGAATTAGTGCAGCGGAAAACTTTCTGCGATTAAAACGAAACTGCATTCGAACGATAAAAACGATTTCTGTTTGAAAGCCGATTCTAAGATTACTTTAAGATCAAGCAAGATGATGTTAAAGTCAATCTATGAAGGCAGTTTGTAGTTATGATGAAAACCAGAATATAAGCGCAAACTGAAATACGACGTTCGTACGAAGAAACTGATTTACGTCTAAATGCTGATTTGTAAATCACTTGATTAGGCGAGATGCTGTTTAAGCAAGGGTATAAAGGCAGTTTGTAGTTATGGTAAAAATCAAAACGTAAACGTAATATGAAATATGATGATCGTACGAAAAAGTAGATTTACGTCTAAACGCTGATTCGGAAAGTGCAAAGCTTGAAACCCGATCGTATATGCGCAGAAAGCAGTAAGCTTCAGAGGATGTTTGTAGTAAAGATAATATGCTCAAATTAAATGCAAACCGAGATTTAGAGTGGTTCGGTCGATCTTGACCTACTCCACTTTTGGCTTCCTCCACCGACGAGGTCACCGACGTCAACTAGAGGCCTTCCTTCAATAGGCGAAGGCCAACCACCCTTTTACAGTTTCACTCCTTTTGACGGGCTTAGGAGACAACCCTTACAGAAATTTTCTCTCCTCTCTTTACAACTCAAAAACTTTGAAGAACAGAGGGAGGAGAACTTTTGGCCTTTACAACAATTTTGAGCTAAGAATCACAGAAAGAGATCAAGATTTCGAGTGTGAGTTCTATACTTTCAGTGAGGAATGGGTGGGGTATTTATAGGCCCCAACCCAGTTTAAATTTGGAGCTCAAAATTGTCAATTCCCGGAATTCCGGGATCAGGCGGTTGCACCTCCTGACTGGGGCGGTTGCACCGCCTGACAGAGCTCGAAGACTGAGCCTCTGGGCGGTGCCACCTCTGTCAGGGGCTGTTGTACCTCTCTGCCAGAGCTCGAAGATCGAGCTCAGGCGGTTGCACCTCATGACTGGGGTGGTTGCACCTCTCTACCAGAGCTCGAAGACCGAGCTTAGGCGGTTGCACCTCCTGACTAGGGCGGTTGCACCGCCTGCCAGAGCTCGAAGACTGAGCTCAAGCGGTGCTACCTCCTGTCAGGGGAGGTTGCATCGCCCAGTCTCGCTCGGAGACTGAGCCCAAGCGGTGCTACCTCCTGGCTGGGGTGGTTGCACCGCCCAGTCTCCCTGGGAGACTTAGCCCAGGCGGTGCTATCTCCTGGCTTGGGCGGTTGCACCTCCTACAGCAATCAGGGTCCGAATAGGTAGATCCATTCGGCCCAATTTGGGTTTTTCAGGGTCCCAATTGCCCCAAGATTAAGCTAATGGGATCACCTCCCATTTCCAACTTAATCATTGTGCTAACTACGATAAATCTTAAGCCAATTTCTGTAGCTTGCTCCAGTGCGTCAATCGCTTCTTCCGGCGAGTTTCCGGCGAACTTCCGTCGATCATCCGATGAACCCTCGGTGATGCTCCTGCGGACTTCCGGCAAACTCCTGGACTTGCGACGATCCACTTGGCGAGTTCCGACGAGCTTCTTTTGGCAAGCTTATGGACTTCTCGGATTTGTTCCTGCAGAACCTCCGACGACTATCCGAACTTCCGTCGAACTCTCGAACTCCCAACGTGATCATTGTCTTGACTCCGGTGCATCTCTTGCTGCATGTCTAACTTTCATCGTAGTTAATCCTGCACACTTATCTCAACACATTGATTAGACAACAAATGACAATTGACTTCATCATCAAAATCCGAGATTCAACAAGACCAGCTACCCTTTTACACCCCTCTTCTTCTTTTCACAAGTTTAGGAGATAACCTTTTATAAGCACTCACTCATCTCTAAACAGAATTCTAAACTTAGAATTATAGGAGGGGATATCTCAAGTGATTACTACAGCGTTTTCTCACTTTTAAATTCTCTATGCTTATGTGTGTTAACTAAGGATGAGAGGGGTATTTATAGGCCTCAAGTGGATTCAAACTTGGAGCCTAAAATAGTTTCATCCTGGTTTTTCCGGGTCCTAGCAGTACCAATGCCTGCAGCACTGACATTGGGTAGTACCACCGCCCAGTCTGGTGGTACCATAACCTAACAGGAGCGGTACCATTGCCTGACATAGTCTTGGAGACTATGCTACGATGGTTCCACTTGTTGGGTTACTGTTTGGGCCTCCCACTTGGCCCAACACAACCTAAACTTGGGCCCAGTTGGCCCCTAATTGAGTTGGCCTAATTACATTCTAAATCGACTCAATTAGACTCTAAACTAACTTGATCTAGTCATAATCAATTATAAGCAAATCCTATATTGTCTGACATCATTAGTTCTTTCGATGCTTCGTTCGATCTTCCAGCGCTTCGTCAGATTTTTTGGCGCATCATCCTCTCCTTTAGCGTATTGCCCAATTATCATGTTGTCTTCTCACAACATACGATCTCCTTGGTGCAATGTTTGATCTTCTTTGCCCGATGCTTGAATTCACGGATGGAAGCCTTCTACTGACATGTCAACCGATCCTTCGGTCCGACGTCCAATCTTTTGACCTGTTTGCTCTGGCCCAACATATGATTCCTCGTACTTTAATCGATTTACCTTTTCTAATCAAAGCTAGTCCTATGTCACTTAAATGCACATTAAATCATAAACATTATCAATTGGTTTCATCATCAAAATCCGAGATTCAATAGAGTTGGCACAAAAATTTTTAAGAGAAGAACGAGTTTGAACCCCTTTTGATGTGTCTCCTATGATTAGCTCCTTAGGATAAGCATTTACATACTTCCATTCCTTGGGTAAAAATATTTCAGAAGATGATGTATCCAAGCTGCTAATTGGAGGAGAGGGTTTATTTAAATTCATAACATCAAAATTAATATCATCATCAAACTCATTTTTCTTAAATTTGGAGACTTCGTTAAAGACAACATGAATAGACTCTTCTATGACCAAGGTTCTTTTATTAAAGATATGAAAGACTTTTGAAATAGAAGAATAACGAAGAAAAATGCCTTCATCAGATTTTCCATCAAATTTTCCTAAGGCATCTTTTTCACTCAAGATAAAATATTTATAACTGAAAACTTTAAAGTATGAAACATTGGGTTTTTTATCATTCTACAATTCATAGGGAGTTTTCGAAAGCAATGGTCTTACTAGAATCCTATTCATGACATAGCATGTCGTATTAATGGCTTTGGCGTAAAAATATTTAGGTAGGCTATGTCCGTTCAACATGGTTCTTGCCATTTCTTGTAAAATTTTATTTTTTTCTTTCTACTACTCCATTTTGTTGAGGATTTCTCGGAGTAGAAAAATTATGGTTGTATCCATTAGATTCATAAAAATGTTGAAAATCATAATTTTAAAATTTGTCATCGTGATCACTCTGAATTGATGAAATCATAAAGCATTTTTTATTTTGAATAAGTTTACAAAACTTAGAAAAATATCTAAAGCAATCACTTTTGTGTGCCAAGAAGTTTGTCCAAGTGTATCTATTATAATCGTCCATAATTACAAAGGCGTATTTGCTACCTCCTAGACTTGATGTATCAATTGGTCCAAACAAATCTATATGGATCAATTGTAATGGTCTAGATATGCTTATTTGATTCTTTGGTTTGAAACTACCTTTTATTTATTTTCCTAGTTGACATACATCATACACATTATCTTTAACAAACTTAATGTTAGGAATACCTCTAACAAGTTTTATGGATGAGATTTGAGAGATTAGTTTCATGCTAGCATGACCTAATCTCCTATGCCAAAGCTAAGCATTGTTAATCAAAATCGAAAAGCACATTTTATTACAAAGATCATCAATGCCAATAGTGTATACGTTATTTTATTTTAGGACAATCATAGATATGTTTTTGTGTGATTTTTCAATAACGCAAGCATTGGATTCGAATCTAATGATGTAACCTTGATCACATAATTGACTAATGCTCAAAAGGTTATGCTATAATCCATCAACCAACAACACATCTTCAATAAAAAAGTTAGATTTATTACCTATGGTTCCTTTGTCAATGATTTTACCCTTGTTGTTGTCTCCGAAGGTGACATACCCTTCGTCTAGGCTAGTGAGCTTAGATAATTGAGATGGATCTCCGATCATGTGCCTTGAGTATCTACTATCAAGGTACCATCTCTTGCTCATAGCTTGTGATGGTAAACATTTCTACAAAAACATGTGATTTTTAGGTACCCATTTGATCTTGGGTTCCTCAAAAGTTGATCGACTTAACTTATCATTTTACATGGAATTCTTTATGGTTACTTTAGGAACCCAAATCAATTTGTGTGGACTATATCTCTTAAACATACATTTATAAGCAACATGTCCAAATTTGCAACAAAAGTTGCATTTGTTTCGAGGTGAAACATGCAAAGTTGGGCCTTTAATAAAGATGGTTAGATTTTTATGAGTGTTACTCGTAAAGCTAATTCCATCTCTTCTATGAACATGATTCTTGTTGAATCTCATATTTTGATTATGAAACCACTTGATATGTGTTTATGATTTAATCTGCATTTTAAGTGATGCAGGATACTTCGATCAGGATGAGACAATTAAAGTAGGAAAACCATGTTGGGCCGGAGGAACATGTCAGAAGATTAAACGTCGGGCCGGTGGATCGGTCGACGTATCGACAGAAGGCTTCAGGCCGTGGATTCGGGCATCAGGTTAAGAAGAGCGGGTATTACGCCAAGGATATCGGAGTTGCGGAGTCAACTGGCCAATTGGGCAATAGGCCGCAAGAGAGGATGATCCATCGAAGAATCAGACGAAGCGTCGAGGGATCAATGACATGCCGAACAACTTGATTAATTGCTTAGGATTAATTATCTCGATTGAAGTTTTGTTTTACATGTGCAGGATTAACTACGATAGCTTGAAGACATAAAGCAAGTCTATTGGAGTCTAGTTCGATGGGTGTTTGAGAGTTTGAAGATTCGTCGGAGATGCTACCAGAACCAACTGAGAGGAAATCGGGGACTTGTCGAAGTTTTTGGAAGTCCGCCAAAGAGATCATTGGAGGTTCGCGGAGATCACCGAGAAGGCTCGGCTACTTGCTGAACTCGCCACAAGATCGAGAGCCTATTGGGAGTCCGCCAGAAGAAATCCGAGGTTGTTTCAGAAGTCCACCGGAAGATTGCCGGAAAGCTCGCTGGAAGGAAACTCGACATTGCCGGTTATAAGATCAGCTTAAGACTATGTCTTAACTTTGTAATTTACATGTAATTAGGGTTAGGATTAAAAAATAATCCTATATCTTAGTTAGGGGCCAAATAGGCCCGAATATGACTTGGTTTGGGCCAGATCTGAAGCTCAACCAGTGACCCATAAGGTCGGGCGGTGGCACCGCCCAGAACCCGAAGGACTAGGTGGTGGTACTACCGGACTGGGCGGTGGCACTACCCAGAACCCGAAGGATCGGGTGGTGGTACCATTGGATTAGGCGGTGGCACCACCCAGCACCTGAGAGGTCCGGCGGTGGCACTACCGGTACACCATCAGTGTCAGACACTGATAGGCGATGACACCACCACTGATAGGCGGTGGCACCACCACTGACAGGCGGTGGCACCGCCAGCATCGGGAACCCAAAAATAATTCAAATTTGGAGCCCAAATTTGAATCCTCTTGGGGTCTATAAATACCCCTCAATTCTCAACAGAGAACACAACCTTTGAGAAGTTAGAGATTGAGATAAAGCCTTAGCAAAGTCTTTAGCAAGTCTTGTTTTCAATAGCTTAAGTGTTCACCACCCTCTTTCTCTTTGAAAATTTGTAAGAGTGTGAACCACTTGTAAAAGGTTGTAAGAGGGGTATTTGTCCTTTTCCTTCAAAGTGATTTGCTAGTGGAAGTTGGGAGCCTCATCGAAGAAGGCTTCGCAAGTGGAAGTAGGTCATTTTGACTAAACCACTTTAAATTGGTGTGTTCCTAGAATGTGTGAGTGTTTACCTTTCTTAAACTGTTATTTACATAGTAGCAAGCTTTCAGTTTTTATCTTCTCACTTTACTCGAGCTACTTTCACCAAGTCATTCATTGTCAAATTGAAATCTCTACACATTTACTAAATCGTTTTCAAATTTATAAGTTTTAATCCGCTGCACTAATTCACCCCCCCCCTCCTCTTAGTGTTGAATCTCATATTTTGATGATGAAACCACTTGATATGTGTTTATAATTTAAACTGCATTTAGAGTGATGTAGATCTACTCGATCAGGATTAGACAATTAACGCAGGAGGAATTGACGTTGCGCCAGAGGAGATCACGTCAGGATATTGGACGACAGAAGGCTTCGGACGTCGGGCATCGGGCTAAGGAGAGAGGAATTACACCAAGGATATCGGGATTGCGGAGGTCAACCGCCGATTGGGCAACAAGCCGCAAGAGAGGACGATGCGCTGAAGAATCGGACGAAGCGCCAACCAATGACGTGCCGGGCAACGGAATGTCGATTCGCGTTGTAATAACTGTCTAGATCGGAGTAGAGTTTTGGCTTGCATGTGCAGGATTAACTACGATAACGATGAAGACATAAAGAGAAACAAAGTGCAGAGTCAAGCACGAAGGATTCGTTGGGAGTTCAAGAGTTCGACGAAAGTCCGAATGATCGTCGGGAACGCTACCGGAATTAGCCGAGAATGAGTAGCGAGCTTGCCGAAGGGTTTTTCAGAAGCTCGCCGGAAGGTTCGTGGGAAGTTCGCAGAGTTTGCCGAGAAAGATTGGAGCTTGCCGAAGAAGCTCGTTGGAACTCGCCAAGATCAAATTGTGAAGTTTAAGAGCTTGCCGGGAGTCCGCAGAATGGTTTCTGAGAGTTTATCGGAAGACCGCCGAAAGTTCGCCGGAAGCTCGCCGGAAGAAGTCTTGACTTATGGACTTTGTAATAGCTTATAAAATGTCTTTAAATTCGTAGTTAGCATATTAATTAGGGTTAGGATTAGGTATTAATCCTATAACCCAAGTAGGGGCCAATTGGGCCAGAGTTCGGACTAGTTTGGGCCAAGATTGAAGCCCAACTAGTGGGCTGAAAACACTGTAGGCGGTGGCACCGCCCAGTGCCCGAGAGCTGGGCAGTGGCATCGCCTAGCACTGTCAGCGCCTGACACTGACAGGCGGTGGCACCGCCAGCATCGGGAACTCCACGAGAATTCAAATTTCGAGCCCAAATTTGAATCCTCTTGAGGCCTATAAATACCCCTCAAATCTTAGCTGAGATAACAACTTTTTGAGCAGCAAGTGTTTGAGAGAAAGGCCTTAGAAAAGTCCTTGCTAGTCTTGTTTTCAATTTGCTAGTGTTCACCTCCTTCTTTCTTGCTGAAAATTTGTAAGAGAGTGAACCACTTGTAAAAGTTGTAAGAGGGGTATTTACCCTTCCCTTTCAAGAGATTTGCTAGTGGAAGGTGGGAGCCTCATCGAAGAGGGGCCTCGCAAGTGGATGTAGGTCATTTGACCGAACCACTATAAAATCGGTGTGATCTTTGGTTTGCATTTACTTATTGTCATTTATATTACTGCAAACCATTTGCACTTTAATGCTATACTGCTTTGTCTCTATCTTCCTTATCTCTTCAAATTAAAACGCAATCGAAACAGTTTTAAACGAAAACGTTGCTTTTATCATACGAAGTTTTCGAAAAGTGTTTAAATCGTGAAAAGTTTATCGCACTTCACCGCTGCACTAATTCACCCCCCCCTCTTAGTGCCGCTCCGATCCTAACACTTAGTGCCGCTCCGATCCTAACAATTGGTATCAGAGCCATGGTTTTTTACTTTGGTTTAACACCCAAATAGAAATGACTCTTTTCGGCCTTCAAGAGGGTTACTCTCTCGTTCGTCATTCCTTTTTCAATGGGATGGACTACACTTATTGAAAAACTCAAATGAGAGTTTTCTTACTTGCTTTGGAGTTGAATTTATGGCACATAGTCGAAAATGGATTTGAAATGTCTTCCCTTCCAATGAACTATTGGAATGATTTGGAGAAGAAGATGTTTTCTCTAAATGGAAAGGCTATGAATGTCTTATATTGTGCACTTGATAAAAATGAATTTAATCGCGTTTCGAATTATGATTCAGCTTTTGATATTTGGAGAACTCTTGAGGTCACTCATGAAGGCACTAGCTGAGTGAAAGAGTCCAAAATCAACATTCTTATGCATTCTTATGAACTTTTCCGGATGAAACCAAGAGAGTCTATCGGAGACATGTACACCCATTTCACAGATGTCATCAATGGACTCAAAGCTCTTCGTAAAGATTTTTCTAACTTTGAATTAGTAACTAAAATTCTAAGATCCCTTCCAAAGAGTTAGGATCCAAAAGTTACGACCATTCAAGAGGCCAAGAATCTTAAAACATTTCCACTCGAAGAACTAATTGGGTCTCTAATGACCTACGAAATGAATAATGTGACAAAAAGGGAACTCGAGAACAACCTTCCAAAGGACATGGAGGATTTGGGACATAGAACACATGAAGACCACTTGAGCATAAGCTCAAGTGATGGTGAACTTAAACTACAAATGAAACAAAAATTAAAAAGCAAAAATAATGGAACTACTTGTTTTGAACGCAAGAAGAACAAAAATTGGGATGAATTGAGCTCCTTCAAAGATGAGGAGAAAATCAAGAAAGACAAGGTGGCAAACTACGCCTTAACGACTTTCAATGATGAGGTAATCGAAACACCCTTAATTTATTTTGAAATTACTTGATGTTTTCCATGATGTATTTTTTCTATGAATATTTTTTTAAATTACATGTTTAAAATATTGAAAATGCAAAAATTAGGAATCATGCTTATCATTCTAGTAATTTTGAAAATAATAAATTTCATGTTTTATGTTAATGGAATAAAATGGTAGATTTAAATCTAATGATCATATATATGTTTTTCTTAAAAAGAAAAAATGTGTATCTTTATGATTTTCGATTTTGTTTGAAACAATGATGTCTTTATGAAAATATTAAGAAGTTTAATATCATGCTTAATAAGTTTTCTTTCAAAATGATGCATGTTTTGATTTGACATAAATGAAATAGGCATGCTTATATGAAATAGTGTAAGTGTCATGCTTGACGATTGTATACTTAATAATACATAAAGTTGTAATGAAAATATTAAAATTTTGATACCATGATTTGACAATTTTATGCATGAGATTTTAAAGTTATACATGATGATTTTTGTGGTTTATTGATCTTGATGGTTTTCATGACGAAATTTATTTTTCGATCCTAAACGTTCATGCATGGTTTTAACATAAGAACAAATATTTGAGCATGCTAATATAAAATCAATCACATAAATTCAAATAACTAAAAAGAGAAAAATATTTTTCTTAAAAATTCTTTTTCTTTATCTTATTGACTATAAATGAATCATGATTTTTTGGAACCACAAATTTTATGATTCATAATGAATTAAGAAATTTTATATGCATGAATTAATATCTTATTCTCCTACAAGATTGAATGAATTTTATCTATATCATGATCTCCTAAGAATTCCTTTCATTATTTATTTAAGAGGAGATTTGTTAAAATGAATCACGGTTTCTCTTAATTTCTCAGAATTATAACTTGAGTATTCTTTTTATAAATCAAGATTGTTTACTATGATTCTTTCTTCTTGTTATTTGAGTTATTAAAAAAGAATCATAATATGTCTCTTGATATTCAAAATTTATGTTCACTATTTATGCATCTCATCATCAAAATTTTTGATATTCTTCATGTGATGATATGAATGCATGAAACACTCATGATATGATTTTTATACAATTCCATGTATTCATGAAATATTTATCTCATCACCCAATTAATTCTTCTTGATGTTCCTTTTGTGATGAAATGAAATTATGCAAGCAATACAAATGAGAAGTTAATGATCATGCATGATAGGATATAATGAACTTTGACATTTAGATACCATCAATTGAAAAGCTATGATCATGTTGCCAAAATGATATATCATGAATGCTTGAATATCATATATGATATGCTCATAATGATGATTGATTTATTTGTATCATGCATGAAAAATGAAATGTATGGTTTTGAAATTGTGCATGTTCGAATTTGAAAATATGATGATGCATAATGATGAAATTATATAATAAAAATATTAAACATTTTGAAACTATGTTTTATTGTCATGCATAATGATTATGCTTAATAAATTTCAAAATTATGCAAGGTGATTTTTAAGTAATTTATGGATTATCAATTTTTATCATGATGAAATGTTACATTTTCGGTTTTAAGTATGACGTATGTTTTCATACAAAAAAACTTGAGCATATTGATTTGAAATCATGTTTAATGGTTTTATAATTCGAAATTATGTATTGTTGGGTCCAGCCCATATGTGGGCTTGGACAAATTGGGCTATTCGAGCCCAAATCAGAGAAAGAGAGAAAGGGCAAAATTGGGTGATGGCAGGGATTGCAGTGTGCGCTATGAGATTGCACAGTGAGCATGCGGCGACGTGTAGAGGAAAGAGGAGAGAGAAAGATTAGGTTTATGAGTTTTCTGCTTGTCGATCGGTGGCCAAACGTTATCAGTTTCGACCCAAATTTTATGTGGAGAATCCTTGCAGCAAACTCTACAATCCTAACGGTGTTGATATGCAGTTTACCCTCTTTAAGGTACTTTCCTGCGATATCTACTTTGTGAGACCTAGAATTCTCTTTTGAGGAGATCCATCCTACATGATGAAGATGCATGTCACGGACAAACTTCTAAACAGGGGGTTTAATGTAATGCTTATGTATGTCCGTGTCTTTTGGTATGTTCATGCATTGTACAGCATGTAGGGGGACGGCCGAAGGCTTGATAGTCCCATTTTAGTTGGGTCGGTGGCCACTTTAGGCTTGTAAATAAAGGTTGTGTCATGTGGACACGTGTGAGAGATTTTCGGTCTGTAATGGACCATTTTACCCTTTGTTGTGCAACTGTGCAGAGCTTGTAAAGTCTGTTTGTAATTTGCATTGTCTATAAAGTGTTATTCGGAGATGTTTGCTTGTGGATCCCGAGTGAGGCCTTTTCTCAGTCCTGTTCTCTCTTTTGTGGGACCTAAGGGACCATGGGAGGCTTCAGGGGGAGGTGACCTTTCATGGACGGACACGCTAAGGGTGCCGCGACGACTTAAAACAAAACCAGCTAAGTCCGTGATGAGATGGTATCAGAGCGGGACAAGCACTCATAGAAACACTTAGCATGCAAACGTGGGGGACCTAGCAGGGACTGGCGTTGAGGGCGTCAAGATTACGCCGTAATGACCGTTTGGGGAAAACGGGCATGGAGATGTTGGGAAGAGGAGTCGCTCAGAGGAGGCGGGTATCCGAGATTGGCATTCGAGGAGGAATTGCCAACCCTTCACGCAAGAGGTACCACGAGAATAGACAAGCTTGGAAGAATGTGAAGCGCACAAAGGTTGGGATGGTTGAGTTTGAGCTTCTCTGGCTCAACGTTGACAACTATACTTGATGGTGCTCAAGGCAAGCGAGGTGCTTGGTAAAGGATGAGACCATCCAAGGTGGAATGAGTTGCTCAACGACCAAAAGAGTTATGCAAAAGCTCACAGAGGTGAGGGGAATTGCTAGCTCGAAGAATTTGGTACTCATACATGGGCTTGTATGCGGACGACGGAATGTTCGTGGCCATCCCAAGGCGACCGAAACTCGGCGCCATGGAGCATTGAAACTTTCTCTTCGGCATGCAAAGGATACATCCGTAGGAGGCTGAATGGTGCAACTAGTTCAGCATGTTGCTAGGCCCTGAGGGGTGCAATGGGGTTTTATTGACGTGGGAGTCGCAATCTAGCAAGTGTGTTTGCAGGAGGCAGAACAATGCACAGTTTGTTCAGCAGATCGGAGTAGTCCAAGGGGATGGTGGTCTCCGAAACGAAGAGATGTTGCTCCAATGGGACAGTAATCCAGGAGGGATAAGTCCCGGCTCTCAGAGAGGGAGAATCATGTGGGGACGGACCTCACAAGTTGAGGAGGAGTACCTCAACAAACAACAACTCCCCAAAGCTCAATGGGGTGAGCAAGCGACGAGGAGTCGCCGCATGATCTCGCTTGAGAGAATGCATTGGTGGATGCATTGCATGAGATCAAGTGGGGAGTGACCCAAGGCAACACAAATGAAGGCACACTTGGAGTCGATCACGGAGATCGACTCAAGGGAGGGTCGACTTCGTGGAATGGTGGGCTGAGGGCCACCATCGACTCAATGCAAAAAAACGAGGAGCGAGCAACTTGGGTGTAACTTGGTGAAGTACCCAAGCCGCTTGAAGGGAGCCAAACATAAAAGTTGGAACATGGAGCAGAGGCACAGTGCTTTCCTTAGGCAGAGGTCAGGACATGAACTCTTGTAGAGGCAAGAGTAAGATCATGTTGTTCCATGGGTCCTTCATTTCGACTGGGCGGACTCATCTTGCATGGTGCCAAAGGCGAAGGGAGCTTGGGGCACATGCACCTTATCTCGGAGAGCATTTGATGGAGGAACTAAAAGGCGACTCAATTTTGGAGGCGAAGTTGGGATCGAGAAGGCCTTAGCAATGCGGGGCAAGAGGACGCAGAGATGGGTACTCTTGAAGAATATGCCTGATGTTGTCATTCAAGTTGCTATAAAGGAGGTCTTAAAGCAAAGATTATCTTTGGTAGGGGTAGAGGCCTAGGATCCAGACAATGGTGCACTAATTGCAGCAAAGTCGGGGGACTTTGGGAGCTACTAGGCGACGGACTGTCCTAGAGCGGTGCTTCATCGTGGTGTGACCCAAGAGTGGGTGGATGAAGGTCGATTGCCAGAGGAGCGAACAAAATCGAAGGTAGAGGAGACCCTGCGATGTATTGGCGCACGCCACACATGGAGGGTTCACAATTCGAGTTTTCCACAAGGATCAGAATGCAATAGAGATGTCATCGGGGAGGCGACATGGTGCAGCGGATCATGGTGGAACAGTTCGTGGCAATCACGATACACGACTTAGCCCCGTGAGGGACTAGATCATCCGGAGGAGGTATGATTGGGAGCTCTTGGAAGCTCCACTTGGTGAACAACATGTCGGGCAAGAAGGGCTATGGATTCAAGGAGTGAAAGCCATGGTACCGCAGAGGTGGGTCTTCCCGGCGCGTGCATCCAATTTTGCATCGGATGAAAGCCTTGGTCATCAAAGATATGGGGGTTGTGTTCCACCAAGGGAAAAGTTCGAATGCAAGTACTAGTGAGTCCCATGGGAGGGACTTGATCATACAACAGTATGATCGAAGCACCTGGAGAGTTGGATCGCTCCAGAGCTCATATTCGCTTAAGGGAGCCCGACAAGTCGAGGACAAGGTCGAGCAAGTTTAACGTTGCTACCAAGGAAGCTAAGGAGAACAGAATCGGTGCAAACCCTACAACGTGATGGCAGAGGCTGTGCATGGGAGTTGCGGTCCGTCTCTCCATCGACCAGGACGGACCGCTTGGAGAACACAGAGGTGTTGAAGTTGGGGGTCGAAAGGGGCGAGGAAGCGACAGACGAGTCCAAAGGGACTTAGCTACCCAAAAATCAAGCATCGGTTAGAATGGAGGTGGACTCAGAGGAGTGCCACAGAGACATTTCTACTGATCGTGAAGAAAAGGGATGCAGATGCGAGGTGACGGATAGTAGTGCCATGGGCATGGCAGCGCCATGGTACCGCAGAGGTGGGACTTCCGTGAAAGTCATTGATCCCTTGCTCTCATGGAGGGAGAGCGCTTGGTCGTAAAAGGGGCCGAGGAGGTGGAGCATGCAGAGGCAAACTCCAAGTACCGTGACAAGGCTGAAGGGCAGAGGCCAAGGAACTTCGTAAGACCGGTGTCAATGAGTTTCTCATCAAGATAGTCGAAAGTGAAGGACTTCAGGTCATGCAAGAGTGCACGATGAAGCACCGCTCCATGTGTGGCCTCTGCCAATACATCGCAGGGTCTCCTCTACCTTCGATTTTGTTCGCTCCTCTGGCAATCGACCTTCATCCACCCACTCTTGGGTCACACCACGATGAAGCACCGCTCTAGGACAGTCCGTCGCCTAGTAGCTCCCAAAGTCCCCCAACTTCGCTGCAATTAGTGCACCATTGTCTGGATCCTGGGCCTCTACCCCTACCAGCATAATCTTCACTGCGCACCGCCTCCTTTATAGCAACTTGAATGACAACACTGTGGTATATTCTTCAAGAGTACCTGCCTCTGCGTCCTCTTGCCCCGTGCTAAGGCCTTTTGATCCCAACTTCGCCTCCGCAAATTGAGTCGCCTTAGTTCCTCCATCAAATGCTCCTCCGAGATAAGGTGCATGTGCCCCGAAGCTCTCTTCGTCTTTGGCACCATGCAAGATGAGTCCGCTCCGTCAGAATGAAGGACCCATGGAACAACATGATCTTACTCTTGCCTCTACAAGAATTCATGTCCTTGACCTCTGTCTAAGGAAAGCACTGTGCCTCTGCTCCATGTTCCAACTTTTATGCTGGCTCCCTTCAAGCGGCTTGGGTACTTCACCAAGTTACACCCAAGTTGCTCCGCTCCTCGTTTTTGCATTGAGTCGATGGTGGCCCTCGCGCCCACCATTCCACGGGTCAGCCCTCATTCTTGAGCCAAGATCTATGATCTTGATGTTATTATGATCCTCTAGTTATTCTAGAGAAGATCTATTGTAAACCTGTTATCATTATTATTGATAGTGGAAGTTTGAGGTGGACTACGGTCCCGTGGTTTTTCCCATATTGGGTTTTTCACGTTAAAAAGATTTGGTCTCACTATGTGATTGATTTTTGCTCTATTGTTTATGCTATGCTGGTTGATATTTTCATTTGGATATTAAGTTGGTATTTTGATGAGGAACCTATTTTAATACACAAAGAGGGAAAGAATTATTCCGCTTTAACAGGTTTCTTCCCAACAAGTGGTATCAGAGCAAAAAGTTATTTGGTGCTAGTTTTTCTTGTGTGATTGAAATGGAGCAATCAGATGGTATGATTAAATTGAACTCATCAAATTATTCAACTTGGAGGCTTATGATGGAAGATTTGCTTTATTGCAAAGATTTGTATAAGCCCATCAAGGTTAAAGATAAACCTTCTATTATGGACGATGAAGAATGGGAAGTTCAACATAGAAAAGCTATTGCCTATATTAGAAGATGGATGGATATAAACTTGCATGAGCATATTTCAGATGTAACCAGAGCTGATGTTGTTTGGCAAAGGTTAGAAAACCTCTTTGCGAAAAAGACAGTGGGAAATAGAATTTCTCTCCTCAGAAGGCTTGTAAATTTGAAGTATAAAGATGGTGGTAACATTATTGAGCACATAAGCCTATTTCAGAGTCTTGCAAACAAGTTGGTTGCTATGAAAATGAATATAGATGATGAGATGCAGGGATTATTACTTCTCAGCTCTTTACCAGAAAGTTGGGAAACGTATGTGGTGACTATTTGTAACTCCACGCCAGAGGGGACTCTAACTATAGATATGGTTAAAGACATTTTACTAAATGAAGATGCCAAAAGGAAAGAATAGGGTGAATCTTCTTCTGGGCATTTGTTACTGAAAAACAAGAAAGACGTGGAAGAAGTCATAGCAGAAATCCACATGGATATAGAGGAAGATCTAAGTCTTTAAGAGATATCAAATGTTTTCACTGTAATAGGCCAGGTCACATGAAGAAAGAGTGTAGGTTTTGGAAGCGAGAACAGAATGAAATGAAGAAAAATGAGAAAGAGACTAATACAATTGCTGCTGAAGGTAATATCACTATTGTCTGTGATGAAGGTTGTGTTAGCCTTGTAGCTCAGGACAGTAATTGGGTAATTGACTCTGGTGCTTCATTTCATGTCACTTCTCATGGTGATTTCTTTAGATCTTACATTGCTGGTGATTTTGGTAATGTTAGAATGGGAAACAGTGGTACATCTAAGATTGTGGGTATTGGAGATATTTGCTTGGAGACCAGTATTGGGAGCAAATTAATACTCAAAGATGTAAGGCATGTTCCAGATATTTGTCTTAACTTGATATCTACAGGTAGACTTGATGATGAGGGCTTTACACATTATTTTGGTGATAGTAAATGGAAACTCACTAAAGGTTCTCTAATTGTGGCAAAAGGAAAGAAGATTAACTCTTTTTATGTCATGGAAGCTAAGCTACACAAAGGAGAGATTAATGCAATTCGAAAAGGTGAAAGTATAGATCTTTGGCATAAGAGGCATGGACATATCAGCGAGAAGGGACTTCAAACTCTTGCTAGAAAGCAGTTCTTACCAGAGTTGCAAGGTACATCTCTTAAATCTTGTGATCATTGCTTAGTTGGAAAAACACATAGAGTTGCATTTCAGACATACCCATCATCTAGAAGATCAGATGTTATTGATTTAGTTCATACTGATGTTTGTACTATGCAAACTAGAACTCTTGGAGGTGCTCTTTATTTTGTTACTTTTATTGATGACCATTTTAGAAAAGTTTGAGCTTTTGCTTTGAAATCTAAAGACCAGGTACTCGATGCTTTCAAGGAGCTTCATGTCAGTGTTGAAAGAGAAACTGGCAGAAAACTAAAGTGTATTCGATCAGATAATGGTGGCGAGTACAGGGGTCCTTTTGAGAATTATTGCAGGTTTCATGGTATCAGGCTTGAGAAAACAGTTCCTAAAACTCCTCAGCAGAACGGTGTGGCAGAAAGGATGAACAGAACCATTGAAGAAAGGATTAGGTGTATGCTTTCTCACGCCAAGTTACCGAAGTCATTTTGGGGGGAGGCTATGAGAACTACAGTTGACCTGATAAATTTTTCTCCATTAGTTTCTCTGCAAGGTGATGTTCCTGAGAGAGTATGGAGAGGAAAAGATATATCTTATAATCATTTGAGAGTCTTTGGGTGTAAAGCATTTGTTCATATTCCCAAAGATGAGAGGTCCAAGCTTGATAATAAGGCAAAAGCATGTGCCTTCTTGGGATATGGTCATGAAGAGTTTGGGTACAGATTATGGGATCCAGTGAACAAGAAGATTATTAGAAGCAGAGATGTTGTGTTTCTTGAAGACCAATTGTTTGATGATGGTGATAATATTGAGAAGCCAGAAACCTCTGTTTATATTCCTTGGAGTTTGGGTCCAGTTCCTTCACCTGTAGTTCATGATGATCATGGGGGAGATGAACAAGAAAATTGTGGTGAGAATACTAGTGATGATACACCTACAATTGATGATGCTGAACCAACTGAACAGCTACCTCCACCACCAGTTGAGATTTCATTGAGAAGATCCATTAGAGAGCGACAACCCTCTACCAGATATCCTCCACATGAGTATGTTATGCTTATTGATGGGGGAGAGCCAGAAACTTACCAAGAAGCTATTTTACATGAGAATAAGAATGAGTGGGTTAAAGCTATGCATGAAGAGATGAGATCCTTGCTTGAGAACCACACCTATGATTTGGTAAAGTTGCCTAAAGAGAAGAAAGCTCTGAAGAATAAGTGGGTTTATAAATTGAAGACTGAAAACAATAGCTCACATCAAAGATATAAGGCACGATTAGTTGTGAAAGGATTCAGTCAGAAGAAAGGTATTGACTTTGAAGAAATATTTTCTCCGGTTGTAAAAATGTCCTATATCCGAGTTGTTCTTGGTTTGGCTGCCCGTCTGAATTTAGAAGTTGAGCAACTTGATGTAAAAACAACATTTCTTCATGGTGACTTAGAAGAAGAAATTTACATGGAGCAACCAGAAGGTTTCAAAGTCAAGGGAAAAGAAAATATGGTATGTAAGCTTAAGAAAAGCTTATATGGACTCAAACAGGCACCTAGACAGTGGTATAAGAAGTTTGATTCCTTTATGATGAGCCAAGGGTATGATAGAACCACATCTGATCATTGTGTGTTTATGAAGAAATTTTCAGATGATGATTTTATTATTTTACTGCTATATGTTGATGATATGCTGATTGTTGGCCATGATGTTGGAAAAATTGGAAAGCTTAAAAGAGAGCTAAGTAAGTCTTTTGCCATGAAAGACTTAGGATCGGTGAAACAAATACTTGGCATGAAGATTCTTCGTGATAGGAAGAAAAGGAAGATTTGGCTATCTCAGGAAATTTACATTGAAAAGGTTCTTGAAAGATTCAACATGAGTAAAGCCAAAGCAGTTTGTTCCCCACTTGCAGGTCATTTCAAGCTTAGTTTGAAACAATATCCTACAAGTGAGAAAGAAAAAGAAGAAATGTCCAGAGTGCCTTACTCATCTGCAATAGGCAGTTTGATGTATGCTATGGTTTGTACTAGGCCAGATATAGCTCATGCAGTTGGAGTTGTCAGCCGATTTCTCTCTAATACTGGAAAGGAACATTGGGTAGCAGTGAAATGGATATTAAGATATCTAAGAGGTACTTCTAGGTTGTGTTTATGTTTTGATAGTGATGAACCTATGTTAGAAGGCTAGACAGATGCAGACATGGCAGGTGATACTGATTCCAGGAAGTCCACTTCAGGATTCTTGATGACATTTGCAGGAGGAGCAGTCTTTTGGCAGTCTAAGTTATAGAAGTGTGTTGCTCTATCAACCATAGAAGCAAAATACATAGTAGTTACTGAAGCCTGCAAGGAAGCTTTATGGATGAAAAAGTTTCTACAGGAATTGGGCTTGAAACAGGAAGGATATACTATTTACTGTGACAGTCAGAGCGTCATTCACCTTTCCAAGAATTCAACATACCTTTCTAGATCCAAGCATATTGATGTGAGATATCACTGGATTCGTGATATGCTTGAGATGAAAGAATTACAGTTAGAAAAGGTGCATACCAATGAGAATGGTTCAGATATATTAACAAAGTCTTTGCCTAAGGAGAAGCTTGAAGCATGTAGGCGAAGAACGGGCTTGGTACAACCCACCATATGAGTTGGAGGGGGAGAATTGTTGGGTCCAGCCCATATGTAGGCTTGGACAAATTGGGCTGTTCGAGCCCAAATCAGAGAAAGAGAGAAAGGGCAAAATTGGGTGATGGCAGGGATTGCAGTGTGCGCTGTGAGATTGCACAGTGAGCATGTGGCGACGTGCAAAGGAAAGAGGAGAGAGAAAAAGAGAGAGAAAGATTAGGTTTATGAGTTTTCTGCTTGACGATCGGTGGCCAAACGTTGTCAGTTTCGACCCAAATTTTATGTGGAGAATCCTTACAGCAAACTCTACAATCCTAACGGTGTTGATCTGCAGTTTACCCTCTCTAAGGTACTTTCCTGCGATATCCACTTTGTGAGACCTAGAATTCTCTTTTGAGGAGATCCATCCTACATGATGAAGATATGCTATTCTTGAGCCAAGATCTATGATCTTGATGTTATTCTGATCCTCTAGTTATTCTAGAGAAGATCTATTGTAAACCTGTTATCATTATTATTGATAGTGGAAGTTTGAGGTGGACTATGGTCCCGTGGTTTTTTCCACATTGGGTTTTTCACGTTAAAAAGATTTGGTCTCACTATGTGATTGATTTTTGCTCTATTATTTATGCTGTGCTGATTGATATTTTCATTTGGATATTAAGTTGGTATTTTGATGAGGAACCTATTTTAATACACAAAGAGGGAAAGAATTATTCCGCTTTAATAGGTTTCTTCCCAACATGTATGATGAATCTTGCGATTTACGAATTTTTTATTTTTACTATAATGAAAGTGCCTTATTGATACTTACCTTTGTCATAATTGATGTAAAGGGTCTTCCTTTCTTTTTGCCTGTGACAAAGGGGGAGAAAGAGTTGCTAATGTGCTATCTTGAATTGATGTAAAGGGTCATCTCAAAGAGAAATTAGCTAGCTTGCACAAGTCAAGAAAATGCAAAAACTTGCTTACTTTCTTGCACATCTAAAGAGAAGATGCAAATGTAACACTTGCCAAATTGTTTGCTTGCCTCATGTAAAACATTGTCTCTTACTAGTTTGGCATTTTGCTAAGAAAGCAAAAATGACACTTCTCAAAAGAGAAGAAAGAGCTTGCTATCTTGAACATCATAAGCTTGCCTATCTTAAGAAACAAAAATTGCAAAAGTGCTATCTTGCTTATCTCAAGAAGCAAAACTTGTAACTTGCACATTGCAATAGGAAACAAGAATCATGAGCTTACAAAAGAAATGCTATTTTGCATTTGCTTTCGAAATTTTTGCTAGCTTGTATGTAGTAAAACTTGTATATCGTAAAAATTGCTTGCTTGTAGTCTAAAGAGAAGCAAATAGTTGCTATCTCAAGAAAAGCAAACATGCTAAACTTGCATATCTTTAATTGCTAGATTGCATGATGATAAAATTTAATACTATATTTTTCATGCAATGTATTGAACTTAGATATCTCTAAACACATAAGAGTTGAAAATTCTCCTTTTTGTTGGTGACAAAGGGGGAGAAGTATGTTGAGGTCATGTTATGATTTGATCATGACATGTTGCTTGGATTTTTGAATCCAAGAGTTTCTATCAATACGGTATATTGATAGGGGGAGTTTATTTAAACTCCTAGAGTTAAGGATAACTCCATCATCAAGTGGTTGTCATCAGAATCTAATGGATATAACCATAACTTCTCTACTCTAAGAAATCCTTAGCAAAATGTAGTAGAAAGAAAGAATAAAAACTTTCAAGAAATGGTAAGACCCATGTTGAATGAACATAGCTTACCCAAATATTTTTGGGTCGAAGCCATAAACATAGCATGCTATGTCATGAATAGAGTTTTAGTAAGACCCTTACTCACCAAAACTCCTTATGAGTTGTGGAACAACAAAAAACCCAATATTTCATATTTTAAAGTTTTTGGGTGTAAGTGTTTTATCTTGAATGAAAAAGATGCCTTAGGAAAATTTGATGCTAAATCTGATGAAGGAATTTTTCTTGGCTATTTTTCTATTTCTAAAACATTTTGTATCTTTAATAAAAGAAATTTGATTATAGAAGAATCTATTCATGTTGTTTTTAATGAAGTTTCCAAAGTTAAGAAAAATGATTTTAATGATGATGTTAATTTTGATGCTTTGAATTTAAATGAAACCCTTTCTCTATCTAGCAACTTGGATATATTTACTTCCGAAACATCCTTACCCAAGGATTAAAAGTATGAAGCTGCTCATCCTAAGGAGCTAATCATAAGAGATACATCTAAAGGGGTTCAAACTCGTTCGTCACTTAAGAATTTTTGTGCAAACGTCGCTTTTCTCTCCTAAATTGAACCTAAATGTATTGATAAGGCCTTAAAAGATGATTTATGAGTCATCGCAATGCAAGATGAGTTAAATTAATTTGAGAGAAATAAGGTGTGGAAGTTTGTTGCTAGGCTAAATAACCATTTAGTTATTGGTACTAAATGGGTCTTTAGAAACAAACAAGATGAATTTGGTAACGTGATTAGAAACAAGGCTAGATTAGTGGCCAAAGGTTTCAACCAAGAAGAAGAGATTGATTATGAAGAGACCTTCGCTCCTATAGCACGATTAGAAGCCAGAAGGATGCTCCTTGCCTATGCTAGTAGTAATAATTTTAAGTTGTTTCAAATGAATGTTAAACATACTTTTCTTAACGGCTTTATTTCCAAAGAAGTTTATGTTGAACAACCTCTTGGATTTGAGAATGATAATCTCACAAATCATATGTTTAAATTGACTAAAGCTCTCTATAGATTGAAACAAGCCCCAAGGGCTAGGTAGGAGAGACTTAGCTCATTTCTTATTGAAAATAATTTTTCTAAAGGTAAGGTCGATACTGTTAGGATCAGAGCGGCACTAAGAGGGGGGGGTGAATTAGTGCAGCGGATTAAAACTTCGGTTTCGGAAAAAATCTTTTGCACGATAACAAACAATATCAATGAGAACCGATTTGGAAGCTTGATAACTTAGAGATGTATGGAAGCGTAATGATTAAGTAAAGAAATTTGCAGTATGTAAATGGCAAGATTAGGATGCAAACCAGATAACACAGTAGTTTTAAAGTGGTTCGGTCAAAATGACCTACATCCTCTTACGAAGCCTTCTTCGAAGAGGCTCCCAACTTCCACTAGCAAATCTCTTGTAGGGGAAGGACTAATACCCCTCTTACAACCTTTTACAAGTGGTTCACACTCTTACAAATTTTTGAATAGAAAGAAGGAGGTGAACACTTAAAGAAATTGAAGATAAAAACTTGCTAAAGACTTTGCCAAGACTTTTGGCTCACTCTCTTCCTTCTCAAAGGTTGTAATCTCAGCTGAGAATTGAGGGGTATTTATAGGCTCCAAGCGGATTCAAATTTGGGCTCCAAAATTTGAATTCTCTTGGGTTTCCGAGGCTGGCAGTGCCACCGCCTGTCAGTGGCGGTGCCACCGCCCGATCTCTCGGGTGCTGGGCGGTGCCACCGCTCAGTCCAGCGGTGCCACCATCTAGTTCTCGGGTTCTGGGCGGTGCCACCGCCTAATCTGGTGGTGCCACCGCCTATAGTGTTTCAGCTCACTAGTTAGGCTCCAAACTTGGCCCAAACCAGTCCGAACTCGGGCCCAATTGGCCCCTACTTCGGTTATAGGATTAACACCTAATCCTAACCCTAATTAATATACTAACTATGAATTTAAAGACATTTTCTAAGCTATTACAAAGTCCGCAAGTTAAGACTTCTTTCGGCGAGCTTTCGACGAACTTCCGGTGGTCTTTCGATAAACTCTCGGAAACCATTCTGCGGACTCCCGGCAAGCTCCTAGACTTCACGATTTGATCTTGGTGAGTTCCATTCCAGCTTCTTCGGCAAGCTTCGATCTTTCTTGGCGAGCTCCGCGAACTTCCAACGAACCTTTCGGCGAGCTTCCGAAAAACCCTTCGGCAAGCTCCCTACTCATTCTTGGCTAGTTCCGGCAGCATTCCCGATGAACCTTCGAACTTCCATCGAACTCTCGAACTCCCAAGAAATCCTTCGCGCTTGACTCCAACACTTGTTTCGCTTTATGTCTTTGTCATTATCGTAGTTATTCCTGCACACACAAATTAAAACTCTACTCCAATCTAGACAATTATTACAACGGAAATTGACATTCTACTGCCCGGCACGTCATTGGTTGGCGCTTCGTCCGATTCTTCAACGCATCATCCTCTCTTATGGCTTGTTACCCAAATGGTGGTCGACCTCCGCAACCCTGATATCCTTGGCTCAATTTCGCTCTCCTTAGCTCGATGCCCGATGTCCGAAGCCTTCTACCGTCCAATATCCTGACGTGATCTCCTCCGGCGCAACGTCAATTCCTCCTGCGTCAACTTTCTAATCCTGAATGAGTAGACCTGCATTACTTAAAATGCAGTTAAACATATAAACACAATCAATTAGTTTCATCATCAAAATTCGAGATTCAACAATCTCCCCCTTTTTTATGATGATAACTAATTGATGACTAATGAAGTTAACCTTAACTCCCCAGAGTTTAACCAAACTCCCTCTATCAATATGTCATTGATAGAACACTTGGATTACCCCAAATCCAAGTAACATTCATCACTTGTTATGAAAAACATTTAAACCATCATGCAAATATAAATAAAATATTCAATTCAATGCATGAAGTCATCAATATACTTCTCCCCCTATGTCATCAACAAAAAGGAGAAGTAGCTCTAGCTATTTTAAAAGATATGCAAGTTTTTACAACATGAAGCTAGATTTTCATCACAACATATAAGCACAAAAGCATAGCAAGATTCTTAAGTTCAATCATAGCAATTCAACACTTGCTTCTTGTGCAAGATTGCACTTTGCTTTTCTTTGCATGTTCTAACTAGCAAAAGCTTTCTCCCCTTTGTTTTTGTCGAAAAGAAGGGAAGAGTATAAGCTAGCCAACATTTGCCTTGAGCTAGCAATCTTTCTCCCCCTATGTCATTGCCAAAAAGGAGAGGAACCAATGATTTAGACTTTTTCATAAATCATGAATTTGCATCAATCAATATTTCAATCATCACATGATACATACAAGACAAAAATGCAAAGAAATCATGCCATGAAAGACATCAATTGTTAAACATGATATGATAATAGTCTCAAAAATTTCAATTTGCAATACATGTGATATATTGCAATACTAAAAACTTTAATGCGATGCTTTTAAGGATATCAACCTATTTTTGATACAAAGCATGGCAAGAGCAATTATATTGCAAGTTTTCTAAGTTTTGCATTTTGTGCTTCTTTCGAGATAGCAATTCTTTGCTTCTCTATAAGCTAGCAACTTTTACGATATGCAAGTTTTACTATATACAAGCTAGCAAATTTAAAGATGTGCAGGTTGGCATATTTGCTTTTCTTTGCAATGTGCATGATAGTATTTCTTTGTAATGTTCAAGATAGCAAATTGTACATCGTGCTAGCTAGCATATTAAAGATGTTCAAGAAAGTAAGCTCTTTCTTCTCTTTTGAGAGGTATCATTTTTGCTTCCTTAGCAAAATACCAAACTAGCAAGGGACCATAAGGCAAGCAAACAATTTGGCAAGTGTTACATTTGTATCTTTTCTTTAGATGTACAAGAAAGTAAGTAAGTTTTTGCATTTTCTTGACTTGTGCAAAGTAGCTAATTTCTCTTTGAGATGACACTTTACATCAATTCAAGATGGCACATTAGCAACTCTTTCTCTCCCTTTGTCATTGGCAAAACGAAAGGAAGATTCAAGTCATGAATATCAAAATAATAATTTTATCATAAATATTTTATCATTGCGTGCATCATTATTGCATGCATAATACCAAATTATCATATATATTTTCAAAACATATAAACTCATCATTATATGCATGATTCCAAATCATCATTCATATCATTTCAATCATTGTTTCAATCATCACTATAACTCATCATGCACAAAATGTAAAATCATCTAACATGATATAAACATTTATTTTCAAGATATTTATCACTATTTTCATGTATGATAATAAAGTATTCATGATACCGAACATTAAGTCAACAATGATTTATTTTATCAAATCTCTTCCTAACAAAAATTGTAGGTGTACAAAGAAGAGATTGTGATTAAAAAAATCAAAAATAGTAAATTCAAGAAGTCAAGATCATAATTCGAATACAAACACATTCAAATTCAAATCGTCAAATTCATCAAAAATCTCATCATCAAAATTGTATATATAGATTTATCATAAAGCAAGTTAATTTTCAATCATCATATAAGGTATTTAAAAAAAATTTGAAACATAGGAGAATGATTAATTTAAGCATGCAATGTTTCAATCCAATTCAAATTATGAATACCAATACTTTCATATTGTTAGTATCTATTCATGAATACCAAAAGATATTATTTGTGACTTCAATTTTGCAAGATCAAGATTATGATTTAGATAAAACTCATTCAAATCAAATCATTAACTTGAAATTCATAATCAAGTCATCAAAATCAATTTCGAGATTCACAAAATATCATGAAATCATTAATCTCGATCAGATGGGAAAAGTATTTTTTAAATAATTTTTTTTCATCTAAGCATTATAAGCAAAATCAAGATAAGCATGAAAGTTCAAGACGTAAAGGCAAAATCTTATAAAACAACTCATCAAGTAAGATTTTAAACATCTATTTTCAAGCCATATAAAGAGTAAGTCAAGGATTCAATTATCTCATGTCATAACTATGAATCAAGCATTTGTGAAATCTGAAATCATCTTAAAAGTCATATTCAATAAATTCATATATGACAAGCATATATTTATTGAAAAGTCGATAAGATAGAGGATTACATTTTGTTTTTACAAATTTTATTCATATGATTTGCTTCTTATAAGCATGCCTTTACTTTTAATTAAACAAGTGTCAACATTTAAGATGAAAAGGTAAATTTCGTAAAACAAATCAATAAGCATAATTCCAAAAAGTATGTTCAAGAGAAATCATTAAGACCAAAAGCATGATACACTCATTTATTTTTCAAAATATTCATCATGGTTATTTTCATGAGATTCACAAGATTGATAAAATAAACTCATTAATCTCAATAGGATAGAAAATTCATTTCCATTTCATACAATTGATTTCATGTGAGGGTATTCAAGTCTTTTGTGAAAACATGTATCATCATTTAAAATCAAAACATAAGTTTCGTTATGAAATCATCAAGACCAAACACATCTATCATCAAAAGACTATCAAAAAATTCATACATAGATGTACATGTACTATGTTATCTTAATTCGTCATAAAAACGATTAGACCAAAAACATGTTAATCTAATATGAGAGTTTCAAATCAACATTTAGTTCAAAAACTCATGCATGACAAAAAATCATCAAGATACACATACATGAATTAATCCTAAGCATTATCATCCCTAACGTTGCATACATCATCCAACATTTCAAAACATAACATGCGTGAAACCTTAGCAATATACTTTTTATGATCAAATTTTTAATTTTTCAAAGATGCTAAAAAGAAAAACATGATATAATTTTTGAAAAACAAATTTTTATTTTCTATTCCTACTATCTAAATTAAGCACTCATGAAAGACTTCAAGTAATTTCAAAATAATTCAAGAGAGTTGAGTTACTTACCTTGTAGTCGAAGCCCGTCAAAGCCCAATTCGCTATTTCACTTTTGGAGGTTCTTGATTCATCCTTGGGTGCCTTCCTTTTCTTTGGCCTCTTCCTCCGTTCAAGTTCATTATTTATTTTAGATTTTTATTTAATGAACTTATTAAGATTTAGTGTTCGAAGTTCAAGTTCATCATTGTCCTCATCACTTAAGTCATCGCTCAAGTGGTATTCATTTGTTCGGAGTTCCAAATCCTTCCTATTCTTTGGAATGTGGTTCAAGTGTTCATCGTGTTCATCACGTGCATTGCGCACCATTTCATATGTCATCAATGAGCCAATTAGTTCTTCAAGTGGAAAAATATTTAAATCTTTTGTTTCTTGTATTGCGGTTATTTTAGGATCCACCTTTTTGGAAGGGATCTTAAGATCTTGCTTACGAGATCAAAATTCGAAAAAGATTTACCAAGAACTCTTAGATTATTGACGACATCCGTGAAACGGGTGTACATGTCGCCAATAGTCTCGCTTGGTTGCATTCGAAAAAGCTCAAAATCATGTAATAAAATGTTAACTTTGAGTCTTTGACTCTACTAGTTCCCTCGTGCATGATTTCAAGTGTTCGCCAAATATCAAAAGCCGTTTCGCACGTAGAAATCCGATTGAACTCATTTTTTTCCAAAGCGCAAAATAAGGCATTTATAGCCTTTGCGTTTAAAGAAAAGTACTTCTTCTCCAAATCCGATCATTCGTTCATCGGTTTAGAGGGAAGTTGAAAACCGTTTTCAACGATATTCCATAAATCCAAATTCATAGAAATCAAGAAAACTCTCATTCGAGTTTTCCAATAAGTGTAGTCTAATCCATTAAACAACGGTGGACGAACAACCGATAAGCCCTCTTGAAAGCCATGAAGAGCCATTTCTCTCAGCTGTAAATCCGAAATAAGAAATACCGGGCTCTGATACCAATTGTTAGGATCGAAGCGGCACTAAGAGGGGGGGGTGAATTAGTGTAGCGGATTAAAACTTCATTTTCGGAAAAATCTTTCGCACGATAATAAACAATATCAATGAGAACCGATTTGGAAGCTTGATAACTTAGAGACATATGGAAGCGTAATGACTAAGTAAAGAAATTTGCAGTGTGTAAATGGCAAGATTAGGATGCAAACCAGATAACACAGTAGTTTAAAAGTGGTTCGGTGAAAATGACCTACATCCTCTTGTGAAGCCTTCTTCGAAGAGGCTCCCAACTTCCACTAGCAAATCTCTTGTAGGGGAAGGACTAATACCCCTCTTACAACCTTTTACAAGTGGTTCACACTCTTACAAATTTTTGAATAGAAAGAAGGAGGTGAACACTCAAAGCAATTGAAGACAAAAACTTGCTAAAGACTTTGCCAAGACTTTTGGCTCACTCTCTTGCTTCTCAAAGGTTGTAATCTTAGCTGAGAATTGAGGGGTATTTATAGGCCCCAAGAGGATTTAAATTTGGGCTCCAAAATTTTAATTCTCTTGGGTTTCCGAAAATGGCGGTGCCACCGCCTGTCAGTGGCGGTGCCACCGCCCGATCTCTCGGGTGTTGGGCGGTGCCACCGCTCAGTCCAGCGGTGCCACCATCCAGTTCTTAGGTTCTAGGCGGTGCCACCACCTATAGTGTTTCAGCTCACTAGTTGGGCTCCAAACTTGGCCCAAACCAGTCCGAACTCGGGCCCAATTGGCCCTTACTTCGGTTATAGGATTAACACCTAATCCTAACCCTAATTAACATAATAATTATGAATTTAAAGACATTTTCTAAGCTAATACAAAGTCTGCAAGTCAAGACTTCTTTCGGCGAACTTCCGGCGGTCTTCCGATAAACTCTCGGAAACCATTCTATGGACTCCTAGCAAGCTCCTAGACTTCACGATTTGATCTTGGTGAGTTCAATTTGTTGAATCTCGTATTTTGATGATGAAACCACTTGATATATATTTATGATTTAATCTATGTTTTGAGTGAAGCAGGATGCTTCGATCAGGATGAGATAATTAAAACAAGAAAATCATGTTGTTCCAAAGGAACATGTCAGAAGATTGGACGTCGGGCCGGTGGATCGGTTGACGTATTGACAGAAGGCTTCGGGCCATGGACTTGGGCATTGGGCCAAGAAGGGCGGGTATTGTGCCAAGGATATCGGAGTTGCGGAGTAAACTGGCCGATTGGGCAATAAGCTGCAGGAGAGGACGATGCGTCGAAGAATCAGACGAAGCGTCGAGGGACCAATGACATGCCGGACAACTTGGTTAATTGCTTAGGATTAATTGTCTCGATCAAAGTTTTGTTTTAAGTGTGCAGGATTAACTACGATGGAAGAAAGACATGCAGCAGGAGTTGTGCCGGAGTCAAGACAATGATCACATTGGGAGTTCGAGAGTTCGACGGAAGTTCGGACAGTCGTCGGAGGTTCTACGGGAACAAATCCGAGAAGCCCATGAGCTTGCCAAAGAAGCTCATCAGAACTCGCCAAGTGGATCATCGCAAGTCCGCAGGAGCATCACCGAGGGTTCATCGGATGATCGATGGAAGTTCGCCGGAAACTCGCCGGAAGAAGCGATTGATGCACCGGGGCAAGCTGCGGAAATTGTCTTAGGATTTATTATAGTTAGCATAATGATTAAGTTGGAAATGAGAGGTGATCCCATTAGCTTAATCTTGGGACAATTGGGCCCCTGAAAAACTCAAATTGTGCCGAATGGATCTACCCATTCGGACCCTGATTGCTGTGGGAGGTGCAACCACCCAAGCCAGGAGGTAGCACTGCCTGGGCTAAGTCTCCCAAGGAGACTGGGCAGTGCAACCGCCCCAGCTAGGAGGTAGCATCGCCTGGGCTCAGTCTCCGAGCGAGACTGGGCGGTGCAACCGCCCCTGACAGGAGGTAGCACCGCCTGAGCTCAGTCTTCGAGCTCTGCCAGGCGGTGCAACCGTCCTAGTCAGGAGGTGCAACCGCCTGAGCTCGGTCTTCGAGCTCTGGTAGGCGGTGCAACCGCCCCTGACAGAGGTGGCACCGCCTAGAGGCTCAGTCTTCGAGCTCTGCTAGGCGGTGCAACGGCTCCAGTCAGGAGGTGTAACTGCCTGATCCCGGAATTCCGGGAATTGATAGTTTTGAGCTCCAAATTTGAACTAGGTTGGGGCCTATAAATACCCCACCCATTCAGCACTGAAAGAGCATAGATATACACCGAAATCTTGATCTTTTTCTATGATTCTTAGAGCTCAAAATTGTTGTAAAGGCCAAAAGTTCTTCTCCCTCTTTTCTTCCAAGTTCTGAGTTGTAAAGAGAGGAGAGAAAATTTCTGTAAGGGTTGTCTCCTAAGCCCGTCAAAAGGAGTGAAACTGTAAAAGGGTGGTTGGCCTTCGCCTATTGAAGGAAGGCCTCTAGTTGACGTCGGTGACCTCGTCGGTGGAGGAAGCCAAAAGTGGAGTAGGTCAAGATTGACCGAACCACTCTAAATCTCGGTTTGCATTTACTTTGAGCATATTATCTTTACTGCAAACCTCCTTTGAAGCTTACTGCTTTCTGCGCATATACGGTCGGGTTTCAAGCTTTGCACTTTCCGAATTAGCGTTTAGACGTAAATCAGCTTTTTCGTACGATCATCATATTTCAGATTACGTTTACATTTTGATTTTTACCATAACTGCAAACTGCCTTTATACCCTTGCTTAAATAGCATCTCGCCTAATCAAGTGATTTACGAATCAGCATTTTGACGTAAATCAGTTTCTTCGTATGAACGTCGTATTTCAGTTTGCGCTTATATTCTCGTTTTCATCATAACTGCAAACTGACTTCATAGATTGACTTTAACATCATCTTGCTTGATCTTAAGTTAAAGTAATCTTAGAATCGGCTTTCAAATAGAAATCGTTTTTATCGTTCGAACGTAGTTTCGTTTTAATCGCAGAAAGTTTTCTACTGCACTAATTCACCCCCCCCCCCCCTCTTAGTGCTCTTGATCCTAACAATTGATATCAGAGCCCGGTTTTTCTCATTTCGGATTTACGCCCGAGAGAAATGGCTCTTCATGGCTTTCAAGAGGGCTTTTCGGTCTTTCGTCCACCGTTGTTTAACGGATTGGACTACACTTATTGGAAAACTCGAATGAGAGTTTTCTTGATTTCTATGAATTTAGATTTATGGAATATCATTGAAAATAGTTTTCAACTTCCCTCTAAACCGATGAACGAATGGTCGGATTTGGAGAAGAAGTATTTTTCTTTAAACGCAAAGGCTATGAATGCCTTATTTTGTGCTGTGGATAAAAATGAGTTCAATCGGATTTCTACGTGCGAAACGGCTTTTGACATTTGGCGAACACTTGAAATCACGCACGAGGGAACTAGTAGAGTCAAAGACTTGAAAGTTAACTTTTTATTGCATGATTTTGAGCTTTTTCGAATGCAACTAAGCGAGACTATAGGTGACATGTACACTCGTTTCACGGATGTCGTCAATAGTTTAAGAGCTCTTGGAAAATATTTTTCGGATTTTGAACTCGTAAACAAGATTTTGCGTTCTCTTTCTAAGAAGTGGGATTCAAAAGTAACTGCAATACAAGAAGCTAAAAACCTAAACAACTTACCACTTGAAGAACTAATTGGTTCGTTGATGACATATGAAATGGTGCATAATGCACATGATAAAAATGTTGAACACAATCACCTTCCAAAGAACAGGAAGGATTTGGAACTCTGGACAAATGAATGCCACTTGAGCGTTGACTCAAGTGATAAGGACAATGATGAACTTGAACTTCGTACACTAAATCTTAATAAGTTTATTAAACAAAAATCTAAAATAAACAATGAACTTGAACGAAGGAAGAGGCCAAAGAAGAGGAAGGCAACCAAGGATGAATCAAGAACTTCCAAAGGTGAAACGGCGAATTGGGCTTTGACGGGTTTCAACTACAAGGTAAGTAACTCAACTCTCTTGAATTATTTCGAAATTACATGATGCTCTTCATAATACATTTTCTTTTTAATATAGAATTAATTTTCTTGAAAATTACATGTTAAAAAAAAATATATATATATATATGATGAAAATGCAAAATTTATGATTATGCTAGTAATTTTGAAAATAATCATGAAAAATACATATTTTATGATAAACAAACAGAATGATTTTGATTGAAAACATGAAATCATGCTTGATGATATAATGATGTTTTGATATCATGATTTTATTCTATGCATGAGATTTTAAAAATCGTGTTTATTGGTTTTATAATTATGGATGATGAATCTTGCGATTTTCGATTTTCACGGTAATGAAAGTGCCTTATTGATCTTTGTCGTAATAAAACTTGCACTTTCGATTTTAAAACATGCTACATGTTTGGCATAGATGAAATAAAATCATATGAACTAAAACAACTAAAAAGAGAAAAGTATTTTTCTTGAAAATTTATTTTCTCTACCGTATTGACTTTTTCACTAAGAGATCAATAAAATTATCTATGCCATTTTGAATCTCTTGAAAGTAATGTTGAGATTTTGATGATGTGTTCTTATAGAAATTTATTGAAATGAATCGTGATTTCTTGGAATTATAACTTGAGAATTCTTTTTATAAATCAAAATAACTAACTGTGATTCTTTCTTTTTCCTATTTGAGTTATCTTCAAAGAATCATAATAGGTCTCTTAATATTCATAATTTGTCTACATGATTCGTAAATCTCATTACCAACTCTTCTTGATATTCCTTATGTGATGATATGAATACATGAGATATTCATTAATTTGTTTTGATGTATACAAATAAAAAGTTATGATTATGCATGGTAAGATATAATTTGACAAAATTGATACCATCATGATATGAAGCATTTATTATTTGCAATGATGTGATGTATTGCATATGATGTGATGTATTGCATATGATGTAAATCATGATTTAAAATGCTATGAGTTGTTACTAAAATGATGTATGTTGATTTAATGTTATGAATACTCTAAATGATGAATGTTTGGTATCATGATTAAAATATTGATAAATAGTTAAAAATTTAAGTATCATGTATGATATGCTCATAATATTGATTGATTTATTCAGTATCATGCATGAATGAAATATAAGGTTTTTGAAATTATGCATGTTCGAATTTGAAAATATAATGATGCACAAATAAGATTGAAACCTTCCCTTGTCATGATTTAGAAATTAATGTAAAGGGTCTTCCCTTCTCTTTCCCAATGACATAGGAGGAGAAAGAGTTGCTAATGTGCATATCTCAAAGAGAAAATTGCTAGCTTTCGTGTCTTAAAACGTTGAAAATTTTTGCTAGCTTGTATATTGTAAACTTGCTATCGTACTATCATGATGATGAGCATGTCTTATCTTCATGATTGTATTTGAAAATCAATAGCACAACCTTGTCCGAATGCATGAAAGTGTTAATTTCATTTTCGGATTCTTTTAACTATTGGCATCCTAACAATTGGATTTTCGAATTATCCTCTTCCATACTTTATAAGCATATGTCATATTAAGTTTAACTCATATCATTAATTTTTGACATATGGAATTAATTAGCAAATACATCTCTTATACACTTATCATGTGAACAATATTTTGTTTTGAGAAATGGATTTGATGAAATGATTCCTGCTTATAAATTCCTTCTTGAAAAAGGAAGTCATTTTTACGTACAAGGATTTGATACATATCTTGATACTTGTAAAAATGAAGCATGCTTTAATATTTTATCGATTTTAACTTCATTCGAATAAGCTCAGAAATAGCTTTCCTCCGTCATGCAAAAAGAAAATAACAAATAAAATGGAAGAAGTTTTCAAAGCTATCTCCATGTCATGTTTTCCTTGAAATGTTTGAATATTTGATATCTTATCACTTTTTGTTGAAAAATGACATGAACCTGTTTATGGCATCGCACTTATATTTAAAATTTGTTTATATCGTTCTCCTTTTTGTTGACGACAAAGGGGGAGAAATATATGAATTGATGCTATGAACACTGATGCTATGATTGCCAAATTTGCATTATGCCATGTCTGCATCATGTGTTAAGATGTCAAGAACTTGCATCGTAATTTTACGCATTGATATCTTACCATGTGATGAAATGCTACAATTGATAAATGTTAGGATCGGAGCGGCACTAAGAGGGGGGGTGAATTAGTGCAGCGGATTAAAACGTTGGTTTCTACAAATCTTTCGTACGATAAAAATCGGAATCGGAAGTGCTTAACTTGAAAGCGTATTCGCAAAGTTGTTCAGCAAAGGTAATGACGAAATAAAGCAAGTAAGAAGGTTTGCAGTAATGTAAATAGCAGTAATGAAATGCAAACTAGAGATTATGCCGTTTTTGAAGTGGTTCGGTCAAGTGACCTACATCCACTTACGAGGCCCCTCTTTGATGAGGCTCCCATCTTCCACTAGCAAATCTCTTGAAAGGGAAGGGTGAATACCCCTCTTACAACTCTTTTACAAGCGGTTCACTCTCTTACAGATTTTCAGCAAGAAAGAAGGAGGTGAACACTAGCAAATTGAAAACAAGACTAGCTAAGACTTTTCTAAGGCCTTTCTCTTAAACAATTGCTGCTCAAAAAGTTGTAATCTCAGCTGAGATTTGAGGGGTATTTATAGGCCTCAAGAGGATTCAAATTTGGGCTCCAAATTTGAATTCTCGTTGGGTTCCCGATGCTGGCGGTGCCACCGCCTGTCAGTTTCTGACACTGACAGTGGCTGGCGGTGCCACCGCCCAGTCTAGGTGGTGCCACCGCCTAGGCCAATTCAGCTCACTGGTTGGGCTCCAAACTTGGCCCAAATCAGTCTGAACTCGGGCCCAATTGGCCCCTACTTGGGTTATAAGATTAACACCTAATCCTAACCCTAATTAACGTGCTAACTACGAATTTAAAGACATTTTCTAAGCTATTACAAAGTTTATAAGTCAAGACTTCTTCCGACGAGCTTCCGACGAACTTCCGACGGTCTTCCGATAAACTCTCAGAAACCATTCTGCGGACTCCCCGCAAGCTCCTAGACTTCACGATTTGATCTTGGTGAGTTCCAACGAGCTTCTTTGGCAAGCTCCGATCTTTCTCGGCGAGCTCCGCGAACTTCCAATGAACCTTCTGGTGAGCTTCCGAAAAACCCTTTGGCAAGCTCCCTACTCATTCTCGGCTAGTTCCGGCAGCATTCTCGACGAACCTTCGGACTTCCGTTGAACTCTCGAACTCGCAACATATCCTTTGCACTTGACTCTGACACTTTGTTTCGCTTTATGTCTTCATCATTATCATAGTTAATCCTGCACACATAAGCCAAAACTCTACTCTGATCTAGACAATTATTACAACGCGAATTGACATTCTGGTGCCCGGCACGTTATTGGTTAGCGCTTCGTCCAATTCTTCAGCGCATCGTCCTCTCTTGCGGCTTGTTGCCCAATCGACAGTTGACCTCCACAACCCCGATATCCTTGGTGCAATTTCGCTCTCTTTGGCCCGATGCCCGACGTCCGAAGCCTTCTGCCATCCAATATCCTAACGTGATCTCCTTCGGCGCAATGTCAATTCCTCCTGCGTTAACTGTCTAATCCTGATCGAGTAGACCTGCATAACTCAAAATGCAGTTTAAATTATAAACACATATCAAGTGGTTTCATCATCAAAATACGAGATTCAACAATCTCCCCCCTTTTGATGATGACAACCACTTGATGACGGAGTTAAACTTAACTCCCGGAGTTTAAACAAACTCCCCCTATCAATATGCCATATTGATAGAACCTTGAATTCAAACAGAATTCAAGTCATTGTAATATTCATCATGAATACTTGCAACACATTATCATGAACATATGCATAAAACTTATGCATCACATGTCATGTCATCAACATACTTCTCCCCCTTTGTCATCAACAAAAAGGAGAAGTACCACAATCAAGTGTTTGTTATATGGGTTCAACTCATTGCATGAAAAACATAATGTTAAATTTTTATCATCATGCAATCTAGTAATTTTGCAACATTTTAGAACTTGCAAGCTAGCAATTTAGAGATGTTCAAGAAAGCAACTCTTGCTTTTTGAAATATGCAAGTTTTATAAGCTAGCAAATTCAAATATATGCAAGTTGGTATATTTGCTTTTCTTGAGATAAGCACGATAGCACATTTTTGTATTTTCTTGATGTTTCAAGCTAGCAATTCTCGGTAATGTTCAAGATAGCAATTTCTTCTCTTTTGAGAAGTGCAATTTTTGCTTTCTTCTTGAATTGTGCAAACTGGCTATCTCCCCCTTAGTCATTGTCAAAAAGAAGGGAAGACTCTTTACATCAATTATGACAAAGGTAAGTATCAATATTATTTGTGCATCATTATATTTTTAATTTAAAACATGCACTATTTGAAAAACCTTATATTTCATTCAGATACGATATTGAATAAATCAATCAACATTATGAGAATATCATACATGATACTAAATTTTTTTACTATTTGTCAACATTTTGATCATGATACCAAACATTCATCATTTAGAGTATTCATGATATAAAACATTAAATCAATATTTATAATACATCATTTTAGCAACAACTCATAGTATTTTAAATCATGATTTACAACATATGTAATACATCACATCATAATTAGAAAGCACAAGTATTGCATACATCATTGCGAATCATAAATGTTTCATATCATGATGGTATCAATTTGTTAAATTATATCCTACCATGCATGATCAAAACTTCTCCCCATTTGTATTTCATGCATAATTTTACTTCGTCACATTAGGAGTATCAAGAGGAATTAATTGGGTGATGAGATAAATATTTCACGAATACTTGGAATTGTATAAAAAAAAATCATATCATAAGTGTTTCATACATTCATATCATCACATGAAGAAATATAAACAAAAATTAGTGATGAGATATTACTTCATGAATATAATAAAATTCATATAGCATATCATGGTTTATTAGAATTAGTCTTCCTTTTGGTGAATAGCAAAAAGAATAGTAGGAGAGCAAGATCTCAATTCATGCACATCAAATATTCAATCATCAAAATCATGATTCATCTAGAAAATTCTCCTCTTTAAATATTCAAATCATGATGAACATTCTTGGTTTACATAAAGTTTCAAAATATAATTATCAAGATCATGAATACTAAAAGACTATGAAACATTTTGACAAATCTCCTTTTAAATAGAAAACAATGTTGATTCATAAAGAATTTCATATTATAAATTTCAAGAGATCAAGATCGTGATTTCGATAAAAAATTATTCAAATTTAAATCATCAAAATCATTAACAAAATCCAAGAGATTCACAAAGATGATACAAATAGATTCATCAAAATCAATAAGATTGAGCAAAATAATTTTCAAGAATGTTTTCCTCTTTTCGATTGTTTCAAAACATATGATTTTGTTTCATTTATGCCTAATAAAAACATGTATCATGTCTAAAACCAAAAGAGTAAGATTTATTACAACAAAGATCAATAAGGTACTTTCATTATGATAAAAATCAATAATCCATAAATCGTAAGATTCATCATGCATAATTTCAAAATTTATTAAGCATGATCAATATACATGACACTAAAACATGATTTCAAAATGTTTAATTTTTTATTACACAATTTCATCATTATGCATCATTATATATAACTTTACAATATCATGCATAAAATCATCAAATAATAGTATTAAAATATTAATATTTTCATTACAACTTTATGCATCGTTAAGTATACAATTGTCAAGCATGACACTTCACTATTTCCTATAAGCATGCCTATTTTATTTATGTCAAATCAAAACATACATTATTTTTTAAAGCCACTTTTATGTCAAATCAAAAAATACATCATTAAGCATCATCATTAAGCATTACTTCAAATCAAACATGATTTTATTTATTTATAAAATATTTATCATGATAGAGCATATAAGCCAAAGAAACTATTAAACATAAAGCATATTCATCAATAATGGTTTCATTGAGTATAAAGTATTTTCAATCAAAATCATTTGTTATTTGTTGTAGTCAAACATTTTTCTTTTTAGGTGAATCTATTTTTTTTCATGCTTAGTTTGCATACAAAAGTTGTGCCTCATTTTCGAAAGCAACTTTCATCATGGTATAAATTGATAATTCATAAATCGTAAAAGATCATTATTAAAATCATCAATAATTAATAAACTATAAATTACCCAAAACTCATCATCATCATGCATAGCCTCAAAAAATAAATTTATTAGGCATGATATCATATTTCATAAGGTATTTTTAATCAAAATCATTTTGTTTATCATAAACATATAATTTTCATGAATTTCAAAATTACTAGAATGATAAGCATGATTTCTAATTTTTTATTTTCATGTAATTTTTAACAAAATTAATCCTAAACTAAATTAAAAATAACTCATGAAAAGTATTATGTAATTTTAAAATAATTCAAGAGAGTTGAGTTACTTACCTTGTAGTCAAAGCTCGTCAAAGCCCAATTCGTCGTTTCACCTTTGGAAGTTTTTGATTCATCCTTGGTTGCCTTCCTCTTCTTTGGCCTCGTCCTCCGTTTAAGTTCATTGTTTATTTTAGATTTTTGTTTAATAAACTTATTAAGATTTAGTGTTCGAAGTTCAAGTTCATCATTGTCCTCATCACTTGAGTCATCGCTCAAGTGGTATTCATTTGTCCGGAATTTCAAATCCTTCCTATTCTTTGGAAGGTGGTTCAAGTGTTCATCGTGTTCATCAACATTGCACACCATTTCATATGTCATCAATGAGCCAATTAGTTCTTCAAGTGGAAAAATATTTAAATCTTTTGTTTCTTGTATTGCGGTTATTTTAGGATCCCACCTTTTTGGAAGGGATCTTAAGATCTTGCTTATAAGATCAAAATTCGAAAAATATTTACCAAGAACTCTTAGATTATTGACGACATCCGTGAAACGGGTGTACATGTCGCCTATAGTCTCGCTTGGTTGCATTTGAAAAAGCTCAAAATTGTGCAACAAAATGTATACTTTCGAGTCTTTGACTCTACTAGTTCCCTTGTGTCTGATTTCAAGTGTTCGCCAAATATCAAAAGCCGTTTCGCACATAGAAATCCGATTGAACTCATTTTTGTCCAAAGCACAAAATAAGGCATTCATAGCCTTTGCGTTTAAAGAAAAATACTTCTTCTCTAAATCCGACCATTCGTTCATCGGTTTAGAAGAAAGTTGAAAACTGTTTTCAACGATATTCCATAAATCCAAATTCATAGAAATCAAGAAAACTCTCATTCGAGTTTTCCAATAAGTGTAGTCCAATCCGTTAAACAACGGTGGACGAACAACCGATAAACCCTCTTGAAAGCCATGAAGAGCCATTTCTCTCAAATGTAAATCCGAAATAAGAAATACCGGGCTCTGATACCAATTGTTAGGATCGGAGCGGCACTAAGAGGGGGGGGTGAATTAGTGCAGCGGATTAAAACGTTGGTTTCAACAAATCTTTCGTACGATAAAAATCGGAATCGGAAGTGCTTAACTTGAAAGCGTATTCGAAAAGTTATACAACAAAGGTAATGATGAAATAAAGCAACTAAGAAGGTTTGCAGCAATGTAAATAGTAGTAATGAAATGCAAACCAGAGATTACGCCGTTTTTGAAGTGGTTCGGTCAAGTGACCTACATCCACTTGCGAGGCCCCTCTTCGATGAGGCTCCCACCTTCCACTAGCAAATCTCTTGAAAGGGAAGGGTGAATACCCGTCTTACAACTCTTTCACAAGCAGTTCACTCTCTTACAGATTTTTAGCAAGAAAGAAGGAGGTGAAAACTAGCAAATTAAAAACAAGACTAGCTAAGACTTTTCTAAGGCCTTTCTCTTAAATAATTGCTGCTCAAAAAGTTGTAATCTCAGTTGAGAATTAAGGGGTATTTATAGGCCTCAAGAGGATTCAAATTTGGGCTCCAAATTCGGTTCTACAAATGAATCTCTATGTAAGTCATTTGATAAAAGTATAAGTCTTGAATTTAAAATAAGTTTGATAAGAGAATTAACTTTCCTTTTAGGCTTATAAATCAAACAACTAAGTAATGGTATTTTTCTTAGTCAAACAAAATATACTTTAGAGTTGCTAAAAAAGTTTAATATGGATAGCTCCAAGGCTATCAACACTCCTATGAGCACCTCCACTAAGTTAGACATTGATGAAAATGGAGAAAGTTTTGATAAAAAAACTTATAGGGGTATGATAGGAAGTTTACTATATCTCACAGTAATTAGATCGGATATCATGTTTAGTGTAGGACTTTGTGCTATGTTTCAATCTAATCCTAAGATATCACATCTTAAAGCAGTTAAGAGAATACTTAGATATCTTAAAGGAACCATAAATCTAGGATTATGGTATCTAAAATCTGATAACCTTGAGCTATTTGCTTATGCTGATATGGATTTTGTTGGATGTAGATTAGATAGAAAAAGCATATTCGGAACATATCAATTTTTAGGACACGCACTTGTTTCTTGGTCTTCCAAGAAACAAAATTCGGTTGCACTATCTATAACCGAAGCCGAGTACATTGCATATTGTGCATAAGTTGTGTGGATGAAAAATACTTTAGAAGATTATAAGATTCATCTTAAAAACATTCCCATAAAATGTGATAACACAAGTGCAACATATTTAACAAAAAATCCCATTCAACATTCTAGAACTAAACATATTGATATTAGACATCACTTTATACGAGATCATGTTAATAATCATGACATAATCTTAGAGTATCTTGATACAAAACATCAATTAGCCGATATTTTTACAAAGCCCTTAAGTGAAGAATAATTTGATTTTATTAGAAGAGAATTAGGAATGTTAAGTTGTCCGAATGCATGAATTTGTTAAATTTTATTTTCGGACTTTCTTAATTCTTTGGATCACTCACTTAAATTCTGTGCTGATAATTTTATGATGCGAACTTTACATGATGATAAGGTTGTGTGCTTCAATAAATTGTTTACTTTGATGTTGGAATTTTGTTCTTTGATGCTGAAAGTTTCTATGATGTTGTGATCTCTTTAAATGATGAGCATGTTATCATACAATAATGCAATTGTTGAATCTCGAATTTTGATGATGAAACTAATCAATATGTGTTTATGTTTTAATCTACGTTTTGAGTGATGCAAGATGCTTCAATCATGATAAGACAATTAAAGCAAGAAAATCATGTTGGGCTGGAGGAATATATTAGAAGATTGGACGTCAGGTCGGTGGATCGGTAGACGTATCGACAGAAGGCTTCAAGGTGTGGATTTGGGCATCGGGCCAAGAAGAGCGAATATTGCGCCAAGGATATTGGAGTTGCAGAGTCAACTGGCCGGTTGGGCAATAGGCCGTAGGAGAGGATGATGCGCCGAAGAATCAAACGAAGCATCGAGAGACCAATGACATGTCGGACAACTTGATTAAATGCTTAGGATTAATTGTCTAGATCAAAGTATGTTTTACATATGTAGGATTAACTATGATAGCATGAAGACATAAAGCAAGTTTACTGGAGTCAAGTTCAATGAGTGTTCGAGAGTCCACCGAAAGTCCGAAGAATCATCGGAAGTGCTGTCAGAACCAATCGAGAAAGAATCGGGGACTTGCCGAAGTTTTTGGAAGTCCGCCGGAAAGATCGTTGGAGGTTCGTGGAGATCATCGAGAAGATTCAGATACTTGCCAAAGACTCGTTGAACTCGCCACAAGACCGGGAGCCTACTGAGAGTCCACCGGAAGAAAACCGAGGGTGTATCGGAAGTTCATCAAAAGTTCATTGGAAAGCTCGCTGGAAGGAAACTCGACGTTACCGGTTAAAAACCCGCTTAGGACTATGTCTTAATTTCATAGTTTGTATGTAATTAGGGTTAGTATTAATAGTTAATCCTATAACCTAGTTAGGGGCCAACTGAGCCATAATATAGACTGGTTTGGGCCAAATTAGGAGCACAACCAATAACCCATAAGGTCGGGCGGTGGCATCGCCCAGAACCTGAAAGGTCAGGCGGTGTGTTAGGACTTTAGCTAAGAGAGTCCTAATAGAAAGGGACATTCATGTAAAACTTACCTAAGCCGGCCCCTATTAAAGAGGTGAAGAGGCCGGCTAGGGTTAGGTGGTTGTTTTTTAGAGAAGAATTAGAAGTTGTAAAGGAATATGAGTCTTGAGTAGGAGTCCTATTAGGAGTTAGGGTTTAGAAGCCCTATAAATAGCCTTGTATTCCTTCTCTTTTCATAAGCAATAGATGAATATTTTTTGTAGCCTTTGAGCAGCAACTTGGAGGGAGGAACCCATATAGAGTTACAAGAAGGCCGATCCCCTAAAGAGATCAACCCCAAGTTTAGAATCTATAAGGGTTCTAACACCTGGTATTAGAGCAGCATTCTTGGTATCTCGCTGCCCTTCCACAGCCATCCATCAACCCTCCACAGCCGCCCAAAGCAATTCCCACAATTACTTGAAAGATTGTCGCCAAATTCCGCCGTCATCTCCACCACCGCGGATCATCCTTTGATCTCCCCATGAATTGCTATAGGTTCTGGCTTCCTACCTTACTTATGCTGCAATTTAGTTATCCTTATTCGAAAATCCAAAAAAAAAAATTTGTTCCAAAATTGCTGCATAAATTTTTCGTCGCAATGTTTTCATCTCTATGACGAAAGATACATTGCAAAATTCCAACCGCATAGCTCAGATTGTTTGATCTTGCTACTATATTTTTTCTATCCAAATATTTACAAAATTTTTATGACAGTTTTAACACTTTCTAACAGTAGATTTCCCTTTGGTTTTGTCAAAAAATTCTCAATATAAACCATTGATCTTTTACATCTAATCTGCTATACTTGAAAATCTGTACTGTAAAATTTCAGCCACATAGCACTGCTTGTTTGATCTTAATATTACGTTTTTCTATCCAAATCTCTATGAAATTTTTACAATAGCTTTGACACTTCCTAACAGTTGATTTTCCTTTGGTTTCATTGAAAAGTTCTTAATATAAGCTACTGATCTTTTATGTCCAATCTGCTACACTTGAAAATTTATGATGCAGAAAATTTTAGCCGCATATTGTTGCCTTAACCCATCTATTTGCAATCTTTTTTGAGTGAAATTTATTATATACTTCATAGATCATCTTGGCTTCCATCTAAGATTGATCTATTGAGGAATTCCTCTCAAAAAACGATTTTGTGTTGCTGCAAATTTTCATCTCAAACCGTTGAAATTTTTTGACGAGAATTCTGCTATCGTAGCTTGCACCAATTTCCTTGCTGTTATACTGCCAAAATTTTCTTGATTAAATTAGACATCCTTGCTGTCATATAAACTATGATTTTTCTATCAATTCCCTCCTCAAATCTCTTAAGTTTTTGCTGGAAATTTCATCAAGAAACTATTGTTTCTTCGACGACAATTCTGCTCTTAAAAGACAGCATGTACTTGCAGCAACTTCCACTGATTTCTATCAAACCTTTGCTGCCATCTACCATAGATCCAAAACTTTCATCCACAGCCCTAAAACTTCACTAAACCACACCCTTAAACTGCACCCATAACAGCCACAAAACATACCTAAACCGCAGCCTACATCCACCAATCCACCAACCCTTTCAACCATCACTTCTCTCAACCTATACATGTCTTTAACCTGACAACAAACGAGAGATCTTAACATCACAGATTTGGAGGCATATACTATGGCATCTGAGGAGGTAATCAATGCTAAATTCAAAGCTTTCGAGGCACGAATGAAGGATAAGATTCGTATGCTCTTTACCGAACTCAGATTGGGCCGACCAGTAAGCCCGAAGAAATCACATCAAGAAGAGAGCTTTGCCTAATCGCACCAAGCCTGAAGAGATGACTTCCAAGGGAGGGAAGGCTCTATGACCGACCCCAACTATCCATGCATGAGGGTGGACTTCCCTAGATGGGAAGAAAGAGATCCAATTAGTTGGATCTCACGTGCGGAGTAATATTTTCGGTGCCACAAAACCACGGACGCATCTATGGTGAAAATTACAGCTATACATCTTGAAAGGGATGCCATATAGTGGTTTTACTGGTTTGAATACACTTATGAAGTCCTTTCATGGTGATAATTCAAAGAAGTACTGCTGATCCGCTTTGGACCAACCGATTACGAGAATATTGATGAACTAGTAAAGATCTGACAAACCTCCATCATTCAAGAGTACCAAACCAGATTTGAAAGGTTAGCTAATCAAACTCATAATTGGTCTCAAAAACAACTATTGGGGACCTTCATTGAGGGCTTAAAGCCAGAGATCCAGGGAGAAGTTAAAGCGCGACAATCCTACACGCTTATGGCAGCCATCTCTTTCGCACGACATCAAGAGGAGCGATTGAACCATGAAGCTCGGAGGACTAGGGTCGCTCCTCAACCAGCAATATCGAAGCCCTCAGCCCTCCCTACTATTGACTGAGTCCCTGCACCAAAAAGGTTGACAAGAGAAGAGCTTCAAGAGCGATATGCGAAGGGGTTATGTTGGCATTACGATGAGCCGTGGAGCTGTGAGCATCGCTGTAGTAAAGGGAGACTTCTTATGATTGAACCAGTAGAAGAAGAGGTCATTAAACATCTAGAAGAGAGCCTTAAATATGAAGAAGAAGATACAGAAGAAAATCCACAACCGACTGAAGTTACGGTACATCCACTAGCCAGCTACTCAAACCCACAAACGATGAAAGTTGGAGGCCTTCTCAAACAACAACCGATCACTGTTGTCATCGACACGAGTAGCACTAATTACTTCCTAAACAGTAAGGTTGCTATCCGGATGGCCTTATCTAGCAAGAATTGCAATAGGTTTGACGTTAAGGTCGCCGATGGATGGATTTTGAAGTATGATCGTAGGCGTCAGCGGGTGAAACTGTTGCTGCAAGACTAAGAGATAATTGCATATTTCTTCCTCCCTCTTGATGATCATGAGGCCATGCTTAGAATTAAATGGTTGACAACATTAGGTGATGTTTCTTGGAATATTACGCAACTAATTACGAAATTTTACAGTAAGGAGAAACAGGTGATACCGCACGGGAAACGTGGGGGCGACGTAACGACGATTTGCACACAATAAATGGAGAAGGTTTTGCATAAAGCATGCAGTAGCTTTTTAGTACAACTTAAGCAGCAAACTAAGGGAGAGCCAATAGAATTTGAAGATCCAAACCTACTTCCTTTGCTTACTGAATTTTTAGATATATTTGATGAACCGCACAACCTACCTCTTACCCGTCGGTATGATTATTATATAACGATTTTTTCAAGAAAACCTCCAGCAAATACTCGGCCATATCAGTATCTATATCTCCAGAAGGATGAAATAGAAAGGATTGTAAAAGAGATGCTTGAAACAGGAGTTATTCAGCCAAGTTGCAGCCTCTACTCTTCATCGGTGCTACTTTTACGCATGAAGGATGGAACATGGCGAATATGTGTTGATCACCGAGCTCTTAATGGCATAACCATCAAGGATAAATACCCTATTCCAGTAGTAGATAAATTTCTAGATGAAAGTGAGTACAAATCTTTAGAAAGTTGGACCTTTGATCCGGGTATCATCAAATACGAGTGTGCGAAAAAGACATACCGAAAATCACTTTTCGAACACACAACGGCCACTACAAATTTTTGCTTTCTTCAACAAAAGGTGGAATATATTGGGCATATGTTAGAACCCTTGCAGATTCTAAACTTGGGGTTGATCTTTTTAGGGGATCGGCCTCCTTGGAACTTTATAAGGGTTCCTCGGTCCAAGTTGCTGCTCAAAGGCTGCAGAAAAGATTCATCTATTGTTTATCAAAAGAGGAGGAATATATGACTAATTATAGGGCTTCTAAACCCTAACTCATAATAGGACTCCTACTCAAGACTCCTACTTCTAACTAACTCATAATAGGACTCCTACTCAAGACTCCTATTCCTTTACAACTCCTTATTCTTCTCTAAGAAACAACCTCCTAACCCTAGCCGGCCTCTTCACCTCTTTAATAGGGGTCGGCTTAGGTAGTTTTTACATGAATATCCCTCTCAATTAGGACTCTCCAAGCTAGAGTCCTAACAGACCCGCCCTCTTCAAATCAGCCTTGTCCTCGAAGCTGATAATTCTTGAATTCTAGGAATTTGATCTTCAAGTCGTCATAGTTCTCCCAAGTGGAATCTTCTATTGGTAGGTTCGCCCACTGTATTAGCACTTCATTAGTGGGTTGTCATCATCGAGTCATGATCCATCAATCAATAATGACACTTGGTTGGGTCTGGAGTTCTCCTTGGGTAGTTTTATTTGGTAGGTGGCATTGGGCTGTCTCCAAGCACCTATTTACAACTTTCGTCTGGCCATCGGTTTGTGGGTGATATGCTATACTCTTTTTCAATTTAATACCCTACATATGAAATAACTTTGTCCAAAATCTGTTTATAAAGGTGCAAGTAGAATTTGTCATAAGCATAATGATCTCTTATAGTGTAATTCTTTTGAGTCCCAATTGTAATGAGCCATAGAGCTTGATACTTCCTCCAATTTTTTTATGATCTTACTGGTCTCCGAATCTTCTTGTCATTCCATCTTAGTATCCTCAAGGAAGTCACTAGTCAAAAGTGAAATGACCAAAAATTCAGCTTGCTTAGGTAGTCGTAAAAGCGCATCTGCAACAACATTCTCTTTCCCCTTTTTGTAAGTTATTTCATAATCATATCCAAGAACCTTTGTTACCCATTTTTGCTGCTTGGGTGAAGATATCTTCTGCTCCAAGTGATATTTTAGGCTTTTATGGTCGGTCTTGATTTGAAAGCATCGCCTGATCAAGTACGATCTCCACCTCGTTGCTGCGTGCACAATGGCGAGCATCTCCTTATCATTAGTTAACATATTTTGTTATGGGGGAGACAATACCTTGCTAATGTATGTGAGTGGTTGACCATCTTGCATGAGAACGTCTCCCATTCTGTCTCCAGATGCATCGACCTCAATGATGAAGGGTCGGTTGAAATCTAGTAGCGCTAGCATCGGCGTCGTCGTTATGGCTGTCTTAAGTTTGTCGAAGGCAGTGGAGGCTATGTCTGACCATTGGAAGACATCTTTTTCTAATAAGAAAGTAAGTGGTGCACTGTTCTTTCCATAGTTTTTCACGAACTTACGGTAGTAGCCTGTTAAACCCAGAAAGCAATGTAGCAATTTTATGTTCCTCGGGGTAGGCCAGTTTTGCATTGCTTCAATTATGAAGGGGTCCACCATCACACCTTCCTCTGATATGATATGCCCAAGATATTCCACCTTTTATTGAAGAAAGTAAAAATTCGTAGTGGCCATTGTGTGTTCGAAAGGCGATTTTCAGTATGACTTCTTCGTACACTCGTATTTGGTAATACTCGGATCGAAGGTCTAGCTTTATGAAGATTTGTACTCCCTTTCATCTAGCAGTTCATTTGCTATTAGAAGAGGGTAATTGCCCTTGACAGTTATGCCATTGAGAGCTCGGTAATCAATACATAATCGCTTTGTTCCGTCCTTCTTTCGTACGAGGAGCACTGGTGAAGAGTAGGGGCTGCAACTTGGCCAAATAACTCCTATTTCGAGCATCTCTTTTACAATCATTTCTATTTCATCCTTCTGGAGATGTGGATACTAATATGGCTGAGTATTTGTTGGAGATTTACCTCGAAGAATCGTTATACAATGATCATGTCGATGGGTAAAAGGTAGGTTGCGCGGTTCGTCAAATATATCTAAAAATCCAGTAAGAAAAGGAAGTAGATTTGGATCTTCAAATTCTGTTGGCTCTCTCTTAGTTTGCTGCTCAAGTTGTACCAAAAAGCCGCTATATACTTTATGCAAAACCTTCTCCATTTGTTGTGTGCAAATCGTCGTTACATCGCCCCTATATTTCGATTGGTTGTCATCATCAAAAAGGGGGAGATTATTGAATCTCGAATTTTGATGATGAAACCAATCAATATGTGTTTATGTTTTAATCTATGTTTTGGGTAATACAGGATGCTTTGATCAGGATGAGACAATTAAAGCAGGAAAATCATGTTGGGCTGGAGGAATATGTTAGAAGATTGGACATCGGGCCGGTGGATCGGTCGATGTATCGACAGAAGGCTTCGGGCCATGGATTTGGGCATCGGGCCAAGAAGAGCGAACATTGCGCCAAGGATATCAGAATTGCAGAGTCAATTAGCTGATTGGGCAATAGGCCATAGGAGAGGACGATGCGCCGAAGAATCAAATGAAGCGTCGAGGGACCAATGACATGTCAGACAACTTAATTAGATGCTTAGGATTAATTGTCTAGATCGAATTGTGTTTTATATGCTAGTCATAGGTGCCCAGCAAGCCAATCACGTGAGTGATGGCACGTGTGACTTAATATAGAATCTTTTTGCTTATTATATTTTGGCATATATCACTTTATAACTATTGCATAAATACATACATATATTGTGATGTCCTTGGATTTGTGCAATGGGAATCAGATCGTGATGAGATCACGATAGTGAGATCGATTCACCTTTAAACACATATCCTAAATAATCCGGTCTGGCCATAGGTTACTCGAGAGGGATATCATGATAACCGGACAGACTAGTGTCTTTGTATACCCGTCCATATGATGGATGCAACTGGTCTCATAGTTGCTTGTGTAGGGACACTAGGGATCAAGAGAAAGTGCTCATTGGAGAATGAGTTCACTGATTGATCCGCTTACGGAATCTTTGGATGGTTGATGATGCATTATTGTCATACAGCAATTCCGTAGTCCTAGTGGTGTATCTGGTCTTTAGACTTGAGACACCAAGGATGTCCTGTATGAGTGCTCCACTCTTTGATACCAGACTTATAGGTTTGGCTGTCCCAGATCTAGTACAGCTGGTCATTGGGAGTAGTAGTCGACCTTACGAGGGCTATTGAGTGTCGATAGAGGATCATCCACTCTCGACGTCATGAGAGGAATATCCCATGTGTTCTTGTTTCAGACAAATCCTCGCCGGGATCATTGGGTTGAGAGAGAAAGAGTTCTCCGGGAGAATCCGATTAGAGCGAGACTCGAAGAAGAAACCGTGGGTCCGACAACACCATGCTTGATATACGATCTCTGGTATATTAGATGGATGAGGGACTATAGGTACATGGCGAGGACAGACAGGTCCAATGGATTGGATTCCCCTCAGATCGTCGGGGGACTATGAAGTAGTGGCCTAGCACGTCTCAGTGAGTCGATGAGTCAGTGAATTATTACAGAGAGATAATAATTCACCGAAGTTAGAAGGAGTTCGATAGGTATGACTCACGGCCATTTCGATATTGGGCCTAGAGGGTCACACACATATGGTAGGCATTATGATGAATAGAGGTTGGATATGAGATATCCGACCGGAGCCCTTGTCTTATTGGTTGCAAATCCAATACCCACTAGGGGAGGACCCATTAGGGTTTTGTGGGGGACCTCTATAAATAGGAGGGATTCAGAGCCCCATGGGCTAGAGAGCTTTTGTTTGCCTTTTCCTATTCTCCTCTCCATCTCCACCTCAGAGTAGGTCTGGAGTTTTGAGGAGCGTCATCGCAACCCTGCTGTGTGGATCACCGCTAGAGAGGAGGACGCTTGACCTCCTTCACCCTCTCCTAAGGATCTGCAAGGAAACAGGGATATACGATCTCCCTAGGTAACACAATCTACTCTATACGCAATTTCATGTTTCGAGGATTTTTGCGTACCAATCTTCGCACGACGACGAACATCTCTTTGGGAATCGGGGATTTTGATTTCTTGTTCTTCCGTTGTGCATATGATGTCGCCCCCTAGGATTTCCCAACATTATATGTGCAGGATTAACTACGATAGCATAAAGACATAAAGCAAGTTTACCGAAGTCAAGTTCGATGGGTGTTCGGGAGTCCGCCGAAAGTCCGAAGAATCGTTGAAAGTGTTGCCAGAACCAATCGAGAAAGAATCGAGGAATTGCCAAAGTTTTCGGAAGTCTGCTTGAAAGATCGTTGGAGGTTCGCAAAGATCACTGAGAAGATTCAGATACTTACCAAAGACTCATTGAACTCACCACAAGATCGTGAGCCTACTAGGAGTCCGCTGGAAGAAATCCGAGGGTGTATCGGAAGTTCGTTGGAAGTTCGTCGGAAAGTTGGCCAAAAGGAAACTCGATGTTGTCGGTTAAAAACCTACTTAGGACAATATCTTAATTTCATAGTTTGTATGTAATTAGGGATAGGATTAAGGGTTAATCCTATAACCTAGTTATAGGCCAACTGAGCCCTAATATAGATTGGTTTGGGCCAAATTAGGAGCCCAACCAGTGACCCGTAAGGTTGGGCGATGGCACCGTCGGATTGGGTGGTGGCACCACCCAGAACCCGAAAGGTCGGGTGGTAGTACCACCGGACTAGGCAGTGGCACCACCCAGAACCTGAGAGTTCCGACGGTGGCACAGCCAATACACTATCAGTGTCAGACACTGACAAGCGGTGGCACTGCCAGCACTGAGAACGCAAAAGTAATTCAAATTTGGAGCCCAAATTTGAATCTTCTTGGGGCCTATAAATACCCCTTAATTCTCAACAGAGAAGATAACCTTTTGAGAAGTTAGAAATTGAGAAAAAGCCTTAGCAAAGTCTTTAGCTTAAGTATTTGGTCCTTCCCCTTCAAAGTGATTTGCTAGTGGAAGTTGGGAGCCTCATCGAAGAAGGCTTCATAAGTGGATGTAGGTCATTTGACCGAACCACTTTAAATTGTTGTGTTCCTTGAATGTGTGAGTGTTTAACTTTCGAAAACATTTATTTACTTAGTAGCAAGCTTTTGGTTTTCATCTTCTTACTTTACTCGAGCTACTTTTCCTAAGTCATTCTTTATCGAATGGAAATCTCTACACATTTACGAAATCATTTTCAAACTTATGAGTTTTAATCCGCTGCACTAATTCACCCCCCCCCCCTCTTAGTGCCGCTTCGATCCTAACAACAATATCATATTTACTTTGATGATTATGATTTCTATTGAATATTGAGAAGTTTTAATCATATATCGGATTCTTAACCTTTGAGTGCTACAAGCACTAATGATATTACCTCATGCAAGTAGTGATGAAAGGCTATTACAAAACATTTTATAAATGCATGAAGTGTTTATACATATCTTGATATTTGATACATAGAAGTAATTGATAAATACATCTCTTACGGATTTCACTCTTATGAATTTTTAATGAGAAATGGAATTGATGTAATGCTGTTCTCACTATGAAGTTTTATTTGTGAATTTCTCCTTCATATGATACTCCTCTCCCATGAATTCTTCTCATGAAAATTGAAATTCCAATGGATATATTAATCCTTGAAAGATGAATTCTCATGTGTGATAATGAAAACATGAGTGTGATAATTTTCATGGGGATTTGATTTCATATGGATATCTCGATCCTTTTCATGAATCCCTTCTCTTTGTCAAAATGAAAGTATGTTTTAATGAAAACTTATATATTATTTTTTGACTTGATTCAAATCATTTTATAAATTTAGTTCTTAATGGATTCCCTCCTTACCTTCTTTCCTCCTCTTCATGCAAAATTGTGATGACAAAAGGAGAGAAGTTATTGGAATCTATCACTTTAATGTTGATAACATTTAATGATAAGAACTTTTGAGTGTGAAACTTGCTTGATTTTTTTACCACACTTACATTGTTGAATTGTTCTCCTTTTTGTTGATGACAAAGGGGGGGGAAATAATACCAAAATATGATAAATTGATGATAAATATATGCAATGTATTTCATCATATATACTTGAAATGTTTGCTTGATAATTTTTTTTATTTATGATAAGATATCTAGAGCTTAACTAGCTATTTAGTAATTGATATCTTGCCATAAAATGATGAATTGCTATCTTTGTCATCTTTCATATTTTGAAATATCATACTTGACAATGGATGTCATGCCTTGACATCATTTTGAGAAATACTTGGCATCATATTTTGAGAATGATAGATCATGATAAGAATCATGATGTGCATGTTGATAAGTTTAATTAACTTATCTTATCAGTTTGTTTCTTGAATTCAAAGGTTTTGAATTCAAGAATATCTTTTCTCAAGTATGACATATAGATAGGGGGAGTTAAGGTTACCTCTGTCATCAATTGATTGTCATCATAAAAAAAGGGAGATTATTGAATCTCAGATTTTGATGATGAAGTCAATTATAATTTGTTTGATCTAATCTATATATTGAGAAAAGTGTGAAGGATTAACTATGGTAGCAGTAAGACATAAAGCATGTGTTGTGCTGGAGTCAAGATCGATGTCTCATTGGGAGTTCGAGAGTTCGACAGAAGTACGAACGTTCATTGGAAGTTTGTCAGAACCAACCAAGAAGTCTAGGAGCTTGCCAAAGAAGCTCATTGGAACTCGCCAAGAAGATTGTTGTAAAGTACAGGAGCTTGCCAAGAGTCCATCGGAACATTACCGAGAGTTCGTCGAATGTTCGCCGGAAGTACACTAGAAGAGCAATTGATGCACCAGAATACAAGAAGCATTGTAAATTATATCTTAATTATCATAATTAGTGCATAAATTAAGTTAGGATTGAGAGATAATCTCACTAGCTTAATTAGGGACTAACTGGGCCCTTAACAGGGCTGAATTGGGCTAAATTGAGCACCTAATTCAGCCCCCGAAAACACGGCCGGCGATGGCACCGCTTGGAAGGCAGTGCCCCTGGATTTTTTGGTGGTGGTACTACCCAGACTAGGCAGTGGTACTACCGGCAGCAGTGCTACTAGCGGTGGTACTACCCCTATTCGACGGTGGTACTTGTTGAATCTCATATTTTGATGATGACGTTAATTATCATTTGTTATCTAATCCATACGTTGAGATAAGTGTGTAGGATTAACTACGATGAAAGTAAAACATACAGCAGGAGTTGCGCCAGAGTCAAGACTATGATCACGTTGGGGGTTCGAGAATTCGACGGAAGTTCGGACGGTCGTCGGAGGTTCTCCGGGAACAAATCTGAGAAATCCAGGAGCTTGCCAAAGAAGCTCGTCGGAACTTACCAAGTGGATCATCGCAAGTCCAGGAGTTTGTCGTAAGTCCGTAGGAGCATCACCGAGGGTTCATCGGATGATCGACAGAAGCTCGCCGGAAGAAGCGATTGACGCACCGGAGCAAGTTGCAATAAATATCTTAATAAATCCGTAGTTAGCACGATGATTAAGTTAGAAATGGGACGTGATTTCATTAACTTAATCTTGGGGCAATTGGGCCCTTGACAAACCCAAATTGGGCCAAATGGATCAACCCATTTGGACCTAGATTACTTGGCCAGAGGTGGCACCGCTTGGGTCGACGGTGGCACCGCCCAGGGCTCAGTCTCCAAGCTTTGGCTAGGCGGTGCAACCGCCTCTGACAGAGGTGCAACCGCCTGAGCTCGATCTCTGAGCTCTGGCAGGAGGTGCAACCGCCCCTGACAAGCGGTGGCACCGCCCAAAGACTCAGTCTTCGAGCTCTGCCAGGTGGTGCAACCGCCAAACCCCGGAATTCCGGGAATTGATAGTTTTGAGCTCGGAATTCAAACTGGGTTGGGGCCTATAAATACCCCACCCTTTCAGCAATGAAAGAGCAACCAAAAAGCACCGAAATCGTGATCTTACTCTGTGATTTTTAGAGCTCAAAAGTGTTGTATGAGTTAAAAGTTCTCCTTCCTCTTTTCTTCCAAGTTTTGATATGTCAAGAGAGGAAAGAAAATTCTCTAAGGGTTGTCTCCTAAGCCCGTCAAAAGGAGTGAAACTGTAAAAAGGTGGTTGGCCTTCACCTATTGAAGGAAGGCCTCTAGTGGATGTCGATGACCTCATCGGTGGAGGAAGCCAAAAGTGGATGTAGGTCAAGATTGACCGAACCACTCTAAATCTCGGTTTGCATTTACTTTGAGCATATTATCTTTACTGCAAACCTCCTCAATAGCTTACTGCCTTTTACGCATTTACGATCATGTTTCAAAGTTCAGTATTTTCTGAATCGGTGTTTAGATGTAAATCAGTTTTATCATACGAACATCATATTTCAGTTTACGCTTACATTCTAATTTCCATCATAACTGCAAACTATCGTCATAGACTTGCTTTAACTACATCTTGCTTGATCACAAGTTAAAGTGATTTACGAATCGACTTTTCTACCGAAATCGTTCTTATCGTACGAACGTAGTTTTAACCGTCGAAAGTTTTCCGCTGCACTAAATCATCCCCCCCTCTTAGTGCTCTTGATCTTAACAATTGTTATCAGAGCAGGGTTAACTCTCAAATGGATTAAAACCCATGAGAGATGACATACGCCGGAAACCAAGAGGGCCATTCTATTACACGTCCAGCCATGTTCAATGGGACGGACTACACCTATTGGAAGACCCGAATGAGGATCTTCCTTATTTCAATGGATTTTGAACTTTGGAATCTTGTCGAAAATGGATTTTCGAAGTCTTCTCTTCCAATGATCGATTCGAATGAATTGGAGAAGAAGACTTTTGCTCTTAATGCAAAGGCTATGAATGTCTTATTTTGTGCGCTTGATAAAAATGAGTTTAATCGTGTTTCGGTTTGTAAAACCGCGTTTGATATTTGGCATACACTCGAAGTGACTCACGAAGGCCCAAGTAGAGTGAAAGAGTCAAAAATCAATCTTTTGATACACTCTTTTGAACTTTTCCGAATGAAACCGAGCGAGACTATTGGCGACATATACACCTATTTCACAGATGTCGTCAATAGTCTAAAAGGACTCGGCAAAAGTTTTTCGGATTTTGAGCTCGTGAATAAGATTCTAAGATCCCTTCCTAAGAGTTGGGACCCTAAAGTCACTGCTATTCAAGAGGCTAAAGATTTAAACAACTTCCCTCTTGAAGAACTAATCGAGTCATTAATGACCTATGAAATGATATGCAAGGCTCATGAAGAGCAAGAAGACATCCTTCCAAAGAACAGGAAGGATATGCCACTTAGAATTTTAGATGACTACTTGAGAGAAAACTCAAGTGATGAGGACTGTGACGATGACTTGGCACTTCTAACAAGGAAATTCAAAAAATTCATTAAGAGAAACAAGTTTAAAAATGACACAAAAAATAAACTTGAACCCAAAAATGATCAAGTTATTTGCTACGAGTGCAAAAAGTCGGGACACTACAAAAGTGATTTTCCCAAAGCCAAGAATAGAACATCAAAGAAGAAGGTGCTCAAAGCAACGTGGGATGACTCGAGCACGTCCGAAGAAGAGGAGTCCAACACCGAGCAAGTTGCTCATTTCGCCTTAATAGCCATCGGAGAGGAGGTAACAAATTTAATTGATATAGATTTATCATTTGATGAGTTATTAAATGTCTTTTATGACTTATTTGATGAATGCAAGATTATTAGTAGAAAATATAAATTGCTAACAAAGGAGCATGATAGTCATACTTGTAATTTCGATAAGTTAAAAACTGAATATCATGATAGTTTAGGTTCTTGTATAAAATGTCATGATCTAGAAACTATCCAAAAGGAAAATTTGCTACTTAAAGACACCTTGAAGAAATTCGAGGTTGGTAGCAAGTCTTTGAACATGATCCTTACAAACAAGGGTCACGTTCCCAAAAGAAGTGGAATTGGATTTGTGAGAAATCCTCACCAAAATCCAACAACCTTCGTAAAAGGCCCCATCCAACATGTTCGATACCAAAGCAAATGCAACTTTTGTTGCAAACATGGATACAAAACGCACTATTTTTCATTCAAGAAAATTAGTTCGAACAAATTAATTTGGGTTCCTAAAGGAACCATGATAAACTCTATGCAACATGACAAACAATGTAGATCAGTTTTTGAGGCACCCAAAAGTAAATATGTATCTAAAATTTATCCTGTCTTGTAGAAACGTAAACCATCCCAAGCTGGGAGTAAGAAATAATATCCTGCTCTTTGGATTCTCGATATTCATAACTCGAGATTCAAAAAGTACACGCGATGCTCCCTAGCCTAAATAACAAAAAGAGGATTAGAAAATTAAAATTACAAGAGCAATACATATACAATCCTATTTGATCCCTTAGAATTGGAAACCCATGATTCTACCTTCACATATCCTCTGGATTTCCGAACCCATCAAATTGACTTATTCATTACTTTCAAATCCAACTATATCATGAACTTACATCTTGTAAGCAAAGTTTGTCATGGACTTGCAAAGCTTACCAACTTGGATAATCTGTCATAAACATACGTATGGCATTTGAAGTAGAGTATGCGCGTCACTAGATCTATCTTGATCGTGTAAAATTTCTCATCTTAAAATGAAAATTCTTATGTAATTACGTAAGTAAAGTTGACTGCTCCATAAATAAAAATTCTTCTCAAGTAAAAAATATTCAAATCAGACCACACAGTAGTCAAAACGAGTGCTCACTGCCTGCAAGCGGTGGCACCGCACCAGCTGGAGGTAGCACCTCTGGCTATCACGTATTGCAAGCAGTTGCACCGCCCAGCCAGCGGTGCAACCGCCCACAATCCTGCCCCCTTTTAAACCAAGCTAGGGTCGGCAGTGGAACCGACCCCAACTCACTCCCTTCCCCTCTTTACTCTTCCAAAGCTTCTCCACCTCCATTTCTCCCCTCTTAGCATCCCAAATACTCCTCATTTCGAAGCAAAAGATCAACAATCTCTCCTTCTCTTGAAGATCTCACTTAAGGTATTCTCTAAGAAGCCTCTAATACTGCTCATTACTATCCTCTTAAATAACAGAAGTTATTGGCTATAGAAGATCCTTAAGGGACAAAGGGAAGAGGAGATTAGTGGAAGGCTTTGATCTTACCCTTTTCGAATCAAAATATCATGCTGAAAAATTTTTCTCTTTCGAATTTAGAAGTGTCAATAAGGGAAAACATGTAGATTTAGATGAACTAAGAGACTTAGAGACAATCCAATGGTTTGCAAACCTAGATCTACTCCCTATTTTATAAATTAGTGAACCCATCTATCCAAGACTTGTTAGACTGTTTGACAACAATCTACTAGTAGATGAAGAAGAAAGAATGTCTACCTATCTCTTATGACAACACATCTCCATTACTGATAAATTCATTTGCGACATGATAGGCATTCTCGTAAAAAATAAAGGACTTTATTTTAGAGGATCGTGGGACAATGAAACAATTGGGACAATATATGTTGAAGCTTTAAGAACAATTTTCGGTAATCCCAACTTAGTGATAGTTCCTAAAAGCTGTGAACATCTACTACCACTAAACACTAAAGTACTTTATCATATCCTAACTAGCATCATTCTTCCTAAACAATACCATCATGATGAAGTCAAATGGAATTAGGAACCATGTATTGGATCATGAAAGGACATAACATCTGTTTTGGATACCTTATCCAACAAAACATGATAGAACTATCTAAGAGAGACATGATGCTTCCATATGGTGGTATAATCACTAGAATACTTAAAACCTACGATATTCCAATCCCACTCGATGAAGAAGTGATGAAAGTAAATAGGTTTAGCATAATAAACAAAAATCTACTTCACCAATTGAGATGTGTTTATAGCAACGGTAATTGGGTTAGAATGCCTAGAAGAACCGATCCCCCTCAACCTGAACCAAAACCCGAAACACTAGTCTTTAGGGGTACTTAATCTCCTTCGATCTGTCCCTTTGAGGAAACACATCCATTTGAGCAAGCTCCTGCATCATCTATCGAAGACATTGGGATTCGGCTGGACCGATTTGAACAAAAACAAGATCGGCTTGAACACCGACAAGATCAAATCCTATCTGAGCTGCAATAAATTCATCGACAATTTGACTCCTTGTTTAGGCATTTTAAATTTCTACCTCCTGAATAAGCTTGTATATGTACATATAGACGCTATCATCTCTTGTTGTAACAATTACGTTGTTGTAAACTCTTTATGATCACAATGCCTTGATAGCTACTAATCTTTGATATGGTTACTTAATTGGTGAAAATATGCAGGGTTACTTTGAGATGTTTAAATCTCATTATCAGATTTCATGGTGAAATTAAATGTTTCTATAATGCCTACTTTGAAAACCTCGTGTCTTGGTAAATATGATATGAGAAAATAACATAGCCATGAAAATGGTGAGAGTGAAGAAAGCTTCGATTAAAAAACTTATAGGGGTATGATAGGAAGTTTACTTTACCTCACTGTAACTAGACCAGATATCATGTTTAGTGTAGGACTTTGTGCTAGGTTTCAATCGAACCCTAAGATATCTCATCTCAAAGCGGTTAAAAGAATACTTAGATATCTTAAATGTACCACAAATCTAGGATTATGGTATCCAAAATCCGAAAACTTTGAGTTAAATACTTATGCTGATGCGGATTTTGCTGGGTGTAGACTAGATAGAAAAAACACATCAGGAACATGTCAATTTTTGGGACATTCCCTTGTTTCCTGGTCATCTAAGAAACAAAACTCGGTTGCACTATCAACAACCGAAGCTGAATATATTGCAGCTAGTGCATGCTGTGCACAAGTTGTGTGGATGAAAAACTGATAAGACCCTAAAGTCTTATCGTTGCTCTAATACCAAATGATAAGACTCCAAGCAATAATTCTGAAAGAGTTACATTCATCACCAATTGCTGGTCACTCGAGATTTCTCCACACTTATAAGCGAGTTCGACAACTTTTTTACTAGAAAGGTATGAAAAATTTTATCAAGAAATTTGTTACTGAATGTGATGTTTGCCAACGTCACAAAAGTGAGACAGTAGCCACCCCAGGCTTACTACAGCCCCTCCCTATTCCTGATGCTACTTGGACCGACATATCTATGGATTTCATTGACAGTCTCCCATCATCTTAAGGAAAGAGTACTATACTTGTAGTTGTGGATAGACTTACAAAGTATGCTCATTTCTGTGCTTTACGACATCCTTATATTGCTGCAAGTATTGCTCGTATTTTTGTGGAAAACATAGCTAAATTGCATGGGAGTCCCCGTTCCATTATAAGTGACAGAGACAAGATTTTTACTAGCTCCTTCTGGACAGAACTTTTTCGTTTACAAGGTACTCAGCTGAATATGAGCACTACTTATCATCCACAAACAGATGGGCAAACTGAAGTGGTAAACAGGTGCCTAGAAAATTACCTCCGATGCTTTACTAGCGACAAGCCGAAGGAATGGGTCAAATGGCTTCCCTGGGCAGAGTGGTGGTATAATACCTCTTACCATTCTTCTATTAAAATGACTCCATTTGAAGCAGTTTATGACCAACCCCCACCTACAATTACAAAGTATGTACCGGGTTCTTCTAAAGTTGATCAAGTGGACAAGGAATTGATGGATAGAAATAAGATTATTCAGCTTTTAAAGGATAACCTCACAGCCGCACAAGCAAAAATGAAACAACAAGCTGATAAACACCGAAGTGAACGAGAATTTACTATAGGTGATTGGGTTTTCCTTCGTCTTCAACCCTACAAGCAAACTTCCATAAAGGTCCGATCTTCCATGAAGCTATCTCCTCGGTTTTTTGGACCTTATAAGGTATTAGAATGCATTGGACCAGTGGCCTACTGCTTGGATTTGCCTACTAGCTCTAAACTATATCCAGTCTTTCATGTTGCATGCCTTAAAAGGAAATTGGGTGAAGATGCAATAGTGCTGTGCTACTTGCCAGACACTTATACTACTGGGGAAGTTCAAACTCAACCACAAGTCATACTTGATCGACGAGTTGTAATGTACCACAGACATCCTGTAACTGAAGTGCTGGTGCAATGGGCCAACTTACCAAAGGAAGATGCCACTTGCGAGTCCTACAACATGCTAAAGGAGAAGTTTCCAGAATTTGATGCTGCTAAGCCTTGAGGACAAGGCTGAATTGAAGGAGGCAGGATTGTTAGGATCCTTTTATTTTTCCTATGCTTTCCTTTTATTTTCTACGTATTTATTAAGTCTGTTTAGTTTAGCTAAAGTCGGAACTCTATAAATAGAGATGTAACTGCTTCTTTTCGATCATATATGAAAAATACTATTTTGTCTTTTGACAAACCCTAGGAGGCCGATCCCCTCGAAGTGATCAAGGAGGGCCGATCCCCTCGAAGCGATCATTATCATTCCCTTTTCTCCCCTTACTTCCATGTTAAGATCTTAGGGTCTTATCAAAAACACCTTAGAAGATTATAAAGTCTATCTTAAGAACATTCCCATTAAATGTGATAACACGAGTGCAATATGTTTAACAAAGAATCTCATTCAACACTCAAGAACAAAACATATTGATATTAGACATCACTTTATACGAGATCATGTTACTAATCATGATGTAATCATAAAGTTCATAGATACTAAGCATCAACTAGCTGATATTTTTACAAAACATCTAAGTGAAGAACAATTTGATTTCATAAGAAGAGAATTAGGAATGTTGATGTGTCCGAATGCATAAACTTGTTAAAATTATTATTCGGACTTTATTGATTGAATGATCAAATCACTTAATTGCTATTACATACCTAAAATAATATGTTGGAAATTAATACAAAAATTTCCATAACAATGAGTATTGCTTCATGATTGTATAGTCTTGTCCGATTGCATGAAAGTGTTAAATTAAATTTTCAGTTCCAATCGGATTTCATAAATACATTATTCCCTTTCGGACTTAATAAACATATGTCACATATAGTTTGATTCATATCATTGATTTTTGACAAATAGAATCATCTAGCAAATGCATATCTTTTAGACTTATCACGTGAAAAATATTCTTTTTGAGAAATAGATTTGATGATTCCTTCTTATAAAAGGAAGATATTTTTATGTGCAAGGATTTGATTCACATAAATATCCTGATCCTTGTAAAGCATGCCTTAATATCCTATCGATTTGAACTACACAAATGACTGTTCTCCTTCATGCAAAAAGATAATAACAAATAAAAGAAAGAAGTTTTCACTCTATAATCTTCATGTCATGTTTTTCTTGAGATGTTTGGATAATTGATATCCTATCACTCTATATAGATAAATGACATGAACCTACTTATGACATCACACTTATATTTAGAAGTTATTTATATCGTTCTCCTTTTTGTTAATGACAAAGGGGGAGAAATATATGAATTGATGCTATAAATGTCATATTATGTTGAAAAAAACAGATATATGAATTGATGCTATGATTATGCAATGCTTGCATCATCGAAAATATATAAATTAATGATAACTATGATTGCCATATTAGCAATATGCCATGTTGGCATCATGTTAAGATATCAAGAACTTGCATCGTAGTCCTACGTGTTGATATCTTATCATGTGATGAAATGCTATGATTGCTAAAATACTTGAAATGTGTGCATCATGTTAAGATATCAAAATTTTACTTCAAAATTATACATGTTGATATCTTACCATATGATGAATTGCTATCATTACCATCATTCACATTTGAAATTTGAAAATGGATGTCAAGCCTTGACATCATACATCATTTTCAGAGAGATACATCATGATGGGAATCATGATGGGAGTATTGATAAGGTTAAATGATTTTAACTTATCAATATGTCTCTTGAATTCAAAGGCTTTGAATTCAAGAATGACTTATCTCAATTATGGCACATAGATAGGGGGAGTTAAGGTTAACTCCGTTATCAATTGATTGTCATCATCAAAAAGGGGAAGATTGTTGAATCTCGAATTTTGATGATGACGTCAATTGTCATTTGTTATCTAATCCATATGTTGAGATAAGTATGCAGGATTAACTACGATGAAAGTAAGACATGCAGCAAGAGTTGCGCCGGAGTCAAGACTATGATCACGTTGGGGGTTCGAGAAATTGACGGAAGTTCGGACAGTCGTCGGAGGTTCTGCGGGAACAAATCCGAGAAGTCTAGGAGCTTGCCAAAGAAGCTTGTCGAAACTTGCCAAGTGGATCATCGCAAGTCTAGGAGTTTGCCTAAAGTCCGTAGGAGCATCACCGAGGGTTCATCGGATGATCGACGGAAGCTCGCCGAAAGAAGCGATTGACGCACCGGAGCAAATTGCGATAAATGTCTTAAGAAATTCGTAGTTAGCACAATGATTAAGTTAAAAATGGGAGGTGATCTCTTTAACTTAATCTTGGGGCAATTGGGCCCTTGACAGACCCAAATTGGGCCGAATAGATCAGCCCATTCAGACCCAGATTACTTGGCCAGAGGTGACACCGCTTGGGTCGACAGTGGCACCGCCCAGGGCTCAGTCTCCGAGCTTTGGCTAGTAGTACAACCGCCTCATGTCACGTCCCTCAAAAATATCGATAATATTAAAATTTCATCACAAACTAATTCAGGATCCAAACTAACATTTGAGGACACTGAAAAATATTCTATCAAATTCACATCTATGAAACCTGTGTATTTTATAATCATATATCACATCACTCGATAATTCACATTTATGTCAACCCAAACCAACTTAACAAACATGAACAATATTTATAAATCCATAAGCTAAGTAATTTATACAATCAAAACTCCAACTATTCACCACAAGTTCATATCATCATAAGCTAGACTTAACATTCCGAAATTCTAAATAAGAGAGATGTTCTAACACTTTTACACAGTATATTCATTTCGATTCATCGACAACATTTCATTACATACAAAATATGCTTATACAACAATAACATAATAACCAACAAGACTTGCCCATAATTCTGAATAGCTCTCCACTACCTCAGCCCAATTCAAACATCTCAAAGAGTGACAAGCTAACCTGAAAGATTTATATAACAATAGAGTGAGCTAAAAATAGCTCAGCAAGTGACAAAGCATATCTAGCATGAAAAGGGACGGTTTCAAACGAACAAGATATCACAATGCAAGAAAGAATCCAAGAGATTCAAGGATATCATCTCATTAGATACAGAATCGCAAATGTCATTTCATTCACAACATATTTGATTCATAACAAATAGAGCATAGAGTAATTGGAGCATATCAATAGCGTACGAAATGTTCTGGAGCATATCAATGATAAATGGAATATTTCAGAATATAAAAATAGTAAATGAAACATTTCGGAGCATATCAAAGGCGTATGAAATGTTTCGAAGCATATCAATAATAAATGAAACATTTCGGAACATATCAATGGTGTATGGACCATTTCAGAGCATTTCAAAGAATGAATACGAAATAGAAGTTCAAACGTTGAATTGACGTTGCATTCATTTCATTCTTATCCAAAGCATGTATAGAAACACAAAACCAAAGCTCTGGATACTATATCAAACATATAGAAGGTGAAGTGGGACCATAACATAATATGGTACATCCATTTCTGAATGACCACCAAACATAAGTCTCCTACGTCTGGGAGCTCCATCCACCCACGTCTGAGTGAAGTCATAAGGGCCGGCAGAGCATCACATGCTCTATGCATAACTCTCTTCATCATTTCTGGCAAAGGTTCACAATATCCCACAAATATCAGAGTACAAAAGGATAGTATGAACAATGAATAGCATATATCGGAAGCACACGCGGAACAACAAAACGTACATGAGCCCTTACGAGTCAATACGAAATAAGCAATAATCTTTCACAATTGTATTCAGATTTGAAAGGAAATGAAAACAAGAGCATTCAAGGATTCAAAGCAATCACATATAACTCAATTCAAATAAGAAGGTTAGATGAATTCAATGTCCAAAGGAATGAAATTGGAATAGGCACATATTGAAAGCAAATGCGGAACAATGGGATATACATGTGCCTATATGAGTCAATATGATATAGCATAAACGTTACACAATAGTTTTCAAGAATGCAAATAATTTTAAGGACAAGAGTATATAAGAATTCAAAGCAGTAATATAAAGCTCAATTGAATAAGAAAGCTAAGGGAAATCAATTTTCAAAGGAATGAAACTAGAATATGCGAAATCGACCAAAGCTCGATTTCTGGTAGAATTCAAGAGGCACATTGAATAAATGATTCAAATTATCAATCGTGCTCCAATATACTGAAGAAAGCTATTGTGGAAAGAGCATACAAGAATTTAAAGCAGTAATATAAAGCTCAATTGAATAAGAAAGCTAAAGGATATCAATTTTCAAAGGAATAAAACCAGAATATGCGAAATCGACCAAAGCTCGATTTCTGGTAGAATTCAAGAGGCACATTGAATAAATGATTCAAACTATTAATCGTACTCCAATATACTCAAGAAAGCTATTGTGGAAAGATATTTCAATCTATTTTCAGATAAAATAAGTCCCGTATGAATCAAAGTTTCCAACAAAGAGTTACAATAGATTTGGTAACCCAAGATAAAAGAACAAATCTCAATTTTCCATAATTCACAGGGTCGGTTTCAACGGTCAGGCATTTGGACTCTAAATCTTTCAATCCAGGTATCCAAGAAAGATCTACGAGTCTAGTTTCCAATGAAATAAGTTTTGAATAAATCAACATTTCCAACAAGAACTTATAGGCAGTTTAGTATCAAAAGGTCAGAAATTACGATCCATGTTTTGCAGAATCGGTAGGCTCATTTGAAATAGAAGTTTGGGCAAGCAAACTTACTCTGAATTCTTAAAATAAACTATCAAAAGAAAGGTTTATGAGTCTATATTCTGATCAAATAAGTTTTGTCCAAATCAGAGGTCAATACATGAAGTTATGACCATAACAAGGTAGAAAGATCATAATCTCAAAAGTTGCACAGATTCGAATCTACATCTAAACAGGAGATATATCAAATGCAAGGCTAGAACAATTCAAAGTTCCTCACATTCAAAGCAAATATAGAGATAAAATTGCAGGAAGAAAAGATAAGGACACTTGCAATAGGAAAGATTAGAAAGTTTGCAATAGGAAGGATCAGAACACTTGTAATAGGAAAGATTAGAAAGCTTGCACTAGGAAGGATCGAAACACTTGCAATAAGTAAGATCGGAACACTTACAATAGGAAGGATTGGAACACTTGCAATAGAGGCATAATCACTTGCTCTCTCTTACTCTCATTCCTTCGTTTTCTTTTTCAAATGCAGCTGTCGCAGCCATTGTCGTAGCCACTACCATAGTCGTAGCCACGACCGCAGCTGCTGTCACAACCGCAGCCCCTTCCATTGCACTACTTCCTTCCTCCCTTATCTCGTTCCTATATTTTTTTCTTTCCCAAACAAAGTTGCCGCATAAGCAGCCGCAATCACTGCCACAGCCCCCTTTTTTTTTTCCCTTTCCTTTTTTTCTATTTCCCAAAAGCAGCTGCTGCAGCCACCACCACTGCCGCAGCTACCGCAGCACCACAGCCACAGCCTCTTCTTCCTCCCCTGCTCTGTTTCCTCTCCTTCTCTTGCAGATGCAGCTACCACTGCCGTAGCTGCCTCCCCTTCTCCTCTTCTTCTCTTCTTCCCTTTTCCTTTCTCTTCTTCTTCCTTTCCTTCTCTTCTTTCCCAGCTGCACTGCTGCAGTCGCAGCCTCAGCCACGGCCGCAGCCTCTTCCTCCCCTGCTCATCTTCCTCTCCTTCTTCTCTTCCAACTGCAGCTGCCATCGCCGTAGCCGCGCAGCCCCTTCTTCCCCTTCTCTTCTTCCTCTCGTTCCCTTCTTCCTTCCTCTTCCTCTTTCCCTGCCACAGCTGCAGCTGCCACAGCCGCAGCCGCAGCTACTTCTTTCCCTTCTCCTCTTCCTTCTCCTTCCTTCTTCTTCTCTTCTTCTCCTTCCTCCTCTTCTTCTCCCCGACGACAGCACCTCCTCTCCTCTGTTTCCTCCTGCAGGAAACAGAGGTGCCGCCTCTTCACCCGCTTCTACTTCTTCTCTTCCTCTTCTTCTTCTTCTTCTCCTTCTTCTTCTCCTCTTTTTCCCTTCTCCTACCCGACACCCCACACCTTCTCACTGCAGCCCATGCCGCAGCCATCCTTCTTTTTTGTCTTTTTCTCTTCTTCTTTTTCCTCTTCTTCTTTTTCTCCCCAACGCCCCACACCTCGTCTCCTCGGTTTCCTCCTGCCGGAAACAGAGGTGCTGCAGCCCTAGCTGCTGCCACCTCTTGCTCCTCTCCCACTTCCCTCTCTTTTTTTTTTCTTCTTCTATTCTTTTCTTCTCCCTCTTCTTCCTCCTCTCTTCTTTTCCCTCTTCTTCTTCTTTTCTTCTTCTCCTCTTCTTCCTTTCTCCTCCCCAACGCCCCACAGCTCCTCGCTGCAGCCCTTGCCGCAGCCATCTCCTCGTTTCTTCTTCTTCTTCTTCTTCTTCTTCTTCTTCTTCTTCTGCTTCTCTTCTTCCCTTCTCCTCCCTGACGCCTCATACATGAACTCCTCTGTTTCCTCCTACACAAAACAGACTGCTGCAGCCCTAGCTGCTGCAGCTATCTCTCTTTCCTCTCCCTCTTTCCTCTCTTCTTCTTCTTCTTTTCTTCTCTTCTCCCTCTTTCCTCTCTCCCTCTTTCCCTCTTCTTCCTCTCTGCAGCTATCTTTTCTTCTCTTCTCCCTCTTCACTGCAGCCCTAGCTGCTGCAGCCCCACCGCTCCTCTCTCTCTCTGTTTCTCGAGAAACAGAGAGAGAGAGAGTGGGAGGCGGTGGGATAAAACTGAAATTTTTTATTTTCTCTTTTTTTTTTTTTTTACTTAACGTTTAGTCCTTGAAATCTCTATATTTACATATAGGTCCTCCGATTTATAAATAAATCTTTATTAATAATTTTTAAAAGTGAGGGATGTTACACCCAGTCAGGCGGTGCAACCGCCGGATCCCGAAATTTTGAGAATTGACAGTTTTGAGTTTAGAATTCAAACTGGGTTAGGGCCTATAAATACCCCACCCTTTCAGCAATGAAAGAGCAACCAAAAACCACCGAAATCCTGATCTTATACTGTGATTTTTATAACTCAAAAGTGTTATATGAGTTAAAAGTTCTCCGTCCTCACTTCTTCCAAGTTTTGATCTGTCAAGAGAGGAAAGAAAATTCTCTAAGGTTTATCTCCTAAGCCCGTCAAAAGGAGTGAAACTGTAAAATGGTGGTTGGCCTTCGCCTATTGAAGGAAGGCCTCTAGTGGACGTCGGTGACCTCGTCGGTGGAGGAAGCCAAAAGTAGATGTAGGTCAAGATTGACCGAACCACTCTAAATCTCGGTTTGCATTTACTTTGAGCATATTATCTTTACTGCAAACCTCCTCAATAGCTTACTGCCTTCTGCCTTCTGCGCATTTACAATCGTGTTTCAAAGTTCAGTATTTTCTGAATCGGTTTTAGACGTAAATCAGTTTTATCGTACGAACATCATATTTCAATTTACGCTTACATCCTAATTTCCATCATAACTGCAAACTACCTTCATAGACTTGCTTTAGCTGCATCTTGCTTGATCACAAGTTAAAGTGATTTACGAATTGCCTTTTCTACCGAAATCGCGCTTATCGTACGAACACAGTTTTAATCATCGAAAGTTTTTCGCTGCACTAATTCACCCCCCTCCCTCTTAGTGCTCTTAATCCTAACAGTACTGCCCAGAGTCAAATCAGTGATGGTAGTACTGCCCAGTAATTGTGGTGATACCGCCAGTACCCCGGATTTCGAGGATGTGACACTTTTTAGCTCTAATTTTAAAGTCATTGGGGCCTATTAAAATCTCACCCTTTTTTGCAAAAAGAGCATGGAAGTATTGACTTAATAATAAATTCTTGAGTCATAAAAGTATTGTAAAAGTTAGAGTTCTCCTCCTTCATCTCTCAGCCTTGTAACCATCCAAGAAAGAGGAGTGAGAGTTGTAAGGGTTGTCTTCTAAACCCGGGAAAAGAAGAAAGTATTGTAAAGAGGTGTTTGGTCTTCACCTATTGAAGAAAGGCCTTTAGTGGATGCCAGTGATCTCTTCGAAGGAGGAATCCGAAAGTGGATGTAGGTCATCTTGACTGAACCACTCTAAATTGCGGTTTACTTTTTATTTGTGCAATTTACTTTACTGTAAACCTCCTTAATCTTCTCTTGCACTTTTATGAAAGCTTTTAAGTTCAACTTCTCTTAGAAACTGATTGAATCGAAATCATTTTCGTTAGAATTAGTTTTAAACGAAACGAACAATTTTTTGAAATCGCGAAAGTTTTTTGCTGTACTAATTCACCCCCCCCCCCTCTTAGTACCACTCTTGATCCACAGTTTTCTCCTTTGGTTTAACACCTAAGAGAAATAGCTCTTTTCGGCTTTTAAGAGGGATTTTCTATCATTCGTTCTCCTATATTCAATGGGGCGGACTACACTTATTATAAAATTCGGATGAGAGCTTTTTTGCTTTTCTTGAATCTTGATTTATGTAATATTATTAAAAACAGATTTGAAAGGTCTTTTCTTCCAACGAATGATTGGAATGAGTTGGAGAAGAAAACTTTCTCTTTAAATGTCAAGACTATGAATGCCTTGTTTTGTGCTTTAGATAAAAATGAGTTCAATCGAGTGTCTATTTATGAAACAACTTTTGATATTTAGCACACACTCGCAATCACTCATGAAGGCACGAATAGAGTTAAAGAGTCTTAAGTCAATCTTTTAATGCATGATTTTGAACTATTTCGAATGAAACTAAGCGAAACCATTATTCAGATGTACACCCATTTTACAGATGTCATCAATGGCTTAAAAGCTCTTGGCAAATGTTTTTTGAATCTTGAACTTGTTAATAAAGTTTTACAATCTCTTTCTAAAAATTGAGATCCTAAAGTAATGGTCATTCAAGAGGCCAAGGATTTGAATACTTTTTCTCTTGAAGAACTTATCGGGTCTTTGATGACCTATGAAATAACTTATGGCACATGACGAACTTGAGAATAACATTCTAAAAAACAGGAAGAATTTTGCACTTAGAACAAAAGAAGACCATTCAAGCGAAACCACAAGTGATGATGAACTTGAACTTCTTATAATAAAGCTTAAAAAGTTCATGAAACAAGAATCAAAAAATAAAAACAAACTTAAAAAGAACATAACTAATCTTGTAAGAATTCTCCTCCTATAGTATAATTGTTGATTTCTATTTAAGAGAGGAGTGAGTAGAGATGTAAAGGTTCTCTTCTAAGAATAGAGTTGTAAGGGTATTTGGTCCTCGCCCGAAGACCATTAGTGGATGTCAGTGGCCTCAATGGAAGAGGAATCAGTAATAGATGTAGGTCACGATGATTGAACCACTATTAATTATTGTGCTTTCTTTCTTTATTGTCATTTACATACTTTGCAACTGCTTTACTTTTCATTACTTTAGCTATGCACTCTTACAAACATTTTTAAAGTTGAACATTTTTTAATATGGTTTTATCGTATGAAGTTTCGAATTATTGATGTAATTTTACGTACACATTAATTTATGTTAGAACTCTAACTAGGAGAGTCCTAATTGAAAGGGGCATTCATGTAAAACCTACCTAAGCCGACCCCTATTAAAGAGGTAAAGAGGCCGTCTAGGGTTAGAAGGTTATTTCTTAGAGAAGAATTAGGAGTTGTAAAGGAGTAAGAGTCCTATTAGGAGTTGGTTATAAGTAGGAGTCCTATTAGGAGTTAGGATTTAGAAGCCCTATAAATAGTCATGTATTCCTCCTCTTTTGATAGGCAATAGATGAATCTTTTCTGTAGCCTTTGAGCAGCAACTTGGAGGGAGGAACCCCTATAGAGTTCCAAGGAGGCCGATCCCCTAAAGAGATCAATCCTAAGTTTAGAATCTGCAAGGGTTCTAACACCTGGTATCAGAGCAGCGTTCGTGGCATCTTGCTGCCCTTCCATAGCCATCCATCAACCCTCCACAGCCACCCAAAGCAATTCCCATAATTGCTTAAAAGATCGTCGCCAAATTCCGTCGTCATCTCCACCATCGCACATTATCCTTTGATCTGCCTGTGAATTGCAACAGGTTCTGGTTTCCAACCTTACTACTGCTGCAATTTAGTTATCCTTATTTGAAAATCTGAAAAAAATTATTCCTATATTGCTGCATAAACTTTTTGTCACAAAGTTTTCATCTCTACGACGAAAGATACATTATAGAATTCCAACCGTATAGCACCGTTTGTTTCATCTTGCTATTGTGTTTTTTCTATCCAAATCTTTACAAAATTTTTATGACATCTTTGACACTTCATAACAGCAGATTTCCCTTTCGTTTTGTCAAAAAATTCTCAATATAAACCATTGATATTTTACATCTAATATGCTATACTTGAAAATCTACACTGTAAAATTTCAGCCGCATAGCACTGTTTGTTTAATCTTGATACTACGTTGTTTCTATCCAAATCTCTACGAAATTTTTATGATAACTTTGACACTTCCAAATAGTAGATTTTCATTTGGTTTCATCAAAAAATTCTCAATATAAACTATTGATCTTTTACGTCTAATCTGCTATACTTAAAAATCTGTATTGTAGAAAATTTCAGCCGCATATTGTTGCCTTAACCCATCTATTTGTAATATTTTTTGAATAAAATTTCTTATACACTCCATACATCATCTTAGCTTCTATCTAAGATTGATCCATTGAGGAATTCATCTCTAAAAATGATTTTGTGATGCTGCAAATTTTCATCGTAAACCGTTAAAATTTTTCGACGAGAATTCTGCTATCGCAGCTTGCACCAATTTCCTTGCTGTTATACTGCTGAAATTTTCTTGATTAAATTAGACATCCATACTATCATATAACTGTGATTTTACTGTCAATTCCCTATTAGGACTCTATCTAGGAGAGTCCTAATTGAGAGGGGCATTCATGTAAAACCTACCTAAGCCGACCCCAATTAAAGAGGTGAAAAGGCCGGCTAGGGTTAGGAGGTTGTTTCTTATAGAAGAATTAGGAGTTGTAAAAGAATAGGAGTCTTGAGTAGAAGTCCTATTAGAAGTTGGTTAGAAGTAGGAGTCTTAAGTAGGAGTCATATTAGGAGTTAGGGTTTTAGAAACCTTATAAATAGTCATGTATTCCTCCTCTTTTGATAAGCAATAGATGAATCTTTTCTGTAGCCTTTGAGCAGCAACTTGGAGGGAGGAACTCCTATAGAGTTCCAAGGAGGCCGATCCCCTAAAGAGATCAACCCTAAGTTTAGAATCTGTAAGGGTTCTAACACCTGGTATCAGAGCAGCGTTCTTGGCATCTTACTGCCCTTCCACAGCCATCAATCAACCCTCCACAGCCACCCAAAGCAATTCTCATAATTGCTTAAAAGATCGTCGTCAAATTCCGCCGTCATCTCCACCACCATAAATCATCATTTGATCTCCCCGTGAATTGCAATAGGTTCTGGTTTCCTACCTTACTGCTGCAGCAATTTAGTTATCCTTATTTGAAAATCCCAAAAAAATTATTCCTATATTGCTGCATAAACTTTTCATCACAAAGTTTTCATCTCTACGACGAAAGATACATTGCAGAATTACAACCGTATAGCACTGTTTATTTAATCTTGCTACTGTGTTTTTTCAATCCAAATCTCTATGAAATTTTTATGACATATTTGACATTTCCTAACAGCAGATTTCCTTTGGTTTTGTCAAAAAATTCTCAATATAAACCATTGATATTTTATGTCTAATCTGCTATACTTGAAAATTTGCGTTGTAAAATTTCAGCCGCATAGCACTGTTTGTTTGACCTTGATACTACATTGTTTCTATCCAAATCTATACGAAATTTTTATGAAAGCTTTGACACTTCCTAACAGTATATTTCCCTTTGGTATCATAAAAAAATTCTCAATATAAACCAATGATCTTTTACGTCCAATCTGCTATACTTAAAAATCTGTGCTGTAGAAAATTTCAGCCTTGTTGCCTTAACCCATCTATTTGCAATCTTTTTTGAATGAAATTTCTTATACACTTCATAGATCATCTTAGCTTCCATCTAAGATTTATCTATTAAGGAATTCATCTCTAAAAATGATTTTATGTTGCTGCAAATTTTCGTCATAAGCCGCTGAAATTTTTCGACGAGAATTCTGCAATCGCAACTTGCACCAATTTCCTTACTATTATACTACCAAAATTTTCATAATTAAATTAGACATCCTTGCTATCATATAAACTGTGATTTTGCTATCAATTCTCTCCTTAATTCTCTCAAGTTTTTGGTGGAAATTACGTCGAGAAACCATTGTTTCTTCGACGACAATTCTACTCTTATCAGTTTAATATTGGACAATTCTACTCTTACAAGAGAGTACATACTTGCTGCAACTTCCACTGCTTTTTATCAAACCTTTGCTATCATCTACCACAGATCCAAAACTTTCATCCATAGCCCTAAAACTCCACCAAACCACACCCTCAAACTGCACCCAAATTACCACAAAACAAGCCTAAACCGTAGCCTACATCCACCAATCCACCAACCCTTTCGACCATCACCTCTCTCAACCAATACATGCCTTTAACCCGACAACAAAAGAGAGATCTTAACATCATAGATTTGGCAGCATATACTATGGCATATGAGGAGGTAATCAATGCTAAATTCGAAGTCTTCGAGGCGCGAATGGAGGATAAGATTCGGACGCTCTTTACCGAACTCAGATTAGGCCGACCACTAAGCCTGAAGAAATCACATCAAGGAGAGAGCTTTGCCCAATCGCACCAAGCCCGAAGATATGACTTCCAAGAGAGGGGAAGCTCTATGATTGACCCCAACTATCCATGCATGAGAGTGGACTTCCCTAGATGGGAAGAAGGAGACCCAATTGGTTAGATCTTGCGCGCGGAGCGATATTTTCGGTACCACAAAACCGTAGATGCATCTATGGTGAAAATTAGAGCTATACATCTTGAAGGGAATGCTATACAGTGGTTTAACTAGTTTGAACATACCTATGGAGTCCTTTCATGGTGACAATTCAAAGAAGGACTACTGATCCGCTTCAGACCAACCAATTACAAGAATATTGACGGACAACTAGCAAAGATCCGATAAACCTCCACCATTCAAGAGTACCAAACCAGGTTTGAAAGATTATCTAATTAAACACATAATTGGTTTCAAAAACAGCTATTGAGGACCATCATTGAGGGCTTGAAGCCGGAGATCCGAGGAGAAGTTAAAGCGCAACAACCGTATACACTTATGGCAGCCATCTCTTTTGCACGACATCAAGAGGAGCAATTGAACCATGAAGCTCTGAGGAGTAGGGTCGCTCCTCAACTAGTAATATTGAAGCCATCAGTCCCCCCTACTGTCGATCAAGTCTCTACACCAAAGAGGTTAATAAGAGAAGAGCTTCGGGAGCGATATGCTAAGGGGTTATGTTGACATTGTGACGAGCCGTAGAGCCGTGAGCATCGTTGTAGTAAAGGGAGACTTCTTATATTGAACCAATAGAAGAATAGGTCATTAAACATTCAGAAGAGAGCCTTGAACATGAAGAAGAAGATGCAGAAGAAGAGCCACAGCTGACCGAAGTTACGGTACATGCACTAGTCGGCTACTCAAACCCGCAAACGATGAAAGTTGGAGGCCTTCTCAAACAACAACTGATCACTGTTCTCATCGACACGGGCAATACTAATAACTTTCTAAATAGTAATGTTACTATCCAGATGGCCTTACCTATCAAGAATTGCAACAGGTTTGACATTAAGATCGCCGATGGATGGATTTTGAAGTATGATTATAGGCGCCCGTAAGTGAAACTATTAATGATCATGAGGCCTTACCAAGAGATAATTGTATATTTCTTCCTTCTCCCTCTTGATGATCATGAGGCCATGCACATAATTAAATGATTGATGACATTAGGTGATATTTCTTGAAATTTTATGCAACTAATTATGAAATTTTACAGTAAGGAGAAACAGGTGATACTGAACGGGAAACATGGGGGCGACGTAACGATGATTTGCACATAATAAATGAAGAACGTTTTGCATAAAGCATACAATGGCTTTTTGGTATAACTTGAGTAGCAAACTAAGGGAGAGCCAATAAAATTTGAAGATCTAAACTTACATCCTTTACTTGCTGAATTTTCAGATATATTTGACGAACCGCACAACCTACCTCTTACCCGTTGGCATGATCATTATATAATAATTCTTTCAGGCAAACCTTCAGCAAATACTCGGCCATATCAGTATCTACATCTCCAGAAGGATGAAATAGAAAGGATTGTAAATAAGATGCTCTAAACAGGAGTTATTCGATCAAGTTGCAACCTCTACTCTTCACCGGTGCTACTTGTATGCAAGGACGGAACATGGCGAATATGCATTGATTAACGAGTTCTCAATGGCATAACCATCAAAGATAAATACCCTATTCCAGTAGTAGATGAATTGCTAGATGAAAGGGAGCACAAATCTTCACAAAGCTGGACCTTCGATCTGGGTATTATCAAATATGAGTGTATGAAGAAGTCATACCGAAAACTACCTTTCGAACACATAACGGCCACTACGAATTTTTACTTTCTTCAACAAAAGGTAGACTATCTTGGGCATATCATATCAGAGGAAGGTATGACGGTGGACCCCTTCAAAATTGAAGCAATGCAAAAATGGCCTATCCCGAGGAACATAAAATTGCTATATGGCTTTTTGGGTTTAACAGGCTACTACCGTAAGTTCGTGAAAAACTATGGAAAGATCAGTGCACCAGTTACTTCCTTATTGGAAAAAGATGTCTTACAATGGTCGGACAGAGCCTCCACTACCTTCGACAAACTTAAGGCAGCCATAACGACGACGCCGGTGCTAGCGCTACCAGATTTCAACCGACCCTTCATCATTGAGGCCGATGCATCTGGAGACAGAATGGGAGACATTCTCATGCAAGATGGTCGACCATTCACATACATTAGCAAGACATTGTCTCCCCCCTATCAAAATATGTTAACATATGATAAGGAGATGCTCGCCATTGTGCACGCAGCAACGAGGTGGAGATCGTACTTGATCAGGCGATACTTTCGAATCAAGACCGACCATAAAAGCCTAAAATATCTCTCGGAGCAGAAGATATCTTCCCCCGAGCAACAAAAATGGGTAACAAAACTTCTTATATTTGATTATGAAATAACTTACAAAAAGTGGAAAGAGAATGTTGTTGCAAATGCGCTTTCGCAGCTGCTTGAGCAAGTTGAATTTTCGATCGTTTCACTTCCGACCAGCGAATTCCTCGAGGATATTAAGATGGAATGGCAGGAAGATTTGGAGACTAGTAAGATCATAAAAAAATTGGAGGAAGCACCAAGCTCCTTGGCTCATTACAATTGGGACTCAAAAGAATTATACTATAAGGGACGCATTGTGCTTATAATAAATTCTACTTGCATCTTCATGAGCAGATTTTGGAACAAGTTATTTCATATGCAGGGTACTAAATTAAAAAGGAGTATGGCATATCACCCACAAATCGACGGCCAGACAAAAGTTGTAAATAGGTGCTTGGAGACAGCCCAAAGCCAGCCACCAAATATGACTATCCAAAGAGAACTCCAGACCCAGCCAAGTGCCATTATTGATCGATGGATCGTGACTTGACGACGACGACCCACTACTAAAGTGCTAATATAGTGGGTGAACCTACCAACAGAAGATGCCACTTGAGAGAACTATGACGACTTAAAGATCAAATTCCCAAAATTCATGAATCGTTAGTCTCGAGGACAAGGCTAATTTGAAGAGGACGGGTCTATTAGGACTCTAGCTAGGAGAGTCCTAATTGAGAGAAACATTCATGTAAAACCTACCTAAGCCGACCCAGGTGAAGAGGCCGGCTAGGGTTAGGAGGTTGTTTCTTAGAGAAGAATTAGGAGTTGTAAAGGAATAGGAGTCTTGAGTAGAAGTCCTATTAGGAGTTGACTAGAAGTAGGAGTCTTATGCAGGAGTCCTATTAGGAGTTAGGGTTTAGAAATCCTATAAATAGCCATGTATTCCTCCTCTTTTGATAAGCAATAGATGAATCTTTTCTACAGCCTTTGAGCAACAACTTGGAGGGAGGAACCCCTATAGAGTTCCAAGGAGGCCGATCCCCTAAAGAGATCAACCCCAAGTTTAGAATCTGCAAGGGTTCTAACATTCGCTCCTCAATTCTCTTAAGTTTTTGGTGGAAATTTCATCGAGAATCCGCTGTTTCTTCGACGACAATTCTGCTCTTATAAGACAGCACATACTTGCTGCAACTTCCACTGATTTCTATCAAACATTTGCTGCAATCTACCACAAATCCAAAACTTTCATACACAACCCTAAAACTCCACCAAACCACACCCTCAAACTGCACCCAAAATAGCCACAAAACAAGCCTATATCGTAGCCTACATCCACCAATCCACCAACCCTTTCGACCATCACCTCTCACAACCAATACATGCCTTTAACCCAACAACAAAAGAGAGATCTTAACATCACAGATTCAGCGGTATATACTATAGCATCTGAGGAGGTAATCAATGCTAAATTCGAAGCCTTCGAGGCGCGAATGGAGGATAAGATTCAGACGCACTTTACCGAACTCAGATTGGGCCGACCACTAAGCCCGAAGAAATCACATCAAGGAGAGAGCTTTGCCCAATCGCACCAAGCCCAAAGACATGACTTCCAAGAGAGGGGAAGCTCTATGACTGACCCCAACTATCCATGCATGAGAGTGGACTTCCCTAGATGGGAAGAAGGAGACCCGATTGGTTGGATCTTGTGCGCGGAGCGATATTTTCGGTACCACAAAACTACGGATGCATCTATGGTGAAAATTATAGCTATACATCTTAAAGGGAATGCTATACAGTGGTTTGACTAGTTTGAACATAGTTATGGAGTCCTTTCATGGTGACAATTAAAAGAAGGACTGTTGATCCGCTTTAGACCAACCGATTACGAGAATATTTACGGTCAACTAGCAAATATCCGACAAACCTCCACCATTCAGGAGTACCAAACTAGGTTTGAAAGGTTATCTAATCAAACTCATGATTGGTCTAAAAAAAAGCTATTGAGGACCTTCATTGATGGCTTGAAGCCGGAGATCCGAGGAGAAGTTAAAGCACGACAACCGTACACGCTTATGGCAGCCATCTCTTTCGCGCGACATCAGGAGGAGCAATTGAACCATTAAGCTCGGAAGACTAGGGTCACTCCTTAACCAGCAATATTGAAGCCCTCAGTCCCCCTTACTATCGACCATGTCCCTGCACCAAAGAGGTTAACAATAGAAGAGCTTCGGGAGCGATATGCAAAGGGGTTATGTTTGCATTGCGACGAGCCATGGAGTCGTGAGCATTGTTATAGTAAAGGGAGACTTCTTATAATTGATCCAGTAGAAGAAGAGGTCATTGAACATCCAAAAGAGAGCCTTGAGCATAAAGAAGAAGATACAGAAAAAGAGCCACAACCGACCGAAGTTACGGTACATGCACTAGCCGGCTACTCAATCTCGCAAATGATGAAAGTTGGAGGCCTTCTCAAACAACAACTGATCACTATTCTCACCGATACGGGCAGTACTAATAACTTCATAAATAATAAGGTTGCTGTCCGGATGGCCTTGCCTATCGAGAATTGCAGCGGGTTTGTTGTTAAGGTCACTAATGAATGGATTTTGAAGTATGATCGTAGGCGCCCGCGAGTGAAACTGTTGCTGCAGGACTAAGAGATAATTGCATATTTCTTCCTTCTCTCTCTTGATGATCATGAGGCCGTGCTCAGAATTAAATGGTTGATGACATTAGGTGATGTTTCTTGAAATTTTATGCAACTAATTATGAAATTTTACAGTATGGAGAAACATGTGATATTGCACGGGAAACATGGGGGTGACATAACGACGATTTATACACAACAAATAGAGAAGGTTTTGCATAAAGTATGCAGCAGCTTTTTGGTACAACTTAAGCAGCAAACTATGGGAGAGCCAATAGAATTTGAAGATCCAAACCTACTTCCTTTGTTTGCTGAATTTTTAGATATATTTGATGAACCGCACAACCTACCTCTTATCCGTTGGCATGATCATTATATAACGATTCTTCCAAGCAAACCTCCAACAAATACTCAGCCATATCAGTATCTACATCTCCAGAAGGATGAAATAGAAAGGATTGTAAAAGAGATGCTCGAAATAGGAGTTATTCAGCCAAGTTGCAGACTCTACACTTCACCGGTGCTACTTGTACACAAGAACGACGGAACATGGCGAATATGTCGAATCTCGTATTTTGATGATGAAGTCAATTGTCATTTGTTGTCTAATCTATGTGTTGAGATAAGTGTGCAGGATTAACTACGATGAAAGTTAGACATGCAGCAGGAGTTGCGCTGGAGTCAAGACAATGATCACGTTGGGAGTTCGAGAGTTCGACGGAAGTTCGGACAATCGTCGGAGGTTCTGCGGGAACAAATACAAGAAGTCCATAAGCTTGCCAAAAGAAGCTCATCGGAACTCGCCAAGTGGATCGTCGCAAGTCCAGGAGTTTGCCGGAAGTCCGCAGGAGCATCACCGAGGGTTCATCGGATGATCGATGGAAGTTCGCCGGAAACTCGCCGGAAGAAGCGATTGACGCACCGGAGCAAGCTGCAAAAATTGTCTTAGGATTTATCGTAGTTAGCACAATGATTAAGTTGGAAATGGGAGGTCATCCCATTAGCTTAATCTTTGGGCAATTGGGCCCTTGAAAAACCCAAATTGGGTTGAATGAATCTACCCATTCGGACCCTGATTGTTGTGGGAGGTGCAACCGCCCAAGCTAGGAGGTAGCACCGCCTAGGCTAAGTCTCCCAGGGAGACTGGGCGGTGCAACCGCCCCAGCCAAGAGGTAGCACCGCCTGGGCTCAGTCTTCGAGCGAGACTAGGCAGTGCAACCTCCCCTGATAGGAGGTAGCACTGCCTGAGCTCAGTCTTCGAGCTCTGGCAGGCGGTGCAACCGCCCTAGTCAAGAGGTGCAACCGCCTGAGCTCGGTCTTCGAGCTCTGTAAGAGAGGTGCAACCTCCCCTGACAGAGGTGGCACCGCACAGAGGCTCAGTCTTCGAGCTTTGCCAGGCAGTGCAATCGCCCCAGTCAGGAGGTGCAACCGTATGATCCCAGAATTCTGGGAATTGACAGTTTTGAGCTCCAAATTTGAACTGGGTTGGGGCCTATAAATACCCCACCCATTCAGCACTGAAAGAACAGAACTTACACTCGAAATCTTGATCTCTTTCTATGATTCTTAGAGCTCAAAATTGTTGTAAAGGCCAAAAGTTCTCCTCCCTCTATTCTTCAAAGTTTTGAGTTGTAAAGAGAGGAGAGAAAATTTTTGTAAGGGTTGTCTCCTAAGCCCGTCAAAAGGAGTGAAACTGTAAAAGGGTGGTTGGCCTTCGCCTATTGAAGGAAGGCCTCTAGTTGACGTCGATGACCTCATCGGTGGAGGAAGCCAAAAGTGGAGTAGGTCAAGATTGACCGAACCACTCTAAATCTCGGTTTGCATTTACTTTGAGCATATTATCTTTACTGCAAACCTCCTCTGAAGCTTATGGCTTTCTGCGCATATACGATCGGGTTTCAAGCTTTGCACTTTCCGAATCAGCGTTTAGACGTAAATCAGCTTTTTCGTACGATCATCATATTTCAGATTACATATACGTTCTGATTTTTACCATAACTGCAAACTGCCTTTATACCCTTGCTTAAACAGCATCTCGCCTAATCAAGTGATTTATGAATCAGCATTTAGACGTAAATTAGTTTCTTCGTACGAACGTCGTATTTCAGTTTGCGCTTATATTCTGGTTTTCATCATAACTGTAAACTACCTTCATAGATTGACTTTAACATCATTTTGCTTGATCTTAAATTAAAGTAATCTTAGAGTCGGCTTTCAAACATAAATCGTTTTATCGTTCGAACGCAGTTTCGTTTTAATCGTAGAAAGTTTTCCGCTGCACTAATTCAACCCCCCCTCTTAGTGCTCTTGATCCTAACAATTGGTATCAGAGCAGGGTTAACTCTCTAACGGATTAAAACCCAAGAGAGATGGCATACGCCGGAAACCAAGAGGGCCATTCTATTACACGTCCACCTATGTTCAGTGGGACGGACTACACCTATTGGAAGACCCGAATGAGGATCTTTCTTATTTCTATGGATTTTGAACTTTGGAATCTTGTCGAAAACGGATTTTCGAAGTCTTCTCTTCCAATGATCGATTGGAAGGAATTGGAGAAGAAGGCTTTCGCTCTTAATGCAAAGGCTATGAATGCCTTATTTTGTGCACTTGAGAAAAACGAGTTTAACCGTGTTTCAACTTGTGAAACCACATTTGATATTTGGCACACACTCGAAGTGACTCACAAAGGCACAAGTAGTGTGAAAGAGTCAAAAATCAATCTTCTGTTACATTCTTTTGAACTTTTCCGGATGAAACCGAGTGAAACCATTGGCAACATGTTTACCCGTTTCACGGATGTCGTCAACGGTCTAAAAGGACTCGGAAAATGTTTTTCGGATTTTGAGCTCGTAAATATGATTCTAAGATCCCTTCCTAAGAGTTGGGATCCTAAAGTCACTGCTATTCAAGAGGCAAAAGATCTATACAACTTCCCTCTTGAAGAACTAATCGGGTCATTAATGACCTACGAGATGACTTGTAAAGCTCATGAAGAACAAGAAGACATCCTTCCAAAGAACAGGAAGGATATGACACTTAAAACTTCAGAAGGCCACTTGAGAGAAAACTCAAGTGATGAGGACTGTGATGATGACTTGGCACTTCTAACAAGAAAATTTAAAAAATTCTTTAAAAGAAACAAGTTTAATGATGACGCAAAAAATAAACTTGAACCCAAGAAGGACCAAGTTATTTGCTATGAGTGAAAAAAGTCAGGACACTACAAGAGTGATTGTCCCCAAGCCAAGAAGAGAACATCCAAGAAGAAGGCGCTCAAAGCAACATGGGATGATTCGAGCGCATCCGAAGAAGAGGAGTCCAACACCGAGCAAGTTGCTCATTACGCCTTAATGGCCATCGGAGTTGAGGTAACAAATTTAATTGATGCAGATTAACCTTATCATGAATTATTAAATGCTTTCCATGAATTATTTGATGAATGTAAGACAATTAGTAGAAAATATATATTGCTAAAAAAGGAGCATGATAGTCTTATTTGTAATTTCGATAAGTTAAAAGCTGAACATCATGATAGTTTAAGCTCATGCATAAAATGTCATGATCTAGAAACTCTCCAAAAGGAAAACTTGCTACTTAAGGACACCTTGAAGAAATTCGAGGTTGGTAGCAAATCATTAAACATGATCCTTGCAAACAAGGGTCACGTTCCCAAAAGAAGTGGAATTGGATTTGTGAGAAGTCCTCACCAAAATCCAACCACCTTCGTAAAAGGCCTCATATTACATGTTCGACATCAAAACAAATGCAACTTTTGTTGCAAATTTGGACACAAGACGTATTATTATCCATTCAAGAAAATTAGTCCAAACAAATTGATTTGGGTTCCTAAAGGAACCATGATAAATTCTATACAACATGATAGACAATATAGATCTATTTGTGAGGCACCCAAAATCAAATGGGTACCTAAAACTCATCCCTTCCTATAAAAACATTAAAAACATAAAAATTTTAGGCTGGAGCAAGAAATAATATTCTGCTCCTTGATTCTCGATAGTCATGACCCAAGATCCAAAAAGGAACTCGCAATGCTCTCTAGCCTAAATAACAGATGGAGATTATAAATTTAAAATCACAAATGCGATTTAGATACAACCTTATTTGACTTTTCAGAATTAGAAACGTATGATTCCCAAATTCACATATCCTTTGGATTTTCGAACCCATCAATTTCATCCGTTCATAACCTTCGAATCCAACTCTGTATCATGAAGTAACTAAGTCTGTCATGAACTTGCAAGGCTTACCAACTTGAACAAACTATCACAAACATGTGTATGACATTGAGAGTATGCACGTTAAAAGATCTATCTTGATCGTGCAAAAGTCCTTGCCTTAAAATGAAAACTCTTACGTAATTACGTAAGTAAAGTTGATTGCTCTGAATGAAAATTCTTCTCAAGATAAAAAACTCTCAGATCTGATCACACTGATCAGAACAAGTGCTCACCGCCTGCAGGCGATGGCACCGCCCCAACTGGAGGTAGCACCTCCAGTTGTCACGTGTTGCAAGTGGTTGCACCGCTCCAGCCAGAGGTGCAACCGCCCACAACTCTGCCCTTTTTAACCCAAGCTAGGGCTGGCGGTGAAACCAACCCCAACTCACTCCCTTCCCTCCTCTACTCTTCCAAGCCTCCTCCATCCCCATTTCACCCCTCTTAGCATCCCAAATACCCCTCATTTCGAAGCAAAACATCAACAATCTTTCCCTCTCTTGAAGATCTCACTAAGGTACTCTCTAAGAAGCCCTTAAACTTTTTTTTTATTTACTCTTGCTCATCACTATTCTTCTAAACAGCAGTAGTTATGGGATCTAGAAGATCCTTAAGGGACAAAGGAAAGAGGAGATTAGTAGAAGATTTTGATATCACCCTTTTTGATTCAAAATACCATGCTGAAAAATTTTCCTCTTTCGAACTTAGGAGTGTCAATAAGGGAAAATACGTAGATTTAAATGAACTAAGAGACTTAGAGACAATCCAATGGTTTGCAAACTTAGATCTACTTCCAATTTTGTAAATTAACGAACCCATCTATCTAAGACTTGTTAGATTGTTTTACAACAACATACAAATAGATGAAGAAGAAAGAATGTCGACCTATCTTTTAGGACAACACATCTCAATTACGGATAGATTCATTTGCGACATGATAGGCATTCCCATGAAAAGTAGAGGACTTTACTTTAGAGGATCATGAGATAATGAAACTGTTGGAACAACATATGTTGAAGCCTTAGGAACAATTTTTGCCAATCCCAACTTAGCATTTGTTCCTAAAAGTTATGAACATCTACTGCCTCTAAACACTAAGGTACTTCATCATATCCTAACTAGCATCATTCTCCATAAACAATACCATCATGATGAAGTAAGTCAATTAGAATTAGGAACTATGTATTTGATCATGAAAGGACATGACATCTGTCTTGGTTATCTTATCCAACAAAACATGTTAGAACTATCTAAGAAAGACATGATGCTCCCATATGGTGGTATAATCACTAGAATAATGAAAGCCTACGATATTCTAATACCACCGGAAGAAGAAGTAATAAAAATAGATATATTTAGCATAATAAATAAAAATCTACTTCACCGATTAAGATGTTTTTATAGAAACGGTAACTGGGTTAGAATGCCAAGAAGAACTGATCCCCCTCAACTTGAACCAGAACCGGAAACACCAGTATTTAGGGGTACCCAATCTCCTCCGATCTGTCCCTTTGAGGAAACACATCCATTTAAGCAAACTCATACATCATCTGTCGAAGATATTGGGATTCGGATGGACCGATTCGAACAAAGACAAGAACGGCTTGAACAACGACAAGATCAAATCCTATCTGAGCTATAGCAAATTCATCGTCAATTTGACTCCTTGTTTAGGCACTTTAATTTTCCACCTCGTGAATGAGCTTGTATGAAGACAATCATCTGTTGTTATTGTAAACTCCTTATGTTACTCACCATGATGTGCTTTGCCTTGATCCTTGATATGGTTACCTGATATATTTTGAGCATATGTAGAGTTGTAAACATCTATCGTGGTAAATATATGCCTTGTGCCTAGTGGTAAATATAAACTAAATGGTTATCTCGGATTTTATATTGAAACTAAAAGTTTTGAAAATCTTGTGCTTTGATTTCCATGATAAATATAGTTTGAAAAAGTGATATACCAATACAGTTGATAAGTCATTGCCATTGATACTAAACATCAACTAGCTGACATTTTTACAAAACCTCTAAGTGAAGAACAATTTGATTTAATAAGAAGAGAATTAGGAATGTTGATGTGTCCGAATAGATAAACTAGTTAAAATTATTTTTCGGACTTTATTGAATGATCAAATCACTTGATTGCCATTACATAACATGTGTTGAATTGTTTTGTCTTCATGATTGTATTTGAAAATCTGTAGCATAGTCTTGTCCGAATGCATGAAAGAGTTCATCTCATTTTCAGATTCGCTTAACAGTTGGAATGCTAAAAATCAAATTTTCTCATACACTCTTATGAAAAATATTTTTTTTCTGAAATGGATTTGATGAAATGATTCCTGCTTATTAATTCCATCTTGAAATATGGATGATAGTCTTTTTACTTGCAAAAAGCTATTTCAAACACATATCTTGACTCAAAGTAAACTCACAAATAGCTGGAATCACAAATGGCTTTCCTCCTTCATGCACAAAGGATTATAACAAAAAAAAAAGAAGGAAGAAGTATTCAAAGCAATCTACGTATCATGCCTTCCTTTATATGCTTGATAACTTGCTTATATTGTTTTCCTGGTATCACAACTACCATGCTTTTTGTTGATGACAAAGGGGGAGAAATATATGAATTGATGCTATAAACACTGATGCTATGATTATGCCATGCTTGCATCACCAAGAGATATATTAACAGATGCTATAATTTGCATTATGCCTTGAGTTGATATCTTACCATGTGAAGAAATGCAACACTTGCTAAAATATTTGAAATGTGTACATCATGTAATGATATCAGAATCTTACTTCACAGCTTTACATGTTGATATCTTACAATATGATGAATTGTTACTATTACCATCATTCAAACTTGTAATGTAAAATCTGAAAATGAATGTCAAGCCTTGACATCATCTTCAGAGAGATACATCATGATGGGAATCATGATGGGAGTATTGATAAGATCAAATGATTTAACTTATCAATATGTCGCTTGAATTCTTAGGTCTTGAATTCAAGAATGACTTATCTCAAGTATGGCATATAGACAGGGGGAGTTAAGGTTAACTCCATTATCAATTGATTGTCATTATTAAAAAGGGGGAGATTGTTGAATCTCGGATTTTGATGATGAAGTCAATTGTCATTTGTTGTCTAATGTATGTGTTGAGATAAGTGTGTAGGATTAACTACGATGAAAGTTAGACATGCAGTAGGAGTTACGCCGGAGTCAAGACAATGATCACGTTGGGAGTTCGAGAGTTCGACGGAAGTTCGGACAGTCGTCGGAGGTTCTGCGGGAACAAATCCGAGAAGTCCATAAGCTTACCAAAAGAAGCTCGTCGGAACTTACCAAGTGGATCGTCACATGTCCAGGAGTTTGCCGGAAGTCCGCAGGAGCATCACCGAGGGTTCATCGGATGATCAACGGAAGTTCGCCGGAAACTCGCCGGAAGAAGCAATTGACGCACCGGAGCAAGTTGCAGAAATTGTCTTAGGATTTATCGTAGTTAGCACAATGATTAAGTTAGAAATGGGAGGTGATCCCATTAGCTTAATCTTAGGGCAATTGGGCGCCTGAAAAACCCAAATTGGGCCGAATGGATCTACTCATTCGGACCCTGATTGCTGTGGGAGGTGCAACCGCCCAAGCCAGGAGGTAGCACCGCCTGGGCTAAGTCTCCCAGGGAGACTAGACGGTGCAACTGCCCCAGCCAAGAGGTAGCACCGCCTGGGCTCAGTCTCCGAGCGAGACTTGGCGGTGAAACCTCCCCTGACAGGAGGTAGCACCGCCTGAGCTCAGTCTTCGAGCTCTGGCAGGCGGTGCAACTGCCCCAGTCAGGAGGTGCAACCGCCTGAGCTCGGTCTTCGAGCTCTGACAGAGAGGTGCAACCGCCCCTGACAGAGGTGGCACCGCCCAGAGGCTCAGTCTTCGAGCTCTGCCAGGCGGTGCAACCGCCCCAGTCAGGAGGTGCAACCGCCTGACCCCGGAATTATGGGAATTGACAGTTTTGAGCTCCAAATTTGAACTGGGTTGGGGCCTATAAATACCCCACCCATTCAGCACTGAAAGAACAGAACTTACACTCGAAATCTTGATCTCTTTCTGTGATTCTTAGAGCTCAAAATTGTTGTAAAGGCCAAAAGTTCTCCTCCCTCTGTTCTTCAAAGTTGTGAGTTGTAAAGAGAGGAGAGAAAATTTCTGTAAGGGTTGTCTCCTAAGCCCATCAAAAGGAGTGAAACTATAAAAGGGTGGTTGGCCTTCGCCTATTGAAGGAAGGCCTCTAGTTGACGTCGGTGACCTCGTCGGTGGAGGAAGCCAAAAGTCGAGTAGGTCAAGATTGACCGAACCACTCTAAATCTCGGTTTGCATTTACTTTGAGCATATTATCGTTACTGCAAACCTCCTCTGAAGCTTACTGCTTTCTGCGCATATACGATCGGGTTTCAAGTTTGCACTTTCCGAATCAGCGTTTAGACGTAAATCAGCTTTTTCGTACGATCATCATATTTCAGATTACGTTTACGTTTTGATTTTTACCATAACTGGAAACTACCTTTATACCCTTGCTTAAATAGCATCTCGCCTAATCAAGTGATTTACGAATCAGCATTTAGACGTAAATCAGTTTCTTCGTACGAACGTCGTATTTCAGTTTGCGCTTATATTCTGGTTTTCATTATAACTGTAAACTGCCTTCATATATTGACTTTAACATCATCTTGCTTGATCTTAAGTTAAAGTAATCTTAGAATCGGCTTTCAAACAGAAATCATTTTTATCGTTCGAACGCAGTTTCGTTTTAATCGCAGAAAGTTTTTCGCTGCACTAATTCCCCCCCCTCTTAGTGCTCTTGATCCTAATAGAATATACGTGGATTACTAAGGTCTCAATGGCACAACCATCAAGGATAAATACCCTATTCTAGTAGTAGATGAATTGCTAGATGAAAGGGAGCACAAATCTTCACAAAGTTGGACCTTTAATTCGGGTATCATTAAATACGAGTGTACGAAAAAGTCATACCGAAAACCGCCTTTCGAACACACAACGACCACTACGAAATTTTGCTTTCTTCAACAAATGTTGGAATATCTTGTGCATATCATATCAGAGGAAGGTGTGATGGTGGACCCCTTAAAATTGGAGCAATGCAAAACTGGCTTACCCCGAGGAACATAAAATTGCTACATGGCTTTCTGGGTTTAACAGGCTACTACCATAAGTTCATGAAAAACTATGGAAAGATCAGTGCATCACTCACTTCTCTACTGAAAAATGATACCTTCCAATGGTTGGAAAAAGCCTCTACTGTCTTTGACAAACTTAAGGCAGCCATGACGACGATGCCGGTGTTAGCACTACCAGATTTCAACCGACCCTTCATTATTCAGGCCGATGCATCTGGAGACAGAATGGGAGACGTTCTCATGCAAGATGGTTGACCACTCATATACATTAGCTAGGTATTGTCTCCCCCCTATCAAAACATATTGACATATGATAAGGAGATGCTTGCCATTATGCACGCAGCAACGAGGTGGAGATCGTACTTGATCAGGCGATGCTTTCAAATCAAAACCGACCATAAAAGCCTAAAATATATCTTGGAGCAGAAGATATCTTCCCTCGAACAGCAAAAATGGGTAACAAAGGTTCTTGGATATGATTATGAAATAACTTACAAAAAGGAGAAAGAGAATGTTGTTACAGATGCGCTTTTACGGCTACCTAAGCAAGCTGAATTTTTTGCCATTTCACTTTTGACTAGTGACTTCCTTGAGGATATTAAGATGGAATGGTAGAAACATTTAGAGACTAGTAAGACCATAAAAAAATTGGAGGAAGCACCAAGCTCCGTGGCTCATTACAATTGGGACTCAAAAGAATTACACTATAAGGGACGTATTGTGCTTATGATAAATTCTACTTGCATCTTCACGAGTAGATTTTGGACAAAGTTATTTCATATGTAGGGTACTAAATTAAAAAGGAGTATGGCATATCACCCACAAATCGACGGCAAGACATAAGTTGTAAATAAGTGCTTGGAGATAGCCTAAAGCCACCCACCAAATATGACTACCCAAGGAGAACTCTAGAACCAGCCTAGTGCCATTATTGATCGATGGATCGTGACTCGACGACGATGACCCACTACTAAAGTGCTAATATAGTAGGTGAACCTACTAATAGAAGATGCCACTTGGGAGAACTATGATGACTTGAAGATCAAATTCCTAAAATTCATTAATCGTCAGCCTCGAGGACAAGGCTGATTTGAAGAGGACGGGTCTATTAGGACTCTAACTAGGAGAGTCATAATTGAAAGGGATATTCATGTAAAACCTACCTAAGCCGACCCCTATTAAAGATGTGAAGAGGTCGGCTAGGGTTAGGAGGTTGTTTCTTACAGAAGAATTAGGAGTTGTAAAGGAGTAGGAGTCCTATTAGGAGTTGGTTAGAAGTAGGAGTCTTGAGTAGGAGTCCTATTAGGAGTTGGTTAGAAGTATGAGTCTTGAGTAGGAGTCCTATTAGGAGTTGGTTAGAAGTATGAGTCTTGAGTAGGAGTCCTATTAGGAGTTAGGGTTTAGAAGCCCTATAACTAGTCATGTATTACTCCTCTTTTGATAGGTAATAGATGAATCTTTTCTACAGCCTTTAAGTAGCAACTTAGACGGAGGAACCCATATAGAGTTCCAAGGAGGCCGATCTGTTGAATCTCGGATTTTGATGATGAAACTAATTGATTGTGTTTAGATGTTTAACTGCATTTTGAGTGATGCAGGTCTACTCGATCGGAATTAGACAGTTAACGCAGGAGGAATTGACGTTGCGCCGGAGGAGATCACGTCAGGATATTGGACGGCAGAAGGCTTCGAACGTCGGGCATCGGCTAAGGAGAGCGGAATTGCACCAAGGATATCGGTTTGCGGAGGTCAACCGCCGATTGGGCAATAAGTCGCAAGAGAGGACGATGCGCCTGAAGAATCGGACATCTAAACGCCAACCAATGACGTGCGGGCAACGGAATATCGATTCGCGTTGTAATAACCGTCTAGATCGAGTAGAGTTTTGGCTTGCATGTGCAGGATTAACTACGATAACGATGAAGACATGAAGCGAAACAAAGTGCAAAGTCAAGCACGAAGAATTCGTTGGGAGTTAAGAGTTCGACGGAAGTCCGAAGGATCGTCGGGAACGCCACCGAACTAGCCGAGAATGAGTAGGGAGCTTGTCAAGGGTTTTTTGGAAGCTCGCCGGAAGGTTCGTGGGAAGTTCGCAGAGTTTGCCGAGAAAGATTGGAGCTTGTCAAGAAGCTAGTTGGAACTCGCCAAGATCAAATCGTGAAGTTTAAGAGCTTGCCGGGAGTCCGCAGAATGGTTTCCGAGAGTTTATCGGAAGACCGCCGAAAGTTCGCCGGAAGCTCACCGGAAGAAGTCTAGACTTATGGACTTTGTAATAGCTTATATAATGTCTTTAAAATTCGTAGTTAGCATGTTAATTAGGGTTAGGATTAGGTATTAATCCTATAACCCAAGTAGGGGACTATAACACTGTAGGCTGAAAAACACCAGAGGCGGTGAGCTGAAAACATCAGAAGGGCTGAAAACACTATAGGCGGTGGCACCGCCGGGCTGAGGGTGGCACCGCCCAGCACCCGAAAGTGCTGGGCGGTGACACCTCCTGGTTATGGTGGTGGCACCAGCCAAAGCACCAACGCTGGGCGGTGGCACTGGCTATGGGCGGTGGCACCGCCAGCATCGGGAACCCAAAGAGGATTTGAATTTTGGAGCCCAAATTTTGGAGCCCAAATTTGAATCCTCTTGAGGCCTATAAATACCCCTTAAATCTCAGCTGAGATTACAACTTTTTGAGCAGCAAGAGTTTGAGAGAAAGGTCTTAGAAAAGTGTTAGCTTGTCTTCTTTTCAATTTGCTAGTGTTCACCTCATCTCTTCTCGAAAATCTGTAAGAGAGTGAACCGCTTGTAAAGAGTTGTAAGAGGGGTATTTACCCTTCCATTTCAAGAGACTTGCTAGTGGAAGGTGGGAGCCTCATCGAAGAGGGGCCTCGCAAGTGGAGTAGGTCATTTGACCGAACCACTCTAAAATCGGCGTGATCCTTGGTTTGCATTTTATTATTGCTATTTACATTATTGCAAACCTTCTTATATGCTTTAGTTCCTCATTACTTTTGCTGCGCATATTTAAGAATACGCTTTCAAGATTAAGCTTGTCAAGTTCCGCTCTTATCATACGAAAGATTTTTTAAAAACCGAAGTTTTAATCTGCTGCACTAATTCACCCCCCCCTCTTAGTGCTGCTCCGATCCTAACAATTGGTATCAGAGCCACGGTTTTCTACTTTGGTTTAACACCCAAATAGAAATGGCTCTTTATGGCTTTCAAGAGGGTCACTCTCTCATTCGTCCTCCCTTTTTCAATGGGACGGACTACACCTATTGGAAAACTCGAATGAGAGTTTTCTTACTTTCGTTGAATCTCAAGCTTTGGAATATTGTCGAAAATGGATTTAAAAAATCTTCTCTTCCGATGAGTGAATGGGATGAATTGAGAAGAAAGTTTTTTGCTTTAAATGTAAAGGCTATGAATGCCTTATATTGTGCACTTGACAAAAATGAATTTAATCGATTTGATTTGTGATTGGCTTTTGATATTTGGAGAACTCTTGAGGTCACTCATGAAGGCACTAATGAAAGGAAAGAGTCCAAAATCAACATTCTTGTGCACTCTTACGAACTTTTCCGGATGAAACCAAGTGAGTCCATTGAGACATGCACACCGTTTCTCGGATGTCATCAATGGACTCAAAGCTCTTGGTAAAAGTTTTTCTAACTTTGAACTAGTCACTAAAATCTTAAGATCCCTTCCAAAAAAGATGGGAATCAAAAGTTACGGCTATTCAAGAGGCCAAGGACCTTAAAACATTTCCTCTTGAAGAACTTGTTGGGTCTCTAATGACCTACTGAAATGAACAATGTGACAAAAAAGAAAACTCGAGAACAACCTTCCAAAGGACAGGAAGGATTTGGGACATAGAACACATGAAGACCACTCGAGCATAAGCTCAAGTGATGGTGAACTTAAACTACAAATGAAACAAAAATTAAAAAGAAAAAAGAATGGAACTACTTGCTTTGAACGCAAGAAGAACAAAAATTGGGATGAATTGAGCTCTTCCGAATACGAGGAGAAAATCAAGAAAGGCGAGGTGGCAAACTATGCCTCAATCACTCTCAATAATGAGGTAATCGAAATCCCCCTAATTTATTTCGAAATTACATAATACTTTCATGAGTCATTTTTAATTTAGTTTAGGATTAATTTTTTTAAAAATTGCATGTGTTATGTTAATGCAATAAAATGTTAGATATAAATCTAATGCTTATACACCTAGTAAGATTAATCTTATGTATGTGTTTGAGAAGTAAGAATGTATATTTTGACGATTTCCATATTGATTTTCAATGACGATGCATGGCTTTTGAATGGAAGGCTTGATGATTTTTTTGAACCTTATATTTGGTTTTCAAACATGATGTATGGTTTTGACATATGAATAAAATTTGAGCATGCTAAGATAAAGTCAATCGTATAAATTAAAACTAAAGAAGTTTTAGTTATCTATAAGAATCATTCAAAATTATGTTCAATAAAACCAATTCAAAATGATGGAATGAAAATATTAAATGTTTCGATACCATTTTATGCATGAGATTTTAAAAGTTATACATAATGATCTTGATGGTTTTTATGAAGAAATTTATTTTTCGATCCTAAATGATTGATGATATATATGTATATTTTGGCACAAAAAGGACAAAGGCATGCTTATATAAAACAATTAAATAGATAAAAGTATTTTTCTTGAATATTCTTGGTTTGATGAATCTATTTTATCATCTTTTTATGAATATCTTAAAAATGATTTTGATTTGATGATTTGAATTTAAATGAGCTTTATCTTGATTTTTTGAGATTTATAACTTGAGATTTACTCTATAAAAATCAAGATCTTGTATCCTCAATGTTCCTTTTTAGCATCTACTATCCAAATGAATTATGATTGGTATCATTGCTATATTTCTTCTTATCATGCACTAAAGAGAAAATTTTCCTAAATGAATCATGATATTTTTGGAACCATAATTCTTTTTATGATTCATAATGAATTGAGAAATTTTATATGCTTGAATTAATATCTTATTCTCTTATAAGATTGAATGAATTTTATCTATATCATGATCTCCTAAGATTTTCCCTTGATTATTATTATAAATCTATGTATACCATTTTGAATCTCTTGAAAGTAATGTTGAGATTTTGATGAATTTGACAATTTAAATTTAAATGAGTTTGTATTCAACTTACGATCTTGATTTCTTGGATTTACTACTTGAGATTCTTTTTTAATCATAATCTCTTCTTTGTACACCTACAATTTTTGTTATTTATAAAAGGAAGATATTTGATTAAATGAATCATGTCTTTTGGTATTCAAATGGTCTTATCTTTGATGATATGATTTCTTTATATCTATGATACAAATGCCATGAAATGATTGAAATATTTTACACTTTTATGCTCTTCCCTACTTCTTTCTTGTTTTCAATGATAAAATAGGGAGAAGATTTGATCATGCATGGTAGGATATAATTTGACAAAATGGATACCATTATGAAACATTTATGATTGGCAATGATGCATACAATACTTGTGCTTTCTAATTATGATGTGATGTATTGCATATGATGTAAATCATGATTTAAAATACTATGAGTTATTGCCAAAAAGATGTATCATATATGATATGCTCATAATGTTGATTGATATATTCAATATCGCGCATGAATGAAATATAAGGTTTTTGAAATAGTGCATGTTTTAATTTGAAAATATAATGATGCACAAATGAGATTGATACTTACCTTTGTCATAATTGATGTAAAGGGTCTTTCCTTCTTTTGACAACGACACAAAGGGGGGGAGATAGCTAGCTTACACAAGACAAGAGAAGCAAAAAAAAAATTACAAACGAGACATCGCAAAAAAGGGCAAAACTTATTAGTTTGCTCATCTCGAAAAGCAAGAATCATGAGCTTACACAAGAAAGCTATCTTTATTTGCTTTTTGAAATTTTTACTAGCTTTTATGTAGTAAAACTTACATATCGTAAAAAAATTTCCTAGCTCAATCATTTCATTGAAAGAACTTACTAGCTTGAACATCACAAAAGTTTGCTACCTTGCATGATATAAAATTTGCTATATCAAACATCATAAATATTGTTACTTGCAAAGAAAAGCAAAGTGCAATCTTGCACAAGAAGCAAGTGTTGAATTGCCATGATTGAACTTATGAATCTTGCTATGCTTTTGTGCTTATATGTTGTGATGAAAATCTAGCTTCATGTTGTAAAAACTTGCATATCTTTTAAAATAGCTAGAGCTACTTCTCCTTTTTGTTGATGACATAGGGGGAGAAGTATATTGATGACTTCATGCATTGAATTAAACATTTTATATATTTGCATGATGGTTTAAATGTTTTTCATAACATGTGATGAATGTTACTTGGATTTGAGATAATCCAAGTGTTCTATCAATGGCATATTGATAGGGGGAGTTTGTTTAAACTCCGGGGACTTAAGGTTAACTCCGTTAGTCATCAATTAGTTGTCATCATCAAAAAGGGGGAGATTGTTGAATCTCGGATTTTGATGATGAAACTAATTGATTGTGTTTAGATGTTTAACTGCATTTTGAGTGATGCAGGTCTACTCGATCGGAATTAGACAGTTAACGCAGGAGGAATTGACGTTTCGACGGAGGAGATCACGTCGAGGATATTGGACTGACAGAAGGCTTCAACGTCGGGCATCGGTTAAGGAGAGCGGAATTGCACCAAGGATATCGGGTTATGGAGGTCAACCGCCGATTGGGCAATAAGCCGCAAGAGAGGACGATGCTACCGAAGAATCGGACGAAACACCAACCAATGACGTGCCAGGCAACGGAATATCGATTCGCGTTGTAATAACTGTCTAGATCGGAGTAGAGTTTTGGCTTGCATGTGCAGGATTAACTACGATAACGATGAAGACATGAAGCGAAACAAAGTGCAAAGTCAAGCACGAAGAATTCGTTGGGAGTTCAAGAGTTCGACGGAAGTCCGAAGGATCGTCGGGAACGCTGCCAGAACTAGCCGAGAATGAGTAGGGAGCTTGCCGAAGGGTTTTCTGGAAGCTCGCCGGAAGGTTCGTGGGAAGTTCGCAGAGTTTACCGAGAAAGATCGGAGCTTGCCGAAGAAGCTAGTTGGAACTCGCCAAGATCAAATCGTGAAGTTTAAGAGCTTGCCGGGAGTCCGCAGAATGGTTTCCGAGAGTTTATCGGAAGACCGCCGAAAGTTCGCCGGAAGCTCGCCGGAAGAAGTCTAGACTTATGGACTTTGTAATAGCTTATATAATGTCTTTAAAATTCGTAGTTAGCATGTTAATTAGGGTTAGGATTAGGTATTAATCCTATAACCCAAGTAGGGGACTATAACACTGTAGGCTGAAAACACTGTAGGCGGTGAGCTGAAAACACTGTAGCGGGCTGAAAACACTATAGGCGGTGGCACCGCCTGGGCTGAGCGGTGGCACCGCCCAGCACCCGAGTGCTGGGCGGTGACACCTCCTGGGTTGGGCGGTGGCACCGCCCAGCACCCGAACGCTGGGCGGTGGCACCGCTTGGCTGGGCGGTGGCACCGCCAGCATCGGGAACCCAAAGAGGATTTGAATTTTAGAGCCCAAATTTTGGAGCCCAAATTTGAATCCTCTTGAGGCCTATAAATACCCCTCAAATCTCAGCTGAGATTAAAACTTTTTGAGCAGCAAGAGTTTGAGATAAAGGTCTTAGAAAAGTGTTAGCTTGTCTTCTTCTCATCTCTTCTCGAAAATCTGTAAGAGAGTGAACCGCTTGTAAAGAGTTGTAAGAGGGGTATTTACCCTTCCATTTCAAGAGACTTGCTAGTGGAAGGTGGGAGCCTCATCGAAGAGGGGCCTCGCAAGTGGAGTAGGTCATTTGACTGAACCACTCTAAAATCGGCGTGATCCTTGGTTTGCATTTTATTATTGCTATTTACATTATTGCAAACCTTCTTATATGCTTTAGTTCCTCATTACTTTTGCTGCGCATATTTAAGAATACGCTTTCAAGATTAAGCTTGTCAAGTTCCGCTCTTATCATACGAAAGATTTTTTAAAAACCGAAGTTTTAATCCGCTGCACTAATTCACCCCCCCCTCTTAGTGCTGCTCCGATCCTAACACGATCCCCTAAAGAGATCAATCCCAAGTTTAGAATGGGTTCTAACAATTTACCCCCCTCTTAGTGCCGACTCGATCCTAATAGAAAGAGTATCAAGACTCTTCGATTAGATCGAGGAGGTGAGTACTTGAGTACAGAGTATTATGCCCCCCGAATCAATAATATTAGAATTCATTCCAGGATCCAAACACACATTTGAGGACACTGAGTAAATATTCAAGTCAATCACATCCATAATTCCATAATTCATAAAACATATGTTGTTTAAAATCATAAACCATGTCACTCGATGAATCATAAAATCTAAAACGAACTCACCAAGACAATAACCACCTCATAGATCCATAAGTGTGTTATTCTATATAATCACAAAACCAATATTTACCACATATTCATATCATTACACAAATTAAACTTAACACTCCAAAATCCTAAACAAGAGAGGTCTTTTAAACATTTACAAAATTCATAAGTTCATATTTACCATCAAACTATTAGAACCCTAATGGTTTCTAAGCTTGGGGTTGATCTCTTTAGGGGATCGGCCTCCTTGGAACTCTATAGGAGTTCCTTCCTCCAAGTTGCTGCTCAAAGGCTACTATGAAGATTCATCTATTGCTTGTCAAAAGAGAATAAATATATGACTATTTATAGGGCGTCTAGACCCTAACTCCTAATATGACTCCTACTCGAGACTCCTACTTCTAACCAACTCCTAATAAGACTACTACTCTAAGAAGCAACCTCCCAACTAACCCTAATCATAGCCGACCTCTTCACCTCTTTAATAGGGGTCGGCTAGGTAGGTTTTACATGAATGCCCATTTTAATAAAATTCAATTAGGACTCTCCTAGCTAGAGTCCTAATAGACCTGTCATCTTCAAATCAACCTTGACCTCGAGGTTGACGATGCATGAATTCTAGGAATTTGATCTTCAAGTCGTCATAGTTCTCCCAAGTGACATCTTCTGCTAGTAGGTTCACCTACTATATTAGCACTTTAGTAGTGGGTCGTCGTCATCGAGTCACAATCTGTAGATCAATAATGGCACTCGACTTAGTTTGGAGTTCTCCTTGGGTAATCATATTTGGTATATGGCTTTGGGCTGTCTTGTTTTGTCCTAGCTTGAGCTTTAAACATAACACATGGAATACTGGATGGATTCAGGAGCTAGCGGGTAAGTCAAATTTGTATGCTATCGCTCTGATATGCTCCAAAATTTGGTAGGGTCCACAGAACCGAGGTGAAAGCTTCGTGGATGCTCTGATCTAGATTGATATTTGCTTGTTTGGCTGGAGCCGTAAGAAGACCTAATCTCCTACTAAAAATTCTCTTTCTCCTTTGTGTTGATCTTATTAATGTTTCATCCTTACTTGGGCTATAGTGAGATTATCATTAAGTAATTTCAGCATTTTGTTATTGAATATCGTATTTTGATGATGAAACCAATTGATAAGTGTTTATGATTTGATATACATTTTGAGTGACGTAGGAAGCTTCGATCAAGGAGAGATAATTGAAGCAGGAAGAATCATGTTTGGCCAGAGCAAACATATCAGAAGATTAGACGTCATGCCGAAGGATCGATCGACGTATCGACAGAAGGCTTTGGGCCATGGTTTTGGGCATCGGGCCAATAAGAGCGGATATTGTGCTAAGGATATCAGAGTTGCAGAGGTCAACTGGCCAACTAGGCAATAGGCCACAAAAGAGGACGATACGCCGAAGAATCGGACGAAACATCTATAGACCAATGACATTCCGAACGACATGATTCATGCTTAGTAATAATTGTCTAGATCGAAGTGTATTTTTATATGTGTAGGATTAACTACAATAGCAAGGCATAAAGCAAAATGAAGTCCCAAAATCAAGAATATGATTTCGTTGGGAGTTCGAGAGTTCGTTAGAAGTCCGGACATTTGTCGAAACTTCTACCAGAACCAACCGAGAAGTCTAGGAGCTTGCCAAAGAAGCTCATTGGAACTCACCAAGAAGATCATCATGAAGTCCAGGAGCTTGTCGGGAGTCTGCCGGAACATTACCGAGAAATTGTCAAAAGTTCACCGGAAGCTCGCTAGAAGAAACTGGACTTATTTGGTAGGGTCTGATGCGGTCCAAATCTATATGCTACCACTCTGATGTATTCCAAAATTTGGTAGGGTCCATAGAACTAAGGTGAAAGCTTCATAGATGCTCTGGTCTAAATTGATGTTTGCTTGTATGGCTGGAGCCGTTGGAAGACCTAATCTCCTACTAAAAATTCTCTTTCGCCTTTGTGTTGATCATATTGTTGTTTCATCCTTGCTTGGGCTGCAATGAAATTATCTTTTAGTAACTTCAGCATTTTTTCTCTATCCTGTAGTTCCCTATCTACTTGTTCTACTTTAGAGGTGCCTAACATATATTTTGGGATCACAGGGGGAGGTCAACCATACATAGCCTCATAGGGTGTACATTTTGTGGATGAATGATAAGTTATATTATACCATCACTCGGCTCAAGGAAGCCACTTTGTCCACTCTTTTGGCTGGTCACTAGTGAAGCATCTGAGGTATGTCTCCAAGCACCTGTTCACCACTTCAGTCTGGTCGTCGGTTTGTGGATGACATGCTGTACTCATTTTCAATTTAATGTCCTGCATCTGGAAGAACTCTGTCCAAAATCTGCTAGTGAAGGTCCTATCATGATCACTTACAATAGATCTCGGCATCCCATGCAATTTTATAATATTCTTTTTCTCCTTTTTATAAGTTATTTCATAATCATATCCGATAAGCTTTGTTACCTATTTTTGCTGCTCGGGGGAAGATATCTTATGCTCTAAGAAATATTTTAGGCTTTCATGGTCGGTCTTGATTTGAAAGCTTCGCCCGATCAAGTACAGTCTTCATTTGGCCACCGCATGCATAATCGCGAGCATCTCCTTGTCGTAAATAGTCATCTTGAGATAAGAAGGAGATAACGCTGTACTGGTATAAGCGAGGGGGTGGCCATCTTGTATTAGTACAGCACCAATTCCGACTTTGGAGGAATCTGCTTCAATAACAAAAGTCTTACCGAAGTCAGGTAGTGCTAGTACGGGCATTGTCATCATTGCGGCTTTAAGTTATTCGAAGGTGTTGGTGGCTTTGTTCAACATTGGAAAGCATCTTTTTTTAAGCAAGAAAGTAAGGGTTGCACTAATCTTTTTATAGTTTTTCATAAACTTGCAGTAGTAGCCTATTAAACCGAGAAAGTCGCGTAGCGATTTTATATTCCTCGAGGTCAGCCAATTCTGCATTGCTTTAATTTTGGAGGGGTCCACTTCATACCTTCCTCTGATATGATATGCCCAAGATATTCCACCTTCTATTGAAAAAAGTTGCGCTTTGATTTTTTGACAAAAAGAATATGTTCTCGCAAAATCGTCAAAATAATTCGTAAGTGCTGAAAATGACTTTCAAGAGAAGGGCTGTAAATAAGGATATCAACGAAGAAAATCAACACAAACTTACGAAGATAATTCTAGAAAATATCATTCATAAGGCTCTGAAAGGTGGAGGGAGCATTGGTGAGATCAAAGGGCATTACCAAAAATTCATAGTGGTCGTTACGAATTTGAAAGGTAGTTTTCGGTATGTCTTCTTCGCACACTCATATTTGATGATACCCGGATCGAAGGTCCAGCTTTGTGAAGACTCGTGCTCCCTTTAATTCATTAAGCAATTCATCTACTAGTTGGAATAGGGTATTTGTCCATAACGGTTATGCCGTTGAGAGCACAGTAATCAACATACATTTGCCATGTTCCGTCCATCTTTTATTTAAGGAGCACCAATGAAGAGTAGGGGCTGCAACTTGGCCGAATAACTCTTTTTTCAAGCATCTCTTTTATAATCCTTTCTATTTCATCCTTTTGGAGATGTGGATACTGATATAGCAGAGTATTTGCTAGAGATTTGTTGGGAAGAATCGGTATACAATGATCATACCTATGGGTAGGAGGTAGGTTGGGCATTTTGTCAAATATATCTACAAATTCACCAAGCAAAGAAAGTAGGTTTGGATATTCAACTTCTGTTAGCTTTCCCTTAGTTTACTGCTCAAGTTGTACTAAAAAGTTACTGCATACTTTGTGCAAAACCTTCTCTATTCGTTGTGTGCAAATCGTCGTTACGTCATCCCCACGTTTCTCATGTAGTATCACATGTTTTCCCTTACTATAAAATTTCATAATTAATTTCGTAAAATTTCAGGAAACATCACCTAATGTCATCAACCATTTGATGTCGAGCACGACCTCATAATCATCAAGAAATATCACCTAATGCCATCAGTCATTCGATGTCAAGCACGGCCTCATAATCATCAAGAGGGAGGAGGAAGAAATATGCAATTATCTCTTAATCCTACAGCAATAGTTTCACTCGCGGGTGATCAAACTTCAAAATTCATCCGTCGGTGACCTTAACGTCAAACCTGCTGCAATTCTCGATAGGTAAGGCCATCCAGACAGCAACATTTCTGTTCATAAAATTATTAGTGCTCCCAGTGTCAATAAGAACAGTGATAAGTTGTTGCTTTAGAAGTCCTCATACTTTCATCATTTGCAGGTTCACGTAACCGGCAAGGGCATGCCACGTAATATCGACCAGTGGCTGTTCTTCATCAGTGATCTCTTTCTTATGCTCCTGGACCTCCTCGTCTATGTATTCAAAAGGTTCAATCAATAGGAGACGGCCCCTTTTGCAGCGATTAGCACGGTTCCACGGCTCGTCACAATGCCAACAAAGACCCTTTGCTGATCGGTCATGTAATTCTTCTTTTGTTAATTTTTTTGGTAGCGAAGGATAGCTGGGAGCAGAAGGAGGTTTATATATCATGGGCCTAGGAGAGATTCTCATCCTCCGAGCATCTTGGTTGAGCCATTCTTCTTATATTCGGGCAAAAGAACTTATAGCTGTCATGGTACGGGGTTGTCATGCCTTAACCTCCCCTTTTATCTCTGGCTTGAGTCCTTCGATGAATGTTCCTAATAATTGATGGTCAGTCCAATCATGAGCAAGGTATGATAGCTTCTCAAACCTAGTTTGGTACTCTTAAATCATAGAGGTTTGTTGAATCTTTGCGAGTTGGCCATCGATATTTTCATACTCTATAGGTCCAAAACGATTCAATAGTGCATTCTTAAATTGATTCCACGTCAAAGCCCCATGATTGTATTCCAATCAATTGTATCATTGAATAGCATCTCCTTCAAGGTGGATGACAGCAATTCCCACCATAGCATCATCCAATGTCTGGTAGTAGCGAAAGTAACATTCGGCGTGCAAAATCCACCTTGCGGTTCTCTTTCTTCCCATCATGGGAAATCCACCCTCATGCATGGCTAAAGCATGTCTGAGGGTTGTCCTTTTGAATCTCGTATTTTGATGATAAAACCAATTGATAAGTGTTTGTGTTTTAATCTGCATTTTAAGTGACGCAGGATGCTTTGATTAAGATGAGACAATTAAAGTAGGAAGAATCATGTTGGGCTGGGGGAAAACATGTCAGAAGATTGGATGTCGGGCCGGAGAATCGGTCAATGTATCAACAGAAGGCTTCGGGCTATAGATTCGGGTATTGGGCCAAGAAGAGCAAATATTGGGCCAAGGATATCGGAGTTGTAGAGTCAACTGGCCAATTGGGTAATAGGCGATAAGAGAGGACAATGCGCCGAAGAATCGGACGAAGCGTCGAGGGACCAATGACACGCCGGACAACATGATTAAAGCTTAGTATTAATTGTCTAGATCGAAGTGTGTTTTATATGTGTAGGATTAACTATAATAGTAAGGCATGTAGCAAAATTAAGTCCCGGAGCCAAGGACGCGATTTCGTTGGAAGTTCAAGAGTTCATCGGAAGTCCGAACGTTTGTCAGAAGTTCTGGTGGAACCAATCGAGAAGTCTTGAAGCTTGCTAGAGAAGCTCATTGGAACTCACCAAGAAGATCATCATAAGTCCAGGAGCTTGCTAGGAGTCCGCCGGAACATTGCCGAGAGATCGTCGGAAGTTCACCGGAAGATCGCCGAAAGCTCGCCGGAAGAATAGACATAGGGACTTGTTTAGCTTAGCAAATGTCTTAGGATTTTGTAGTTAGCACGTAATTGGGCTTGGATTTGGGCCAACCCAATTAGGGACCAGCTAGGCCCATGTAAGAACTGTGTTGGGCCCAATAAGAGGCCCAAACAATGCCCCAAGAAGTCTCACTATCATGGTATAGTCTTCGAGACTGTGTCAGATGGTGGTACCGCTAGTCTGGGCAGTTGTACCGCCCTTGGCAGGGTGCCAAGCGATGGTACCGCCAGTTTGGGCGGTGGTACTGCCTAGCACTACCCCCCCCCCCAAGCGTTGGTACCGTCAGACCTAAGCAATGGTACCGCTCAAGACAGTGTCAGTGTCGATTGACACTGGGCGATGGTACCACCCAACGCAAGTGGTTGTACCGCCCGTGCCCGGGGAACCCAGGATAGGAAAGTTGTAAAACCGGATTCGATAATATTCCATAAGTTCAAATCCAAATAAAGTAAGAAAACTCTTATTTGAGTTTTCTAGGAATAAACTTGGAGCCTAAAAATACCCCTCTCATCCCTGGTTAAAGCACACAAGCATAAAGAGTTTAAAAAGAAAGAAACACTGCTAAAATCTTATGCAATCTCCTCTCCCTCTTCTAAATGTTAGACTAGTTTGAGAGAAGAGTAAGTGAGTGCTTTTAAGGGTTGACTCCTAAACTTGGTAAAAAGAGAAGTGAGGTGTAAAAGGTGATTAGCCTTCGTCTATTGAAGAAAGGCCTATAGTGGACGTCGGTGACCTCGTCGGAGGAGGAAGCCGAAAGTGGATGTAGGTCACGTTGACCGAACCACTCTAAAATCTGGTTTGCATTTTATTCTTACTATTTACCTTACTGCAAACTAAGTCTTTACATCCACTACTCTTTTATGTATGCTTTCAAAGTGTTACCTTTATGAAACAGTTTTATGTCGGAAACGATTTTAATCGCAATGAAGTTTTTAAACTGACGTTATTTTTTACCGCTGCACTAATTCATCCCCCTCTTAGTGCTGACCCTTGATCCTAACAATTGGTATCAGAGCCTCGTGATTTCTCAGTTGGTTTAACACCCAAGGAAAATGGCTCTTTTCGGCTTTCAAGAGGGTCATTCTCTCATTCGTCCTCCTTTTTTTAATGGGACGGACTACACTTATTGGAATACTCGAATGAGAGTTTTCTTGCTTTCTTTGGATTTGAACTTATGGAATATTATCGAATCCGGTTTTAAAAGGTCTTCTCTTCCAATGATAGATTGGAATGATTTGGAGAAGAAGACCCTTTCTTTAAATGCTAGGGCTATGAATGCCTTATTTTGTCCTTTAGAAGTTTAATTGAATTTCTATGTGTTAAACGACTTTCAAAATTTGGTATACTCTCGAAATCACACATGAAGGCACTAAAAAGGTTAAAGATTCGAAAATCAATCTTTTATTGCATGATTTTGAATTTTTTTGAATGAAACCAAGCGAAACCGTTGTTGACATATACACCCGTTTTACGGATGTTGTCAATGGTTTAAAAGCTCATAGTAAAAATTTTTCGAATCTTGAACTTGTGAATAAAGTTTTACGCTCACTTTCTAAAACTTGGGATTCAAAAGTAACCGCTATTCATGAATTAAAAAACTAAATACTTTTTTGTTCGAAGAACTTATCGGGTCTCTAATGACCTAGGAAATGACATGCAATGCATGTGAAGAACTCGAGAACCACCTTCCAAAGAATAGGAAGGATTTCGAACTTAGAATATTTGAAGACTACTCGAGCATAAACTCAAGTGATGGTGAACTTGAACTCACTAAGAAATTTAAAAAATTCATAAAATAAAAATTAAAGAATAAAAAGAATGTAACTATTTACTTTGAATGCAAGAAGAAGAATAAAAATTGAGATGAATCGAGCTCCTCCAAAGACGAGGAGAAAATCAAGAAAGGCGAGGTGGCAAACTACGCCTTACGACTTTCGACGATGAGGTAATCGAAACCCCATTAATTTACTTCAAAATTATATGATGCTTTTCATGATATATTTTTTAAATTTAGTTTAGAATTAATTTTTCTTGAAAATTACATGTTTAAAAATGAAAATACAAAAATTATGATCTAATTTTGAAAATGATAATGAAAATTACATGTTTTATAATTAATGGAATAAAATGTTATATTTAAATCTAATGATGATCTTATGAATGTTTTTTAAGAAGTAATAATATGTATCATATTGATTTCCATTGTTATTTCTCGATTTTAATTAAATGAAATCATGTTTGATTTGAAGTAATGCATAATGATGTAATGAAAATATTAAATATTTTGATACCATGATTGATGACTTATGCATGAGATTTTAAAGTTATAGATGATGATTTTTGTGATTTATTGGTTTTGATGTTTTTATGACGAAATTCACTTTTCGATCCTAAAAGTTGATGCATGTTTTTATTTGCAATAAAAAGATAAACGCATACTTGTATTAAACCAATAACTTAAGATGAAACATCTCTATCTTATTGTTTTTTTGATAAAAGATTAATGAATCCATGTATATTATGCTTTTGTGAATCTCTTAGACTATGAAAATGATTTGATGAATTTGAATGAGTTTTATCGAAATCATAATCTCTTATGAAATCTTTTATATGAATCAAGATTTTTTATGATCTTCTAAGAATTCTTTACATTATTTATTTAATAGGAGATTTGTTAAAATTAATCACGGTTTCTCTTGATTTTTTGGAATTATAATTTTTATGATTCATAATGAATTAAGAGATATTATACATGAATCAAGATCGTTTATGTGTTCTCTCATGACATCTCTTAAGGTTTATGACTTGAATTTATGAAGGATATCTCAACATCAAATTCATTTTGATATTCTTCATGTGATGATATGAATGCATGAAACACTTATGATATTATTTTGATGCATGCAATGATGAAATATTCATGATGAAAAATTGTTTTGATATTCACGACTTAATTTTTCATCTTTGTTATCTTACCTTTGTCATAATTTGAAAATTGATGTAAAGGGTCTTTCCTTCTTTTTGACAATGACAAAGGGGAAGCAAAACTTGCTAGAAAGCAAATTTGCTAGCTTGCACAATTCGAAAAGAGGCAAACTTGCTAGCTTGCTAATCTAAACAAGGAAGCAAGAAGTGCTATCTTGCAAATCTCAAGAGAAGCAATGTTTGCCAAATTACACATTTCAAAAAGAGGCAAAATAGTCCATCTTGCACATCTCAAAAGACGTAAAATTTTGCTAACTTTTTTATGTGTAAAATTTGATAGCTTGCATACTATAAATTTGCATACCAAAAGTGCTATCTTGCCTATCTCAAGATGCAAAACAAGCTAACCTGCACTTTACAACGGAAGCAAAATTGCTAGCTCAAACATTGCAAAGGAAGCAAAAAATTGCTAGCTTGCAACTTGCATATTTCAAGAAGCAAGAGGTGCTTCTTTATCATCTCTAATTTGTTAGCTAGCATGATATAGAACTTGCTATCTTGAACATTATAAAGAAATGCTATCTTGCATTGCTAGCTTGTTTATCGTAAAACTTGTATATCTGAAACTTGTTAGCATAAATATTCTAAGCATGATGTAACACTTGCTAAATTTTCTAGCTTCAAATTGCATGATGATAAAACTTGATATTATGTTTTTCATGCAATGAGTTGAACTTATATTTCCAAACACATGAATAGTTGGACTTCTCCTTTTTGTCGATGACAAAGGGGGAGAAGTATGTTGATATTGTTGAATCTTGGATTTTGATGATGAAATCAATTGATGGGTTAATTGATCTAATCCATATTATTAAAGTTAAGTGTGCTGGATTAACTATGATAGCCTAAAAACATAAAGCAAGGATACTAGAGTCAAGTTCGATGAACGTTTGAGAGTTCGAAGATTCGTCGGGAATGTTGTCGGAACTAGCCGAGAATGAGTAGGGAGCTTGCCGAAGGGTTTTCGAAAGCTCACCGGAAGGTACGTCGGAAGCTCGCGGAGCTCACCGAGAAATATCGTAGCTTGCCGAAGAAGCTCATCAGAACTCGCCAAGATCAAATCGTGAAGTCTAGAAGCTTGCCGGGAGTCCGCAGAATGGTTTCCTTAAGTTTATCGGAAGACCACCAGAAGTTCGCCGGAAGCTCGCCGAAAGAAGTCTTGACCTACAAACCTTGTAATAGCTTAGGAAATATCTTCAAATTCATAGTTAGCACGTTAATTAGGGTTAGGATTAGGTGTTAATCCTATAACCCAAGTAGGGGTCAATTGGGCCCGAGTTCGGACTGGTTTGGGCCAAGTTTGGAGCCCAACCAGTGAGCTGAAATAGTGTAGGCGGTGGCACCGCCAGATTAGGTGGTGGCACCGCCCAGAACCCGAGAACTGAGCAGTGGCACCGCTGGACTGAGCGGTGGCACCACCCAGCACCCGAGAGGTCCGGCGATGGCATCGTAGATACTGACAGGCGGTGGCACCGCCAACCTCGGAAACCTAAGAAAACTCAAAATTTGGAGCTCAAATTTGAATCCTCTTGGGGCCTATAAATACCCCTCAACTCTCAGCTGAGATTACAACTTTTTTCAAAGCAATAGATTGAGATAAAGGTCTTAGAAAAGTTTTTGGCAAGTGTTGTCTTAAGTTGCTTGAGTGTTCACCTCCGTCTTTCTCTTCAAAAATTGTAAGAGTGTGAACCACTTATAAATGGTTGTAAGAGGGGTATTTGTCCTTCCCCATCAAAGAGATTTGCTAGTGGAAGTTGGGAGCCTCATTGAAGAAGGCTTCGCAAGTGGATGTAGGTCATTTGACCGAACCAATTTAAATTGGCATGTTCATTGAATATGTGAATACTTACCTTTCTACAATCGTTATCTACACAGCAACAAGTTTCCGGTTTTTACTTTTCTCAAGTTACAATTGAAGCGAAATCTCCTTGCATTTTACGGAATCATTTTCAAACTCACAAGTTTTAATCTGTTGCACTAATTCACCCCCCCCCCCCCTCTTAGTACTGCTCCGATCCTAACAATTAGTATCAGAGCAAGGCTCACTCTCATATTTGGTTTAATACCCAAGAGAGATGGCTTACTCTAGCATGCATGAGGGTCATTCTATCACACGTCCACCTATGTTTAATGGGTCAGATTATACATATTGGAAGACTCGTATGAGGATCTTCCTCATTTCCATGGATTTCGAGCTTTGGACTATTGTCGAAAATGGATTTCAAAAATCTTCTCTTCCGATGAGCGAATGGAATGAATCAGAGAAGAAGGTTTTTGCTTTAAACGCAAGGGCTATGAATGTCTTGTTTTGTGCACTAGACAAAAATGAGTTTAATCGTGTTTCAATTTGTGATTCGGCTTTTGATATTTGGAGAACTCTTGAGGTCACTCGTGAAGGCACTAGCCAAGTGAAAGAGTCCAAAATCAACATCCTTGTGCACTCTTATAAACTTTTCTGAATGAAACCAAGTGAGTCCATCGGAGACATGTACACCCATTTCACGGATGTCATCAATAGACTCAAAGCTCTTGGTAAAGATTTTTCTAACTTTGAACTGGTAAATAAAATCTTAAGATCCTTCCTAAAAGTTGGGATCCAAAAGTTACGGTCATTCAAGAGACCAAGGACCTTAAAACATTCCCTCTTGAAGAACTTATTGGGTCTCTAATGATCTACGAAATGACGTGTCAAGATCATGACGAGCTCGAGAACCCCCTTCCAAAGAATAGGAAGGATATGGCACTCACATCACAAGATGATCACTTGAAAGGAACATCAAGTGATGAGGACAGTGAAAATGACATTGCACTTTTGACTCAAGAATTTTAAATTTTTTTAAGAAAGAACAAATTTAAAAATAACACCAAAAACAGACTTGAATATAAAAAGGACCAAATGATATGCTATGGATGCAAGAAGCCGGGGCATTTCAAAAATGAATGCCCCCAAGCCAAGAAGAAGCAACTGAAGAAGAAGAAAGCTCTAAAAGCAACTTGGGACGATTCAAGTGATTCCGAAAGTGAAGAAGCTAGCAACAAAGAGGAGGCAAACTTTGCGCTAATGGCTTTAGGAGAAGAGGTATGTGATTTAATTAATGAAGATTTATCTTTTAAAGAACTCTCTATCACTTTTCATGAATTATTTGATGAATGTAGAACTATTAGTAAGAAGTTAAATATCTTAAAGAAAGAGCATGTCTTATTACAAAATAAGTTTGATAGTCTTCAAAATCCTCCATGCTCTAAGTGTGAGCATTTAGAAGCAATAAAAAATAAAAATTTGTTATTTAAAGAAACCTTCAACAAGTTTAAGGTCGGTAGCAAAGGATTAGACATGATCCTTGCAAACAAGGGTCATGTCGCAAGTAGAAGTGGAATTGGATTTGTAAAAGGATCACATCAAAATCCTACCACTTTTATAAAAGGACCTACATTGCATGTTTCATCTTATATTAAATGCAACTTTTATTATAAATTCGGACATATTACCTACAAATGTCCATTTAGGAAAATTAGTCCACATAAATTAATATAGGTTCCTAAAGGAACTATAAATAATTCAATAATGAATAACAAAATTAGTGGATTAATTTTTGAGGCACCCAAAATCAAATGGGTACCTAAAAATCATCATCTTTTGTAGACAAACCCACAAGTTAAGAGCAAGAGATGGTATCTCGATAGTGGATACTCAAGACATATGACTAGAGATCCATCTTATTTCTCTATGCTCACTAGCAAAGAAGAAGGGTACGTCACCTTTGGAGACAACAACAAAGGCAAAATCATTGGTAAGGGAACCATAGGTAACAAATTAAGTTTTTCTATTGATGATGTATTACTAGTTGATGGATTGAAACATAATCTCTTAAGTATTAGTCAATTATGCAATAAAGGTTATATCGTTAGATTTGAATCAAATATGTGTATTATTGAAAAACCAAACAATAACATGACTATGATTGCATTAAAACAAAATAATATCTACACCATCAATCTTGATGAACTAAGTAATGAAATGTGCTTCTCTGCTCTAAATGATGATGCTTGGCTTTGGTATAGGAGATTAGGTCATGCAAGCATGAAACTAATATCTAAGATCTTATCTAGAGAATTAGTACGAGGGATTCCAAATATGAAGTTTATTAAGGACAAAGTATGCGATGCATGTCAACTAGGTAAACAAATAAAAACTAGTTTCAAACCAAAAAATTAAATTAGCACCACTAGACCATTACAATTGATCCATTTGGACTTATTTTGACCAATTGACACGATAAGTCTAAGAGGAAGCAAATATACTTTTGTAATTGTGGATGACTATACTAGGTACACTTGGACCTATTTCTTAGTTCACAAAAGTGATTGTTTCAAGTGTTTCTCTAAATTTTGTAAACTCACTCAAAACAAAAAAAGCTTCATGATTTCATTAATTCGGAGTGATCATGGTGGCGAATTTCAAAACCGTGATTTCCAAAATCTTTGTGAAATTAATGGATACAATCACAACTTCTCCACTCTAAGAAATCCTCAATAAAATGGAGTAGTTGAAAGAAAAAATAGAAACCTATAGGAAATGATAAGAAATATGTTAAATGAACATAGTTTACTCAAGTATTTTTGGACCAAAGTCGTGAATATGGCTTGCTACATCATGAATAGGGTTCTAATAAGACCGTCTTTATCAAAAACTCCGTATGAATTATGGAATAACAAAAAACCAAATGTTTCTTATTTTAAATTTTTCGGTTGTAAATGCTTTATTTTGAATGAAAATGATGCCTTAGGAAAATTTGATGCTAAATCCGATGAAGGCATCTTTCTTGGTTACTCTTTTGTTTCTAGGGCTTTTCGTGTTTTTAATAAGAGAACCTTAGTTATAGAAGAGTCTATTCATATATTTTTAATGAAATTTCTGATTTAAAGAAAAATATTTTTGATGATGATCTTGGTTTTGAGAATTTGAATTTAAATAAACCCCCTCCTCAAAATAGCAACTTGGATGCATCTTCTTCCGAAATTTCCTTACCGAAGGAATGGAAGTATATAGATGCTCATCCAAAGGAGCTAATTATAGGAGATACATCAAAAAGGGTTCAAACTCGTTCTTCTTTCAAGAATCTTTGTGTTAACACCGCCTTTCTTTCTCAAATCGAACCTAAATGCATTGACGAGGCCTTAAAAGATGATTTTTGGGTTATTGCAATAAAAGAGGAATTGAACCAATTTGAGAGGAATAAGGTGTGAAAACTTGTTCCTAGACCTAGTGACCATTTAGTCATTGATACTAAATAAGTCTTTAGAAACAAGCAAGACGAATGCGGTATCATGGTTAGAAACAAGGCTAGATTAGTGGCCAAAAGTTTCAACCAAGAAGAAGGTATCGACTACGAAGAAACCTTCGCTCCTGTGGCAAGATTAGAAGCCATTAGGATGCTCCTTGCCTATGCTAGCAATAATAATTTTAAACTATTTCAAATGGATGTCAAAAGTGCCTTCTTGAATGGTTTTATTTCCGAAGAAGTATATGTCGAACAACCTCCCGGATTTGAAAACTCACTTCTTCCTAATCATGTATTCAAATTGACTAAGGCTCTCTATGGCTTGAAACAAGCTCCTAGAGCTTGGTATGAAAGACTTAGTTCCTTTCTTATTTTAAATAATTTTACCAAAGGCAAGGTTGATACTACATTGTTTATCAAACATGTTGAAAACAATTTTCTTATTGTGTAAATTTATGTTGACGATATTATTTTTGGTTCTTCGGATGAATCACTATGTGAATCATTTGCCAAATGTATGAGTCATGAATTTGAAATGAGTTTAATGGGTGAATTAACCTTCTTTTTAGGATTACAAATCAAACAACTTAGTGATGTTATATTTCTTAACCAATTTAAATATACATTAGAATTGTTAAAACGATTTAACATGAATAATTCAAAAGCGATAAACACCCCTATGAGTACTTCGACTAAGTTAGATATGGATGAAAATAGTGAAAATTTTGATCAAAAAACATATAGGGAAATGATAGGTAGTCTACTCTACCTCATCGCGACTAGACCGAATATTATGTTTAGTGTAGGACTTTGCGCTAGATTTCAATCTAATCCTAAATTATCTCATCTTAAGAGTGTTAAAAGAATATTTAGATATCTTAAAGGAACTCCAAATTTAGGATTGAGGTATCCAAAATATGATAAATTCGATTTAATAGCTTATGCATATGCCGATTTTGGCGGATGTAGGATAGATAGAAAAAGTACATCCGAAACATGCCAATTTTTAGGACATGCACTTATTTCTTGGACTTCCAAGAAACAAAATTCAGTTACACTATCTACGGCGGAAGTCGAATACATTACTGCAAGTGCATGTTGTGCACAAGTTGTTTAGATGAAAAATACATTAGAAGACTATGTCATATTGAAAAATACATCACTTGAAAAATATTCTCATAAAATGTGATAATACAAGTGTCATATGTCTTACCAAAAATCTAATTCAGCACTCTAGAACTAAGCATATCGATATTAGGCATCATTTCATATGTGATCATGTCCTTAACAATAATGTTGTTCTAGAATTTATTGACACAAAGTATCAATTAGTAGACATTTTTACAAAAGCCTTAAATGAAGACCAATTTGAATTCATTAGAAGGGAACCATGCATGTTAAATTGTCCCTGAAAATAAGCTTATTTGAATGTATTTTTCGAAAAATGTCTCATCCTTATTCCGTTCTTTTGTGGATTTGATTTCATCCTTCTCTTTCGATTCCAAATGATATATTAAAGTACAACCCAATATCTTAACCTATCTTGAGTCAAACATCTCTGAAAAACAAAAGGGGGGAAGAAAGAATTTTTTTTTTCTTTTCTTCTACGGCATGCCAGCGGTGGCACCGCTAGAACCAACGGTAGCACCGCCTGAGCGCTCGGGCACCAGGCGGTGGCACTGCTCATTTTGGTGGTGGCACCGCCCGAGAGCCCCTTTATAAACTGAAGGGTTAGGGCCGGCACTGACACCGCCCCCAACCCATGAGAAACTTGCTCAAGCTCTCCCACAAACTCTCTAAACCCTCATTCCAATCTTTAGAAGCCTTGGAGAGGAATTCTTATTGGTCCAAGCTCCCCATCTTCCGAGAAATGAAATTCTCCATAAGGTAAAATCTGAAATCTTTCCTCTCTTCTCATTATTTTGCCTACTCTTTACAGTTTCATCTAACATCTTGTCTAGATAATGGCTCCTAAGAGATCAAAAGGGAAAAGGGTTGAAGGAGATTCATATGACCAAGATCTTTTTAGATCTAAAGAAGTAGCTCTTAGGTTTCCAAATTTTGAAACAAGATGTATCCATAAGGGTAAACACGTTGATCTCAATGAACTAGGAAACCTAGAACCCATTAGGTGGTTTGCACATCTAGATGCCCTACCTCTCCTACAAATAAATGAACCAATTTATCCTAGGTTAGTTATGCTATTTTATGCAAACTTATACGTGGATAACAATAGCCTAAGTACTTACTTACTAGGAACACAAATTAGAATTTTTTATAGTACTATTTGTGAACTAATTGGAATCACTGAAAAAGATAGGGGTTGTTATTTTAGAGGTAAATGGGATGTCAATATAATCGGAGTAACTTACTCCGAAGCCGTCGAAACTATTTTTGCAAATCCAGACCTCGGCATAATACCCAAGAGTTGCGAGCACTTACTGTCCTTTAACTCTAAAATTCTTTATCATATCATAATAAGCATACTATTCTCTAAGCAGTTTCATCTTGATGAAATGAGTCAAATAGAGATAAGCACCATGTATTGGATTATGACCAGTCAACATAACTGTTTTGGATACTCAATCCAGCAACACATGCAGGATATTATAACTAAAGATACTATGTTGCCATATGGAGAGTTAATCACTCGATTCCTACTTGCCCATGACATTTGTATCCCACCCGATGAAGAAACAATTCAAAGTGATCGATATAACATCATCAATAGAAATCTACTAAAAAGACTTAGGTGCACATTTAGCAATGGTATATGGGTTAGGCAACCTAGAAGGACTGATCCAATTCTCCCACCAGTAGAACACCCTGAAACACCAATTCTTAGGGGAAATGAATCTCCTCCTCCTAGTCCCTTTGGCGCAGCACTTTAAGCTCATGTTTCATCCTCCAAAGAACTCATTATGGCAGAATTATATTAGATCAAATCATAGCAAGACCAACTCAAATCGCAGCAAGAACAAATTCAAATCCAGCAAATTGAAATTTTGAAAGAACTACGACAAATGAATCAAAAAATACATGTCATGTATCAGCACTATGGATTACCACCTAAGGATTAATCGATGTACCTTCTTATTTTGTTCTGATTACTCTTAATGTCAAGTTAGAAGTTTGTCATCTTCTTTTTGAACGAAAACTGAACCTTCTTTTGAGATATATTTTTAAATTCTCGATAAGTGCTTATTTGTTATGGATGAATGCTGATTTTTTTTTAAGATGAATTCTGGATAAATATTTTTAGCAAGATTAATTTTGAATTTTGTATGATTAATCTTAATGCTGAATTCTTTTTCTAATGATTTTATGATCACAGTTTGTGTGCTTCAATTCTCATCTCCTTTTAATTGATGACAAAGGGGGAGAAGTGATGACTTGTACCATTTCGATAGCATGACTTCATGAAAATGTCTGATGCACATCGATGGCATGACTTATATGAATTACAAAAACTTGTATAATACAAATGTCTTATATGCCTTGCAAAATCTTTGAGTATATCGCAAGTTCTTAGATTGGTTGATCATATGAAATCATGCCTCACATTTATATCATGAAATTCATGTTGAAAATTTTTATCTCTCGTCGTAGTGAAAATTATCCCTTATCATTGGACTTGAAAATGATTTTCATAGCTAGAAATTATGAGAAATACGAAGTTTCGTATTTGCTCATGCTTAATGAGAATAATGATAAGTTCAACGGTTAGAACTTATCGGTTTATGCTTGAATTCAAAGGGATGGAATTCAAGTGTTTTTATCTTCTCATAATATGGCATATAGAGAGGGGGAGTTATGTTTAACTTCATTATTAATTGATTGTCATCATCAAAAAGAGCGAGATTGTTGAATCTCATATTTTAATGATGAAATCAATTGATGGGTTAATTGATCTAATCCATATTATTGAAGTTAAGTGTGCAGAATTAACTACGATAGCCTGAAAACATAAAGCAAGGATACTGGAGTCAAGTTCGATGAATGTTTGAGAGTCCAAAGATTCGTCAGGAATGTTGTCGGAACTAGCCGAGAATGAGTAGGGAGCTTGCCGAAGGGTTTTCGGAAGCTCGCCGAAAGGTATGTTAGAAGTTCGCAGAGCTCACCGAGAAAGATCGTAGCTTGCCGAAGAAGCTCGTCAGAACTCGCCAAGATCAAATCGTAAAGTCTAGGAGCTTGCCATGAGTCCGTAGAATGGTTTCCATAAGTTTATCGGAAGACCACCGGTAGTTCGCCGGAAGAAGTCTTGACTTGCGGACCTTGTAATAGGTTAGGAAATATCTTTAAATTCATAGTTAGCACGTTAATTAGGGTTAAGATTATGTGTTAATCCTATAACCCAAGTAGGGGTCAATTGGGCCCGAGTTCGGACTAGTTTGGGCTAAGTTTGGAGCCCAACCAATGAGCTGAAATAGTGTAGGCGGTGGCACCACCCAGAACCCGAGAACTAAGTGGTGGCACCGCCCAGCACCTGAGAGGTCCGGTGGTGGCACCGCCAGTACACTGTCAGTGTCAGACACTGACAGGCGATGGCACCGCCACCGACAGGCAGTGCACCGCCAGCCTCGGAAACCCAAGAGAACTTAAAATTTGGAGCCAAAATTTGAATCCTCTTAGGGTTTATAAATACCCCTCAACTCTCAGCTGAGATTACAATTTTTTTCAAAGCAATAGATTAAGATAAAGGTCTTAGAAAAGTCTTTGGCAAGTGTTCTCTTAAGTTGCTTGAGTGTTCACCTCCGTCTTTCTCTTCAAAAATTGTAAGAGCATGAACCACTTGTAAAAGGTTGTAAGAGGGGTATTTGTCCTTCCCCTTCAAAGAGATTTGCTAGTGGAAGTTGGGAGCCTCATTGAAGAAGGCTTCGCAAGTGGATGTAGGTCATTTGACCGAACCACTTTAAATTGGTGTGTTCATTGAATGTGTGAGTACTTACCTTTCTGCAATTGTTATCTACACAGTAGCAAGTTTTTGATTTTTAATTTACTCAAGTTACAATCAAAGTGAAATCTCCTTGCATTTTACGGAATTATTTTCGAACTTACAAGTTTTAATCTGCTACACTAATTCACCCCCCCCTCTTAGTGCCGCTCCGATCCTAACAGATATCATGCATGATTTTATCATGACATGTTTGCTTGGATTTTGAACCTAAGAATTATATGGCATATTGATAGGGGGAGTTTATTTAAACCTCGGGAGTTAAGGTTAACTCCGTCAAAATTAGTTGTCATCATCAAAATGGGGAGATTGTTGAATCTCATATTTTGATGATGAAACCAATTGATAAGTGTTTATGTTTTAATCTGCGTTTTGAGTGATGCAGGATGCTTTGATCAGGATGAGATAATTAAAGCAGGAAGAATCATGTTGGGCCAAGGGAAAACATGTCAGAAGATTGGACGTTTGAGTCGGAGGATTGGTTGACATATCGACAAAAGACTTCGAGCCATGGATTCGGGCATCGGGTTAAGAAAAGCAGATACTGTGCCAAGGATATCAGAGTTGCAGAGTCAACTGGCTGATTAGGGAATAGGCCGCAAGAGAGGATGATGCATCGAAGAATTGAACAAAGCGTCGAGGGACCAATGACATGCCGGACAACATTATTAATGTTTAGTATTAATTGTCTAGATCGAAGCGTATTTTATATTTGCAGGATTAACTACAATAGCAAGGCATATTGCAAAATGAAGTCTCGGAGTCAAGGACGCGATTTCGTTAGGAGTTCGAGAGTTCATTGGAAGTCCGGACGTTTGTCGGAAGTTCTAGCAGAACCAGCTAAGAAGTCTTGAAGCTTGCCAGAGAAGCTCGTCGGAACTCGCCAAGAAGATCATCATGAAGTCTAGGAGCTTGACGGGAGTCCACTAGAACATTACCGAGAGATCGTCGGAAGTTCGCCGGAAGATCGCTAGAAGAATAGACATAGGGACTTGTTTAGCTTAGCAAATGTCTTAGGATTTCGTATTTAGCACGTAATTGGGCTTGGATTTGGGCCAACCCAATTAGGGGCTAGTTAGGCCCATGTAAGAACTATGTTGGGCCCAATAAGAGGCCCAAACAATGCCCTAAGAAGTCTCACCGTCATGACACAATCTTCGAGACTGTGTCAGGAGGTGGTATCACCAGTTTGGGTGGTTGTACCGCCCCTAGTAGTGTGCCAGGCGGTGGTACCAATGGTCTAGGCGGTGGTACCGCCCAGCACTACCCCCCCAGGCGGTGGTACCGCCAGACATGGGTGGTGGTACCGCCTAGGACAGTTTTAGTGTCAATTGACACTGGGCGGTGATATTGCCCAACGCAAGCAGTGGTACCACCCGTGCCCGGGGAACCCAAGATGGAAAAGTTTTAGGCTCCAAGTTTGAATCAACTTGAAGCCTATAAATACCTCTCTTATCCCTGGTTAAAGCACACAAGCACAAAGAATTTAAAAAGAAAGAAACACTACTAAAATCTTGTGCAATCTCCTCTCCCTCTTTTAAGTGTTAGACTAGTTTGCGAGAGAAGTAAGTACTTGTAAGAGTTGACTCCTAAACCCGGTAAAAGGAGAAGAGGGGTGTAAAAGGTGATTGGCCTTCACCTATTGAAGGAAGGCTTCTAGTGGACGCCGGTGACCTCGTCGGAGGAGGAAGCCGAAAGTGGATGTAGGTCGCGTTGACCGAACCACTCTAAAATCTTATTTGCGTTTTATTCTTGCTATTTACCTTACTGCAAACTAAGTCTTTACATCCACTACTCTTTTACGTATGCTTTCAAAGTATTACCTTTACGAAACGGTTTTACATCGAAAATGATTTTAATCATAATAAAGTTTTTAAATCGATGTTATTTTACCGCTGCACTAATTCACCCCCCCTCTTAGTGCCGACCCTTGATTCTAACATATCCCTCCTTCTCTAGAGGCCTCTCTGAACTCTCTTCTTGCTAAAATTTGGTTGGACTCAGCGGTTGTCCAATTCTGAATTCTGCAAACAAAGCACGCAATTTGTCATCTAAGCGCGATTCAAGCTGCGATTCAATCCGAGATTCCCATGCTTTAAATTTGGCATCAATTAGATCTTAAGAAGCCATAGCATATGCCTGTAGATCAGAGATGTCCTTGCGTTTTTTCTGTTGATGAGTTAATAGCATGGGATGGTGGAAGGTTCGAAAAAATTGAAGATCACAGAAAGGTACTACAGTAGATTTTTATGTCTAAAGTATAACAGCTTGGACATAAAAGATTAGTGGTTTATATTGAGAATTTTTTGATGAATCTAAAGGGAAATCCACTGTTAGGAAGTGTCAAAACTGTCGTAAAAATTTCGTAGAGATTTGGACAGAAAAAATACAGTAGCAAGTTTAAACAAAATATGCTATGCAGTTAGAATTCTATAGTGCATCAAGCAGCTTGGACGTAAAAGCTCAGTGGCTTATATTGAGAATTTTTTGACGAAACCAAAGGAAAATCTGTTGTTAAGAAATGTCAAAGCTATTATAAAAATTTTGTAGAGATTTGGATAGAAGAAATATAGTAGCAAGATCAAACAAACTATGCTATGTGGTTGGAATTCTACAGTGCATCAAGCAGCTTAGACGTAAAAGATCAATGGTTTATATTGAAAATTTGTTGATGAAACCAAAGAAAAATATGCTATTAGGAAGTGTAAAGCTATCATAAAAATTTTGTAGAGATTTGGACAGAAAAAAATATAGTAGCAAGATCTAATAAACTGTGCTATGCGATTGGAATTCTGTAGTGCATTTATCATCGTATAGACAAAAACTTTGTAATGAAAAGTTTATGCAGCAATATGGGAATATTTTTTTTGGATTTTTGAATAAGGATAACTAAATTGCAGCAATAGTAAGGTAGGAAACCAGAACCTATTGCAATTTATAGGGAGATCATAGGATGATCCGTGGTGGTGGAGATGACGGTGGAATTTGACGATGATCTTTTAAGCAATTGTGGGAATTGCGTTCGACGGCTGTGGAGGGTTAATGGATGGCTATGGAAGAGCAACGAGATGCCAAGAATGCTGCTCTGATATCAAGTGTTAGAACCCTAGCTTATTCTAAGCTTGGGGTTGATCTCTTTAAGGGATTGGCCTCCTTGGAACTTTATAGAGGTTCTTTCCTCCAAGTTGCTGCTCAAAGGCTACTAAGAAGATTCATCTATTCCTTGTCAAAAGATGATGAATACATGACTATTTATAGGACTTCTAATCTCTAACTCTTAATAGGACTCTTACTCAAGACTCCTACTTCTAACCAACTTCTAACTTCTAACCAACTTCTAATAAGACTCCTACTCTAAAAAGCAACCTCCCAACTAATCTTAACTTTAGCCGATCTTTTTAACTCTTTAATAGGAGTCGACTAAGTAGGTTTTATATAAATATCTTTTTTAATAAAATTCAATTATGACTCTACTAGCTGAGTCATAACATAATATATATCTAGATATTATGTGATAAAATATCAATAACAATAAACAAAAAAAATCGTAAGGCTGGTACCTATAACTAACTGTTGTGCCAATGATGTCCTCAGCCAACGCATAGGGTTGATAGGACCGTAGAGAAGGTGATGAGCTTGGGATGATGTAGTTGATCAATGTCAGATCCCTTTCGATAATAGCCGCCTCATTTATTTATTATCATTTCATCATTAATCTCCATCATCAGCAATTTATTGCCATGATGTGTTGATTCAGTTGAAATCTTTTATCATTGCTTAGTGCTAATAGGTGTTTAGAATGAATCATGTCCATCATATAATCTTTTAATTAGTCTAAATTATAATGCCAAAAACAAATCATTGAAACCCAACGAAACAAAGAACAGATAATCGGAACTTGTAAGCTAATAGAGGAGTAATGATCAATATGCTAATCTCAGCCCTGATCTAAAAGCTTGAATCCAAGTCAAGGAGTGACACCTGTTATTTTTTATGTGAAGGATGAGTAGAGGGAACAGCCAAAATTTGTGCTTCACCAGATTCATTAAGTTCATACCAGTCACTAATGATCAAATACAACGACCTGTCTGCAAAATGATACTAGTAATCAAAGTTGAGAAACTGTTGTAGGTTGGTGGGGTGTTGGATCATCAACAGATCAAAAGAAAGAAATTCAAACATCAATTCTCCCCTTTTCTTTCCTATTTGGTTCAACACCATATCCTAGCATAGAACAATGAACCTGATGAGATGACATGCTCAGAGACAAATTTTTTTAATTGTTGCATTAACAGAGTATAAAAAATTTTCACACCATCAAATATACATCAAGTCCAATCCGGTCTGAACAGGGCCAAAAATTTTCTCACTCATATAAATAATTTGACATGAAAAATGCCAGGAAAGAGTACAGAAATGCAGTTGCACATGAATCAGCATGAGAGTGACGGGCAACAGTAGAAGCCAGAAGCCTAGCCAGCCAAGAGCAGAAATCACCTCCAAAACAACCTAGTTAACCCTAGAAAACAATGTGGCACCCACAGCCATGGAGGGCGAAACCCTCAATTTTTTGATTTTGAATGCTTCACAAACCAATCTATGACAGAGTCTATGTTGTTCGAGTTCTTGCATGAGATCATGAAACAACAGACTTCTCTGTCTGCAATAGATTTCAGGCCCCTGCAAGACAAGTACATGCTTAGATTCAGAGCAGCATACACATCACAAGAACTTCTTTTGGTTGTCCATGTGTAATAGGAAAATCTTAAAATTGAGAGATCTGTTGTTACTTACATCCGGTCTGTCAAATCCTGCTTTGTCAGAGCTTCTGGCTTATCAATTTTATTTCCAAGAACCAGCAATGGGATGCCACTCAATGATGGCTTGCTTAAAACATCATGAAGTTCACTTTTTGAGATGGGCAAGTTATCATGGTCTGCTGCATCAACCACAAAACTGCAGAAACAAAACAAAGTTATAATTGAAGACAGGCTCTTCTTACCATGCAACTAGACGTTGGAAAGCTATTGTATCATAATGTAACTTTCGATTTCTGCTAACCTTAATGTTAAGCTCTTTTAAGGTAACTATTCTTAGACTAAATGATAAATATGGTGTTTCACAGTTCTAATGGAAGAATAAGAAATAATCTAACATGAACATCTGAATGTCGAAGAACTAAATACAAGCATGTGTTAAGTGCAGCAGCAAAAATACATGACATCAGACATGTATTTCAGCTAACCAAAATGCTCTATGAATCAAGGACAAAATTTTTAACTCACTTTACATATTTTATGAGAATTTATTATGTTTCATGAGCACACTACTGTCTTAGATGCATTAAGTAAAATCAAAAGCCCTCGCTTGAGTGCCCATGGCCACAGTGAAGTTTTTGGCAGGTGACAGTCAAGGAAGAAATAGCAACATAGTGTGGATGGACAGTAATTGCCATTAATTGCCGCTGGATTAACTAGAGGTGTATCCAGATATGGTGGTGGTGGTGGAGGGTGGAATGCATACTTGCATTTTGGCAACACAGTATGGTTTACAAACTTGTTACAGTACCTGTTCTATGATGTGACTGGTGAGATGCTGGTCAAAGTCCTGAATGGTGGGGCTTGTCTTCCAACTATTGATTATAGATGGGAATGATGGCAACATAAATATCATTATTGCATTTCTGTAAACCGTACTATGGTTTCTGAGAAGGTCATACATGAGACTCATTCATGACCTATTAATTTCATTGTTTGATGGGTGAAGTCTTTGGCATTCACAAAAGAGTGTTAGAATACTCCATCTTAACTCTTGGAGTTACAGCACCAAATAAGTCTGACAAGAGTCTAGCAGGATTTGTTATCCACGCTTAAACATCTTTGTGCTATTCAAAAAATGGCCCCAAATAAATGTAGTTGATAATGTTGTTTATGTTAAAAAGAAGGATTAAGAAACCAAATAGAGAAGTATGAAAGTGACAGGAAACTTGAAAAATAAGTTCTCCCAGCTTTCAGCATTCATGTATCTACCAGCAACAGCAATATTTATGAGATGACTAGATAAGAGAAGAAAAACAAGAAGATTAAAAATATAACTAAGAAAATAACATGAGGTTCATGTTAGCCTAGTTTAATGATATGAGGTTACAAAAAAAGAGCATTAACCTAGAAACTCCTACACAATACTTGGCAGGAAAGAAGATAACAATACTCATGTTGAGGTAATAGGACAAAGAGGCACCAAAGATAATTTATGGTCCCAAAATCTAGAAAAACAAAGATAATGGACAGGGTTGACAACTGGCACCTTACAGTATAGTATTACCACCATTAGAATTAACTAGACTATTTCTTATGAACTATATTTTGGCATGGCATGACAAGGGTACTGGTATGCATCTTAAAAGACAAAGAGATAAAAAGGGAATGATAGTAAGTTATATCACACTGGAAGCTAACTAATGACAAGGTTTTCTGTTCTTTCCAGAAAAAGAATAGAAAACAAAACAGAAGCACTGTTTAGCCAGATTTGCTAACAATTAAAAACTCTGGAAAACTCCACCATCAAATACTTACAGGAAGGTGGAGCTCATTTGTTCCATTCCACTTCAGAAACCAGAAAGATCAGACACTTGACACACATTGATTTCTCTACTGTGATTTCTTCACAAACCTATCAGAAACCAGAACTCCACACTAATGGCACACGAGTACAATGCACCAGTAATCTAACTTTTATATCTTAGCATTATAATAAAGTAAAACAATGAAAAAAGATTACACAATTGTGTGAAGCAAATGACAGAATCAGTTCCTTAATACTGGCATTTGAACCTTCTAATTCAGCAATCTTGAAATGACCAACAAAGGTATAATGAAGAAAAACACTGAAACATAATAGTTATTGGCCATTTTGTTGGCATATGCAATACACAACCAGAGCAACAAGTTCAGTATGGCAAGATCACAAGTTCGCATATACAATTATCGATATCCATTTTTTTTAAAAAAAAAAAAGAAAACAGGTTTGAATAAAATGAGCTAAACAAGCATCTGAGAAAGGAGAAAAGAGCATACACAATGGCAGAGACTCCACGGCAATATCTCTCCCACATACTGCGAAACCTAGGCTGGCCACCAAGATCCCATAATTTTATAGTAACATTTCCCTTGGTCACCTTCCTCATGTTGAATCCTACCTATAGATCCAGCAAACCAATCAACATTAGTACTGAGAAAATGCTGGTTTATTAAAGTAAACAATCTTTCAATTAAGAGATTACTAACTGTAGGAATCATGTCCTCGCTATATCCACCAGTCTGCCGGAGATAACAAACATAATTAAGCAAATGAATACATTAACGTGCCCTAAGAAACATGAACATGGTAAAATCGTAATCGCGTCAAGAACACATACGGCAACGACGTTCACAAGGGAAGTTTTCCCAGCGTTCTGAAGTCCGATCAAAGACAGCTCCATCTCTTGCTTGAAGAAAAGGCTGTATTTTCAAGAAAATTACACAAACACTACATTAGAAGTACTCTTTTTAATGCCTTGAACCGGAGAAGGAGGCGAAAGGTCATATCACACGCGATTCCACGATCTCCCAACTCACCACCAATGCTTCTCCATATCCTCCATCGTAAATGAGATCGCATCAACCATCACAAAACCTCCAACAAAATAAAATACCAAATTTTCAATAAACTAAACCGAATCTTCTCAACCCTAGGACTAATACGTTGCCACTAGCCCATCAATAGCAGTCCGCAGCTACGACTCACCGATTCAGCAACAAGTAGTCCAAGACTACATGTCACACATCCCAAAAAATATATATCCTAATCTATCACCCCAATATTCATTTCAATAAAATCAAGAAGCACAGCAACAGAAACCAGAAGCGGGGACTTGAGATCAAACCCTGAATCCGACACAATCAATCAACATAGGAGGAAAAGATAAGGATGTCACCTTCGGAGCCAATTGAAGAAAGCTTCCCACACCCCCATGGCTCGCTCCAAGGATCGACGAGGAGATGGAGGGTCGTCACCCAATAAAAGGAGGGAAGAGAAGTGCTTGCTTGGCTTATTTCATCGGACGTGGCCATCGTTTATACGCGATAAAGATTAGCAGCAGGTTTTAATAGTGGGTACATTCTGGGTGGTCGCTGTGGGTGGTTCGTCCACGGTGGACGGTGGTGGGACCAAACACGACCGAGTTATTTCTTGACAAGATATTACGCGTGCGTTTAACTGTTATTCCCCAACCTTCTTATCTACCCGTCTCAACGACCATCATAACAGCTTTAAAACCTGGCCAAAATTAATTAATTAATTAATTATATATATATATATATATATATATATATATATGATTTGTTTAGCATATTCATCATACATGCCGTTAAAAATTTTAAACTTTAGAATGGTTAATCCTCATTAGTAAACTATTATATGACTATGCTTAAAATATAATTTGACATTATGATCATTAAAAAAAATTAAAATATTTTAATTATTTAAATATCTTTTATAATCTAAATTATTGAATATTAATTTGATTTAATCATGCTTAGTCTAAATTTTTTGGATGGATGTTAATGATGGTGATACATATGATCAATCTTAATATTTGAGAGAAAAATCATTGTTGTCCCACTTAAGCGGATTCAATGAACATGAGTGTTACGGAAAGTATAATGCACTACCATATATAACATCATTTAATAGTGGTCTAACTTGTTGCGTGAGTATTTGGAATTTGGAATTCGAAATTATAGAATTAGAGGTATTTAAGCCGCATATCTTGAGGGTTTAAAATTATAGAGAATAGCGTAACCATGATTACTGGCCAGTTCCAAAAACAAAGCACGGCCAGTTGACTCCTGAAATATGGCAGCATGATTCGTCGTGGTAGTTGCCGACAGGAAAACAGATTAAGCCCTGATCTGAATACTATGGCGAAATGTGCTCTGACAAATCCCATGTCATTTTGTATCCATAAGAACGTTGATGCAATAGGCTATACCTGTCAATTATTATTTTTGAAAACTGATCCAAAAAAAAAAAAAAACCATAAAGGACGGAGGCCGCTATAGAAGGCTGTGGCTCTAACTCCATCCTTGCATCTATGGTTAATTCTATCGTACCATGGCATGCATCCGTAATACTTTTATGAATGAATCGTTCATCGTTTATGTTTATTTATATAACTATTTGATTTTTTTTTTTGAAGTCTTTGTGTGTTTTTTCTTGATTTTTGTAAGTGCAGAAAATAAAATGGCTGCACATGATGATTATCTTAGCACCTTAGAACCTGTAAGTAGCATAGAGCTCTAGTATAATATTAGTCTTTATATTGGATATACATGTTTTTACGCATATAAGCACAGAGAGTTTAAAAGTGAAGAAACGCTATAGAAATCTCTTGAGAAATCTCTCCTCTAGCTTAAACTTAGAATTCTGTTTAGAGACGAGCATGTGTGCTTGTAAAGGTTGACTTCTAAACCTGTGAAAAGGAGAAGAGGAGCGTAAGAAGGAGGTTGATCTTCGTCTATTAAAGGAAGATCGATAGTGGATGTCGGTGGCCTCGACGGAAGAGGAATCAGCGAAGTAGATATAGGTCACGACGACCGAACCATTCTAAAATCTGGTTTGCATTTCGTCTTGGGTAATTTACTTTACTGCAAACTATTTTACTTGCTTACTGCCTTCAATACATTTACGAACATACTTTTAAGTTACGCATTTCCGAGTTCGGTTTTTATCATACGAAAAGTTTTTGGAACCGACGTATTTTACCGCTACACTAATTTACCCCTCTTAGTGCCGACTCTTTTCTTAACAATTGGTATCAGAGTCTCATATTTTTCATTTAGTTTAACACCCAAGAGAAATAGCTCTTTTTAGCTTTCAAGAGGGTTACTCTCTCATTCGTTCTCCCTTGTTCAATCGGACGGACTACACATATTGAAAAACTCGAATGAGAGTTTTTTTACTTTCTTTGGATTTAAATTTATGGAGTATTGTGGAAAACAGTTTTCGAATATCTTCTCTTTCAATGAACCATTGGAATGATTTGGAGAAGAAGACATTTTCTTTAAATGCTAGAGCTCTGAATACTCTATTTTGTGTCTTAGATAAAAATAAATTCAATCAGGTTTCTTTATGCGAAACAACTTTCGATATTTGGCACATTCTCAAAATCATACACGAAGGCACGAATAGAGTTAAAGAGTCTAAAGTCAATCTTTTATTGCACGATTTTAAACTTTTTCGAATGAAGCCTAGCGAAACCATTATTGACATGTACACCCGTATTACAGATGTCGTCAATGGTTTAAAAGCTCTTGGCAAATGTTTTTCAAATCTTGAACTTGTGAATAAAGTTTTACGCTCACTTTCTAAAAATTGGGATTCTAAAATAACGACAATACAAGAAGTAAAAGATCTTAATATTTTTCCACTTGAAGAACTTTTCAATTCATTATTGACATATGAAATGACTTGCAATGCTCATAAAGAACTTGAGAACCACCTTCCAAAGAATAGGAAGGATTTCGAACTTAGAACAATCAAAGACCACTCGAGCATAAGCTCAAGTGATAATGAACTTGAACTCCTCACTATTAAATTTAAAAAGTTCATGAAAAAAAAATTAAAGAACAAAAGGAATGCAACTAATTGTTATAAACACGAGAGAAGCACTTTGGGATGAATCGAGCTCCTTTGAAGATGAAGAGAAAATTAACAACGACGAGGTGGCAAACTATGCCTTAACGGCTTTTGATGACGAGGTAAACAAAACTCCCTCAATTTATTTCGAAATTATATGATGCTTTTAATGAGTTATTTTTAATTTAGTTTAATTATTTTTCTTGAAAATTATATGTTTAATAATATAATGAAAATGCTAAAAAATTAGGATCATGCTTATCATTCTAGTAATTTTAAAAATGATCATGAAAATTACATGTTTTATGATAAATGGACAAAATGTTAATAATTAAATCTAGTGATTAATTTCTTGTATGGTATAAACAATTATGTGTATTGTGAAGATTTTGTATTACTTTTCGAGTTTTGTTGGATGGCTTTCATATGAAAATTTTGAGCATACTTATATAAAATCAATCACATAAAAAGATAAATCAAATCTTTTGTCTAAAGAAACAATAATGTATATCATATTGATTTCCATATTGATTTCTGACTTTGATTGAAAACGCTCAATGAAATCATGCTTGCTGTTTTTAATAAAAGTTTTGGTACAATGCTTGATGACTTTATTCTATGCATGAGATTTTAAAGTTATACATGATAGCTTTTGTATGGAAGGCTTGATGATTTTTGTGATGAATCGTGTCTTTGGTTTTCGATTTTAAACATGATGCATGGTTTTGATCTAAAAACAAATATTTGGCCATGCTAATATAAAATCAATCATACAAATTGAAACCAAAGAAGATTAGATATCTTTAAGAATCATTCAACATTATGTTCAATGAAGCCATACTTAATGTCTTAATGAAAATGTTAAGAGATTTGATATCATGCTTAATGAGTTTATATTTTGAAATTATGCATGATAATTTTTATGATTTATGGCTTGTTGATCATTGTCGTGATGAAATTTAATTTTTTGGTTTTAAAACGATGATGAATGTTTTTATTTAGCAAAGGCATGCTTATATGAAATAAAAGGGGAATACATTTCTTGAAAATTTCTCAATTCCTATGTTATAAATTTTTGAACCATGAAATTGATTTTGATTTTTCATTAATGAATCCATGTATATTATACTTTTGTAAATCTCATGGATTATGAAAATGATTTAAATTTAATGGATTTTATCGAAATCATGATCTTGATTTCTCATGATTTATAACTTGAAAATTCTTTTTGTAAATCAAGATTGTTACTATGATTCTTTCTTTTTGCCATTTGAGTTATCAAAAAAGAATCATAATATGTCTCTTGATATTCACAATTTGTCTTCATGATTTGTATATCTCATCACCAAAAATCTCTTGATATTTTTTATGATGATATAAAATTATGTATGAAATATTCATGAATTTATGTTGATGCAAATAAATGAGAAGTTATGATCATGCATGATGGGATATAATATAATTTAATATTTATATACCATCATAATTTGAAATGCTATGATTTGTTGTCAAAATGGTGTATCATGAATGCCTAAATATTATGTATGATATACCATAGTGATTGATTTATTTGTGTTATGCATAAAGTAAGGATACAAATGTAAGGTTTCGAAATTATATATATTTTAATTTAAAAATATAATGATACACAAATAAGATTGATACTTTACCTTTGTCATGATTTGAAAATTACTGTAAAGGGAAAAAAATTACAAAATTGTATTCTTTTCTTCTTTTTAACAACGACAAAGGGAGAGATAGCTAGCTTGCTAGCTAGCTTGTACAAGTCAAGAAGATGCAAAGACATGCTAGCCTGCTCATCTCAAAAGAGAGGCAAAGATTACTAACTTGAACATCTCAGTATTGCTAGCTTATATTTTTTAATAATGTAAAATATTTTGCTATGCTTGCATGATGTAGAAATTGCTATCTTGAACATTGCTAAGAATTGCTAGCTTGCAATATCAAGAGAAGCAAAAGTGCTATCTTGAATTCATGATGAAATTTACAATGACTTGAATTCAGCTTGAATTCAAGGTTTTATTAATAAGGCATATTGATAGAGGGAGTTAAGGTTAATTTCGTCATCAATTGGTTGTCATCATAAAAAAACGGGGAGATTGTTGAATCTCGTATTTTGATGATGAAACCAATTGACAAGTGTTTATGATTTAATTTGTATTTTGAGTGACGCAAGATACTTTGATCAGGGAGAGACAATTAAAGTAAGAAAAATCATGTTAGGCCAGAGGAAAACATTTCAGAAGATTGGACGTCGGGCCAGAGGATCGGTCGACGTATCGACAGAAGGCTTCGGGCCATGGATTCGGGCATCGGGCCAAGAAGAGTGAATATTGCACTAAGGATATCGAAGTTGCAGAGTCAACTGGCCGATTGGGCAATAGGCCGCAAGAGAGAACGATGCACCGAAGAATCGGACGAAGCGTCGATGGACCAATGACATGTCGAAAAACATGATTAATTCTTAGTATTAATTGTCTAGATCGAAGTGTGTATTTATATATGCAGGATTTACTATGATAGCAAGGCATAAAGCAAAATGAAGTCCCGGAGTTAAGAACGTGATTTCATTGGGAGTTCGAGAGTTCGTCGAAAGTCTGGACATTCGTCGAAAGTTCTGTAGGAACCAGCCGAGAAGTCTCAGATCTTGCTAGAGAAGCTCATCGAAACTCGCTAAGAAGCTTGCCGAGAGTCCGCTAGCACATTGTCGAGAGATCATCAGAAGTTCATTGGAAGATCACTAGAAGTTCACCGGAAGAAACTAGACTTACAGACTTGTTTAGCTTAGTAAATGTTTTAGATTTCGTAGTTAGTACATAATTGAAATTGGATTTGGACTAACCTAATTAGAGGTCAGTTGGGCCCATGTAAGGATTGTGTTGGGCCCAATGAGAGGCCCAAACAATGACCTAAGAGGTAGCACCGCCATGGCATAGTCTTCGAGACTATGTCAGGCGGTGGTACCACTAGTTTGGGCGGTGGTACAACCCCTGGTAGGGTGCCAGGTAGTGGTACCACTAGACTGGGCGGTGGTACCGCCTAATGCAGTGTTAGTGTCAGACTGACACTGGCAGTGGTACCGCTCGGACCCAGGAAACCCGGGATGAGATGTTTTTAGGCTCCAAGTTTGAATCAACTTGAAGCCTATAAATACCCCTCTCATTCCTAGTTAACAAACATAAGCATAGAGAGTTTAAAAGTGAAGAAACACTGTAGAAATCTATTGAGAAATCCCTCCTCTAGCTTAAACATAGAATTCTATTTAGAGAGGAGTGTGTGTACTTGTAAAGGTTGACTCCTAAACTTGTGAAAAGAAGAAGAGGGGTGTAAGAAGGAGGTTGATCTTGTTGAATCTCGGATTTTGATGATAAAATCAATTGATAGGTTATTTGATCTAATCCATATTATTGAGTTAAGTGTGCAGGATTAACTACGATAAACAGAAAACACAAAGCAAGAATACCGGAGTCGAGTTTGATGAACCTTTAAGAGTTCGATGAATCGTCGGAGATACTGCCGGAACCAACCGAGAAGAAATCGGGGAATCTGTTGGAAGTAAGCGAAGAGATCGTCGGAGGAGGTTATGAGAGATCACCGAGAAGTCTCAGCTACTCTTTAAAAGTCATCACAAGTTCGGGAGGCGTGCTTGGACCCCGTCGAAGGAAGTTCGACAGAAAGCTTCGTCGGAACAAAACTTGACGTCATGGGTTAATAAATTGCTTAAGATGTGTTTTGTTATGTAGTTCACTTGTAATTAGGATTAGGATTAAGAAGATAAGCCTATATCTGGGTTAGGGGCCAACTAGGGCCAAAGTCGAGTTGGTTTGGGCTAAAAGCCAAACCAAGTGAGCGGAGAGCCAGTGATTGGTGGCCTGGTTTGGCTGGTGGCACCACCAGCACCCGAGTGCTGGGCGGTGACACCTCCTGAGCTGGGTGGTGGCACCAGCACCAACGCTGGCGGTGGCACCGCTTATTGGTGAGCGGTGGCACCGCCAAAGATCGGGAACCCAAAGAGGATTTGATTTTTTGGAGCCCAAATTTTGGAGCCCAAATTTGAATCCTCTTGAGGCCTATAAATACCCCTCAAATCTCAGCTGAGATCACAACCTTTTGAGCAGCAAGAGTTTGAGAGAAAGATCTTAGAAAAGTGTTAGCTTGCTTTTTCGTTTCAATCTGCTAGTGTTCACCTCATCTCTTCTCGAAAATCTGAAGAGAGTGAACTGCTTAAAAAGAGTTGTAAGAGGGGTATTTACCCTTCCATTTCAAGAAGCTTGCTAGTGGAAGGTGGGAGCCTCATCGAAGAGGGGCCTCACAAGTGGAGTAGGTCATTTGACCGAACCACTCTAACATCGGCGTGATCTGTGGTTTGCGTTTCATTATTGTTATTTATATTATTGCAAATCTTCTTATATGCTCTAGTTCCTTATTACTTGTGCTGCGCATATTTAAGAATACGCTTTCAAGTTTAAACTTGTCAAGTTCCGCTCTCTTCTTACGAAAGATTTTTCAGAAAACCCTAGTTTTTATCCGCTGCACTAATTCACCCCCCCTCTTAGTGCTGCTTCGATCCTAACAATTGGTATCAGAGCAAGGTTATCTCTCATATTTGGTTTAATACCCAAGAGAGATGGCTTACTCCGGCATGCAAGAGGGCCATTCTATCACTCGTCCACCTATGTTTAATGGGTCGGATTACACGTATTGGAAGACTCGAATGAGGATCTTCCTTATTTCTATGGATTTCGAGCTTTGGACTATTGTTGAAAACGGATTTCAAAAAAATCTTTCTCTCCGATGGCGAATGGAATGAATGGAGAAGAAGGTTTTTGCTTTTAAATGCAAAGGCTATGAATGCCTTGTTTTGTGCACTAGACAAAAACGAATTTAATCGTGTTTCAATCTGTGATTCGGCTTTTGATATTTGGAGAACTCTTGAAGTCACTCATGAAGGCACTAGCCGAAAGTGAAAAGAGTCCAAAATCAACATTCTTGTGCACTCTTACGAACTTTTTTCGAATGAAACCAAGTGAGTCCATCGGAGACATGTACACCGGTTTTCTGGATGTCATCAATGGACTCAAAGCTCTTGGTAAAGATTTTACTAACTTTGAACTAGTAACTAAAATCTTAAGATCCCTCCTAAAAGTTGGGATCCAAAAGTTACGGCCATTCAAGAGGCCAAAGACCTTAAAAATATTTCCTCTTGAAGAACTCATTGGGTCTCTAATGACCTACTGAAATGACATGTCAAGCTCATGACGAAGCTCGAGAACCCCCTTCCAAAAAAACAGGAAGGATATGGCACTCAAATCACAAGAAGACCACTTGAAAGGAACATCAAGTGATGAGGACAGTGACAATGACATTGCACTTTTGACTCAAAAATTCAAAAAATATTTAAGGAAGAACAAATTTAAAAATAATACAAAAAAATAAATTTGAACAAAAGAAGGACCAAGTGATTTGCTATGAATGCAAAAAACCGGGACACTACAAGAACGATTGCCCTCAAGCAAAAAAGAGAACACCAAAGAAGAAGGCGCTCAAGGCAACATGGGATGACTCAAGCACATCCGAAGAAGATAACACCGAGCAAGTTACTCACTACGCCCTAATGGCCTTCGAAGAAGAGGTAACGGATTTAATTAATGCAGATTTACCTTATCATGATTTATTAAATGCTTTCCATGAGTTATTTGATGAATGTAAGACAATTAGTAGAAAATACAAATTGCTAAGAAAGGAGCATGATAGTCTTACGTGTGCTTTTGATAAATTAAAAACTGAATATCATGATTGTCTAGCTCAATGTGTTAAATGCCATGATTTAGAAACTCTCCAAAATGAGAACTTAGTACTTAAGGACACCTTGAAGAAATTCGAGGTAGGTAGCAAGTCCTTAAACATGATCCTTACAAATAAGGGTCACGTTCCTAAAAGGAGTGGAATCGGATTTGTGAGAAGTACTCACCAAAATCCAACCACCTTCGTTAAAGGTCCTATCTTACATGTTCAACATCAAAGCAATTGCAACTTTTGTTGCAAATATGGACATATAACTTACCAATGTCCATTCAAGAAAATTAGTCCGAACAAATTGATTTGGGTTCCTAAAGGAACCATAATCAAGTCTATGCAACATGATAAACAAGTTAGATTGGTTTTTGAGGCACCAAAGTAAATGGGTACCTAAAAAAATAATTCCTTCTTGTAGAAACATACACCATCACATGCTAGGAGCAAAAAAAGATGGTATCTTGATAGTGGATGCTCAAGGCATATGACCGGAGATCCATCCCAATTCACCAAGCTCACTAGCATGGACGAAGGCTATGTCACCTTCGGAGACAACAACAAAGGCAAAATCATTGGCAAGGGAACCATAGGTAACAAATCAAGTTTTTTCCATTGATGATGTGTTACTAGTTGATGAATTAAAACATAATCTATTGAGCATTAGTCAATTATGCGATAAAGGTTATATCGTTAGATTTGAATCAAATATATGCATTATTGAAAAAAACCAAATCATAACATGACTATGATTGCTTTAAAACAAAATAATGTCTATACCATCAATCTTGATGAACTAAGTAATGAAATGTGTTTCTCCGCCATATAAATGATGATGCTTGGCTTTGGCATAGGAGATTAGGCCATGCAAGCATGAAAACAATATCTAAAATCTCATCTCAAGAATTAATGCGAGGGATTCCGAATATAAAGTTTATTAAAGATAAGGTATGCGATGCATGTCAACTAGGGAAACAAATAAAAACAAGCTTCAAACCAAAAAATCAAATTAGCACCACTAGACCGTTACAATTGATCCATTTGGACTTATTTGGACCAATTGATACAACAAGTCTAGGTGGAAGCAAATATGCTTTTGTGATTGTGGATGACTACTCTAGATACACTTGGACCTATTTCTTAGCTCACAAAAGTGATTGTTTCAAGTGTTTCTCAAAATTTTGTAAACTCACTCAAAACGAAAAAGGGTTCATGATTTCATCAATTCGGAGTGATCATGGTGGCGAATTTCAAAACCATGACTTCCAAAATTTTTGTGAAGTTAATGGATACAATCATAACTTCTCCACTCCGAGAAATCCCCAACAAAATGGAGTAGTTGAAAGAAAAAATAGAAACCTACAAGAAATGGCAAGAACTATGCTAAACGAACATAGTTTACCTAAGTATTTTTGGGCCGAAGCCGTAAATACGGCTTGCTACATCATGAATAGAGTCCTAATAAGACCTTCCTTATCAAAAACTCCCTATGAATTATGGAATAACAAAAAACCAAATATTTCCTATTTTAAAGTTTTCGGTTGTAAATGCTTTATTTTAAATGAAAGGGATGCCTTAGGAAAATTTGATGCAAAATCCGATGAAGGCATTTTTCTTGGTTACTCTTCCGTTTCAAAAGCTTTTCGGGTTTTTAATAAAAGAACCTTAGTAATTGAAGAGTCTATTCATGTAGTTTTTAATGAAGTCTCAAATTTTAAGAAAAATGATTTTGATGATGATCTTGGTTTTGATAATTTGAATTTAAATGAACCCCCTCCTCAAAATAGCAACTTGGATGCACCTTCTTCCGAAATTTCCTTACCTAAGGAATGGAAGTATATAGATGCTCATCCAAAGGAGCTAATTATAGGGGATACATCTAAAGGGGTTCAAACTCATTCCTCTTTCAAGAATTTTTGCGCTAATGCTGCCTTTCTCTCTCAAATTGAACCTAAGTGCATTGACAAGGCCATAAAAGATGATTTTTGGATTATTGCAATGCAAGAGGAACTGAATCAATTTGAGAGAAACAAGGTGTGGGAGCTTGTTCCTAGACCTAGTGACCATTTAGTCATTGGTACTAAGTGGGTCTTTAGAAACAAGCAAGACGAAAATGGTATCGTGGTTAGAAACAAGGCTAGATTAGTGGCCAAAGGTTTCAACCAAGAAGAAGGTATCGATTTGAAGAAACCTTCGGCTCCCCGTGGCTCGATTAGAAGCCATAAGGATGCTCCTTGCCTATGCTAGTAGTTATAATTTTAAACTATTTCAAATGGATGTCAAAAGTGCCTTCTTGAATGGTTTTATTTCCGAAGAAGTATATGTCAACAACCTCCGGATTTGAAAATTCTCTTCTTCCTAATCATGTATTCAAATTGACTAAGGCTCTCTATGGCTTGAAACAAGCTCCTAGAGCTTGGTATGAAAGGCTTAGTTTTTTTTCTTATTTTAAATAATTTTACCAAAGGCAAGGTTGATACTACACTGTTTATTAAACATTTTGAAAACAATTTTCTTATTGTACAAATTTATGTTGATGATATTATTTTTGGCTCTTGGATGAATCACTATGTGAATCATTTGCCAAATCTATGAGTCTTGAATTTGAAATGAGTTTAATGGGGAATTAACCTTCTTTTTAGGATTACAAATCAAACAACTTAAGGATGGTATATTTCTTAACCAATCTAAATATACATTAGAATTATTAAAACGATTTAACATGGATAATTCAAAAGCAATAAACACCCTATGAGTACTTGACTAAGTTAGATATGGATGAAAATAGTGAAAACTTGATCAAAAAAACATATAGGGGAATGATAGGTAGTCTACTCTACCTTACCGCTACTAGACCAGATATCATGTTTAGTGTAGGACTTTGTGCTAGGTTTCAATCAAATCCTAAACTATCTCATCTTAAAAGTGTTAAAAGAATATTTAGGTATCTTAAAGGAACTCCACATTTAGGCTTATGGTATCCAAAATCTGAAAAATTTGATTTAATGGCTCACGTGGATGCCGATTTTTGGCGGATGTAAGATAGATAGAAAGAGTACATCCGGAACATGCCAATTTTTAGGACATGCACTTGTTTCTTGGACTTCCAAGAAACAAAATTCAGTAGATAACATATCTGGCGGAAGCTGAAATAAATACATTGTCATGAAAGTGCATGCTGTTCACAAGTTGTTTGGATGAAAATACATTGGAAGACTATGGAATTCACTTTAAAAATATTCCCATAAAATGTGATAATACTAGTGCCATATGTCTCACTAAAAATCCAATTCAGCATTCTAGAACTAAGCACATCGACGTTAGGCATCATTTCATACGCGATCATGTTCTTAACAATAATGTTGTTTTAGAATTCATCGACACGAAGCATCAATTAGCAGACATATTCACAAAAGCCTTGAATTCATTAGAAGGGAATTAGGCATGTTGAATTATCCCTAAAATGAGCTTCACGAAAAATGACTCGTCCTTTTCCTTTCTTTTGTAGATTTGATTTCTTCCTTCTTCTTCACTTCAAAATGATCTATTAAAGTATAACTTATTATCTTGAGGGAAGCAAACAAAAAGGGGGAAAGGAAGAAAATTTTTTTTCTTTCCTCCACGGGATGCCCGGTGGTGGCACCGCCAGATTCTGGCGGTAGCACCACTGGCCTTCGAAAGGCCAGGCCAGGCGGTGACACCTTCGGTTTAGTTTGGTGGCACCACCGAAGCGACTTTTATTAACCCGAGGGGTTAGGGCCGTGGTGACACCGCCCCCAACCCCAAGAAAGCTCTCCCATCATCCTCTAACCTCAATTCTGCCTCTTAGAAGCATCGAAGGTCTCTTGGTGGTCCAAGCCTTCCCTCTCTAAGCATAATCTCCATAAGGTAACACTTGAAATCCTTCCTTTTGATATCTCATTCCCTCTTTTCCCTTCTCTTTCCTTTGCTTATTTTTTTCACAATTTCATCATCATCTTGTCTAGATAATGGCTCCTAAGAGATCAAAAGGAAAAAGGATTGAAGGAGATTCATTTGACCATGATCTTTTTTTTTTTTAGATCAAAAGAGGTAGCCCTTAGTTTTCCAAAATTTGAAAGACGAGGTATCCATAAGGGAAAATATGTTGACTTGGATGAACTAGAAGACTTAGATCCCATTAGGTATTTTGCACACCTAGAAGCTCTACCACTACTGCAACTAGATGAACCAATCTATATCATGATTAGTTAGATTGTTCTATGCCAACCTATATGAGGACAATAATAGCCTAAGCACTTACCTTCTAGGAACACCCATTAGAATATTTGACAACACCATTTGTGAGCTAATTGGCATAACTCAAGAAAAGATAGAGGATGCTATTTTAAAGGTAAATGGGACGTCAACTCAATAGGAGCAACCTATACCAAGCCGTAGAAACAATCTTTGCAAATCCAAACCTTGACTTCCTACCCAAGAGTTGTGAACACTTACTGCCTTTCAACGCTAAAATTCTTCATCACATTATCACAAGCATCATATTCCCCAAACAATTTCATCTTGAGATAAGTCAAATTGAGATGAGTACCATGTATTGGATTATGACCGTCGGGATAATTGTTTTGGGTACTCAATTGGCAAACACATGCAGGATATTATGGGCAAAGATACTATTCTGCCATATGGGAGGTTAATCACTAGATTTCTTCATGCCTATGACATTTGCATCCCACCGATGAAGAATCTATTCAAAATGATAAATATAACATAATAAATAAAACCTATTTGAAAAAGACTTAGGTGCACCTTTTAGCAATGGCATATGGGTTAGGCAGCCTAGAAGGGACGGATCCAATTCCTCCACAAATAGAACACCCCGAAACACCAATTCTTATGGGAAATGAATCTCCTCCTAGTCCTTTTTAAACATAAAAGCACCTTCAGCTCCTATCTCCTCATCCGAAGATCGCATTATGGCAGAACTGTCTCAGCTCAAATCACAAAGAAGAACTGATTCAAAATCAACAAGTTGAAATTTTGAAGACACTACGACAACTGAATGAAAAAAATGGATATCATGTATCAGCATTGTGGATTACCTCCTAAGGATTAAAACTGATGTATCTTTTAATTATTTCTTTTGCTTTTAAACAACAAGTTCAAAGGATAACTGATCCTTCCTTTTAGATAACTCATGGTATCTTTTAAGTATGTCTTGATCTGCCTGCCTTCTTTTGGATAAACTATTTCCGGCAAATTTCAATGATAAACCTTGTTAAATGCTACTTTTTTTCGATGGCTTGTCTCTTTTTGTTGATGACAAAGGGGAGAAGTGATGACCTACACCATAATGATAGCATAACTTATATGGATTACAAAAAAACTTGTGTGATATGATTGACTTATATGCCTTGCAAAATCCTTTTGAAAATATCACAAGATTGATTGATCATATCGGGTTTGAAATATATATTGAAAATCTTTATCTTCTGTCGTAGTAAAAATTTGTCCCTTTTAATTTAACTTATGATTTTCATAGAAGTTTTGTATTCACTATTGTTTAAAAAAGGATCACGATAAGCTCTACGGTTAGAACTTATCGGGTTATGCTTGAATCCAATGGGATGGAATTCAAGTGGTTTTATCTTCTCATAATATGGCATATAGATAGGGGGAGTTATGTTTAACTTCATCATCAATTGATTGTCATCAAAAAAAGGGGAGATTGTTTGAATCTCGGATTTTGATGATAAAATCAATTGATAGGTTATTTGATCTAATCCATATTATTGAGTTAAGTGTGCAGGATTAACTACGATAAAACAGAAAACACAAAGCAAGAATATGGAGTCGAAGTTTGATGAACCTTTAAGAGTTCGATGAATCGTCGGGAGATACTGCCGGAACCAACCGAGAAGAAATCGGGAATCTGTTGGAAGTTCACCAAGAGATCGTCGGAGGTTCAAGAGAGATCACCGAGAAGTCTCAGCTACTCTTTAAAAGTCATCACAAGTTCGGGAGCGTGCTTGGACCCCGTCGAAGGAAGTTCTAGCAAAAGCTCGTCGGAACAAAACTTGACGTCATGCGGTTAATAAATTACTTAAGATGTGTTTTGTTATGTAGTTCACTTGTAATTAGGATTAGGATTAAGAAGATAAGCCTATATCCTGGTTAGGGGCCAACTAGGGCCAAAGTCGAGTTGGTTTGGGCTAAAAGAAAGCCAAACCAAGTGAACGGAGAGCCAAAGCGCGGTGGAAACCGCCTGGCTGGCTAATGACACCTCGAGGGCGGTGGCACCAGCAGACCGAACGCTGGGCGGTGGCACCGCTATTGGCGGTGGCACCGCCAAAGATCGGAACCCAAAGAGGATTTGATTTTTTTGGAGCCCAAATTTTGGAGCCCAAATTTGAATCCTCTTGAGGCCTATAAATACCCCTCAAATCTCAGCTGAGATCACAACCTTTTGAGCAGCAAGAGTTTGAGAGAAAGATCTTAGAAAAGTGTTAGCTTGCTTTTGTTTCAATCTGCTAGTGTTCACCTCATCTCTTCTCAAAAAATCTGTAAGAGAGTGAACTGCTTGTAAAGAGTTGTAAGAGGGTATTTACCCTTCCATTTCAAGAAGCTTGCTAGTGGAAGGTGGGAGCCTCATCGAAGAGGGGCCCTCACAAGTGGAGTAGGTCATTTGACCGAACCACTCTAACATCGGCGTGATCTGTGGTTTATGTTTCATTATTGTTATTTATATTATTGCAAATCTTCTTATATGCTCTAGTTCCTTATTACTTGTGCTGCGCATATTTAAGAATACGCTTTCAAGTTTAAACTTGTCAAGTTCCGCTCTCTTCTTACGAAAGATTTTTCAGAAAACCCTAGTTTTTATCCGCTGCACTAATTCACCCCCCCTCTTAGTGCTGCTTCGATCCTAACAGATCTTTGCCTATTAAAGGAAGATTGATAGTGGATGCCGGTGGTCTTGACGGAAGAGAAATCGATGGAGTCGATGTAGGTCATGACGACCGAACCACTCTAAAATCTAGTTTGCATTTTGTCTTGAGCAATTTACTTTACTACAAACCATTTTACTTACTTACTGCCTTCAATACATTTATGAACATACTTTCAAGTTCAACATTTTCGAGTTCAGCTTTTATCGTATGAAAAGTTTTCGGAACCGACGTATTTTACCGCTGCACTAATTCACCCCCCCTCTTAATGCCGACTCTTTTCCTAACACTGACATGGGTTAGGGCAGGCTGAGGTACTTCAGTGTCACTAGTCCCAAAAGAGAGTAAAGGTAGTAGTTGTGTTTCCGAGAGCATTACTTTAGAAATAGGGGAACCTTGTGAAGAAGGGAAAAGAAAAGAAATGGAGGAAGTGAGGAGCTACTGAATCAGGAGAATAAGAGAGTGTCGATTCAAAGAAAAAGGACTAGATGATATTGTGGAAGGCTCGTTTGATGGGATATGCGGTGTACTCCAATAATGTATATTTGTTGGAGCAAGTCGCACACTTGGAGGCTCATGGTTTTGAAACGAAAATGTAGACTCCACAAAAATAACATGACGTGATATAAAGACTTTTTGAGTTTAGGGTTCGTAGCATCGAAAGACATTATGTTCAAGAGAGTATCCTACAAGGCTTAAATCTTGATGTTATCATATGTGAGACATAGGGGTATAGCTATGGATAATATAAATAGTCAAATACTTTAAAATTTTAAAGGTTTAGGGATTTATGAAATAGTTTTTCAAATGATGATTGGTATTGGAGAACTAAAGTAAGCATACGATTGATAAGGTAGATAACAGTTTGAAAGGCTACAGACCAAAAGGTTGTTGGCATCGAGGCTTGATGGAGGAGTGTGAGACCAATTTCAACTCTATGTCGATGTTTGTGTTTAACAGAGCCAACTAGTTGAGGGGTATATGGGGGTAACTTAAGGTGTTGTTTATCACAAGCTGAGAGGTAGGATGTGAGGGCTTGATATTCACCTCCACCATCGGAGTAAACTATTTTAATTGTAGACTAAAAGAAGTTCTCGACCAACTTTCTAAAGTTAGTAAATATTGTTAAAACTTCTGATTTATAGTGAAGAGGGTATAATCATGTGTACTTGGTGAAATAGTCTACGAAAATAACATAAAATCTAAACTTGTCAAAAGAAGTGATTGAGGTAGGGGCCGAAACATTAGTATAAATAATTTCAAAAGGTTTAGAATAGGATATGGATAAAATTCTAAAAGGGAGTCTATGACTTTTATTGCTTAAACAGGCATCATAGTGAGTTAAAATGCTACTAGTTTTATGAGTAGGAAGAGAATAACAAGAAAGTAATTTTTACTGGAGAGAGGATGAGAGACGACCAAGACGATAATGCCACATATTAATTAGAGTTATGATGAAAGAGTAGGCAGTGGGTTGAGTGATTTGTGGAACTGATAGCCACTCATAAATGTTGTCCTTACTCTGGCCTCGGACCAAGAATGCCCCCGTGCTCAAATCCTTGACAAGAAAGGAGTTAGGAAAAAAATTAATTGAAGTATTATTTTTTTACAGAATTGAGAAAAGAAAATAAGATTTTTTTTTATGTAAGGTGCACACAAAATATCATTGAGTGTAAAAGTTGTGATATGTGAATTAAGCATTGTGGAACCAATATGAATAATAGGAATTCTTTCACCATCACCGATGATGTTTTCATTTTTGTCGTGAGGTGGCACCGCCTAGAGGCTCAGTCTTCGAGCTCTGTTAGGCGGTGCAACCGCCTGATCCGGAAATTCTGGGAATTGATAGTTTTGAGCTCCAAATTTGAGCTGGGTTGGGGCCTATAAATACCCCACACATTCAGCACTGAAAGAAAAGAACTTACACTCGAAATCTTGATCTCTTTATGTGATTCTTAGAGCTCAAAATTGTTGTAAAGGCCAAAAGTTCTCCTCCCTCTGTTCTTCAAAGTTTTGAGTTGTAAAGAGAGGAGAGAAAATTTATGTAAGGGTTGTCTCCTAAGCCCGTCAAAAGGAGTGAAACTGTAAAAGGGTGATTGGCCTTCGCCTATTGAAGGAAGGCCTCTAGTTGACGTCGGTGACCTCGTCGGTGGAGGAAGCCAAAAGTGGAGTAGGTCAAGATTGACTGAACCACTCTAAATCTCGGTTTGCATTTACTTTGAGCATATTATCTTTACTGCAAACCTCCTCTGAAGCTTACTACTTTCTGCACATATACGATCGGGTTTCAAGCTTTGCACTTTCCGAATCAGCGTTTAGACGTAAATCTACTTTTTCGTATGATCATCATATTTCAGATTACGTTTACGTTTTGATTTTTACCATAACTGCAAACTGCCTTTATACCCTTGCTTAAACAGTATCTCACCTAATTAAGTGATTTACGAATCAGCATTTAGACGTAAATTAGTTTCTTCATTCGAACGTCGTATTTCAGTTTGCGCTTATATTCTGGTTTTCATCATAACTGTAAACTGCCTTCATAGATTGACTTTAACATTATCTTGCTTGATCTTAAGTTAAAGTAATCTTAGAATCGGCTTTTAAACAGAAATCATTTTTATCGTTCGAACGCAGTTTCGTTTTAATCGCAGAAAGTTTTCCGCTGCACTAATTCACCCCCCCGCCCCTCTTAGTGCTCTTGATCCTAACAATTGGTATCAGAGCAGGGTTAACTCTCTAACGGATTAAAACCCAAGTGAGATGGCATACGTCGGAAACCAAGAGGGCCATTCTATTACACGTCCACCCATGTTCAGTGGGACAGACTACACCTATTGGAAGACCCGAATGAGGATCTTTCTTATTTCTATGGATTTTGAACTTTGGAATCTTGTCGAAAACAGATTTTCGAAGTCTTCTCTTCCAATGATCGATTGGAATGAATTGGAGAAGAAGGCTTTCGCTCTTAATGCAAAGGCTATGAATGCCTTATTTTGTGCACTTGATAAAAACGAGTTTAATCATGTTTCAACTTATGAAACCGCATTTGATATTTGGCACACACTCGAAGTGACTCACGAAGGCACAAGTAGAGTGAAAGAGTCAAAAATCAATCTTCTGTTACATTCTTTCGAACTTTTCCGGATAAAACCGAGTGAAACCATTGGCGACATGTTTACCCGTTTCATGGATGTCGTCAACGGTCTAAAAGGACTCGGAAAAAGTTTTTCAGATTTTGAGCTCGTAAATAAGATTCTAAGATCCCTTCCTAAGAGTTGGGATCCTAAAGTCACTGTTATTCAAGAGGCAAAAGATCTACGCAACTTCCCTCTTGAAGAACTAATCGGGTTATTAATGACCTACGAGAGGACTTGTAAAGCTCATGAAGAGCAAGAAGACATCCTTCCAAAGAATAGGAAGGATATGACACTTAAAACTTCAGAAGGCCACTTGAGAGAAAACTCAAGTGATGAGGACTGTGATGATGACTTGGCACTTCTAACAAGAAAATTTAAAACATTCTTTAAAAGAAACAAGTTTAAGGATGACGCAAAAAATAAACTTGAACCCAAGAAGGACCAAGTTATTTGCTATGAGTGCAAAAAGCCGGGACACTACAAGAGTGATTGTCCCCAAGCCAAGAAGAGAACATCCAAGAAGAAGGCGCTCAAAGCAACATGGGATGATTCGAGCGCATCCGAAGAAGAGGAGTCCAACACCGAGCAAGTTGCTCATTACGCTTTAATGGCCATTGGAGATGAGGTAACAAATTTAATTGACGCAGATTTACCTTATCATGAATTATTAAATGCTTTCCATGAATTATTTGATGAATGTAAGACAATTAGTAGAAAATATAAATTGCTAAAAAAGGAGCATGATAGTCTTATTTGTAATTTCGATAAGTTAAAAGCTGAACATCATGATAGTTTAAGCTCATGCATAAAATGCCATGATCTAGAAACTCTCCAAAAGGAAAACTTGCTACTTAAGGACACCTTGAAGAAATTCGAGGTTGGTAGCAAGTCATTAAATATGATCCTTGCAAATAAGGGTCACATTCCCAAATGAAGTGGAATTGGATTTGTGAGAAGTCCTCACCAAAATCCAACCACCTTCATAAAAGGCCCCATCTTACATGTTCGACATCAAAACAAATGCAACTTTTGTTGCAAATTTGGACACAAGACGCATTATTGTCCATTCAAGAAAATTAGTCCAAACAAATTGATCTGGGTTCCTAAAGGAACCATGATAAATTCTATGCAACTTGATAGACAATGTAAATCTATTTGTGAAGCACCCAAAAGCAAATGGGTACCTAAAAATCATCCTTTCTTGTAGAAAACTAAACCATCGCAAGCTAGGAGCAAGAGATGGTACCTTGATAGTGGATGCTCAAGGCATATGACCGGAGATCCATCTCAATTCTCTAAGCTCACTAGCATAGACGAAGACTATGTCACCTTCGAAGACAACAACAAGGGTAAAATCATTGGCAAAGGAACCATAGGTAACAAATCCAACTTCTTTATTGAAGATGTTTTGTTAGTTGATGGTTTAAAACATAACCTCTTGAGCATTAGTCAATTATGTGATAAAGGATATATTGTCAGATTTGAATCTAATGCTTGCATTATTGAAAAACCACACAAAAACATATCTATGATTGCATTGAAACAAAATAACGTATACACTATTGACATCAATGATTTGTGTAATGAAATGTGTTTTTATGTTTTGAATGAGGATGCTTGGATATGGCATAGAAGATTAGGTCATGCTAGCATGAAACTAATCACTCAAATATCATCTAAAGAACTTGTAAGAGGAATTCCTCATATCAAGTTCATCAAAGATAATGTATGTGATGCTTGCCAATTAGGTAAACAAATTAAGGGTAGTTTCAAATCTAAGAATCAAATAAGCACCTCTAGGCCCTTACAATTGATCCATATGGACTTATTCGGACCAATCTCCACATCAAGCCTAGGAGGTAGCAAATACGCCTTCGTCATTGTGGATGACTATAGCAGATACACATGGACTTACTTCTTAAAACAGAAAAGTGAATGCCTTAGATATTTTACCAAGTTTTGTAAACTTGTTTAGAATGAGAAAGGTTCTATGATTTCGTCAATTAGAAGTGATCATGGTGGTGAATTTCAAAACCATGATTTCTAGGAATTTTGTGAACTCAATGGATACAACCATAATTTCTCTACTCCTAGAAATCCTCAACAAAATGGAGTAGTAGAAAGAAAAAATCAAAATTTACAAGAAATGACAAGAACCATGTGGAATGAACACAACCTACCCAAATATTTTTGGGCCGAAGCCGTAAATACTGCATGCTACATTTTGAATAGAGTTCTAGTAAGACCCCTACTAACCAAAACTCCCTATGAGTTATGGAACAACAAAAAACCCAATGTTTCATATTTTAAAGTCTTTGGGTGTAAGTGTTTTATCTTGAATGAAAAGGATAACTTAGGAAAATTTGATGCTACATCCGATGAAGGAATCTTTCTTGGTTATTCTTCAGTTTCTAAAGCCTTTTGTATCTTCAATAAAAGAACTTTAATTATCGAAGAATCCATTCATGTTGTTTTCAATGAGATTTCCGAAATCAGGAAAAATGGTTTTGATGATGATGTTAATTTTGATTCCTTGAATTTAAATGAAACCCCTTCTCCAACTAGCAACTTGGATGCATCCACTCCCAAAACATCCTTACCCAAGGATTGGAAGTATGTAGATGCTCATCCCAAGGAGCTAATCTTAGGAGACACGTCAAAGGGGGTTCAAACACGATCTTCTCTTAAAAATTTTTGTGCGAACGTCGCCTTTCTCTCCCAAATTGAACCTAAATGTGTTGACGAAGCCATGAAAGATGATTCATGGATTATCGTAATGCAAGATGCATTGAATCAATTTGAGAGAAATGAGGTGTGGCAGCTTGTTCCTAGGCCAAATGACCATTTAGTTATTGGTACTAAATGGGTCTTCAGAAACAAGCAAGATGAAAATGGTATCGTGGTTAGAAACAAGGCTAGATTAGTGGCCAGAGGTTTCAACCAAGAAAAATGTATCGATTACGAAGAAACCTTCGCTCCTGTAGCTCGATTGGAAGCCATAAGGATGCTCCTTGCCTATGCTAGTAGTAATAATTTTAAGTTGTTTCAAATGGATGTTAAAAGCACTTTTCTAAATGGCTTTATTTCCGAAGAAGTTTATGTTGAACAACCTCTTGGATTTGAAAATAATAGCCTCCCTAATCATGTGTTTAGATTAACTAAAGCTCTCTATGGTTTAAAACAAGCCCCAAGGGCTTGGTATGAGAGACTTAGTTCTTTTCTTATCGAAAATAATTTCATAAAAGGCAAGGTTGATACTACATTGTTCATCAAGAATTTTGAAAATAATTTTCTCCTTGTTCAGATTTATGTTGATGATATTATCTTTGGCTCTACGAATGAATCTCTTTGTAAATCTTTTGCTAAAACTATGAGTCTTGAATTCGAAATGAGCTTAACGGGAGAATTAACATTCTTCTTAGGCTTACAAATCAAACAACTAAGCAATAGCATCTTTATTAGTCAAACTAAATATGCTATGAATTTATTAAAAAAGTTTAATATGAACAACTCAAAGGGTATTAACACTCCTATGAGCACCTCCACTAAGTTAGAAATTGATGAAAGTGGAGAAAGCTTCAATCAAAAAACTTATAGGGGTATGATAGGAAGTTTACTTTACCTCACTGCAACCAGGCCAGACATCATGTTCAGTGTAGGACTTTGTGCTAGATTTCAATCAAACCCTAAGATATCTCATCTCAAAGCAGTTAAAAGAATACTTAGATATCTTAATGGTACCATAAATCTAGGATTATGGTACCCAAAATCAGAGAATTTTGAGTTAATTGCTTATGCTGATGCGGACTTTGCTAGCTGTAGACTAGATAGAAAAAGCACATCAGAATCATGTCAATTTTAGGACATGCCCTTTTTTCTGGTCATCTAAGAAACAAAACTCGGTTGCACTATCAACAACCGAAGCTGAATATATTGCAGCAAGTGCATGCTGTGCACAAGTTGTATAGATGAAAACACCTTAGAAGATTACAAAGTTAATCTTAAAAATATTCCCATTAAATGTGATAACACAAGTGCAATATGCTTAACTAAGAATCCTATACAACACTCAAGAACAAAACATATTGATATTAGACATCACTTTATACGAGATCATGTTACTAATCATGACGTAACCATAGAGTTCATTGATACTAAACATCAACTAGCTGACATTTTTACAAAACCTCTAAGTGAAGAACAATTTGATTTCATAAGAAGAGAATTAGGAATGTTGATGTGTCCGAATAGATAAATTAGTTAAAATTATTTTTCGAACTTTATTGAATGATCAAATCACTTGATTGCCATTACATAACATGTGTTGAAATGTTTTGTCTTCATGATTATATTTGAAAATCTGTAACATAGTCTTGTCTGAATGCATGAAAGAGTTCATCTCATTTTCAGATTTGCTTAACAATTGGAATGCTAAAAATCAAATTTTCTCATACACTCTTATGAAAAATATTTTTTTTCTGAAATGAATTTGATGAAATGATTCCTGCTTATGAATTCCATCTTGAAATATGGATGATAGTATTTTTACTTGCAAAAAGCTGTTTCAAACACATATCTTGACTCAAAGTAAATTCACAAATAGTTGGAATCACAAATGACTTTCCTCCTTCATGCACAAAGGATTATAACAAAAAAAAGAAGGAAGAAGTATTCAAAGCAATCTACGTATCATGCCTTCCTTTATATGCTTGATAACTTGCTTATATTGTTTTCCTGGTATCACAACTACCATGCTTTTTGTTGATGACAAAGGGGGAGAAATATATGAATTGATGCTATAAACACTGATGCTATGATTATGCCATGCTTGCATCACCAAGAGATATATGAACAGATGCTATAATTTGCATTATGCCTTGAGTTGATATCTTACCATGTGAAGAAATGCAACACTTGCTAAAATATTTGAAATGTGTAAATCATGTAATGATATCAAAATCTTACTTCACAGCTTTACATGTTGATATCTTGTAATATGATGAATTGTTACTATTACCATCATTCAAACTTGTAATGTAAAATCTAAAAATGAATGTCAAGCCTTGACATCATCTTCAGAGAGATACATCATGATGGGAATCACGATGGGAGTATTGATATGTTCAAATGATTTAACTTATCAATATGTCACTTGAATTCTTAGGTCTTGAATTCAAGAATGACTTATCTCAAGTATGGTATATAGACAGGGGGAGTTAAGGTTAACTCCATTATCAATTGATTGTCATCATAAAAAAGGGGGAGATTGTTGAATCTCGGATTTTGATGATGAAGTCAATTGTCATTTGTTGTCTAATCTATATGTTGAGATAAGTGTGCAGGATTAACTACGATGAAAGTTAGACATGCAGCAGGAGTTGCGCCGGAGTCAAGACAATGATCACGTTGGGAGTTCGAGAGTTCGACGGAAGTTCGGACAGTCGTCGGAGGTTCTGCAGGAACAAATCCGAGAAGTCCATAAGCTTGCCAAAAGAAGCTCGTCGGAACTCGCAAAGTGGATCGTCGCAAGTCCAGGAGTTTGCCGGAAGTCCGCAGGAGCATCACCGAGGGTTCATCGGATGATCGACGGAAGTTCGCCGGAAACTCGTCGGAAGAAGCAATTGACGCACCGGAGCAAGCTGCAAAAATTGTCTTAGGATTTATCATAGTTAGCATAATGATTAAGTTGGAAATGGGAGGTGATCCCATTAGCTTAATCTTGGGGCAATTGGGCCCCTGAAAAACCCAAATTGGGCCGAATGGATCTACCCATTCGGACCCTGATTGCTGTGGGAGGTGCAACCGCCTAAGCCAGGAGGTAGCACCGCCTGGGCTAAGTCTCCCAGGGAGACTGGGCGGTGCAACCGCCCCAGCCAGGAGGTACCACCGCCTGGGCTCAGTCTCCGAGCGAGACTGCGCGGTGCAACCTCCCCTGACAGGAGGTAGCACCGCTTGAGCTCAGTCTTCGAGCTCTAGCAGGCGGTGCAACCGCCCCAGTCAGGAGGTGCAACCGCCTGACCTCGGTCTTCGAGCTCTGGCAGAGAGGTGCAACTGCCCCTGACAGAGGTGGCACCGCCCAGAGGCTCAGTCTTCGAGCTCTGCCAGGCGGTGCAACCGCCCCAGTTAGGAGGTGCAACCACCTGATCCCGAAATTCTCGGAATTGACAATTTTGAGCTCCAAATTTGAACTGGGTTGGGGCCTATAAATACCCCACCCATTCAGCACTGAAAGAAAAGAACTTACACTCAAAATCTTGATCTCTTTCTGTGATTCTTAGAGCTCAAAATTGTTGTAAAGGCCTAAAGTTCTCCTCCCTCTGTTCTTCAATGTTTTGAGTTGTAAAGAGAGGAGAGAAAATTTCTATAAGGATTGTCTCCTAAGCCCGTCAAAAGGAGTGAAACTGTAAAAGGGTGGTTGGCCTTCGCCTATTGAAGGAAGGCCTCTAGTTGACGTCGGTGACCTCGTCGGTGGTGGAAGCCAAAAGTGGAGTAGGTCAAGATTGACAGAACCACTCTAAATCTCGGTTTGCATTTACTTTGAGCATATTATCTTTACTACAAACCTCCTCTGAAGCTTACTGCTTTCTGCACATATACGATCGGGTTTCAAGCTTTGCACTTTCCGAATCAGCGTTTAGACGTAAATCTGCTTTTTCGTACGATCATCATATTTCAGATTACGTTTACGTTTTGATTTTTACCATAACTGCAAACTGCCTTTAAACCCTTGCTTAAACAGCATCTCGCCTAATCAAGTGATTTACGAATCAGCATTTAGACGTAAATCAGTTTCTTTGTACGAACGTCGTATTTCAGTTTGCGCTTATATTCTGGTTTTCATCATAACTGTAAACTGCCTTCATAGATTGACTTTAACATCATCTTGCTTGATCTTAAGTTAAAGTCATCTTAGAATCGTTTTTCAAACATAAATCATTTTTATCGTTCGAACGCAGTTTCGTTTTAATCGTAGAAAGTTTTCCGCTGCACTAATTCACCCCCCCCTCTTAGTGCTCTTGATCCTAACAAATAACTCTTTGTTGATTTGTGTGGTCAGGATGCCAAGGTTGAGGATAATTGAAGTAGCCACCTTGATAATTGTCACTAAAATGTTGATGATGTGGAGGAGGAGGGGGTTTGTTTGGAGTTCACAAGTTCAAGAGGTATTCTAGCCAAACCTTTGTTAACGATATACTGGTTGCCCTTCTTCTTGGATTTTTGACTAACTTGAGCTATGATGGATGGTCCTAGCAATATGTCCTCGCGCTTGAGATATATCTCATAGTTAGTCAACTTATCATAAAGTTCTTTAAATGACATCGGTGAGTCTCGTGCCTATATTTTCGCTGTTGGTTCTTTATACTCGTCCCCAAGGTCGTTAAGGGTGTGGACAATAACTTCCTCATCACTAAGGAAATGACCTATCAGGGCCAAGTTATCAAAGATAACATTTATATTTTGTAGATCATCGACAATGGTACTTCCCTCTTATTCTACTTTCATGAGATTGGATAGGAGACTAGGTATGCGAGTACGTGAACGATTTGCTAAGGTATGCAACTTGCACTAGGCTTCGGTAGTGGTGTCACATGAACAAATGAGTGGGGCGAGTGATCCAGCGACTGAGGATTGAATTGCTTGGAGGAGGAGACAATCTTGGCATAACCATAATTTACGATCTGAATTTACTACTCAATTGGGTGCTTCTAGAATGTTAACCATCACTAGTAGACAACGGAGAGTGTCATCGACATAGCCCAGTAAATCATAGCCAAAAAGGAGATTATAAAATTTTACACGCCAAGATGTGTAGTTGCCACCTTTAGATAATTTGAAGGGGATGAGAGTTACTGCATTGATGGAGATAAGGCCTATATGTTAAGGAGTACTATGGTTCCTTGCGAGGATCGTAATTGGAGCATCAAAGGTAGACGACGAAGACATATCGAGGAGATATACCAATATAAGGGAGGAAGGTGAGAGTCTTCAGCTATAGACTGGGTGCGCTTCTTTCTGGGGAACTGGATTGTTGCTACGGCTTGAAGGGTAGTGCAAGTGCTTTCTCCGATGAGGAAGAATAGAGAGGCTTCCTTGGCAGAAAGCACTCGGTGAGAATCACTACTGTGCCTTGCTTATAGCAATGGCAGTGATGGGTGAGGATTAAGAGTTCTTAGATGCACTACTTTTGCCTTTTTGAAGTTATTGTTGAAGCCGTCATAGAGGCCATGGTCTCCGGAGGGTGTTTGGGCAAGCAAATCTATTATGTTGAGTGTGTTGCTTGGAGGAGTAGGTCAATTTTGTTAGCGAAAGAAGAAATGGAAGGAAGAGGTGAAGTCTGTTGTTTGTGTTTTACGATGCGACGTGAAACATCATTGTCGGTTGTAGTGAAGCAAGTGCATCCTTGAGAGTGGCTTCTGATGAGGCACTCCGCCATAGTACTGGTCAAGGATTCCCATTGCTACTCTACTATAGTATAGTTCCAGGGAACGAACGATCGCATAGGAGGAGGGGTAGTCGTTTGTTGCAAAGCAGGCGACGACGGCATAATCGGTGCAGATCGCAACGTTCGGCCGAGTTGGGCAGCAAGATGTAGTGAGGAAAGGTGTGGCAGTCAGTCCAGGGGAGTGGGAGAAGGAGGGGCGATAGGCAGGGGAGGGCACTAGTCTTCAAGAAGCAGTGAAGCCGCTCATCGATCCGGGAGGACAAGGGCAGAGATGCTTATTGAATCTCAGATTTTGATGATGAAATTAATTGGTAAAGTGTTTGATCTAATATATATGTTAAGATAAGTATACAAGATTAACTACAATAGTAGTAAGGCATAAAGCAAATGTTGGGCCGGAGTCAAAGATCAAACGATACATCGAAGATTCGGATGATGTGCCAGAAGTTTGTCTGAAGCTCACCGAGAGTTTGTCAAGAGCTCACCGAGAATTCAATGGAAGATCGCCAAGAGTTTATTGAGAGTTCCCTGAGAGGTCATCGGGAGTTCGCAGGAAGTTTGCCGAGAAGTTCGCTAGAAGTTCATCGAGAAGTTTACCAGAAGATCGCCGAAAGAACAATTGACATACCGAACATAGATTGCTTATTTAAGTGTCTTAATTATCATAGTTAGACCTTAAGTTAAGTTATGATTGGGAGGTAATCCCACTAACTCAGTTAGGGGCCAATAGGGCCCTTAACAGGGCTGAACTGGGCCGATTGAACAACCCATTCAACACTTGAAGTCACAACCGACGGTGGCACCACTTGGTGACTTAGTCTCCCAAGTGGTCTAGGCGATGGTACCGCCAATAGTTAATGCTGTCAAGCGGTGGTACCACCCCTGTCAAGCGGTGGTACCGCTAGAGCTCGGTCTCCGAGCTCTATCAGGCGATCGTATCGCCCAAACTGAGTGGTGGTACCGTCTAGTATCAATCTGCAAGCGATAGTACCACCCAATAATGGTAGTGGTACCGCTAGTACCTCGAAATCCAGGGATGTGACACTGATAGAACTCTAGAGGAATTCTATGAAAATTGATCTTTGAGAGAGATTAAACCTTGGAACGCTATAGGGGTTCCACCCTCCTAAAAATCAGCCAAATAGCTGCAATTATAGATAGATCTTATTCTCAAAGAGATGGAGGCTACATGCTTATATAGGGCTCCAAACCCTAGCCTTAGAGGCTGCTTCCTAAGTGAGTTATCCCTTTTGCCCTCAACCCTAACCAACCAGCCTAGTAAAAGGGGACGACAACTATGAAGCCCAAAGACCTGAATATAAACCCTAGCCACTCTTCTTTATAGGATAGAGGTGGCTAGGTGGGGTTTATAATAATCTCACAGGGTTTTATTAGCTGCTTCTTGGTTGAGTAGGATCCAACCCTATTAGGGTCCTATTAAACCCGCTCTCTCAAAATTAGCCTTGTTCTCAAGGTTGAGGTTCTATAAACTTAGGGAACCAGGTCTTTAGCTTCTCATATGATTCTCATGTAGTGTCTTCGAGTGGTAAATTATTCCAATGCACTAGTACTTCAGTAGAGGGACGTCGGCGACGCATCATAATTCCACGATCGAGGATGGCTTGTGGTTGGGCTTGAATAACACCATCCTTAGTGGTGTTGGGAAGTTGGATCTAGTGTGACTCGTGTTCTCCCAACTTGGGCTTCAAGCATGACACGTGGAAGATAGGGTGAATTTTGGCATCCTCAAGCAATTTAAGTTTATACGCCACGGCTCCAATATGCTTTGTGATCTGATAGAGGCCATAAAAACGTGGGGATAGCTTCATGGAGGCTTGTGTGTTGATGGAGAGTTGCTTATATAGCTGTAGGCTAAGATAAACCCAATCTCCTACTGAAAATTCTTTTTCGCTTCGTCATGTGTCGGCTTGCTGCTTCATTGTAGCTTGAGCAAAAGAAAGATTATCCTTTAGCAACTGTAGTAGTTTGTCCCTATCAATTAAATCTTGGTCGACTTGATCTATCTTGGTCGAGCCAATTACATACTTTGGAATCACAGGGGTCGGCTGACCATATATTGCTTCATATGAGGTACATTTTGTAGATGAATGATATGTAGTATTATACCACCATTCGGCCCAGGGAAGCCATTTTGCCCACTCTTTTGGTTGGTCATTGGCAAAACACCGAAAATATGTCTCTAAACACCTATTCACTACCTCTATTTGGCTATCAGTTTGTGGATGATATGCTATGCTCATCTTGAGTTTGGTGCCCTGTAACTGAAATAACTTGGTCCAAAATTTACTAGGGAAGCCATTTTGCCTACTCTTTTGGTCGGTCACTAGCAGAACACCGAAAGTATGTTTCTAAACACTTGTTCACTATCTCTATTTGGCTATCAGTTTGTGGATGATATGCTATGCTCATCTTGAGTTTGGTGCCTTGTAACTAAAATAACTTGGTCCAAAATTTACTAGTGAAGATCTTGTCATGATCACTTGCAATGGATCTTGGCATCCCATGTAGTTTAATAATGTTTTCTATGAAAATCTGGGCAATAATAATAGTAGTCTAGGGATTTCACATAACATAAAAATGAGCATATTTTGTAAGTCAATCAACTACCACGAGAATTGTGCTTTTACCTTTGGAAGGTGGCAGACCTTTGATGAAGTCCATAGAGATGTCAGTCCACATCGAGTCCAGTATGGGTAGTGGTTGTAGCTTCCCTGGACTTACCACTGTTTCACCCTTGTGTTGTTGACACACTTCACATTGTACCACATATTCAAAAATAATTTTTTTCATCCCTCTTTAATAAAAAATTTGCTTCACTCTTTTGTAGGTTCTTAGAAATCTAGAATGCCCTACTGAAGGTGTAGAGTGTATTTTGTGCAAGATGATTTTGATGTAAGGGGAGTCGAGTATAAGTGCAATGCGACTTTTGTAGCATAGATTCCTCAAATCCCAAGGGTAGTAGGCTATTGCGCTTGGATCCTCCTCCAATTTTTTTTATGATATTATTGATCTCTAGATCCTTCTTCCATTCCTCCCTAATATCATCGAGGAAGTCGGTGGTAGGAAGGGAGATGGCTGAAAATTTAGCTTGCTGAGGTAGCTGTGAGAGTGCATCTGCAACAACGTTTTCTTTCCCCTTTTTGTAAATAATTTCATAATCAAATCCTAGAAATTTGGTTACCCATTTTTTGTTGCTCAGGGGATGATATCTTTTGCTCCAAAAAGTACTTGAGACTTCTATAATTGGTTTTTATTTGAAATCACCGGTCGATCAGGCAGGGTCTCTACCTCATTACTGCGTGCATAATGGCAAGCATCTCCTATCATATATTGACATTTTTTGATAGGAGGGAGACAATGTCTTGCTGGTGTATATGAGTGGTTGACCATCTTGCATGAGAACGACTCCAATTCTGATTCTAGATGCATCAGCCTCAATGATGAAGGGTTGGCTGAAATTTGGTAGCACTAGCACCGTCATCGTCTTCATGGCTACCTTAAGTTTATCAAAGGCAGTGGAGGCTTTGTCTGACCATTGGAAGATATCTTTTTTCAGTAGAGAAGTGAGGGGTGCACTGATCTTCCGATAGTCCTTCACAAATTTTCGATAGTAGCCTGTTAGTCCAAGGAACCGACACAGTAATTTCACGTTTGTAGGTTTCGACCAGTCTTGCATTGCTTCAATTTTTGTTAGGTCTACCACCACTCCTTCTTCTGATATTATGTGCCTAAAGTACTATAATTTTTCTAAAGAAAATTGTACTTTGGCTACTCAATAAAAAGAGTATTCTCCCGAAGGATCGTCAAAATAACCCGTAAATGCTAAAAGTGAGTCTCAAGAGAAGGACTGTAAATGAGAATATCATCAAAAAATACAAGCACAAATTTATGAAGAAAGCTCCGAAAAATATCGTTCATGAGACTTTGAAAGGTTAAAGGAGTATTAGTGAGTCCAAAAGGCATTACCAAGAATTTATAATGGCCATTATGTGTGCAGAATATAGTTTTTGGAATGTCGTCTTCACATACCCGAATTTAGTGGTAACCGGATTGGAGGTCCAACTTCATGAAGACTCAAGCTCCTTTTAACTCATCAAGAAGTTCATCCACCACTAGTATTGGGTATTTGTCCTTGATGGTGATGTCATTTAAAGCTCGATAGTCGATGCACATCCACCAAATTCCATCCTTCTTGTGTATAAGTAGCATCGGTGAGGAATAAGGGCTGCAACCTGGCTGAATCACCCATGTTTCAAGCATCTCCTTTACAATCTTTTCAATTTCATCATTTTAGAGGTGAGGATAATGGCAGAACTGAGTGTTCGCTAGTGGCTTGCCCAGAAGAATTGGAATCTGATAGTCATGTTGTCAAGTAGGAGAAAGACCACGCAGCTCAGCAAAAATATCGATAAATTCAGCAAGCAATTGGGGAAAATTTTGATCTTCAATTTCTATTTTCTTCCCCTCTAGTTGTTGCTAGAGATTCATAAAAAAACCACCACTTACCTTGTATAAAACTTTCTACATTTGTTGGGTCGAAACGGTGGTTACTTTGCTTTCGCGCTTCCCACGTAGGATGATCTGTTTGCCTTTGCAGTAGAATTTTATAATTAATTTAAAAAAGTTTCAAGAGATATCACTTAGCATCGTCAGCTATTCTATGCCAAGCATGACCTCATAGTCATCAATTGGTAGGAGGAAGAAGTCAGTGATAATTTATTGGTCTTGCAGTAATAGTTTCACCTATGGACATCTTTGGTCTCACTTTAGGATTCTACCGTTGGTGACCTTTACGTCGAACTTGCTACAACCTTCAATGTGGAGTGCCATCTGAGCATCAACCTTACAGTTTAGGAAGTTATTAGTGCTGCCCATGTCGATAAGAACGGTGATCGATTGTTGTTTGAGAAGGGCTCTAACTTTCATCGTTTGCATGTTTGAGTAGCCGGCTAGCGCGTGTACCATAAAGTTGGTCAGTTGTGTCTCTTTTTCAATATCTTCTTCTTCATATTCAAGGCTCTTTTTTAGATGTTCAATGACCTCTTCTTCTACTGGTTCAATCACAAGAAGTCTCCCTTTTTTACAGTGATGCTCGTGGCTCTATAGCTCATCGCAATGCCAACATAACCCCTTTACATATCACTCCCGAAGCTCTTCTCTTGTCAACCATTTTGGTGCAAGGGCTTGGTTGACAGTAGGGGGGGTTGAGGGCTTTAGTATTGCTGGTCATGGAGTGACCCTAGTCCTCTGGGCTTCATGGTTCAATCGCTCCTCTTGAAGTCGTGTGAAAGATATGGTTGTCATGCTTTAACTACTCTCCGGATCTCTAGCTTCAAGCCCTCAATAAAGGTCCCTAATAGCGATTTTTTAGACTAATCATGAGTTTGATTAGATAACCTTTCAAACCTAATTTGGTACTCCTAAATGGTAGAGGTTTGTCGGATCTTTGCTAGTTGTCCGTCAATGTTCTCGTAATCAGTTGGTCTGAAGCGAATCAGCAGCCCTTCTTTGAATTATCACCATAAGAGGACTCCATGAGTGTATTTAAATCAGTAAAACCACTATATGACATCCCTTTCAAGATGTATAGCCACAATTTCTACCATAGATGTGTCTGCGGTTTTGTGGTACTGAAAATATCGCTCCGCGCGTGAGATCCAACCAATCAGGTCTCCTTCTTCCCATCTAGGGAAGTCCACCCTCATGCGTGGATAGTAGGGATCGGTCATAGAGCCTCCCCTCTATTGGAAGTCATCTCTTCAATCAGAGCTCTCTCCTTGATGTGATTTCTTCGGGCATGGTGGTCAGCCCAAACTGAGTTCGGTAAAGAGAGTCTGAATCTTATCTTCCATTCGCATCTCAAAGGCTTTAAATTTAACATTAATTGCCTCCTTAGATGTCATAATATATGTCTCCAAATCTGTAATGTTAAGATCCCTCTTTTTTTGTCAGGTTAAAGGCATATGTATAAGTTGAGAGAAGTTGTGGTTGAAAGGGTTGGTGGATTGGTGGATGTCGGCTACAGTTTAGGCTTATTTTGTGGCTGTTTTGGGTGCGGTTTGAGGGTGTGGTTTGGTAGAGTTTAAGGGCTGTGATAGTAGTGGATGAAGGTTAGGAAAAAGAAGTTTTAGATCTATGGTAGATGGTAGAAAAGGTTTGATAGAAATTGGTGGAAGTTACTGCATATAGGTGTTGTCTTGTAAGAGAATAATTATCGTCAAAGAAATATCGGTTTCTCGATGAAATTTCCAGCAAAAACTGAAAGATTTGAGAAAAAAATTTGATAACAAAATCTTGGTTTAGATAACAACAATAATGATAAATTTAATCAAGAAAATTTTAGCAGTATAATAGCAAGGAAATTGGTGCAAGTTGCGATGGCAGAATTCTCGCCGAAAATTCTAGCGGTTTGCGACGAAAATTTACAGCAATGCAAAAATGTTGTTAGAGATGAATTCCTCAATAGATCAATCTTAGATTGAATCTAAGATGATCTATGAAGTGTATAAGAAATTTTGTTCAAAAAGGATATCAAATAGATTGGTTAAAAGCAACAATATGCGATTGAAATTTTCTGCAGCAATCCTTTGTTCGCAAAGATGATAACTTTTGCGAAGAAAGGAATTCGTAGTATAGGGTAGATAAAAAGACTTCTTCTTAGTATTTTGAATAGGAAATTACAACAGCAAAAGGTATTGGTGAAAGAAGAATACCATATCTCTAATGCAATTGGAGGTGACGATAGTAGATTAATTTGATATACAGCAGAAGATTACGGTGGAGATGGCGACGTCAAGAGCAATTATGAGAATTGCTTGGTTAGTGGTAGGCAGTAAGGATGGAGCAAAAGCAGTAAGATTGTTGCTCTGATATCATATGATGGAACCCTAGAGGAATTCTATGAAAATTGATCTTTGAGGGAGATTGAACCTTCGAACGCTATAGGGGTTCCACCCTCCTAGAAGTCGGCCAAATAGCTGTAATTTTAGATAGATCTTATTCTTAAAGAGATGGAGACTACATGCTTATATAGGGCTCCAAACCCTTGCCCTAGGGGTTGCTTCCTAAGTGAGTTACCCCTTTTGCCCTCAACCCTAACCAACTAGCCCAGTAAAAGGAGGTGGCGGCTAGGAAGCCCAAATATAAATCCTAGCCACTCTTCTTTATTACAATCTCATAGGGTTTTATTAGCTGTTTCTTAGTTGAGTAAGATCCAACCCTGCTAGGGTCATATCAGACACTTTTTGGCTCCAAATTTAAAGTTATTTGGGCCTATAAATACCCCACCCTCTTCTGCGGGAAAGGGCAACAAAAGTGTGAATAATATCTTGAAATCTTGGGGTGTTAAAAGTGTTGTAAGAGTGCAAAGAGTCCTCCTCCTCCCTTTCTAGTATTGTGATCATTCAAGAGAGGTGTGAGGCTTGTAAGGATTATCTCCGAAACCCATGAAAAGGAAAAAATGTTCTAAAAAGGTGGTTGGTCTTCGCCAATTTAAGGAAGACCATTAGTGGATGCTGGTGACCTCGATGGAGGAGGAATCAGAAGTAGATGTAGGTTACAAAGACTGAACCACTATAAATCCTAGTTTGCATTTCTATTATTATCATTTACTTACTTTACAATTGCTTCACTTCCTCCTTGGCTTTCACTACCCTTACGAATAAACATGCTTTTAAGCTATCTTCCAAGATTGGTTTTTGTTTAACGCACTAAGATTTTTAAACCGATGCTTTTATCCACTGTACTAATTCACCACCTCTTCTTAGTGCCGACTTGATCCTAACAATTAGTATCAGAGCTCGGTTACTCTCGATTTGGTTTAAAACCCAAGAGAGATAACTTTTGCTGGTAATCAAGATGGTCATTCTATTACTCGTCCTCCCATGTTCAATGGGACGGATTACTCATATTGGAAATCTAGGATGAAGATCTTCTTAATTTCTATGGATTTCGAGTTATGAAATATTGTTGAAAATGGATTTCAAAAGTATTCTCTTCCAATGAGCAAATGGAATGACTTTGAGAAGAAAACTTTCTCTTTTAACACTAAAGCTATGAATGCTTTATTTTGTGCTTTGGATAGAAACGAATTCAATCAAGTTTCTATTTGCAAAATGACTTATAACATTTGGCATATACTTGAAATCACACACAAAGGCACAAGTAGGGTTAAGGAGTCAAAAATCAATCTTTTGGTTCATAGTTATGAATTGTTCCGCATGAAACCAAGTGAGACTATTGGAGACATGTACACCCAGTTTACAGATGTTCTCAATGGTCTAAAAATCCTTGGTAAAAGTTTTTCTAATGTTGAACTTGTTAATAAAATCTTGAGATCCCTTCCAAAGAGTTGGGACCCTAAAGTAACGACCATTCAAGAGGCCAAAGACTTGAATAACTTTCATCTCGAAGAATTTATCGGGTCACTAATGACCTATAAGATGATAAGACCCTAAAGTATTATCGTCGCTCTGATACCAAATGATAAGACCCTAAAGTCTTATTGTTGCTCTAATACCAAATTATAAGACCTTAGGGTCATATCATTTGGTATCAGAGCAACGATCCTTGGTGCAGCCCGTCGCAGCCTTGCTTCACCCTTCCTCACACAAATTTTTTACGGTAATTGGTATCAGAGCAACGATCCTTGGCGTAGCCCATCGTAGCCTTACTTCCCTTCTTCCCCACCACCACTAAAAGGCAACTCTTTCTTCATTGCTATCGTTGTTTCCTCGGCCGCTTGACCACCATCGCTGCTGCTGCCCAGCCACCAAGTAGCTATCGTCATCCAAAAAAAAATATATATTAAAAGAGAGAAAGAAGAAGAGAGAAGGCCAGCAGCCCACATCCCTTGCTTCCGGCCAACCCACCCGCCGCTATTGCTTCTCGATCGACGGACCACCACTGCCGTCGTTGCTGCCCAGCCAGCAACCACCACTATCCCCGCTACTCCCCTGACCAGCAACCTCGCATCCTCGCTGCCCACATCTCGCTCGAACGAGAAGGGCCGCGACCATCGTTTCCCAGCCAGTGGACTACCCATCTAGTCGAAAGGGGCCCCTGCCTCCCCTGCTTTCGGCCAGCCCCACCGCAGCTGCTACATTCTGGCCAGCGACCACCGTCGCCGCTGCTCCCCAACCAGCAGCCTTCCCTCCTTTATGCTCCACCCTGCTTGAGCGAGAAGGGCCGCTGCTACTATTTCCCAACCAGCGGACCAACCCCCTAGTCGCTTCTACCGTCGGTGACACTACTCCAACCGCACCACCATCGCTGCCTCCTTCTCCACTACCGTCGCTGCTGTGGCTGCTGACACCAGTTGCCGTAAAAAATTTGTGTGAGGAAGGGTGAAGCAAGGCTGCGGCAGGCTGCACCAAGGATCGTTGCTTTGATATCAAATGATATGACCCTAAGGTCTTATCGTGGAAGAAAGGAGAGAAAAGGGAATGATAATGATTGTTTTGAGGGGATCGACCTCCTTGATCACTTCGAGGGGATCGGTCCTCCTTGATCACTTCGAGGGGATCGGCTCTCTTTGATCACTTCGAGGGGATCAGCCTCCTAGGGTTTGTCCATAGAGTGGAATAACATTTGATTGACTGATTGATTGATTGATTCTCAAAAGAAAGGGTTACATCACTATTTATAGAGTTCCACCTAGAGTCCACCAGGACTTAGACTCTTAATAATAAATAAATATTAAATAAATCTCTACCTAACTCTAACGGAACTAAACCGATTCAATAAACAACTAAAATAAATAGACTCAATAAACATTATTCAAAAGCTTAGAAAAAGGGTCCTAACAATACCTCCCTCTTCAAATCAACCTTGTCCTCAAGGCTAAGCAGCATCAATCTCGGGGAGCTTCTCTTTTAGTACTTCAGTCATAGGCTATCTGTAATGCATCATAACCCATTGATTAACTAAGTATGGTCTCCACTTTTTGACAATGTAAGCAACGGATCGATTTTTCAGTGTAGTAATCGTTGCAAGAAACTCCTGGCCTTTGCTATCATAAGTTAAAATCCGTCTATCAGCGATCTTTACTTCGAATATGTCACAACCTTCAATGTGGTAGGCTAATTGGGTTGCAACTTTCCTATCTATAAAATTATTAGTACTATCTGTATCAATCAAAATAGTGACAGTTGATGCTTCAAAGTTTCTCCAATTTTCATAGTTTGTGGGTTAGTGTAGCCGGCCAATGCATGTACTGTATGTGTGATGGCTTCAATATCTTCATTAGTTTTCACACCTTCATGATCGGAGTCCAACTCTTTTGCTTTCGATTCCTCTATAATTGGCTCAATCATCAGATGTTGCCCTTGTTTACATCGGTGCTCCATACTCCACTTTTCATCATAGTACAAACCTTTTGTTGATCTTTCCTTGAGTTCTTCTTGGGTTAGTCTTCGAGTGTCAAGGCTTTGGTTGGGAATAGATGGGGCGGGTGGCTTACTAATCATCTGGTTGTTATCACTTTTGTTTCCATAATTTTTCCTGTTGACTTTTTTCTCATGTAGATGCGCGAATGAGATCGCAGCTATCATAGTGTGGGGTTGACGAGCTGTAACTTCACACTGGATCTCTAGAATAAGCCCTTCAATAAATGTATCCAGAAATTATCGTTCTAACCAATCTCTAGCCTGATTTGATAATCTTTCAAACCTACTATGATATTCTAACACTATAGAAGTCTGATAAATTTTGACGAGCTGTCCATCCATCTTCATGTATGAGTAGATTGTGTCACAATCTAAGGGCCCTTTTCTAGTATTTCCAGATCTGTGCAACGTAGAACTTGAGCTCCCACTTTGTTGAAATTTACTAAGGCTCTCTAGTAAGCTCTTTTTGAAATCATGAAGGGTTTCTTATAGACGATTCTTAATTCTAGTTTCTAATGCTTCCATTAGTGCTTTCACCGAGTTATCAGTAGCCATTATGTATGACTGCAAATCTATAATCCCAACTCTTAATTTTTATGTCAGTCAAGGGCATCAGCACTGTCGATGTGAAGTTGCTGAGGAGGTGGACGTCGAGGGCAATGCTGCGGTCGCTATGTTGGAGGAAGAATTGCTACCCTGTTTCTATTGTTGCGTGGGGTGAGAGCACCAAGGTTGGAAGGCAACTGCGTCGATATGGTTGTTGCTGCTATGACCCAAGGAGCAATCGCCGGGCAGCGGGATTGAGGCTGCGATTGTGGTAGAAGATGCTAAGCAAGGGGGAGGCGGCGTTGAAGCAACCGAGATTGAGAAGAGGAATCGGTGGTGCATGCACTGCTGGAGTTAAGGCCGGGCACCGTACTTGCTGCGGTTGCTGCATGCGCTGCTAGAGGATGGTTGCTGCAGAATGAGGGGTTTGTCGTTGGCCGGGAGCAGCAACAGTGGTGGTTACAATCAGCGACTACGGTAGCAGAGGATGCCACTATTTTATGTTGCTGCATGCGACGGTGGTTGCTGCATGCTCCGTTTTTATCGCAACACAGAAGGGGTTGGCTGGAAGGATCATGAGCGGTTGAGGAGAAGGCTGCGGTGGTTGGTAGCAGTGGTGGTCACTGGCTGGAGTGCCGCGGTGATGGTGGAGAAGGAGGCAACGAGGGTTGCGGTAGGGATCGATGGGGTTGCAGCAACAGAGGAAGCTCTGTTTCTGTAATCATTGCAACAAGGGGCTGCAGCAACCGACGACTGCGACTGTGACCCAAGGTGGGGGGTCATGGCTAGGGTTGCAGTTGGGAGGCAGGTAGTGGTGATCGAGCGGTCGGGAAGCAACAGCGACGGTGGAGAAAGAGGCAGCGAGGGTCATCATTGGCCGAGAAGTTGCGATGCTGGAGAGGGGAAATAGGGTACTATGCTTCTATCGCACCATAGCCGGAGCCGCTGGCGATGCTGGCAACGGCGGTGCAACGGTGAAGAAGGAGGCAGTAGTGGTGGCGCGTGTTAGAACCCTTACAGATTCTAAACTTGGGGTTGATCTCTTTAGGGGATCGGCCTCCTTGGAACTCTATAGGGGTTCCTCCCTCCAAGTTGCTGCTCAAAGGCTGCAGAAAAGATTCATCTATTTCTTATCAAAAGAGGAGGAATACATGGCTATTTATAGGGTTTCTAAACCCTATCTCCTAATAGGACTCTTACTCAAGACTCCTTCTAGCCAACTCCTAATAGGACTTCTAATCAAGACTCCTATTTCTTTACAACTCCTAATTCATCTCTAACAAACAATCTCCTAACCCTAGCCGGCCTCTTCACCTCGTTAATAGGGGTCGGCTTAGGTAGGTTTTACATGAATGTCCCTCTCAATTAGGACTCTTCTAGCTAGAGTCCTAACAGACCCGCCCTCTTTAAATCAGCCTTGTCCTTAAGGCTGAGATTCCATGAATTCAGGGAATCGGGTCTTCAGGTCCTCATATGGTTCCCATGTGGCATCTTCAAGTGGTAGATTACTCCAATGCACTAGTACTTCAGTAGAGGGATGTCGACGACGCATCACGATCCTACGATCGAGGATGGCTTGTGGTTGGGCTTGAATAACTCCATCCTCGGTTGTGTTGGACATTTGGATCTGGGATGACTCGTGTTCTCCCAACTTGGGCTTTAAGCATGATACGTGGAAGACAGGGTGAATTTTGGCATCCTCAGGTTATTTAAGTCTGTACGCCATGGCTCCAATATGCTCTGTGATCTGATAGGGCCCATAAAAATGTGGGGATAGCTTCATGGAGGCTCGAGTGTTGATAGAGAGTTGCTTGTATGGTTGTAGGCGAAGATAAACCCAATCTCCTACTAAAAATTCTTTTTCACTTCGTCGTGTGTCGGCTTGCTGCTTCATTCTGGCTTGAGCGGTAGAGAGATTATCTTTTAATAGTTGTAAGAGTTTGTCTCTATCAATCAATTCTTGGTCAACCTGATCTACCTTGGCTGAGCCAATTACATACTTTGGAATCACAAGGGCTTGTCGACTATATAATGCTTCATAAGGGGCACATTTTGTAGATGAATGATATGTAGTATTATACCACCATTCGGCCCAGGGTAGCCATTTTGCCCACTCTTTTGGTCGGTCGCTAGTGAAACACTGGAGGTACGTCTCTAAGCACCTATTTACCACTTTTGTCTGGTCGTTGATTTGTGGGTGATATGCCATACTCCTTTTCAATTTAGTACCCTTATAGTGTAATTCTTTTGAGTCCCACTTGTAAAGAGCCATGGAGCTTGGTGCTTCCTCCAATTATTTTATAATCTTACTATTCTCTGAATCTTCCTGTCATTCCATCTTAATATCCACAAGGAAGTCGCTGGTCGGAAGTGAAATGGTTGAAACTTCAGCTTGCTCGGATAGCTGCGAAAGCGCATCTGTAAGAACATTCTCTTTCCCCTTTTTGTAAGTTATTTCATAATCAAATCCAAGAAGTTTTGTTACCCATTTTTGCTGCTCAGGGGATGATATCTTTCGCTCCAAAAAGTACTTGAGGCTTTTATGGTCGGTTTTAATTTGAAATCGTCGACCAATCAAGTAGGGTCTCCACCTCGTTGCTGCGTGCACAATGGCGAGCATCTCCTTATCATATGTTGACTTATTTTGATGGGCGGGAGATAATGCCTTACTAGTGTATGCGAGTGGTCGACCATCTTGCATGAGAATTGCTCCAATTCTGACTCCAGATGCGTCGGCCTCAATAATAAAGGGTCGGTTGAAATCTGGTAATGTTAGCACCAGCGTCATCGTCATGGCTGCCTTAAGTTTGTCGAAGGCAGCGGAGGCTCTGTCTAACCATTGGAAAGCATCTATTTTCAGTAAAGAAGTGAGTGGTGCACTGATCTTCCCATAGTCCTTAACAAATTTTCGGTAGTAGCTCGTTAGTCCAAGGAACCCCCACAGTAATTTCACGTTTGTAGGTTTCGGCCAGCCTTGCATTGCCTCAATTTTTGCTGGGTCTACCGTCATTCCTTCTTTTGATATTATATCCCAAGGTACTCTACTTTTTGCTGGAGAAATCTGCACTTTGGTTGCTTTACAAAAAGAGTATTCTCCCGAAAGATCATCAGAATAATCCGTAAATACCGAATTTGGTGGTAACCAGATTGGAGGTCCAACTTTGTGAAGACTCGAGCTCCTTTTAATTCATCAAGAAGTTCATCCACCACTGGTATTGGGTACTTGTCCTTGACGGTGAAGCCATTTAAAGCTCGGTAGTCGATGCACATCCGCCAAGTTCCGTCCTTCTTGCGTACAAGTAGCACCGGTGAAGAGTAGAGGTTGCAACTTGGCCGAATAACTCCTGTTTTGAGCATCTCTTTTATAATACTTTCTATTTCATCCTTCTGGAGATGTAGATACTGATATGGCCAAGTATTTACTGGAGGTTTGCCTGAAAGAATCATTATATAATGATCATGCCGACGGGTAAGAGGTAGGTTGTGCGGTTCTTCAAATATATCTGAAAATTCAGCAAGCAAAGGAAGTAGGTTTGGATCTTCAAATTCTATTAGCTCTCCCTTAGTTTGCTGCTCAAGTTGTACCAAAAATCTGTGGCATACTTTATTCAAAACCTTCTCCATTTGTTGTGTGCAAATCGTCATTATGTTGCCCCCACGTTTCCCGTTCAGTATCACCTGTTTCTCCATACTATAAAATCTCATAATTAGTTTCATAAAATTCCAGGAAATATCACCTAATGTCGTCAACCATTTAATTCTGAGCATGGCCTCATGATTGTTAAGAGAGAGAAGGAAGAAATCTTCAATTATCTCTTGGTTCTGCAGCAATAGTTTCTCTTGCGGGCGCCTATGGTCATACTTCAAAATCCATCTATCGGTGATCTTAACGTCAAACCTGCTACAATTCTCAATAGGTAAAGCCATCTGGACAGCAACCTTACTGTTTAGAAAGTTTTTAGTACTGCCCGTGTCGATGAGAACAATGATCGGTTGTTGTTTGAGAAGGTCTCCAACTTTCATCGTTTGCGGGTTCGAGTAGTCGGCTAGTGCATGTACCGTAACTTCGATCGATTGTGGCTCTTCTTCTGCATCTTCTTCTTCATGTTCAAGGTTCTCTTCTAGATGTTCAATGACCTCTTCTTCTATTGGTTCAATCATAAGAAGACTCCCTTTACTACAGCGATGCTCACGGCTCCACGTGTCGTCACAATGCCAACATAACCCCTTCGCATATCGCTCCCGAAGCTCTTCTCTTGTTAACCTCTTTAGTGTAGGGACTTGGTCGATAGTAGGGGGGGTTGAGGGCTTCAATATTGCTGGTTGAGGAGTGACCCTAGTCCTCCGAGCTTCATAGTTCAATTGCTCCTCTTGATGTCGTGCGAAAGAGATGGCTGCCCTAAGTGTATATGGTTGTCGTGCTTTAACTTCTCCTCGGATCTCTAGCTTCAAGCCCTCAATGAAGGTCCTCAATAGCTGTTTTTGAGACCAATCATGAGTTTGATTAGATAACCTTTCAAACCTGGTTTGGTACTCTGAATGGTGGAGGTTTGTCGGATCTTTGCTAGTTGTCCGTTTATATTCTCGTAATCAGTTGGTTTGAAGCGGATCAGCAGTTCTTCTTTGAATTGTCGCCATGAAAGGACTCCATAAGTATGTTCAAACCAATCAAACCACTGTATAGCATCCCCTTCAAGATATATAGCTGTAATTTTCACCATAGATGCATCTGCGATTTTGTGGTACCGAAAATATCGCTCCGCGCGCGAGATCCAACCAATCGGGTCTCCTTCTTCCCATCTAGGGAAGTCCACTCTCACGCATGGATAGTTAGGGTTGGTCATAAAGCCTCCCCTCCTTTGGAAGTCATCTCTTCGGGCTTGATGCGATTGGGTAAAGCTCTCTCCTTGATATGATTTCTTCGGGCTTAGTGGTCGGCCCAATCTGAGTTCGGTAAAGAGCATCCGAATCTTATCCTCCATTCGTGCCTCGAAGGCTTCGAATTTAGCATTGAATACCTCCTCAGATGCCATAGTATATGCCATCAAATCTGTGATATCAAGATCTCTCTTTTGTTGTCGGGTTAAAGGCATGTATTGGTTGAGAGAGATGATGGTCGAAAGGGTTAGTTGATTGGTGGATGTAGGCTACGGTTTAGGCATTTTTTTTTTTGTGGCTATTTTGGGGGCAGGTTGAGGGTGTGGTTTGGTAGAGTTTTAGGGCTGTAGATAAAAGTTTTGGATCTGTGGTAGATGGTGGCAAAGGTTTGATAGAAATCAGTGGAAGTTGCAGCAAGTATGTGCTGTCTTATAAGAGTAGAATTATCATCGAAGAAACAACGGTTTCTTGACGTAATTTCCACCAAAAACGTGAGAGAATTGAGGAGGGAATCAATAGAAAAATCACAATTTATATGACAGCAAGGATACCTAATTTAATCAAGAAAATCTCGGCAGTATAACAGCAAGGAAATTGGTGTAAGTTGCGATTTCAGAATTCTCGTTGAGAAATTTCAGCAGGTTACGAAGAAAATTTGCAGCAACACAAAATCGTTTTTAGAGATGAATTTCTTTATAGATTAATCTTAGATAGAAGCCAAGATGATCTGTATAAGAAATTTCATTCAAAAAAGATTACAAATAGATGGGTTAAGGCAACAATATGCGGCTGAAATTTTCTGTAGCACAGATTTTGAAGTATAGCAGATTGGACGTAAAAGATCAGTGGTTTATATTAAGAATTTTTTTATGAAACCAAAGGGAAATATATTGATATGAAGTGTCAAAGCTATCATAAAAATATCGTAGAGATTTGGATAGAAACAACGTAGTATCAAGATCAAACAAACAGTGCTATGTGGCTGAAATTTTACAGTGCAAATTTTCAAGTATAGCAAATTAGACGTAAAATATCAATGGTTTATATTGAGAATTTTTTGACAAAACCAAAGGAAATCTGCTATTAGGAAATGTCAAAGATGTCATAAAAATTTCGTAGAGATTTGGATAGAAAAAATATAGTAGCAAGATCAAACAGACGGTGCTATACAGTTGGAATTATGCAATGTATCTTTCGTCGTAGAGATGAAAACTTTGTGACGAAAAGTTTATGCAGCAATATAAGAATAATTTTTTTGGGATATTCAAATAAGGATAACTAAATTGCAGTAGCAGTAAGGTAGAAAACCAGAACTTATTGTAATTCACGGGGAGATCAAAGGATGATCCGTGGTGGTGGAGATGACGACGGAATTTGACAATGATCTCTTAAGCAATTGTGGGAATTGCTTTGGGCGGTTGTGGAGGGTTGATGGATGGCTGTGGAAGGGCAGCGAGACGCCAAGAACGCTTCTCTGATACCAGGTGTTAGAACCCTTGCAGATTCTAAACTTGGGGTTGATCTCTTTAGGGGATCGGCCTCCTTGGAACTCTATAGGGGTTCCTCCCTCCAAGTTGCTGCTCAAAGGCTGCAGAAAAGATTCATCTATTGCTTATCAAAAGAGGAGGAATACATGGCTATTTATAGGGTTTCTAAACCCTAACTCCTAATAGGACTCCTACTCAAGACTCCTTCTAACCAACTCCTAATAGGACTTCTAATCAAGACTCCTATTTCTTTACAACTCCTAATTCATCTCTAAGAAACAATCTCCTAACCCTAGCTGGCCTCTTCACCTCGTTAATAGGGGTCGGCTTAGGTAGGTTTTACATGAATGTCCCTCTCAATTAGGACTCTTCTAGCTAGAGTCCTAACAGCGCGACTGGAAGTAGCGTCACCAATGATTGCCGACAAGGGGAGGTCGAACGGCTGCAACCCAAGGGAAGGCGGGCGGCGACAGTAGGGCTGGGATGGATGCTGGCAGTGTCGTCTCCTGGCCGGGGAACAACGGCGGTGGTGGTCGTCGGTCAGGAAGCAACAGCGTCAGTGGAGAAGGCGGTGGTGGTCGGTGGCCGGAAGAAGAGTTTCCTTCTCGCGGTGGTGGACGGTGGCCGTCGGCTTCAACCTTTCTCAAACGATCTTTTTTTTTTTTTTAAGATAGCTACGACAATACTACAACGAGAATGCCAAGGATCGCCGCTCTGATACGAAATGATAAGACCCTAAAGTCTTATCATTTGGTATCAGAGCGACGATAAGACTTTAGGGTCTTATCATGAGATGACTTGTAATGCTCATGAAGAGCCTGAGAACAACCTTTCAAAGAACAGTAAGGATATGACACTAAGAACTCATGAAGATCACTTGAAAAAAAGTTCAAGTGATGAGGACTATGATGATGACTTGGCACTCTTGATAAGAAAATTCAAAGAATTTATAGAAATGAATAAATTTAAAAATGACACTAAAAATAAAATTGAACCCAAGAAAAAATAACTTATATGATACAAATACAAGAAGCCAGGATATTTCAAAAACAAATGTCCCTAAGCAAAGAAAAAGTAACCAAAGAAAAAAAAGGCGCTTAAAGCAACTTGGAACGACTCAAGTACATCCGAAGAAGAGGAGACAACCAACAAAGAGCAAGCTGCTCACTGTGCTACACTAATGGCTATCGGAGATAAGGTAAGCAGTTCATTAGATGCAAATTTATCTTTTGATGAATTATTAAGTGCCTTTCATGATTTATTTGATGAATATAAATTAGTTAGTAAAAAATATAAACTGTTAAAATAAGAGCATGCTTCTCTTGTTAGTGATTTTGATAGATTAAAAATTAAGTATGATGATAGTTTGGCTCCTTGCATAAAATGTGATGAATTAGAAACTCTTAAAAAGGAGAATTTGCTACTATATGGAACCTTAAAAAAATTTGAAATAGATAGAAAATCCTTAAACATGATTCTTGCATATAAGAATCATGTTTATAGAAGAGATGAAATTGGCTTTGTGAGTAACACTCATAAAAATCCAACCATCTTTGTTAAAGGCCCAATATTCCATGATTCACCCTGAAACAAATACAACTTTTGTTGCAAATTTATACATATTGCTTATCAATGTCCGTTTAAGAGATGTAGTCTACACAAATTGATTTGGGTTCCTAAAGGAACCATAAAGAACTCCATGCAAAATGATAAGTTAAGTCGATCGATTTTTGAGGTATCCAAAGTCAAATGGGTACTTAAAAATCACTCTTTTTTGTAGAAATATTTATCATCAAAAGCTAGGAGTAAGAGATGGTACTTTGATAGTGGATGCTCGAGGCACATGATCAGAGATCCATCTCAATTCTCTAAACTCACTAGTATTGACGAAGGGTATGTCACCTTCAGAGACAACAAGGGTAAAATCATTGGCAAAGGAACCATATGTAACAAATCTAAATTTTTGATTAAAGATGTTTTGTTGATGGCTTAAAGCATAATCTTTTAAGTATTAGTCAATTGTGTGATAAAAGATACATCATTAGATTTGAATCCAATGCTTGCATTATTGAAAAACCACACAAAAACACATATATGATTATCCTAAAACAAAATAATATATATACTATTGACATTAATGATCTTTGTAATGAAATGTATTTTTTGGTTTTGAATGGCGGTGCTTGGCTTTGGTATAGAAGATTAGGTCATGCTAGCATGAAAATAATCTCTCAAATCTTATCCAAAGAACTTTAAGAGGAATTCCTAATATCAAGTTTGTTAAAGATAATATATGTGATGCATGTCAACTAGGAAAATAAATAAAAGTTAGTTTCAAACCAAATAATCAAATAAGTACCTCTAGACCATTGCAATTGATCCATATGGATTTGTTTAGACTAATTGATACATCAAGCCTAGGTGGTAGTAAATACATCTTTGTCATTATGAATGATTATAGTAGATACACTTGGACATACTTCTTGGCACACAAAAGTGATTGCTTTAGATATTTTTCTAAGTTTTGTATATTGAATCTCAGATTTTGATAATGAAATCAATTGATAAATTATTTGATCTAATCCATGTGTTGAGATAAGTGTACAGGATTAACTATGATAGTAGTAAGGCGTAAAGCAAATGATGGGCCGAAGTCGAAGACTCGGACGATATACCAGGAGCTCGCCGAGAGTTCATTATGAGATCACCAGAAGCACATTGGAAGACTCATCGAAAGCTCATCGGGAGATTATCGGAAGCATGCCGGAAGACTAGCCGAGAGTTGGTTGAGTGTTCGCTGGAAGACTCACTAAGAAGTTCGCCGAAGGATCACTGAGTGAAAAATTGATGTACCGGACCATGCTTACCTTAATCATAGTTAGAACAATAATTAGTATTAATTTGGGAGGTAATCCCAACAACTTTGTTAGGGGCCAACTAGGCTCGGAGCTAGGATGGTTTGGGTCGAATACAAGGCCCGACCAAGTTGCTAGACTCTGACTAGCGGTGGCACCTCCAGGGCCGGCGGTGGCACCGCTTGAAAGACCTAGTCTCCCAGGTGGTTTGGGCGTTGGTATCGTTGGTAGTTAATATTGCCAGCGGTGGTGCCGCCCTTGCTGCCAGAGATGGTACCACCCCTATCAGGTGGTGGTACCGCTAGAGCTCGGTCTTCAAGTTCTGTTAAGTGGTGGTATCGCCCAGACTAAGTAGTATCACCTAGTGTCAGACTGCAAGTAGTAGTACCACCCAATAATGGCGGTGGTACTGCTAGTACCCCGGAAAACTAGGATAAGACACTTTTTGGCTCTATTTTTTAAGCCACTGGGGGCTATAAATACCCCACCATTTTCTGCATAAAAGGGCACCGAAGTATGATTATAATCTTGAATATTTGAGGTGTAAAAGTGTTAGAGTTTTCCTCCTCCCTCTCTTAGCTTTGTAATCATTCAAGAAAGAGGAGTAAGGCTTGGAAGGGTTCTCTCCTAAACCCGATAAAAGGAGAAAGAGCTATAAAAGGTAGTTGGTCTTCACCTATTGAAAAAAGGCCTTTAGTGGATACCAGTGACCTCAACGGAGGAGAAATCTGAAAGTGGAAGAAGTTCACATTGACCGAACCACTCTAAATTCTGGTTTGCATTTCGTTTTGAGCAATTTACTTAAACTGCAAATCATTTTATAACAAACTGCTTCTCCTCCTCATCTTACTTTCACTACGCTTATGCTCTCATACGTTTCAAGTTGTTATCAATATTTTATGAAACCAAAGAATTTTCCGCTACACTAATTTACCCCCACCTCTTAGTACTGCTCTTGATCCTAACAGTTGATATCAGAGCAAGGTTTACTTTCGTTTGGTTTAAAACCCAAGAGAGATAGCATTTGCCAATAACCAAGAGGGTCATTCAATTACACATCCGCCCATGTTCAATGGGATGGATTACATATATTGGAAGACTAAAATGAGGATCTTCCTAATTTCAATAGATTTTGAATTATAGAATATTATAAAAATTGGGTTTCAAAACTCTTCTCTTCTAATGAGAAGAACGATTGGAATGAGTTGGAGAAGAAGACTTTCGCCTTAAACGCCAAGGCTATGAATGTCTTGTTTTGTGTCTTAGATAAAAATAAGTTCAATCGTGTGTCTATTTGTGAATCGGTTTTTGATATTTGGCACACACTCGAAGTGACTCATGAAGGCACTAGTAGAGTGAAGGAGTCAAAAATTAATCTTTTACTACACACTTATGAGTTATTTCGAATGAAACCGAGTGAAACCATTGGAGACATGTACACCCAATTTACGGATGTCGTCAATGGTCTAAAAGGACTTGGTAAAAGTTTCTTGGATTTTTAACTTGTTAATAAAATTTTAAGATCCCTTCCAAAGAGTTGGGACCCTAAAGTAACGGTCATTCAAGAGGCCAAAGATCTAAATAATTTTCCTCTTGATGAACTAATTGGGTCACTAATGACCTATGAGATGACCTGTAAAGCTTATGAAGAGCTTGAGGACACCTTTCCAAAAAACAAGAAGGATATGATACTGAGAACACAAAAAGACCACTTGAAAGAAAATTCAAGTGATGAGAATTATGATGATGACCTAGCACTCTTAACAAAGAAGTTCAAAAAATTCATAAAAAGAAATAAATTTAAAAATGATATTAAAAATAAATTTGAACCTAAGAAAAAGTGATATTCTATGAATGCAAGAAGTCGGGACACTTTAAGAGTGAATGCCCCTAAGCAAAAAGGAAACAACCAAAGAAGAAGAAGGCCCTCAAAGCAATATGGGACGACTCAAGTGCATCCAAACAAGAGGAGCCAACCAATATCAAGCAAATTACTCACTATGTGCTAATGGCTATCGGAGATGAGGTAAGTAATTCAATTGACGCAAATTTAGCTTTTGATGAATTATTAAGTGTCTTTCATGATTTGTTTGATGAATGTAAATTAATTAGTAAAAAATATAAATTGTTAAAAAAGGAGCATGCTTCTCTTGTTAGTGATTTGGATAGATTAAAGGTTGAGCATAATAGTAGTTTAACTCCTTGTATGAAATGTGATGAATTAGAAATACTTAAAAAGGAAAACTTGCTACTCAAAGAAACTTTAGAAAAATTTGAGGTTGGTAGCAAGTTTTTGAACATGATCCTTGCCAATAAGGGTCACGTTCATAGAAAAAGTAGAATCGGATTTGTAAGTAGCTCTCATCAAAATCCAACCACCTTTGTTAAAGGCCTGACCTTGCATGTTTCACCTAACTCCAAATGCAACTTTTGTTGCAAACTTGGACATATTGCCTATAAATGTCCACTTAAAAGATGTAGTCCACATAGATTGATTTGAGTTCCTAAAAAAACCTCAAATGACTCAATGTAACATGATAAGATATGTAGATCAATTTTTAAGGCACCCAAGGTCAAATGGGTACCTAAAAATCATCCTTTTTTATAGAAAAATATACCATCACAAGCTAGGAGCAAGAGATAGTACTTTGATAGTAGATGCTCAAGGCATATGATTGGAGATCCATCTCAATTGTCTAAGCTCACTAGCCTAGATGAAGGATATGTCACCTTCAAAGACAATAACAATGGTACAATCATTAGCAAAGGAATTATAGGTAACAAATCTAACCTTTTTATTGAAGATGTATTGTTAGTTAATGGCTTAAAGTATAACCTCTTGAGCATTAGTCAATTATATGATAAAGGATATATTTTTAAATTTGAATCTAATGCTTGCATTATTGAAAAACCATACAAAAATACATCTATGATTGCACTAAAACAAAATAACATATACACTATTGACATTAATGATCCTTGCAATAAAATATATTTTTTGGTTTTGAATAAAATGCTTGGCTTTGACATAGGAGATTAGGTCATGCTAGTATAAAACTAATCTCTTAAATCTCATCTAAAGAACTTATGAGAGGAATTTCTCACATTAAGTTCGTTAAAGACAATGTGTGTGATACATGTCAACTAGGAAAACAAATAAAAGATAATTTCAAACCAAAGAATCAAATAAGCACCTCTAGACCATTGCAATTGATCTATATGGACTTGCTTGGACCAATTGCTACATCAAGCCTAAGAGGTAACAAATATACCTTTGTTATTGTTGACGATTATAGTAGATATACTTGGACTTACTTCTTAGCACACAAAAAATGATTGCTTTAAATATTTCTCTAAGTTTTGTAAACTTGTTTAAAATGAAAAATATTTTATAATTTTGTCAATTCGAAGTGATTACAGTGGTGAATTTCAAAACCATGATTTCCAAGAATTCTGTGAATCTAATAGATATAACCATAGCTTCTCTACTCCAAGAAATCCTTAACAAAATGGAGTAGTAGAAAGAAAAAATAGAAACTTACAAGAAATGGCTAGAACTATGTTAAACGAACATAGCCTACCCAAATATTTTTGGGCCGAAGCCATAAATATGACATGCTATGTTATGAATAGGGTTCTAGTAAGACCATTACTTTCCAAAACTCCTTATGAGTTGTGGAACAAAAAAACAAACGTTTCATACTTTAAAGTTTTCGGGTGTAAATGTTTTATTTTGAATAAAAGAGATACCTTAGGAAAGTTTGATACAAAATTCGATGAGAAAATTTTTCTTAGTTATTCATCTATTTCAAAGGCTTTTCAAATCTTCAATAAAAGAACTTTAGTTCTAGAAGAATCTATTCATGTTGTTTTTAATGAAATTTCCGAAGTTAAGAAAAATAATTTTGATGATGATCTTAAATTTGATACTTTGAATTTAAATGAATCCCTTTCTCTATCTAGCAACTTGGATGCATCTTCTTCCGAATCTTCTTTACCAAAGGAATAGAAGTATGTAGATGCTCATCCTAAGGAGCTAATTATAGGAGACACATCGAAAAAGGTTTAAATTCATTCTTCTCTTAAGAAATTTTGTGCCAACGTTGCTTTTCTCTCCCAAATTGAACCTAAATGCTTTGATGAAGCCATGAAAGATGATTCATTGGTCATCATAATATAAGAAGAATTGAATCAATTTGAGAAAAATGAAGTATGGAAGCTTGTTCCAAGTCCAAATGACAATTTAGTTATTGGTACTAAATGGGTCTTTAGAAACAAGCAAGATGAATTTAGTATCATGGTTAGAAACAAGGCTAGATTAGTGGCCAAGTGTTTCAACCAAGAAGAAGGTATCGATTATAAAGAAACCTTCGCTCCTATGGCATAATTAGAAGTCATAAAGATTCTCCTTGCATATGCTAGTAGCAATAATTTTAAGTTATTTCAAATGGATGTTAAAAGTGCTTTTCTTAATGGCTTTATCTCTGAAGAAATTTATGTTGAACAACCTCTCAGATTTAAGAATGATAATTTTTTTAATCATGTATTTAAATTGACTAAAGCTCTTTATGGATTGAAACAAGCCCCAAAGGCTTGGTATTAGAGACTTAGCTCATTTCTAATTTATAATAATTTCTCTAAAGGCAAGGTCGATACTATATTGTTTATTAAAATTTTAAAACTAATTTTTTTATTGTTCAAATTTATGTTGATTATATTATTTTTGGTTCTACGAATGAATCCTTATGTGAATCATTTGCCAAAAGCATGAGTCTAGAATTTGAAATGAGCCTAATGAGAGAATTAACCTTCTTTTTAGGCTTATAAATTAAACAACTTAGTAATGGTATTTTTCTTAATCAAACAAAATATGCTTTAGACTTACTAAAAAGATTTAACATGGATAGTTCTAAGGCTGTCAACACTCCTATGAGTACCTCCACTAAGTTAGACATTGACAAAAGTGGAGAAAGCTTTGATCATAAAACTTATAGGGGTATGATAAGTAGTTTGCTTTACCTCATCACAACTAGACCGGACATCATATTTAGCATAGGACTTTGTGCTAGATTTCAATCTAACCCTAAGCAATCTCATTTAAAAGCTGTTAAAAGGATATTTAGATACCTAAAAGGAACTCCTAAATTAGGATTATGGTATCCTAAATCTAAGAATTTTGAATTGCTTGGTTATGCTGATGTGGATTTTGCTGAATGTAGTTTAGATAGAAAAAGCACATCCGGAATGTGTCAATTTTTAGGACACGCACTCGTTTCTTGGTCTTCCAAGAAACAAAACTCGATTGCATAATCTACAACCGAAGCGGAGTATATAGCTGCAGGTGCATGCTATGCTCAAGTTATATGGATGAAAAATACTTTAAAAGATTATGGAATTGACCTAAAAAATATACCTATAAAGTGTGATAACACTAGTACAATATGCTTAGCAAAAAATCCTATTTAACACTCTAGAACTAAACACATTGATATTAGACATCACTTTATACGAGATCTTGTTAATAATCATGATGTAATATTGAGTTTATTGATACGAAATATCAATTAGCTGATATCTTTACAAAACTCTTAAATGAAGAACAATTTGATTTCATTAGAAGGGAATTAGGGATGTTAAACTGTCCAAATGCATGAATTTGTTAAATTTTCATTTTCGGACTTTCTTTATCACTCACCTGAATCATAATCTTATAGTGTGCGCAATGAGCCATATGCATTTTTTTATACGAGTTTTTACGATATTTGCATACAAATGATGAATCATGAACTTATGGTATGCATTTTACAATACGAGTTCAATATAATGTTTGAGTACAGTAAGCATTTTATATAATGAATCATGAATGTACAATCTTCAATACGAATTTTCTTTACTTATGATGCAAATTTTACATGATAAGGTTGTGTGGTTCATAACAATAAAAATCTTGCATGATAAGGTTGTGTGGTTACATGCGAATTGGTATCACCCCCTTCCCCCCACACAACTATGTAAGCAGTGCTCACTACTTGTAGGCGGTGGCACCGCTCAGCTGGCGGTAGTACCACCAGTTGTCATGGGTGGCAAGTGGTAGCATCGCCCAGCTAGTAGTGCCACTGCCCGCAATCTGCCCCCTTATAAACATAAGTTAGGGTCGGCGGTAAAACCGACCCCAACACATTCTGCACTCCTCCAAACAGCTCCAAACCTATTGTTCTCCCTCTAGTAACTCAAAAATCCCCACTTCCCACTAGATCAAGGATCAATCTTCGACATTCTTTTAAAGATCACGAGAAAGGAGAATTGCTAAGGTAATCTCTACACCAAATTGATTCCCTTTTATATTACTTGTTCTTGCTCCTTATTTGCCTTCATTATTGTAGTCTCAATAGGTTCTAGAAGATCCTCTAGGGACAAAGGGAAGAGGAGATTAGATGAAAATTATGACTCCCTACTTTTCGATTCTAATCAATATGCCCTAAAATTTTCATCCATAAAGTCTAGACATATTCATAAGGGTAAATATGTTGATTTAGATGAATTAAGTGATTTAGAACCTATTCAATAGTTTGCTAATCTAGACATTCTCCCAATCCTTCAAATGAGTGAACATATCTACCCTAGACTTGTTAGGCTTTTTTACAATAATTTACATATAGATGAAGACGAAAGGGTATCTACCTATCTATTAAGACATCATATACCCATCACGGATAGAACCATTTGCAACATCATAGGAATTCTAGTAAAAGAAAGAGGATGTTATTTTAGAAGATAATAGGATGAAGAAACAGTTGGGACTACTAACGTTGATGTCTTAGGAACAATCTTTGGTAATCCTAACTTAACGATTCTTCCAAAAAGCTATGAATATTTACTACCTTTTAGCACCAAAATACTTCATCACATCCTGATAAGTATCATTCTCCCAAAACAATATCATCATGATGAAGTAAGCCAAATGGAACTAGGTACCATGTATTAGATTATGAAGGGACATAACAATTGTTTTGGTTACCTAATCTAATAAAACATAATTGAACTATCAAAAAAGAACATGATGCTTCCATATAGTGGTCTAATCACAAGACTACTCTATGTCTATGATATTGTTATTCCACCCGAAGAAGAAGTTATAAAACTAGATAAGTTTAGTATCGTAAATAGAAATCTACTATGACGAATGAGATATACATTCAGAAATGATTTATGGACTAGACTGCCAAGAAGAACTGATCCCTTCCAACTTGAACCAAAACCTGAAACACTAATTTTTAGGGATAATCAATCTCCTCCAACTGGTCCCTTTGAGGAATCACCTCCAGTAGAGTAAGCACCTCCCTCATCTATCAACGACATAGGGACTTGGAAGAATCGATTTGAACAATGTCAAGAATGACTTAAACAATGCTAAGAACAAATTTTGACTGAGTTGAAGCAGATTCATCAACAACTTAATACCTTGTTTAGATATTTTGATTGGCCACCACCTGAATAATTAATTATGACTTTTTGCTGATGACAAAGGGGGAGAAATGGATGAAATCCCTTTTTTTTATTCTACTTACTTTGATGTTGTAATCCTATATTGTTTACCTTGATGTTGTAAACTTAAAATGCTACTTACTTTGACGATTGCAATTCTATGCTTTGATTTCCATGTTATCTCTTCAAATGATGAGTATAATGATACAATATCATGCTTACTTTGATGCTAAAAATTTCTATCAATATCATGCTTACTTTGATGCTGAAAATTTATGTGATTTTGACTCGAAAATGGATGTCATGCCTTGATATCATTTCTATTGACGAATACTTGGTATCATCTTTAGATTTGGTAAATCATGATGTGCATAATGATAATAATTCTAAATTATCAATTTGATGCTTGAATTCAAAAGCGTTGAATTCAAGGGTGTCTTTTCTTAATTATGGCATATAGATAGGGGGAGTTAAGATTAACTCCACCACCAATTGGTTGTCATCATCAAAAAGGGGGAGATTGTTGAATCTCAGATTTTGATTATTAAATTAATTGGTAAATTATTTAATCTAATTCATGTGTTGAGATAAGCGTGCAGGATTAACTACGATAGCAATAAGGCGTAAAGCAGATGATGGGCCAGAGTCGAAGACTCGAATGATATATCGGGAGCTCACCAAGAGTTCATCGTAAGATCACCGAAAGCATGCTAGAAGACTTGCCGAAAGCTCGTCGAGAGATCGCCAGAAGCACGCTGGAAGACTAGCCGAGAGTTGGTCGGGAGTTCACTAGAAGCTCGCTGAAAGACTCGCCGAGAAGTTCGCCGGAGGATCGCCGAGTGAAAAATCGACGTATCGAGCCATGCTTGCCTTAACAGTAGTTAGAATGATAATTAGAGTTGATTTAGGAGGTAATCACATCAACTCTGTTAGGGGCCAATTGGGCTTAGAGCTAGGATGGTTTGGGCCAAATATAAGGCCCAACCAGGTTGCTGGACTTTGACCAGCGGTGGCACCGCCAGGGCTGGTGGTGGCACCTCCAAGGCCGGTGGTGGCACCTCCAAGGCCGGTGGTGGCACCACTTGGAAGACCCAATCTCCCAGGTGGTCTGGGCGATGGTACCACTAGCAGTTAATGCTGCCAATGATGGTACCGCCCTATCAGGTGGTGGTACTGTCAGAACTCGATCTTCGAGCTCTGTTAGATAGTGGTACTGCCCAGATTGAGTAGTAGTACCGCCCAGTGTCGGACTACAAGCAATACTACCGCCCAGTAATGGCGGTGGTACGGCTAATACCCTTGAAAATCGGGATAACATGCTTTTCAGCTCTATTTTTGAAGCCATTGGGGGCTATAAATATCTCACCCTTTTCTGCATGAAAGGGCACCAAAGTGTGATTATAATCTTGAATCTTTGAGGTATAAAAGTGATAGATTTTCCCTCCTCCCTCTCTTAGCTTTCTAATCATTCAAGAAAGAGGAGTAAGGCTTGTAAGGGTTCTCTTCTAAACTTAACAAAAGGAGAAAGAGCTGTAAAAGGTGGTCGGTCTTCAACTATTGAAGGAAGGCCTTTAGTATACGCCGGTGACCTCGACGGAAGAGGAATCTCAAAGTGGATGTAGGTTGCATTGATCGAACCACTCTAAATTTTGGTTTGCATTTCGTTTTAAGTAATTTACTTTAACTGCAAATCATTTCATAGCAAACTGCTTCTCCTCCTGATCTTGCTTTCACTACACTTACGCTCTCATACATTTCAAGTTGCTATCTTTCCAAATCGATTTTCATTGAACGTACGAAATATTTTACGAAACCGAAGAATTTTTTGCTGCACTAACTCCCCCCCCCCCCCCCCCCCCTCTCTTAGTGATGCTCTTGATCCTAACATTATAAACTTATTCAAAATGAAAAAGACTTTATGATTTCATCAATTTAGAGTGATTACGGTGGCGAATTTCAAAACCATGATTTCTAAAATTTTTGTGAATCTAATGGATACAACCATAATTTCTCTACTCCAAGAAATCCTCAATAAAATGGAGTAGTAGAAAGAAAAAAATAAAAATTTACAAGAAACGGTAAGAACTATGTTGAACGAACATAGCCTACCCAAATATTTCTGGGCCGAAGCCGTTAATTCGACATGCTATGTCATGAATAGGGTTCTAGTAAGACTATTACTTTCCAAAACTCCTTATGAATTATGGAATAATAAAAAACCCAACATTTTATATTTTAAAATTTTTGGTTGTAAATGTTTATCTTGAATGAAAAAGATGCCTTAGAAAAGTTTGATGTAAAATCTGATGAAGGGATTTTTCTTGGCTACTCTTCCATATTTCTAAAGACTTTCATATCAAGAGTCTATTCATGTTGTCTTTAATGAAGTTTTTGAACTTAAGAAAAATGAGTTTAATGATAATCTTAATTTTGATAATGTGAATTTAAATGAACCCTCTCCTCCAACTAGCAACTTGGATATATCTTCTTCCGATACATCCTTAACTAAGGAATAGAAATATGTAGATGCTCCTCCTAAGGAGATAAGGAGACACATCAAAAGGGGTTGAAACTTATTTTTTTCTTCAAAATTTTTGTGCCAATGCCACTTTTCTTTCTCAAATTGAACTTAAATGCATTGACGAAGCCTTGAAAGACGATTCATAGTTATCGCAATACAAGAAGAGTTGAACCAATTTTAGAGAAATTAGGTGTGGAAGCTTGTTCTAAGGCCAAATTATCATTTAGTTTAGGGATTTTAGAAACAAGCAAGATGAATTTGGTATCGTGGTTAGAAACATTGCTAGATTAGTGGCCAAGGGTTTCAACTAAGAAGAAGTTATCGATTATGATGAAACCTTCGCTCTTGTGTCACGATTAGAAGCCATATGGATACTCCTTGCCTATACTAGTAGTAATAATTTTAAGTTATTTCAAATAGATATCAAAAGTACTTTTGTTAATGGCTTTATTTCCAAAGAAGTTTATGTTGAACAACCTCCCAGATTTGAAAATGATAAATTTCCAAATCATGTGTTTAAATTGACTAAATCTCTCTATGGATTAAAACAAGCCCCAAAGGCATGGTATGAGAGACTTAGCTCCTCTTTTATCTAGAATAATTTCTCTAAAGGCAAGGTCGATACTACATTGTTTATTAAAATTTTAAAAATAATTTTTTTATTGTTCAAATTTATTTTGATGATATTATTTTTTGTTCTACAAATGAATCCTTATGTAAATCGTTTGACAAGAGTATGAGTCAAGAGTTTGAAATGAGTTTAATGGGTGAACTAACTTTTTTTTTAGGCTTACAAATCAAACAACTTAGTGATGGTATTTTTCTTAGTCAAACAAAATATGAATTAGACTTGCTAAAATGGTTTAATATAGATAGTTCAAAGACTATCAATACCCTTACTAGTACCTGCACTAAGTTAGACATTAACGAAAGTGGAGAAAGCTTTGATAAAAAAGTTTATAGGGGTATGATAGGAAGTTTACTATACCTCACCGCAATTAGACCGGACATCATGTTTAGCGTAGGACTTTGTACTAGGTTTTAATATAATCCTAAGATATCTCATCTTAAAGCAATTAAAAGAATTCTTAAATATCTTAAAGGAACCACTAATCTAGGATTATGGTATCCAAAATCCTAAAACTTTGAACTAATTGCTTATGCTGATGCAGATTTTGCTAGATACAGAATAGATAGAAAAAACACATCCGAAACATGTCAATTCTTAGGTCATGCACTTATCTCTTGGTCTTTTAAGAAACAAAACTCGGTTGCGCTATCTACAACCGAAGCCGAATACATAGCGGTGAGTTTATGTTATGCACAAGTTATATGGATGAAAAATACATTAGAAGATTATAAGATTTACCTTAAGAATATTTTCATAAAATGTAATAACATGAGTGTAATATGTTTAACAAAAAATCCTATTTTACACTCTAAGCTAAACATATTGACATTAGGCATCATTTCATAAGGGATCATGTTAATAACCATGACATATCTTTAGAGTTTATTAATATGAAACATCAATTAGCCGATATCTTTATAAAATATTTAAATAAAGAATAATTTGATTTTATTATAAGAGAGTTAGGGATATTAAATTGTCCGAATGCATGAGTTTGTCGTACTTTTTTTTCGGACTATCTTCCTCTTAATTCATCTCATGAATGGAGCTTTCATGAATTTATCTTGTTTTTATCTTCCTTTTAACTTGGTATCAAATTTGCTTTATCACTTAATGATTTTTTATACACTTAATCACTCATAGAATTAATTGACAAATGTATCTCTCACGGATTTCACTCTTGTGAATTTTTAATAAGAAACTGATTCGATTTATGAAATTATATTTATAATGCTCCTCTCCTATGTATTCTTCCTTACTCTTCTCATGAAAGATGAATTTTATGAATTTTTAGTGTATGATTATTACTTGCAAGAATGGTGATTTGATTTCATATGGATATTTTGATCCTTTTCATGAATCTTTTCTCTTTGTTAAAATTGAAGCATGATTTAATGAAACTCATTTATTGTTTAAATCATTTCACAAATTTAGTTCTTAATGGATTCTTTCCTTACCTTTATTCCTCTTCTTCTTATTTTTATGACAAAGGAAGAATGAAACTTGCACATCTTCCTTTATGCTCGGATAAAAACCCTTGAGTAAAAATATTAGCTTATCCAAAAAAGTTACCATGAAAAGTTTTTGCTTATCTTCCTTTATGGCTTTGATAAATTAGTGTGAAATTTGCTTAATTTTGTTTATCACACTTGCATTGTTGAATGGTTCTCCTTTTTGTTGATGACAAAGGGAGAGAAATGTGGTAAATTAATGACAAATTGGCATGTTTGAAATAAAATATATCTTGTCGTAAATGCTTGAATGTTTTACGAATATTTGAAATATAATTGGAATCATCAAATACGTCGTAACACATTACAAATAATTGAAACATATTAAAATGTATTTCATATGCATTATAGATACTTGAAATGTTTCATGGCTGATAATTGTCTATCATTATGATAAGGTATCATGAGCTTAACTTGCTATTTACAATCGATATCATACCTTAGAATGATGATTTGTTATCTTTTATCAAGAATTGTCATCTTGCTAAATTTCATATTTGAAACTCGTATCATACTTGAAAATGATGATTGTCTATCATCATTAGACTTGAAAATGAATGTCAAGCCTTGACGTTATTTTTTATTAATTAATACATGGTATTATATTTTGAATTGGTAAATCATGATAAGGATCATGATGTGCATGTTTGATAAGTTTAAGTGAATATAACTTATCGGTTTGATGCTTGAATTCAAAGGCCTTAAATTCACGAGTATATTTTCTCAAGTATGACATATAGATAGGGGGAGTTAAGGTTAACTGCATCATCAATTGATTGTCATCATAAAAAAGGGGGAGATTATTGAATCTCATATTTTGATGATAAAATCAATTGGTAAAGTATTTGATCTAATCTACATGTTAAGATAAGTATGCAGATTAACTACAATAGTAGTAAGGCATAAAGCAGATGTTGGGCCAGAGTCAAAGATCGGACGATATGTCGAAGATTCGGACGATGTGTAGGAAGTTTGCCGGAAGCTCGTCGAGAGTTCGACGGGAGCTCACCAAGAATTCATCAGAAGATTGCCAAGAGTTCGTCGGGAGTTCGCTGAGAGTTCGTCGGGAGTTCGCTAGAAGTTCACCGAAAATTTACCGAGAAGTTTGTTACAAGATCGCCGAAAGAACAATCGACGTACCAGACATAGATTGTTTGTTTAAATGTCTTAATTATTATAATTAGATCTTAAGTTGAGTTAGGACTAAGAGGTATTCTCACTAACTCAGTTAGGGGCCAATTGGCCCTTAATAGGGTTGAACTGGGCCGGTTGAACAGCCCATTCAGCACCTGAAGTCACGGTCGGTGGTGGCACCGCTTGGTGACTCAGTCTCCCAAGTGATTTGAGCAGTGGTACTGTCGACAATTAAAGCAGCCAGGCGGTGGTATCGTTAGAGCTCAGTCTTCGAGCTTTGTCAGGTGGTCGTATCGCCCAGACTGAGTGGCGGTACCTTCCAATGTCAATCTGTAGGTAGTAGTACCACCCAATAATAGCGGTCGTATCGTTACTATCCCGAAATCTGGGGATGTGACACTTTTTGGCTTCAATTCAAAAGTCATTGAGGCCTATAAATACCCTACCCTTTTTTGCATGAAAGGGCAATGAAAATGTAAACAATATCTTAAAATCTTAGGATGTTAAAAGTGTTGTAAGAGTGGAGTCCTCCTCCCTTTCTAGTGTTGTGATCATTCCAGAGATGTGTGAGGCTTGTAAGGGTTATCTCCTAAACCCGTGAAAAGGAGAAAGTGCTATAAAAAGGTGGTTGATTTTCGCCTATTAAAGGAATGTCATTAGTGGATGACGGTGACCTCGACGGAGGAGGAATCAGAAGTGGATATAGGTCACAAAGACCGAACCACTATAAATTCTAGTTTACATTTCTGTTGTTGTCATTTACTTACTTTGTAATTGCTTCACTTCCTCCTTACTTAGCTTTCATTACCCTTACGAACAAACACACTTTCAAGCTATCTTCTAATATTGGTTTTTGTTTAACGTACTAAGATTTTTAAACCGACGCTTTTATCTGCTGCATTAATTCACCCTACCCCCCCAGTGCTGACTCGATCCTAACAATACTAGCGTAGAGCGACAATAGGGGGAAGACTGCCATCGTTCACCAAGGAAGTGCTAGAGTTGCAGTAGGAAAGAAGGCGATGACAAAGGAGAGAAGGTTCTCAACATAAGCTCGATGGAACAGAAGGAGGTGCGTCGAGATAGAGGAGAGAGGGTTCTCGGTGTCGGCTAAGTGGAACAAGAGGAGGATACTGTGGCAACAGAGATGCTGGCGTAGAGCAATAGCAGGAGAATACAACCATAGGGAAGAAGGCGACGATAAAGGAGAGAAGGTTCTCAGCGTTAGCTCAGTAGAATAGGGGGAGGATACCACGGTAGCAACGATGGCTACGAGATGAAGGAGTAGGCCTAGGGGCAAGCAACGCATGGGAACCGGGGAAAGAGGGGTGCGTAGCCGTTTTGGCAGCGCGTGCGAAATGCAAGGAAGATTGGAGTGCATTGTGTAATGGAGAAGATTACGAGGGAGAATTTTCCTCGACAGTTGAGAAAATCTTAGCTACTATCAAGAGAAATCATAATTACTATTAATAACCTACAACAAATCATAATAAATCGGGAGGAACCAATACCCATATTGCTATGCCATAAAATCTAAAGGCATCCAAGCCACTTGCCAAAGAATTTGAAAACTTTTTGTTCGATATAAAATGATACTTCTGGACAACAAGACCCAATTCTAAAGAATCAATCGTGATGATATATCTAAATAGCAATGGCAACACCAGGTGGTTCACGCAATGCAAAGAAATTCAATAAGATCAGAGCCGGATGGATAAATTAGAGAACAAGGTATTTATAATATGTCACCAGGTTGTAAACATTCAAAGCCCTCTTATCTCCTTTAAAAGTTCATTGTGTTAAAACATATTATAGATATTAACCAATATTATCTAATATTAATTATTTTTTATTCCAATTAGTTTGACATTTTTACATATCCTTCAAAATAAGTGATTCTCAAATCTAAATTAAAATTTACCATATTTATACATATCCTTGATAATTTCAACCACATTATGATTACAAAAAATTTAAAAATATTTTAACTATGTAGATATCATTATAATCCAAAATTTTCAATATCAATATTACTTAATCATGCTTAGTCTTTTTTTTTATGGATGTTAATGATACTGATATATGTGACTAATCTTAATATTTGAGAATATATATATATATATATATATATTTATTTATTTATTTATTTACATTACACACACGATTGACCAGCATTGTTTAATATCAATATTATTTAATCATACTTAAAGTAGGATCAAGATCGAACACTACAATATTATGCAATTAAAATCTAAACAACAAAATCTTTGGATATAATATAATAGCAGTATGCTAATTTACGTGATCGGTTGGGGTTGCATGCGTAGTTATACATGTCTTGAACTCCACGTTCTTGCGGTTAATCCAATGCGGGAAACCACCAACAACCTTCTCTATAAGACAACGGTTGCTTCATCCCGTGTTCATTTCCTGTCTTTTGTGTTGACGACGCTCGCTCGCTCACTCGCCATGCAGGCGCCCCAAGTAGGCGACTACCACGGGCCACAACCAGTTCCGCCGGTGGCCGCCGCACCCGCGGCGTCATCAAGCTTCAGAAATGACGTCTACCCGCCGGCCTTTGCTCCTTCCACCCTTCGAGCCCAGCCTCCGTTACCTGCACCGTGGTCCACCGACCTCTTCGATTGTTGCGACGACGTCGGCAACTGTAAGCCATCCTACTTCGATGATTGCTGTCTTCCGATGTGATATCCCTCTCCCTCTCTCTACTTATTGTCATTTGCGAGAACGTATGCAGGATATCTCTTCCATCCATGCTTCTTGTTACCTTTCAGAATGTATGCATGATCCCTTTCTCTCTCTCTATCGTTGCTTCTTACTGTCTGCTTTACTGCATGCAGGACCTCTCTTTCTCTCTTTGTCTACTACTTGATATCTACGTTTGCAGGGTCTCTCTCTCTCTCTTTTTATCTTTCATCTACTTCTTGTTATCTACCATAATGTATGCATGATTTGTCTTTCTTCTGATCTGTCAATTGTTCAGGGAGATAAATGTTCCGTATATCTCTTGCAGGCTGCGTGACTTGCTTCTGCCCATGCATCACCTTCGGTCAGATTGCGGAGATCGTCGACGGAGGATCCGTCCGTAAGTCCTTCGCCGAGAACACTGTAACACACACACACACACACACACACACATATATATATATATATATATCCTGTCTTACCGGATAGATATGATTGGTGTGAAGCATGCGGGGCAAGCGGTGCGCTCTACGCGTTGATGTTCTGCGTCACCGGCTGCGCTTGCCTGTACTCGTGCTTCTACAGGTCGAAGATGAGAGGGCAGTTGTTCATGGAGGAGAGCCCCTGTGCCGACTGCGCCGTCCACTGCTGCTGCGAGTCATGTGCCCTGTGTCAAGAATACAGGGAACTCAAGATTCGTGGGTTCAACTTGCACTATTGTCAGTTCATTTTTTTTTCTCCTTCTGCTTCTTCTTTCTCTACTTCTTCCTCTACTTCTACTACAACTGCTACTTCTGCTTCTTCAACTTCTACTACTAGTGCTGTCCCTTTCGCAGAAGCATGATTCAATTGGCATCTAACTTTGTACGCATGATATCTGGATGTGGTTGACATATTGCAGGGTTGTTGCATGGTAACCTGCAGGTGCAGAATGCGACCTTACCTCCGTCCGTAGAAGGTGGAATGCAGCGTTGAGAGTTGGGAGTGGACCAGTTTCCTTCTTCATTGTGTGACGTCCATGCGATAGGTTGATAGCTTCATTCATGAAATGTTGTCATTCTGGGTAGCGTGTATCTGAACACATTGGCTATATTTGTGCTTCTGCAATTAACCCTAAGACTTACTCGACCTAAATCTGCTTATACTAAATGTACATATTGAATATTTTTCTCTAATAGCTATAATTCATCTCACATCATTTATAAACACCAAACGTAAAAGAAAAGTTATTATCCATGGAAATTGTTACAACATAATATATATTGTTGGTTTCCTTCTAACAACTTAAGTCTTGAGATTTGTGGTAACTTCAATTTTAACCATGATATTAGAGCAGGGAATGGATTGGAAACATGAATCTGCCTCTTTATTTTTCTTATTAATATTTAAATAATACTTGCAAATATGCAACATGCACACGCTAATCCGACTTGCACTGAGAGATGTTAGAACTAATGTATGGTGGGTCTTCTAATAGTTTAAATTCTTTAAGTATGGTAGCTCAATCAAAAATTGTTAATTAGAGTTAGTGATATATGACACTAATACTAATGCAAAATACTAAATGTATTAATATTCAGTCATTTATGTGTTCCAAGAATCATATATATGACTGTATTAATATTCAGTCATATATATATATATATATATATATATATATATATATATATATAATTGTGAAAGGTAATAAATATATCATTAGGTAATTTATCGAAAAAAACTCCCATATTTGTTTTTACCTATATTTTTTTATTTGGACTAAAGTACCGTCAGTGTTTTGCTTGAATGACATCGAAACTCAATCAAAATGTATGAATCAATTCTTTTCCCCTTCTCCTTTGTCTCGTTCACTAACATCTACATATATATTTTATAGATTTTATGAATGAATGTATTTTAATTTGTTTTCAAATATAATAGAGTCAACTTCAATCAGACCATCACCAATCTACTAAAATATCATTCTAACATCACTGATAATATTTTTTATATTTTTATAAGATTTTCAGATAAATAATTATTTAAATTTAGATTTTTTTTATAGCATACGTGAATGAATGATTTTTAGTTTATTTCCTAGTATAATAGGATCAACTCCAAACCATCTCAGATTTTTAGAATTCTACTAGAACATGATTCTAATAAGAATTATACTAATTTTTATATTTTATGATAAATTTTACAATTATTTTATATAAAAATAGTATATATTTTTAATAGGTTATGTGAACATGTGCATTCAGTTCAATTTCAAGTGTAATGAGATTTTTTTTAGGTAAATTGTGAGGAGGAGGTAGAGAGAGGGAGGGTGAGGAAGAGAAAGAGAAAGCCACCAAGGATGAGGGAGATGAGTGGGAGGAGGTAATACTAGAGAAAAAGACAGAAGAGAAGAGGGAGGCGGAGATGGTAGACACGAAGGCGAAGAAAGAGAGATAAACGGTGGTGAAGGAGGAGAAGAAAAGAAAGGTGTCGAGTTAAAAGGGGGAGGAGGAAGAAGAGGTAGAGGTAGAGGTGAAGTGGGAGGAGGGTTTAGAGATTTGACTTAAACTGGATTGAACCCTTCAAAATTTTGTAAGAGCAAAATTAGTATTTAGAAAAAAAGCATCGTCTCCAAGTAAAAACGATCAAAATGGGCACCATCCAATAAAAAACAATTATGAGGAGCTTTATTTGATAAATTATCCTATAATCTTCTTCTAGCTTCCCATTAACATTATACTTTCATAAGAAATTAGACCAAGTTTAATAGATGAAGCCATGAAAATATGGATATTAGAACAAGGATTCACCGACCTTAATCAGGTTCATGTATAAGTAGAGGTTTAGCAACATATCACCACATGCATGTATCTTGATATGGTTACAAGGATAATTATTATATCCGATATGCTAATTAGGGTTAGTTTAGTAATTGTAAATTACATTTAATTTTGACTTAGTCAATAATATTTAATAATTTTACATCCGGATATGGAGACTTAGATGATATCTTAATTGGATTAGAAATATGAATTAAATATAAATAAATAAATAAATAAGAATTCTTAATTTGATTAGAATTGAGAACGCTAAGGAAGATATCCTCATATTCTCTTGTTGGTGTTCTCTTTCATTGATATTTACTTCAATTAACATTTTCTTCGTGCATGTTACTACGATCTATAAAGTGATTAATATGATTAGATCGATCTATTACATGGCTTATTAGTTAAAATCAAACACTATGAATTCTTAAAAGAAACTCTGTAATATAAATTCACTTAGACCTCTCTCAAATATTTGTTTTTATCTGTTGAGGTTAGATCATGGGAAACATGACTGCTAATTATGATTAAAAAAGAGGAGTTGAGTTGCAATGCAAACAAGTAATGGGAAGCTGATAGGGATTGATCTGTAAATCTATGACTTCTAGGGAATGATGGGTAAAACCGAAGACCTCTTAGTAAACAAGGGCTGATCTGTAAAGACAAGGGACCTAAGTAATGAATGAACTTGAAGGGACTGATTAGTAATTTGACTATAAATTCTGTATCTTAAAAACTGATTTTGATGATTTATGTGTCGTTGGATTCCTTATAAGATTTATGATCTGTCTATGATATTTACTTGTTTATCAATATTTTATTTAATTCGACTTAATAATTTGATCCTTCATTACTACATTATTCATGAGAAGAATTGTGGAATCTCATTTACATAAAAGTACGTATTTATAGAATAAGTGTTATTTATTGATTTCGAAAGATTTGAAATATATTAAAGTTTTATAACAATGATTCACTATAATTATAATTTTTAATTAAAATTTTATGAGACTTTTGTTACTCCATCAGTTACGGGGCTAATGCAGATCTGATTTCATAAGACATTAATTAAAGAGTAGGGAACTAAATACAAAAAACCACCAATATATCTAACTCATATTGGTGAAATTACACGAGAAACATAAATGTATGCCTCTATAGACTTTTAAAGAGAATATAATTTTCTCCGTGTACAAGTTAGTTCATAACGACGTGCTAAAGGCAGGTTTATTATAAGGTCTCAATTAAATGATATTAAACTTCTTCACTCTGTATGCAATAGAAACAATATGAACCTTAAAGAAGGCTATCTCCACATGTATGCATCTTCATACGGTTACAAGGATAATGTAAGACCTAAGGCAAGGTTTATACAATTTTACTTATATGATATTTAAATCCTTCACTCTTAATGCAGTACAAAGAACAATATAATGCATAAGAAAAGCCTTTGAGACCTAACGAATGACATTCAATTCTTTCACTAATGAATCATAATAGACATGTTACCAATTGTGTACATTGATTGTCCACGAAGATTGTACCTCTATCTCTAGATCATTTTCTTGGAATTATAATTTATATTTGATTGCTAGATGGGCACCAATCATAGCACGGGCCTAACACATCATCTATGTTCTTAGCAAATAGTGATGATAAGTATACACTTGCAACAGTAGAGGCAAGCCAAACCGATATTATCAATATTTAGTACATAAAAAGCATCAACTAATTTAATTGATAAAGATTTTAATAAATTATCCTAAAATTCTAAGCTCGAATCTCATCCTCGACATTTACTCTTTACACACACAAAAAAAAAAATTTTCTAGTACATGGCCGAGCTTAAGTCACCTGTCACATGTTCTCTCTCAAAAGATTGTGGATATAAAAAATTCATAAAATGAGAATAGAGAATACATCTTAAAACTAAAAGTTTATATTAAATATAAAATTGACCAGATCTCTTAGACTTTGATTTTAGATCCATATTATCTTTTCTCTAAAAAAGTATGACATTAATAATTTATTTAGAGAGAGAGAGAGAGAGAGAGACTCAATTTTGATTTCAATAATCATGAAAATTATTATCTTAACAATGATTCCTAAGCTAAAATTATATTTAATCATAAATTTTAATTTAATATTCTAACACTCGAGAACGTTTGACTCCATTCTCCGATAGCCCACTAGCCACCTCTATCTTCATTCTTCTTCTCAACATCGAGATTGCTCCCTCTCTCTCGATTGTCTCTAATTAGTCATAAAATGTCTTGACAAAATGAACCGGTTACTCTATCTCCATCCTTCCTTTGAGATTGCTCCCTCTCTCTCGACACTCTTTAGGTGGTCACAAAATGTCTTATCAAAATGAACTAGCCATTCTTATCTCCATCCTTCCTCTCAACATCGGGATTGCTCCCTCTCCCTCGATTCTCTCTAGGTGATCACCAAATGCCTTGTCAAGATGAATCAGCCACTCTATCTCCATCTTTCCTCTCAATATCGAGATTTTTACCTCTTCCTGGACGCTCTTTAGGTGGTCACCAATTGTCTTGTCTTGAACCAAGCTGTGGCAGAGGTCATCCTCGAGCGTAAGCCAAACATCGAGAGTAGCCCCAAGCTCCTTGATCTCATCGATGACTATCCCAAGAATGGCCATAAGACCCTCACCTTCTTCACCATCCTCAAGTAGTGCCTCAAAAGAGCCCGCCATAGCCAGCTCATCAACTAACTATCGCCATACCTCAAAGTTAAAAGATCGAACTCTAAACCTCGTTTCGTTCGTCCATTTATTCATAAGACCTAATAATGCTATGCAACACAACAACTGTAGCTCTTTCGATTTTCTTACAGCACTTATCAGCTTGCTCCCCCAAATCCTCCACGCTCCGTATGAACATCCACCTCCAACTTCTTGCTGGTCTCCTTGATCCCAATCTTAACTGCCTCCACATTTTTTATGGCAGAGTCAACATTGTGTGGCAGTGAGGTTATATGGTTTTTCAAGTTGTCGATCATTACTCGGACGTTGTCCAACTCTGGAGGATTTGGAGCAGCAGGTTGATAAGTACAGCAGCAGCGGCGATAGCAAGAGATCGAGCTCGGGCTGTTGTGTCGTAGAGGATTATTAGGTCTCCTGAATAAATGAATGGATAAAGTAGGCCTCTTAATTGGTAAGTTGAGACTGATCTTGCTTTCATTAATCATGTGAACTCTATATATGTACATGTTCATTTTAGTTCTTATAGCAAAAGAGTAGCTACTGTGAAGCTAATCATTTAGTGGTTCAAGCTAATCAGATGATAGTATTCATTTTAGTCAATGTTGTATCACGTTATATGTTGCTTAAACATATTTCTGGATAGTTACTGACATGAATCATCTCACTCGGTTAGATTCACTCTCTTTTTTTATTTTCATGTTTATGATAACTAGATCAAGGTGTTCTTGTTCTTGATGCATAGATTTGTATGCTTAATTCAATATCTCAACATTCGACAGAAGCTATTGGAAATAACATGTTAAAGTGGAATAATTTTCCCTCTTTACATATGTTTCTCATCGAAATACCAATTTGATATCAAAATGTAAATATCAATCAGAATAGTATAAACAATAGAGTAATAAATGAATCATACAATGAGACCAAATTTTTAATGTGAAAAACCTAATATGGAAAAAACCACGGGACGGTAGTTCACCTCAAACATCTACTATCAATAGTAATGATAATAGATTTGTAATAAGTCTTCTCTAAAATAATAAGAGGATCACAATAACATCAAGATCATATATCTTGGCTCAATAATAGCATATCTTCATCTTAGATAAATTTCATCATAAGAGAATTTTAAGTCTAATAAAATGAGTATAACAGAAAAGTACATCAAAGAGGGTAAACTACATATCAACACCATTAGGACTATAGAACTTACTGTAAAGATTCTCTACATAAAATTTGGATCAAAACTGACAAAGTTTAACCCTTGATCGTCAAGTAGAAAGCTCAAAATCTTATTTTCTCTCTCCTCTTTCTCTTTCTATTCCTTTCTCTCACCGTGCGCTGCCATAGTTTGCTGCACGCTCTCGCTACACCTCTCCTTGCTTTTAATTGCTGATTTGAACTTATAGCCCTAATTATCCAAGCCCACATATAGGCTGGACCCAATAATTCTCATATTCCAACTTATATGGTGGGTTGTACTAAAGGGGGGGAGGGTGAATTAGTGCAGCGAAAAACTTTCAAGGATTTAAAATTACGTTTATACGATGAAATCGTTTCTGATGTAAAATCGTTTTCGGAAACTTAACTTCAAAGCGAGTTTGTAAATAAGTGCAGCAAAAGTAATGAGAAAGTAAAGAACATACGGAGGTTTACAGTAAGGTAAGTAGTAAGAATAAATGTAAACCAGAGAAGACGAGAGTTTATAGTGGTTCGGTCAATCGTGACCTACATCCACTCCTCCGATTCCTCTTCCGTCGAGGCCACCGGTATCCACTAACGATCTTCCTTTAATAGGTGAAGATCAACCTCCTTCTTACACCCCTCTTCTCCTTTTACCGGGTTTAGGAGACAACCCTTATAAGCACTTACACTCCTCTCTTAAACAGAATTCTAACACTTAAAGCTAGAGGAGGAAAATTCTAGAGATTGCAGCAGCATTTTCTCTCTTTTAATCTCTCTATGCTTGTGCTTGTATCTTTTACCCAGGGATGGGAGGGGTATTTATAGGCTCTAAACTGGTTTGAATTTAGAGCTAAAAAATGTCACCTCATGGATTTTCAGGATCCTGACGGTACTACCTCCTGACTGGGGTGATACAACCGCCTGACAGAGCTCGGAGACCGAGCTCTGGTAGTGCCACCACCTGACAGGGGCGGTTACACCGCCTAGTCTCGCTAAGAGACTGAGCCCAAGCGGTGCCACCGCCTGATTAGGGCAGTTGCATTGCTTGGCAAAGCTCGGAGACCGAGCTCAAGCGGTTCCACCGCCTATTAGGGGCGGTTGCACCGCCCAACCTAGCTCGGAGACTGAACCCTGGGCGGTGCCATCGTTGGCCAAGAAATCTAGGTCCGAATGAGCTGATCCATTCGACCCAATTTGGGTCTGTTAAGGGCCCAATTGCCCCAAGATTAAGTTAATGATATCACCTCCCATTTTTAACTTAATCATCGTGCTAACTACGATATTTCTCAAGACATTTATTGCAACTTGCTCCAGTGTGTCAATGGCTTCTTCCGACGAGCTTCCGGTAAACTTCCGTCGATCATCCGATGAACCCTCGGTGATACTCCTATGGACTTTCGGCAAACTCCTGGACTTACGATGATCCACTTGGCGAGTTTCGACGAGCTTCTTTTGGCAAGCTCTTGGACTTCTCGGATTTGTTCCCGTAGAACCTCCGACGACCGTCCGAACTTCCATCGAACTCTCGAACCCCCAACGTGATCGTGGTCTTGACTCCTAGCGTAACTTCTACTACATGTCTTACTTCCATTGTAGTTAATTCTGTACATGTAAAACAAAACTTTGATTGAGACAATTAATCCTAAGCAATTAACCAAGTTGTCTGGCATGTCATTGGTCCCTCGACGCTTCATCCGATTCTTTGGCGCATCATCCTCTCATACATATATGTATGTATATATATATATATATATATATATGTATGTATATATATATACATATATATACATAAATATAAATATATACATATATATACATAAATATAAATATATACATATATATACATAAATATAAATATATACATATATATACATAAATATAAATATATACATATATATACATATATATAAATATATACATATATATACATAAATATATATGTATATATACATATATATGTATATATATATATATACATGTATATGCATATATACATATATATATATATATGTATATATGTATATATACATATACATGTATATATACATATATATACAAAACTCCGCTGGTATATACATGTATATATACACTTAAACAAAACTTCGATCGAGACAATTAATCCTAAGCAATTAACCAAGTTGTCCGGCATGTCATTGGTCCCTCGACGCTTCGTCCGATTCTTTGGCGCATCGTCCTCTTCTGCGGCCTATTGCCTAATCAGCCAGTTGACTCCACAACTCCGATATCCTTGGCACAATACCCGCTCTTCTTGGCCCGATGCCCGAGTTCATGGCTCGAAGCCTTCTATCGATACGTCGACCGATCCACCAGCCCGACGTCCAATCTTCAAACATGTTCCTCCGGCACAACATGATTTTTTCTTCTTTAATTGTCTCATCCTGATCGAAGCATCCTGCATTACTCAAAACACAAATTAAAACTTAAACACATATCATGTGGTTTCATCATCAAAATACGAGATTCAACAATCTCCCCCTTTTTTATGATGACAACCAATTGATGATGGAGTTGAACTTAACTCCCGGAGTTTGAACAAAATCCCCCTATCAATATGCCATTCAAAGTGAATTCAAGTCATTGCAATATTCATCATGAATACTTGCAACACGTCATCATGAACATATGCATAAACTTATGCATAACATGTCATGTCATCAACATACTTTCATCAACATACTTCTCCCCCTTTGTCATCAACACAAAGGAGAAGTACCACAATCAAGTGTTTGGAATATAAGTTCAACTCATTGCATGAAAAACATAATATCAAGTTTTATCATCATGCAGTTTTGAAGCCAAAAAATTTAGCAAGTATTACATCATGCTTAGAACATTTAAGCTATTAAGTTTTAGATATGCAAGTTTTACAGCATACAAGATAGCACTTTTGGTAATGTTCAAGATAGCAAGTTCTACATCATGCAAGCTAGCAATATTGAGATGTTCAAGAAAGCAACTCTTGCTTCTTGAGATACGCAAATTTGTCAAGTTTTGCTAGATGTGCAAGTTAGCATTTTTGCCTCATGAGATAGGCAAGATAGCACATTTGCTTCTTTTGAGATAGCAACTTTTTGCTTCTCTTTAGACCACAAGCTAGCAATTTTTACGATATACAAGTTTCACAATATATAAGCTAGCAAAAATTTCGAAAGTAAATGCAAGATAGTTTTCTTGTGTAAGCTCATGATTCTTGCTTCCTATTGCAATGTGCAAATTACAAGTTTTGCTTCTTGAGATATTCAAGATAGTGATGTTCAAGAAGACAATTTTTGCTTCTTGAAATAAGCAAGTTAGCAATCTTTGCTACTTAAGATAGGCAAGCTAGCAATCAAGTTTTTGCATCTTCTTGACTTGTGCAAGCTAGCTATCTCCCCCTTTGTCATTGTAAAAAAAAAAAGGAAGAATACAGTTTTGTAGTTCTTTTTTCCTTTTACAACGATTTCAAAATCATAACAAAGGATGAATAATCAAGTTATGAATGTCAAACATTTTTTCATCATGAATATTTTATCATTGCATGCATCATTATCATAAGTTGAAGTATTACATGCATAATATCATATCACCATTCATAATTACATTAATGTTTCAATATAGCAATTTCTTCTCAAAATGTGTAACTTAGCACTCATAGCATTTTAAATCATGATTTACATCACATCATAATTAGAAACCACAAGTATTGCATGCATAATTGCACATCATAAATGTTTCATATCATGATGGTATCAATTTTGTCAAATTATATCCACCATGCATGATCAAAACTTCTCCCCGTTTTATCATTGAAAACAAGAAAGAAGTAGGGAAGAGCATAAAAGTGTAAAATATTTCAATCATTTCAAGGCATTTATATCATAGATACAAAGAAATCATATCATCAAAGATAAGACCATTTAAATGCCAAAAGACATGATTCATTTTATCAAATCTCTTCCTTTTATAAATAATAAAAATTGTAGGTGTACAAAGAAGAGATTGTGATTAAAAAAAATCTCAAGTAGTATATCCAAGAAATCAAGATCATAATTTGAACACAAACTCATTCAAATTCAAATCGTCAAATTCATCAAAAAATCTCATCATCAAAATTGTATATATAGATTTATCATAAAGCAAGTTAGTTTTCAATCATCACATAAGGCATTTAAAGAATTTTTGAAACATAGGAGAATGATTAATTTAAGCATGCAATGTTTCAATCCAATTCAAGTCATGAATACCAATGCTTTCATATTGTGAGTATCAATTCATGAATACCACAAGATATTATTTGTGACTTCAATTTTGTAAGACCAAAATTATGATTTAGATAAAACTTATTCAAATCAAATCATTAACTTGAAATTCATAATCAAGTCATCAAAATCAATTTCGAGATTCATAAAATATCATGAAATCATTAATCTCGATCAGATGGGAAAAGTATTTTTTTAAATGATTCTTTTTCATCTAAGCATTATAAGCCAAATCAAGATAAGCATGAAAGTTCAAGACGTAAAGGCAAAATCTTATAAAACAACTCATCAAGCAAGATTTTAAACATCTATTTTCAACCCATATAAAGAGTAAGTCAAGGATTCAATTATCTCATGTCATAAGTATGAATCAAGCATTTGTGAAATCTGAAATCATCCTCAAAGTCACATTCAATAAATTCATATATGACAAACATATATTTATTGAAAAGTCGATAAGATAGAGGATCGCATTTATAAATTTTTATTCATATGATTTGCTTCTTATAAGCATGCCTTTACCTTTATGTTAAACAAAAACATACATCAACATTTAGGATCGAAAAATGAATTTCATTATAGAACCATCAAGATCAATAGATTTTCAAAAATGAATTGTTATTGTCAAGAAAATATGAAAATGAAATTTAGCACTTTCATGCATTCGGATATGGTTTTACCATATATATTCATGAGAATAACACATGCTTATCATCATGTATAACTTAAAATCTTATGCATAAAATTATCAATCATTGTATAAAAAATATTTAATATTTTCATTACATCATTATTCATTACTTCAAATCAAACGTGATTTCATTCAGCAATGTTAATCAAACATGATACACATTATGATTTCATATTTTCAATCAAAATTATTTTATCTGTTTATTATAAAATATGCAATGTTATCATTTTCGAAATTATTAGCATGATCATAATTTTTGTATTTTTATTTTTAAACATGTAAATTTCAAGAAAATTAATTCTAAACTAAAAAAGAAAATACATCATGAAAGCATCAAGTAATTTCAAAATAAATCAGGGGGATTTTGATTACCTTTTCATTGAAGGCGGTTAAGGCGTAGTTTGCCACCTCGCCTTTCCTGATTTTTTCCTCGTCTTCGGAGGAGCTCGATTCATCCCATTTTTTGTTCTTCTTCTTTGGCCTCTTCCTCCATTCAAGTTCATTGTTTATTTTAGATTTTTGTTTAATAAACTTATTAAGATTTAGTGTTCGAAGTTCAAGTTCATCATTGTCCTCATCACTTGAGTCATCGCTCAAGTGGTATTCATTCGTCCGAAGTTCTAAATCCTTCCTGTTCTTTGGAAGGTTGTTTTGTTCATCATGTTCATCATGTGCATTGTGCACCATTTCATATGTCATCAATGAACCGATAAGTTCTTCAAGTGGAAAAATATTTAAATCTTTTGTTTCTTGTATTGCCGTTATTTTAGGATTCCACCTTTTTGAAAGGGATCTTAAGATCTTGCTTATGAGATCAAAATTCGAAAACGATTTACCAAGAACTCTTAGATTATTGACGACATCCGTGAAACGGGTGTACATGTCGCCTATAGTCTCACTTGGTTGCATTCGAAAAAGCTCAAAATCATGCAATAAAAAATTAACTTTCGAGTCTTTGACTCTACTAGTTCCCTCGTGCGTGATTTCAAGTGTTCGCCAAATATCAAAAACCGTTTCGCACATAGAAATCCGATTGAATTCATTTTTGTCCAAAGCACAAAATAAGGCATTCATATCCTTTGCGTTTAAAGAAAAATACTTCTTCTCCAAATCCGACCATTCGTTCATCGGTTTAGAGGGAAGTTGAAAACCATTTTCAATAATATTCCATAAATCCAAATGCATAGAAACTAAGAAAACTCTCATTCGAGTTTTCCAATAAGTGTAGTCCAATCCGTTAAACAACGGTGGACGAAAACTCGAAAAACCCTCTTGAAAGCTATGAAGAGCCATTTCTCTCGGGTGTAAATCCGAAATGAGAAAAATCGGGCTCTGATACCAATTGTTAGGATCAAGAGCACTAAGAGGGGGGGGGGTGAATTAGTGCAGCGGAAAACTTTCTGCGTTTTAAAACTGAGTTCGTACGACAAAGCTGATTTCAGCAGAAACTTCGATTCGTAAATCACTTTAACTTGTGATTAGGCAAGAGACAGTTAAAAACGAATCTGATAAGGTAGTTTTCTATTGTGATAGAAATCAGAATATAAGCACAAACTAAAATACGATGTTCGTACGAGAAAACCAATTTACGTCTAAAAACGATTCGGAAAGTATTGAGCTTGGAAACGCAAACATAAAAGCGCAGAAGACAGTAAGTTATGAAGAAGGTTTGCAGTAAGGATAATAAGCTCAAATTGAATGCAAACCAGAGAGCAGCTCGATTTAGAGTGATTTGCGAGAAAACCCATTTACGTCTAAACACGATTCAAAAAGTATGGAGCTTGAAAACTCAAACGTAAAAGCGCAGAACACAGTAGGCTATGAAGGAGGTTTGCAGTAAAGATAATGAACTCAAAGTAAATGCAAACCAGAGAGCAGCGTGATTTAGAGTGGTTCGGTCAGTCTTGACCTACATCCACTTCGGGCTTCGGCCACCGATGAGGTTGTCGACGTCCACTAGAGGCCTTCCTTCAATAGGCGAAGGCCAACCACCTTTTTACAGATTCACTCCTTTTGACGGGCTTAGGAGACAACCCTTACAAACTTTTCTCTCCTCTCTTGAAAGATTTGAACTTGGAAGAAGAGAAGGAGAAGAAATTTTAACTTATACAACACTTTTGAGCTCTAAAAATCACATAGAAAGATTAAGATTTCGGTGGTTTTCGTTGCTCTTTCATTGTTGAAAGAGTGGGGTATTTATAGGCCCCAAACCAGTTCGAATTTAGAGCTCAAAACTATCAATTCTCGGAATTTCGGGGTCTGGCGGTTGCACCGCTATCAGAGCTCGGAGACTGAGCTCCTGGGCGGTGCCACCGCTTGTCAAGGGCGGTTGCACCGCTTGGCAAAGCTCAGAGACCGAGTTCAGGCGGTGCCACCGCCTGACTGGGGCGGTTGCACCGCCCAGCCAGAGTTCGGAGACCGAGCTCAAGCGGTTCCACCGCTTGTTAGGGGCGGTTGCACCGCCCAGCCAGAACTCGGAGACCGAGCCCTAGGCGGTGCCACCGCCGACCCAAGCAGTGCCACCTCTGGCCAAGTCATCTGGGTCTGAATGGGCTGATCCATTCGGCCCCAATTGGGTCTTTCAAGGGCCCAATTGCCCCAAAATTAAGTTAGTGGGATCACCTCCCATTTCTAACTTAATCAACGTGCTAACTACGACAATTCGAAGGACAACTTGCTCCAGTGCGTCAATCGCTTCTTCCAGCGAGCTTCTAGTGAACTTTCGTCGATCATCCGATGAACCCTCGGTGATGCTCCTACGGACTTCCGGCAAACTCCTGGACTTGTGACGATCCACTTGGCGACTTCCGACGAGCTTCTTTTGGCAAGCTCCTGGACTTCTCGGATATGTTCCCGCAGAACCTCCGACGACCGTCCGAACTTTCGTCGAGCTCTCGAACTCCCAACGTGATCATAATCCTAACTCCGGCACAACTCCTACTACATGTCTTACTTCCATCATAGTTAATCCTGCACACTTAAACAAAACTTCGATCGAGACAATTAATCCTAAGCAATTAACCCAGTTGTCCGGCATATCATTAGTCCCTCGACGCTTCGTCTGATTCTTCGGCGCATCGTCCTCTTCTGCGGCCTATTGCCCAATCGGCCAATCGACTCATCAACTCCGATATCCTTGGCACAGTACCCGCTCTTCTTGGCCCGATGCCCGAGTTCACGGCTCGAAGCCTTTTGTCGATACGTCGTCCGATCCACCAGCCCGACGTCCAATCTTCAAACATGTTCCTCCGGCACAACATGATTTTTCCTGCTTTAATTATCTCATCCTGATCGAAGCATCCTGCATTACTCAAAACGCAGATTAAAACATAAACACATATCAAGTGGTTTCATCATCAAAATACGAGATTCAACACGAAATCCTTTCTGTTCTTTGGAAGGTTGTTCTCAAGTTCGTTTTGTGCCACATATGTCATAAAACTCATTTCATAGGTCATTAAAGACCTAATTAGTTCTTCGATTGAAAAATGGTTTAAATCTTTTGATTCTTGTATTGCCGTTACTTTCGAATCCCAATTTTTAGAAAGTGATCGTAAAACTTTATTAACAATTTCAAAATTTAAAAAATATTTTCCAAGTGTTTTTTAAACCATTGACAACATCCGTCAAATAGGTGTACATGTCAACAATAGTTTCGTTCGGCTTCATTTGAAATAGTTCAAAATCGTGTATTAAAAGATTGACTTTAGAATCTTTAACTCTAGTAGTGCCTTCATGTATGATTTCAAGAGTGTGCCAAATATCGAAAGTCATTTCGCACATAGAAACATGATTAAATTTATTTTTGTCTAAGGCACAAAATAGAGCATTCAGAGCTCTAGCATTTAAAGAAAAATTCTTCTTCTCCAAATCATTCCAATGGTTTATTGAAAGAGAAGATATTTGAAAACCGCTTTCGATAATATTCCATAAATTCAAATCCAAAGAAAGCAAGAAAACTCTCATTCGAGTTTTTCAATATATGTAGTCCATCCCGTTGAATAAGGGAGGATGAATGAGAGGGTGACCCTCTTGAAAGCCGAAAAGAGCTATTTCTCTTGGGTGTTAAATCAAATGAAAAAAACATGGCTCTGATACCAATTGTCAGGAACGAGTCGCACTAAGAGGGTGGGGGGGGGTGAATTAGTGCAGCGGATAAAAATATTGATTTTAAAAATTTTATTTCATACAATAAAACTGATCTCGGAAAGATATTAAACTTCAAAGCATTTGTAAGAGTGTAATGAGAAAGTAAAGGAAGTAAGGAGGTTTGCATTAAAGTAAATTGCATAAAAGAAAAGCAAACTAGATTTTTATAGTGGTTTGGTTGTCGTGACCTACATCGACTCCCAATTCCTCTTCCGCCGAGACCACCGATATCCATTATCGGTCTTCCTTCATTAGGCGAAGACCAACCACCTTTTACAGCTCTTTCTCCTTTTACTGGGTTTAGGAGATAACCCTTATAACCCCACTTACTCCTCTCTTAAACTATTCTAACACTTAGAAGAAGGAGAGGAGTTCATGCAAGATTGCAGCAGCGTTTCTTTCTTTTTTCACTCTCAATACTTGTGTATTTTAATCAGGGATGAGAGGGGTATTTATAGGCTATAAGTTGATTCAAACTTGGAGTATAAAAAGGTCTCATCCCTGATTTCTTGGGTACGGGCGGTACCACTACCTGTGCTTTGTGGTACCACCGTCTAACAGGGGCGGTGCCACCGCCAGCCACCCTGCCACTAGGCGGTTGTTAGGATCAAGAGCACTAAGAGGGCGGGGGGTGGGGGGTGAATTAGTGCAGCGGAAAACTTTCGACGATTAAAACTGTGTTTGTATGTTGAAATCTGATTCTAACGTAAAAGTCGTTTCATGCAGATAATAACTTTGAAAGCTTATGGAAACATATTTGATGTAAAGTAAGGAAGGCAGTTTGCAGTTAAGATAGAAATCAGAATGTAAGCGCAAACTGAAATATGATGTTCGTACGATAAAATTGATTTTCGTCTTAACGCCGATTGAGAAAATACTTAACTAAGAAACACGTTCGTAAATGAGCAGAAGGAAGTAAGCTACTGAGGACGTTTATAGTAAAGATAAGATGCTCAAAGTGAGATTTAGAGTGGTTCGGTCAGTCTTGACCTACATCCACTTTTGGCTTCCTCCACCAACGAGGTCACTGACGTCCACTATAGGCCTTGCTTCAATAAGTGAAGGCCAACCACCCTTTTACAATTTCACTCCTTTTGACGAGCTTAGGAGACAACCCTTACAAAATTTCTCTCCTCTCTTGAAAGAAAAAAACTTGAAAGAAAAGAGGGAGGAGAACTTCTAGCTTTTACAACACTTTTAAGCTCTAAAAATCACAGAGTAAGATTGGAATTTCAGTGCCCTTTCATGCAGGAAAGGGTGGGGTATATATAGGCCCCAAATTGGTTTGAATTTGGAGCTCAAAAATGTCATCTCCCGGATTTCCGGGGTCCTGGCGGTACTACCGCCTAACTGGGGTGGTACAACCGCCTGACAAAGCTCGGAGACTGAGCTCTGGCGGTGCCACCGCCTGACAGGGGCGATTGCACTACCCAGTCTCACTCGGAGACTAAGCCCAGGCAGTGCCACCGCCTGACTAGGGCGGTTGCACCATTTGGCAGAGCTCGGAGACCGAGCTCAGGTGGTTCCACCGCTTGTCAGGGGCAGTTGCACCGCCCAGCCTAGCTCGGAGACTGAGCCCTGGGCAGTGCCACAGCCGACCCAGGCGATGCCACCGTTGGCCAAGAAATCTGGGTCTAAATGGGCTGATTCATTCGGCCCAATTTGGGTCTATCAAGGGTCCAATTGCCCCCAGATTAAGTTAATGGGATCACCTCCCATTCCTAACTTAATCTACATGCTAACTACGATATTTTCTCAAGACCTTTACTGTAACTTGCTCTGGTGTGTCAATCGCTTCTTCCGGCGAGCTTTCGGCGAACTTCTAGCAAACATCCGATGAACCTTCGGCGATGCTCCGACGGACTTCCGATAAACTCCTGGACTTGCGACGATCCACTTGGCGAGTTCCGACGAGCTTCTTTGGCAAGCTCCTGGACTTCTCGGATTTGTTCCCGTAGAACCTCTGACGACCGTCCGGACTTCCGTCGAACTCTCAAACTCCCAACGTGATCATAGTCTTGACTCCAACGCAACTCCAACTGCATGTCTTTCTTTCATCATAGTTAATCCTGCCCACTTATCTCAATATATGGATTAGATAACAAATGACAATTGACTTTATCATCAAAATATGAGATTCAACAATCTCTCCCTTTTTTATGATGACAATCAATTGATAACGGAGTTAACCTTAACTCCCTCTATCTATATGCCATACTTAAGATAAGTCATTCTAGAATTCAAGGCTTTTGAATTCAATAGACTTATTGATAAGTTAAGAACTCTTAACCTTATCAATTACTCCCATCATGATGTATCTTACTGAAAATGATGTTAAGACTTGACATACATTCTCAAGTTTTACATTTCAAATATGAATAATGGTAGCAGTTCAACATAAGATATCAACATGTAAATTTACAATTTAAGCTTTTGATATCTTAATGTAAAGCAAATATTTCAAGTGTTTAGCAATCGTAGCATTTCATCACATGGTAAGATATCAACACGTAAAATTATGATGCAAACATGGCATAATGCAAATATGGCAATCATAATTATCATCAATTCATATATTTTCGATGATGCAAGCATGGCATAATCATGCATCAATACTCATAGCATCAATTCATATATCTCTCCCTCTTTGTCATCAACAAAAATGAGAATGATATAAGCAAATTTTAAGCATAAGTGCGGTATTTATTCATGCCATAACTAGGTTCATGTCATTTTACAATAGTGAGTGATAGGATACCAATTATGCAAACATCTTAAGGAAAACATGACATGTAGATAGCTTTTAATACATCTTCCTTTTTATTTGTTATTATCTTTTTGCATGAAGGAGGAAAGCCATTTAAGAGCTTACTCGAATGAAGTTAAAATTGATAAGATCTTAAAGCGCACTTCATTTTTACAAGAATCAAGATATGTGTGTGAATCAAATCCTTACACGTAAAACTATTTCTCAAAAGATATAAGAAGGAATCATCAAATCCATTTCTCGAAAGATATTTTTCACATGATAAGTCTATGATAGATGCATTTGCTAGTTGATTTCATATGTCAAAAATCAATGATGTGAATCCAAAACTCGACATGACATATGTTTAAAAAGTCCGAAAGAGAATAATGTATCGAGAAAATCTGATTGTTAGGATCAAGAAGATCTAAAAAATGAAATTTAATACTTTCATGCATTCGAACGAGATTTTGTTATAGATTTTCAAATTCAATCATGAAGATAAAATATGCTTATTATCATGGAATTTTTTGTATCCAAAACACATAATTTCCAACATGTAATTAAAGCATATAATTATGTAAAATCATCATCGCAATTAAGTGATTTGTGTTAGGATCGGAGCGGCACTAAGAGGGGGGGGGGGTGAATTAGTGCAGCGGTAAAGTATGATAAACTTTCGACGATTTAAACACTTACGGAAACTTCGTATGATAAAAGTAACGTTTCGTTTGAAACCGTTTCGATAGCGTTTTTAACTTGAAGGCATATGTAAGAAAGAGACAAAGAAGTAGAGCATCAAAGTGAAGATGGTTTGCAGTAATATAAATGACAATAAGATAAATGCAAACCAGAGAAGACGGTAGTTTATAGTGGTTCGGTCAATCGTGACCTACATCCACTCCTCCGATTCCTCTTCCGTCAAGGCCACTGATGATCTTCCTTTACTAGGCGAAGATCAACCTCCTTCTTACACCCCTCTTACAACCTCTTACAAGTGGTTCACCCTTTTACAATGATTTCAATGAAAAGAAAGGAGGTGAACACTCAAGCTATTGAAAACAAGACTTTTCCTAAAGCTTTTCTCAACTTCTAGCTTCTCAAAAGGTTGTAATCTCAACTGAGATTTGAGGGGGTATTTATAGGCCTCAAGAGGATTCAAATTTGGGCTCCAAATTTGAATTCTCGTTGGGTTCCCGATGCTGGAGTTGCCACCGCCTGTCAGTGGCGGTGCCACCGCCTGTCAGTTTCTGACCTTGACAGTGCTGGGCGGTGCCACCGCCTACAGTGTTTTCAGCCCACTAGTTGGGCTTCAATCTTGGCCCAAACTAGTCCGAACTTGGGCCCAATTGGCCCCTACTTGGGTTATAGGATTAATACCTAATCCTAACCCTAATTAACATGCTAACTACGAATTTAAAGACATTTTATAAGCTATTACAAAGTCCATAAGTCAAGACTTCGTTCGGCGAGCTTCCGACGAACTTTCGGAGGTCTTCCGATAAACTCTTGGAAACCATTCTGCGGACTCTCGGCAAGCTCTTAAACTTCACGATTTGATCTTGGCGAGTTCCAATGAGCTTCTTCGACAAGCTCTGATCTTTCTCGGCGAGCTCCATGAACTTCCCACGAACCTTTCGGTGAGCTTCCAAAATACCCTTCGGCAAGCTCCCTATTCATTCTCGGCTAGTTCCGGCAGCATTCCCGACGAACCTTCGGACTTCTGTCGAACTCTCGAACTCCCAATGAATCCTTCGCGCTTGACTCCACACTTTGTTTCGCTTTATGTCTTTCTCATTATCGTAGTTATTCCTGCACACACAAACTAAAACTCTACTCCAATCTAGACAATTATTACAACGCGAATCGACATTCTGTTGCCCGACACGTCATTGGTTGGCGCTTCGTCCGATTCTTCAGCGCATCGTCCTCTCTTGCAGCTTATTGCCCAATCGACGGTTGACCTCCGCAACCCCGATATCCTTGGTGCAATTCCGCTCTCCTTGGCTCGATGCCCGACGTCCGAAGCCTTCTGCCATCCAATATCCTGACGTGATCTCCTTCGGCGTAATGTCAATTCCTCCTGCGTCAACTGTCTAATCCTAATCGAGTAGACCTGCATTACTCAAAATGTAGTTAAACATCTAAACACAATCAATTAGTTTCATCATCAAAATCCGAGATTCAACAATCTCCCCCTTTTTGATGATGACAACTAATTGATGACTAACGGAGTTAACCTTAACTCTCTGGAGTTTAAATAAACTCCCCCTATCAATATGCTATATTGATAGAACCTTGAATTCAAGCAGAATTTAAGTCATTGCAATATTCATCATGAATACTTGCAACACATCATCATGAACATATGCATAAAACTTATGCATCACATGTCATGTCATCAACATACTTCTCCCTCTTTGTCATCAACAAAAAGGAGAAGTACCACAATCAAGTATTTGTTATATGGGTTCAACTCATTGCATGAAAAACATAATGTTAAATTTTTATCATCATGCAATCTTGTAATTTTACAACATTTTAGAACTTGCAAGCTAGCAATTTAGAGATGTTCAAGAAAGCAACTCTTGCTTTTTGAAATATGCAAGTTTTATAAGCTAGCAAATTCAAATATATGCAAGTTGGCATATTTGCTTTTCTTGAGATAAGCACGATAGCACATTTTTGTATTTTCTTGATGTTTCAAGCTAGCAATTCTCGGTGATGTTCAAGATAGCAATTTCTTTTCTTTTGAGAAGTGCATTTTTTTTCCTTTTTCTTGAATTGTGCTAGCAATCTATCTCCCCTTTTGTCATTGTCAAAAAGAAGGGAAAAAACCTTTACATCAATTTCTAAATCTTGACAAAGGTAAGTATCAATATTATTTGTGCATCATTATATTTTCAATTTAAAACATGCACTATTTGACAAACCTTATATTTCATTCATACACGATATTGAATAAATCAATCAACATTATGAGGATATCATACATGATACTAAAATTTTGAACTATTTGTCAACATTTCGATCATGATACCAAATATTCATCATTTAGAGTATTCATGATACAAAACATTAAATCAATATTTATAATACATCATTTTAGCAACAACCCATAGTATTTTAAATCATGATTTACAACATATGTAATACATTACATCATAATTAGAAAGAACAAGTATTGTATGCATCATTGCAAATCATAACTTCTTCCCATTTTATAATTGAAAACCAGAAAGAAGTAGGGAAGAGCATAAAAGTGTAAAATATTTCAATCATTTCAAGGCATTTGTATCATAGATACAGAGAAATCATATCATCAAAGATAAGACCATTTGAATACCAAATGACATGATTCATTTTATCAAATATCTTCTTTTTATAAATAACAAAAATTGTAGGTGTATAAAGAAGAGATTGTGATTAAAAAAGAATCTCAAGTAGTAAATCCAAGAAATCAAGATCATAACTTGAATACAAACTCATTCAAATTCAAATCGTTAAATTCATCAAAATCTCAACATTACTTACAAGAGATTCAAAATGGTATACATAGATTTATCATAATAATCAAGGGAAAATCTTAGGAGATCATGATATGGATAAAATTCATTCAATTTTATAAGAGAACAAGATATTAATTCAAGCATATAAAATTTCTCAATTCATTATGAATCATAAAAAGAATTGTGGTTTTGAAAAATCACAATTCATTTAGGAAAATTTTCTCTTTAGTACACGATAAGAAGAAATATAGCAATGATACCAATCATAATTCATTTGGATAGTATATGCTAAAAAGTAACATTGAGGATACAAGATCTTGATTTTTATAGAGTAAATCTCAAGTTATAAATCTCAAAAAATCAAGATAAAGCTCATTTAAATTCAAATCATCAAATCAAAATCATTTTCAAGAGATTCATAAAGAGAAAAACATAGATAGATTTTTTAATCTCTCAATTCTTTATGAATCATAAAAATTATAATTTAAAAAAAATCATGATTCATTTCGGAAATTTTCTTCTTTAGTAAACAATAAGAAGAAACATGGGAGTTTAAAAAACAAGATCTTGATTCATAATAAAATTTCATGTTAACATGCTTTCAAACATGCATCAACGTTTTGCATCAAAAAATGAATTTCATCATAAAACCATCAAGACCAATAAATTACAAAAATCATTATATATTACTTTAAAATCTCTTACATAAAATCGTCAAATCATGGTATCAAAATTTCAACATTTTCATTACAACTTTATTGCATTGGTTTCATTGAACATAATTTTGAATGATTCTTATAGACAACTAAAACTTCTTTAATTTTAATTTATAAGATTGACTTTATATTAGCATGCTCAAATTTTATTCTTATGTCAAAACCATACATCATGTTTGATAACCAAAGATAAGGTTCATAAAAAAAATCATCAAGCCTTTCATTCAAAAGACATGCATCGTCATTGAAAATCAATATGGAAATCGTCAAAATATACATTCTTGCTTCTCAAGCATATACATAAGATTAATCTTACTAGGTGTATAAGCATTAGATTTATATCTAACATTTTATTGCATTAATATAACACATGCAATTTAAAAAAAATTAATCCTAAACTAAATTAAAAATAACTCATGAAAGTATTATGTAATTTCAAAATAATTCAAGAGAGTTGAGTTACTTACCTTGTAGTCAAAGTCCATCAAAGCCCAATTCGCCGTTTCACCTTTGGAAGTTCTTGATTCATCATTGGGTGCCTTCCTTTTCTTTGGCCTCTTCCTCCGTTCAAGTTCATTGTTCATTTTAGATTTTTGTTTAATGAACTTATTAAGAGTTAGTGTTCGAAGTTCAAGTTCATCATTGTCCTCATCACTTGAGTCATCGCTCAAGTGGTATTCATTTGTCCGGAGTTCCAAATCCTTCCTATTCTTTGGAAGGTGGTTCAAGTGTTCATTGTGTTCATTATGTGCATTGCACACCATTTCATATGTTCATCAATGAGCCGATAAGTTCTTCAAGTGGAAAAATATTTAAATCTTTTGTTTCTTGTATTGCCGTAACTTTTGATTCCCAAACTTTAGAAAGTGATCGTAAAACTTTACTAACAAGTTCAAAATTCGAGAAACATTTGCCAAGAGCTTGTAAACCATTGACGACATCCGTGAAACGGGTGTACATGTCAACAATGGTTTTGCTCGGCTTCATTTGAAAAAGCTCGAAGTCATGCATTAAAATGTTGATTTTCGAATCTTTAACTCTAGAAGTGCCTTCGTGTGTGATTTCAAGAGTGTGCCATATGTCGAAAGCCGTTTCGCATAAAGAAACCCGATTGAACTCATTTTTGTCCAAAGCGCAAAATAAGGCATTCATAGCCTTTGCGTTTAAAGAAAACATCTTCTTCTCCAAATCATTCCATTGGTTTATTGGAAGAGAAGACATTTCAAATCCATTTTCGACTAAGTGCCATAAATTCAAATCCAAAGAAAGTAAGAAAACTCTCATTTGAGTTTTCCAATAAGTGTAGTCCGTCCCATTGAAAAAGGGAGGACAAATGAGAGAGTGACCCTCTTGAAAGCCGTAAAGAGCCATTTCTATTTGGGTGTTAAACCAAGGTAGAAAAACCTCGCTCTGATACCAATTGTTAGGATCGGAGCAGCACTAAGAGGGGGGGGTGAATTAGTGCAGCGGTAAAGTATGATAAACTTTCGACGATTTAAACACTTACGGAAACTTCGTATGATAAAAGCAACGTTTCGATTGCGTTTTTAACTTGAAGACATATGTAAGAAAGAGACAAAGAAGTAGAGCATCAAAGTGAAGATGGTTTGCAGTAATATAAATGACAATAAGATAAATGCAAACCAGAGAAGATGGTAGTTTATAGTGGTTTGGTCAATCGTGACCTACATCCACTCCTCCGATTCCTCTTCCGTCGAGGCCACCGGCATCCACTAATGATCTTCCTTTACTAGGCGAAGATCAACCTCTTACAAGTGGTTCACCCTTTTACAATGATTTCAATGAAAAGAAAAGAGGTGAACACTTAAGCTATTGAAAACAAGACTTTTCCTAAAGCTTTTCTCAACTTCTAGCTTCTCAAAAGGTTGTAATCTCAACTGAGATTTGACGGGTATTTATAGGCGTCAAGAGGATTCAAATTTGGGCTCCAAATTTGAATTCTCGTTGGGTTCCCGATGTTGGCGGTGCCACCGCCTATCAGTGGCGGTGCCACCGCCTGTCAGTTTCTGACCCTGACAGTGCTGGGCGGTGCCACCGCCTACAGTGTTTTCAGCCCACTAGTTGGGCTTCAATCTTGGCCCAAACTAGTCCGAACTCGGGCCCAATTGGCCCCTACTTGGGTTATAGGATTAATACCTAATCCTAACCCTAATTAACATGCTAACTATGAATTTAAAGACATTTTATAAGCTATTACAAAGTCCATAAGTCAAGACTTTGTCCGGCGAGCTTCCGACGAACTTTCGGTGGTCTTCCGATAAACTCTCGGAAACCATTCTGCGGACTCCCAGCAAGCTCTTAAACTTCACGATTTGATCTTGGCGAGTTCCAACGAGCTTCTTCGACAAGCTCCGATCTTTCTCGGTGAGCTCCACGAACTTCCCACGAACCTTTCAGTGAGCTTCCAAAATACCCTTCGGCAAGCTCCCTACTCATTCTCGGCTAGTTCCGGCAGCATTCCCGACGAACCTTCGGACTTCCGTCGAACTCTCGAACTCCCAATGAATCCTTCGCGCTTGACTCCGCACTTTGTTTCGCTTTATATCTTTCTCATTATCGTAGTTATTCCTGCACACACAAACTAAAACTCTACTCCGATCTAGACAATTATTACAACACGAATCGACATTCCGTTGCCCGACAGGTCATTGGTTGGCGCTTCGTCCGATTCTTCAGCGCATCGTCCTCTCTTGCAGCTTATTGCCCAATCGGTGGTTGACCTCCGTAACCCCGATATCCTTAGCGCAATTCCGCTCTCCTTGGCTCGATGCCCGACGTCCGAAGCCTTCTACCATCCAATATCCTGACGTGATCTCCTCCGGCATAATGTCAATTCCTCCTGCGTCAACTGTCTAATCCTGATCGAGTAGACCTGCATAACTCAAAATGTAGTTAAACATCTAAACACAATCAATTAGTTTCATCATCAAAATCCGAGATTCAACAATTTGATCATTAAATCAAAAAAGTTCAAAAAATAATCTTAACAAGTTCATGCATTCGGACATATTAACATTCTTAATTCTCTTCTAATGAAATCAAATTGTTCTTCACTTAGTGGTTTTGTAAAAATATCAACTAGTTGATGCTTAGTATCTATGAACTTTATGATTACATCATGATTAGTGACATGATCTCGTATAAAGTGATGTCTAATATCAATATGTTTTGTTCTTGAGTTTTGAACTGGATTCTTTGTTAAACATATTGTACTTGTGTTATCACGTTTAATGGGAATGTTTTTAAGATGGACTTTATAATCTTCTAAGGTGTTTTTCATCCACACAACTTGTGCACAGCATGCACTAGCTATAATATACTCAGCTTTGGTTGTTGATAGTGCAATCGAGTTTTGTTTCTTAGATGACTAGGAAACAAGGGAGTGTCCCAAAAATTGACATATTCCTGATGTGTTTTTTCTATCTAGTCTACACTCGGTAAAATCCGCATCAGCATAAGCAATTAACTCAAAATTCTTAGACTTTGGATACCATAATCCTAGATTTGTGGTATCTTTAATATATCTAAATATTCTTTTAACCACTTTGAGATGAGATGTCTTAGGGTTCGATTGAAACCTAGCACAAAGTCCTACACTGAACATGATGTTTAGTCTAGTTGCAATGAGGTAAAGTAAACTTTCTATCATACCCCTATAAGTTTTTTGATTGAAGCTTTCTCCACTTTCATCAACTTCTAACTTAGTGGAGGTGCTCATAGGAGTGTTAATAGCTTTTGTGCTATCCGTATTAAATCATTTCAGAAGATCTAAAGCATATTTAGTTTGACTAATAAAGATGCCATTGCTTAGTTGTTTAATTTGTAAGCCTAAGAAAAAGGTTAATTCTCTCATCAAACTCATTTCAAATTCGAGACTCATGGTTTTAGCAAAAGATTCACAAAGGAATTCATTCGTAGAACCAAAAATAATATCATCAACATAAATCTAAACAATGATAAAATTATTTTCAAAATCCTTGATAAACAATGTAGTATCGACCTTACCTTTTGTGAAATTATTTTCAATAAAAAAAGTACTTAGTCTATCATATCAAGCCCTTGGGGCTTGTTTTAAACCATAGAGAGCTTTGGTTAATTTAAATACATGATTAGGGAAGCTATTATTTTTAAATCCGGGAGGTTTTTCAACATAAACTTCTTCAGAAATAAAGCCATTAAGAAAGCGCTTTTAACATCCATTTGAAACAACTTAAAATTATTATTACTATCATAGGCAAGGAGCATCCTTATGACTTCTAATCTAGCCATAGGAGCGAAGGTTTCTTCATAATCGATCCCTTCTTCTTGGTTAAAACCTTTGGCCACTAATCTAGCCTTGTTTCTAATCACGACATCATATTCATCTTGCTTATTTCTAAAGACCCATTTAGTACCAATAACTAAATGGTTATTTGGCCTAGGAACAAGCTTCCACACCTCATTTCTCTCAAATTGATTTAACTCATCTTGCATTGTGATAATTCATAAATCATCTTTCATGACTTCGTTAATACATTTAGGTTCAATTTGGGAGAGAAAAACGGCATTGGCACAAAATTTTTTAAGAGAAGAACGTGTTTGAACCCCCTTAGATGTGTCTCCTAGGATTAGCTCCTTAGGATGAGCATCTATATACTTTCAATCCTTGGGTACGGATGTCTCGAAAGTGGATGCATCCAAGTTGCTAGTTGGAGAAGGGGTTTTATTTAAATTCAAAGAATCAAAATTAACATCATCATCAAAATCATTTTTCTTGATTTTAGAAATCTCATTGAAAACAACATGAATGGATTCTTCTATAATTATAGTTCTTTTATTGAAGATACGAAAAGCTTTAGAAACCGAAGAATAACCAAGAAAAATTCCTTCCTCGGATTTAGCATCAAATTTTCCTAAAGTATCTTTTTTATTCAAGATAAAACACTTACACCCAAAAACTTTAAAATATGAAATATTAGGTTTTTTATTTTTCCACAACTCATAGGGGGTTTTGGTGAGTAAGGGTCTTACTAGAACTCTATTCAAAATATAGCATGTAGTGTTTATGGCTTTGGCCCAAAAGTATTTGGGTAAGCTATGTTCATTCAACATGGTTTTTGCCATTTCTTGTAAATTTTTATTCTTTCTTTCTACTACTCCATTTTGTTCAGGATTTCTTGGAGTAGAGAAGTTATGGTTGTATCCATTAGATTCACAAAATTCTTGGAAATCATGGTTTTGAAATTTACCACCATAATCACTTCGAATTGATGAAGTCATATAACCCTGTTCATTTTGAACAAGTTTACAAAACTTAGTGAAATATCTAAAGCATTCATTTTTGTGTTTCAAGAAATAAGTCAATGTGTATCTACTATAGCCATCTACAATGACAAAGGCGTATTTGCTACCTCCTAGGCTTGATGTAGAGATTGGTCCGTACAAATCCATATGGATCAATTGTAAGGGCCTAGAGGTGCTTATTTGATTCTTAGATTTGAAATCACTCTTAATTTGTTTTCCTAATTGATAAGCATCACACACATTATCTTTGATGAACTTGATATGAGGAATTCCTCGTATAAGTTCTTTGGATGATATTTGAGTGATTAGTTTCATGCTAGCATGACCTAATCTCTTATGCCAAAGCCAAGCATCCTCATTCAAAATCGAGAAACACATTTCATTGCAAAGATCATTGATGTCAATGGTGTATACGTTATTATATTTTAATGCAATCATAGATGTGTTTTTGTGTAGTTTTTCAATGATGTAAGCATTAGATTCGAATTTGACGACATATCCTTTATCACATAATTGACTAATGCTTAAGAGATTATGTTTTAAACCATCAACTAACAAAACATCTTCAATAAAGAAGTTGGATTTATTACCTATAGTTCCTTTGCCAATGATTTTACCCTTGTTGTTGTCTCCGAAGGTGACATAGCCTTCGTCTATGCTAGTGAGCTTAGAGAATTGAGATGGATCTTCGGTCATATGCCTTGAGCATCCACTATTAATATACCATCTCTTACTCCTAGCTTGTGATGATGAATGTCTCTAAAGAAAGGATAATTTTTAGGTACTCATTTACTTTTGGGTGCCTCAAAAACTGATCTACATTGTTTATTATGTTGCATAGAGTTTATCATGGTTCCTTTAGGAACCCAAATCAATTTGTTTGGACTAATTTTCTTGAATAGACAATGATACGTTTTATGTCCATATTTGCAACAAAAGTTGTATTTGCTTTGGTGCTGAACATATAAGATAGGGCATTTTATGAAGGTGGTTGGATTTTGGTAAGGACTTCTCACAAATCCGATTCTACTTCTTTTGGGAACGTGACCCTTGTTTGCAAGGACCATATTCAAAGACTTGCTACCAACCTCGAATTTCTTCAAGGTATCCTTAAGTAGCAAGTTTTCCTTTTAGATAGTTTCTAGATCATGACATTTTATACAAGAACCTAAACTATCATGATATTCAATTTTTAACTTATCCAAATTACAAGTAAGACTATCATGCTCCTTTTTTAGCAATTTATATTTTCTACTAATAATCTTGCATTCATCAAATAAGTCATGGAAGGCATTTAATAACTCATCAAATGATAAATCTGCATCAATTAAATTTGTTACCTCGTCTCCGATGGCCATTAAGGCGTAATGAGCAACTTGCTCGTTGTTAGACTCCTCTTCTTTAGATGCGCTCGAGTCATCTCACGTTGCTTTGAGCGCCTTCTTCTTTGATGTTCTCTTCTTGGCTTGGGGACAATCACTTTTGTAGTGTCCTGGCTTTTTGCACTCGTAGCAAATAACTTGGTCCTTTTTGGGTTCAAGTTTATTTTTTGTGTCATTTTTAAACTTGTTTCTCTTAATGAATTTTTTGAATTTCCTTGTTAGAAGTGCCAAGTCATCGTCACAGTCCTCATCACTTGAGTTTTCTCTCAAGTGGTCATCTAAAGTTCTAAGTGTCACATCCTTCCTGTTCTTTGGAAGGATGTCTTCTTGCTCTTCATAAGCCTTGCAAGTCATTTCATAGGTCATTAATGACCTGATTAGTTTTTCAAGAGGGAAGTTGTTTAAATTTTTAGCCTCTTGAATAGCAGTGACTTTAGGGTCCCAACTCTTAGGAAGGGATCTTAGAATCTTATTTATGAGCTCAAAATCCGAAAAACTTTTGCCGAGTCCTTTTAGACCATTGACGACATCCGTGAAACGGGTGTACATGTCGCCAATAGTCTCGCTCAGTTTCATTCGGAAAAGTTCAAAAGAATGTATCAAAAGATTGATTTTTGACTCTTTCACTCTACTTGTGCCTTCGTGAGTCACTTCGAGTGCATGCCAAATATCAAACTCAGTTTCACAAATCGAAACACGATTGAACTCATTTTTATCAAGCGCACAAAATAAGGCATTCATAGCCTTTGCATTAAGAGCAAAAGTCTTCTTCTCCAATTCATTCCAATCGATCATCGAAAGACAAGACTTCGAAAATCCATTTTCGACAAGATTCTAAAGTTCAAAATTCATTGACATAAGGAAGATCCTCATTCGGATCTTCCAATAGGTGTAGTCCATCCCATTGAACATGGGTGGACATGTAATAGAGTGGCCCTCTTGGTTTCCGACGTATGTCATCTCCCTTAGGCTTTAATCCGTTTGAGAGTTAACCCCACTCTAATACCAATTGTTAGGATCAAGAGCACTAAGAGGGGTTGAATTAGTGTAGCGGAAAACTTTCGACGATTAAAACTGCATTCGTACGTTGAAATCCGATTCTGATGTAAAAGTCGTTTCGTGTAGATAATAACTTTGAAGCTTATGGAAATGTAATTGGAGTAAAGTAAGGAAGGCAGTTTGCAGTTAAGATAGAAATCAGAATGTAAGCGCAAACTGAAATATGATATTCGTACGATAAAACTGATTTCCGTCTTAACGCCGATTCGGAAAATACTTAACTTAGAAATATATTTGTAAATGAGCAGAAGACAGTAAGCTACTAAGGAGGTTTGCAGTAAAGATAAGATGCTTAAAGTAAATGTAAACCGAGATTTAGAGTGGTTCGGTCAGTCTTGACCTACATCCACTTTTGGCTTCCTCCATCAATGAGATCACTGACGTCCACTAGAGGCCTTCCTTCAATAGACGAAGGCCAACCACCCTTTTATAGTTTTACTCCTTTTGACAGGCTTAGGAGACAACCCTTACAAAATTTCTCTCCTCTCTTGAAAGATGAAAACTTGGAAGAAAAGAGGGAGGAGAACTTCTAGCCTTTACAACACTTTTAAGCTCTAAAAATCACAGAGTAAGATTGGATTTTTGGTGCCCTTTCATTCAGGAAAGGGTGGGGTATATATAGGCCCCAAACTGGTTTGAATTTGGAGCTAAAAAATGTCATCTCCCGGATTTTCGGGGTCCTAGTGGTACTATCGCCTGACTAGGGTGGTACAACTACCTGACAGAGCTCGGAGATCGAGCTCTGGCGGTGCCACCCCCTGACAGGGGCGGTTGCACTGCCCAGTCTTGCTCAGAGACTGAGCCGAGGCAGTGCAACTGCCCCAGTCAAACTGAGCCCAAGCGGTGCCATCGCCTGATTGGGGCGGTTGCACCACCTAATAGAGCTCGGAGATCGAGCTCAGGTGGTTCCACCACTTGTCAGGGGTGGTTGCACCGCCCAGCCTAGCTCAGAGACTAAGCCTTGGGCGGTGCCACCACCGACCCAGGTGGTGCCACCACTGGCCAAGAAATCTAGGTCCGAATGGGCTGATCCATTCGACCTAATTTGGGTCTGTCAAGGGTCCAATTGCCTCCATATTAAGTTAATGGGATCACCTCCCATTCCTAACTTAATCTATATGCTAACTACGATATTTTCTCAAGACCTTTACTACAACTTGCTCCGGTGCGTCAATTGCTTCTTCCGACGAGCTTCTGGCGAACTTCCGACGAACATCCGACGAACCTTCGGCAATGCTCCAGCAGACTTCCGGCAAACTCCTGGACTTGCGACAATCCACTTGGCTAGTTTCGATGAGCTTCTTTGGCAAGCTCCTGGACTTCTTGGATTTGTTCCCGCAGAACCTACGACAATCGTCCGGACTTCCGTCGAACTCTCGAACTCCAAACGTGATCATAATCTTGACTCCGGCATAACTCCTACTGCATGTCTTTCTTTCATCGTAGTTAATCCTGCACACTTATCTCAATATATGGATTAGATAACAAATGACAATTGACTTCATCATCAAAATCCAAGATTCAACAACGGTATCATCGCTTGCAGCCTCTCAGAGACTATGTTTGGGCGGTACCACCGCTTGACATAGTATCAGAGACTGTGCCACAATGGTGTCACCTCTTGGGTTACTATTTGGGCCTTTTCTTTGGGCACAACATAGTTCATACATGGGCCAACTAGACCCTAATTGAGTTGGTCCAATTTCAATCCCAATTATGTGCTAAATATGAAGTCTAAGACATTTACTAAGCTAAATAAGTCCGTAAGTCTAGTTTCTTCTAGCGAGCTTCCGACGATCTTCCGGCGAACTTCCGACGATCTCTCGATAATAATCCAGGAGACTCCTGGCAAGCTCTTGGACTTTATGATGATCTTCTTGGTGAGTTCCGACGAGCTTCTTTAGCAAGCTCCTAGACTTCTCGATCAATTCTGGTAGAACTTTCGATGAACGTTCGGACTTCCGACGAACTCTCGAACTCCCAACGAAATGGCGTTCTTGACTCCAAAACTTCATTTTGCTTTATGCCTTGCTATCGTAGTTAATCTTGCATATATAAAACACACTTCAATCTAGACAATTATTACTAAGCATGAATTATGTTGTCCGGCATGTCATTGGTCCATCGATGCTTCATCCAATTCTTCGGCACATCGTCTTTTCTTGTGGTCTATTGCCCAATTGGCCAGTTGACCTCCACAACTCCGATATCCTTAGCACAATATCCGTTCTTCTTGGCCCGATGCCCGAAACTGTGGCCCGAAGTCTTCTATCGATATGTCGACTGATCCTTCAGCGTGACGTCCAATCTTCTAACCTGTTTCTCCGACCCAACATGATTTTCCTGCTTTAAATGTCTCTCCCTGATCGAAACATCCTACGTCACTCAAAAATGTAGATCAAATCATAAACACTTATCAATTGGTTTCATCATCAAAATACGAGATTTAATAATATATATATATATATATATATATATATATATATATATTGTGATGTCCATGGATCTATACAATGGGAATTAGATCATGATGAGATCATGATAAGTTTACTGATTGATCCGCTCACGGATTGCTGGATGGTTGATGAAGTTTTATTGTTAAACAATGATTCCATAGTCCCACTAGTATATCTGGTCCTTAGACTTGAGACACCAAGGATGTCTTATATGAGTACTTCACTCTTTGATATTGGACATATAGGTCTGGAGGTTCTAAATCTAGCACAATCGGTCATCGGGAGTGGTAGCCAACCTTACGAGGGCTATTGAATTTTGATAGAGGATCATCCACTCTCGGTGTCATAAGAGGAATATCTTATGTGTTCTTACTCAGAAAAATCCCTAGCTAGGGTCATTCGGATTGAGAGAGTAAGAGTTCTCTAGGAGAATATGATTAGAGCGAGACTCGAGTAGAAACCATATGGGTCTGACAGCACCATGCCAGGTATATGGTCTTTGAGATATTAGATGTATGAGGGACTATAGATACACGGTAACTGAGGATAGACAAATTCAATAGATTAAATTCCCCTATATTTTCTAGGGACTACGACGTAGTGGCCCAGTACGTCTACAGTCAATGAGTTGAGTGAATTATTATGAAAATAATAATTCATTGAGCTAGAAGGAGTTCTGACGGGTAGGACTCACGACAAGCTCGATATTAGTCATAGATGATCACACATATATGGTAGACATTGCGATGAGTAGAGGTTCGAATATGAGATATCCGTCGGAGCCCCTATCTTATTAGATATCCAATAATCCTCTGAATTATTAGATCCTTTAGATGAGATCCAATAAGAGCCAATGAGAGATTATTGGATAGAGATCTACTAAACTAAGAGGCTTGGATAGTTGGATGGAGATCCAATACCCAATAGGGTAGGATCCATTAGGATTAAGTTGATAGGGGGCCTCTATAAATAGGAGGGAACTAGAGGTTCGTAGGCTAGAGCTTCTCTAGGTTGCCATCTCCTATTCTCCTCTCCCCTTCTACTCCTTAGATAGCGGGCCTCGAGATTTGATAAGGATTGTCGTAGCCCTGCTATGTGAATCATCGCTAGAGAGGAGGACGCTTGACCTCTTTCATCCTCTTCTACAGATTTATAGGGATTTAGGGATGTACAATCACCCTAGGTAAAACATAATCTTTCAAATATGTAGTTTTCTATTTTGTGGATTTTGCGCACTAATCTTCGCATGATAACGAACACAATTTATGAGAAATTTGGATAATTTTGTTTTATATTCTTCCATTGCGCATGTGATGTCACCCCTAAATTTTCCTACAAATAGGGGCTTCGACAGATATCTCATATTCGAACCTCTACTTGTTACATTGCCTATCATATGTATGTGACCTTCTAGGTCTAATATCGAGCTAGCTGTGAGTTATACCTGTCATAACTCCTTCTGACTCAATTAATTATTATCTCCATAACAATTCACTCGACTCATCGACTACAGATGTACTAGGCCATTATGTCGTAATCCCCAAACGATACAAGGGAATCCAACCCTTTGGAAATGTCTGTCCTTGGTTACCTTATACCTATAATCCCTCATCCATCTAATATCCTAGAGACCATATACCGGGCATGGTACTGTCAGACTCATATGGTTTCCACTTGAGTCTTGCTCTAATCGAATTCTCCCATAGAACTCTTTCACTCTCAATCCGAATGACCCTAGCTAGGGATTTGTCTAAGCAAGAACACATGGGATATTCCTCTCATGACACTGAGAGTGGATGATCCTCTATCAACAATAGCCCTCGTAAGGTTGAAAGAGGTCACGTTAGTGATGACACTTAAGAACACATGGAACTCAAATTTATAAGTTTGGTATTAAAGAGTGAAGTACTCATACAAGACATCCTTGGTGAGGGATATTTTCATAATTTAGATAGATGATAGAATTTGAAATTTCTGAAATTTCGAGGGACAAAACTATCTTTTGCCTAGAAAATGCCCTAAACCACTTTCTCCCTTGTGTTTTGCAGTATGGTCGCCACCACCCTACCGGCGGTGACCATTGCAAGGGGGCGAGGCCGACGCCTCTACTCGCGGGTGACTCGCCCGTGGGTGGGCACTAGTGCAAGCGACGGTCACCCCTGCTAGTGGGTCTACCAGCGGGCACAGCAACTACAAGCATTGCTGCCCCGCGGGTGCAGTGCTCACGGGCGACTCATACCCACAAGCTGCCAATCGCGGGTGGGGCACCCACAATTGCATGCGGTGGTCGCTGCACATGACCACCGTTGTATGCAGCCCTGCCATTGTGGCTGCTGCTGCAAGTGGCCCTCTTCCAACACACTGCTCCTCTATAGTCGAGTCAATAGTAGTATCTTGCTTGGAACTCTTCCAGCACACTGCTCCTCCATTCAAGGTGTACACAGACCCCGAATTCGACTTGCTACCATCGACATTGGATTGGAAACTCAAGTCTGTGTATCCTTCAATCCTAAGGCTACTACCTTCATATACCAATAAAAGATCCTTAGTCTTTCTCAAGTACTTAAGGATACCATTTACTGCTTCCAAGTGCTCCAAGCCTAGATCCACCTGATATTTGCTCGTGACACTCAGAGCATACGTTATATCAAGCCTGGTATATAGCATAATATACATGATAGACCCTATCGCTGAGGTATAGGGTATCCTATCCATGTTCGCCTTCTTCAGGAGTCTTTGGGGACATACTCCTAGAAAGTGATATCCCATGTCTCATCGGTATGAGACCTCTTTTGAAATTTTCCATACCAAACCTTTTCACAATAGTGTTAATGTACCTAGACTAGGACAAGCCAAGCATCATTTTGGATCTATCTCTATAGATCTGAATCCCCAAGATATAGGATACTTCCCCTGAGTCCTTCATGGAGAAGTGTCTAGATAACCAAGTCTTTACTGTGTATAGTATTTCTACTATTGAATCTCAGATTTTGATGATAAAATTAATTGGTAAATTATTTGATCTAATCTATATGTTAATAAAAGTATGCAGGATTAACTACGATAGCGGTAAGACATAAAGCAAATGTTGTGCCGTAATCAAGATCGAGATTTCGTTGGGAGTTCGAGAGTTCGTCGGAAGTTCCGCCGGAATTAATCGAGAAGTCCAGAAGCTTGCTAAAGAAGCTCGTCAGAACTCACGAAGAAGATCGTTATGAAGTACAGGAGCTCACCGGAAGTCCGCCGGAACATTGCTGAGAGATCGTCGAAAGCTTATCGGAAGAACAATTGATGAACCAGAACAAGAATACTTTGTTAAATGTCTTAATTATTATAGTTAGACCTTAAGTTAAGTTAGGATTTGGAGGTAATCTCATTAAGTCAATTAAGAGCCAATTGGGCCCTAAACAGGACTGAATTGGGTTGGATTGAATAGCTCATTCAACACCTAAAGTCATGGTCGGTAGTGGCACTGCTTGGGACTCAGTCTCGCAAGTGTTTTGGGCGATGGTACTGCCAGAGCTCAGTTTTCGAGAGCTCTGTCAAGCAGTGGTACCATCAGACTAGGCGATGGTACCACCTAATGTTAGAAAGTCAGGCGGTGGTATCGCCCAATAATGGTGGTGGTACCCCGAAATCCAGGGATATATACTTTTTTACTCCAATACTGAAGCCATTGGGGCCTATAAATACCCCACCTTTTTGGCATGGAAGGGTAACAAAGTGTAATCAAAAGAGTAAAAAATCATAAGTGTTAGGGTGTTAAAAGTGTTGTAAAAGTGAGAAGAGTCCTCCTCCCTTTCTTAGCTTTGTAATCATCCAAGAAAGAGGAATGAGGCTTGTAAGGGTTATCTCCTAAACCCATGAAAATGAGAAAGCATTGTAAAGAGGTGGTTGGTCTTCACCTATTGAAGGAGGGCCATTAGTAGATGCCAGTGACCTCGATAGAGGAGGAATTGGAAGCGGATGTAGGTCACAACGATCGAACCACTATAAATTCTGGTGTGTTCTTTCCTTACTGTAAATTCTCTTTACTGCATTCAACTTTACTACATTGCAAACTACCCAACCTTTTCTTCTCTACTTATTCAAAGTGAAACAAATGATTTGAGTTGAAATTGACTTTTATCATACGAAGGCTTTTGAATCGATGTAATTTTTTCGCTACACTAATTCACCCTCCCCTCTTAGTGCTGCTCTTGATCCTAACAATTGGTATCAGAGCAAGGTCACTCTCGTTTGGTTTGAAACCCAAGAGAAATGACATTTGTCGGCAACCAAGAGGGTCATTCAATTACACGTCCACCCATGTTCAATGGGATGGATTACATATATTGGAAGATTAGAATGAGGAATTTTATAATTTCAATGGATTTTGAGTTATGGAACCTTGTAGAAAATGGCTTTCAAAAATCTTCTCTTCCAATGAGCGATTGGAATAAGTTGGAGAAGAAGACTTTTGCTTTAAATGCCAAGGCTATGAATGCCTTATTTTGCGCTTTAGATAAAAACGAGTTTAATTGAGTGTCTATTTATGAAACGACTTTTGATATTTAACACACATTCAAAATTACTTACGAAGGCACTAATAGAGTAAATGAGTCAAAAATAAATCTTTTAGTTCATACTTATGAATTATTTCGGATGAAGCCAAGCAAGACTATTGTCGACATGTACACTCGTTTTACGGATGTCGTCAATAGTTTAAAAGCTCTTAGCAAATATTTTTTGAACTTTGAACTTATTAATAAAATCTTGAGATCCCTTCCAAAGAGTTGGGACCCTAAAATAATAATCATTCAAGAGGTCAAGGATTTAAACAACTTTCCTCTTGAAGAATTTATTGGGTTAGTAATGACCTATGAGATGACTTGTAATGCTCATGAAGAGCTTGAGAACAACCTTCCAAAGAACAGGAAGGACATGACACTAAGAATTAAAGAAGTCCACTTGAAAGAAAATTTAAGTGATGAGGACTATGATGATGACTTGGCACTCTTGACAAGAAAGTTCAAAAAATTTATAAAACTGAATAAATTTGAAAATGACACTAAAAATAAATTTAAACCCAAGAAAGAATAAGTTATATGCTAAGAATGCAAGAAGCCAGGACATTTCAAAAACGAATATCCCCAAGCAAAGAAGAAGCAATCAAAGAAGAAAATGACTCTTAAAGCAACTTGGGATGACTCAAGTGCATCCGAAGAAGAGGAGCCAACCAACACAGAGCAAGTTGCTCACTATGCACTAATGGTTATCGAAGATGAGGTAAACAATTCATTAGATGCAAATTTATCTTTTGATGAGTTACTAAGTACTTTTCATGATTTATTTAATGAATATAAATTAGTTAGTAAAAAATATAAACTATTAAAAAAGGAGCATGCTTCTCTTGTTAGTGATTTTGATAAATTAAAAGTTGAGCACAATGATAGTTTAGCTCCTTGCACAAAATGTGATGAATTAGAAACGCTTAAAAAAGAAAATTTGCTACCCAAAGAAACCATAGAAAAGTTTGAGGATGGTAGCATGTCCTTGAACATGATCCTTGCCAATAAAGGTCACATTTGTAGAAGAGGTAGAATTGGATCTATAAGTAGCTCTCACCAAAATCCAACCACCTTTGTTAAATGCCCTACCTTGTATGTTTCACCCTGAAACAAATGTAACTTTTGTTGAAAATCTAGTATGTTGCTTATCATTGTCCATTTAAGAGATGTAGTCCACACAAATTGATTTGGGTTCCTAAAGGAACCGTAAAGAACTCCATGCAACATTATAAGTTGAGTTTATCGATTTTTGGGCACCCAAAGTCAAATGGGTACCTAAAAATCATCCTTTTTTGTAGAAATATTTACTATCACAAGCTAAGAGTAAGAGATGATACCTTAATAGTAGATGCTCAAGGCATATGATCATATATCCATCTCAATTCTCTAAACTCACTAGCCTAGACGAAGGGTAAGTCACCTTCGGAGACAACAACAAAGGTAAAATCATTGGCAAAGGAACCATAGGTAACAAATCCAATTTTTTGATTGAAGATGTGTTGTTAGTTGATGGCTTAAAGCATAATCTTTTGAGCATTAGTCAATTGTGTGATAAAGGATACATCATTAGATTTGAATCCAATGCTTGCATTATTGAAAAACCAAACAAAAACACATCTATGATTGCCCTAAAATAAAATAATATATACACTATCGACATTGATGATCTTTGTAATAAAATATGTTTTTCGATTTTGAATGATAATGCTTGGCTTGGGCATAGGAGATTAGGTCATGCTAGCATGAAACTAATATCTCAAATCTCATCTAAAGAACTTATAAGAGGTATTCCTCACATTAAGTTTGTTAAAGACAATGTGTGTGATGCGTGTCAATTAGGAAATCAAATAAAAGATAGTTTCAAATTAAAGAATCAAATAAGCACCTTTAGACCATTTCAATTGATCCATATGGATTTATTTGGACCAATTGATACATCAAGCCTAGGAGGTAGCAAATTCGTCTTTGTAATTATGGACGATTATAGTAGGTATACTTGGACATACTTCTTGGCACATAAAAATGATTGCTTTAGGTATTTTTTTATGTTTTGTAAACTTATTCAAAATGAAAAAGGTTTTATGATTTCATAAATTTGGAGTGATCGTGGTGGCGAATTTCAAAACCGTGATTTCTAAAATTTTTGTGAATCTAATGGATACAATCATAATTTCTCTACTCCAAGAAATTCTCAACAAAATGAAGTAGTAGAAAAAAAAAATAGAAACTTACAAGAAATGATAAGAACCATATTGAATGAACATAGCCTACCTAAATATTTTTGGGCCGAAGCCATTAATACGACATGCTTTGTCATGAATAGGGTTCTAGTAATACCATTACTTTCCAAAACTCCTTATGAATTGTGGAACAACAAAAAAACCCAATTTTTCATATTTTAAAAATTTTCGGTTGTAAATATTTTATCTTGAATGAAAAAGATGCTTTAGGAAAGTTTGATGCAAAATTCGATCAAGGGATTTTTCTTGGCTATTCTTCTAGTTCTAAAGTTTTCGTATTTTTAACAAAAGAACTTTAGTTATAGAAGAATCTATTTATGTTGTCTTTAATAAAGTTTCCAAATTTAAGAAAAATGAGTTTGATGATGATCTTAATTATGATGCTTTGAATTTAAATGAACCTTCTCCTTCAACTAGCAACTTAGATGCTTCTTCTTCCGAAACATCCTTACCCAAGGAATGGAAGTATGTAGATGCTCATCCTAAGGAGCTAATCATAGGAGACACATCAAAAGGGGTTCAAACTCATTCTTCTCTTAAAAACTTTTGTGCCAACGTCACTTTTCTTTCTTAAATTGTACCTAAATGCATTGACGAGACCTTGAATGATGATTCATGGCTTAACACTATGTAGAAAGAGTTGAATCAATTTGAGAGAAATGAGATATGGAAGCTTGTTCCGAGGCTAAATGATTATTTAGTTATTGGTACTAAATGGGTCTTTAAAAACAAGCAAGATGAATTTGGTATCGTGATTAAAAATAATGCTAGATTAGTGGCCAAATGTTTCAACTAAGAAGAATGTATCGATTATAAAGAAACCTTCACTCTTGTGACATGATTAGAAGTCATAAGGATGGTCCTTGCCTATGCTAGTAGTAATAATTTTACGTTATTCAAATAGATGTTAAAAGTGCTTTTCTTAATGGCTTTATTTCCGAAGAAGTTTATATTGAACAACCTCTCGGATTTGAAAATGATAATCTTCCTAATTATGTGTTTAAATTGACTAAAGCTCTCTATGGATTGAAACAAGCTCCAATGGCTTAGTATGAGAGACTTAGCTCATTTCTTATCCAAAATAATTTCTCTAAAGGCAAGGTCGATAGGATATTATTTATTAAAAATTTTAAAAATAATTTTCTTGTTATTTAAATTTACGTTGATGATATTATTTTTGGTTTTACAAATGAATCTCTATGTGAATCGTTTGCCAAGAGTTTGAAATGAGATTAATGGGTGAACTAACCTTTCTTTTAAGCTTACAAATCAAACAACTTAGTAATGATATTTTTCTTAGTAAAATAAAATATGTATTAGACTTGCTAAAATGGTTTAATATGAATAATTCAAATGCTATCAATACTCCTATGAGTATCTCCACTAAGTTAGACATTGATGAAAGTGGAGAAAGCTTTGATCAAAAAGCTTATAGGGGTATGATAAGTAGTTTACTATACCTCACCGCAACTAGACCGGACATCATGTTTAGCATAGGACTTTATGCTAGGTTTAAATCTAATCCTAAGCTATCTCATCTTAAAGTAGTTAAACGAATTTTTAGATATCTTAAAGGAACCACTAATCTAGGATTATGGTATCCAAAATCCAAATACGTTGAATTAATTGCTTATGCTGATGCGGATTTTGATGGATGTAGATTAGATAGAAAAAGCAAATCCAGAACATGTCAATTCTTAGGTCATACACTTATCTCCTGGTCTTCCAAGAAACAAAACTCGGTTGCACTATCCATGACCAAAGTCGAATACATAGCGGCTAGTGCATGTTGTGTATAAGTCGTATGGATGAAAAATACATTAGAGGATTATAGAATTTATCTTAAGAACATTTCCATAAAAGGTGATAACACAAGTATAATATGTTTAACGAAAAATCCTATTCAACACTCTAGAACTAAACCTATTTACATTAGGCATCACTTTATACTATTAGGATCGGAGCGGCACTAAGAGGGGGGGGTGAATTAGTGCAGCGGTAAAGTGCGATAAACTTTTGACGATTTAAAACCTTTCGGAAACTTCGTACAATAAAAGTAACGTTTTCATTTGAAACTGTTTCGATTGCGTTTTAACTTGATGGGATAAGTAAGACGGAGACAAAGCAGTATAACATTAAAGTGCAAATAGTTTGCAGTAATGTAAATGACAATAAGTAAATGCAAACCAGAGATCACGCCGATTTTATAGTGGTTCGGTCAAATGACCTACATCCACTTGCGAGGCCCCTCTTTGATGAGGTTCCCACCTTCCACTAGCAAATCTCTTGAAAGGGAAGGGTAAATACCCCTCTTACAACTTTTCCAAACGGTTCACTCTCTTATAGATTTTCAGTAAGAAAGAAGGAGGTAAACACTAGCAAATTGAAAACAAGATTAGCAAAGACTCTTCTGAGACTTTTCTCTCAATCAATTGCTTCTCTAAATGTTGTAATCTCAGCTGAGATTTGAGGGGTATTTATAGGCCTCAAGAGGATTCAAATTTGGGCTCCAAAATTTGAATTCTCTTGGAGTTCCCGATGCTGGCGGTGCCACCGCCTGTCAGTTTCTGACCCTGACAGTGCTGGGCGGTGCCACCGCCTACAGTGTTTTCAGCCCACTAGTTGAGCTTCAATCTTGGCCCAAACTAGCCCGAACTCAGGCCCAATTGGCCCATACTTGGGTTATAGGATTAATACCTAAAACCCTAATTAATATGCAAACTACGAATTTAAAGACATTTTATAAGCTATTACAAAGTCCATAAGTCAAGACTTCTTCCGGCGAGCTTCCGGCGAACTTTTGGCGGTCTTCCGATAAACTCTCGGAAACCATTCTGCGGACTCCCGGCAAGCTCTTAAACTTCATGATTTGATCTTGGCGAGTTCCAACGAGCTTCTTCGGCAAGCTCCGATCTCTCTCGGCGAGCTCTGCGAACATCCCACGAACCTTTCGGTGAGCTTCCAAAAAACCCTTCGGCAAGCTCCCTACTCATTCTCGGCTAGTTAAAAGCATTAGGACGAACCTTCGGACTTCCGTCGAACTCTCGAACTCCCAATGAATCCTTCGCGCTTGACTCCGCACTTTGTTTCGCTTTATGTCTTTCTCATTATCATAGTTATTCCTGCACACATAAACTAAAACTCTACTCCGATCTAGACAATTATTACAATACGGATCGACATTCCGTTGCCCGGCACGTCATTGGTTGGTGCTTCGTCCGATTCTTCAGTGCATCGTCCTCTCTTGCTGCTTGTTGCCCAATCGGCGGTTCACCTCCGCAACCCCGATATCTTTGGCGCAATTCCGCTCTCCTTGGCCCGATGCCCGACGTCCGAAGCCTTCTGCCGTCCAATATCCTGACGTGATCTCCTCCGGCGCAACGTCAATTCCTCCTGCGTTAACTGTCTAATCCTGATCGAGTAGACCTGCCTCACTCAAAATGCAGTTTAAATTATAAATACATATCAAGTGGTTTCATTATCAAAATACGAGATTCAACAATCTCCCCCTTTTTGATGATGACAACCACTTGATGACGGAGTTAACCTTAACTCCCGGAGTTTAAACAAACTCCCCCTATCAATATGCCATATTGATAGAACCTGGAATTCAAGCAGAATTCAGGTCATTGCAATATTCATCATGAATACTTGCAACACATCATCATGAACATATGCATAAAACTTATGCATCACATGTCATGTCATCAACATACTTCTCCCCCTTTGTCATAAACAAAAAGGAGAAGTACCACAATCAAGTATTTGTTATATGGGTTCAACTCATTGCATGAAAAACATAATATCAAATTTTATCATCATGCAATCTAATGATTAAAGATGTGTAAGTTTAGCATGTTTGGTCTTCTTGAGATAGTTATTGATTGCTTCTCTTTAGACTATAAGCTAGCAATTTTTACGATATGCAAGTTTTACTACATACAAGCTAGCAAAAAATTACGAAAGCTAATATAAGATAGCTTTCTTGTGTAAGCTCATGATTCTTGCTTCCTATTGCAATGTGCAAGTTGCAAGTTTTGCTTCTTTTGCAATATGCAAGTTTTCAAATTTTGCATCTTGAGCGAGCAATATTTCTCTCCCTTTGTCATTGTCAAAAAGAAGGAAAGACCCTTTACATCAATTATGACAAAGTTAAGTATCAATCTTATTTGTACATCATTATATTTTCAAATTGAAATATGCACTATTTCAAAAACCTTATATTTCATTCATGCACGATATTGAATAAATCAATCAACATTATGAGCATATCATACATGATACATCATTTTGGTAATAAATCATAGCATTTATCAATATTTTGATTATGATACCAAGCATTCATTATTTAGAGAATTTATGATGCACATTATATGCATATATCATCACAATAAAAAGTAATTGCGTACATAATTTCAAATCATAAATGTTTCAAATCATGATGGTATTAACTTGTCAAATTTCATCCGACCATTCATGATCATAACTTTTCATTTGTATGTATCAAAATAATATCAAGAGTATTTCATGCATAATTTTATATCACCACATACGGAATATCAAGAAGAAAGTAGTTGGGTGATGCGATAAACATTTCATGAATACAAGGAATATAAAAATCATATCATGAAATATTAGAATATGCGAATACCAAAATGCATAATTTCTTTTTGCAAAACCTACTCATAAATAATCAAAAGAAAATCTTGGGAGATCGATAAATGAAAAAAAATCTTGATTCATAATAAATCTTAATTTATAAATATTACGGAATCAAGATCACGATTTTGGATAAAACTCATTCAAATTCAAATCGTCCAAATCATCAAAATCTTAATATTACTTTCAAGAGATTCAAAATGGTATACATAGATTTATCATAAAGTAAATTAATTTTCAATCATCACATAAGGCATTTAAAGAATTTTTGAAACATAGGAGAATGATTAATTTAAGCATGCAATGTTTCAATCAAATTCAAGTCATGAATAACAATACTTTCATATTGTGGGTATTAATTCATGAATACTAAAAGACATTATTTGGAATTCCAATTTTGCAAGATCAAGATTATGATTTCGATAAAACTCATTTAAATCAAATCGTTAACTTGAAATTCATAATCAAGTCATCAAAATCAATTTCGAGATTCACAAAATTAGTAAAATAAATTCATTAATTTCAATAGGATGGAAAATTTATTTCCATTTCATACAATTAATTTCATGTGAGTGTATTCAAGTCTTTTGTGAAAACATGTATCATCATCGAAACATAAGTTTCGTCATGAAGCCGTTAAGACCAAACATATCATGATATCACATCTATCATCAAAAGACTATCAAGTGTAATATGTTTAACGAAAAATCCTATTCAACACTCTAGAACTAAACCTATTTGCATTAGGCATCACTTTATACTATTAGGATCGGAGCAGCACTAAGAGGGGGGGGTGAATTAGTGCAGCGGTAAAGTGCGATAAACTTTTGACGATTTAAAACCTTTCGGAAACTTCGTACGAGAAAAGTAACATTTTCGTTTGAAACTGTTTCGATTGCATTTTAACTTGAAGGGATAAGTAAGATGGAGACAAAGCAGTATAACATTAAAGTGCAAATAGTTTGTAGTAATGTAAATGATAATAAGTAAATGCAAACCAGAGATCACGCCGATTTTACAGTGGTTCGGTCAAATGACCTACATCCACTTGCGAGGCCCCTCTTTGATGAGGCTCCCACCTTCCACTAGCAAATCTCTTGAAAGGGAAGGGTAAATACCCCTCTTACAACTTTTCCAAGTGGTTCACTCTCTTACAGATTTTCAGCAAGAAAGAAGGAGGTGAATACTAGCAAATTGAAAACAAGACTAGCAAAGACTCTTCTAAGACTTTTCTCTCGATCAATTGCTTCTCTAAAAGTTGTAATCTCAGTTGAGATTTGAGGGGTATTTATAGGCCTCAAGAGGATTCAAATTTGGGCTCCAAAATTTGAATTCTCTTGGAGTTCCCGATGCTGGCGGTGCCACTGCCTGTCAGTGGCGGTGCCACCGTCTGTCAGTTTCTGACCCTGACAGTGTTGGGCGGTGGCACCGCCCAGCTCTCGGGCACTGAGCGGTGCCACCGCCTACAGTGTTTTCAGCCCACTAGTTGGGCTTCAATCTTGGCCCAAACTAGTCCGAACTCGGACCCAATTGGCCCCTACTTGGCTTATAGGATTAATACCTAATCCTAACCCTAATTAACATGCTAACTACGAATTTAAAGACATTTTATAAGCTATTACAAAGTCCATAAGTCAAGACTTCTTCCGGCGAACTTTCGACGGTCTTCCGATAAACTCTCCGAAACCATTCTGTGGACTCTCGGCAAGCTCTTAAACTTCACGATTTGATCTTGGCGAGTTCCAACAAGCTTCTTCGGCAAGCTCCGATCTCTCTCGGCAAGCTCCGCGAACTTCCCACGAACCTTTTGGTGAGCTTCCAAAAAACCCTTCGGCAAGCTCCCTACTCATTCTCGGCTAGTTTCAGCAGCATTCCGGACGAACCTTCGGACTTCCGTCGAACTCTCGAACTCCCAATGAATCCTTCGCGCTTGACTCCGCATTTTGTTTTGCTTTATGTCTTTCTCATTATCATAGTTATTCCTACACACATAAACTAAAACTCTACTCCGATCTAGACAATTATTACAACGCGAATCGACATTCCGTTGCACGGCACGTCTTTGGTTGGTGCTTCGTCCGATTCTTCAGTGCATCGTCCTCTCTTGCGGCTTGTTGCCCAATCGGTGGTTGACCTCCGCAACCCCAATATACTTGGCGCAATTCCGCTCTCCTTGGCCCGATGCCCGACGTCCGAAGCCTTCTGCCGTCCAATATTCTGACGTGATCTCCTCCGGCGCAACGTCAATTCCTCCTGCGTTAACTGTCTATTCCTGATCGAGTAGACCTGCATCACTTAAAATGCAATTTAAATTATAAACACATATCAAGTGGTTTCATCATCAAAATACGAGATTCAACATATACGAGATCATGTTAAAAATCATGATGTAATCTTAGAATTCATTGATATGAAACATTAATTGGCCGATATCTTTACAAAACCTTTAAACAAAGAACAATTTGATTTCATAGAAGAGAGTTAGGTATGTTAAATTATCTGAATGCATAAGTTTATTGTATTTCTTTTACAGACTATCTTTCTCTTAATGTATTTCATGAATGGAGCTTTCATGAATTTATTTCATTTTTATCTTCCTTGATATCAAGTTAACTTCATATCCTTGCTCCATTACTTAATGATTTTTAATACACTTAGTCCTTTCACTCATGGAATTCATTGACAAATGCATCTTTTACGGATTTCACTCTTGTGAATTTTTAATAGATTTGATTTATGAAGTTTTATTCAAGGATTTTTAATCCTTCATTTGATGCTTCCTTACTCTTCTCATGAAAGAATTGTTTTTTGAATTTTTTAGTGTGTGATGATCACTTGTAAGAATGGGGATTGATTTCGTATGGATATCTTGATCCTTTTCATAAATCCCTTTTCTTTGTTAAAATTGAAGCATGATTTAATGAAACTCATTTATTGTTTTGAATTTGATTTGGTTCAAATTCTTTCAAGAAATTTGGTTCTTGATGCATTCTTTCCTTACCCTTCTCCCTCTTCTTCTTATTTTTATGACAAAGGAAGAAAGAAACTTGCACATCTAAAGCGGAACCAAAAAGCTCTTGAGTAAAAATGTTAGCTTATCCAAAAAGTTATCATGCAAAGTTTTTGCTTATGGTTTGGATAAATCATTATGAAATTTGCTTGAATTTTTATCATACTTGCATTGTTGAATTGTTCTCCTTTTTATTGATGACAAAAGGGGAGAAATATGGCAAATTGATGACAAATTAAATGTTTGTGACAAATGTATAAAATGTATCTTATCATAAATGCTTCTATGTTTTGTGAATACTTGAAATATATTATGCATCATCAAATATATCGCAACATATCGTAAATACTTGAAACATATCAAAATATATTATAGATACTTGAAATGTTTCATGCTTGATAATTGTCTATCATAAGGCATCATGAGCTTAACTTGTATTTACAATTGATATCTTACCATGGATTGATGATTTTATCGAGAATTATCATCTTGCTAAATTTCATATTTGAAACTCATATTATATTTGAAAATGATGATTGTTTGTCATCATTGGACTTGAAAATGGATGTCATGTCTTAACATCATTTTTATTGATAAATATGTGGTATCGTATTTTGAATTAGAAACTCATGAAAAGTATCATGATATACATGTTGATAAGTTTAAATGAAAATAACTTATCAGTTAGATGCTTGAATTCAAAAATGTCTTTTCTCAAGCACGACATATAGATAGGGGGAGTTAAGGTTAACTCCATCATCAATTGATTGTCATTATAAAAAAGGGGGAGATTGTTGAATCTCATATTTTGATGATGAAATCAATTAGTAAATTGTTTGATCTAATCTATATGTTGACAAAAGTGTGCTGGATTAACTATGATAGCGGTAAGACAAAGAGCAAATGTTGTACTAGAGTCAAAATCGAGATTTCGTTGGGAGTTTGAGAGTTCGTTGGAAGTCCGGACATTCGTCGAAAGTTCCGCTGGAATTAACTGAGAAGTCCAGGAGCTTGCTAAAGAAGCTCATCGGAACTCGCTAAGAAGATCGTTGTAAAGTCCAAGAGCTTGTCGGAAGTCCGCCAAAATATTACCGAGAGATCGTTGGAAGTTCACCGGAAGATTATCGAAAGCTTGCCAGAAGAACAATTGACGAACCGGAACAAGAATACTTTATTAAATGTCTCAATTATTTTAGTTAGACCTTAAGTTGAGTTAGGATTGGGAGGTAATCCCACTAGTTCAGTTAGGGGCCAACTGGGCCCTTAATAGGACTGAATTGGGCTTGATTAAACAGCTTATTCAGCACTTGAAGTCACGGCTGGTGGTGGCACCGCTTGGAACTCAATCTCCCAGGTGTTCTAGGCGATGGTACCACCGGCAGTTATTACCTACCAGCTATGGTATCGCCTATCAGGCAGTGGTACCACCAGAGCTCTGTCAGACGATGGTACTATTAGACTGGGCGGTGGTATCGCCCAGTGTCAGAAAGTCTGGTAGTGGTACCGCCCAATAATGGCGGTGGTACCACTAGTACCCCGAAATCCAGAGACATGAGTGCTCCAATTCTGAAGCTATTAGGGCCTATAAATACCTCACCCTTTTCTACATGAAAGGGTAACAAAGTGCAATCAAAAGTGTGAAAAATCTTAAGTGTTGGGATGTTAAAAGTGTTGTAAAAGTTATAAGAGTCCTCCTCCTCTCTCTATTAGCTTTGTAATCATCCAAGAAAGAGAAGTGAGGCTTGTAAGGGTTATCTCCTAAACCCGTGAAAAGAAGAAAGCGCTATAAAGAGGTGGTTGGTCTTCGCCTATTGAAGGAGGACCATTAGTAAACATTGGTGACCTCGATGGTGGAGGAATCCGAAGTAGATATAGGTCACAACAATCGAACCACTATAAATTCCGGTATGTTCTTTCCTTACTGCAAATTCTCTTTACTACATTCAACTTTACTACATTGCAAACTACCCAACATTTTCTTCTCTACTTATTCAAAGTGAAACAAATGATCTAAGTCAAAATCGATTTTTATCGTACAAAAGCTTTTGAATTGACGTAATTTTTCTACTACACTAATTCACCCCCCCTTTAGTGTCGCTCTTGATCCTAACACCTACATCATTCCCAATGATCAAGATTTCATCAACATATAATACCAAGAAGGTAATAACACTCCCACTTACCTTCCTATATATACAAGGTTCATCTTCGCTTTTAACGAAGTCATAAGATCTAATTGCCTCATCAAATCTTATATCCCAACTTCAGGAAGTTTGCTTTAGTCCGACCTAATCAACCTACACACTTTATTTGGGCAGTCCTTAGACATAAATCCCTTAAGCTATATCATATACACCTCCTCCTTGAGGTTGCCATTGAGGAACATGATTTTCACGTCCATCTACCAGATCTCATAATCATAGTGTGCTGCAATAGCCAATAGAATTCGGATGGATTTTAGCATGGCTATAGGTGAGAATGTTTTGTCATAGTCAATACCTTGCCTTTGACGATACCCCTTAAACATTAGCCTTGCTTTATAGGTCTACTCCAATTTTCTTCTTAAAAATGCACTTGCAATCGATGGGTATAATACCCTCAGGTGCATCAACTAGGTTCCAAATCTTTTTTGAGTACATGAAATCCATCTCAGAATTTATGGCTTCTTACCACTTTCCAGAATATATACTTATAATAGTCTCCTCGTAGGTCTGAGGTTAAATATCCTCAACATTCTTTCCTCTAATATATCCCACATATCTCTCGGGAGGATGGGATACTCTACCGAACCTACGTAAAGTCGGAACTTGTGTGCTAGGTACCTAAACAGACATAGGCTGTGGAGTGGTACTTGAGTTAGGTTCTCTAACCCCGCTCAACTCTATCATGCTCTCATTATCTCCACTAAGAATGTGTTCCTTCTCAAAGAATACCACTCTCTTGGCTACAAAGATCTTTTGGTCCCGGGGATGATAGAAATAATATCAAAAAGTTTCCTTGGGGTATCCCATGAACTTGCACCACTTCGTGCTCGATTCCAACTAATCGAGGTTGTGTCTTTTAACATCGGCAAGGCAGTCCCAAATCTTAATAACCTTAAGATCAAGCTTTTTTCCTTTTCATATCTCATATGGTGTAGACACTACTGACTTAGTTAGAACTCTGTTCAGAAGGTAAGCTACGGTCTCTAAGGCATATCTTCAGAATAAGATGGGCAGGTCAGCAAAACTCATTATGGACCGTACCATGTCTAATAGCGTACGATTTCTCCTTTTACATACACAATTGAGCTGAGATGTATAAGGAGGTGTCCATTGGGATAGAATCCCATGGTCCTTGAGGAACTAGGTAAATTTTATACTTAAGTACTCACCTCGTCGATTTGATTGAAGAGTCTTGATACTCTTTCCAATCTAGTTCTCCACTTCATTCTTATACTCTCTGAATTTCTCAAAGGCCTCAGACTTGTACTTCATTAAGTACACATGTCCATACCTTGAGAAATCATCAATAAGGGTAATGAAGTAGGAGTAACCACCAATGATATGGGTTGACATGGTTCTACATATATCATTATTTATGAGTTCCAATAGTTTAGTGGCTCTTTCTCCAATTCCGTTAAATGGAGAGTTGGTCAGTTTTCCATGAAGGTAAGACTCGCAAGTTGCATATGACTCATAGTTGAATGGATCTATATATTTATCCTTTAGTAATTATGGAATCTTTCTCTCGTGGTTATGACTTAGCCTACAATGCCACAAGTATCCATTATTTACCTCATCTCGTTTCCTCTTTGACACACTTACATTCATGATATGTGGAGCATTGTCTAGCATAAACAAATCATTATATAATGTTCCTTTCATTAATCTCTTAGGCTTTGCTAGAATCTTCAACGAATTACAAATATGATAAGCACTATCAGTATCCAATACCCTTGTGTTATCATAAGAGTATGATAAATAGAGACTGATCATGAATATACCTGAAGCTTCTCCAAGCTTATGCTTTTCCCTCTCTACAACGTACTCTTTGTACTTTCTCTTCCATTGTCCATCTTTGTCATATTGGAAGTACTGGCCTTTGTCCTTTGTCGGGTCTTTCTCAGCAACCTTTGCTTTTCCCGGTCTGCCCTTGCCCTTGCCCTTCTTAAGGGACTTTTTTGCTTTCCTTTTCTTTCTGATCTCACCAATATAGAGAACTGGCTTCTCTTTCTTGATAGTTCTCTTTGCCTCTCTTGTTCATATTAAAATTTATTATAAATTGTAAAAAGAAATATGATAGGGACTGAAGCACAAGATTGACATATAGGTTATCCTCTACGACTATTCTTAGACCTATGAGTTTCTCTATCCAATCAATCATCTCTAGGACATGATTCTGAATCGTTGTCTCCTAAGTCATCCTAGCGCGGAAGAGGCTCTTGGATATCTCATATCGCTGAGTCCATCCCTGTTCCTCAAATAGTGTGCAGACATGTAGGAGATTGGATCTAGCATCTATCTTTTCATATTATATCTATAACTCAGGACTCATAGAGCCTAACATGTAACACTGAGCAAGAGTGAAGTCATCTATGTACTTCATGTAGCGAGTGATCTCATCCTCGCTTACCCCTTCCTCGGGCATGGACAACTATATCAAGGACATACATGATTTTCTCCATCGTGAGAACAATTCTCAAGTTATGGAGTCAACCCGTATAATTCGGATCAGTGAGCCGATTAACATCAAGTATGCTACATAAGGGATTTGAAAGCAATATTTTTTTAAAATAAATAACATGTAGATTTAAAAAAAAAAAATCAAGATATGGACTTCTATCTTAATATGCTCCAACTATTTTACTATCGAGTCACGCGACACCCTTAGCAAGTGAAATGAAAGTCTCCGGTAGACTCTTAGTGGGGATCGGGATCCAATCAGCGTCTTAGTGTAATCTCGAAGGACTTGACCAATCACACTAAGCCCATATGGTATGCAACTCTTGCTGATTAGAACTCCTTATGATTCTCGTCCTATTCAGCCTTCGAACCACCATGGTCTCGAGGGACTCGACCAACCATGATTTCGGTTAAGTCAACACCTTCATTACAAGATGAGTTTGATTCAATGATATACCCTCGAAGAACTCAACCAAGCATACAAAATCCTCATGTCACCAGTGACATCTCTATGTTATAGGCAAGATAGCTAATCGTGATACATGTGAGCCTCGGGGGACTCGACCAACTCACTCTACAACGAGAATCAGTCCCTACCTATAATGATGGAAGGCCATGTGGATCAATCTAATTGTTTAACGTTTACTGACTTAATATTATCGAGCGAGGGGATTTTGATTTGGTCTCCTAATGTAACGTGTCACACACATATATATTTAATATATATCTATATCATATGCAAATATATATATATATATATATATATATATATATATATATATATATATATATATATATATATATATATATATATATATATCTAGTTAGTATACAAGCAATCACATATCACATGAGCAATCACACTAGAAAATCATGGATCAAAGCCTAATGTGATCAAGCCCGAGGATGATAGAAATAATATCCATATATCTTTTGGTCCCGAGGATGATAGAAATAATATCCACAAGTTTCCTTGGGGTATCCTATGAACTTGTACAATTTCATGCTCGATTCCAACTTATCGAGGTTGTGTCTTTTAACATCGGCAAGGCAGTCCCAAATCTTAATAACCTTAAGATCAGGCTTTTTTCCTTTTCATATCTCACATGGTGTAGACACTACTGACTTAGTTAGAACTCTATTCAGAAGGTAAGCTACGGTCTCTAGGGCATATCTCCATAATACGATGGGCAGGTCAGCGAAACTCATTATGGACCGTACCATGTCGAATAGCGTACGATTTCTCCTTTTACATACACAATTGAGCTGAGATGTATAAGGAGGTGTCCATTGGGATAGAATCCCATGGTCCTTGAGGAACTAGGTAAATTTTATACTTAAGTACTCACCTCCTCGATTTGATTAAAGAGTCTTGATACTCTTTCCAATCTGATTCTCTAATTCATTCTTATACTGTCTGAATTTCTCCAAGGCCTCGGACTTATACTTCATTAAGTACACATGTCCATATCTTGAGAAATCATCAATAAAGGTAATGAAGTAGGAGTAACCACCAATGATATGGGTTGACATGGTTCTACATATATCACTATTTATGAGTTCCAATAGTTTAGTGGCTCTTTCTCCAATTCCGTTAAATGGAGAATTGGTCAGTTTTCCATGAAGGTAAGACTCGCAAGTTGCATATGACTAATAGTTGAATGGATCTATATATTCATCCTTTAGTAATTTTTGAATCCTTCTCTCGTGGTTATGACTTAGCCTACAATGCCACAAGTATGCATTATTTACCTCATCTCGTTTTTTCTTGGACACACTTACATTCATGATATGTAGAGTATTATCTAGCATAAACAAATCATTATATAATATTCCTTTCATTAATCTCTTAGGCTTTGCTAGAATCTTCAACGAATTACAAATATGATAAGCACTATCAGTATCCAATACCCTTGTGTTATCATAAGAGTATGATAAATAGAGACTGATCATGAATATACCTGAAGCTTCTCCAAGCTTATGCTTTGCCCTCTCTACAACGTACACTTTGTACTTTCTCTTCCATTGTCCATCTTTGCCATATTGGAAGTACTAGCCTTTGTCCTTTGCTAGGTCTTTCTTAGCAACCTTTGCTTTTCCCGGTCTGCCCTTGCTCTTGCCCTTCTTAAGGGACTTTTATGCTTTCCTTTTCTTTCTGATCTCACCAATATATAGAACTGGCTTCTCTTTCTTTATAGTGCTCTTTGCCTCTCTTAATATATTGACGAGCTTCGGGAGAGTCACCTCAAGCTTGTTCATATTAAAATTCATTATAAACTGTTAAAAGAAATATGATAGGGAATGAAGCACAAGATTGACATATATGTTATCCTCTACGACTATTCTTAGACCTATGAGTTTCTCTATCCACTCAGTCATCTTTAGGATATGATTCTGAATTGGTGTCTCCTAAGTCATCCTAGCGCGGAAGAGGCTCTTGGATATCTCATACCGCTGAGTCCATCCATGTTCCTCAAATAGTATGCGAACATGTAGGAGATTGGATCTAGCATCTATCTTTTCATATTGTATCTATAACTCAGGACTCATAGAGCCTAACATGTAACACTGAGCAAGAGTGAAGTCATCTATGTACTTCATGTAGCGAGTCATCTATGCCAACCCGTATAATTCGGATCAGTGAGGCAATTAACATCAAGTATGCCACGTAAGGGATTTGAAAGCGATATTTTTTAAAAATAAATAACATGTCGATTTAAAAAAAAAAATCAAGATATGGACTTCTATCTTAATATGCTCCAACTATTTTACTATCGAGTCACGCGACACCCTTAGCAAGTGAAATGAAAGTCTCCGGTAGACTCTTAGTGGGGATCGGGATCCAATTAGCGTCTTAGTGTAACCTCGAAGGACTTGACCAATCACACTAAGCCCATATGGTATGCAACTCTTGCTGATTAGAACTCCTTGTGATTCTCGTCCTATTCAGCCTTCGAACCACCATGCTCTCGAGGGACTCGACCAACCATGATGTTCGGTTAAGTCAACACCTTCATTACAAGATGAGTTTGATTCAATGATATACCCTCGAAGAACTCAACCAAGCATATAATATCCTTACGTCACCACTGACATCTCTATGTTATAGGCAAGATAGCTAATCATAATATAGGTGAGCCTCAGGGGACTCGACCAACTCACTCTACAATGAGAATCAGTCCCTACTTATAATGATGGAAGGCCATGTGGATCAATCTAATTGTCTAACGTTTACTAACTTAATATTATCGAGTGAGGGGATTTTGATTTGGTCTCCTAATGTAACGTGTCACACACATATATATTTAATATATATCTATATCATATGTAAATATATATACATATCTAGTTAGTATACAAGCAATCACATATCACATGAGCAATCACACTAGAAAATCATGGATCACAGCCTAATGTGATCAAGCCCGAGGATGATAGAAATAATATCCACATATCTTTTGGTCCCAAGGATGATAGAAATAATATCCACAAGTTTCCTTGGGGTATCCCATGAACTTGCACCATTTCGTGCTCGATTCCAACTTATCGAGGTTGTGTCTTTTAACATCGGCAAGGCAGTCCCAAATCTTAACAACCATAAGATCAGGTTTTTTTCCTTTTCATATCTCATATGGTATAGACACTACTGACTTAGTTGGAACTCTGTTGAGAATGTAATCTACGGTCTCTAGGGTATATCCCCAGAATAAGATGGGTAGGTCAATGAAACTCATTATGGACTGTACCATGACTAATAGCATACGATTTCTCCTTTTACATACACAATTGAGCTGAGATGTATAAGGAGGTGTCCATTGGGATAGAATCTCATGGTCCTTGAGGAACTATGTAAATTTTATACTTAAGTACTCACCTCCTCGATTTGATTGAAGAGTCTTGATACTCTTTCCAATCTGGTTCTCCACTTCATTCTTATACTCTCTGAATTTCTCAAAGGCCTCGGACTTGTACTTCATTAAGTACACATGTCCATACCTTGAGAAATCATCAGTAAAGGTATAGAAGTAGAAATAACCACCAATGATATGGGTTGACATGGGTCTACATATATCACTATGTATGAGTTCCAATAATTTAGTGGCTCTTTCTCCAATTCCGTGAAATGAAGAGTTGGTCAGTTTTCCATGAAGGCAAGGCTTGCAAGTTGCATATGACTTATAGTTAAATGGATCTATATATTCATCCTTTAGTAATTTTTGAATCCTTCTCTCGTGGTTATGATCTAGCCTATAATGCCACAGGTATGCACTATTTACCTCATCTCATTTCCTCTTGGACACACTTGCATTCATGATAAGTAGAGGAGTGTCTAGTATAAATAAATCATTATGTAATGTTCCTTTCATTAATCTCTTAGGCTTTGCTAGAATCTGCAACGAATTACAAACATGATAAGCTCTATTAGTATCCAATACCCATGTGTTATCATAAGAGTCTGATAAATAGAGACTGATCATGAATGTACCTGAAGCTTCTCCAAGCTTATGCTTTGCCCTCTCTACAACGTACTCTTTGTAGTTTCTCTTCCATTGCCCATCTTTGCCATATTGGAAGTACTGGCCTTTTTCCTTTGCCGGGTCTTTTTTAGCAATCTTTGCTTTTTCCGGTCTGCCCTTACCCTTGCCCTTCTTAAGGGACTTTTTTGCTTTCCTTTTCTTTCTGATCTCACCAATATAGAGAACTGGCTTCTCTTTCTTAATAGTGCTCTTTGCCTCTCTTAATATATTGATGAGCTTAGGGAGAGTCACCTCAAACTTGTTCATATTAAAATTCATTATGAACTATAAAAAGAAATATGATGGGGACTGAAGCACAAGATTGACATACAGGTTATCCTCTACGACCATTCCTAGACCTATGAGTTTCTCTATTAACTCAATCATCTTTAGGACATGATTCTGAATCGGTGTCTCCTAAGTCATCCTTGTTAGGATCGGAGCGGCACTAAGAGGGGGGGGGGGTGAATTAGTGCAGCGGTAAAATAACGTTGGTTTAAAACCTTTCGTACAATAAAAATCAATTTTGATGAAAATTGATTTTGAAAGCTTAATAACTTAGAAGTGTATGGAAGCGTAGTGACTAATTAAAGAAGTTTGCAGTATGTAAATGGCAAGAGTAGGATGCAACCAGATAACACAGCAGTTTTAAAGTGGTTTGGTCACAATGACCTACATCCACTTGCGATAACTTCTTCGAAGAGGCTCCCAACTTCCACTAGCAAATCTCTTTGTAGGGGAAGGACTAATACCCCTCTTACAACCTTTACAAGTGGTTCACACTCTTACAATTCTTTTCAATAAGATGGGAGGAGGTGAACACTCAAGCAATTTGAAAAACAAGACTTGCTAAGACTTTTCTAAGGCTCTTATATCAAATTATTGCTTTGCCAAAGGTTGTAATCTCAGTTGAGAATTGAGTGGTATTTATAGGCCTCAAGGGGATTCAAATTTGGGCTCCAAAATTTGAATTCTCTTGTGTTTCCGAGGCTGGCGGTGCCACCGCCTATCAGTGGCAGTGCCACCGCCCGATCTCTCAGGTGCTGGGCAGTGCCACCGCCCAGTTCTCGGGTTATGGGCGGTGCCACCGCCTAATCTGGCGCTACCACCGCCTACACTATTTCAGCTCACTGGTTGAGCTCCAAACTTGGCCCAAACTAGTCCGAACTCGGGCCCAATTGGCCCCTACTTGGGTTATAGGATTAACACCTAATCCTAACCCTAATTAATGTGCTAACTATGAATTTAAAGACATTTCCTAAGCTATTACAAAGTCCCCAAGTCAAGACTTCTTTCGGTGAGCTTTCGGTAAACTTTTGACGGTCTTCCGATAAACTCTCGAAAACCATTCTGCGGACTCCCGGCAAGCTCCTAGACTTCACGATTTGATCTTGGCAAGTTCCAACGAGCTTCTTCGGCAAGCTCCAATCTTTCTCGGTGAGCTCCGCGAACTTCCAGTGAACCTTCCGGCGAGCTTCCGAAAAACCCTTCGGCAAGCTCTCTACTCATTCTTGGCTAGTTCCGGCAGCATTCCCGACGAATCTTCAGACTTCTGTCAAACTCTCGAACTCCCAATGCATCCTTCGCGCTTGACTCTGCACTTTGTTTCGCTTTATGTCATCGTCGTTATCGTGGTTAATCCTGCACATGCAAGCCAAAACTCTACTCCGATCCAGATAATTGTTACAACGCGAATTGACATTTTGTTGCTCGGCACGTCATTGGTTGGCGCTTCGTCCGATTCTTTAGCGCATCGTCCTCTCTTGTAGCTTGTTGCCCAATCGGTAGTTGACCTCCGTAACCCCAATATCCTTGGCGCAATTCCACTCTCCTTGGCCCGATGCCCGACGTCTGAAGCCTTCTGCCATCTAATATCCTGACGTGATCTCCTCCAGCGCAACGTCAATTCCTCCTGCGTCAACTGTCTAATCCTGATCGAGTAGACCTGCTTCACTTAAAATGCAGTTAAACATCTAAACACAATCAATTAGTTTCATCATCAAAATCCGAGATTCAACAATCTCCCCCTTTTTGATGATGACAACTAATTGATGACTAACGGAGTTAACCTTAACTCCTCGGAGTTTGACCAAACTCCCCCTATCAATATGCCTTTGATAGAACACTTGGATTATCCCAAATCCAAGTAACATTCATCACATGTTATGAAAAACATTTAAACCATCATACAAATATATAAAATATTCAATTCAATGCATGAAGTCATCAATATACTTCTCCCCCTATATCATCAACAAAAAGGAGAAATAGCTCTAGCTATTTTAAAAGATATGCAAGTTTTTGCTACTTGAAGCTAGATTTTTATCACAACAAATAAGCACAAAAGCATAGCAAGATTCTTAAGTTCAATTATTGCAATTCAACACTTGAATTTTTGTGCAAGATTGCACTTTGCTTTTCTTTGCATGTTCTAACTAGCAAAAGCTTTCTCCCCTTTGTTTTTGTCGAAAATAAGGGAAGAGTACAAGCTAGCCAACATTTGCCTTGAGCTAGCAATCTTTCTTCCCCTATGTCATTGCCGAAAAGAAGGAGAGGAACCAATGATTTAGACTTTTACATCAACTTTGCATCAATCAATATTTCAATCATCACATGATGCATACAAGACAATAATGCAAAGAAATCATTTCATGAAGGATACCAATGTGAAAATTCACCAAGGATCACATGAAACAATCGCAAATCATGATATCATTATGCGATACATCATGAGATGATAATTTATCATATCAATGAAAGATATCAATTGTTAAACATGATATGATAATAATCTCAAAAAATTTAATTTGTGATATATTGCGATATACTAAAAAATTTATTGCGATGCTTTTAAGGATATCAACATATTTTTGATACAAAGCATGGCAAGAGCAATTTTGTTGCAAGTTTTCTAAGTTTTGCACTTTTTGCTTCTTTCGATAGGCAATATCTTTCTTCTCTTTTGAGAAGTGTCATTTTTGCTTCCTTAGCAAAATGCCAACCTAGCAAGGGACAATGTTTTATATGAGGCAAGCAAACAATTTAGCAAGTATTACATTTGTATCTTCTCTTTAGATGTATAAGAAAGTAAGCAAGTTTTTGCATTTTCTTGACTTGCGCAAGCTAGCTAATTTCTTTTTGAGATGACCCTTTACATCAATTCAAAATAGCACATTAGCAACTCTTTCTCCCCCTTTGTCATTGATAAAAGGAAAGGAAGATTCAAATCATGAATATCAAAATAATAATTTTATCATGAATATTTCATCATTGCGTGCATCATTATTGCATGCATAATATTAGATCATCATTCATAATTATATTAATGTTTCAATATAGTAATTTCTTCTCAAAATGTGTAACTTAGCACTCATAGCATTTTAAATCATGATTTACATCATATATAATACATCATGTCATAATTAGAAAGCACAAGTATTGCATGCATCATTGCAAATCATAAATGTTTCATATCATGATGGTATCAATTTTGTCAAATTATATCCTACCATGAATGATCAAAACTTTTCCCCATTTTATCATTGAAAACAAGAAAGTAGGGAAGAGCATAAAAGTGTAAAATATTTCAATCATTTCAAGGCATTTATATCATAGATATAAAGAAATTATATAATCAAATATAGGACCATTTGAATACCAAAAGACATGATTCATTTTATCAAATCTCTTCCTTTTATAAATAACAAAAAATGTAGGTGTACAAAGAAGAGATTGTGATTAAAAAAGAATCTCAAGTAGTAAATCCAAGAAATCAAGATCATAATTTGAATACAAACTCATTCAAATTCAAATCGTTAAATTCATCAAAATCTCAACATTACTTTCAAGAGATTCAAAATGGTATACATAGATTTATCATAATAATCATCAAGATCAATAAGATAGAGAAAAATATTTTTTTTTCAAGGAAAAAATATTTTTCTCTTTTTAGTTGTTTCAATTCATATGATTTTATTTCATTTATGCCAAATAAAAACATGTATCATGTTTAAAACTGAAAGTGTAAGATTTATTACAACAAAGATCAATAAGGCACTTCCATTATAGTAAAAATCAATCATCCGTAAATCGCAAAATTTATCATGCATAATTTTAAAATTTATTAAGCACGATCATTATGCATGACACTAAAACATGGTTTCAAAATGTCTAATATTTTCATTACACAATTTCATCATTATGCATCATCATATTTTCAAATTCGAACATACACAATTTCAAAACTATATCTTTCATTTTTCATGCATGATGTAAATAACTCAATCATCATTATGGGCATATCATACATGATATTCAAGCATTTATGATATATCATTTTGGCAACATGATCATAGGTATTCAAATGATAGTATCTAAATGTCAAAATTCATTACATCCTATCATGCATGATCATTAACTTCTTATTTGTATTTCATGTATTATTTTATTTCATCACATAAGGAATATCAAGAAGAGTTATTGGGTGATGAGATAAATATTTCATGAGTACAAGGAATTTGCATAAAAATCATATCATGAAAAGATAATAACAAAAGACACATTTTCTTTTGAAAAATCTCCTCTTAAATAATCAAGGAAAAATCTTAGGAGATCATGATATAGATAAAATTCATAAAAAGATGATAAAATAGATTCATCAAACCAAGAATTTTCAAGAAAAATACTTTTATCTATTTAGTTGTTTCATATAAGCATGCCTTTGTCCTTTATGTGCCAAAATATATATATATATATCATCAATCATTTAGGATCAAAAAATAAATTTCTTCATAAAAACTATCAAGATCATTATATATAACTTTTAAAATCTCATGCATAAAATGGTATCAAAATATTTAATATTTTCATTCCATCATTTTGCATTGGTTTTATTGAACATAATTTTGAATGATTCTTATAAATAACTAAAACTTCCTTAGTTTTAATTTATATGATTGACTTTATCTTAGCATGCTCAAATTTTGTTCATATGTCAAAACCATACATCATGTTTGAAAACCAAAGACAAAGTTAAAAAAAAAATCATCAAGCCTTCCTTTCAAAAGCTATGCATCGTCATTGAAAATCAATATGGAAATTGTCAAAATACACATTCTTGCTTCTCAATCACATACATAAGATTAATCTTATTAGGTATATAAGCATTAGATTTATATCTAACATTTTATTGCATTAACATAACACATGTAATTTTCAAGAAAATTAATCCTAAACTAAATTAAAAATAACTCATGAAAGTATTATGTAATTTCGAAATAAATTAGGGGGATTTCGATTACCTCATTGTTGAAAGTGGTTGAGGCGTAGTTTGCCACCTCGCCTTTCTTGATTTTCTCCTTATCTTCGGAAGAGCTCAATTCATCCCAAATTTTGTTCTTCTTGCGTTCAAAGCAAGTAGTTCCATTCTTTTTGCTTTTTAATTTTTGTTTCATTTATAGTTTAAGTTCACCATCACTTGAGCTTATGCTCGAGTGGTCTTCATGTGTTCTATGTCCTAAATCCTTCCTGTCCTTTGGAAGGTTGTTCTCGAGTTTCCTTTTTGTCACATTGTTCATTTCGTAGGTCATTAGAGACCCAATAAGTTCTTCGAGAGGGAATGTTTTAAGGTCCTTGGCCTCTTGAATGGCCGTATCTTTTGGATCCCAACTTTTTGGAAGGGATCTTAAGATTTTAGTGACTAGTTCAAAATTAAAAAAACTTTTACCAAGAGCTTTGAGTCCATTGATGACATCCGTGAAACGGATGTACATGTCTCCGATGGACTCACTTGGTTTCATCCGGAAAAGTTCGTAAGAATGCACAAGAATATTGATTTTGGACTCTTTCACTCGGCTAGTACCTTCATGAGTGACCTCTAGAGTTCTCCAAATATCAAAAGTCGAGTTACACATCGAAACACGATTAAATTCATTTTTGTCAAGTGCATAATATAAGGCATTCATAGCCTTTACATTTAGAGAAAACATCTTCTTCTCTAAATCATTCCAATAGTTCATTGGGAGAGAAGATATTTTAAATTCATTTTCGACTATGTGCCATAAATTCAAATCCAAAGAAAGTAAGAAAACTCTCATTCGAGTTTTCCAACAAGTGTAGTCCGTCCCATTGAAAAAGGGAGGACGAATGAGAGAGTGACCTTCTTGAAAGCCGTAAAGAGCCATTTCTATTTGGGTGTTAAACCAAAGTAAAAAACCATGGCTCTGATACCAATTGTTAGGATCGGAGCGGCACTAAGAGGGGGGGGGGGTGAATTAGTGCAACGGTAAAATAACGTTAGTTTAAAAACATTCGTACGATAAAAACCAATTTCGATGAAAACTGATTTTGAAAGCTTAATAACATAGAAGCGTATGGAAGCATAGTGACTAAGTAAAGAAGTTTGCAATATATAAATGGCAAGAGTAGGATGCAAACCAGATAACACAACAGTTTTAAAGTGGTTCGGTCAAAATGACCAACATCCACTTGCGAAGCCGTCTTCGAAGAGGCTCCCAACTTCCACTAACAAATCTCTTTGTAGGGGAAGGATTAATACCCCTCTTACAACATTTACAAGTGGTTCACACTCTTACAATTCTTTTCAACAAGATGGGAGGAGGTGAACACTCAAGCAATTTGAAAAATAAGACTTGCTAAGACTTTTCTAAGGCTCTTATCTCAAATTATTGCTTTGCCAAAGGTTGTAATCTCAGCTGAGAATTGAGGGGTATTTATAGGCCTCAAGAGGATTCAAATTTGGGCTCCAAAATTTGAATTCTCTTGGGTTTCCAAGGCTGGCGGTGCCACCGCCTGTCGGTGGTGGTGCCACCGCCCGATCTCTCGGGTGTTGGGCGGTGCCACCGTTGGACTGAGCGGTGGCACCGCCCAGTTCTCAAGTTCTGGGCGGTGCCACCGCTTACACTATTTCAACTCACTGGTTGGGCTCCAAACTTGGCCCAAACTAGTCCGAACTTGGGCCCAATTGGCCCCTACTTGGGTTATAGGATTAACACCTAATCCTAACCCTAATTAATATGCTAACTATGAATTTAAAGACATTTCCTAAGCTATTACGAAGTCCGCAAGTCAAGACTTCTTTCGGCGAGCTTTCGGCAAACTTCCGACGGTCTTCCGATAAACTCTCGAAAACCATTCTGCGGACTCCCGGCAAGCTCCTAGACTTAACGATTTGATCTTGGCGAGTTCCAACGAGCTTCTTCGGCAAGCTCCGATCTTTCTCGGCGAGCTCTGTGAACTTCCAATGAACCTTCCGGCGAGCTTCCGAAAAACCCTTCGGTAAGCTCCCTACTCATTCTTGGCTAGTTCTGGTAGCATTCTCAACGAATCTACGGACTTCCGTCAAACTCTCGAACTCCCAACGAATACTTTGCGCTTGACTCCGCACTTTGTTTCGCTTTGTGTCTTCGTCGTTATCGTAGTTAATCCTGTACATGCAAGCCAAAATTCTACTCCGATCTAGACAATTATTACAACGCGAATTGACATTCTGTTGCCCGGCACGTCATTGGTTGGCACTTCGTCCGATTCTTTAGCGCATTGTCCTCTCTTGCGGCTTGTTGCCCAATCGGTGGTTGACCTCCGCAACCCCAATATCCTTGGCACAATTCCGCTCTCCTTGGTCTGATGCCCGATGTCCGAAGCCTTCTGCCATCTAATATCCTAACGTGATCTCCTTCGGCGCAACGTCAATTCCTCCTGCGTCAACTGTCTAATCCTGATCGAGTAGACCTGCATCAATTAAAATGCAGTTAAACATCTAAACACAATTAATTAGTTTCATCATCAAAATCCGAGATTCAACAATCCTAGCGCAGAAGAGGCTCTTGGATATCTCATACCGCTGAGTCCTTCCCTGTTCCTCAAATAGTATGCGGACATGTAGGAGATTGGATCTAGCATCCATCTTTTTATATTGTATCTATAACTCAGGAGTCATAGAGCCTAACATGTAACACTGAGCAAGAGTAGAGTCATCTATGTACTTCATGTAGCGAGTGATCTCATCCTCGCTTACCCCTTCCTCGGGCGTGGGCAACTATATCAAGGACGTACACGTTTTTCTCCATCGTAAGAACAATTCTCAAGTTATGGAGCCAATCAGTATAATTCGGATCAGTGAGGCGATTGACATCAAGTATGCCACGTAAGGGATTTGAAAGCGATAATTTTTGAAAATAAATATGCAGTAGAAATAAATAACATGTACATTTTATATAAAAAAAAATCAAGATATGGACTTCTATCTTAATATACTCCAACTATATTACTAGCGAGTCACGCGACACCCTTAGCACATGAAACGAAAGTCTCCGGTAGACTCCTAGTGGGGATCGGGATCCAATCAGCGTCTTAGTGTAACCTCGAAGGACTTGACCAATCACACTAAGCCCATAAGGCAGGCAACTCTTGCTGATTAGAACTCCTTGTGATTCTCGTCCTGTTCAGCCTTCGAACCACCATGGTCTCGAGGGACTCGACCAACCATGATGTTCGGTTAAGTCAACATCATCATTACAAGATAAGTTTGATTCAATGATATACCCTCGAGAGACTCAACCAAGCATACAATGTCCTCAGGTCACCTGTGACATCTCCATGTTATAGGCAAGATAGCTAATCATGATATAGGTGATCCTCGGGGGACTCGACCAACTCAATCTATAACAAGAATCAGTCCCTACCTATAATAATGGAAGGCCATGTGGATCAATCTAATTGCCTACCGTTTACTGACTTAATATTATCGAGAGATGGGATTTTGATATGGTCTCCTAATGTAACGTGTCACACACATATATATTTAATATATATCTACATCGTATGCAAATATATATACATATCTAGTTAGTATACAAGCAATCACATATCACATGAGCAATCACACTAGATAATCATGGACCACAACCTAATGTGATCAGGCCCGAGCTAGTGGGCCTAATCACTCACATCAAGATCTATATATGTAGTGGTGCATCTCTATACCCTGTGATCGTCTATCTCGTCATCATCGATTCCGTCGGCATCTCGACACATCTCAATGCATCGCGATCGTCCGTCTCGACCTTGTGGGTTCCGCTATCGCTTCCATGCTCTTGCTGCACCTTCTCATGTTATTACAACTTAATCATCGACATACAGGCCCGACAAAAAATGAGAAATTAAATAGAGGCTCGTCAGCCCCAATAATAATAATCACAAGTACACACATCACACGATCCATGATCAGTCGTCCATATATCATATATCACATGTACACATCATCATCATGTAGGACTACTAGATAATAATAAAAATAATAATAAATTAAATTTTAATTAATTAATATTTTTAATCATGGACATATAGGGAATTTTTTAAATTATGAGGGGTATTTTCATAAGTTGGACAAAGGATAAAATTTGAAATTTCTAAAATTTCAAGGGTCAAAACTATCTTTTTCCTAGAAAATGCCCTAAACTCCTTTCTCCCCTGTATTCTGTGGTGTGGCTACCGCCACCCTACCAACGGTGGCCACTGTAGGGGGCGGGGCCACTGCCTCTACTCGTGGGCGACTCACCCGTGGGTGGGCGTCGATGCAAGTGATGGTCGCCCCTACTGGTGGGTTTGCCTATGGGAATCTCTGCCTCACGGGTGTGGCGCCCGCCGTTGCATGTGGCCGTTGTTGCATGCGAACGATGCTACCTCCGACCCTTCCTTCAGGTGCTACCATTATGGTCGCCACTGTAGGCGACTCTGCCTGTGGCCAACCGACCGCCTGTGGCTGCAACTATGCACAACAATAATTACTGCATTCAGGCGGCCTGCCTACGCCCATCGCTGTAGTCGGCTACATGCACACAGATGGCAACAACAAAGACTTCTCACTACATGCACGCAGATGGCAACAACAAGGCTACATACACGCAGTCGGCCATCTGCGAGGGCAGCAATAATTGCTACCCTTTCTCACTTTGTCATCAACAATTTTCACGTCAAAGGCTTCTTCAAAAAATAACACACGTAATTCAAAAAAATCTATTGTGCAGACAACCTAGCTCTGATACCACTATAGGGAAATCTAGGGGTAACATCACATGTGCAGAGGAAGAACATAAAATAAAATCTACAATTTTCCAAGATGTGTTCAATGTTGTGTGAAGATTGGTGCGTAAAATCCACGAAACTTAAAACTGTATATATGAATGATTATGTTACTAAGGGAGATTGTATATCCCTGAATCTCTTCATATCTCTAGGAGAGGGTGAAGGAGGTCAAGCGTCCTCCTCTCTAATGGTGATCCACACAACAGGGCAATGACGATGCTCCTCCAAACTCCAAAGCTACTATCTGAGGAGGAGAAGGGGAGGAGAATAGGAGTTGGCAATCAAAAAGACTCTAGTTGATGAACTATTGATTCCCTCCTATTTATAGAGGTCCCTTGTCAACTTAACCCTAATGGATCCTGCCCTATTGGGTATTGAATCTCCATCCAACTACCTAAGCCTCTTAGATTAGTGGATCTTTATTCAATAATCTCTCATTGGCTCTTATTGGATCTTATCCATAGGATCTAATAATTCAGGAGCTTATTGGATATCCATAAAGATAGGGGCTACAACGGATATCTCATATCTAAACCTTTACTCATCGCAATGCCTACTATATGTGTGTGACCCTCTAGGCCCAATATTGAACTGGTCATGAGTCATACCTATCGAAACTCCTTCTGGCTCAATAATTTATTATTTCTATAATAATTCACTCGACTCACCGACTACGGGCATACTCTGCCACTACGCCATAGTCCCCAGATGATACAGGAAAATCCAATCCATTGAACATGTCCATCCTTAGCTACCATATCCCTATAGTCCCTCATCCATCTAATATCTTAGAGACCATATACCGAACATGGTGTTATCAGACCCATATGGTTTCTACTAGAGTCTCGCTCTAATCATATTCTCCTGGAGAACTCTCTCTCTCAATCCGAATGATCCTATTTAGGGATTTGTCTAAGCAAAAACATATTAGACATTCCTCTTATGATACTGAGAGTGGATGATCCTCTATCGACACTCAATAGTCCTCGTAAGGTTGACTACCACTCTCGATGACCGGTTGTGCTAGATTTGGAACCTCTAGACCTATAAGTTCGGTATCAAAGAATGAAGTACTCATACAAGATATCCTTGGTGTCTCAAGTCTAGGGACTATATACACTACTAGGACTACGAAATCATTATCTAACAATAAGGCACCATCAACCATCCAGCATTCCATAAGTGGATCAATCAGAGAACTCATTCTCCAATGAGCACTCGCACTATATCTCTAGTGTCCCCACATGAGCAGCTTTGAGACCAGTTGCATCCATCATATGGATAGGTATATAGCACACCAGCTTGTTCGGTTATCTCGATGTCCTTCTTGAGTAACCTATGACTGGGATTATTTAGAGTTTGTGTTTAAAGGTGAATCGGTCTGATTATCATGATCTCATCGTAATTTGATTCACATTGCAGGATATCACAATATATTTAAGCAACATATAAAGTAATAAAATACCAAATAATAATAGCAAGCAATAAGATTATATGTCAAGTCACATGTGTCATCACTCGCGTGATTGACTTGCATGACACCTATGACTAACAGAGGTAGCTAAAGGAGATGATTGGCAATGACCATATATGGAAATACAACGATCGTAGGGCATCTGACATGTTGTAGAAAGCTATTTAAGTATAAAAATTAGCCACATGCTCATGCTCATTTGGGTCAGTATCTCCTCTTAGATATTTTTGGACAAAGGATAATCTTATTGTACCGTCGATGTGTTCTTCTCCCTTGTCGAGATGGAACTCCTAGCACTTATCCATCTCTTGTATTTATGCCCTTATGGTATGATCATTAGAGTTTGTTAATTAGGATTAAGAGAAGAAATTTCAACAATGAGGATTTACAAGGCACCTTATGTCGAGAGTGATATTAAGCATTCTAACATTGGGAGCATTGTAGACGTACATTTACTAGCGCTAAGACCGGTGGTTGTTGCAATGGAGTTTGCATAGTTGTGAGTTGGGGTTGTTGTGGCATGAAGGGAATGATAGATGGCATCATCCCCGTTAAGACTTGCACTTATTGGGTGAAGTCGAGGGAGACTCTAACCTGAGACCATCATGTGTATTGGTGCATATAACAAGAAACCAAGTTCGTTGAACAAACTATGATATTAGAGTGGAGTGTACATACCCAAAAGTGACAAAGGGAACATCGACTATTGCTCGAGGTTGGTGAAGGTATTAATTGTACGTGGGGTACTAAGTGTCTTCATTAGGGTATTTGTTCGAAGTGTTTGTTCGACACTGCTCCTACGACATGTCAACCATCGTTTTATAGCAAAAATGATGCGATGCTTGACTTGAAATGGTTGATTAGCTCAAGTCGATCCCAATCCAACTTGTGCTCTCAAATGCACTAGATGTGCCTTCATATATCTGACGTGGAGTCAACATGCACTAAAACCAATGTCGGATAGGTTCTCAAAGTGACCCCCTCTAATGTTCCAGTCAAATTCCTAAAGTGAATTAAGATTAGGTGAAAATGAGAAGGTTTGGTCCTTACTAATTATGTCTCCACTTATCTCCCGGTAGTCAATCATCCCCTTGACTACTAGTTATTAGGATTAATATTTCATATAATAAATAATATTTCTTTAATATTTTCTATTCAATGGACATGATAGCTTTTATCTTCTTTTGTTGAACAGGATGTGGAGCTGTTACCGGAGGCGAATATATATATATATATATATATATATATCTCCTCCCAATTTAACCAAAACTTATGCGACACATTTCACATGCAGCAAGAACAATCCAGTGATCCAAGATTTGTTTCTTGCATCCAACACAAGACAATGCTCATCACATGCGTCCACGTCGCGTAGCATGCGGTGCGATACGCTTGGTCTTTAGCCCGCATAAAACAAAAGATCGCCCACGTTGCTGCAACACTGACGGCGCAACCACAACCATCGATACGACTTCATTCACGACAATAGATGACGTCTATCCTGTAGTGCATGCATCCTCTGAAGCCACGTAGTCGTATCCAGGTGTTATATAAAGATCCCTGTAGTTCCTCTCATTCCCCACTTGAGACCAAAGCTTTAAAACCTTCTCCATGAGGATGGTCGTCTCTTGTACCGACCTTATCTTCTTCTTCTTCCTCCTCGCCGGCACCATGAATCCGGCTGCGAGTGCTGGAACGCCAAGCGCCGGAAGCAGCAACTCGACGGAGTTCATACGCAAGAGCTGCGCCGCCACCCTCTACCCGGACCTCTGCTACTCGTCCCTCGCCGGCTACGCCAGTGTAGTGCGGCAGAACGCCGTAGAGCTCGCCCACGTCGCGGCCAAACTCACCCTCGCCCGGCTCCGCTCGCTGACCTCCCACGTGTCGGCGGCCCGCCGCGGCACCACCGGCCTAGAGCACGCGGCGCTGCTCGATTGCTCCGACCTGCTGGACGACGCCGCGGGGTGGGCGCTGCGGGCGGGGGCGGAGATGAAGGGTCTGGGTAAGGTGGTCGGGCCGGAGGTTACCTGGCGGGTGTCCAACGCCCTGACGTGGATGAGCACGGCGCTGACGGACGAGGTCACGTGCAGGGACGGTTTCGTGAGGGTGGCGGCCGGGACTGTGAGGACCGACGTCTCCTACCGGATCGGGAAGGTGGAGAAGTATACGAGCAACACCCTTGCCCTCATCCACCTACTCGGCTTCAACTGATGACCACTTGTTTGCCTCCTCAGCTTATATTTACGTAGCAGTTGTTCATGTTACACATGCTTATTATTTCCGTTGGGTACCGTTCAGTGTCAGCTATCGTTAACTGTGAACATAACCTTTCATCTTCGTCCTCAGTCCTGGTTGTCATCGCAGCAAACTGGCAAAGCACCCTACTGTGTCGTGATGGTGCAAGTTTGTTCTGCTACATTTATTGCGTCATCATTTTGTGAGTTCAAATACCACGATCAAATCATTTTCATGGTCATATCGAGTAGTTGCATCTGTTGTTTTTCTTCCTTTATCACTTCGTTTTGGATCTTCTATGGCCCAAAATTCCACACCAGAGTGACTGCTATCCAAGACGAAGGACCACATACCTCGAGCATGGAGACCACATAAGGTCGCAGAACTGTGGCTTGACACCGGTGAGCACACCGAAGATGGCCATAGAATAACGTCCAAAACTTATCAGAGATGTGTGAGGTTTAAAAACTCAGGCTAATTTAATTTCAATGGTGCACATAATTGTAATGTGTTCGATGCAATGACCAGCCATGATTCATGCATCATCGTCCAAAAACCAATTTAATATTGAAAGGGTCATTTCAGAAACATTATGACAAATAATTCTATCTGTCCATTCCTAACATCAAGTAAAGAACAATCCATGAGTACAATCTAGTTGGGAGAACTGAAGGAGATGACCTGTTTAGGCAAAATAGATTGTTTAATAAGCTGAAAAATCCAAAATACTTTCATCCTCAGTTTATGTTGGGAAGAACTTCATCCATTCTGATAGCCAATAAAACTTCTCAATCATAGTCTGTGGTTCCAAAGAATAGGAAGAAAGAAACGAAAAACAAAGGCCGAAATTAATCGATCAACTTTCTCAAAAGATAATGGATTTTTATATCTACTTTTCAAGGATCTCAACAGATTGATGATTTTTATTCATTGGTTCAGGTCGGATAAAAGCACAAAGCGATAAGTATATTAATTGGATCATAATTATCATAAAAAGAAGTAATCCATGTACTATGAAAACCAATTGTTTTACTTGATTTCCTTACACCAGTTGATGACAAAGATATGGTGTTGACAAGTAACGGGTTTCTGTTGGGAAAATTTATTATAACGAAATAATTTTTTTCCTTTTTGTGTATCAAATTCCTATCAAAATACTAACTTATTACTAAAATATAAATATTAACCAAAACAATATAAATAGTAGAACAATAAATTAATCACAAAGTGAGACACTGAGTTTTTTACGTAGAAAACCTAATATAGAAAAAATCCCGTAATCCACTTCAAACTTCTATTATCACCAATAATAATAATATATTTATAATAATTCTTCTTCAGAATAATTAGAGGATCATAAAAACATCAAGAATACAGATCTTGGCTCAACCATAATATATAATCATCACCACATATGGATTTCATAAAAGAAAAATTTTAGATCTCACAAAGTGAGTATAGTAGGAAAATACCTTGAGAGAGTCGAAGAGGCTATAGTCGAGACTAAGCAGCTCTCAGCATATAGTAATCTCCTCAAGCATTTGATTGAGCTAAAGTTGTTTAATAGATTTCTTGTGTCATTCCAACCTATTCTTTCTTATAATCTTATCATCTTCAAGTCATGAGGAACTGACATGTGCTCTACTTGAAACTTTTGATGGAAAGATTCACATAATGTTTTCGTTTCCCTTTTTTCTTTTGTTTTAATACATCATATTTGGGTTCAATGCCTAAATCATCTAGTCCAAGCCCACAAATGGGTTGGACCCAATAATTTTTACCCTCCAGCTCATATGGTGGGTTATACTAAGTTCACTCTTCGTCCACATGCTTCAAGCTTCTCCTTAAACAGAGACTTTATCAACATATCTGATTTATTCTCATTGGTATGCACATTTTTCAAGTATAATTCTTTCATCTTAAGTATATCATGAATCCAATAATATCTAATATTTGCTTAGATCTAGAAAAGTATGTTGAATTTTTGGAGAGATGAATGACACTCCTTTCTATTTCAGGCCTAATTCTTGTAGAATTTTTTTCATCCATAAAGTTTCTTTGCAGGCTTCGGTAATTGTTATATATTATACTTATGTGGTTGATAGAGCAATACAATTTTGTAACTTAGACCGCAGACTGCTCTCCCTACAAATGTCATCAAGAACCCCAAAGTGGACTTCTTAGAATCAGTATCACCTGCCATGTCTATATTTGTATAACCTTCTAACACAAGTTCACCATTGCCAAAACATAAACACAATCTGGAAGTACCTCTTAGATATCTTAATATCCATTTCATTGCTGCCCAATATTCCTTACTAGTGTTATATAAAAATCGGTTGACAACTCCAATTACTTGAGTTATATTTGGCTAAGTACAAACCATAGCATACATCAAATTGCCTAATGTTAAGAACAAAGTTGGCACTAACGGGGTGAATTAATGCAGCGGTCAAATCGCGTCAGTTATGAAAATTTCTTTGTTTTGTACGATAAAACGGATTTCAGTAATGCTTAACTTTGAAAGCAATAAGAGGAGTATAGCAAGTAATGAGAAAGCAGTTTACAGTTTAAAGTAAATTGCTCAAAGTAAAGCAAACCAAATTTTTATAGTGGTTCGGTCGTCGTGACCTACATCCACTCAGCCGATTTCTCTTCCGTCGAGGCCACCGGCATCCACTATCAGTCTTCCTTCAATAGGCAAAGACTAACCACCTTTTACAACTCGATTCTCCATTTACCGGGCCTAGGAGATAACCCTTACACCCCCACTTACTCCTCTCTCAAACTATTCTAACACATAGAACTTTTGAGAGGAGTTTACATAAGATTACAATAGCGTTTCTTTATATTTCTACTCTCAAGTCTTATATGTGTTAACCAGGGATAAGAGGGATATTTATAGGTCTTAAGTTGATTCAAACTTAGACCCTAAAACTATCTCATCATAGATTTCCTAAGTTCGAGTGGTACCACCGCTCGTGTCAGTTTGACATTTGTTAGGATCGGAGCGGCACTAAGAGAGGGGGGGGGGTGAATTATCGTCGCTCTGATACCAAATGATAAGACCCTAAAGTTTTATCGTCACTCTGATACCAAATGATAAGACTCTAAAGTCTTATCATCGAAGAAAGGGGAGAAATGGGGATGATAATGATCGCTTCGAGGGGATCGGCCTCCTTGATCGCTTCGAGGGGATCGGCCCTCCTTGATCACTTCGAGGGGATCGGCCTCCTAGGGTTTGTCAAAAGACAGAATAGTATTTTTCATAGATTACTGAAAAGAAGCAGTTACATCCCTATTTATAGAGTTCCACCTAGAGTTCATCATGACTTGAACTCTAATAATAAATAAATATTAGATAAACCTCTACTTGACTCTAACTGAACCAAACCGACTCAATAAACAAATGGACTAAACAGACTCAATAAACATTATTCAAAAGCTCAGAAAAAGGGTCCTAACAGTTTCCTAGCCATGCAATGCAAGGCAGTACAATGGCCTAGGATTCTTAGTTTTCGGGGAGTCTTTATTGTTGGGAAAATCTTTGGGGGGCGACATCACATGCGTAGCGGAAGAACAAGAAAACAAAATCCCCAATTCCCAAAGAGATGTTTGTCGTCATGCGAAGATTGGTGTACAAAATCCGCGAAACTGAAAAACTACGTATAGAATAGATTATGTTACCTAGGGAGATTGTATATCCCTGTTTCCTTGCTGATCCTTAGGAGAGGGTGAAGGTGGTCAAGCGTCCTCCTCTCTAGTAGTGATCCACATAGCAGGGCTGCGACGACGCTCCTCAAAACTCCAGGCCCGCTTTGAGGTGGAGAGGGGAAAGAGAATAGGAGAGGCAAGCAAAGGCTCTAGCCTATAAGGCTTTGAATCCATCATATTTATAGAAGTCCCCTGTCAAACCCTAATGGATCCTCGCCTAGTGGGTATTAGATCTGCATCCAATAACCCAAGCCTTTTAGATTAGTGGATCTCTATCCAATTATCTCTCATGGGCTCTTATTGGATCTCATCCATGGGATCCAATAATTTAGGGGCTTATTGGATATCCAATTAGACAAGGGCTCCATCGGATATCTCATATCTGAACCTCTACTTATCGCAATGCCTACCATATATGTATGACCCTCTAGGCCCAATATCGAGCTGGTCATGTGTCATACATATCAAAACTCTTTCTAACTCAATGAAGTAATAATTCACTTGACTTATCGACTACGGATGTACTAGGTCACTACGCCATAGTCCCCAGACGATACAAGGGAATCCAATCCATTGGACCTGTCTGTCCTTAGTTACCGTGTACCTATAGTCCCTCATCCATATAATATCCCAAAGACCGTATATCGAACATGGTGTTGTCAGACCCATACGGTTTCTACTCGAGTCTCACTCTAATCGGATTCTCCCAGAGAACTCTTTCTCTATCAACCCGAATGACCCTGGCCAAGGATTTGTCTGAGCAAGAACACATGAGATATTCCTCTCATGACGTCAAGAGTGGATGATCCTCTATCGACACTCACTAGCCCTTGTAAGGTTAACTACCACTCCCAATGACTAGTTGTACTAGATCTGGGACAGCTAAACCTATAAGTCTGGTATCAAAGAGTGGAGCACTCATATAGGATATTCTTGGTGTCTCAAGTCTAAGGATTAGATATACCACTATGACTACGGAATCGCTATCTAACAATAAGGCATCATCAACCATCTAGCATTCCGTAAGCGGATTAATTAGTGAACTCATTCTCCAATGAGCACTTGTATTATATCCCTAGTGTCCCTACACGAGCAGCTATAAGACCCACTGCATCCATCATATAGACGGGTATACAGCACACTAGTCTGTCCAATTATCACGATGTCCCTTTTGAGTAACTTATGACCGGGATTATTTAGGATATATGTTTAAAGGTGAATCGATCTCATTTTCGTGATCTCATCACGATTTGATTCCCTTTGCACAAATCCAAGGATATCACAATATATATATATATATATATATATATATATATATATATATATATATATATATATATATATATATATATATGTAATAGTTATAAAGTGATATATGTCAAAATATACTAAGCAAAAAAGATTCTATATCAAATCACACGTACCACCACTCACGTGATTGTCTTGTTGGGCACCTATGACTAACAATCTCCCACTTGACCTAAAGCCAATCATCTATGTGTCTAATCCCCATCAGACCCCTGTGATGCTCAAAGAAAATATGAGACAACGACTCTGTTAGTGGATCTACAATGTTATCTTCGGATGGAACTCTTTCCACTACTACATCTCCTCGGGTTACGATCTCTCTGATAAGGTGGAACCTCCTCAGAACATGCTTAGATTTCTGATGAGACCTAGGTTCCTTCGCTTAAGCAATTGCCCCGTTGTTGTCGCAATATAAGGAGATCGGCTCCTCGCTACCCGGCTAGACTCCCAAATTTGTGATGAACTTCTTCAACCAGACTCCCTCCTTTGCAGTATTTGATGCAGCAATGTACTCCGCCTTTGTGGTCGAGTCAGCAGTAGTATCTTGCTTGGAACTCTTCCAATACACTGTTTCTCCATTCACGGTGTACACGTACCCCGAATTCGACTTGCTATCATCGACATCAGACTAAAAACTTAAGTTTGTGTAGCCTTCAACCTTAAGGCTACTACCTCCATATACTAGTAAAAGATCCTTAGTCCTTCTCAAGTACTTAAGGATACACTTTACTGCTTTTCAGTGCTCCAAGCTTGGATCTGCCTGATACCTGCTCGTGACACACAAAGAATGCACTATATCAGGTCTAGTACATAGCATGACATACATGATAGACCCTATTACTGAGACATAAGGTATCATATCCATGTTTACCCTTTCTTCTGGAGTCTTTGGGGACATACTCATAGAAAGCGATATCCCATGTCTCATCAGTGTGAGACCTCTCTTGGAATTTTCCATGCGAAACCTTTTGACAATGGTTTCTATATATTTGGACTAGGATAAGCCAAGCATCCTCTTGGATCTATCTCTATAGATTCTAATCCCCAAGATATAGAATGCTTCCCCTAAGTCCTTCATGGAGAAGTATCTAGATAACCAAGCCTTTACTGTGGATAGCATTCCTATGTCATTCCCAATGATCAAGATGTCATCCACATATAATACCAAAAAGGTGATAGCGCTCCCACTTACCTTCCTGTACACACAAGGCTCATTTTCATTCTTAACGAAGTCATAAGATATGATTGCCTCATCAAATCTTATGTTCCAGCTTCAAGAAGCTTGCTTTAGTCTATAAAAGGATCTAAGCAACCTACACACCTTATCTGGGCAGTTCTTGGACACAAATCCCTAAGGTTACATTATATATATCTCCTCCTTAAGGTTCCCATTGAGGAATGCAGTTTTCACATCCATCTACCAGATCTCATAATCATAGTGTGTTACAATAGCCAATAGAATTCTGATTGATTTTAGTATTGCTACGGGTGAGAAGGTTTCATTGTAGTTAACACCTTGCCTTTGACGATACCCCTTAACCACTAGCCTTGCTTTATAGGTCTCTACCTTTTCATCTACTCTGATCTTTTTTTTAAAGATCCACTTGTAACCGATGGGTACAATACCTTCGGGCGTATCAAGTAGGTTCCAAACCTTGTTGGAGTACATAGAATGTTGGGAAAATCATTGGGGTGACATCACATGCACAGTGGAAGAACAAGAAAACAAAATCCCCAATTCCCAAAGAGATGTTCGTCGTCGTGAGAAGATTGGTGCGCAAAATCCACGAAACTGAAAAACTTTGTATAGAATAGATTGTGTTACCTAGGGAGATAGTATATCCATGTTTCCTTGTAGATCCTTAGGAGAGGGTGAAGGAGGTCAAGCGTCCTCCTCTCTAGCGGTGATCCACACAGTAGGGCTGCGACGACACTCCTCAAAACTCCAAGCCTGCTCTGAGGTGGAGAGGGTAAGGAGAATAGGAGAGGTAAACAAAGGCTCTAGCCTATGAGGCTTTTAATCCCTCCTATTTATTGAGGTCCCCTATCAAACCCTAATGGATCCTCGCCTAGTAGGTATTGGATTTGCATCCAGTAACCCAAGCCTTTTTTATTAGTGGATCTCTATCCAATAATCTCTCAAGTGCTCTTATTGGATCTCGTCCATGGGATCCAATAATTCAGGGGCTTATTGGATATCTAATAAGACAAGGGCTCCGTCGGATATCTCATATCTGAACCTCTACTCATCGCAATGCCTACCATATGTGTGTGACCCTCTAGGCCCAATATCGAGCTGGTCATTAGTCATACTTATCAGAACTCTTTCTAACTCAATAAATTATTATCTCTGTAATAATTCACTTGACTCATCGACTATGGACGTACAAGGCCACTACGCTGTAATCCCTAGACGATACAAGGGAATCCAATCCATTAGACCTGTCTGTCCTTAGTTACCATGTACCTATAGTCCCTCATCCATCTAATATCCTAGAGACCGTATATCGAGCATGGTGCTGTCAGACCCATACGGTTTTTACTCGAGTCTCGCTCAAATCGGATTCTCCCGGAGAACTCTTTCTCTCACAACCCGAATGACCCTAGCTAGGGATTTGTCTAAGCAAGAACACATGAGATATTCCTCTCATGACGCCGAGAGTGGATGATCCTCTATCGACACTCAATAGCCCTCGTAAGGTCGACTACCACTCCCAATGACTAGTTGTACTAGATCTGGGACAACCAAACCTATAAGTCTGGTATCAAAGAGTGGAGTACTCATACATGACATCCTTGATATCTCAAGTCTAAGGACTAGATATACCACTAGGACTACAGAATCACTGTTTGACAATAAGGCATCATCAACCATTCAACATTCTGTAAGCGGATCAATCAGTGAACTCATTCTCCAATGAGTACCTGTACTGTATCCCTAGTGTCCCTACACGAGCAACTATGAGACCCGCTGCATACATCATATGGACGGGTATACAGTACACTATTCTATCTAGTTATCACGATGTGTCCCTCTCGAGTAACCTATGACTGGGATTATTTAGGATATGTGTTTAAAGGTGAATCGATCTCATTTTTGTGATTTCATCATGATCTGATTCCCATTGCACAAATCCAAGGACATCACAATATATATATGCATATATACAATAGTTATAAAGTGATATATGCCAAAATATAATAAGCAAAAAAAATTTGTATCAAGTCACACGTGTCATCACTCATGTGATTGGCTTGTTGGGCACCTACGACTAGTAATCTCCCACTTGACCTAAAGCCAATCACCTATGTGTCTGATCCCCATCAGACCCCTGTGATGCTTAAAGACAATATGAGACAACGGCTTTGTTAGTGGATTTGTAATGTTATCTTCGGATGAAAATCTTTCCACTACTACATCTCCTCAGGTTACGATCTCTCTGATAAGGTGGAACCTCCTTAGAATATGCTTAGATTTCTGATGAGAACTAGGTTCCTTTGCTTGAGCAATCGCCCCATTGTTGTCGCAATATAAGGAGATCGGCTTCTCGCTACCAGGCACGACTCCTAAATCTGTGATGAACTTCTTCAACTAGACTCCCTCATTTGCTGCATCTGATGCAGCAATGTACTCCACCTCTGTGGTCGAGTCAGTAGTTGTATCTTGCTTGGAACTCTTCCAGAACACTACTCCTCCATTCAAGGTGTACACGTACCCCGAATTCGACTTGCTATCATCGACATCATACTGAAAACTTGAGTTTGTGTAGCCTTCAACCTTAAGGCTACTACCTTCATATACTAGTAAAAGATCCTTAGTCCTTCTCAAGTACTTAAGGATATACTTTACTGCTTTCTAATGCTCCAAGCCTGGATCTACCTGATACCTGCTTGTGACACTCAGAGCATGTGCTATATCAGGCCTAGTACATAGCATGACATACATGATAGACCCTATTGGTAAGGCATAAGGTATCATATCCATGTTTGCCCTTTTTTCTGGAGTCTTTGGGGACATACTCGTAGAAAGCGATATCCCATGTCTCATCGGTAATGAGACCTCTCTTGGAATTTTCCATGCCAAACCTTTTGACAATGGTTTCTATGTACCTAGACTGGGATAAGTTAAGCATCCTCTTGGATCTATCTCTATAGATTCTAATCCCCAAGATATAGGATGCTTCCCCTAAGTCCTTCATGGAGAAGTGTCTAGATAACCAAGCCTTTACTATGGATAGTATTCCTATGTCATTCCCTATGATCAGGATGTCATTCACATATAACACCAAAAAGGTGATAGCGCTCCCACTTACCTTCGTTTTTAACGAAGTTATAAGATCTGATTGCCTCATCAAATCTTATGTTCTAACTTCGGGAAGCTTGCTTTTGTCCATAAATGGATCTAAGCAACCTACACAGAGGTTGGTAAAGGATGAGACCATGCAAGGTGGAATGAGTTGCTCAACGACTAAAAGAGTTATGCAAAGCTCACAGAGGTGAGGGGAATTGCTAGCTCGAAGAATTTGGTACTCATACATGGGCTTGTATGCGAACGACGGAATATTCTGTCCATCCCAAGGCGATCGAAACTCGACGCCATGGAGCATTGAAACTTTCTCTTCAGCATGTGAAGGATACGTCCGTAGGAGGCTGAAGGGTGCAATTAGTTCAGCATGTTGCTAGGCCTTGAGGGGTGCAGCGGGGGCTGTATTGACGTGGAGTCGCAATCTGGCAAGTGTGTTTGCAGGAGGCAGAACAATGCACAGTTTGTTCAGCAGATCGGAGTAGTCCAAGGGGATGGTGGTCTCCGAAACGAAGAGAGATGTTACTCCAACGGGACAATTATCTAGGAGGGATAAGTCCCGGCTCTCCAAAGGGAGAATCATGTGGGACGGACCTCACAAGTTAAGGAGGAGTACCTCAACAAACAACAACTCCACGAAGCTCAATGGACTGAGCAAGCGGTGAGGAGTCGTCGCATGATCTCGCTTGAGAGAATGCATTGGTGGATGCATTGCGAGATCAAGTGGGGGAGCGACCCAAAGCAACATAAATGAAGGCACACTTGGAGTCGATATGGAGATCAGACTCAAGGGAGGGCTAACCCGTGGAATGGTGGGCGCGAGGGCCACCATCAACTCAATGCAAAAACGATGAGCGGAGCAACTTGGGTGTAACTTGGCGAAGTACCCAAGCTGCATGAAGGGAGCCAGCATAGAAGATGGAACATGGAGCGGAGGCATAGTGCTTTCATTGGACAGAGGTCAAGGACATGAACTCTTGCATAGGCAAGAGCAGGATCATGTTGTTCCATGGGTCATTCATTCAGACGGAGCAGACTCATCTTACATGGTGCCAAAGACGAAGGGAGCTTCTGGGCATATGCACTTTATCTCGGAGGAGCATTTGATGGAAGAACTAAGGCGACTCAATTTGCGGAGGCGAAGTTGGGTTCAGAAGGCCTTAGAACAGGGCAAGAGGACGCAGAGGCGGGTACTCTTGAAGAATATGCCACAGTGTTGTCATTCAAGTTGCTATGAAGGAAGCGGTGCACAGCGAAGATTGTGTTGGTAGGGGTAGAGGCCCAGGATCCAGACAATGGTGCACTAATTGCAGCGAAGTCGGGGGACTTTGGGAGCTACTAGGCGACGGACTATCCTAGAGCGGTTCTTTATCTTGGTGTGACCCAAGAGTGGGTGGATGAAGGTCGATTGCTAAAGGAGCGAACAAAATCGAAGGTGGAAGAGACCCTGCGATGTATGGGCAGAGGCCACACATTGAGGGACCACAATTCGAGTTCATCCCACAAGGATCAGAATGCAATGGAGATGTCACCAGGAGGCGACATGGTGCAGTGGATCGTGGCAGAACAGTTCGTGGCAATGCGATACACACAATCTAGCCCCATGAGGGACAAGATCATACAGAGGTATGATCGGGAGCTACTGGAAGCTCCACTTCGGTGAGCAACACGATGGCAAGAAGGGCTATGGATTCAAGGAGTGAAGGCCATGGTACCGTAGAGGCGGGTCTTCCGTGCGTGTATCGAATTTTGCATCGGATGAAAGCCTTGGTCATCAGCATATGGGGGCTGTGTTCTACCAAGGGAAAAGTTCGAATGCAAGTACCAGTGAGTCCCATGGGAGGGACTTGATCATACAGTGGTATGATCGAAGCAGCTGGAGAGTTGGACTGCTCTAGAGCTCATATTCGCTTAAGGGAGCCCGACAAGTTAAAGGACAAGGTCGAGTAAGCGAACGTTGCTACCAAGGAAGCTAAGGAGAACAGAATCGGTGCAAACCCTACAACATGATGGCAGAGGCCATGCATGGGAGTTGCAGTCTGTCTTTCCATCGACCAAAAGGAGCTGCTTGGAGAACACAGAGGTGTCGAAGCAGGGGGTCGAAAAGGCCGAGGAAGCAACGACGAGTCCAGAGGGACTTAGCTACCCAAAATCAAGCATCAGTTAGAATGGAGGTGGACTCGAAGGATTACCACAGAGGCATATCTACTGATTGTGAAGAAAAGGGATGCAGATGCGAGGCGACGGATAGTAGTACCATGGGCATGGCAGCGCCATGGTACCGCAGAGGCGGGACTTCCGTGAAAGTCATTGATCCCTTGCTCTCATGGAGGGAGAGTGCTTGGTCGTGAAAGGGGCTGAGGAGGTGGAGCATGCAGAGGCAAACTCCAAGTACCGAGACAAGGCTGAAGGGCAGAGGCCAAGGAACTTTGTAAGACCGGTGTCAATGAGTTTCTCATCAAGATAGCTGAAAGTGAAGGACTTCGGGTCATGCAAGAGTGCACGACCAAGGAACGAAGTAGTCAGTACGCGGTGCTGGACCTTCGCTACTCAGGGGAGTAGACGGCAGGGTTGATGGAGAAGACGGTACAATCCCAGAGGCGACCAAATCTATTAGAAAATTACTCCAAGTTAGGGTGAAAACTTCCTGCATTCCAGAAGTTCGATGGCATTGAGAAGATGAATCACAGTAGCTAACTCAACGCAAGGAGTGCAAACACTTCAAGTGCTCCAGAAGTTTGAGCAAAGAGCAGGCGAAGGCTAGTAACCAGCTCGATGCATGGAGTATAACCTCGAGGAGGCGGGCGAAGTCAAGTAACCTTTGCCTTCTCAACCCTTAAGAGAATGGGCGAGACCGAGTACCCCAATTCTCTTATCTATCCAGCAGAGGAGCTCTGCAAAAGTTCAAAGACCCTTCGAAGATAATGGAAGATAATAGTTGTCAAATCCTCACAAACGGTGATCAGTGCTACTGAGAGTAGATTGTCCGCTTCATTTCCCAACGAAATGCCAATCGAAAGCGGAAGTGATGCGAACCTACTTGGATGTGACAACTAAGTGAAAGAAGTGTGTCCCCACCGAATTTAATTCTCATTTAGGAGGTGTGAACCTAACTCAAGATTGATAAAATTATAATTCAATAAACAATCCAGGATCCGATCATACATTTGAGGTCACTAAGAAAAATATTCAAGTCATTCACCTCTATAATCCATAATTCACAAAACCTGTGCAATTTATAATCATACATCATGTTACTAGAAGATTCTTTAAAATCCAAAAGCAACTTAACTAAATCATAACTATATCATAAATCCATAAGCACGGCAATTAATGCAATCACAAAACGAACATGTACTACATGTTTATATCAGTACACAGTTTAAACTTAACATTTCCAAAATCCAGGTACTTTTCAAATATTTACAAGATACATCAATCTAGATTTGTCATTGATATTTCATTGCACCCAAAAAGAACTTATACAACATCAACCTATCAAGTACAAAATATTTGCCCCAAAATCTTCTAGCCTTCCACTGCCTCAACCCGATATACATATTTTAGCGAGCGATAAGCTATCCTGAAAAATTTATATAGCAACGGGATGAGCATAAAAAGCTCAGCAAATGACTAACATATCCATAGCAAAGAGGATAGGTTTCAAACAAATAAGGTATCCAAATACAAAGCGGAGATACAAGATGAAACGGTAGCATGTTTTGTTTAAATGCAGAATTACAATGTTGTATCGTTCGAAGCACGTTTTGTTCATACAACTGAGGAAAGGTAATTGGAGCATATCATTGGCATACGGAGCATATCAATGACATATGGTAGTTTTCAAGGTATAACAAAGACTTATAACATTTCTGAAACATATCAATAGTATATATGAAGCATTTTGAAGTATATCAATGGCATAGGAAATATTTTGGAACATATCAATACAAAATACGAAACAGAAGCTCAGACGTCGTACCCTAGCATAGTGCATGTGAGGTTTAACTCAGTGGTGGCTCCACGCCGTGATGAGTTCTCGACTCCATCCATGGGTAGCCCTTTCCTACTCGAGCCCTCTCACCCTGCCCAAGTGCTAGGTCGGCTCTAAACTTCATATCAAATAGATAAAAGGTGAAGTGGGATTCCAAACATAATATGGTCCATCCATTTCTGAATGACCACCAAACATAATCTAAAGCATCGCGGGCTCTAAGCACATACCCTTTACCATTTCTAGCAAAGGACCAAATAATCCCACAAACACCAGAGTACAAAAGGGTATTATGAATAATAAATTAGGATATATCGGAAGTACATGCGGAACAACGAAATGTACATATGCCTTTCGAGTCAATACGATACAAACATAATCTTTCACAAATGTATTTAGATTTGAAAGGAAACAAAAGCAAGAGCATACAAGGATTTCAAGAAATCACATATAGCTCAATTGAAAGAAGAAAGTTAGATGAATTCAATATCCAAGCAAATGAAACTGGAAGAGGCACGTATCGAAAGCAAATGCGGAACAATGGGATGCATGTGCCGAATCATTACGATGCAAACATGAACTTTAGATGATAGCTGCAGATGTGAAAACAAATAAAGGACAAAAGTATACAGGAATTTAAGGTAATAATGTAAAGCTTAACTGAAGTGAGAGTTTTTTGCCGAAATCGATTTCCAAAGAGAAGAAACAAGGAAAGCCGAAATCAACCAAAGCTTGATTCTGGCAGAATTTGATAGGAACATTGTATGAACTATTTGGATTACCAATTTTGCTCCAATTTATACAAAATATGTGTCATTAGAAAGCTTTGTCAATCTAGTTTTAGGCAAGTTAAGTTTTACAAGAATTGGAATTTACAACAAGGAGTTACAGATAATTTAGTAGCAAAAGGTCTGAAAATATTAGCTCTGTTTAACTGAATCCATGGGGTCGATGAAATAGGCTTTGTCTAAATCAGAGTTTACTACAAAATGTTATGATCGAAATATTGCATAGAGGTCAGATTACCGAAAAATTACATATTCATATCTTTATATCAAAACGAAAGAAGGTTTGGTTCTCAGTTAAAATCTTTCAAATTTTGCAGAATAAAAATGAAAATAGAGATTAAGGTTACTATGAGATGGGGTTAGAACACTTGCCTCAAAATTATTTGAATCCCAAATGTGGGAAAATTAATGAAAAACCTCTTCTTCTTCTTCTTCTTCTTCTTCTTCTTCTTCTTCTTCTTCTTCTTCTTCTTCTTATTTTCTCAAACTCACGTTGGCTGCAACTCTTCAGGTTTGATTTCTTTAACCTTTCATCTAATTATTTGGGTTTTGACTAATGCAAAAGTTATAATGTGTCATGCATGCATGAAAGGGGCTAAGTGTCATCTTTAGAGTAAACATAAGTGGCACCCTTAGGTTAGCTAGTGACACTTGTCCACTATTTCTTTTTTCTTTTTTTTTTAAGTTAAATCTGAATCTTTTATAAATTATATCAAACTTCTAATATTTACTCTTAGGTCCCTAGCCATAAACTTTTAATATAATATTATTTAATATAAAATAATTATTAAATAATCCTTATTTTTACAAACAAACCTTTTACTAAATTTTCAAAAATGAGGGATGTTACAAGAAGAGTCAATGAGCAAATTTTGTGGAGGAAGGACCCAAAGTATCCTTTGCCTTCTCAACTCTTAAGAGAATGGGCGAAACCGAGTACCCCAATTCTCTTATCTATCTAGTAGAGGAGCTTTGCAAAAGTTCAAAGACCCTTCGAAGATAATGGAAGATAATAGTTATCAAATCCTCACCAACGGTGATCAGTGCTACTGAGAGTAGATTATCTGCTTCATTTCCCAACGAAATGCCAATCGAAAGCGGAAGTGATGCAAACCTACTTGGATGTGACAACTAAGTGAAAGAAGAGTCAATGAGCAAATTTTATGGAGGAAGGACCCAAAACTTCAGAAGTTTGCGAGACGATGCTTGTTAAAGCTCCAACAAGCATCCACCCAATTCAAGCAGCATGAGGCATTTGAGAGACTGGCGCAGTAAGGATGGTCTTTTCCTTCATTTGAAGGATCCGCAGGAATCAACAAGGATCAACACAACTCAGCCAACCCCACACTAGAGTCAGAGTCATTGGTGAGTTGAAGCAGCATGGCGGATTAAAGGTTCGACTACTCAAAAACAGCAGCGGAGAGTAGTTGGGAGCCAAGAGACGCTTTGCAGTTGGAGCAGAAGATTGAAGACTCAACAGAGGTGAGGAGTTGCAGTGTCGACAAAGGCTTCGACGAGGATGTCGAAGGAATAAGTGGGGGAGAATGTCACGAACAAACTTCTAAACAGGATGTTTGATGTAATGCTTATGTATGTCCGTGTCTTTTGGTATGTTCATGCTTTGTACAGCATGTAGAGGGATGACCGAAGGCTTAATAGTCCTATTTTAGTTGGGTTTGTGGCCACTTTAGGCTTGTAAATAAAGGTTGTGTCATGTGGACACGTGTGAGAGATTTTTGATATATAATGGACCATTTTACCCTTTGTTGTGCAACTGTTCAGAGCTTGTAAAGTCTGTTTGTAATTTGCATTGTCTATAAAGTGTTTTTCCGAGATGTTTGCTTGTTGATCCCGAGTGAGGCGTTTTCTCTGTCCTGTTCTCTCTTTTGTGGGTCCTAAGGGACCATGGGAGGCTTCGGGGAGGTTGACCTTTGCGAACGGACACGCAAGGGTGCTGCACGACTTAGGCAAAACCAGCTAAGTCCGTGACAATATGTCGAAAGTCGTTTCGCAAGTAGAAATCCAATTAAACTCATTTTTGTCTAAGGCACAAAATAAGGCATTCATAACCTTTGCATTTAGAGAAAACGTCTTCTTCTCCAAATTATTCCAATGGTTCATTGGAAGAGAAGATATTCGAAAATTATTTTCAATAATATTCCATAAATTTAAATCCAACAAAAGCATCATTCAAGTTTTTCAATAAGTGTAGTCCGTCCCATTGAAAAAGGGAGGACGAATGAGAGAGTGACCCTCTTGAAAGCTGAAAAGAGCCATTTCTATTTGGGTATTAAAACAAATATGAAAAACGAGACTCTGATACAAATTGTTAGGATCAAGATTCAGGGTTGGCACTAGGGGGGGCGGAGGGTGAATTAGTGTAGCAGTAAAAATTACGTCTTCAAAACTTCATTTCGATTAAAACCATTTCCGATGTAAAATCATTTCGTAAAGGTAATACATTGAAAGCATACATAAATGTATTGAAGGTAGTAAGTTATTAAAGAGGTTTACAGTATGTAAATGGCAGGAAGTAAATGCAAACCAGAGTTTTAGAGTGGTTCGGTCAACGTGACCTATATCCACTTCTGGCTTCCTCCTCCAACGAGGTCACCGGCGTCCACTAGAGGCCTTCCTTCAATAGACAAAAGCCAATCACCTTTTACACCTCTCTTTCCCTTTTCACGGGTTTAGGAGATAACCCTTACAAGCACTCACACTCCTCTTATAGATTTCTAAACTTAGAGTGGAGGAAGGAATTCCTAAAGAGATTGATGCAGCGTTTTTCTACTTTTGAACTCTCTATGCTTGTGCTTTTTAACCAGGGATGAGAGGAGTATTTATAGGCTTCAAGTTGATTCAAACTTGGAGCCTAAAACTTTCTCATCCCGGGTTCCCCGGGCACGGGCGGTACCACCGCCTAATGTCAATCAACATTGATATTATCCTAGGCGGTACCACCGCCCAGGTCTGGTGGTACCATTACCTGGGGGGGCAGTGCTGGGCGGTACCACTGCCTAGACTGGTGGTATCACTGCCCAAACTAGCAGTACCACTGCTTGGCACCCTGCCAAGAGCGGTACTATCGCCTGACATAATCTCAAAGAGTGTACCACGATGGTGAGACTTCTTGGGACATTGTTGCTCTTATTGGGCCTAGCTGGCCCCTAATTAGGTTAGCCCAAATCCAAGCGCAATTACGTGCTAACTACGAAATTCTAAGATATTTGCTAAGCTAAACAAGTCCCTATGTCTATTCTTCCGACGAGCTTCCAATGATCTTCCGACGATCTCTCGACAATGTTCCGGCGGACTCCCGGCAAGCTCCTAGATTTCATGACAATCTTCTTGGCGAGTTCCGATGAGCTTCTTTGGCAAGCTCCGAGACTTCTCGGCTAGTTCCAACAAAACTTCTGACGAACGTTTAGACTTCCAATGAACTCTCGAACTCCCAACGTAATCATGTCCTTGACTCCGAGACTTCATTTTGCTTCATGCCTTGCTATCGTAGTTAATCCTGCACATGTAAAAATATACTTCGATCTAGACAATTAATACTAAGCATTAATCAATTTGTCCGGCATGTCATTGGTCCCTCGACGCTTCATCTGATTCTTCGACGCATCGTCCTCTCTTGCAGCCTATTGCCCAATCGGCCAGTTGGCTCTACAACTCCGATATCCTTAATGCAATATCCGCTCTTCTTGGCCTGATGTCCGAATCCATGGCCCGAAACCTTCTGTCGATATGTCGACCGATCCACCGGCCCGACTTCTAATCTTCTGACATATTCCTCCGGCCCAACATGATACTTCCTACTTTAATTGTCTCATCTTGATTGAAATATCCCGTGTCACTCAAAATGTAGATTAAAACATAAATACTTATCGATTGATTTTATCATCAAAATCTGAGATTCAACATTAATCATATGCGTTGCACATGACTACCAATATTGGGTTGGGCTGGGTTAGACTACGGGCTAGGGCTTGACCTATAGGTTGGACCTGGCCTATGGGCTGGGCCTGATCTACTGATTGGGCCTAGCTAGTGGGTTGTGGCCTGACCTATGGGTTGGGCCTAACCTGCGGACTGTTTTAACTCAATTTCTATCTAATTTCATAAATATCAAATTATGACAACATATAATAAACTTCAATACAATAAAATAACATTCTTAATTCAATAAGAATTAGAAATCATACTTTCAATACATGAATAATTTCAATATGATCTAATCAAATAATAAAATTCTAAATCTAGAAAGGGATCAAAAGTTTTCAGATAGCATATTCTAATCTAACAATAAAAATTTTAACATTTAAAGAATTAGAAAATATTTTTGGACTACTCATAGTATATTTTAATCCATATAAGATTAAAAAATAAACTGCAATACGAGAAAAAAATATTTTTAATTGAAATTTGAAAATCAGATATCATATATTCAATACATGTATAATTTTAGCATGTTAAATAAAAACCATTAAAGTGGATAGAAGAATAACATAAAAACTTCAGATAATATATTTTAATCAAACAATAAATATTTTGACATTAAAAGGATTGATAAATATTTTTAAACTATAAAAAATTTAATATTTAAGGAATCAAAATAAAAATTTTTATTTTTAAGAAAGGTAAGAAAACCTTTCTCTCCTCAATAGTAGAATTCAACTCCTATTGTTGCTAGGCTTGGCTTGTGACAAACGAAGGAGAGAAATCCCTCCCTTTAAATAGGAAGAGGTGAGCTCTCTATTTAAGGAAATATTTTTTAAAATTTTATATTTATTTAATAGTAATTTTTATTTTAATATATTAATAAATATGATATCACTCTATTTGAAATGCTTAATAGTTATTTTCTAAATCACAATGGCAAAAAAAATTAAAGAAATATTTTTTAAATTACAATGACAAGCAAGGAAATAAAAATTGATTTCGTAAATCAAATATTTAATTGGATTACAATATACATATATATATGTATATATACATATACATATATATACATATATATATATATATACATATACATATTCATATATATACATACATATATATATATATACATACATATATATATATATATATATATACATATATATATATATATATATATATATATATATATATATATATATATATATATATATATATGTATATATATATATATATATACATATATATATGTATATATATATATATATATATATATATATATATATATATATATATATATATATATATATATATATATATATATATATATATATATATATATATATATATATATATATATATATATATATATATATATATATATATATATATATATATATATATATATATACATATATATATATATATATATATTGTGACTCTCCATCTATAGCATAAGTAAGGTTGTATTTATATTGGATCATTGGTTACCTAAAGTTACAAAAGAGTAATGTATCGCTACGAAAAGACTCATCCTTGAAACTAAAAGTGAATTGTATTTAACAAATTGTCTCTAGCATTTCAAAGAAGTTCAAACATGAAACTCGATGCAAAAAAATACCAACAAAGAATTGAAGGAGGGTTTGAGTTATACATAACTCCATATCATAAGTAAGATTATATTCATGGCTCAAATCGACGATATTAGAGAAAGAATCTTAAAGAGCAATGATATCTTCACGAAAAGAGCGCTCGCCCTCGCATAAAAAAATGAGAATAATAACGAGTTAGTTCAAGGATCAGAGTCGATGAAGAGCACCACAAAGAAGGAGCAGTTAAAGGATGAAGATTAAGATCTACAAAGACATCCTACTCTTTGGAGACCTACTCATTCTTATGATCGGTTCCAAACCTTTGGGAACAGCAACCCGTTTCCTTTGGGAGAACTGATGACGAGAACCTCCATCGACCCATGGAGATCGTCGCCGCCGCCGCCGCCGCCCGTGTTGAACTTGTACGGAATGCACCTGCGTGAGAGACGAACCCATTTCTCCATCAGACAAACCCCACTCACTCCACCTGCTCGATGCGTTTCGACGACGTACGGCACGCGTACCCGACGACGAGGCGGCTGCCGGTCTTGCTGTAGCGCTGCAATTGCCTGCCCTGACGAGACACCAACGACGCCATCTTGTTCCCGTCGTCACCGCCTTCCTCCACCAAACCAAACTGCTGTTCTCCTCCTTTCCTTTCTTCCGTCTATCGAAGAAGAACACGAGGGACGGGGAACCAGGGGGGATTGGGATTCGGAAGCAAATACAGCGAAGAAATGGCTATAAATAGAAGCCGGAGGCGGACAAGGGAACGGTCGCCGCAGCGCGTGCCTCTTAGTTTGAACTCACGCGAAGGCGTCGCTTGCGGACGCTACCCGTCGCGCTTCGTCGGTTCTTTTCTTGGATTTTGTGCCTGTCGACGTGATACGACGACTCGGGAATGCAATCGTAGTGTGTTACGATTGGCGATGACGATGAGTTGACGCAGCCGATAAACTGAGTCGATCGAGTCAGATCGGCTAAGCAAAATCGGAGAGTGGGCTGCCCATGGTTTCGCGATGAAGGGTGAGGTGAGGTGAGGTGAGTGTGCCCTGACTCGGCCTCTGACGCGGAAAAACGGAACCTGGTGGCGCCGCTTTCATGTCTCCACCGAGTCACCTATCAAAAAATAAACCTGATGAAGATTCATGATATTCTCTACCGACATTTCATTTATCATGAACTTAGTTTTTCACGTCGAATTAACATATGTGATCCATATATAATATCATAAATAATGAATATAAATTTACACTTAAATATCGATAGATATGTAAAAAAAAAAATCTAATAGCACTTGAAATGTTTGAATTGGATGATCACTGAGCTATCATCATTGGTGTGAAAATTGTGCTCAATTAGGTTCGGCAATATCGGAAACTGGGTCAACATTTTAAACCGTGACCCGACCAGATGCGATGATAAAAACATGTCTCATCGAATTAGATAGTTGATTTAGATCAATCATTTGTCTCTATTGCTCTCAATCGATTCTTTCCATGACCGTAAAAAAAGGAGGAAGAGTCAACTTCTATGCCTAGAATATATTCCGGAAGAAGATGAAGAAATATTAAGATGCATATATTCACATACACAAAAATGTTTTCAACGTTTGACCTCATCCCGATGGGTACAGATCCAAGAACATGTCCCGGAGATGGAAGAACCGATTGAAATCGGCAGCATCTTTATTAAATGTGTCTAATTAGGATAAAATATAATTGAACCGAACTAGTTTTTCTTCAACCATTTGGTTTAATTAAAATAAAATAAATTCGAACCAAAATTAGTTTGAACCTACCTAACAAAATTAATCTGATTCAGCTAATCGTTTTATAATTTTGAATAATTTTAAAATATATATTTTTTAAATTAAATTGATTCAATCTGATTTAATTGAACCAAATTAAAATCTTGATCCAACCCACACATATGGATCACATTCAAATCGTAAACTCGACCAACGCAATGAACCGTCGACTTTGTGTCTCATCCTCCCGTTGTGACGGCAGAACAACGTATGGTTTGTACTCCCAAATCAACCCATCTCCGCGACAGAACAACGGAAGAACATACCTCTTCTTCCCCAACAACTCGTCTTTTCTAAGCCCCAAACACTGCAATGCCAACAACGGAAATCTCTCTTTCTCTCTCTCTCTCTCTCTCTGTGTGTGTATGCGTGATGTAGGAATGTGGAAGCAACTGAATCTACAATAAAAGGAGGTACTGGGTGAACACATAGGAAACACACCTGAACCAATCTCATCGATGGCTAAGCTCGTAAGAGGTTTGGGAAACCCTATCCCGCGAGTCACTGTCATTATCATCCGCTACTACTAGGTCTTCCTCGTTTGTAGAAAAACGTGTTCTTCTTCCATCAATATAGACTTACGTTAGAAACACGTAGCTTTGGCTCTGTTCACCTGAGCCTTGTGAGGACCGTCTGGTTCCAGTATTCTCCGCGCCAGACAATATGGACTTCGCCTTGCACGAGTGGTTATTCTTTCAGAAGGGTTCATTAACCTTGTGTGAGAACATGGCAATTCAATCTAAGGTTAGGTTGATCATCCCTTTACAAAGAAATCATGTGTAGGTAATAGCAGATAAGATTTTTCCAACTATATGAGGAAATCTCTTTACTCTGTTGAGAGAAATCCTTTATTATGTTAAGGAAAATCCTCCCTCATAATCTGTATAAATAGGATGAACATGTTAATGTATTCAAGCTAAAGCTACTTAAATAAAACTTCTTCAATAATTGTTCTTATCTTCTATTCCTTCCAACATGGTATCAGAGCCGCTTACCTAGTGCAAGCTCTCTTCTTGTTGCTGACTCATCATTGTTGCTTCTTCATCTCCGACGATGAAAAAAAGGCTTTTCTACTATTGATTTTCCATCGTCAGGCCATCGATATGACAAATCTTTTCTCCTCGGTGAATGACAACTGTCTTCTTCATTGCCATTCTGTGCCAACGTCTGTTCCCTTCCGCTGTGGCATCTCTAGTGTTGCACTCACCAGCACTGCCCCACCTTTTCTTCTTTACTGCACCTCTATTGTAGCTTTCTCCTCTGCTACAACTATCGTTGTTGCAGTCGCAACAACAGCAACAATAGCAGTAGCGATCTGCTCTTGCCCTACTCACGAAGCCTCTGACTCGTAAACTGTTTGTTTTGCATCAATCCAAGATTAGTATCCTTGACAGGAGTACCATCTTACGGGGGCATAATAGCAGATAAGATTTTTCCAACTATATGAGGAAATCTCTTTACTCTATTGAGAGAAATTCTTTATTCTGTTAAGGAAAATTCTTCCTCCTAATCTGTATAAATAGGAGGAACATGTTAATGTATTCGAGCTAAAGTTATTTTAATAAAACTTCTTCAATAATTATTCTTATCTTTTATTCTTTAGAACAGTAGGACAACAATATGCGCGATCAAATAGTGATCAAAGAGGATGAAAAGGAAGAGAGAAAACCCTAATGTTATGACAAGATGGAAGAATATGATTGGGTTAACAGTAGAGGTTCTCATGCATGATGGTCTTAATCGGTGGCCTTCTTCTTGCATATCCACTGTTTCCAACTGTTTGCATGCGTGATGGTCTTCGCAGGCGGCCTTTTTGTCATCCACATCCGCAGTCGCATTCAATGGCCAGGCATTAAAACGAATAGACCCAGATGCTGCATGTCCACAGTTGCCAACCTCTTCGTTGGGACGCTGCATGGTGGTCCTTCTCTCGTTGATATACACATTCACCTTCAATGGCAGCCACTAAAATAATTGCATATGGTGAATTATTGGATGCTACATGCATACCACACTGGGTGGTTGGTGATGGGAAATTTTGATCATCAAATTTGAGCCGATGAGATTGATTCGATCTAATCCATTTCTTCTTCTACGAGAGCAACACATCACTTTTAATAGGATTGCTGCTTTATGGAACAGAGTTATCCGACGAGACACAACTGTCTCCGACGAGACACAACTGTATCATGTTAGTTATTAATTCAAAGAAGAAAAGAATAAAGAAATTTTATTTTCCAAAAAAAAGCCCAACTTTAATTGTAAGAAGAAATCCATCTTACAAGAGAATATTAATTGTATGTCATTATGATATTTTCTAAGAAGATTTATGTAGAAAAGGTTATAGAGATGTAATATAATCTATTTTACGCAAATTTGCATGATTTGCTCGAGCCGGATTTTCATGTCCCCTATCATGCTTTCTGCGTGTCAGAGCATAGGTTGGATGGTTGGTTAACGTCTCCCATGTTATCAGTGGCATTCAGAACCGTTCTCGAGCGGTAACGGCGGTGGTCTTCTTCTTCTTCCTCTTCTCGTTCATCTCTACAGCCACAATCAATGGTCATCATCAACGTCTCTTCTTTAACCCTTCGACTTCCATCGAGAGGAAGTTGCGAAGCTGGGAAATGTGGCTCTGGGAGAAGAAATTAAGAACGTGATGTGGAATGAAGAGTGAGTGCAGTGCATCCTATCTGGAACCCGAAAATTTAGATCTCTACCTGCGAAGAATAATAGAGATTTGTAATCACATGTGAGAGGAATTCTAAGGCAATTCAAATGCTCAAACCAATGTGTTATAGACACTCCCCGTTTGACTATATGCTTACGGGTGAATTCCCAACAATATTGTTTATTCACTTGTAAGCCTGAATCATGGCTCATCTGTATCATATGAATATGAACTATGTTAAGACTGAGGAAGAAAAAATAATGGGTTAAAGTTCATGTTAATCGTTGTGATTTTGGTCATCGATCTTTTAAACCCTTATGATTTATTCGTGTCTAAAATAATCTTTATAATTTAAAAAACTTAACATATAAGTCCTTTCCATCGAGTCTGAATTAACAGACATTAGAGTATGCTCATATGATATGCTGATTCACAATAAATTATTAATATAATGATATATATAATTTAAATTAAAAAATGATAATATGTGAATTTGAAGAGGTGGATTGGTTGCTTAATCAATCCTATGAATACAAGCCACGAGACACTAGTCTTCATGATGGAGTCCTCCCACGCCTTTCACTTTCCCTATATTTGCAGCCCACAATACCAACCTCGCTTGCTTTGTCTACGTTGTTGAATCTCGGATTTTGATAATGAAATCAATTGATAGTGTTTATTTGATCTACATTTTGAGTGACGTAAGAAGCTTCAATCAGGGAGAGACAATTAAAGCAGGAAGAATCATGTTGGGCCGGAGTGAAACATGTTAGAAGATTGGACATCGAGCCGGAGGATCGGTCGACATATCGACATAAGGCCTCGGGCCAAGAAGAGCAAAAATTATGTCAAGAAAATCAGAATTGCGGAGGTCAAGTGACCGATTGGGCAATAGGTCACAAGAGAGGTAATGTGTCGAAGAATCGGACGAAGCGTCGATGAACCAATGACATGCCGAACAATATTTGATTAGATTGGTAATAATTATCTAGATGGAAGTAGGCTTTAAGTATGTAGGATTAACTATGATAGCGAAAGGCATAAAACAAAATGAAGTCCCATAGTGAAGAATGAGATTTTGTTGAGAGTTCCAGAGTTCGTCGGAAGTCCAGACGTTCGTCAGAAGTTCTGCCGAAATTAACTGAGAAGTCCAAGAGCTTGCCAAAGAAGCTCATCAAAACTTGCCAAGAAGATCATCGTAAAGTCCAAGAGCTTACTGGAAGTCCATTGGAATATTGCCAAGAGATCGTCGGAAGTTCGCCAGAATCTTGTTGGAAGAGACCTAGACTAATCAGAATCATTTGCTTAGTGTATGCCTTCAAATTCGTAGTTAGCACATAATTAGGTTGAAATTAAGCCAACTCAATTAGGGGCCAACTAGACCTAAGATTAGGCTGTGTTGGGCCAAGTGGAAGGCCCAAACAGTGACCCAACAGGTGGCACTATCGATGGCACAGTTTCCGAGATTATGTCAGGCGGTGGTACTGCCCAATGGTAGTGTCAGGCGATGGTACCACCTAGACACAGTCTCCCAAGCAATGGTATCGCCTAGTGTCAATGTTGTAGGTGGTGGTACCACCCAACACAAGCGGTGGTATCTTCAGGACTCGGGAAACTCGGGATAAGATATTTTTAGGCTTTGAGTTTGAATCCACTTGAGACCTATAAATACCCCTCTTATCCCTGCTTAACTTACACAAGAATTGAGAGCAAAAAAGTAGAAAAACTCTCTTGTAATTTTGTGAGAACTCCTCTCAAGCTCTAAGTGTTAGTCTTGTTTAAGAGAGAGGTGAATGGGGTTGTAAAGGTTCTCTCCTGAATATGTTAAAAGGAGAATCAAGTTATAAGGGTCGTTGATCTTCACTCATTGAAGAAAGATCATTAATATATCTTAGTGGCCTCAATAAAAGAGGAATCGATGGAGTAGATGTAGGTCACGACGATCGAACCACTATAAAACAGTTTACATTTCTATTTTGCTATTTTCCTTCATTGCAAACTGCTTACTTGCTTTACTTCCACTTCGCTTATGAATACGCTTTTAAAGTTAAGTATTTCCTATACGGGCTTTGTCGGAGATCGATTTTTATTGTATGAAAGATTTTTGAATCGTCGTAATTTTTTCGCTGCACTAATTCACCCCTCTTAATGCCGACTCATTCCTAACATGCACCATCGCTTTGTCACGAATAAAATTATAAACAGAGTGTTTGATATAATGCTTATGTATGTCCATGTCTTTTGGTTTATTCATACTTTACACAGCATGTAGAGGGACGATCGAAGATTTAACAGCTCCAATTTAGTTGGGTTTGGTGGTCATTTTAGGCTTGTAAATAAAGATTATGTCTTATGGACATTTATGAAAGATTTCGATATATAGTAGACCATTTGTTGTGCGACTGTTTAGAGCTTGTAAAGTCTGTTTATAGCTTGTAAAGTCTATTTATAATTTACATTTGTTGAATCTCAAATTTTGATGATGAAACCAATTGATAGTGTTTATTTGATCTACGCTTTGAGTAACACATGAAGCTTCGATCAAGGAGAGACAATTAAAGCAGAAAGAATCATGTTGGGCTGAGTAAAACATGTCAGAAGATTGGACGTCGAGCTGGAGGATCGATCGACATATCGACGGAAGGTCTTCGGCCATAAGATCGAGCATCGGGCCATCGAGCCAAGAAGAGTGGAAATTGAACCAAGGAAATCGGAATTGTGGAGGTCAACTGGCCGATAGGGCAATAGGCCGCAAGAGAGGATGATGCGCCGAAAAATTGGACGAGGCATCGATGAACTAATGATATGTCAGACAATATTTGATTGACTTTGTAATAATTATCTAGATCGAAGTAGGTTTTAGGCGTAATTGGGTTGGAATTAGGCCAACTCAATTAGGGGCCAGTTGGGCCTAAGTTTGGGCTGTGTTGGGCCAAGTGAATGACCCAAACAAATGACCCAACAGGTGGAACCGTTGTGACAGAATCTCCAAGACTATGTTAAGTAGTGGTACCACCCAGACACAATCTCTGAAAGATTGTCAAGCGATGGTTCTACCAAACTAGGCTATGGTATCGCCTAGTGGTAAGGTGCCATGCGGTGGTACTGCTAGACTGGGTGGTGGAACCGCCCAGTGTCAGTGCTACAGGCGGTGGTACCACTAGTACCCCAAAAATCAGGGATGAGACACTTTTAAGCTTAAGTTTGAATCCACTTGAGGCCTATAAATACCCCTCTTATCTCTAGTTAACACACAAAATAATTGAGAGCAAAAAAGGAAGAAAACACTGTTGTAATCTTGTATTAACTCCTCTCAAACTCTAAGTGTTAGTGAAGTCTAAAAGAGGAGATTGTGGGGGTGTAAATGTTCTCTCCTGAGACTGTCAAAAGGAGAATAGAGTCATAAGAAAGTAGTTGTCTTCACCTATTGAAGAAAGACTATTAGTGGATGTCGATGACCTCGACGGAAGAAGAATCGGGAGTGGATGTAAGTCACGATGACCAAACCACTATAAAACTTGGTTTGCATTTTATTCTTGTTATTTTCCCTTACTGCAAATTGCCTTACTTACTATTCTCACTACCTTATGAAAATTCTTTCAAGTTAATATCTCTCCGAAACGATTTTCGTCAAAATCGAATTTTAAATTACGAAAGTTTTCAAAACCGACGTTTTTATCCATTGTACTAATCCCCCCCCCTTCTTAGTGCCTACTCAATCCTAACAGTTAGTATCATAGCTACATTTTTTCTCATTTGGTTTAACACCTAAGAAAAATGACTCTTTTTGACTTTCAAGAGGACTTTTCAATCGTTTGTCCTCCCATATTCAATAGGACGAACTACACTTATTGGAAAGCTCGTATGAGAGGTTTCTTGTTTTCCTTGAACCTTGATTTATTGAATATTATTAAAAATAGTTTTCAAAAGTCTTCTACTCCAATGAACGAATAGAATAATTTGGAGAAGAAAACTTTTTCTTTGAATGCTCGAGCTATGGATGCTCTAATTTGTGCTTTGAGCAAAAATGAGTTTAATCATATTTCTTTATGTGAAACTGCATATGAGATTTGGCACATATTTGAAGTAACTCATGAAGGCACGAATAGAGTAAAAAAGTCTAGAATAAATTTTTTAATGCATGATTTTGAATTATTTCAAATGGAACGAAGTGAAACTATTGTTAATATGTATACCTATTTTACAGATGTTGTTAATAGTTTAAAAGTACTTGGTAAATCTTTTTCTAATCTTAAACTTGTAAACAAGATTCTAAGATATCTTTCTAAAAATTGGGATCCGAAAGTAACCGCAATACAAGAAGCGAAGGATTTGAACTATTTTTCACTTAATGAACTTATTGGATTTTTGATGACCTATGAAATGACTTGTATTGAACATGATGAACATGAGAACGACCTTCCAAAGAACATAAATGATTTGATACTTTGAACAATAGAATACCACTTGAGTGATAACTCAAGTGATGATGATAATGACCTTGTACTTCTCACAATAAAACTTAAAAAGTTCTTAAAACACAAATCAAAAAATAAAAATGAACTTAAAAAGAAAAAGTTATCAAAGAACAAAAAAGCACTCAAGCTAACTTGGGACGAAACGAGTGTATCCGAAGACGAAGAGTAAACTGATGAAGACGAAGTGGCGAACTTCGCTTTGGTGACTCTCGACATTGAGGTAAACAACTCAAACAAAACTCATTTACTTTATTTTGAAATTATTTGATACTTTTCATGAGTTATTTTTAATTAGTTAGTAAAAAATAAAAATAAAAAAATATTGGGATCATGCTAGTAATTTTGAAAATGATAATGACAATTGCATGTTTTATAAAAATACAAAAAAATATTAGATATAAATATAATGCTTGTACACCAAATAAGATTAATCTTATGTATGTTCTTAAGAAGCAATAATGTGTATTTTGATGATTTCCGTATAGCATTTCGATTTTGATTAAAGATGTCTTATGTTCAATGAAACCATGCTTGATGATCTAATGATCCATAATGATCATGCTTAATGAGTTTATATTTCAAAATTATGCATGATGATTCTTGTGATTTATGGATTATCGATCTTTGCCATAATGAAAGTTCTTTTTTGGTTTTAAATATTGATGCATGTTTTTATTTGACATAAATATTTGGGCATACTTATATTAAAATTATCATATGAATTGAAACACTAAAAAGAGGAAAGCTTTCTCCTTGAAAAATTTCTTTTTTCTCTACTTTATCGATTTTTTAAAAAGGAGAATAATGAACCTATTTATGTTATTTTATAAATCTCTTGAACTATTAAAATGATTTTGATGACTTAGATTTAAATGAGTTATTAATCCAAATCACGATCTTGATTTCTCGATATTTGATACTTTGAAGTCTTTCTATGAATTGAGATCATTTTCTCCTTGTTTCTTTTTACTATTCACTAAAAATGAGACTTATTTTAGTAAACCATGACATGCTACTTGACATCTTGTTTATGACTTGAGTTTTATTATGTATTATTCTCCTCTTCTTCTTTCTTATTTATAATGATAAAAGGGAGAAAGGAAATCACAAGCATTTCAAGAGATTGATAAATCTCTTCATTTCATTTTGAAGCTCTTGAAAGGAACTTTGTTGATTTGAAAAATTGAATGAATTGAAAATAATGATGAATGTTTTGAAAATAAATGTTTGTATCATGTTTGATGATTTTACATTTTGAAATTATGCATGATCAGTTGAAGTGATGTTGGTTTAAAAATATTTATTCAAATGCATGAATCAACAATCTTTTTGTCAAATGAATCATGATTTTTCTTGTGAATTCTTGGAATTATAACTTGAGTCTTCATTTTGAATCAAGATTGTTTCCTATCATGCTTTCTATTTATAAAAGAAGAAACTTGTCAAAAATGATACATGGTCTTTTGACATTCATGACTTAATTTTTCGTCTTCGTTGTTTACCTTTGTCATGAATTAGAAATTAATGTAAAGGGAAAAGAATTAGAACATTATATTCTTCCTTTCCTTTTGATAATGACAAAGGGGGGAGAAAAACTTGCTAGAAAGCAAAAGTACTATCTTGCACATCTCAAGAGAGGCAATACTCATGATGCATGAACATCTCAAAAATTTGCTAGCTTGCATATTGGAAAATGATGTAAAACTTGCCAAAGTTGATAGCTTGCATCTTATAAAATGAAGTAAAATTTTGCTAGCTTGCACTTTACAAAGGAAGCAAAAATTACTAGCTTGTACTTTTCAAAAGAGAAGAAAGAACTCACTAGCTTGCATATTCTAAAGTGATGAAAACTTTGCTAAATAGCTAAACTTTCATATTTCTAAAACTTGATAGTTACACTTCTCCTTTTTGTTGATGACAAAGGGGGAGAAGATATGATGACAAGCATGCATGGAATGATATATTGAAATTTTGATTATGCATAATTTTATGATGACATGTTGCTTGGATTTTTGAATTCAAGAGTTCTATCAATATGACATATTGATAAGGGGAGTTAAGATTAACTTTGTCATCAATTGGTTGTCATGATAAAAAATGGAAAAATTATTGAATCTTGGATTTTGATGATGAATCCAATTGATAGTGTTTATCTGATCTACGTTAGAAAGCTTCAATTAGGGAGAGAATTAAAGTAGGAAGAATTATGTTGGGCCAGAGTGGAACATGTAAGAAGATTAGACGTCGAGTTGGAGGATCGATCGATGAATCGACAAAAGGTCTCGGGCCATGAGATTGGGCATCGGGCCAAGAAGAGCATAAATTACACTAAGGAAATCAGAGTTCAGGAGATTAATGGTAGATTGGGCAATAGGCTACAAGAGAGGATGATGCACCGAAGAATCAAACGAGGCATCGATGAACTAATGACATGCTAGACAACATTTGATTGGCTTTGTAATAATTGTCTAGATTGAAGTAGGTTTTAGGCATAATTATGTTGAAATTGAGCTAACTCAATTAGGGGTTAGTTGGGCCCAAGTTTGGGCTATGTTGGACCAAGTGAAAGCCCTAAACAGTGACCCAATAAGTGGAACCGTCGTGGCATATTCTCCGAGAATATGTCAAGTGGTGGTACCACCAGTCTGGGCAGTACCCATAGTCTCCAAGAGACTGTCAGGCGATGGTATCGCTAGATTGTGTAGTGGTACCACCTAGTGTTAGTGCTACAGGTGGTGGTACC